>OX402577.1:0-2500000 GCA_948098905.1 Tiliacea aurago | reverse complement strand
CTATTTTTGCAGTGAATTTACAGTTGTGACTTTTGTGCATTTCATCGGTCGGCAATAGGGTTCGCCTACGCCATTTTATTTTGGCGTCGCACGCATCACGTGATCACGACGGCAGCCGCCCGGTCCCTGTAGAGCAAGCGAGAGGTCCGCGAGTGAGAGGGACGACAACAAGTTCGTTCTCTTTGCACGAGCGGCGCATCGCCTGTACCGTATCGGCTCCGTCTGGACTGTTCTGCCACGCGAGTGGTCGAACGGTCGCAGTGCGTCGAACAAAAGTCGACAATTCCGCACAAGCGCAACGAGAACAAAAAAATATAAACTCTGGCTTGTATGAGCACGCGCTCGTGGTTTATAATATTTTTCCACAAATACAATTACATTTACAACCAGTACATTTAATTACATATTTACAAAAGTCTAATAAACTTTCTAATAAAGAACTTTACATATAACTGAGATGTCTAGACACGAGAAGAAGAAACTCGTGGCCGCGAGGGGCCAATGCAAGGCATCTCTTACGAGGCTAGAAAAATATTTAGCCACTGATGATAGCAGCCAACTCACTGTGGAAGATTTACAGGTTAGGAAACAAAATTTAATAGAAAATTACACGCGCTACAATGAAATTATAATCAGTTTGAGCATATTGGAGGATTCTCAATCCGATACAGACAACGATGAGGACGACGACGACTGCGAAGAGCGCTACTTAAATCTGCTGGCGTCGTACAGCGTCTTTTAAAATCAAAGGACCTACAAGAGGATCCCCCAAAGAACAGTGCTGTCACAATGGCAAAACTACCAGCATTGGACATACCTTACTTCGATGGCAAGGATATATCAGCCTATAAACCATTTATCGAAATGTTTAAAGCTGTTGTACATTATGATACAAGAATTACAAATGTCCAAAGACTTTGTTTTCTAAAGAAATATTTGCAGGAGGAGCCCTTGCAAATTATCGACAGTTTACCGATCATTGGTAAGTCATATGAAAGTGCATTAGAACTTCTCCAAAACAGGTATGACAATCAAGCCTTATTAGTTGATAGTCATGTGACAAAATTGCTCGATTTACCAAATATACAACGTAGTACAGCGAAGCCTATTAGAGAACTTGTAGCAGCGGTCAGACAACATCTTACAGCATTACAGAATCTTGGGGAACCAGTCACACAGTGGAATTCAATTTTATCTCGCATTATACTACGTAAAATCGACCCTTTGACTGTTAGACTGTTTCATGCCGATCGGGATACCACAATGGTAGTCACCATTGATGAGTTATTATCCTTCATGGACAAACGGGCAGCTTCTTTAGAAGCCAGCTCACTTGGTGAGAAGTAAGCCTCCAGCAAACCTAAATCTTCAGTTAACATATCCACTGTATCTAATAATAATATTACTAACAAGTGCCCATTGTGTAGTGAAAGTCACAAATTATTAAAATGTGAAGCATTTATAGCACAATCTCCTCAAAAAAGGATAGAATTTGTAACTAAACATAAATTATGTCAAATTTGTCTGGTTTCACACCTGCAAAAATGTAGATATAAGTTCAAATGTTCTATTTGTCATTCCAGTGCTCACAATGCATTAATACATCCTCCTGGCGAAAGGCCTGAACCTGAAGCAAAGCAAGGTGAAAGCAAAAATACACAACAGGTAACTTTACATATTGCACAGCCTATTTTTGAAAATGTTTTACTTCCAACGGCCAAGGTACTAGTTACTGAAGTCAACAACAAAAAAGTTGTTGTCAGAGCTTTATTAGACTGTGGAAGCCAGACTTCATTTTGCACCACGGCTTTAGCCAATCGGCTAGGGTTGCCACAGTTTGATTTACAAAAGAGTATAGCCACTTTGGGTGATACTTGTCACAATAATAGTGCTAAGGGCATACAGTTACATTTTGAGTCATTAGTAAATTCATTTCAAATGAATGTCACATGCTCAATAATAAACAAAATAACTTCCAAACAACCACAAAAACAAGTGGATTTAAGTAATTTCTAATACCAATGCATGTTGCCTTGGCTGATAAGGAATTTTACATTCCAGGTGATATATCATTACTGCTTGGCAGTGATATATTTTTCAAGATAATGTTGGATGGCAAGATAGAAGGTGGCCCAGCTGACCCTATATTATTAAATACTCAACTGGGATATATCATCTCATCTATCAGCCCAATAGAATCGAACACAACCATCGCTATGCATACAACAATTTGTCCCAATCCGGATATCTGTGTCCGTCAGTTTTGGGAGGCAGAGAAGGTACCAGAGTTCTATCATGAGTCACTTCCTGAGAACGAGTATAGTGAAAAGGTATTTACTGAGTCAGTTTCTTTATACAAGAATAAATTTCAAGTCAATTATCCGCTCAAAGTTGAATTGCAGGCCATTGACCCTTCCAACTCATATGCAATTTCTTTGCAAAGATACAATTTAGAAAAGCGATTTTTAAAGGATCCAGAATATTATAATTTATACAAAAACTTTATACATGAATACATTGAATTAGGACATGCAAAAATACTTGATATAAAAAACTGTGATCCAATAGATGAACCCCGATATTTTATGCCACACCATTGAGTGATCAGGCCATTAAAACAAGGGAACAAACTTAGGGTTGTATTCGATGGTAGTGCAAAAAACAAAAATAGTCTCTGCCTCTATGATTACATGTACACTGGCCCTGTTGTACAAAACTCACTTTTTGATATACTTATTATGTTTCGTTTATTCAGGTATACGCTTCAATGCGACATAAGTCATATGTACCGAAGAATAGAAGTGGCTCCCAATCACCGGTGCCTACAAAATATTCTTTGGCGTGAGAATGGGGTCATGAATGTACTACAATTGCAAACTGTGACTTATGGGTTGACCGGGTCTGCCTTCTTGGCTACAAGATGTCTTATTGAATTAGCAAGAAAATACAAAAATCAATATCCAATGGCCAGTGCCGCAGTTATCAATAATTCATATATCGATGATATTCAAGCCGGTCATGAAACATTAGAAGGTGTTCACCAACTTAAGAAAGAACTTATAGCTCTGATGGGACATGCTAGCTTAAACTTACATAAATGGGTTTCCAATAATCCAGAGGTACTCCTGAATGTCCCACAGGACAAGTTAGGTATTACTTGCAGAAATTTGGATCCGGACAGCCCTGAAGCCAAGATATTAGGCATATCTTATGACACAAGTAAGGATGTGTTCATTATAAGTGGTGAAGTAATCACTCCCACTAAAATACACACCAAAAGAAGCATATTAAGTTCAGTAAGTAGGCTTTATGATCCACTAGGTTTAGTAGGGCCACTGACTATGCGTGCTAAGCTTTTCCTACGGGAACTGTGGCAGCGCAATTTAGACTGGGACTCTCCCCTGCCATTTGATTTAGAAAAGGCATGGAACCAATTCTATGCAAATATCATTACTATGCCAGAAATTATCGTACCACGATATGTACAAAGTGATGGTGCAGATGAAGTCCAGCTGGTGGGTTATTGCGATGCCTCTTCTACTGGTTATGGCTGCTGCATTTATGTAAAAGTTGTGAAGGGTGATAATCATTATATTCACTTGCTTTGTTCCAGGTCTAGGTTAAATGGTATTAATTCAAAATTAACTATTCCTAAATTAGAACTTAATGGTTCACTACTGCTAGCAAAACTTATTTCTCATGTATCTTTAGTTTTAAACATACGAAATGTACATCTATTTTGTGATTCTAAAATTGTACTTGGCTGGTTACAATTGTCGCCTATAAAGGTCCCTGCTTACATAGGAAATCGAATCCGTGAAATAAAAAGACTCACTGATGAATTTTCATGGCATTTTACACCTGGTTTGTTAAATCCAGCAGATATTTTATCCAGAGGAGCTGATCCAATTGATATCCAACATAATTTACTCTGGAAGTATGGACCAGATTATTTAAAGATTAAACCTTCAAACTATAATTTTTATTTAGCTAATATTGACAGTTCATTGTTGCTACATGATGCTTGTAAGCAAACTACTTGTTTATCTGTTTCAAGTAATGAGGCTATTTATCCCTTATTTGAAAAATATTCAAACCTGTGTAAAATGGTGTGTGTTATAGTTTATATCTTAAGATTTATTAAATGCTGTAAGAGAGGTTAAAAATGTAATTCATAAATGTGTCATATGTTGTAGGCACAGGGCAGAAGCCTCCAAACAGCTCATGGGTTCGCTTCCTAATGATAGAGTAAATTGCACACGAGTGTTTCAAAAGGTAGGCATAAACTACTGTGGACCTTTTGACATTAAGCAGTCTTCGAAGCGAAATAGCATTATAAGCAAGGGCTATGTTGCGCTGTTTGTTTGCTTCTCCTCTAAGGCAATACATTTAGAGGTTGTGTCAGATATGTCCACTGATACTTTTCTAGCGGCTTTCAAGCGATTTGTTTCTCGTAGAGGACTTCCGTCCGACATTTACTGTGACAATGCCACCACTTTCAAAGGTGCAAATAACCAGCTTACAGATTTATTTAAGTTACATATTAGTAAAGATTTTCAAGATGCAATTCATAGTTATGCCCTTCAGAGGGAAATAAAATTTCATTTTATTCCTGCATACAGCCCTAACCATGGTGGTCTTTGGGAAGCGGCTGTTAAATCCGCAAAATACCACCTAAAAAGGATTTCAGGATGTAGAACTTTTACATATGAGCAGTTTAATACTGTCATGATAGAGATAGAAGGTATATTAAATTCTCGACCATTGTTTACAGTTACTTCTCAGGATTTAGACGACTTTTCTTGTTTGACTCCAGGTCATTTTATAATTGGTTCTTCTTTAACAGCTGTTCCACAGCCAGATATAACAGATGTACCTCTTAACCGTCTTCGCTTTTGGAGAAGTTGCGAACAAATAAGGCAACATTTCTGGAAAATCTGGTCCAAAGATTATTTGTCAACACTCAATCAAAGAACGAAGTGGAGGAAAACTTTTGCTAATCTTAAAACAGGTACAATTGTTTTATTAAGAAGTTCTAACACTCCTCCTCTTCAGTGGCCCATGGGCAGAATCACAAGAGCAATCCAGGGCAAGGATGGCAATGTAAGAGTTGTTGAGGTGCAAACTTCTAATGGCAAGCTTCACTTGAGAGCTGTATCAAAGATTGTAATTTTACCAACTGAATAATATTATCTACTTAAACATACTCATTAAAAATATATATAGTTATTATTACTGTTTGCTAGTATTCATTCATCATTATTGCCTGTTTGTAGCAAGATTTGTTAATGTTGAGTAGTTCTGTTTCACCAAACTGCCCCCGGCAGATTATGTATAAAACATAAATTTGTACTATGGCAAATAACTATTTTGTGTGGCAACTCCACATCATGTTTTCCGTTTCCGTTCTCTCTGTCAAAAACCTTGTAATCGTGTAAAAGTGTTCCTAATTAAATACATCAAGACATTAGTTCAAACCACAGTGATTTCATTTATTATAACTTCCATTGTGTCATTCAAATTCCGTTTACGTCAGCCGAAGGATTGAAAAAAAACTGAAATGATTTTTATAACTTATAATAGTTAAAAAAGTAAATTACAATTAATTAACCTACGAATATTTATTCCACGTCGAAGTAGGAATATGGAATGCGTATTCTTAAAAAAGTAGTCATTAAAATTAGGTTGCATTATCGATTTACGTCAATGCTGGATCGGCGATTAGTTGTTATCAACCACTATTGGTGTAACTGCAACGTCGGCGATCTTACTTTAGTAGCGCTACGTAATTCAAACTCAAACTCAAACTCAAAGCATTTATTTCAATTAAACCTATTACAGGCACTTTTGAATTGTCAAAGAGTCGGTCAGTTAGTCAGAAAGTTAAAATAAATAAAAAATCTAATTTTTGTTCAAAAAATTTGCCCATTCCAAAACGTAGATCACTATGGAGAAGAATAGGCAAGAAACTCCAAGGACACTCTTTTAAATCAAGATATTACAAAATCCTGGGTACATTATTCTTGTCGCTTCTTTATGTGAGAACAATGAAAAAAAATAAAAAAAAAATAAAACAATACAAAATATAAAAGATTGCAAATAAGGCCTGGCAGATAGGAGATGACCAGACAACTGACGGCGCCCGTTCACGAACATGCGCGTGGATCAGCACCATCCAGCTCAACCATTTCTCGTCGTCGCCAATTAGGGGGTCGAATTTCGACCAGTGGGCAATAAACTATAATAATACCAGCGTATTAGTGTCTGTAGGACAAATACCTCTTCTCATACAGAGAAAGCACGAGCCTTGATCACCACGCTTGCTCAAGACAGTTTTCCTTACCAACGTCAGTAATGTCCAAGATAAACTAAAAAACTACATATGAATTGAAAAAGTCACATTGGTACTTGCCCGGATTTGAAGCTACATGCACCACAGAGGCTAGGCCTTCACCACGGAGCCATCACGACATTTTTTTCCCAATATTAATAACCCAATCAGCTCTTAGGTACACTTAACATGACTTACACCAAAACGTTATTCAAATACCAAAAACATTCTCAAGAATAAAATATTCACAATACCAGTCATTTAACTATTTGAAAACCATAAAGCTAGATCGATTTTCACATAGGTTTCAATAACAAAGGATGGTTCAGTTTTATATTAACAGTTAGCTAGCCTTTGTGGCTGGATATTGTGAAACGCGAGTATCAGACCAAGTTTCATACTTTAGTGTTAAAAGATGGTACAATTTGAGCACGTGCGCAGTTTTGTTGAATGTGTGGTGAATATTTGAACACTATTGGTTTTAAAAGTATAATATTTACAGGGTGGCCCAAGATAACGTTTACGAGAGGTTTTACTAATAATTCGCAGTGTCGCAACACAGAGTAATTACGCAACGTAAATTATTATTATTTATTTATTTATTTAAATCATAATTATAACACGTTTACAGACTCATCCAAGGCGATGTTATAAGTCGTAATGTCTACATACACAGAATTGTCTTGGATCCCTGGCCCTGACACTTCCCTGACATCAAGCTATGGACAAGATTGTCAAAGTTTTATTGTTGGAATACGAGGTTTTTGGCTACTTTGCCTGTGCAATTTATGTTATTTTTAGGGTACCGTACCTCAAAAGGAAAAAAGGAACCCTTATAGGATCACTCGTGTGTCTGTCTGTCTGTCCGTCTGTCACAACTGATTTGCTCTGAATCTACTGGACCGATTAAATTGAAATTTAGTACACATATGATCTTTTGTGGCCCAAACACGGACGTGTTACGTAAATAAATTAATTTTGAATGTGGAGGTCACTTTTGGGGGGCTAATTAGAAAATTAAAAAAAAAAGTTTTGCTGACTGTACCTTGTGACATATATAACGAAAGGGGTTGTTTTAAGAATTTTACATATATTTTATTTATAATTTTAAAATACATACTTTTGAAATTATTTAAGAATATAGATGAAAAATTACCACCCCCCCCCCTTATCTCCGAAACTACTGAGCCTAGAATTTTGATAAAAATACAGAAAATAGTTCTTTACTTTAAATCATAATATCCAATTCGTAAAACATTGTTATTTTTGTGTGTTGTCTTTTGGTTTGGTTATTCTTTTTTCAATATCCGTTTGTATTTTTTTTTTATTCATTGGTTGTGTAATTCACTTTTCTTCTTTTTTTTCCTTTGTGTGATTTTCGTGTTAATTATTTTGATTTATTTTAATGTTCTTTTCTTGTCAAACTTAATGTACCTAGATTTTATGTAAATGATGTGGTCTCCTATAATTGGAAGCACACACTTGTATTCGTCCCTGTCTATGTATACTTGCATGTAATTGTGTAGCCTCTGTTGGAGATCCAATAAATAAATAAATAATAAATAAATAAATTTACTTATATATTACAGGAAAACCTATAAGAAGTCTGTGATCTTAAAATAACATGGTAAATCACTCAATATTGTGCGCACAAACACATTACATTTGCAGTTGGAATATATGGGGATCATGTTTTTCAACTACAATGTTAAGTTTGTTCTTGGGATAAGTTCATCCCAACTACGGAATCCTTGATTGTGCGTGGTCCGACACGCACTTGGCCGGTTTTTTATTAAGTGCGTTTTGTTACAGTTTTGTACAGAATAAACAATTTTTATTTTATCAATTTTATACTTACATGAATTAAATAAGGTAATTTCAAAAATACACTTTATTTTATACAAGAATCCCTAATTGTCTTCATGATAACCTCCTTTGGCGCGGATACATAGAGACAAACGCTTGGTAAAATTTTCCGCACTTCGTCCTCAGATATTTTGACCCACTCAGAGTTACCTTTAGCCTTTAGTTCCTTCGGATTCAGATCAGGCGAGTAGGGTGGCCATTCTTTGGTGCTGATGAAAGCAGGAAAATTATCTTTTCTCAAACATGCATGGAAATATTGTGATTATTTCGAAAAAGAACACGCGATGTATCGAGTTTACGGTCAAAGAATTACGGTAAAATCCATTGCAGCAGCGTTTTGTGAATTTAAAACATTACAACGCTCAAGCAGTGTTGTATTAAAACGGAGTGCTGGGGTTATTAAATACTCTTTTCTCAAACATGCTTGGAAATTCGAGCATTATTTTGACAACCTTCTTCGAGATAAATCGAAATTGCTGTACTGGTCAAATACATGTGAGCAGCGGCCACCAAAAGTTGTATCATGAAAATCCTTATGTGTTGTGACTCGTGGTTTAGCGGTCAAATAAATGGAACGATCTTTTACTCCGAAACATGGCAACCAAGGAGGTAACTTATCAAAGGTTTTATTTAAATTTCGAACTGGCTTGCAATTAGAAAGCTGTATATTGAAAAAAATATCGTTGTTCGTCATTGAATCTAGAATTTATAAATAATTTACTTTCCCTGCATTCTTTTGAGAAAAGCACTATATATGCCTCGGTGGAAATGGCAATTGTCTGTCTCGTATTAGTGAAGTCCTCGCCTGTGGCTAACTTATACTCGACCTGCAATTAATTGCCTATTTCACGGCCTTTACAATAATGTACTATTTCGTCAGAGGAAAGTCAAAGTCAATGTTTTTATTAATGCGATTATTGGTGATATAACATGGTCTTAAAAATATTTTATAGTACCTCAAAAGTCTACCCTATCAGGCATGCATTCTTAAATTACAATATTAGAAATTAAACATTATGAAGTAATTAATATCTATAGAAATTAAAATACAAGATATACCTAATAAATTGCAATAAATTAACAGACTTATTGTTTAAGAATAATACATTAATAAATACATAGAATGGTCAGTCACATGAAATTTTGTCAACTAGGAATTCGTCAATGGTACAGTAGCATTTGTCTATTAAAAAATTATTTAGTTTACGTTTAAATTGTGTTAAGTTTAAATCTTTTATGTCATTTGGTAGCTTATTAAAAACTTTTGGAGCCATGCAAAGTATGCTCTTGTGCATAAGGGCGGTTTTAGAACGTCTTAGGCATCATCATTCGTGTCGATATGTTGGTCTGAAGCTTTTTTAAATAAATCGCCATTTTTCTTTACGAACATAGCGGTCTCGTATATGTATAACATTAGAATTTTTAAGGAGATAAAATGCGGTTTGCAACTTTCTGTTGATTTAAGAGAATACGATATTTTACCAATTTGACGCTGCGGAGGGTTGTTTAAGCAAACGACATCTCTCAAGCCGAACTTTTTTGCAGTCTTCCGTCAAACGATCCGTAAGCAGTTGCGCTTTTCTGAGTTTATAAATAGTATCAATTGTAGATCATGTTTTATGATACGCTGTATGATGGCTACGCTGTATAATCCCCAAGTCTCGCGACATTGTCACCTTGGTATGTGGATTACGGACTAATCTTTGTTTGATACGAGTAATGTGTCAGTTCCTAGAAGTTCTAACAGTCCTCTTGCGTCCTCTTCCAGGACAGTCTCCGATGTTGCCGAGCTCGTTATAACGTTTAATTGCTGAAGAAAAAACTGATGACTTGTTAGTCGTATGTTAGTCGCACCAAGAATATTTACCTACTATCTTACACTGCCTATTTATGCACTCTCATGCAATGAAAAGATGGCTCCACGTTGCACTGACATAGTGAAATAAATATATTTTTCATTTCTCATACTTGGAAAGTACGCTTGAAGTTACCTGATTAGAGGGATTAAAACAGTACTTTTCGACCCCGGGAAACGATGTTCCCTGCTGTCAAGAAAATTAAAAACTATGTAAGCCATATCCCAACTTTTTATACAGCTAATCTGTTAAATGGCGGCTTAAAATTGTAATTAAAAAATATTATCAACCATTTTGTTATATGGCATTATAGTTATCATTTACTTTTCACTGAATAAAATTGAATTATTTTTAATTAAGAAATTATTATATAATTTACATTGATTTGAGCTAAATATTTATCATCATCAATGATATAAAATACTGGTTGGCATAAAAAGTGGGAAAGCGGCAATTCGATCTTCAGTTGTTTTGTCGAGTGCTAATTATTTACGTATATTTGTATAAAATGAGTTCATGAGATTCAGATAAGGATCTAACGCCTGATTTCATTAGATATGATGTTAAAACAGTAGTGGAAAACTTTTTACCGCCAAAATCAAGAGAAAGATACTAAAATCTTACGATGTTTTTATGAAATAGCGCGCTTAAAAAGGATCAAGAATTTTTTGGAAAACGTATAACAAAATTATTATTTCAATGAATTATCTAGGAATCACAAATATTCAACTCTATGGAGGGTGTATTCAATGTTACAGACAAAACACGATAAGAAGTTTTTATTGTATTTGTTATTGTATACACGATGAGTATACAATAACAAACAAAGAATTTAAAAAAACGCAAAATATTCCAGTTTAGATTTATTTTTGTCAACTTTATTGGGAACTCTTATCTTGATTTGGTGATCTCTGAGATCAAACTCGTGGATTTCAATTTACTATTTCGTTTTAAATATTCCGATTAATTAAAAATGCCTTGCATATCTGGGTAGGCGAATTCATTTGAGACCACATTTATAACGCTGTTGGTATTTTCCGTTAGTTATGTTTGCGCCTTTGTATCAGACTAGCTAAATCTTCCAGTTTTACATTAAAATATCTCATACGAGTAGTACCATGGAAATAAAAACAGAAGCAATACGTTACCGCCCATTATGCCGCAAATCTAGTACGTTTACACCTTACCGCATTTCATACAAACTTTTGAAAATGTTCTTAAACAACTTTTTAGACCTTTGTGTCCTGCTTATGCGTATGAAATTTCATTAAAATCGGTTCAACCATTTCGAAAAACGAGGGCTTGAAAATTTTTATGAAATGACGTAAGGTGTAAACGCTCTTAAACGTGGTCTCAACGAGTCATCCGCGTCATTACCAAAAACGATTAAAATCTGTAAGATTCGATTTTTTGTGTCCATGTACCTATTCAATTTCCTAAAGGACATTTTCAGAACTTTTTATGCCAACAAACTCATCAATCTAGTCGTGAAGGTTGAATTCTTCGCAAATGGACGCCTGTTTTAATTTTATAGCCTAAGGATCTAATTACTCGTATTCGTGTGCCGTTAATTCGTACTTGGCGGCCATTTTGTCTGGAGTTAATGTTGGTAAAGAATACGTCATTTTGTTAGGTTAGATCTGGTGCTCGGAGATTCCAAAGATTGTTTGGACTGTGTTCGTTCGTAAAATTGTACATATTGTATTTTCATGTAAGATGAAAGCAATGATACTTACTTACTTATATAAATAGAAAAAAAAAAGAAGAAAAACAATTATATTTTTTTTTATATCATATAAGTTGTACATCAAAATATGTTCGAAAGATTTTTTTCTTAACTTAGAAAAGCCGAAAAACACACCAAAGCTTTAGTGGTTATAAAAATCACAAAGTTAAAAAGAAGTGATACTTAAAACCATTGAAAATATAACATAAAAGCGGCCACAAAGCTGCTAGCTCGGCTTAAAACGGCCCATAATACTTTTCGTTAAAAGGCCAGAAAATTTCGAATAAAATTTTAATAAGAAGCAAAAGTAGCCGCATTTGGGAGGCTCAAGCATGCATCGCTGACTCCTAGACTTTAAACCACTTTAGCTAACGAGGCGAACACAAAAAACGTCCATCTCCTTAAAGTCTAAATCATTTCTCGCTTCGCTTTGAACGCATAAAATTATCATTTTTTGTAAGAGGTGAACGGAATTTAATGTTAAATCTATGCTGCTTGCATACGTTTTCGTTAACGCTTGACCACTGATCAAACGATTGAAAACCCATAAAAACTCAAGATAGGTATTGCTTGAAGATGGAAGATAAATTTTATGAGAGCACGTGTCGGAACTTAGGGCGCCTTCAAATTAGCTGCAAAGCGCCGCGCGGTGGCAGCACGGCTGCAGCGTTCTTCCCCGTTTGGAACCATAATTATATTGGAAAACAAAATACATCCTTCAAAAGTAAAGAGCCGAAGAAAGAGTCTTGTTTGTGAAGTTCTCAATAAATATATTGCATATTTCTTCCCAAGCATTTTGTTTTCGATTTTATTACTGTACTTATCTGACTTCGAATCCCATATCGCTGGACGACTCGCAACCTCGTCGCTAAATTCTTCAAATTAATTTTCGTTCATGTTTAGACTTGAACAAAAACTACGTGCGCCTCGTCATTAGTCGATCGATGAACTGATGCGCGGCCGCAGCGCGGGTGTAGCGCTGCAGTCGCGCGTTTTATATTTATATGGTTTAACAAAGCAGTACGGCGGCACACCACCGCGCGTCACTTTGCGGTAAATTTGAAGGCCCTTAGGTACGTTTAGCGGTAACCTATAGGATTACTACCTATAATAACCTGCAATACGTGTCAAAGGACACGTCCTCTTACGTCACGTCTCAGGTAAATTGCACGTGACCACAGCACGTTTGCTTGACAGTTGGGATAGGTCCACTTCACATCATTACCAATTTGACATTGGCAGCGCCTTTATGTCGTACCGATACGGTTGATTTTTTTAGTGCAAATGTGTTGTTGACGGTACATAGACACAAACCTGCTACTACTTCATATGAGATTACATTATTTACCAGCAACATAGGCAGTGAACTTAAAAAAAACAAAATTAAATTCAGATTGTAAAATAATCATTGCTATCTTTTGATCCTGTTTTATAAAATCAAAAATATTATGTATTTTAAGAAATTAACATAATCTTTTTGAAAGCTAATGGCTCCTTGCCTCAAACCATTCGCCATTACGTAAATGTTAAGAAATTGCTCATAATGGATGGCTCGTAATGGACTGCATACACCATGGTTTGCGGGTATAGATATTGAGATTAATACAATATCAAATTGTAGACCTTTTGTGTTTCAGTTTAAGGTTTTTTGCTTTTATTGTCTTTATTATGAGAGCAGTGGTGGCCCAGTGGTAAAGGCCGTGATTTACGAGTTGTAGGTCATAGCTTCGAATCCAGACATGCGCTTTAATTTGTGAAAATTATTTAATCACCACTGCTCTCAAAACGGTGAAGGAAAACATCGGAAGAAAACCAGCATGCCCTAGAACCAAAAATTCGAAGACATGTGACATCTACCAACCCGCACTGCGCGTGGTGGGTTACGGCCCACTCCCTCTCACAGAAGGGGGGTGGGGTTAGCTATAATCGCCACGCTTGGCTAGGCGGGCTGGCGATTGCAGTATGGTGTTAAAATGCATAGAGAACGCTGCTCCCCATTCTCTAGTAAGCCCCTTAGTCACCTTTTACGACACCTACGGGAAGAATTACGTCCGGCACCACACAGACCACCATAAGTCACTAACAGATAATTAATACATAATTTTTGTGTAGTACCCATTTTATGGTAGCTATAATACTTTACTAGGGGCAATTTTAACTCTATTAGAACAGAAAATGTAGATTAAAGCATCAGTAAAAAACATATCAGTACATAACTAAACTTAAGACGGAGATATATGCCAGTGACCTTGAGTGGTTAGCTTGCGTGTTTTGTACTGAGCTCACGCAACGCGTCCTACGTTCAGCCAGTAATAGAACTCGCCCATCAAGAAGCGCTGTCACCAATTTGACGCATTACTAATTTATTATACACAAAACAAAAGGTATTTTAATAAAACATCTTTAAACTGGTGAAGGTTTCAGAAAAATACGCTTGGTAGATTTTGCGCCATTCTCAGTTTTTTATCCGCCTTAGACATAACTTTGCAAATTAATTTCATTATGTAATGTAAACATAATCTAAAATATTCACATATCAAATTATTGAGAAAATGCTCTAATTAGCATATATTTTTTTCAAATCATTAACACTACTCGTTTAGACGTGATCTTCAGTATAAAATCATTAAAAGTCGGTTATCGTCGCCTTAATGTATTAGGTTCGCAAAGAAAAGTCTCCCATTCATCCTCAAATCAAAATTCACCTCATTGTTATTTGAAATAAGAAACCTAACTTTATTTTCAGATTTACCATCCCAATATTTTTAAAGCTAATGCATAGTGCTCTTTAATCTTATAACATGGCATTTACAAAGGCATGTGTAATTTTATTCTAGAATATTTGTGGGTTGAAAATAAGCGAATCACAAAGAATTAGTTGACTTTAATATGTCTGATGTGATACAAAGTCAAATAACAAAAGGTTAAACTGCAAAATACGGCGTAATATTCATGTAAAAGGTCTAACCACACAACAAGGCATATGATTAAAATTTTATCAAAATGACATAGGTTTAGTGCGTAATATGTTTGCCAGGCTTTCAAATTAAACATTGATTGTGGTTAATTAATATTTACCTGTAAAGGGTTTAGGCTCCCTGAAACGATCATTGGGAAATTAACAATGTTTAGCGTGATTGATACAAAATGATCCTCAATCGCTTCAATTGGAAGCGATTGACAATAATAAAATATTACTACAAGATTGGCAGCAAATGTCAAAAATGTTGACAGGTGGCAATTGACGCACAATGTATTGGTGTTCAATGACAGCGAATGAAAATCGTTTATTTATCTACAGTATCAGAACCCCAACACACGATGTCGATGTGACCGAGCGCTGGCGCATTTATTTATTTATATAGTTGTAAGTTTAATTCAGAACATAAATTATAAAAAATTGTTAGTAAAGCAATTGGAAGTATAAAAATTCCATAAAAAAATTGTTAGTAAAGCTTAAAACTATGTTAGTACTTATAGGTACCTACTTGTTTAATTAAATTAATCTATTTATCTAACATTAAAAAGGACACCACCAGAGCTGTGTACCTTATTCCAGTGTAGGATAAGTTTTTACTAACAAATGAGTCTTGGTTACTTGAAAAATAAATAATTTGGATTGACTGATTGATAAAAAAAATAATAACCGAATACAAAAATATCACTTTATAAAATATTATAAAAAATATAACATTTTCACAAAGTGAAAAATAATTTTGCCACTGACTTCCGAACTTAAAGTTATTTTTCACTTTGTAGTATTATATTTGGTTGTCGGTTATTATTTTTTTGTAAAAAGTATTTTATTTTTCACTTTTTAGTGGGTCAGTTTTGAATTTATCGAAGTTACAATAGCCTAATGTTAACTGCTCATCACCTTTTACAAAATATTGTTTTTGTCGATGCTGGAACGTTGATTGTTGAGGAGTTCTCCTGGTAAGAACCAGGAGAACTGCCACTCACCATATGCATAGTGACGAGCATAAATTGCTTAATCGCAACCCTTTAAATAGGTACTCATTATTATATTGATCCGGTGGCCATCTGCGATCTCCATCATCAGTTTCACTTAACCAAATGGTGCTTTCCGAGAGCAAATGCACGAGATACTATAAAAAATACCCAAATCGCTGTAGGTTTGCCTATAAATTTTGAGGGTTTCCCTCGATTTCTATGGGATCCCCTCATCAGATTCTAATTTGGTGGCAATGTAACCACTTCGGGAGTGTGTACCCTTTCAAACAAAAAATAATTTTCAAAATCGGTCCATTATTGACGTAATAATCGCGTAACAAACATACAAAAAAAAAAAACAAAATAAAAAAATACCGCCGAATTGAGAACCTCTTTTTTTTGGGAAGTCGGTTAAAAAAAAACAAAAAAAAACATACCGCCGAATTGAGAACCTCTTCTTTTTTGGAAGTCGGTTAAAAAGTAAAAGATCATTATGAGGGTCCATATTGATCTTTTACTTTTTAACCGACTTAACGTCGGGAACAGCAAAAATTAGGAGTGAGGAAGAGGGCTAAGTAACAATAAAATTCAAGCAATACAATATTATTAAAAATTATTAATATGTGTTTAGTTGGGTGCATAATTAACCAAACTTATTGTCTTAAAAAAGTCTAGTGTATCCGCGTCGAACGGCAAGAGACGGCGGTATTTTTACTTATTAAGAGAAAACCGTGATATCTAAGCAATCTAACTAGCAAGTATCACAGAACCACGATACACAAACGTTACTATTGCCGTTGCGAATTAATTTGTTTCAGCAAATTAATAACGCACGATGTTGACTCTTCTTTTTCGTACATTGTATGGATTGGTCTTTCTGTAACTAAACCTGTCTCGTGGTCTCAATCAGATAACCCTCCTCAAAAAGTTGATAAAATAATTCTAGTTTTTCTTTTAAAAGCATCGTAATGTCGCTTAAGTAATGGAAGATGATTCTTTCTTTTTGGAAGTGCAATACGAGGGTTTAAAGTATTTTTACTTTATCACGAATCTCTCTTTATCACATTACATGTGTGATGTATGTACCTATCAGAATATTACTATAAACAAAAGAAAGAATAGAAATATGGTTCCAATAAGTAATGTTGTTATAACTTTTCCATTTTCTTTTAGAAAAAAGAGGGATTGTGGTGCTGTAGTATGACTTAAATGGTTTACCTAAAATATGTATTTATTGGCTTTGAGATATAAAAAACCTGCCAAGTGCGTTTATCCCAAGAACAAACTTAACATTGCAGTTGAAAAACATGTTCTTCCCTTGTTCGATATACGCCACGATCAAATTTCCAACTGGAAATGTCAGTTTGTACAAGAAACAAAAATATATATATATGTGTATAACTACAAATGAAATCTTTCTTTCTATAAGAGTTCCGATTTTTCCTTTTGAGTTCTTAAAGGAACCATAAAAAGAAACAAATCAAAAATGTTTTACTGTGGCAGAAACAATTACAAATAAGTACGTCATCATTCCAGCCGAAAGACGTCCTCTGCTGGACATAGGCCTTCCTCAAAAGGGGGGTTGCCATAATCGCCACGCTAGGCAGGTGGGTTGGCGATCGCAGTATGGTGTTGAAATGCATAGAGAACGCTGCTGCCCGTTCTCTAGTGTACCTTAGTCGCCTTTTACGACACCCACGGGAAAATATGTGGTGATGCTATTCTTTCGTCGTCGTCGTCCGGCATCCTACTAAAAACAAATAAACTCGCAAGTTATAATAATAGTCCACCAGACCGAATTTCGTCCATTGCGGCCAATCTCAGAGCAGACTAGCCATCGACGTGCAGTGAAAAAAATGCGAGCCAACTAAGACAGACACATTTTTCTTAGTTGGCATTAAAATGTTTGAAATCATTATTTGTTTATTTACTTTATACAAGATAGCATATTTTCCAGAACAAAATTAATTTTATTTATATCGACAATGTGACATGTATAGAATAATCACCGGTCTTTGTTACATCATACATGCTTTGTTTGATTTTACTTCTTCACTTTTGTATATCAAATAATAATTTAAGTTGATGGTAACAAGCAACTTGTTAGAATTATATCATTCTTAAACTGGCCAACATTTGAGTTAAATTAAATAACTACCCGTAATTAAACTAAACTAATTACTTTGTTAGGCTCGTATGGAGTCAAGATGCGTGATCACATTAAACAAGATTTTTGTTAAAGCAAACAATTTTTTTTTTTTAAGTGTGGAATATAATATTATAGTGCACACACAACAAGCACCCAGCAAACAGCAACTCACACTTACTACACACCCAGACCTCCAATACCACTGCACATGGGACAGTTAATATAGGAAACGGACCAGGAAATGTGAAGACCAATAGGAATAGTTGGCCTTTTGGGCAAGCACTTCAGTAAACCCAAGTAATTTATTTGACTCTTACCGCTCACTTAGGGAAACTCTCCACCGTCCAGCATATCCGAAGTGAGCCCAATTTTTCATAGTTGGGGAAATTGCTAGCAGTGCATTGCGGTCAGCCTACAACTCAAGGCATAAATCTAGACCGCCTCGCCTCCTCGACTGCTTTTACATAATTAGAAGACGTTAACGACACGACTTTGGGTTGGAGAAGTTCTTGTTACTTTTATCTTCCATAATTTCTTGGAGTAATGTTTAAATTATTTTGCCGATTCATAATTAAACTACAACTTTCTAACCGATGCCAATCCCATGATGGATGGATCTACTTAATCATGTTTAAATATTGTAAATCCGAACATGCATGTAGAAAATAATGATAATGATGACTCACTCTTCAATGAAATGAGGCCGAATGAGTCTAGATTTGTGCCCGGTTAATGGCAATAGGGTCGTCCACATTACATAGGGTGTAGGTACACCTCTGCTTATCCCGGAATACAAGCGTGATGTTATGTATGTTATGTGTCCTCTATCTGTAGGGTGCAGATCAAAATGAAACTTAAAAAATAAAAATCGTTAAACTTCTTTTAATTAAAATATAAATAAAAAAATAAATTTCTTGGCTCTCAGCAATCTTTTTCGTCTTATGCTCTGTCACCCTTTCAAATTTTTAGCTCACTCCTTATTTTTATGTTTTTTTTAGAATAAAAATAATACAGATAATATAATATGTAGATATAGCTGCATGCAGACCAGATGCTACTTCATTAAAATTCCCACAGCTCGGCCATTCTGCTTTCAGTCTGTCCTCAGACTGACTCTAGGCAGAATGGCCGAGCTATGGGAATTTCACTGGAAAGATAAGGGTTAACTCAGAATGGTCAAGAGACGAAACATTTATTATTATCACATGCTATAATATCAAAGTTTTATGTTTCAGTAGAACATAAGAAATTGAGATGATAACTTCTACATCCCCTTCTGCTTATGCAGGCAAATACCAGCTTTCATTTGAATAGGCAATAATCGAAAAGTGGTATAAATGCATTATTCGCCGAACACCTTCTGCAAAATGTTAGACGGGTATAAGAAGCATCCTAAATCATCTCCAAATCGGTTAGAAAATTCAAAGTGACTGAATATATGGCACGCTGTGCACCAGCCTACAGTATCTAGCCATAAATCCAGCCTAATGAAGGTCCATTTAATATACATACCAGTGAGTTGTAATATACGTTACATTGCCGGCTCTACTATTTTTAGGGTTCCGTAGTCAACAACGAACCCTTCTAGTTTCGCCATGTCCGTCCGTCTGTCTGTCTGTCTGTCCGTCCGTCCGTCTGTCCCCGGCTTAGCTCAGAGACGTACTAGAAAGCTGTAATTTGGCATGAATATACATATTAATCACGCCGAGAAAGTCGTAAAATTAAACAATTTTTTTAGGGTACCTCCCTTGCACGTAAAATGGAGATGATATTTTTTTTTCTCGTCTATTCCATGGTGTTGGGGTATCGTTGGATAGGCCGTTTAAAAATATTGTGGGTTTGTGAAAACCATTTTTCAATTAAGGGATCCGTTTGCGTAATATTAAGCTTTAAACTGCTATTTTTGTTAGAGTCAAGTGCCCTGCCAGCAGAAATGGTTGGTTTTGGATATGTGAATTCATGGCAATAGCATTCATAAAGAAAATAAAAGGAAAACTATCACAGCTAAGTAGGCTTCACAAGTTAACGAGTAATAGTCGACCAACTTAAATTTGCAGTTGGAGAATTGACCGTAACGTATATCGATGTATGAGAGAGCATGTTTTTCAACTACAATGTTAAGTTTGTTTTTGGGATAAATTCATCCCAACTACGGAACCCTTCATTGTGCGTGGATGACATGCACTTGGCCGGTTTTTTTTATTTAAACTTATGTTCACCAGAGAAAAATGTTGAGACGAACAAAATAATACGAGTATTCATATTGATTAAGTCGATCAGTCACGCTACAGATTGTGAACCCAATGAACCAAAACGTCCACATTATGTGTATTAAAATATTATCTTTTTGCAAAAATAGCTTTCAATCGAGTATTATTGCATCCTATATCATAACTGGCGAAAAGGGTTTAATACTGGAACATCTCTGCCTAACTCTTCGGGGATTACAGGCGTGGTTGCATGTTATAATATAATAATAATAATGTATTTATTAACTCAGACAACAATGATCCATTTGTTTGTTAGTTAGGTACAACCATAAAAGCTATATTAGTGTGTTAGTATAACAAAATACAGAAAAAATACAAACGTTTACAGAAAGAATAATATACAAATATTTAACATTACATTCACGGATGTAGTCAATCACTCCTGCCTAACCAATACCTGCATAAAGTGATTCATCATCGGTGAATTAAATTTGTCCACTAACATCTTCAGAATGCCATGTTATGTTACAATCATTTTGCATACACACTACATAGTGTACGAGTATTAGTCAAAACGTGCGCCTTCTATAAAATTGTCCGACGCTGCCTCTTAAATCATCTCGAAACCGGATAGAAGATTTAAAGTGACTGAGATTTTTCATTTTCGAATAGATTTCACCCAGACTCCAGCCTACAGTTCTGGGCATAAATTTAGCCTAATGCAGGTCCATTTACATACCAACGAGGCGGGAACGACACGTTTTTGTGAAGGGAAAATGGCGTGATTTATTTGAAAATGGTTTTCCGAGGGTAATTAAAATAATTATGTGGTTGGTATATATTTGAATTATTTAGTGTGGGTTGATTGGTTAATTATTTATTTACTGTGCGTTGATTGAGGCCTTGCCTAGCATTTGCATAGTAATCGTACATATTTTGAAAAGGTAATCCTACTAGTAATTTATGTTCCTTATTCGAAATAATTAATAAGATGACATGAGTCATTACATTTTATAAGTAACAGAATGTGGAATGTAATAAACTATTGATAGAGTATTTAGGATCGATTTAGTTATAACTTCACTGCGGTTTGTTTCTCGTATTTTATTACAGTAGTACGGTCAGTGCTCTGCATTATCTGAACCCTCTTACAAAGAAGAACAGGGCAAGAGGGGTCGGTTTATGCAGAGCACTAACTGTCATCATCATCATTCATAATTTCAGCCGAAAGACGCCCACTGCTGGACATAGGCCTCCCCCAAAGTAGGGGTTTGCCATAATCGCCATGTTTGGCAGGCGGGTTGGCGACCGCAGTATGGTGTTAAAACGCATTGAGAACGCTGCTGCCTATTCTCTAGTAATTAGTCCCTTAGTCGCCTTTTACGACACCCATGGGAAGAAATGGGCTATTATTTACGTCCGGCACCACACGGATGTTTACGTCCGGCACCACACGGATGCACTAACTGTACGAGAGCACAAACTGCTGTAAAACCTACCCTCCTTTTGGACTTTGCCGTAGTCAAAACTTATACTTATTTAGAATTAAGATTCTCGCTCTATGAATCCATTTCTAGATCGTATCGTCTCCGTCACGTCGTGTACAAACAACTATAAATCCAAGCACAGGTATGTAAGAGGCTTCACGTTGATATATAGGGATGTAGCGAAGATGCTATTACCACCCAAGAGTATGCAACACAATTGTACTTGATTGCTTAGGAGACTAGAATTGCATTGTCGAGTTTGGTTGTAACTACGCTGGTCCAATTTGGTTAATACGAGTCTTCAATCAGCTGGACCCGCTCGCTACTGGACCCGCGGGTCCACTTGACCGCATCATTTATTTACTGTATTTTTATTGGTTAATTGGACCCACATTCAAACTGCAAAAAAAAACATCTACCCACTTATTACAAAACAAGGATTATCTTCAGACCTAGGTTTAAAACATGGAGCCATTATTGAATTTCGAACTTTATTCCGACTCTGGTACAGTTCCTAAACACAAAACTGACAACTTAGTACCGAACTAAGTTTTCAGTTGTGTGAGAACGGTATTTCAATCACTGTTACGTTCTTATTACAAAAACTGGCTCCATGGTTTAAGCCATGTCAAAATATAAATCTTGTTTTGTAATAAGGCGGCTATTGTTTAAAGCTATCAGTGGATAAAGTCGAGCGTAAAATATGTTAAAGTTGTCAAAAAATACTAGGCCCGTTTTGACATTTAAATTGAATCGATTTATCGTGAGTATCGAGTACCGAGTCGTATGGTAACTTCACTAGTTACGTCGCGATTGTCAATCGCGACGTAACTGGAATGTATGGGAGAACATGTGATACAACTGCAAAGTTAAATTTGTTTTTGGGATAAAATCATCGCCACTACGGAACCCTTCATTGTGCGTGGTCCGACACGCACATGGCCGGTTTTTAGGGTTCCGTACCAAATGGTAAAAAGGAACCCTTATGGTGAGACTAAGTCTGTCTGTCTGTCTGTCACACCTGGATATTTCAAGAACTACTAACGCTATCAACTTAAATATATATCTAATATAATAATAATGGGTGCGCCAAAGTTCACCTAAATTTTCAACTCCGATAATTGGAAATCCGAAAATGTTCTTCCTAACATTTTTTATCCTAACAATCACAATTCCTAACTACTCTGTTTCTAATGTTCATAATTCCGAAGCATTTAACTTCATAATGTCAGTAGCAATAAACATCTAATAGACTTTTATTTGTTTTCCTATATTTTCTCAACATAACCATCTTTTACAATATTATTCAAAGTCATATTTTAATTTTATTTATAGCGGTGTGTACCTGCAAAGATATCCATAGGTTAGGTTAGGTTAGAACTGTGACCAACTACGCGCGAGCCGAGCGAGCGAAGCGAGCGGTGCGGCGGCAGCGGCCGGCGAGCGTTACCTCGAAATTGGTCGCGAAATTTTTATAAGTATTTTTTTATAGTGCCCCCAAGACGATATTCTGACCTGAATTTCATTCATTTAAGACAAAAATCTGTGAAACGACCTTAAATCATTCTAAACAGTTGGTTTTTTAGACATAATTATCTCATGTATAGTTATAGTTTTAGGGATAAAAGCGTTATGATAAAAAACAGTAGGAGTTTAAATATATTTACATTAATGATATTATTAATTACAATTTTCGGAAACATGAGTGTTATGAACATCGCCGGTAGCACTACAAATAGTATGAATGAAAACTTTAGGATGAAAAATTTTAGGAAGAGTGATCATTCGGATTACAAATCGTTAGGAAGAACAATTTCGGGTAAAGAACTTTAGTTGAGCCAATATGGACCCAATAATAATATATCTTTTTTGCAAAAGAGACTGAAAGGGAGTCTTAAAAATTTGAAGTGGAGCTACTAGGGCATGTGGGGTATCATATGAAAGAACGCTGTTTGGATATTATCAAACATTTTTTGTTTTTTTTTAGACAGCATAGTTTCCGACTTTTGATGGAAAATGTAAAATAAAACACCGTTCCCCCCCACCCCTTTTATCTCCGAACTTTGCATAAATAAAAATCTGAAATTATTCTATGTGATAGAAGTTTATGCAAAGATTACAGGAACAATAAAACGATGTCTCTAAATCGAACAATTTTTCAGAAATCATCAAAATCATATTAAATATGTACGGAACCCTCGGTGCGCGAGTCCGACTCGCTCTTGACCGCTTTTTTTTGTATTTGTACTTATTAATACATTTATACTTTATTATAATGTCGAGACCAAACAAGTGAAACTAAGGCCTAACATAGTGTTGAAGTGCTGATGCACGTCACGTTACTGGTAGTAAGTTAGCAACCATTCATACTAATATTATAAATGCGAAAGTAACTGTGTATATCAGTATTATAGCTATGGCTGTGTGTTACCGTTTCACGCGTTAACGGCTGAACGGATTTGGATGTGGCACACGGATAGACTATGGCCTGAAATATGACATGGGATAATTTTATCCCGGTAGTAGGTACGTTCCCGTAGAATAATTTCCGACCGTCAAGCGGGCGAAGCTGTGGGCAAAATCATCTCTATCATCAACATCATTTCAGCCGAAAGACGTCCACTGCTGGACATAGGCCTCCCCCAAAAAAGGGGGGGGGATTTGCCATAATCGCCACGCTTGACAGGCGGGTTGGCGATCGCAGTATGGTTTTAAAAATGCATAGAGAACGCTGCTGCCCATTCTCTAGTAAGTCCCTTAGTCGGCTTTTACGACACCCACGGGAAGAAATGGGATGGAGCTATTCTTTACGTCCGGCACCAAACGGAACCCATCTCTATAAACCATGCTATCTAAGTAATATTTTCTCTCAAGCAAAATGGAGTAAAATAAAGAAAAGAAAGACATAAAGAAAGAAAAGAAAGAAAAATATTTTAATAAACGAATTATCATACCTATCCTAAAGCTTCTTACAACAACAGAAAGCTATTCTGTTCTCTAACTCTAAAAGCTATGGAGTTCTCATACATTTAGAATTTACAGCAGAGCAGCCAGGAGAAAATTACTAATTCTAATGCACAGAGCTGGCTGGCAACGCGTGTATACAATTATTATTGTAATAACATACTGAATGCTTGGCGGCAATAGCTGCGAATTGCAATTTGTCACAAATTGCTACATACATTATTAGTGAAGCGTCAGCTGCACATCAAAGTGTTGCTATATTAGTCTGTCTTATGTACTGTTTGCGCAGGTAAGTACGTGTAATTTTGAATTACGAACTTTTACACGCGGTTTCGCCTGTATGGAGGTCGGAAATTATGCTACGAGAACGTACAAAATATCTTATTTCCTAACCCCGGTCATGGTCTACCTGGGTGCCACATCGATTCAATCTGTTTAGCCATTAAGGTGTAAGAAGGTTACAGACACACGGAGATGAAAGGCTTTGGAATCTATATCTTGTTACCATTAAATACATACGAATTTACGTTGATACATTTAAAATACCCTGCCCCGCCACGCCGTCCGTTGATGTGTTACTTTCCCATTTATAACATGACTAGCTGCGCCCCGCGGGTTCACCCGCGTAAGTCTCGATCCCGTGGGAATATTGGGATAAAAAGTAGCCCATCCAGGGTGTTAGCTACAACGTTGCTTCCCAATCTGAGGGGCCAGAGGGCCGCTTGTAGGCGGCTAAACGTGGGGATCGTGCGATCCATGGCCCTGTATGGGACCCCGTAGTATCGCTGTTCTGCGAAAGCCGCAGAGAGCGATGGCCGTCAAAGTCATCAGGGGATATCGCACGATCTCCTACGAGGCGGCTTGTGTACTGGCCGGATCCGCGCCCTGGGATCTCGAGGCGAAAGTACTCGCGTCACTGTATCGGGGCGCAAGGAAACGAGGGCGCGCGGTGAGTGGCTGATGCAGCAACATGGAGTTGCATCGGTCACAGCTTCGCGCAGCCCTGGTGGTGGAATGGCGGGACAGTGTTTCATGCCCTACCGCCCGCCCCATCACCATCGAGGTGGTCCGGCCGGTACTCGAGCTCTGGCTCTGGAGGAGGCACGGCTCCCTGTCGTATCGGGAGACGCACGTGCTCTCGGGGCATGGCTGCGTCGGGAAGTACCTGTGTCGCATAAAAATGGAGCCCCGCCCACATATTAGTGTAAATTGTGTTAGTGTGATAGTGTGCGAGGGAAAAATGCATGTTTATTGCAAAAACGCAAACTACAAAATACCAGGGGGCCTAAAATGGACGCTTTGGCAGAATCATAATATTATTATGATCTGCGTACAATTCATACATCCCGCAATTCATCTGTTTGACAGCTGCTATTTGACATGAGACTTCAGTATAGCAATTCTTCATTTGTGGATCATTTTACGAAACTCCATAAAAAACTGTTAAACAGATGAATTGCTTATTATTGCCTCTAGCTTTTCTACGTGCTGAGTTTCGAGATTACCCAAGGAGTTTCAGTAACAGACTCCTTGCTGGTAGTGCATTGTTTACCCAGCATTCACGTTACTCAATATAGCAAAACACCTGTTTCGATCTAACCCCCAACTCTAAGTAAATAACAGCAGGACTTAGTTAGTGCCCTTATAAGTTAAAGGTTAACTTTCAGTTGGTTTACTAAACTTTGTAGTATTCAAGCTTTGCATCGTGGTTTGCCTTTGTATGGCGTAGTTGTTAGTGTTCCCTTAGTTTAAATGGGTTCTGTGCTTATTTGAAAGTGGGAATTAGGAACTTATTGTTGGCATACGTTATACGTTATACGGTGCTACAAAATGCACATTGTATGGTTGTTTGCAAACGGCGCCTTGATTCAATCATTGCATTAGGTAAACATGTATATTTTTACCTATGTATTAACAAGATCAACTCCTGAAGAGGCAGTTCCTGTATGTACGATACTATCGACAATCTGTGTTACTGATAGCTTTACACAGTTGACAGTTGGCACTTAGCAACAATAGAATTAAGTTGGGTTCCTTTTTCCAACAAAACCTGTGAAAGATTCTTTTTTATTCGATGTGATGAAATTACCGTATTTTAGCGTACGGTAGCAACCACTCGGCCGTGTGCCGTTGAAGGCATAATTACCGTACGTAACGGTAATTACCGTACTTATGGTAATACTGGTCCCTTCGCTTGTCGTTCACCATAAAACCATAGACAATAGTCTATGGCTTGGACACGAGTGATGCTTCGAGTGTCGGGCGTGAGTCGTAATATTTATTCTACATATAGTACTTTACGTTTTTTAGTTATTTTTGTTTCCTTTTTTTAAATTGTATGGATATATTTATTTTTATTACCCTGTAAGATTTATATGTATCCGTAGGTGAGTCCGTGGCATCACAGCGGGCCCTATCAGAATACCAGCGCTGCAGTATTTATTTTTCAAATATCGCAGCATTATGCTGAGATAGGAGCATTTTTGGCATCGCACAAGTCTTGATTGTTTTTTTTTTGTATATTTTTAGTTTTAAAATGTGATTTTTGTATTTCTTGTGCGTGTCCCAATTAAAAATATTTTTCTTTTCTATGTTTTCATGAACGGCCGCATTCTAAACTCAGTTTCAAACTGCCATGTCCATCAAAAATCGTCGATGAGATGAGATTGCGAAAAAAATTTGCACGTTTTTAATTATAATGGCTTTACTTAGAGTATCAGCTGTCCCTTAGCTCATTAGGGACCAAAAATTACAAATAATGCAATTAAATAATATGTCTCTACCTAAATCTGTAAACAAATGGTTGTACGCTTAACTCCGTTTCACGGTTTGGAACACACACGGTCACACGATATATTGACATTTCTCCAATATCATTTGTATTAACTGTATTTTAATTATTTTGATAGGAAGTAGTTTTTAACCTGAGTGTACAGACTCGTTTCGAAACTCTATAGTATTTTTTTGTCTTATTCTTATTTTGACATAAAAAAAGGCAGGTTTAGTCAATGACACACTACGAAGGCGACACACACTAAATCAAAAACTGAGGTAAATCTTTGACGCTGAAGCTCTTTCCATTGCATATTTACGGACTTCGAAATTGACAATTTAGTCTTTTTGGTAGCCAAGAAGCTTCAATAGCACGTGACTATGTAGGTAGATAAGATAGATAAGGACTGAGATAACGACAATAAAAACTTTTACTCGACTTTAAAAATTGAATCGTTTATTTTTAAACAAGAAAACTATGTAAACGAAAGCTCATATACTCTTCATTTTACGAAGAAAATGAATATGCTTGTGATGAAACATGAATGATAAAACTTGAATAGCTCAGAGAATATCTTGCAGATTATACAGTCTGAATCAGTGCAGAATGTAGAAACAGTGTTAATTAAAGTGCATATTTGCGTACTTTTGATTTAATTTAATATCTTCACTGTGTTTAAGAGTTTGGGGTGAAATTATTACAATATTTCAACATGTGTGAGCTTGGCGGAGTTCATTTAAATTACATGCTACAGTATATTTTACAATCTTAATAATAATAACTTCGATCATTCACCTGCGTCATTATTATTGAATATTCTTCAGCTACTTTTTAAATAATAATAATAAATTCATTTAATGCAGGTAAATAACGGCCATTGCCAAATATAAACATAAAGAAACAAACCACTCACAAACCCAAAACACAAAAAACAGTTAAGTGGGTAACCCACTTAACTTTAAACATAAAAAAAAAAAATACCTAACGAACAATTGCCAAAATAAAATAGAAAATGTCAGAATCAACAAAAATTTAAATGTCAAAATATAAAAAATAGTAAAAGTCAAACTGTAAAAACGTCATAAAAAATCAAGCTATTACTCGTAATAAATTAAAATTAAATTGCAACAAGTTTCTCATAACTAGACGATAAGAGGATGGATTTTCCGTGCTTTATCTTTACCGGTTGATGATGACAGATATATTGTCCCAAGGCATGTGAACAATGTTTTGATTACCCATCAGCAAAAATGACAAAAACAAACAATCTGCCTACCCTTTACCCAACTATGTTGTGGTCGGCTACCAGTCTAACCGGATGTAGCTGAATACCAGTATTTCAGATGGAGCGACTGCCTATCCGACCTTCACAACCCAGTAACTGGGTAATACGATACTCCTTGGTAAGACTGGTTGTCAGACTTTCGGACTTCTGATGACCCGTAACGACTGTCAAAGATCCACGAATGACAACGGCTTAGCGTGTTTTCCGAGGCACGGTGGAACCTGGGTATGTAAAGATGGTCACCCATTCACGAACCAATCCCGGCAAGATGGATTGGCCTGTTATTACTTAGCCACGAGCTACTTAGCAGATGGGTTTCGATACATAAACATGATAAAGCAATTTTTTTTTTTGGCTTTTCAACCGCGGTGTAGGTAGTATAAAAAAAGCCTTCATGGAAACCAGTTACGTAGACGTATAAAAAAGCCTTCATGGAAACCAGTTACGAAGCCCCGGTTTCCTTGACGGCCGAAGCGGTTGAAATATGTATTAAAAATCCTATTTTTTTTTGTACACCTCACAGACATGATGGGTATCGAATCATCGATATCTTCACATGATAAAACAAAAAAAAAATAGCCAGATTTCCGAACTAAGTAAGTAGTAGAAGTAGTAAGTAACAACAATAACAAAAAAAACTTATTGATTTTTATTTTGTCGTGATTAGATATCGATATTGAAGTTTTGCTAGTTAATTTAATTTGCCCTCTATAAGGAACCTTTGTGTAAAATTTCATGCTTGCACGCATCAGTTTAGTGAGTCATTTTGTTTTACCTTTATTCTCATTTGGTTTTAATCATGGTCTGGCAGTTTGACTCATTTATGCGGCCTACCCAAATATCCTTTCTTTAGTATTGTTCGTCGCATCTTTGAGCTCCTTAAGTTCTGAGTAGAGTTGCACGATTACTGACAAATGCGTGCACTGGCTGGTCAGGTCCACTCAATCTGTGTGTTTCTTTCCTCAATATACCAATTCAGACACCAATCTACATGGTCTTCACATGATCTGACCAAGATTATGTCTGGACTTTAAAATAGACTGTGACCTCTGAGTTTGTTTCGGCCTTTCTTCTCAGAGTAGTCAGATAGGAAACACCGACCTCATTTAGTTTTATTAAAATATGATTGACTTGTAAAAAAGTGCAAAACTACTTACAGAAATAAAAATTATTTAACATTTATTGTCAAACAATTTAAAACAGCAAAAAAGTGGCTGGAAAATTCATTGTTTACACTGAATTTTGAGATATTCTTTAGACATACATGTACACAATGTGGGACCACCGATCAAACTCAAGATATCTCAATCCATTTGTTAACCCAACGTCATTATGCATGAACTTGATGAAGATTGCAACTGGCAGGTTCAGGAACCTGGAACGAAGCTAATGCATTTACCAGAATGATAAAAGAATGAACGAATGAAAAAAGCCAAAAAGCCGTTTTGTATGTAACGAACCCAGTCAGTTGTGAGTGCTAATTTGTTCACACGAGCCGCTTTGAAACGGCTTCTACAGGAAAAGGTGCGGTTTAGTGTACTTCATAGGAGCTTTTAGGCTTCGTGCAAATAAGAATTCTAAAGACTGAAAATGCTGGATGCTTTTTCCGTACCGTGTGGTAAAGTCAGTCCTCTTTCTATAGACAGAAGAGAATCAACGAGCATTGATGAATCACGCTTTATTCAGATAAAAACTGTCAAAATTAAGTTTTCTCACTATGAGTTGCTTTTCTTTAATACCATGGATATTACCCGTACAGTCGATAAGTTCCAAAGTCAGAACTTGATTTGTCAAGGAATTTTTAAGATCCCAAAGATTTTGAAAAAAAAGCGCGTCTGGAATGTTCGCTGAAGCGCGCACTGATGGTTTCCAGGCCATCATGCGCGAAAAAGCACCTTCCCTGCTGGCCCGTATACGGGGTAGCAACAACGGCGTTCTGAACGCAATAGCTGCACGATTTGCCTGTCCCTTTCAGAAGCAGTGGGTCATGTCTTGTGTGGGTGTAGCGAGTCATAGCAAATAAAAATGTGTTACGTTAAGGTTTTTATGGGTCTATGCCACCCGAAATAAAGTGTTTTATTATTATTATTAAAGCCTTATTTACACGATGCAAGTTTCTGCCTGGGGCATACAATAAAATTGAAGCAGGAAACGACTGCTACAACTTATGGTATGCTACAGGCAATCGCACCGTGTAAATCACTCTTAACGCACCAAAATAGTATTCAATATTATAATTCTAATTTCATTAAGACCCCACATAATATCGCTCACGCACCAAATTACCTCATTGCTCTGCTAAAACGACTAATCAGTTTATCACCAGGAGACTCAATTACACAAAATATCTTTCCTTCCTCGAAGACCAGAAATAAATTCCCAGTAGAAACCTCAGAAAATCACATTTAAAGCTAATCTCGCTTAAAATAAATCAAATTTCCAAAAGGGTAAATAAGAATATTATGTATAGAAAGATTTAAATCGCTAGATTGCCCAGCCAGTACTTAGTCACGCAAAAACTGAGAAGAGTGAGCTCAGTGAGCTCACACGTCATTTTCATGACAATTAAGTCAAATCACTGCGTCAAGTACTTTTTAGAATATAATGGTATTAAATAATTTATTTCTGACTATAGGGTACAATAAGATCTTATTAATATTAATAAATAGCTTCAAATAAAATATATTACCGTTGCCAATGTAGAAATATTAAAATTGAAGTGCAATTATTATATTTTTAAATTAGTTTGAAAATAATGAAAATAGGTAATTTTTAATACAATGTCAAGTTTATAAGTACAATTTGATTTTTTTATGTTTACATGAAATGTTAAAATTCAAAGAAATCAAACACACACAAAGTATTGATAATTATAATGTTTTGTGTGTTGTGTTTTGACGTGGTAGGGTGAATCTAAGGATTTAAATCTTTGCTCCTAACGTAATCATTTTGGCCCGAAGGGAATGTTCATACGAGAAACCCCGAGTAATCCTTGTGGTTGAATTTCATTTACATGTACCGGGTTTTGGGTCAGACGGATCTGTGGATAGAAATATAGGGAATAGAAACATATACCGGGACGAGTTTTGTTAGGTGAACTTGGTGTGCCGAGAATAATTATATGCAACTTTAGAGGTATGAGGGTGTAAAGTTCACTCATACTCTATAGAAAAGGGAGGAATCTCCGACGTCTGGTCGGAGATTCCTGGGTGTTGTGTGTGGTGGGCAACTGTTGATGTCGGGATGTTGTATATATGCTAGTCGCGCGGTAAACTCTGCTTGCGCGATGCAGAATTTTGCGAGACGTCAGTATGACGGGTAGTTCGCATGTGGCGAAGTTGATGCCGCTACAGGATGTCCACGCTTTACTTTATAGGCTTCTGCAGACAACGCGATGCGACAGTGTGACGCGATTTTGGTATAATAATTTCCATGAAGTTTTTCGTCGCGTCGATTTTCAAATCAAAAATAAAACTTTTTCCTAACACATCTATGCAGGGTGTATCAGAAAGGTGTGGTAAAATTTAAGTGTGTGGTAAAGACCATCAAACTGAAAACTTTTTACTTGGGACCAACATCGTAATTGACAAAAAATGATCGCCTGTCCCGTTCAAATTCAAAATCAAAAATCAAAAGTCATTTATTCAAACTAGGCTGAGAATCAGCACTTTTCGAACGTCAAAAATTACATGAGACAGTCCCCCAAAAACGACCCACCCTTCACCACTTCCTAGTGCTTTAGCTGGGAAGAAGAAGTGGCGCAACAAACTCCCCAGCAGCACAGCTGTCTGTTCACATAAAAAACTTGAAGCTATACAATACAACATAAAATAATTTGCATTACGCAACACAAAACGTTAAATTAAATTATTTGCCTTATGTTAGCTAGCAGACACCATTATACAAATATATAAATATATATATATAATAATCGTATAAAACTATACTCAAACAGAAATAACGTAAACAAAACGTATCTAAATAAAAGCTTCCAGGCATAATGGCGCTTAAATAAAGCTATAGCTATAAAAACTTAAATACAGGCTACTCGACCCAGACGTATGGGACGGCTGATTATTTTATTGTTGGTCAGTTCGATGGTCTGTAATGTTAAGTTTTTTCTTGGGATAAATTCATTCCCGCTACGGAATCCTTCATTGTGCGTGGTCCGACACGCACTTGGCTGGTTTTATTTCCTTTTAAGGTCATCATTTCAGCCGAAAGACGTTCACTGCTGGACATAGGCCTCCCCCAAGTACCTCCACTTCGACCGGTTCTGTGCTTCTCGCATCCAGTGGATACCTGCGGCCTTCACAAGAGGAGAGAGGTTCTATGGACAGTTATACACGTCAACAAATAACCCCGGTACGAATTTAAGGTACGCAATCCTAAATATGAAATACTGTTCGTTGGTAAGCATCACTTGAGAACGGCTGGACCAATTTGGCTATTTTTTGTTTTAAAATGTTCGTAATAGTCCGAATTAAGTTTTTATGGAAAGAAAACTTGTTGAAGTTTCCACGGAAGTTTTCAAATTCGGGAAAATCTGGAATTTGTCTATGATTTTTTTATATGAACCATTGTTTAGACAGGACATTGTTTCTCGGGTCAGCTATTATTTTTTTATTTAAATAATTATGTTATTAAAACCTACGCTATTTTAATGTTTTTCTAGCGCATTGTAAGAAAATGTATTACATACATTATTTTAATGTTGCCATTGTTGTGTGTATTTTGTCAATTTTTATTTTATTTTAGTGTGTCTTGTTTGTGCAGAGTAATTTTTCTTTCTTTCTTTTTCTATTACACCTGCCTCACCAAATGAGTTTAAGCCCGTGCAGATTGGCGCGATATCGAGGGTGCGACAGGCAGGGCGACCCTTGTAGTGCCCGCGATATCGCCCCAGTCTGTACGAGCCCTTATACGTCCGTGTTGCCAAACTTTAAAGACAAAGATGAGATACCTATTTCATGTCTATAATTTTCCCTGCATACTATTATATGCCGTAGCCTACATAATGGATACCACTTGAATGTAAGGGGAAGAAAGGGAGACCCAGAATGAGATGGAGAGACATTTTCACCCAGCAATGCGGACCAGACTGGATGAGGAAGGCGCATGAGAGGGACAAGTGGAAAGATTTAGGGGAGGCCTACGCCACAGAGGCGACAACTACATAAATATAGTTTTATAAATATATGTAATAGGTATAAATAACCCATGATGCGGTGCGCGATCGAGTCCAGATTCCTGTGAAAATCCACGGGTGAGCTTACTGATCTAGACTAGATTGCTCGGCAAACGCGCCACATAGGACCGATTGTAGAGTTTCGTCGCCATAGTCAGACGCGGCCGTTACCACGCGGTAACCGCTCGACAGCCGCGACCCACGCGGTTTTGGCGCCAAAATCGTCACCATAGTCAGACGCAGCCGTTACCGCGCCGTAACCGCTCAAAATCCGCGACTCACGCAGTTTTGGCGCCAAATCCGCGCGCTACCTGATGGGATAATAGGTTTAAAAAGTGATAGTTGTGTTGTGTTGTGTTGTGTTGTGTGTGATGTGTGTTGTGTTTGTGTGTTGTGTTGTGTGTGTGTGTGTTGTGTTGTGTGTGGTGTGTGTTGTTGTAGTGGTAGTTGGTGTTTACTTGCTCGAGTTTGTGTTTTCCTAGGCACGTGTTTCTGTGACGAATAAAATTATTTTTCTTTCTTTCTTTCTTTCTATAGTGTGATAAGACAGCCATCTAAACTACTTATTGTGTTAGGGTAGCTGAAATTAAAGGCTTTTTTATTTTATTTTATTTATTAATATATGCATTTAAACCGGAACACAGTAATGTTGCTTGGCAGCAGAAATTACTAGGTATGTTGTAACTAGTCCCTGGCAAAAATCCTAACACAACTTGTACTCCATTGTATAAGGTTCTTTATTTGGGATTTGAGGCCTTTCTACTTTCTACTCTATCCTCAGTTGATACAAAAAGTGTATTTTAATACATACACGAAAGTGCATCAATTGGCATCATAAAAATAAAACGTAAAAATTGACGTTTGTCTAGCTGACTGTATCACTTTTCAAAAATCTGTGAATGCAGTTAGCAATTACTCAAAAAAACAAATAATTAAAAAACACGCCTGCCATATCAAAAAAAGAACTAAAAATTAAAAACAAGTTACATTTTTTTAGTGTTGAATGGCCACAAGGTAGGTACTAAATAGATTATAATATTTACTGTGCAATTAAAACGCCATTGTGCCCAAAAGTGGAAAACTGAAAATCAATATTATCATTGCAGTCGGGGTACCTGTAAATAACTATTCCATGAACCCTGAAAACATAACACTCCTTTTTTTGAGCAGTAGTGTAAAAAGTTATTGATTGTCCTATGCACGTTTTCCTGTAGCTACAAGGGTAAGGTACCAACTCACCCTTACTGCCCCGTCTCAAAAATCCATTCTGTATATCTGCCATCAAAAGCCCTCAAATCTAGCGACTGCACGCATCGAAATTGCATTGTCAGTAAATGCCTGTCAATAAACAAAACAAAAACATGAAAACATAATGATCATCCTCATTTATTCGTAGTCTACTGGAGCTCCTAAATTAACAAGCTTTAACAAGCTTGCTCCGAAACAATTTTCTGTAAAACTAATTGTTGTATCCAGTATCAACAACAACATTGCTTCAATTACTGCAAACACTATAATTAAATTGTATTTATGACGCAATAATTATAGGCCATAGCGGTAAGTAAGGAATACCGGATAATTATTACAACGTATGGGTAATGTACTGCTGGTCATTACCGATTTCGAAGCCGTGTGTTTACAGTTCAACGGTGTAACATTATCCTGCAGCTTTCCAGCGTTTTAACGCGCTCACGCACTTAAAGCTGTCCGCCCATTGAGGAGAGCGGAACAGAGAGGTGCAAAACTCAAACTTTTTTCAATTAAATCTATTACAGATACTTTTGAATTGTCAAACAGTCGGTCAGTTAGTCAGAAAGTTGAAGCTATTTGCCCATTCCAAAACGTAGATCTCTATGGAAAAGAACAGGCAAGAAACTCCAAGGACACTCTTTTAAATCAAGATATTACAAAATCATTCATTACATTTACATTACAGGGTACATTATTCTTGTTGCTTCTATATGTGAGAACAAAGTAAAAAAATAAATTACTCATTTTATGACGTACGGTATGCAAAGCCTGCTGTGTCCACTCATTTTCTCCACTTCAAAACATCAAAACAGATTAACCTGCCTCAGATGATCATGACCGGATGTATGCTCATTATACACGAAAATATGTATCTCATTAGTTTAACTGTTTTTTTTACAATTCAGCCACTTTGAGTGGTCGCTACCGCGCGGGCGGCAGGTGTAGGTACGTCAGATCGTATTCTTTACCAGAGAAACACACGGTACGGATTGTGATCTGGGCCTCAAGTCTGCTATTACAATAGTGTCAGAATGGTCGATCATCTACTATTATAATGGCGTCATTATGATTTTACAATGGTCGGCCACTGACACTACATTGAAAAAAATTGCATTTATTGGTAATCTCGTCTATCGCATATCGTATATATCGTTTCGTATTGGTAGCTGGCAGTATCATCACAACGGTAATGTTTTCCCATTGTTTGTCTTAATTATTTTAATATATTTATGTATATTTATTTGTGCATAGATTTATATATATAATTAGGTTTATATATTATATTTATAGTTTTAATAGGTATATGTATATCTTTATATTTAAATAATATTATTTTATTCCTCAATTCTCACTATTGCACCTACCACTGTTTGTCTCTGCATCGCCCAAAGGTTGACTGGTAGAAAATGCCTATGGCATTAAGTCCGCCTTTGTACATTTCTGTGCTTAAAGTATTAAATAAATAAATAAATAATGTCAAATGAATGACATTTCTATTAATGGGTTTTATAATAATGGCAATACGACAATGCCAACACAATTCTATTACGAGAACATTGACCGACCAATGATCGACCATTATGAATTTAGCAGATTACGAACTTTTAGCAAAATTACAATGGCATGACAATGGGATCGTGTTGGAATGACTGAATTTATAAAAACAGCAGCTTTAATTTGACTAAAGAACTCACACTCTTCTTCACTTGTTCACTCCGCTCCAATAGACAGGTAGCTTTAGAACAAAAAGGAATGTTCACCATTACCACGCTTGTTTTGTAAATGATGGGCCGACGTGAATGACGGCTTTAGGAATTAGGACGGAGATGTTGGCTTAAAAGTCCAGTTTAAAGATTAACGGGGCGTCCTAAATTATTGCATGGAAGATATTTGGGTATTAAGATGGGAATTTTGGTTAGGATTGTCGAAGCGGAAATTGAAGAAATTTTTTCTGTTGTACAAAGACATTTATTTCCAGATGAAAATTTTAAGATTTAAAATTTTTGTGTTTCGAAGTTGATACAAGAAATCGCCAAATGTAGCGTGGTTTAGAAATTAAAAACAAAATATAAACTTGTCGCTAAGGAAATCTCTGAATTACCCTGTGCAACAAAATGACTGTCGGGTATGCTGCATATCATGATCTTCCTCCCACAGTAATTAATAACTAGATAGGTGGTTCTCGTTACATATTAATAATTACGTTATCACAGGCAGATATCTCTGCCTGATAGCAGATTTCCCTAATTCCTCAATATATTCAAATTGTGTAAGACTTACCTACAAATCAAGTCAAATTAAAGATACACTGCAAATACCTACACTAAATTATTTCGTGCACAATCATTAGCGTTCTATAAACATTAGACGTTAATGAGCTACTGTTGGCATATAATTAACTATGGATACACAATCCGTATTAACTTGTAGATACTGAATACAGTTTACTACGGTTTAGTGGGGAAATAGTGTTTAACTTGGGGTTAGTTTACTGAGGAAGTAGAGATATTACTCAGAAGAGCGAGCGAATTGAGATAACCTGTATTTGAATTTAGGATACGATCTGCTGGGAATCTGTCAGTTGTTGGTTGGTTAATATGTTTACAAATAAACATTCATTTACGTAAATGTAGCTTCATTAAGATAGGTGTATCCTAAAACTCCTAAATACTATCCTAAAACGGTGTAGGATTCTTTTTCGGCCATTTCGACATCAATTATTTTGGGGTATAAATGAATTTCAGTAATGAATTTCAATACCTATTGCTAGATAAACTCAGTCTCACAAAATGCCTGCTTTGAAACTTATAGCAATATTTCTATCGTGCACATTATTGTTTCGTGTCAGTAGGCGCTACAATAGTATCACTATCACTTCGAGAGCATTTCCTTACAGCATTTCATACAAACTTTCAAGCCCTTGTTTTTTGAAATGACTGAACTTATTTTAATGAAACTTCATACGCATAAGCAGGAAACAAAGGTCTGAAAATTTAGTAAAGAACATTTTCGAAAAATAGTGTTACAGCCAAATTAGACCGATTTAAAATTTTCCATAGAAACAGAGATTTCCAGTTATCTGTTTTTAAATAAGACATTTCGAAACTGTTCTTTACTAACTTTTTAGACCTTTGTATTATATTATGATATTATAAATGCGAAAGTAAGTTTGTTTGTTTGTTACCTTTTCACGCCTAAACCAGTGAACCGATAATCATGAAATTTTGCATATACGTTGTCAGGTGTACGGAAACGGACATCCCGAAAAAAAATACTATTTCCGAGAAAAACAACATTAACGTTCTTATGATAATAGATGGCGCCACGTGTCTTTCGAATCATGATTGAATTATATTATTTTTATTCCGGTAGTTCCCATGGGATAATGTCCGACCTCCACGTGGGCGAAGCCGCGGGCATTAGCTAGTGTATTATAAAATAAAGTCCCACCTATTTATTCGTATTTATTCTTTTCTTTTTCTAATAATTGCAGGATTGGAATAAAATACATTAAAAATACTCCGAGTAGGATGAACATGATGACGCAACAGGCTGATACGACACTATGACAGAAAAAAAAATAGGCATACATGCTCTGCTACCCGTGCGAAGCCGGGGCGGGTTGCTAGTCATCATTATTACATCACACTTCACACTTTTATTATAGAGGCGAAAGTTTGTGAGTGTGTGTGTGTGTATGTTTGTTACTTTTTCACGCTCAAACGGCTGGACCAATTTTGATAAAATTTTGTATGGAGGTAGCTGACACCCTGGATTAAGACATAGGCTACTTTTTATCCCGATATTCCCACGGGATCGAGACTTATGCGGGTGAAACCGCGGCGCGCAGCTAGTAGAGCGAACTATATTTCTAAAACATTATAATTCATTGCTTCTGTTTTGGCTTTCGTAAAATATAAAAATGGTTACTGTGAGTTATCCTACAAATTAATTAATCAAACGGACACTTCATCTCATTACAAAGTGAAATGAATCCTTTTTTGGCTGTTATCTATAATTGAACAACCGTGAATTTGACAACAGCGTCTGCTTATTATTATTACAATCCTGCAAAATCTAGCCTGCAAAAACACCTTTTGATTAAGCATAATAGTCAAATTTACAGGGGGTGAGAGTGCTATCAACCGGGCACAAATCCAACCTCCGGGTTGCTACTAAAAACAATCTTGATGGAAACCACCATAGCATTTGGCCGACCTTGGAATAAACCCAGGAGTTACGCTCAGTAGTAGGTAGTGTTTGCGACCTCTAAAGCATAAGGAAGCGGTGAACATAGAGTAATTTTAGAAGCTCTCTTTTAGAGCCCCCGCACAGCATGGCCACCAGTCACCGCTACAAAACGCGACCACCAGTGGTTCAGATAGACCAGTACACACCGCCATCAGTGGCTGAATGCGGCCTGCAGTGGCTGCCACTTGCGGCAGTTGTTCAAGTGGTACTCGACAGAGGCGGACTGTGTTTGTCAAAAATGGACGCACTCTTGATTTCGTTATTGTTGCTTATTATACTAAGACGTAAAAAACGTCGCAGGTCACAACAAGACTAGACCTGAGACGCGGGAGCGGGCAGAAGCCGGCGACTGTGGCCGCGTGTGCGCGCGAGTCGAACGACAAAACGCGGCCACAAGTAGCGAGCGTGGTCGACTCCCGCAGCTTGTGGCTTGGACGCGGCCACTCAAACGCTCGGTGTGCGCCGATGCTATACAAAATGTATGGAGAAAAGCATCCGCAACTTGCGGCGGCCACTAGTCGTTCTAATGTGGTGGCCACTAGTGGCTCAATGTGCGCCGGCTCTTAAACGCAATGAAAGTCTCGTGTGAAACTTGCTTTACTTCAAGGAATTTCACAACTACTACAAGAGCTTTCTTCCAAAAATGCACCACAATCAATCACACAAACGCGCTGGTTGTTAAAAACGTCACTAGGTACATGCCACGCGTGGGACTATGAGTAATGGCTTACATATTACACAGTGGTTGGCTGGCTGCCAATATATTCTACACTGTCATCCCGTAGCGCTGTCACCGCTGTACAAAGGAGGAGGATATCAATTATATGCTCCGAACACTTTTTTTTTGTTTGTGGTCGTTCGTCAAGCGGGTTGTGGGTTGTTGCGTTTAGATGGCAATTTAAACTGATGAAAGCTGTTGTGTTAGATGGATTGATTACTTTTTATTGTACAGGGAAATTAATTGTTAAACAAATTGGCTACGGCAATTTGCAGTGTAATAGCCGTTTCATGCAACTGTCGCAGAATGACAGTTTTGATTAAATATAAGGAGTATGTAAGGATCGTAGTAAGTGTCGTTCTGTAGTTAATGTCTACCGCCGTGGGAATAAGGCGTGAGTTTAGGTATGTGTGTATATATAACTTAAGTTGGCGGTCAATTTACTAAACAATCATTTTCCCTATCTCTACAAATTTTAGAGAAATACAAAAGACAGCAACAGCAGTCCGCTGCTGGCGATAGGGCTCTCCAATCGCAAGCCTTACATCTCGGCTCTCGGCAAAACTCATCCAGCTGCTACCAGCCACCCTGCGAAAATCCTCACTCCACTTTGCTATTTCTGGTTAGATATTGTAATGTCCTTGTTGCATTGGGTAAGCTTTTCTTCTTTTTTTTTTTTGGTGGGAAATTACAAGTAACTTCTCCCGCTCTGGGCGGAGCGGGGGGGTGTGTCAGACTTTTACTGACTAAAACCCACCCGTGTTCCTTCCGTTGCCTGTGTGCCAGGGCCACGATATCGCTTTCGGACAAAGTCTCGGAGTTTGAGTTTCGACAATTTTGGACTTCAGTTTTCCTTAAAAGTCTTCAATATCACTCCAAGGTTTGCGAAGATCGCCAGTTAATGATACTATCGTCTCTTCTTTTGAATCATGATAGATTATGAGTTCAGAAGGTGTCAATGATATGCCACACTTCATCATCATCATCATTTTAGCCGAAAGACGTCCACTGCTGGAAATAGGCCTCCCTCAAGCACCGCTACTTCGACCGGTTCTGTGCTTCCCGCATCCAGCGGATACCTGCGGCCTTCACAAGGTCATCGGTCCACCTTGTAGGAGGCCTTCCAACGCTACGTCTTCCGGTACGCGGTCGTCACTCCAGAACCTTTCGGCCCCATCGGTCATCAGTTCTGTGAGCAATGTGCCCTGCCCACACTTGCCACACTTGCCTGAATGTATTTATTTAACCAGAACAACGTTTCCAATTACACTGATTAGGCACGTTACAAATTATGTAATAACATAAAATTACAAAAATATTGACATAGTTAATTAATTTTGAATTAATTCTAATGCAAACCTGCACACATCTATAGTTACTTACCTCATATATACATTATGTACGATGTCAATATTGGACAAATATCACAAATACATATAGGTACAGGCACTACCTAGTGACAGCGTCACACAATTGCGTCTCCCATCCCGCTAGGGAAATCACTTTATTGATATTTTTTACTCGCAGCATAAAACGAGACTGACCAACATTGCCTATATTGATTTTTTTTTTTTATTGTGAACTTTTTTGTAATAATTTCACGCCCAAGAGACAAGTGACGATTATCAGTACTGCTACTAATCGTGCTGACTGGGGCTTGTGGCTAAGTAGTTTTAGTGTTAGACAATAAGTGTGTTGTGTAAGTGTAAATACCTAATTGAATAATATTGGTATATTTTAAGTAAAACGATAAAATTAAAATATTCGGCTTTACTCCGTGGCTGTACTAATAATGAAATTGGGCAGTGGGTCCAGTCGACCTATTCAAAATGTGATTGGGTTGAATGATCCCGCTGGTCCATTTCGAGTGGGTCCAGTTGACCAATGGCTCGGTTAAGCTACGTTTGCCGCGGTCGGTTCGTGGATGTGTGTGATCATCCATTATTATATCGAGAGGAACGGAGAGGGTTCCTCAGAAAGCACATTATGCCGTTGGTCCCGGCTGTCATTCGTAATGTCGTAATGTAAAATCTTTGACAGTCGTTACGGGTCGTCAGAAGCCCGAAAGTCTAACAAACAATCTTACCAAGGGGTACCCAGTTACTGGGTTGTGCTGGTCAGATAGGCAGTCGCTCCATGTAAAATACTGGTATTCAATATATTTCACAAAAAATTACAGAAACTTACCAGGAAAACGAATGATAAACACAAAAACGCATAACACGGTATTCAATTCACGTAATGTAAAGCTGCTTATTATGTCCATTAAGGTGAAAATTACCTTTCACATGACTCATTACGTCATTACGTTTCACAAAACAAGCAAAAGTCGTACACAGTGGGCACGCTTTACTGACACTTATTACTGGATACACTTGTGGCCGTGATAAATGGAAAATATAATATAATATGTAAGTAACTTGATTTTTTTTCAATTCTGCTAAGATAACTTCAACTGATTCGGCAAATCGTCGAATCCGACTCGGCTGGGCAGCGTCCGGGAAGCTTCGCAATATCTTCTCGTCCCACATACCGCAGTGTCTCAAGACGAAAGTCTTTGACCAGTGCGTATTGCCAGTGATGACCTATGGCACTGAAACGTGGTCGCTCACAATGGGCCTTATCAGAAGGCTAAAAGTCACCCAAAGTGGAGAGGGCTATGCTTGGAGTTTCCCTACGTGATCGAATCAGAAAGAGATCCGCAGGCGAACCAAGGTAACCGACATAGCCTGAAGAATTGCCAAGCTTAAGTGGCAGTGGGCAGGGCACATTGCTCGCAGAACTGATGGCCGATGGGGCCGAAAGGTTCTGGAGTGGCGACCACGTACCGGAAGACGTAGCGTTGGAAGGCCTCCTACAAGGTGGACCGATGACCTTGTGAAGGCTGCAGGTATCCGCTGGATGTGGGAAGCACAGAACCGGTCGAAGTGGTGGTGCTTGGGGGAGGCCTATGTCCAGCAGTGGACGTCTTTCGGCTGAAATGATGATGATGATGAAGATAACTTAAAGTAATAAGAGATGTTTAGCTATATTTAAGGTGTTTTTTTACATAAAATAATAACAATAGAGCAAAAACACGAAAAAGGAAATCAAATTGCTCAAAAATGAACATATTAGACACAAAAGTAATTTATTCCACTCTCTCCCGCTCACGTAAAAATACGAACATATTTAAACTTTCTACAAAAGGACCGAATTATACTCACTGACAGTTTGATGGATACATTTTCCGTGTGTAAAGTGAATTTTCACACAATGACCACCATCTTGAAAACGTTCAGCGATTATGTGGCCGCGGCGATAAAACCGATATCCTTGATGGATTGCCGTGTGTTATCTGGATCGAGTTTATCGAAAATCAAATTGACCTGCACTTTTCTTTGTTTGGTAATTGTACTTGTGATGGAGGGGCATTGATATCTGATCAGGGTAATTGTTACATTACCCTGATCAGATATCAATGCCCGAAGGGAAAGAACAAAAAAAGAAGCAAGTATTCACTGAAACCAGATATTTTTGTTATTTTTTTCGGGATATTTCATTTTCTAATTTAAAACTTGTTCGTCTATCAACACACAATATTAACGTTAGCAAGTGCTAATGTTAATATTGGGCATCATTAATGCTAACTGGAGGAGGACAAAATTAAATAGGAAATAACCTTATTTTTTTTTAATCTGAATGATTAAATGTTATTCTTGGAAATGAAAAATAGTTAGTATTATTTCAATTATACTATTAATACAAGCTTCAAAACTTGTTATATAAAATTATTATTTGGTGCAGTATTTCGTATTACAAAAATTCATATAACAAAAATAACAAAATGATAAGTGGCTTGGTGAAGATGATGCCTAGTCAATGATTCCATTTCAATTACAGTTTAGTATAATGTCGTTATAGTTGTACTTTATTTCAATCAAAGTTAAAAAGTTGACAAGGTACGATTGGGTTGGCATATCCGTGTCGATAAAAATCCCCTTTAACTAATAAAGTAAAAAAAAATTATAATTTTGTCCTCCAGTGCACATGTAAACTACTTGTGTGCCGTATCATGTTTTGTTATCAGCATTCTGAGTAACAGGTGAGTCAAACTCATTATGCACTAAACTACCTACCGTGATTCAGTGGCGGCCAATATAGGTACAGAAATGTAAATGAGTATTGTAATTACTACTTAAAGGAAGTGGAATTCTTAGAAAATTACTAGAAGAAAAAATAAATACATAACAAACGTAAGTAAGTATAGTTAAGGTACCTACTATAGCCATGCCTCATCATATAGATAGTACCTACATTCTGTAGATACCTTCCTGCTGCTATATTCCACCTCCTAGGATGAGAAGCATGCTCTTATCCTGCCATAACAAAAAACAAACTGATCACTAATCAGTCAACCAAGAGTGGTTCTAAAGCCGCAGTCCCGCGATGTGTCGAGGCTTGTCGCGGCCTGGTGCGCGGCCACGCCTATCGAAGCCTGTCCAATGCCCAATGCCGAGCATTCCCATCACAGGCCTCATCGGATCGACGGTTCTCACGGCCTGTCGTCCTGGCTCGGCGCGAACTGGCCTGGGAGAAAGGCCCGTGGGACCGCAGCATAAGGCGAATCTCGGGTAGGATGCGAAACGCGACTGCTCCTACAAATACAATGTTTTATTGTATTTATTTAATAACTAAAACTAAGTTTAAAGGTAGGCTCCATTTGTAAAACGTTATAATTAGTCATCATCATCATCATCATTGCAACCGAAAGACGTCCACTGCCGGACATGGGACCCCTAACAAATATGGGGTGTTGCCATAATCGCCACGCTTGGCAGGCGGGTTGGCGATCGCAGTATGGTGTTAAAAAGCATAGAAAACGCTGCTGCCCATTCTCTAGTAAGTCCCTTAGTCGCCTTTTACGACACCCACGGGAAGAAATGGGGTGGTGCTATTCTTTACGTCCGGCACCACACGGATCTATACTTAGTAGTTCCATTTTAAAACGTAGTTTCTGAACCACAATAAAAATGGTATAACATTAACTACGCTTACAAATTAATAACATCTATTCTAACCTTCGTGGTAGGTAAAAATCATGCGTTCTCCTTGCAACTTTTTAGTTTAGTAGGTCACAGCAATTTGCAGGACACAGACAGGCAGTCGCCGAATGCATAACACCACGTTTAGAAAGAAAAATCATAAAAATAAGTGTAAACTTAATTTCGGCGAGAATTTTCGAAGAACTTTGCACTGTTTATCTTTTTGTAGTTTTTCTTTAGTTTAAACACTTGATTACACGCCGTATAAACAGAGATTTTATACGGAGTTCGATATTTCATGCATTTGTCGAAATTAGAACTGACGACATCTCGATTGCAAGTTTGCTGCTTTTACAGATGAGCTATAATTGTCAACTTGATGTAAGGGTTATGCACATGAAACATTATTCAAAAGTCATCAGTTCAGCCGAAAGAACTCCACTGCTGGACATAGGCCTTCCCGAAAGGGGTTTGAGATAATCGCCACGCTTGGCAGGCGGGTTGGCGATCGCAGTATGGTGTTAAATGCATAGAGAACGCTGCTGCCCATTCTCTAGTAATTATGCCTTTAGTCGCCTTTTTCGACACCCACGGGAAGAAATGGGTCAGTGCTATTCTTTACGTCCGGCACCAATGATAGGAACCGGAATAGATGAGTGATCTATGGACCAAGCTCGGTAAGTAATTATTTAGTCACGTTTGTTTCTTTCTTTGCGTCATGTTTACCGCAAATAAACGTATTTCTTTCTTTTATTTTTTATTTTTAGCGCCTTCTATACCAAACTATAAACGTTAACACTGCTACTAGAATTGCAAAACCAATATTTGAAAGCGTTGATAAACCTCCCCCGGTAGTGTTGGCGTTATTCAAAACCAATAAAGGAAATTGGATTGGCTTTCCAATTAATGGATGGAACTGGAGGTTAACAATACCTTTTTTTTTGGGTGGGAAATTATCAAATAACTTCTCCCGCTCTGGGCGGAGCGGGAGAGCGTGTCAGACTTTTACTGACTAAAACCCACCTGTATTCCTTCAGTTGCCTGTGTGCCAGTGCCACGATATCCCTTTCAGACAAACTCGTAACCCTGGCAGGCGTTGGCCCTAATAGACTCCGTCAATTTGTGCTGACATCTCTTTGCGGCACGCGTGGAATACAACGCGCCGTCGACCCGGGCCTGGTCCGCAAGAACATGCCGACGGTGGCCGGGAATCGGCCTGTGACTCCCGACGCCCAGGGCGTCTCCTGCGGCGGCTAGGGGCATGAGGGAGCGAATTTTGCCTCTCCCTCATGCGTTCCGCCTCCTTCTTTGCGAGCATTACTGCTTCACAGAAAGAGGTGACAAACTCGAAAAAAGTAATATTTGAGAACCTAATATATAGCACGTGTCAAAATTATGAAATTTAAACAACAGTGAATAATAAAATTGATATTTTCTCTGGAGCTCCTTGTGAAAAAGTTTATCCGCAGAAATCACAATATAAAAGTAATGCCTAGTTATGTCTGGTGCCAAGTAACATATTAAAACATATTCAGGTTCACTTATACAATAAATCACTAAAAGTATTTAAGGCTAAACGAATTTTAAACATCGTTGATTTTCTGACAATCGTTTGACAGTGTTTAAAATACGTTTAGCGTTAAATATATTAAGTGATTGGTTGGGCAAGCGGATCTTAAATGTATATCCTGTAAACGACTGTAATAAAACACAAATACACAAAAAAGATCGGCAACACGTTTATGTTATCTTAAAGTGGTGCAATCATGGGCTACATCCTAATTGGAATAGTTACATGGGACTCCGCTGTTAAGCCGAACTAGCCCTTAGACAAATTGTCTCATTTTTGGTTTAGAATACCTCAATTCCCCTCCTTCATCCCTTCTGGGAAAAGGTGGCGATAGTTGGACCTATATTATTGTACGTGTTGAGAAATAAATATTTGTCGGACAACTGGACTTCTCCTTGTGCCGGAAACGGTAACGACATCCCTTACAATCTGGCGCTCAACAAAATATCCTAATCCAAACTGGAAACTAGGATAGAGAACCAAGTAATTTCCCCAATGCCAACAAGACGTCTGCCAGTGCTTTATTCCCAAAATAAACAATCCCTACAGATAAGTCCCTTATCGAAATGCAGTGTGAATATTTTAAGTCAGAGCACGACTAAAATTACTGTGGTTTAAGATAACTTAATCTATCGTTTGGCTCGACGCCTGAGTAAACCAAGCGACGCGCGATGATAGTAAATCGATACGGTAGATTAATTTATAACTGTTGCTTGTTCGAGAGTTTCAGTTGAAAGTAACTGGAGTAAGCAGGTAGCATTAGTAATGGCAATTAATGCGATTTCGAATTAATTTCATTAGCGTGTGAACTCTTGAGTCTTAGCGTGTTAATTGCTATTGCTATGCTATTTGCTAACGACGATAATTGATAATAATGAAGTATGTCAATTTTGTTATTAAACATATTTAAAATTAAATATATTTATAGCACACCACGCTACAGCGCTGCACGCGCATGCGCGATTGCGCGACGCTCTGACTATTTAGAAAAGTAAAGAAAGAAAAAAAGAAGAAAGAAAAATAATTTTAATTGTCACAGAAAAAACGTGCGTACGAAAACATAATTAGTAATAATATCCGAAGGTTACACAAAACAGATCTAAGTACTATCACAAACAAACAAATAGCCAGAAGCTGCACGTCATGACCGTGACAAGAAGGCTTGCACTCAGCATGATGCTATGCTATGGGGAACCCACAGCACAGCGCTGATTTTCAGTGGTCACCCGAAAAAAAAAAAATATGTACGGAATCCAAGTCAGGCTTGATAAGTTGTTGTATGTTGTTGTACATCGCTTCGCATTTCACAGAATTACGCGACTACATTTAATTTGCTAAATGCTAAATGATCATTCACACGCTAAAAATGAATGCGAATGCTAATTAATCCATCACTAGTAACTATAGTGTAAGACTAAAGTGGTTGTTTTTGTTTGCGTTAAAGTTTTATTGTATATGTTTAAAATTTTGAAAAATTTTGAAGGTGCAAGAGCAGTGGTGGCCCAGTGGTAACGGCCGCGACTTACGAGTTGTAAGTCGTACGTTCGAACCCAGAGAGACGCTTTACTTTGTGTAAATTATTTCATCAACGGTGAAAGAAAACATCGTGAGGAAACCGGCATGTCCTAGAACCAAAAATTTGGAGGACTTATATTGACATGGACATGTGACATCTACCAACCCGAATTGGGCCCACGTGGTGGATTACGGCCCACTCCCTCTCACAGACAGTGGGAACATTATAGGCTGATTATGCTAAATTTGAAATTAAGAGTTCGTGTAACCTAATGTCTAGGATGAAAGGATTCTAAAATGTACTATATTGTGTCACCTAAGTTATCACGGTGATTTTTTTACGGAATATCTATATCTTGATCAAAATATAATTGCCTACTCTAACAAATATGTCTTCTGGGCACGTTTCCGGATGACAGCGATGCGGACGAGTACTTCGACGCCTAAGGGCCTATGCACACCACGTTTTTTAAACGCGCCGTCGACGCACGTTTGTAGCGATACAGATGCGATACGCACGCAAGTCAGTCTATTCTGTAGGATAAAAGTGCGCCTTCGGCGCACATTTCAAACACGCGCGTCAATGGCACGTTTAAAAAACGTGGTGTGCACAGTCCCTTAGTGTCTATATTTTTTTTTGTTAGTACCTAGTGTAAATAATTAGTTGTGTAATCTATTTTATACAATGAATAATTAGTTGTGTAATCTATTGTCTAAAATAAATAAAAAATGATATAAATACGTTAAAAAAAACAAATATGTACAGAATTTTAATTATTAAAATCATGAATTCATAACTCTAAGTTAGATGTGTTCCATAAGATGTTTGCTACCACTGCGTATCCACCTTATGTGTCATTCCGAAATATTTACAACAAATTATTACCAAGTTAAATCTTACATCGTTATTTTCTTCAAGCCCTCAGGCAAGTTCTTCAAACCCACGTTTTTCAACAAAATGTTGATACTATTTTTAAATAATATTTCAGCAAATGATGAAAATAAAATACGGGTACCAACATTACATTGTTCGCCAGACATTCACTGATTATCCGTTTCTTTCTAGTTTATTATTAACTTTTAACAATAGCTGGCTAAGAACTCCGTTAGATCTTGTGAAATAAAAATGGTTGTGCTTATAACAAGCTTTTTGTATTCTTATTCTTTTGCTAGAATGTAAGTATTGTGTGGGTCTGCAGATTTATGTCTCAAATGTATAATGAAGTGTGAGTTTACACTTCAGTAGGTTTAGCTTTCATCTATTTTGTTTATTTCATATTCAGGGATAGAATACCTCCTGCCAGGGTTGCGAGTTTGTCTGAAAGAGATATCGTGGCCCTGGCACACATGCAACGGAAGGAACAAGGGTGGGTTTTAGTCAGTAAAAGTCTGACACTCTCCCAGCTCTGCCCAGAGCGGGAGAAGTTATTTGGTAATTTCCCACCCAAAAAAAAATGGTTAGAATACCTATTATTGTTGTAAAGGCTCCCGCAGACAGGCATGACGCGACAGCATGACGCGACTCTAGTAGAACAATGTCTATAAAAATTTCATGGAAATGGTTCTGCCAGAATCGTGTCACACCGTCGCGTCGCGCCTCTCTGCGAGAGCCTTAAAGAGGCAGGTATATTAGTTACACTACGATATCATGGTTATTAAGAAATAAACAGGCATAGAACTTTTCTTTCTAATATCATTATTATTTTTTGTATTTTTAGTTAATCATTTCAGCCAAAAGACGTCCACTACTGGACATAGGCCTCCCCCAAAGGGAGGGGGGTTGGCCATAGTCGCCACGCTTGGCAGGCGGTTTGGCGTTCGCAGTATGGTGATAAAATGCATAGCGAGAACGCTGCTGCTCATTCTCTAGTAAAAGTCCCTTAGTCGCCTGTCACAACACCCACGGTAAGATATAGGATGGTGCTATTCTTTACGTTCGGCACCACAAGTCACCAATTTTCGTTCATAGGAATCAGTTATCAATAGTGGCGAAGAAGAAGAAGAATTAATGATAAGTACCTACACTTATCATTAATTCTTCTTCTTCTTCTTCTTCGCCACTTCCACGACATCGTCAGTGACAGCGCAGAGGTCGCTGTGGCTGCATTTTAGGGCAATTATTCTGTGTTCAATTAAGTACGAAATAAAAACTTTTTATCACCCTACTTCAAAATAATGGTGTACATTCACAAAGCTTTGAAATTAATTACAACAAGAATAGTTCTCACCCAATGATGTTACCTTTAGATGCGTTACCCGCGCTCACTAATGGCAAAGTAAATGCACGGCAATTGCCCAAAGAGGAATTTATTTGTGGAGAAAATGCCTTCCCGTGTCTATACACGATGTACATATTACACTACTACTGTAGAAGTACAGAAAAACGTCTCATTTCATGCATAAGTACTTATTGTATTTTTTTATTACAAGAAAACGTTGTTTTGTTGTACTTGTACAGCCAGTCAGCCATTTTTCCTGACTGCTGCGACCGACGCGTACGCGCCAATTAACATGCAGCAGCTAGTGACGTAACTAAATACGTATGTTTATCTCTTTCTAACAACAGTTATCGGTATAAGAAGGGTATAGGTCTTTCCTTTTCTTCGCTCACTGCATGATTGTACGCAAGTGTGTAGCTATATTCATGGCTTACGCTGTTTTTGAGTGCACTAATGTTCGTGTATGACGCGTCTATTTATAATACGTCATTGGTCTCACCACATACTTTATCCGACTGCTAACAAATTAAATATTTACCAGCTACTTGGGAGTTTAATGGGTAATTTACACTTAATTTTAGTTCCAGTTTTCATTACCACAGTCCGATTAAGGCTGGCCCCACCGCCAGCGATTAGCGAGAAGCGAGTCGAGGTAGCAACTAAAAACGAGTTGTTTGTTTGATACAGTTCGCGCCGGGCCGTGGTGTGAACAGTGATCGGCGGTAAACTATTAATATTATAAGATAAGATATTTATTTTGCGAATATGGTTACAAAAATACGGTGACGTAAAAAATATAATTAGCAATAGTCATATTTAACCAGAAGGTATTCAAAAGTACAAAATACACTAGAGATGTCTTAACGTACATAATAATAAAGATAAACAATGTTATTAAAAGATTGATTACCTATAATTAAAATTTAATTATGAATTAAACAGTTACCGGTGGTGGGGTCAGTTAGGTTGATAAACAATTCTTCTGCGGTCAACTTATTTCGTATTGGAGTTAAATTAAAATTGAATAAAATAAAAATAAAATATCACATTTTTGTAATATAAATATAACATGTTAATATTAAACCGGGACTCAAAACTAGAATCCAACAAAAATAAATCATCTCTTATACTGACACTGGATCTACAATCTTTTGCACGTTTCATGAGAGAGAAAATAGTCGATAGCTAGATGTTTCCTCGTCGGCGGTGGACAGGTGCCTTAGAGATGCTAATATTTTATTAGATAAACAATTATTATTTTACCAGGAATTGTGATAAGTGAGTGCGAGTTCGCATTGGAGTGAAAATTGACGCTAATGACTATCGTGATACGTACGGTAGTTTATTGTATCCTTTTAGTTAGTAGGGGTAACGACATACTTATATCTAATTATTATTGATTTATACTTTAATCTATACTAATAATAAAGCTGAAGAGTTTGTTTTTTTGTTTGAACGCGTTAAGGCTTTTACAGACCGGCGCGACACGTGACACGACACAAAAGCCCCGAATGTCGCGCGACGAGCGGTGCCTTTGTGTCGCGTCATGAGTCGCGCCGGTCTGTAGAAGCCTTAAATCCCTGAAACTTGGGAATTTTGATAAAAATTATCAATGAATGTAATCAATTTGTGATAATGACGTCGTGTTTTATTTATTACTAGCTTAACCCGGCCCGGTTTCGAACGGGTTACGCTAAGTATCTACCCTACCCTATCTACGTACCCTACCTGCCTACCCTACCTACCTACCTACCCTACCTATCTACCCTAACTACTCTACCTAACCTACCCTACCTACCTACCCTACCGACCTACTCTACCCACCTACCCTACGCAACTACCTTACCTACCCACCCACCCTACCTACCTACCTACTCTACCTACTCTCTTTCTACCTAAGTCAGGTCGTCTTCTTGGCATTTTAAAACAATAACAGTAAAAAAGTTCTCACGCACTGACAAACGGATGATAGATTTTCTAATTGTCTTGAAAATTATTTATTTATTTTCTTATTTTGAAAACCAACTGTTTTGTATTCCAACAAAACAGACCAAAGAGATTGGACCTCATACTACAGCTATTAATTAATTAAATTCTTTATTGGGAGTAACTCATGAGACTCATACAGTATTAGTAACAATAAAATAAACTTACAACTATGTTAGTGATACAATTACAATAACAATTACAAAACACACACAACAACTTATTCACTGCTTCAGCATTCCAGCTGAAATACTGGAGCAACGACTTACTATAGAGCAGTCCAGCCTGTCAGCAATAACTCCCAGGATGCTGTTGGAACTAGCTCGCACCCTGCGCACCAAGGACGCACATCTTTTACGCATTAATGCAAACATCCCTGATACATTTCTAAACGCACCTATAAATATTAGACAACCAAGTGACAATGACAAAAGACATCAAATGTTTCACAGCTAGGAATAGTTTTTCACAGAGTACATTTGTGTAAACAGTTTGTATTGGAAAATTAAATTGTCGTTTTTAGTATTTTCCTTTGCTGATTATTTATGTTTCCCACCGTTTAATTCCACAAATAATTCAAGATGAAAATTAACTTAATCGGTCCAGCCATTCTCGAGTTTTAGCGAGACTAACGTACAGCAATTCATTTTTATATATACAGGTAGATTAAATACATGCCATAAATAACTATCATAACAAAGAAAATTGCCATACAAACATTAGAGTAGGTATTTTACCGAACCCAACATTCCAAGCTAATTACCGCATAGAAAATGTGCAATGGAAATAAAAAGACTCGGTGCAATTCTCCTTTGATTACAGCCAGCGGCTGCAAGTGGCCGCAGATGCACTGCCGATAGGTCGGTCTAGGGTGGTCGTTTTTGTATAGGAAAAAAAGACATCGTTAAAAATAACTAGGCTGAGAATTAGCACGTTTGGATCGTCAAAATTATATAAGACAGTCCCCCAAAATGCCCGACTTTCATCGCTTCCTAGTTCTTTAGCTGGAAATAAGTGGCGCAACACACTCTCCAGCAGCACAGCTGTCTGTTCAGTTAGAAAAACTTAATACTATACAATAGTATGCAATAGTTATTTGTGCAATAAGAGAGCAAAGTCGTTTTTTGCTGCGAGTGCTGATTTTGAATCCTGAGCAAAATTTCTTTAGTTAGTACGAAATTCCGAACGCGTTTGTCTTTGAGGTCGAATTCGAAATCTTGTACTTGGTGGAACTTCGAAAGGGCTGGTCTTTGTCTCTCTCTCCTTCTAATGGCGAGAAAGAGGTAGAGTGTGAATGTTTCGAATTGTATGATTAACCCAAGGCTGAATATGATATTCACGGCTTTCTGAAAAAAATAATTAAAAAGTTACTTGGTTAAACTCAGTGAGCAAAATCGCATTTTGCTCACTGATTTCAGGCAGCAAAACCTACATGTTTGAGCTACTGAAGTGAAAAATAATTTAAATTACACAACACAACACATTCAATTAAATTATTTGCCATATCGACTGCAAACTTCGACATTCAGTAGCGGAGTCGGTACTATCTCAATTTTGACAAGTTTCCAGAATGAAGAAAAACCTTGTTTGCGTCATTTACACAGCATCTGGTATGATATTAAATAAAAATACGTAGCTTTTAAATATTTTTATTACACTTGTTCTTCAAAATAAAAGTAGCATTTTAGGCTTCCTTCCAATATAAAACCGAGATAGGACAATATAAATCAACACAAGAACAAAATTGACATGGGACCGGTTGCCAGTTCACAGTCGATATGTCAGTTAGCGCAGCAATATTGGTAACGTCCAAGTCAGGAGTTTACGTCAAAAGTTAGTGTAAATATAATAGAAATGTTAGAGGTATTAAACTGGTTTCCGACCACAGATTTAGAGTAGGCTAGAATACCACAAGCCGTCCGACCAAGCGTGCCCCGAAGTTTGTGACAGGCACATACTTCGGGCACCATTGGTACTTCCTATTGCGATCAACTGAAAAAATGTCAACGCACGTCCACTCCTAACGAAGTCTATTAGCTCACAGACGCGCTTAACGGTTGAAACGATTCTGTTTACGTTAAGCGCATCACTAAATTGCTGAGATGAGGTCATCGTAAGTATAAAAAAACCGGTCAAGTGCGTGTCGGACCACACACAATGAAGGGTTCCGTAGTGGGGATTAATTATCCTACGAACAAACTTAACATTGCAGTTGAAAAACATTTCCCTCATATCAATCAGTCAATCAAAATATTTTATATTTTCACATAAACCTACATGGACACTTATGAAACGTCAGAAGCTAATTGCACGGTTCCATACATTCCAACAGCAAATGGAAGTTTGTACGCACAATATTCAGAGATTTAGTATGTTATTTTAAGATCATAGACTTCTTTATTATAAAAAAATATATATGTTATGACCCCCATATTCAAAATTCATTTATTTTCGTTACACGTCCGTGTTTGGGTCACAGAAGTCTATGTGTACCAAATTTCAACTTAATCGGTCCAGTAGATTCGGAGCAAATCGGCTGTGATAGACGGACAGACAGACAGACAGACACACGAGTGATTCTATAAGGGTTCCTTTTTTTTTAAGGTCTGGAATCCTAAAAAGATGACATGCTTGGTTTTCATACTATCTAATGAAATGCGGTATCTAGCCTACTCTAAATCTGTTTCCGACAATATACGGACCGGTACTATGCATGTGAGATTGTGTGATACCAAAAGGCAGATAATTTACTATACAAATCTGATAAACTAACTTACCCAGAACCTCGCCATTACATTTTGTCGGTAAATCCAGTCAATTTGGAAATTTTAATTAAAAAAAAACCGGCCAAGTGCGAGTCGGGCTCGCGCACGAAGGGTTCCGTACCATTATTTATAAAAATGGCAACAAAATCACGTTTTTTGTATGGGAGCCCCCCTTAAATATTTGTTTTATTTTAATTTAATTATTTATTTTTCAAGTGAATATATGACTAAATATTCTGCGAATATTTCAAGTGTCTACCTGTTGCCGTTATCAATATAGAGCAAAAACGAGCAAAAAATATCAAGTTTGTTGTATGGGAACCCCCTTAAATATTTATTTTATTCGGTTTTTTTGTATTTTTTGTTATAGCGGCAACAGAAATACATCATCTGTGAAAATTTCAACGGTCACGGTTCATGAGATACAGCCTGGTGACAGACGGACAGACAGACGTCGGAGCCTTAGTAATAGGGTTTCCGTTTTACCCTTTGGGTACGGAACCCTAAAAAAGGCAAACGAATGGAAGCGTATTGTAAAAAGGGAATTTGATAAAGTGGGTATTGTAAACTAGATACTAAAGTACAGCGCGGTAATGGCGTAACACACTATAAGTAGCTATCGGTTTTATTTTAACATTCCAATAAAATTCATTGCGTTATTTACGTTGTTGAGCCGACAAATGTTTCGAACTTAGGAAGCAATGGATTAGAAATATACTTCAAAATCATTCAGATTGTGATTGATAATTAACTGTTACGCAATTAGGGTGCTGATCTATTAAAAAAAATCACTTAAACAGCTACACTATCGCGGAGTGCCATAAAATACGTTTAATGGTATAGTTGACAACCACACGGACGTAGTCACGGCAGAAGCCAGTACAATAAATAAAAAATCCGAAGTTCAGCCGCTGAACAAAAATTGACGGAATTGTTGGCAAAGTCTCGATACTTAATTAAACGCTCCATGTTGGATTCACAACCATCCCAAACCACATATCTCAAACAGAACTATTGGAAATTCAATCGGAACATTCACAGTTTCCTCACATTTTTCAATATTCCGAACAATGAGACCTGACGCTCGAGATAGCTCGATAACCATTCTCGAATGCTCGAGATTAGCTTTGGATTTAAATATTCAATAGTTTTTAAAGCAGCACATTGCAGAGCGTTATTTTCAATTATTCTTTTCAAGCGGATGTGGGACAATTTGCGGTGGTTCCATCTGTGTTCGCAGATGCTGTTCAATAATCTGGATTGGAAGTTTTGTTAGGAGTAGTGTAAGGGTAAATCGGATTAAATCTTTGTTTACACTAGAAGAAAAGAAGAAAGAAAAAAGTAATTTTTATATACGTAAACATTAAGTAAAACTAAGTTTTAGAACATTTATCAATTTGTCCAAACAAACAATTCCTTAAGACGGAGATATATGCCAGTGACCTTGAGTGGTTAGTTTGCGTGTTCTGTACTGAGCTCACGCAACGCGTCGTACGTTCAGCCAGTAATAAGACTGGCCCATCAAGGAGCGCTGTCCCCAATTTGAAGCATCATTAATTTATTATACACAAATCATAAAGTATTATAATAAAAACGCATATACTAAAAGATCAATAATTAAATTATCTTTAAATTGGCGAAGGTTTCAGAAAAATACGCTTGGTAGATTTTACGCCATTCTCAGTTTTTTATCCGCGTTAGACATAACTTTACAAATTAATTTCACTATGTAATATAAACATAATCTGAAATATTCACATATTAAGTTATTGAGAAAATGCTTTGATTTCACATATATTTTTTTCAAATCATTAACACTACTCGTTTAGACGTAATCTTCAGTATAAAATCATTAAAAGTCGGTTATCGTCGCCTTCATTCAGTGCTTATAAAGCCAATTTACGTAGACAATTCACCCATACTAGATAAAGATACGTTAAAGGTCGCCTGTAGACCATGCGATCTGCATACGGGAATCAATCTCAACTACTACTGTTTATCTGCTATAAGCTAGCTCAATTGATTGATTACTTTAAGTCTGTTAATATTAAATTAAAATACTAAATATTAAACAGTATTAAATTAACGTGTCTTTGTACGACGCGACATCGTCGGTCGTTGTCAACGCACTCTAGCGTTGTGGCCTACTTGACGTTTGTGGCTTCACATTATCATTCTCTTAGCCAAGATCGCTTGCACCAGAAACCATAAAATACGTTTAACGCTAAACTTATTTAAAACATCGTTCTGTTTCTCTCAATCGTTTGAACACGACAGAAACAGCACGATGTTTGGTGCAAGCGGGCCTTAATGTAAGTACCTATTTTAAAACACAATTTTACGGACTATTTTTGATTAGTGACACGTGTGATCAAACAAAGACGTGTCAAGCCGTGCAAGTGACAATGTTTGGATGACTGACATTTTTACGAGCGACAAAACGGCCGTCAAAGCAAATTGCCTTTACTAAGAGTAGAGAGAAAAAACCGAAAAACTAACAATGCTGTAATTGTTTTCCACGAAATTGATGTAACGTTTTCACCTTTTCAATATTTCTGAGAAACAGCTTTTATACCAGCAGCTACGTTTAAAGTACTCGCCCTGAACAACTAAAATATATCCTACAAGATTCATAACCTTTCGAGAAGATTCATAACCAATTCAGCTTTGTCGGGTATTGTGTAGTTTCGTTGTTAACTAATACATTAGTGAGCTGACAAGTGGCCAGTGTGGTTGAGTACAGTGTGGTTGAGTACAGTGTGGTTGAGTACAAAAAAGTTGCGTACAGAGGATGTTGCCTCAGAGAGGAAATGGTGGACCGGTTAGGTTTCAATGAAGTAGCCTTTTAGCGGGGTGGCTATCGCTTGTAGTAACCACAAGCCCATCCTGTGCAAGCGGAGGAAACTACGCGGGTAATATCACACCGATACACCGGACATAATGCCGTATATAAAGAGAAAGCATTCATTAACCACCACGGTTTTTTCCATTGTTAAAAATTAACATTAAAAAATTGCAGTAAAGTTTACAATAAAAGTAATTGTAAAACAATTATACTTAATTATTTTTTCGTTAAGTCGGTGTAATTTCACACACGTAATTTGCCAAATTGTTTTTATTGCCAGCTGACGCCATTTTGACACTGCGGTCTAAATCCACAAAGACTGAAGTAGACGTAACAAATTGGTTTAGTGCAGTCATCTATATTATAATAATATAATATATAATTATTATTAATAATATTATAAAGAGGAAAGATTTGATTGTTTGTTTGTGTTGAATAGGCTCCGAAACTACTGAACCGATTTGAAAAGTTATTTCACTTTTGGCAAGCTACACTATCCCCGGGTGACATAGGCTAGTAAAAAAGTTAGGGATCCTTACTAAAAATTCAATAATGTAACCTAAGGTGTAAAAAAATTACCTAAAATATTCTTTACATAGCGTGCGCTGCGAAAACGATTGAAGATAGAATACGACTTTGCAGAACACATAATTATTTACAAAAAGTGTCGCGACAGCATATGGCTAACTATTATAGTTATGCCACAATTTGGTCAGCGGTCTTTCGATCGTCATGGCATAATTTCAAGGGTATTTCAGTTAAAGATGAAGAAATTCATAAAATTATTCAGCAAATACAACATTTTCGGAAAAGTGAAATGTTACAAAATTTGACGCGCCCTCCCGCTCCGCCCAGAGCGGGAGAAGTTATTTGATAATTTCCCACCCAAAAAAAAACCAGACGTAATTGATAGTGTCATAGTTGCGGAACTGCCCAACCAACAAAACGATCCGATATTGTATGATATCGTAACAAAAAATATGGTGCACGGACCATGCGGAGAGCATAATTTAACAGCACCATGTACTAAAATGGGTATCTGTACATAAAAGTACCCTCGACGTTTTTCAACGATACCCAAACCGGAGAGGATGGATATCCAGTTTATCGTCGTCGTGACGCCGAAAATGGAGGACAGTGCGCTACGCTAAATATCAGAGGAAGTAGGTTTAATATAGATAATAGATGGATTGTCCCTTATTCTCCACTATTCTGAAGGACCTGAATCAATAAATTGAATGGCTTTTGATTTGTATATTTATTTATGATCTTTTTGCAAAAAATATAAATAAAAAAAATACTTATTAAAAAACCACTAAAGAGGTACGCTGTATAGTTTAAAGCTGTTTTTTAAAGTGTCGTCCCACTCACTGGCGAACGATAAAAAGAAAGACAGTCCTTCCTTACCCATACCATTCGTTCCACCTGCTGAAGATCTCCCACCTGGACACGAGTTGCCGTGGCTAATCTGGATGTCTTTAACCAGACTACAGACTACGTTGGCCGAAGCAAGGAAAACTTTTAATTCTGAATTTTTTGTTAAATACCCGTGCGAAGCCGGGGCGGGCCGCTAGTATATATAGTGCTTGCATACATATCATATACATATAGGTATTCTGGTCCCAATTTGTCGGTACAGGTCGGTACTGATAGGTACAGATCAACACACGAGTGCCCGTTAAAGGTGCTTGCATAAAGAAACCGGTTCCCGGTAAGGACAAGTTTGTACCGATCGGTGAGGGTGAAATAGTCCCGTGTTAACTAATGCGCTCGCACATAAAGCCCTTGCGCCTTTCAGGTCGCATCTTAGAAACCTTCTTAACCCCACCGCCGTATCTCTACGTTATCGTCGTGGTGAGGCTTGCGTGCTCCGAACTTTTAGTCTGTGCCGGTAGAGTTTACTTTGCCGAAACAAGTCTAGGGTGAGGAGTCAGACCAAGAAAGATACATAAACCCGCAGGGCGGCATTTTGGATCGAGACGTATGCGGGTGAAACCGCGGGGCGCAGCTAGTTGACTATATAACAACAAATCAGCCAAGAAAGGCAGTATAACACTAAATTGACATCATGTCCTTGTTGTGCAAACACCCTTACAGTGGTCTGGTCTAATTTGCAAAGACGTTCGGAGAATCGCAGCTGATAATATGAATCTAGTTAATTGGATTTCAAGGCATTTGACATCTCTGTAATGAAGTGTAATGTACATTAATAGGGACGATATTATAATTATCTCATGGTGACCTTTACTTATACCTACACAACGACACCTGACCTGAATAAATAGGTCGTAATGAGGAATAACTCTGTGGTTAGGGAATTACGCACCCCTCATAGTGACTTTGTGGAGTGCTTCTTGAATCAAAAGGAGTTAGTTTATGTAACGAGCATCGTTCACTGCGTGTTGACTTGACAGTCTCAGATTCTGCTATGTACTTACAACTTACAACCCGCGCTTGCTTCCCACAGCTGCAATGTACTGATGTGGCGACATGGCAAAACATTGAGATCTCTGTGCTCTAAATAAGTTAAATATTAATGTGTATGGTGTATTAATGTATGCACTTTGTTTAGACCTGCCGTCTTGTATGGATCAGAATTTTAGGCCACAAAAGGGATGAATCAAAGGCAGCTGCATGCAGCTGAGATGACAATACTAAGAGGGATGTGTGGTGTGACACGAATTGATAGAATAAGAAATTAGTACATAATAGGACACACTGTGCCTGCATTAGTACACAATGGGCCTTATCAGAAGGCTAAACGTCACCCAAAGGGCAATGGAGAGGGCTATGCTTGGGTTCTCTACGTGATCGAATCATAAATGAAGAAATCCGCAGGCGAACCAAGGTAACCGACATAGCCCGAAGAATGGCCAAGCTTAAGTGGCAGTGGGCGGGGCTTGCTCGCAGAACTGATGGCCGATGGGGCCGAAAGGTTCTGGAGTGGTGACCGCGTACCGGAAGACGTAGCGTTGGAAGGCCTCCTACAAGGTGGACCGATGACCTTGTGAAGGGTGCAGGTATTCGCTGGATGGATGGAAGCACAGACCCGGTCGAAGTGGCGGTGCTTGGCGGAGGCCTATATCCAGCAGTAGCGTCTTTCGGCTGAAATTATGACATAATAGGTCTGAAAGTGGCACCGGTGACTGAAAAAATGTGCAGAAAAGAAAGAAAGAAATAAAATACGTTTATTTGCGGTAAACATGACGCAACAAAGAACATAAGCAACATAAAATCAGCTGTTCCCTACATTTTAACGTGCACAACAACAAACAACACACTCGTGACTATGGTAAGCCCTCGACTTCATCTCGGGCTTACATTCGCCTACTCGTTTGTAAAAACCAACTTACCGCACTAATATCATAAATAACTATTTCTACTTGGTGATGTTTTATAACTTAACTTCAAGCCTTTATTCCCCGAATTCGAACATAAGTGTAGGGAACAGCTGATTTTTTTCGTGATTTCAGTTTTGGTCCCAAAGTAAAAGTTGTTCATAATGATGAGTACAATGACCCCTTAAGAGGTTATTGAGGTATTAAAAATAACCCTTGTATAGATGTAGTGATATGTGTATTTATTTTTGATTCACTTGGTACCAACTCAATCGAAGTATACTTTTTATTAATATGTCCACTATAATTAATTGTTCCCCAAAATGCTGTTTCTAATAATTTAGTACCTAACGAAATACAATACAATTTAGTTATTAACGTAACAAGTCCGATAGTTTCCCCGACTGTGGTCTGTGGCTTGATGCAGATGCATCCTAACTGTGAACTTTGTAATAAGCTGCAGCAAGTTTGTGTGGAAGCTGCTGCTAATAGGATATTAATTTATTGGGGCGATAATTTTGAGATCAGACGATAACAGATGCTGGAGTCTGTGTGCTTTCCTCTGTAGATAAAGTGCAGCTTCAAGATAGGCTTTGTTAAATTACTAACAAGCTGTCTAATAATGTTATAACCATACAACTAACAGCTTTAGGTACTCTCGCTTAAAGATGAATCCTTTCGTACTTACAAGTACAATTTTTCCATAGGATTGTGAAAAAGATTTAGAACATAATTATTTCAAATTATTTGAGTAAGTACCTATACCTTATGTCGGACTCCTACCAACTAAAACCCCACTGTTCCTTCTAGTACCAAGCGTCGGGGGCCCGGAAGATACTTGTACATTCGCCGCACCCCCAAGTGGTATTAGCCCACCATGCCTAACGGGCCCCATCACCGAGTCCGTCCGACCGCACGACCGCACGTCCTTCCAGGTACGCATATAATAATGCGTGCCACCTCTTTGAGTCTAACTGCTCGCGCGATGACACAGCCCCAATTTTGACACCCGCAGGTCCGACGTCCTTATGGTGGCCGGAGATCGTTAAGCGCCCTTCGACAACTGGCAGCTCTTCTGGTGCGGGTGAAACGAGAGTTATGCTCTCTCTCTCTGCCGACTCCTTTGCATGCCTCACCTCCTCGCAAAAAGAGGCGACACTATCCCACGTTTTCGTTTCCGATCATGGACTGAACCACGGCGGAAGCGAGAGATCACCTGCACCAAGTGTCGCGACGAGGGCACAGCGCTGTTGGGCCCAAGGTGAGCACTCTTCCAGCGAATGTTGCGCCGTGTCCTCGGGGCAGTCCACATAGTGATGACGAGTGGGCGTCTGCTCCTGACCTATGTGATGCAGGTATTTCCTGAAACATCCGTGTCCAGTAAGCACCTGTGTCAGCCGGAAACTGAGGGCGCCATGCTGCCTCTCCAGCCGTTTCCACCATAACAGGCCTTACCACCACAATTGTTGTGGCAAGCCCCCACCTGGGTTGTGCAGTCACTAGGATCTCACGGAGCTCGGTCATTTATGCCTCGAATTTCCGGGAACCGGACGCTGACTACCCGCTAGCTCCCCCTTCCACCATTGATACAGGAATGCTAGGATTTTCACGTCCAGAGACTTGCTGCCTCGTAGGAGACCGTAAAGTATCCCCTTATCACCATAACAGCCGTCGCGCTCTGCGCCCTTCACAATATTGCGACGTTGCGGGCGAGGTTTTTCGCCCACACGGGTGGCCCATACAGAACCATGGACCGCACGATCCCCACGTACAGTACAGTACACGTACACGCTGGACTGACCCAAGAGTATCTATACAAATAAAAAAACAAATATCTATTCAAACAAATACATAGATATTTATATGTATAGGCAACAACAAAACGATCTAAAATCTTTCAATTTCCATTATCCATCATCAAATTATTGAGCATTCCAAGGATATTCACAAAACAAACGATCCAGTATGAACCAAACATAAATCAATCCAATATCGCGAAAAACAATGTCGCATCAAAATTTAATTTCCGGAAGACGGACGAGCATGAGATCAATCATTTATCAATTTTAAATGCAAATCTCTGAATTACTTTGGCGGGGTAAGATCGGGGAACGTGCCAAAAAGCTGCATTGAGATCCCCACACTAATTGGCTGGCATCCATAAATTTTGTCGCAAATCTGCATTTTTAGGTCGCTTATTTTTTGTTATTTTCATAATTTGACCATTTTCATTGTCTCTCTGAGATTGGTTTACTATCCAGTTTTTTAGGAGTGCTATTCATTTGTAGAACTTTCATTCAATATCATTATGGAAACACTAAGGCCCGCGTACACCACAAATCACTAAATGCATAAATATACACTAAAACAATCAATAACAAAATTAAACATACACAATACGGTCATAAACGCATGTCAATTATAACGAGGAGAGGTGCTAACATGAAGCTGCATCCACCTCTGTATCAGGGACAGATCCCACCGCTCGGACAACACCCTCAGGAGACTGTTCGAGCTGCTTCGTAGGCGACTTAACAGTGAAGCGCTCCGCTTCCTTATGATCGCGAAAAAATCATCGGTCCGCGCCTCAGCAAACATAGTCGAAGCACTACAAAACCGTGGAAGCCCCAACAGTATCCTGAAGGCATTATTGTACTGCACGCGCAGAGCACTGTACGCCCGCTGCGTAAAGTTGGTCCACAGGCTGCACGTGTAAAACGACTGACAATATGCCTTAAATAAAGTCACCTTCACAGGTCTAGTACATCGCGCAAACCTGCGAGCCAACATATTACACCGAACAGACAGCGCCCTGCGCTCCCTCTCAATGTCTAGATTGTCACACATGTCGTCAGAGACCCAGTGGCCCAAGTACTTGAAATGCTGCACCCTTTTTAAAGAAATGCCGCAAAAAGTGACAGGAGGTACAGAGGAGTACAGTGGTACCCAATTGATAAGGCGCGTCGTGAACCTTCGTTCGCACATAAAAGAAAGTATGGCCCCGAAGATTAAAGAAAGAATGCTTAAAACTTACAATCAACCTTAGGTCACTATTATAAGGTTCATAATACACTGGAGCTGCTAGCGTGCACTCGATCAGAAGTATGGCGGCTGACAAACATGCCACGCGGCGCGCGCTAACATGGCGGCAGCTGCCGACCAATAGCGGTACAGGAAAAAGAACCGCGGTGCGTAGAGCGTGCCGATTGGTCAATAGCATTTCTCGCACTTTTAAAATTCACCTTCTGCGCAGGTACATCGGTAAGCCATATCAATTGGGTACTACTGTAACATTTGGTACCAGCTTTAAAGATTATAAATTCACTCTTTTTAGCATTGTAACTGAGCCCATGGGCCTCCGTGTATGACTCACCAATGCGCAAAAGTTTGCGTAATGCACCGATCGATGGGCTCAGCAACACCATATCGTCCGCGTAACTAATGTTATTTATACACACTCCGTCTATGGAACATCCAATATTAGTGCTGCTGAGCTCACCGATCAGCCGGTTCATGTACAGGTTAAAGAGGCGAGGCGAGGATAAACCCCCTTGTCTCACTCCGCATTCCAACCCATATACGTCTGACCGCGCACTCGCTCATTTAACGGTATTCTGCTGCCTACTATACCAGTACCGGAGCAAAGATACAATCTCATGTGGGACATCTGTTTCACATTGTAGCTTCTGCCACAGCTTGTCATAACACACCAGATCAAAAGCTTTTGAAAGGTCTAAAAAGCATGCATATACTGATGTGTGTCTGTCCGTATAGTATTGAACAGTTTGCTTGAGACAAAGGATAGCACTCTCAGTCGACAAACCAGGTCTGAACCCAAACTGCTCGTCATGCAAGTGGAGGTGCTTCTCCAACTGTCGGTCAAGCAAACTATCCAGCACCTTCGCTATGACAGTCGCAAGCGAGATTGGTCTGTATATATATGTTTTAAAATGAGGCCCCTTATTACAAAACAAGGTTTATCTTCAGACCCAGGTTTAAAACATGGAGCCATTATTGAATTTCGAACTTTATTCCGAATATGGTATAGTTCCTAAACACAAAACTGTCAACTTAGTACCGAACTAAGTTTTCAGTTTTGTATAAAGAACGGTATTTCAATCACTATTACGTTCTTTTTACAAAAACAAACAAAATATAAATCTTGTTTTGTAATAAGGCCGATGATGTTTAAACTGATGTTTTAATTAAGTTTAGCATTAAAAACATTAAGTGATAGTTCACTTAATGTTTTTAACGGTGCAAGTTGGTCTAAGTCATAAGTTGCACCTATTCATTGATCGAACTCATAAATAATAATAGTTTATGCATTCATTCAAGTACCTAGTACTGTTTTGCTAGAGCCCCTTCCTTACACATCTACCCATCTGCTTATTCCTCTAGCATTAATCAAAGGTTATTAAAAGCCCCACAATACGATTTCCACTAAACCCAAGTGATAGTTTCCAAACTTACGATTTCTGTTACGCTCGAAGTTATGATTTGACATAATACTGTTAGCGCAACTTCCTGAAGTTTGTCTGTTAGTTAGTACCAAATAACTGTGATCTGGTTTATGTTGTACCTATAATTACTGATTGGGGTTAAATAATAACCAACAAACACAAACCTGGTCAGATTTCATGACTCCTTAGGTAGTATTCGAAAAAAAATACTTGACAATTATCATTTAGTCATATAATTTCTGTTAAAGAAGAATTATGTGTGTGATGTTCATGCTTTTACTAATTTTTACTATGTTGTATGTTATTTTATTAAATTATCTTTGCTAAAAATTTACTTTTAGTTTTTATGCAGCTTCTGTCCAATGTCTTTTCTCTTTAAATGTTATCTACACCTAGAATTTGTGTTTACATTAGCAGTAGTACCTTTCTTTTGTAAACTATTGTCGAATGTTTATGTTCTTGGTGTTCTTTAATCCGAAATATTAGTATAAAATTGGTTTGCTTGTTCTGCTTTCACGCTAAAACTGCTGAACGGATTTGTATGAAATTTGGCACACGGTTAGACCATGACCTGGAGAAGGACATAGACTACTTTTAATCCTGGATCACAGATGAAGTCGCGAGCAAAAGCTAGTAAATAGATAAAAACGATATAGTGTTTCATTCTAGCGCAGTGAGCTTTCTGTGTAACTTCGAACGCCGCCGCCGAGACTTACTCTTCTATTATAATATGTGATTAGTTTAAATGACAGTATCCTACACAGTAAAATGTGAGTGCTTGATATGATTTCCCATAGCAAAAATTACGAACTTACATACAAATTTTATTTTCCTGTTTAACCACTTTCATCATCTTCATCCTCTGCTGCATAGGCCTCTCTTTTCATGTGCCTATCCCCACGCTGCAGTGCCAGCATCATCCATATTCTATCCACGATGGTAACAATGTCGTCCGCTCTTCTCGCCACCGGACGAACGATACTTCGTCTTCCAGTCCTTGGACGCCACTCGGTCACTACTTTACTTTATAGAGTTATGAAAACAGGGTGTGAAGTTCACTCATCCTTCATAGAATAGGGAGGATTCTCGACCAGACGGGTGTTGTATCTGGAGGGCAACTGCCCGTCGATTGATGTCGGAACGTTGTATATATGCCAGTCGCGCGGTAAACTCTGCTTGCGCGATGCAGAATTTGTGTGACGTCAGGTCTTTGATGCGTAGTTCACATGTGGCGTTCTAGATGCCGCAACAACTCCACCTATCATCACTGCGCCCTTAACTACTTTAGGGGGTGATTTTTTAAATATCCTTCCCCTTTACTGCTTAGTAGTTGTTAGGTATATTTGTTAAGTAGGTAGCCTTGTGCTACAATGATATCTATCAGTGATACATCAGAACAGGACAAAATAAAAATCCATTTCTACATATCTCTGGGATCTATCATCTAGACAGACACACGTTGGCACCCTTTGAGTACGGAGCCCTTATTCAGCTACCTAATTGACCTATACTGTTACTAAATACTAACTGATGGAGGAAATTGATAGGCGGTTTACTCGGCGCTAATGATCGGAAAATCTTTCGGAGAGGGGCTGGAATTAGGTCGGAAGAAGAAAAGTAATCTTGATGGTCAAAAATAACGTGGTGATCAGTCTGTACGTTTATGAACTCGTTTATTAACTTTTGAAACGTTTATTGCAGACTATTTAAGCTTTATTATTATTGATTAGAGCAGTGGTGACCCAGTGGTATCGGCCGCGACTTACGAGTTGTAGGTCTTGGGTTCAAACCCACACAGGCACTTTACTTTGTATAAATTATTTCATCACCACTGCTCTCAAAACGGTGAAGGAAAACATCTTGAGCAAAGTGGCATGTCTTAAAACCAATAATTCGAAGACGTGTGAAATCTACCATACCGCACTGGGTCCGCGTGGTTGATTACAGCCCACTCCCTCTCACAGAGAGGCGGCCTGTGTCCCAGCAGTGGGAACATTATAGGCTGATTAAGCTATATTATATATTGGTATACAGGATGTTAAAGTAACTGCGTACCATAGCTTAGGGGTAGGTTCAGTGTCGATAAAGGAACCCAGGCAAAATAAAAAATAAATTCAAAAAAATTAAAAAACCACAATTTTTTTTATTAAACATAAAAAAAGTCTCTTCGTACTTTAACGGGCTTAGGACAGTCAAATAAAATAGTTTTAATTGCTATAAGTTAGTAGGTACTAAATTAGGTTGATCTTGCAATATTCTTTTTTTTTCTGGGTTCATTAATCGATACTGAACCTATCCTTAAGCTATGGCACGCAGTTACTTTAACACCCTGTATACTTAAATGCAAATCTTGACATCACATACTCGTGATGACAAGATTTGCAAGTGAATTATATAAATGTACGTGTCTTCTAAACATTCACAATCTCAATTAAACATTATAAGCATTTGATCACCTTGAGCATTTGAGAAAATTTGTATACGCATTATTATGTTGTTGGTAGTAAAACGTACAGAACTTTTAAAATTATTGACATACTAGGTAAAACTATATTCTGATTCAGATTCTGATCCCTACATAATTATAATTATTTATTTAATTCTGTACCTAGGCACTTCTATCGTCAACATGTAGGTAGATTTATATACTTTTGTATCTCTTCTTTGTCAGTTCCTTCAACCCCTTTTTACTATAATTATCTCTTCTTGCTTATCTTTAAAACACTATCATCACACCTTACGAATTTTTTGTCACCAAGGAGACAACAGTCTGACCTCTTTCCTCGTATTGATATTCTGTTCAACAAGAACCTAATAACAGGGCTCAGGGGTGACATGACTTCGCTCTTAAATCGAGGGAGCTCTCAGTGTATCGATCGAAATAAGCTAATAATATAATGTTAAATTCAAGTCTTCCAATGAGGGAACTAGAACATCGTGTGCGATTATCAAGATGCTAATAAACAACGCCAGTTCCTAAATAAATAAATAAAGGGATTGAATTAAGCCAATCGGAAGGTTACATGCCCCTGGTTGTTTGAAAAGATTACCATCTATAAACAGTTCTGGAGGATAAAATTATTCTGTATGCTATGAAAGTTTCGCTTAAATTTTAGCGAAGATAGGAGAGCTTTGAGTTAAAACATGGACTTGACAATACAATACAATTAAAATAGAGTCTATTAATTTCGTATTATTTCGTATCTATTTGTTTTTCGTTTCATTTTATTTTGATCTTATAGCAGGTAGTTTCTGACTAGTCCCATGAAAAATAGCGTGAGTTTATGTATGTACGATGTGTAATACTTTCGTGCAGGAAATCTTTTTAAATCTTAAGGTTCAAAGTTATATAGCTGCAAGCAAATCCTTTAGTGCATTATCGGAAATTGGGTCACCTTGAAGAAAACTTTAATGTTAAAAGTCGACCATGATCACTATAATCTACAAGAAGGAATAAAATAATAAATAAAAATAAAAAAAACCATATATTTCTTGCGTTTACAGTAATATCTTAATTCTAGTAGGTATTTTATTTGGTTAGATAGTTTTATTAATTTCTACCTTCTATCATCAGTTCTATATCTATATTATAAATCTATATTTATGCAACCCCAGTTTGGGTAAAGGCCTCCTACAAAGATGCCCATTTGTCTCTGTCTTGAGCGACTTGTCTCCAGTTTGGGCCTGCTGGCTGCTGGTACAAGAAGAAATAGCTATCTATAAATATTTCTTTACTTGTCACAACAAGGCCATAGAGTGCCACACACTATAATTTTTTTTCTGTATCTGTCTCTGTAATATTAAATGTCGCAGTATTATGCGGGAAAGGGGCCTTTTGGCCTCGTACAGGACTTTCTGTTTTTAATTTTAAATTTCTTAAACCTGCGAAAAGAAAACTTCACCTAACTTTGAAGATAGAGAAGTATCTTCGAACTTCGGTGAAGTTTTCTAAGCTAATAAACACATACACACTACTCCCCAATCTTTCCACACACTAATTACCTTCCTTAACTAAGAATTCATTAATCAAACCAGTGCTTAATCTTATTAATTTTGCGGAATACCAAGAAACTCCAGCCGCTAAACACGGCGCAATGAAACCGGGAATAAGAAAGAGCACTACCATTAATTAGAACAACTCCAGGATAAAGCTGTGAGTTCATCTACGCGAGCGAAGTTTGTTCGCGTAATGCTGCGATGATTTAAGTTGGTTACTCAGGTCATTGAACTGTGTGCTTGCAAGTTTAAAGTTGTTATTGATTTTTAGTAGATTTGTACCTTTGTTACTTAGTTTTTGCAGGGGTTTTATTTACTAGAAAAGTGAACTTTGATGTGACTATATAACTGCGCTACACTTAGTACAAGATGTTCATAATTGCACTTTTCAAGTTAGCAACTATATCAACAAGCTTTTCTCATAATATCCTGTGCCACACAGGTAGACAAAATACAAAACAGAAAAAAACCGGCCCAGTGCGAGTCAGACTCGCGCACGAAGGGTTCCTTACCATTATCTATAAAAATGGCATAATAATTATGTTTGTTGTATGAGAGCCCCCCTTACATATTTGATTTATTTTATTTTAATTATTTATTTTTAAGTTAACATTGTGTGAATATTTCAAGCGTCTACCTGTTGCCGTTATCAATATCGAGCAAAAACGAGAAAAAAAACACGTTTGTTGTATGTGAGCCTCCTTAAATATTTATTTATTCTGTTTATTAGTATTTGTTGTTATAGCGGCAACAGAAATACATCATCTGTGAAAATTTCAACAGTCACGGTTCATGAGATACGGCCTGGTGACAGACGGACAGACAGACAGACGGACGTACAACGGAGCCTTAGTAATAGGGTTCCCATTTTACCCTTTGGGTACGGAAACCTAAAAAGGGGGAAAAAAATTAGGTTTTTTTCCATTTTTCTGCTATTTTATCGATTTAACTTTATTAGATGTTGATTTTCTGAAATCTACACTTGCAATATATTTGGCGTGATTATCAAAACGTAGTCCATTGACACTACAATATTCTCAGACAGCTGCAACTGAAGATAAAAATAATATTTCCACAACAAACTAATAAACTTTAAAAAACGTAATCGATATTCAACCCCAAACGCCTTCCGTTCTTATTTTTTCCAGATCGCGTAAAAGTAACTTTTCCCAATAAATTAACTCCTCAGCAGCCCTAGCCGCATTTTCAATGGAACATTAAGGAAATTGCCCGGGCAATAAGCTATACTATGCGACCCAACTATTACTATGCAAAGTGAGTGCTATTTAGGACAGTCATCATGACGTCTATCTAATGTCGTATTGTGATTCTGGTGTTAATGTATTATTGCGTTTTTTGGAATAAGTTGTGAGTAATTGCGTGAATTGAACTGTCAAAGTAGATGCGTGCTATCTTATTCTTAAGACGCAGATATATGCCAGTGACCTTGAGTAGTTAGCTTGCGTGTTCTGTACTGAGCTCACGCAACGCGTCGTACGTTCAGCCAGTAATAGGACTCGCCCATCAAGGAGCGCTGTCGCCAATTTGACGCATTATTAATTTATTAAACACAAATCAAAAGATATTTTAAAACGCGTATACTAAAAGATCAATAATTAAATTATCTTTAAATTGGTGAAGGTTTTAGAAAAATACGCTTGGTAGATTTTGCACCATTCTCAATTTTTTATCCGCGTTAGTCATAACTTTACAAATTAATTTCACTATGTAATAAAAACATAATCTAAAATATTCAAATATTAAGTTATTGAGAAAATGCCCTAATTTATCATATATTTTTTTCAAATCACTAACACTACTCGTTTAGACGTGATCTTCAGTATAAAATCATTAAAAGTCGGTTATCCCCGGATGTCCCCTTAAGAGGGCCCTTCCCGGACTGTCTATCGTCAACGCGAGCATGGTCGAAAAGCTTGTTGTTTCATCCAGTAAGAACTACTAACAAGCAAGTGAAAACGCGATAACATTGAACTAAAAATAGTGGGCGGAAATTTCATAAAACTTGTTCCAGGAAATACGTGTTTTTAAGTAAGCCTTACGAGTTCCTGAAATAAATTATACTCATTTAGAATCCCCATTACATGTGCGACGTTACGTGACGAAAAAGCAGTTTTTGCAGGCATACTGAATTTGTTTCTAATTTTTTTTTTTACTGTTGTCTTTGTAACCTCTACTGGTTTGGCCTAACATATACATATAATATGACTCAAATTATATATGTTAGGCCAAACCCAATTTTCGGATGAACTATACTCCATTTGAAATAAGATTAGACATTTCAATAAACTTGTTGACAGTCCGTTCAACCTATTTTGACTTCTTTTCCGTAGGCATAAGGATGGCATTGAAAGCAAAAACGTGGTTACAATACCAACTGTTTATTACAGCTGTCATTGGTCGTGCCACCAACGCAATAGAAGTCAAAATCAATTGAACGAAATGTAAAACAGGTTTATTTGAATGTCTAATCTTATTTCAAACGGAGTATAGTTTCGCTTAGGCCAAACCAGTTCTCCCTACACGCGATAGGACAAACCAGTATAGCCTAGGCCAAACTCGTTCATCCTGTTACCGATAGGATAAACCAGTTTAGCCTAAGTCGAATCGGTTTATCCTAGTTAGAATTTACATGCTTTAGGATAAACTGGTATGTCCTAGTCTGAACTAATTTCACTTAGTTTGTATCTTCTATAAACTTCTTTTCAAAGTAAACTGAATAAAGGAATAAAATTAAAAGGGTAAGTAATATTTGATGTAATTACAAAATCTCTAATATTTACAAGATATAACAACTGAATCTATAATTTTATTTGATATAATGATCAGTTATTATAATAAACGATTGATATCGCGCCTACGCGATTTTAAATAACACTCTAGGGGTAGGGCAGACAAGACTACGTGGAGTCGGTTTTGCTGCGATTCGTTTCTGTCACGCCGCTCCCGCAGCACGCTCAATCAGATTTCAGATTAGGACGTACCAGTTTATCCTAAAGCATGTAAATTCTAACTAGGATAAACCGATTCGACCTAGGCTAAACTGGTTTATCCTATCGGTAACAGGATAAACGAGTTTGGCCTAGGCGATACTAGTGTGTCCTATCGTGTGTAGAGAGAACTGGTTTGGCCTAGGCGAAACTAGTTCGTCCGAAAATCGGGTTTGGCCGGTAACATATACAACAAATTTCAAAGCGAGCGGAGCGGGCGTGGAGCGGGTGCGTGGCGTGCGCGTAGTGGGTGCGTGTCATCTCAACGCAGCCTCACCGTTCAATTAGACGCATTTACCCTGCTGGACGATAATTTTAGACTGGTTTATTATTATATTATTAGAATTGCTAGCGTCTTGTAGGTATAAACTTACTTTAAATATACAGAATCTAAACTCACTATTCCGTGGGTGTAAAACAAAGTTAGTGAACTTACTATGATAAGAAATCGTGGTATCTAAATAATAGACTACTCACATTATAAGGTATCTTAGGTCTTTCACTTTCACCTATTCTAATAATAATATTTCAGTAAGAATATTCCTTTGTAACCCAAGGATTTCGGTGTTCGGTTAGAAGTCGGTTCATGTTTCTACAAACTATTACATGCCAGACTTAAGATTTTCACTTGAACATAAAATATTATATATACTCACGCTGTCTTCCCATGAGGGTAGACAGAAACTATAGACATACCCCTTTTGCTTCGTATACGTTCATGCATCTGGGCGTACAGGCTGGAAGCGCATGGCAGAAAGGCTGGAACAGTTAGATCAGATGCTGCACAGCCTAAATGGAGCCACTCGGTGGGTTGGCCTCGGCATGAATTTGGACAAGACGAAAGTCATGTACAAATCACAGGTCTTGCCGAGCCCAATCTACATCAAAGGGTCATTCAAAGTTCTGAAGAAGTATGTCTGCCTAGGGCAAGACATCCAGCTCGGTAAGCAGAACTTTGAGAAAGAAGCCGACGGAAGAAAACAGTTGGTTTGGACAGCGTTTGGGAAATTTTGTCAAGGCCTCTCGTCGCCTATTCCGCAATGTTTAAAGACTAAGGTCTTCCCAGGGTGTCCTGCCCGTGATAACATACGGTGCAGAAACGTGGACACTAACAGTCGGGCTGGTCCACAAATTCAAGGTCACTCAGCTTGCAATAGAGCGGTCTATGCTCGGAGTTTCTTTGAAAGATAAGATCAGAAATGAAGTTATATAGTTAGTCAGCAAGCTGAAGTGGCAGTGGGCTGGCCATGTTTGTCAATAGACCGATGGCCGCTGAAGCAGACGAGTTCTGGAGTGGAACCGTATCGTGTGAAACGCCCCCCAACTAGATGCACCAACCACCTTAAAAAGGTGGCTGGGACAGACTGGATGTAGAAGGCGGAGGACAGGGTATTGTGGCGCAGCCTGGGAGAGGCCTATACCCAGCATTGAACTGCGATAGGCTGAGTTGATTGATGAGCCATTCTTATATTGTTGGCCGATAAAAGAGAAAAACGATGTGTCTGTTTTAATATTCTAGCACATATATTATCGTAGAACGCACGTAGTAAGGTAATTTTTCATGTTCAACACGCTTCCTTGTCCTGTCATAGTGTGTGTACATAAAATTGATGATAACCGGTAGATGTGTTGGAGATTAATATCCGGGATTGTATGGTAATGTTTATCAACGATTACTGGCGATGTTGGTTGGACATGACAGTTAAGCTAAAAATATGGCTCAGGTCAAGTGCAACGAACCGGATTATAACTTACGATTCAATACTCAATTCTTTATTGCATTCCTTATGTATTACATAGATGGTAATAACAAAGTAAAAGATCAATATGGATGCAATATGGATCGGGCACAGCAAAATAGTTATTCTTATTGTCTTAATTGTTATTCCGATGCTAAGCCATTGTGATACTGATGCACTACAAATAAATAGGCTCTATGAATGGCGATACTTAGATGTACGTCTAGTCTGGTCTGTTAGCAGCTCTACTACATTCAGCCAGTCAGGCTAGTATTCTTACAACAGCATAAGTTATTCTGCTTGAGATATCGATACGATATGATGTCGATACGAGAGATGTTAGCATTCACCTCCACAAATAAACATTGGATAAGATACTAAATGTATTAATATTATATAAATTATGATTAAATATAATAATATTATTAATATCAAATATTATTTTGTAAAATTGAGAATCGTGAGATATATAGCGAAATGTTAAAAAACCCTTCAAGTTGACTCATCGGTTTAAGATGGCTGATAAAGACATAAAATGTTGGCATTTTTTATTACATTTTAACAACATTGCAGGCAGTCAAGAAACCCGAAACCTCACCCGAAACCCCATGAGTGTGACCCTGCTTTGACCCTTATAATATTTTTGTCCGATCAAGAAAGGACGGAATCGATTTCATAAAAAAGGTTTTATTGAATGCAAAAAAGGGTCGAAGAGAGTTCGATTAAACCATGAATTGATGAAGTAATCAAATGCAAATGTGCATTGTGAAGACTATGCAGTACTTATTCAATTTTGTGAATATGTATATCGACTTTTTTTTTGTCTATGTCTTATCGCGTTGTGAGAAAGCGAGAGAAAAAGAAAATTATGGAATTTGAAAGTACTGCCAAGTACGGCTGTAATTAGACATAACATGGAGCTTAGACTAGGTAAAACACGGAGCCGGGAGGACACGGCGCGGCATACTCTGGCAGAGTGTGCCGCTTGGGAGGAGCCACGCCGTGCCCTCATCTCAGGAGTAGGCAGTAACCTATCGCTGCCGGCCATGGTCTAGTCGATGGTCGGCAGTGAGGAGTCCTGGGACGCGGTGGTGTCCTTCTGCGAAACAGTAGTGTCGCAGAAGGAGGCTGCGGAAAGGGAGCGGGAGATCTCGTCCGCTCACCCGGCCCGCAGCATACGCACTGGGCGTCGGCGGAGGGCCGATAACGTCCTCTTCCAGCCCCACTAAATGGGTCCAGGGACGGCGGACTTGGGGACGTCTGCCACCCCCTATCACATTGGACCCGAGGTGGCGGCGCGTAGTGTTCCACACACGCCCCTATCAGACGTCGCGGGGGGATCAGGCCCCCCAGACTTGAGCCGCAGAGGCGTGCCGGCACTAGCCGGGGATCGCGGAAGTAATAATAGATCCCAAGATCCCCGGTGCAAGTGTGGGAGAGGAATACTGGGGTGGTTTTTAGTCAGTAGAAGTCTGACAGACCTCTCCGCCCGAACCAGGGCGGAGGACATCCATGAGGATTTGAATCCCCGTAAACAAAAAAAAAAGGTAAAACACGGAGGCGATCGGCGGCGGCGATCTCTTGCGTCCGGCCCTAATTCAGGCCATGGTTCAGAGCGAGAGTGCATGGGAGGCCGTCACCTCCTTCTGCGAAGCAGTAATGCTTGCGAAAGAAGAGGCGGAACGCGTGAGGGAGTGGCAAAGTTCGCGCCCTCGCGCCCCTAGTCGCCGCAGGAGATGCCCCGGGCGTCGGGAGTCGCAAGCCGATTTCCGTCCACCGTAGGCTGGGTAGCTCACCGTCCGATAAGGTACAGGCCCAGGTCGACGGCGCGTCGTATTCCACGCGCGCCTCAAATTGTTGTCAGCATCAACTGACGGGGTCCGATAGGGTAAATGCCTGCCAGGGTTGCGAGTTTGTCCGAAAGGGATATCGTGGCCATGGCACACAGGCAAATTAAGGAATACGGGTGGGTTTTAGTCAGTAAAAGTCTGACACGCCCTCCCGCTCCGCCCAGAGCGGGAGAAGTTATCTGATAATTTCCCACCCAAAAAAAAAAAACAAAAATACCAGTTTCTCAGTCTATTTCATGTGTAACTATTAAGTGCTTAGCATAGTCAGCCTATAATGTTCCCACTGCTGGGACACAGGTCGTAATCCACTACGCGGCACCAGTGCGGGTTTTGTAAGCGGTCACTTCTGCTATAAACAAAATTATTTAATTTGCACCTATTAAGTAGGTACCTACTTAATAACGCGAATTACGAGTTGTAGGTCGTAGGTTCGAACACATTCTATTACTTTGTGTAAATTATTTCATCACTACTGCTCTCGAAACGGTGAAGAAAAACATTGTGATGAAACTGGCATGTCCTAGAACCAAAAACATAGAAGACATGTGACATTCGCCAACCCGCACTGAACCCGCGTGGTGGATTACAGCCCACTCCTTCACATTGAGAGAGGAGGCCTGTCTCCCAACAGACGGAACATTTTAGGCTGATTATGCTGTGGGGGAAAACACATAATATCCCATGAAATGCTGGCGGAAGCTAATCGTAACATAAGCGTAGAATTTTGCATTGTAAATCATGTTTCTCTCTCCAAAATTAAGTGTTTGCGCATAAAATTGCTTCCAAATTGCTAGCTGTTTTGTATTTCGTTGCATGTCATACATACATTTATTAATGTACTTTCAGGAAATCGTGGTTAAATGTGAGTTCTGAAACTAAAACGTTGTACTTCGGTCTGGAGCCGCAAGTTATGGGCTGGAAAGAGCTTAGCAATCAGTACATTCAAATAAATTAGAGGTTAATGATAAAGAGACTAAAGTACTTGTTATCCTACCAACGAGAACTGGTCAACATTATTTCTAAAGAAAAAAGTCAGTTAGTAGTAGTTGGCAGAACAGAGCAACTGGATTATAATCGTATTATCATACCAAGCAGTGGCTGCGGCCACACGCGGCCCACAGCACTTAGAAGTTACTTAACATTCCAAAAGTTACCAGTTCCCTAAAATTCAACACCCACGCTACCCACAGTCCACAGTTCCACACAAACTTCAACATTAAAGTTGCCAGCACTAAAAACGGTTAAAAAGCTAAAATTGTCGAAAGTAACTGTCACTGGCAACTGAATCATTAAAAAAAAGTGTTCTACTTATGAATAGTCAAAAAAATGTATGCGCCACGAAATTCTCTTCGAAATTCAATTTTAAAACGATGTAGGTACGTTTCCGTCGCAGTAACACCTGCATGCAAAGTACTCCGCAATCTCGCTGCGACTTTAGGATAGGAGTACATTGATGGAAAATCGCTGATGACGTTTGAAGCAAAAGCGCTTACGTACGGGTTAAGTTTTTGAGGCTGGTGTACAATACCGGTAAATATATATTTTTTTTGATCCGATTGTGGTAGACCCCGTGATGCGAACATGAGAGAAGAAATAAGATGATTGATGTAGCATTACATATAGATAAACTACCTACAACTTTTGGTTCACAAAATATTTTATACCGATGTGAGAAATGTGACCTCCGCAACCAAAAGGGCTTAATTTCACACGTCTCTTCGAAAACTGTATTATAATAATATTTGCACAGTAATGCCACTGAGTCCAAAAGAATGACCCAAAGCCAGCCACTAATAAAGCTTGTCGTCTGAAAACAATTTATAGCACTCAATCCGTCTTAATGATTTATTTGTTGGTCGTTGCGGAGTTTTATGGCTATTGTTTAACAATTAACACGGGTATTAAAGCGATATTTTATTTATCAGATACAGTTTATTTGTAGTTAATTGATGCGCATAAGTTGTAATCGGAAAAGAGATTTTTTTTGTAAAATCATTCATATTTTTCTGCATGATGAATTATTTCAACATTTTCAAACGAGTAATGAGTTTTTACCTGGGCTTAGACCTATTTATATAATGTAATAACAAAATTATTTATATTTTAGCGTAACTATTTACTCCCTACACCCCCTAACTTTAACATAATAAAATGATCAATATATCGACGGCCGCAAAGTATACCTACATCTACAGATATCTACAAAATTCTGATTTTACAGGAGAGCGTTTTGGAAGCAAAACAGTGATACTCGTAATTAACAGAAAAACAGAGATATCTTCTTCTATTTAACAACATTTAGTTAGAAAGGAATTGGTTCAGGCCAATTACTATAATTTTTTTTGTGCAAAATACGGTAGATTTCTTTAACTACTTCGTAAAAAACAGTGAACTGAAAGAGTCAACGGCCATTTAAACGTTCTTACGGTAGTGTGTATTTATTTATTTTGTGTGTATTTTTTTATCTATGTTCCCAAATATATATTTTGAAAGGACAATGATATAAAGACGAGATATGAGGAATTTAAAATTTCTATAGAAAACTTTTCTCATAACTCTTGTTCAAATCAGTGTCCATTCAAAATATATATTTGGGAACGTTCAAAATATATATTTAAGAATATGTTTGATTTACAAATTATTTTGGTATTACGTTTGTATGAACTACGTACGCATCCATCGTAGGCCTCTTAAGCTTATAATATTTTTTTTTACAGTTATTATAAATACTATTCTTTTGTATTTGACATCGTTTATTGCTATAATAAACAATGGTACGAGTATGTAATATTTTTTACAAAAAATGTGAACGCGCCGATTGTCTGACGTGTACCTACATGGACTAATAGTACATGTCCACGCCTACTTCGCCACTTTGTGAAAAATTGGTGGTTTTCTTTAAATATGCGACATAATATTACTAATTTTTTTTTTAATGAAACAGAAAAATACAAATCCTATGATAAAACAAAGAATTCTGAGGCGAACTATGTAAAAAAGTGAATTTCGTACGCAGCCTAATCTCTTTTATGCAGGAGATAATAGTTTTCTACTAACAAGCAGAAATCTGACATAAAAAGACGTATTTTCATAAGCCATGCTAAAAGCATTTTTGTTATCTTTCCACATAACTTCACATTTTGAACTAAAATCACACGTTTCAATATTTCTTATCGCACACGCAGGTGGGCACTAGACTTAAAGCCTAACAATTCAATAACCTAGAAATAATTCTAGCTTTTTTTCTGAATACAGTGCTAGAGGAGCTCGTGGTTAAGCTACGGTTGCCATGGTTGGTCCGTGGATGGGTGACCATCTTTACATACCGAGGCTCCTCCGTGCCTCGGAAAGCACGTCAAGCCATCGGTTCCAGCTGCCATTCGTGGATCTTTGACAGTCGTTAGACGTCAGAAACCCGAAAGTCTGACAACTAGTCTTACAAAGGGGTATCGTATTACCCAGTTACTGGGTTGTGGTCAGATAGGCTGAGACAGAGAGACCTCCATGTAAAATACTGTTAATCAGCAGCATCTGGTTAGACTGGAAGCAGACCACAACATAATTGAGGAAAAGGCGAGGCAGATTGAATTCTAATTAAAGAAAAGCAAAAAAAGCTTTTATTAAAGAAGATCTATCAATAGTTTCGAATTATCAATATGAGGTAGATAATATAGAGATATCCTCTGACACTAAAATTGAACGTAAAATTGTATTGTTACCTACTCATCTCAGATGTAAACTATTCCTAAGTTGTCATCCTACTTTGTAACAGACTGTACCTCTACTTATGAAATAAATTTACTTACTTACTTACTTACTAAAAATAATCAGCTTTGTGTCTAATTATAAGAACTCATGCCGCCTGTGATTCAGGTTTATCCTAGTTTATGCATCAAACTTTGGTACCTACATTATTTATAAGATATTTTGTGACATTGTGTGTTTGTTTTACCATTTCCTCTCAAGAGTTAGATAGCAAATGTCGACTCGATCTAGCTTTCTTATTTTTTATATGACATGGAAAAGTTCTTCCGATATCCTATTTACAGGATAAAAATTTAATTTCATGTATGACAAAATTATGTGTATGTCAATGTTAATGTATTTTACTATTTTTTTAATAAAAATATATTTATAACATATGCTCTAGTACAGATCATTAAAGAACGTCATTCTGAACTTACAACTACTCGTCTATGAAATTAGCAGCTCTAATATTTTACTAATTCTTGCGCTAATACTCCGCTCGTGTACCCCAGTGCCAACAATTGTAACTGTTCACTTAAACGCGGAATGATTTTGTATCGAAAAAATTTTCAGTGAATTTTCACATCGAGACTTTCGTGTTACTGTACCGGTCTGAACCATTATTGGATATTGGAGTTTTATTAAATTCTGCTTCTACTGTAATGTTGATAGCTTGGAACAGCTTTTTCAGACCAGCTGTTGGTAATGACGACTAGAGATTGGATTGAAAATATTTGAAGTGTGAGAAATGATATTGTTATGCTCTTGAATTTGTAATATTGATCTCTGATAATGCATAGTAAATGTCTAGATGTTTCTAGTATCGCAACTGGGAGCTTAATAAACAAAAAAACATTTATTTCAGACATAAAAATTGTTCATATAATGTTAGTAACAAAGTAACAAACTATGTTAGTATTTTAGGATTCTCGAATAATAATTAATACATAAAACAAAAAATAAAAACATTGCGTCATCTCGCCACGTGAAGCCGAATAAGCCTCCCCAGCACCGCAGACTCCGGCCTTTCTGATATCATCTTCAGAATTCCGTTGGCGCTCCCCCGGATCCTACACATCAGAGATGCTGCATTTTTACGCATTATGGCATAAAAATCGTCAACCCTTGCGTCAGCAAATATGCCTGAAGCGCTGCAGAAACGTGGGAGCCCCACCAAAATTCTGAAGGCGTTGTTATATTGTACGCGAAGAGCGTTGTAGGCCCGCTGCGTGTAGCTGGTCCATAGAGCGCTGGTGTAAAAGCTTTGGCAGTAGGCCCTGAACAGTGTCACTTTTACGTCAACCTTGCAAATCTATGCACCAACATATTTGCACGCACCGACAACGCCCTTCGCTCCCGCTCGATATCTGTATCATCATTAAGAGTCTCAGTCACTATGTGCCCTAGGTACTGAAACTGAGAGACACGTTCTACAGGTACTCCGTTTAAATAGTCTGGAGGTACATGTTCCGGTAACTTATTCTTAAGAACTCCTCCTCCTACTCCTTGCATAAGGAATTTAATGAACCTACTCCTTGCTTATGGAATTTGTAAGCGTTAAAGGTGGGCGGGCACCTAACAGGTGTCTAGGTCTGTATATTTCTTGTTACTTCAATTCCATTAATCAAATTTTTAGCTTTATCTAAATCTAAGACACCAGTTCCTACCGATTTCGAACCATTTTCTGTGGAATTTTAACATTTTGTTAAAATCTAAATATTTTATTTCACATAAACCTACATGGGCACTTATGAAACGTCAGAAGCTAGGTGCACGGTTCCAATTGGTCGTTTCCTATGGAAAAGAGCCGGCAAGAAACTCCACGGTTACTCTTTTAAAAATGATTGGCTTTTACAATGTTTTAAAATTACAGTGTTAATCGGTACGGGAGGACAGTGTAAGCCCGTCAACAAGTACCGGGTACTTAACTTCTCTTCTTATCTTGTTTCTTCAATACATCTAACAAAATAATAAATGTTTAAAATAGAGCCCCCATATCAACGTAGTTATGCATACCAGGTATCAGTTCCCAGCAGTAAATGTCAACACCTCACTTAACACCCTGTTTCTAACACCTTTTTTTTTTGGGTGGGAAATTATCAAATAACTTCTCCCGCTCTGGGCGGAGTGGGAGGGTGTTTCAGACTTTTACTGACTAAAACCCACCCGTGTTCCTTCCATTGCCTGTGTGTCAGGGCCACGATATCCCATTCGGACAAACTCACAACCCTGGCAGGCATTGGTCCTAACGGACCCCGTCAGTTGGTGCTGACATCTCTTTGAGGCGCGCGTGGAACACAACGCGCCGTCGACCCGGGCCTGGTCCTTATCGGACGGCGAGCTACCCATCGCTCACCGTCCGCAAGCCCGCGCCTACGGTGGCCGGTAATCGGCTTGCGACTCCCGACGTGTTTCTAACACCTTGTATTTATTATTGAGTTAAATAGCCATGTCACCGATTCCAATTGCTACAGATCTCTTTCGACACCTTTTTCTAACACTTAAGTTAACGTTTATCTGAACGAGCCTGGTGGTCCATTCCAGAAATATGCTGTCGTTGTTTAGTTTAACCTTTGCTTATAAAATATGTACCAATAGTTCGTAAGCCATTCCGTCTGTATCGCTCTAATCGAGCACACCTCCTAATAATTGTAATTAAAGTTTTTAGGGTTCCGTACTCAAATTCAAGTCTGTTCTGTGTACTGCAAGTAGTTGTTCCGTGTCTGGCTGTTTGTGTATGTGAGTTTAAATGCTTGTAAACGCACCCACAATACAGGAGTAATTCCTAGTGTGGGACAACGTTAAAAAAAAGGAAAAAAATAAGGGTAAAACGGGAACCCTATTGCTAAGGCTCCGCCGTCTGACCGTCTGTCACCAGGCTGTATCTCATGAACCGTGATAGCCATAGCGTTGAAATTTTCACAGATGATGTATTTCTGTTGCCGCTATAATAACAAATACTAAAAAATAGAATAACATAAATATTTAAGGGTGCTCCCATACAATAAACGTGATTTTTTTGCCATTTTTATAGATAATGGTACGGAACCCTTCGTGCGCGAGTCCGACTCGCACTTGGGCGGTTTTTTAAACTAAATCACTGCCGTTCATATTTGACTACGTCATTCAAACGCATAACAAATTCTTGTAATACTGTACCTACTTAAGAGCGGCCAACCCGTCATACTTTTCATACAAACGCTTGTAAGTGATTATGGCTATGTAACACATCTTTCTTTGAGTTTTTTGAACTAACAGGTATATTGTGCACCTTATGACACATCAATAGATCTGAAATTGCATTTATCGAAGTCGACCCGAACACGCCACGCGCCCACCTCGCACCCGCCCCGCGCTTATCCCGCATACGCACCGCACACGCACTGCACACGCCTTGTGCCCTTCGTGTGCGTATGCGCTTCGCCTAGTGCCGTATTGACTGTGATCAAGGGCGTATTTTTATTAAATAATAAGTAATATAAGCGGGTGCAAGGCAGGCGCGTGGTGTGCGCGGATTTTGCGCGTGGCGAACGCCGGTGCAGGGCGGGTCCAACGGGTGTGCGGGGCGTGCGCGTGATTGGCACGGGTTATCTGAACACGGCATGACTGTGTGACGGGAATTTCGAAATTTCAGATTTTTTTTAGTAGATACCTTTACCATACTTTGATGTCACTTAATAAGGAAGCACAAATTATATAAAAACGTAGATATACAGCCTACATAATGTAAATAACCTTAAAAACGCACTTCAACAATCCTGCACAACCAAAAGTGCACTCTCAAATCCTCATCATAACTTACAAGTTAACCTCGACCCTAAGGTTACATCTCTACCCACCACCAAAGACAAGCTTAACAATATAAACAAAATTTACAGCGAACCTTATTAAATTTGTTATTACTTTCAACAGCAGGTCTCATCTTTATGCAAAATTCCGTTGCCATATGTCCAGGTGCTACACCACAGTGATGAGCAGAAAACCTACTCTATACAATATGTAGCGTTCTAGTAACCGACAAATATAAGTAAGCCCCTTTTTAGGGTTCCGTAGTAAACAAGGAACCCTTATAGTTTCGCCATGCCCGTCCGTCCGTCTGTCCCCGGCTTAGCTCAGAGACGCTTAGTCCTAGAAAGCTGTAATTTGGCATGGGTGTACATATTAATCATGCCGAGAAAGTCGTAAATAAAACCATGAAAAACATTTTTTTTAGGGTACCTCCTTTGCACGTAAAACGGGGATGATATTTTTTTTCTCGTATATTAATTACATGGTGTGTGGTATCGTTGGATAGGCCGTTTAAAAATATTGTGGGTCTGTGGAAGCCATTTTTCCGTTTGCGTATTATTAAGCTTTGAAGTGCTATTTTTTTATAGAGACAAGCATCCCCCCCCCTGCCAGCTAAATGGTTGGTTTTGGATATGTGAAAAAAATCATGGCAGTAGTATATATAACGAAATTAAAAGTAAAACTATCACAGCTAAGTAGGGTCCATAAGGTAACGAGTAATAGTCGACCAACTTAAATTTGCAATTGAAGAATTGACCGTAACGTATATCGATGTATGGGAGAGCATGTTTTTCAACTACAATGTTAAGTTTGTTTTTGGGATAAATTTATTCAAACTACGGAACTCTTCATTGTGCATGGTCCGACACGCACTTGGCCGGTTTTTTTATATTGTGAATGTCCTCGAAAACTTCTGAGGATGTCTAGTGGCTAAACAGCATGTTTTAATCATCATTTCAGCTGAAACACGTCCTCCACTGAACACTGCCCTCCTAGCCTCGCCACGTCGACCCAGTTCTGTGCTTCTCACATCCAGTGGGCTTAATGTTTGCTAATTTAATTACACAGGTGCATAATTATTGAGATTAATTAAGGATGCGTATGTCAAGCGTGTTGATCAGTATCGCCTATGATCGCTGAGTAATGCAATTTCATAATTGTCTGGTTCTAGTTTGAGTAATTTATGCGGCCTACCCAAATGTCCTTTCTTTGGTATTGTTCGTTGAGCTCCTCAAGTTCTGAGTTGAGCTACACGACTACTGGGCAGCTGCGGTAGAGGGTAGAAGATGGTAATCTTTGACCAAACAGATGAGTAATGTCATTTTGTTAGAATATGAAATTATTTTCTAAAAATGCTGAATAATTGGGAATCTCGTCCTTTTTTTAAATCAGTTTAAAAGCTTATTATTCAGTAGCTCCATAGTTTAAAATCTTATTATTCGGTAGTTCCATACTCTGCATGTCCGGTGAATCTTCTGTTCCTTATTACTTTGTTATGAGGTCAGACACGAGTGCCATACTATTTTTGGAACAAGGAAAATATCTGGCAGGATCCCACCGCCCTTAAATTACAGATAAAATATGTCTTGCTGGATTAAAACACGTTAGTTATGTTGTGATTTTTTAAAGGACGTTTGTTTTTTATTAATAATTGTAATGTAGGCAGGTACAGAAAGTAGATTCGAATATACTCGTAATGATGTGTGAAATTCAAAATGTACGAATAGACTGTAACTTATATCGTAATTTTTAACCCAAATAAGACCTCAGATGCACCTCTGGAAGTCATCATATCCTGTGGAGGATAAAGCGAGAGGAAACGCCCGGGTGTCACCACTGTGTGGATCGCCGGGAGGACACGGTGGAGCATACGGTGGAGGTCTGCCCGGCTTGGGTGGAGCACCGCCGTGTCCTCACAGAGGCGATCGGCGGCTGCGATCTCTCGCGTCCGGGAGTGCATGGGAGGTCGTCACGAGGCGGAATGCGTGAGGGGGAGTCAGGGTTTGCGCCCTCACGCCCCTAGTCGCCGCAGGAGACGCTCCGGGCGTCGGAAGTAGCAAGCCCATTTCCGGCCACCGTAGGCACGGGCCTGCGGACGGTGAGCGATGGGTAGCTCGCTGGCCGGGGTCGACGGCGCGTTGTGTTCCATGCGCGCCTCAAAGAGATGTCAGCACGAATTGACGGGGTCCATTAGGGCCAATGCCTGCCAGGGTTGCGAGTTTGTCCGAAAAGGATATCGTGGCCCTGGCACACAGGCAAATGAAGGAACATGGATGGGTTTTAGTCAGTAAAAGTCTGACACGCCCTCCCGCTCCGCCCAGAGCGGGAGAAGTTATTTGATAATTTCCCACTCAACAAAATAAATTATATTATGATTAGTAGTCATTGGATACATAAAGTGGGCTGCCGTTATATAAAAATATTATTTAATTTAGGACGCGCTTTTTATGGACATCCGACTCAATGTTTTTATCAGACGATTAAGTTGATTCATTTTAGCAAATATTATAGTGTTAAAACTTGATAAAAGTTATAAATTATGCTTTATTTTATCAAAGGCTGATACTTGATATTTATAAATCTAAAAGGTTGTTAAAATAGCATTATACTAACTAATTATCCATCGCTTTTAATCAGGTGTGATGTAATTCAAGAGCGAGGCCCTTTCTGCAATAAAAAAGGAATCAATTTAGATTAACAAGTTAAAATCTTCGCACATGAGTCAAAACACAATATTTATTGGCTAACAAAAGCCCTCCCAATATTTTAAAGGGTTTCCTTCTGGCCACCAACTGTAAAGCTAACAGTCGATGCTTCTCAGCACATCGCTTTAATTTGTTCTCGGAAAAATACTTGGACCCTCTTTTTGTAGGCACTTATAAAAATAAAATAAAAAAAGTTTTGCGTGGTGTATGAAGCAACAAGAAGTTTTGTTTTTGTTTAGTTTACAACGAAACTAGACATGCACATTGATGTTCATGAAAAAAAAGAAGCAAAAACATTAGATGCTGTGGAATTAGCCTGCCTGTTGAAATGGCGATGGGCAGGACACGTAGCCAGACCCACAGATGAGGCTGGAGTGAGAAGGTTCTCCATTGATACTCTTGCGATGCCCCATCAACCCGAAACAGACCCAGACGCTGGTGGTGTGATGATATTGTGACCATTACTGGCCCCACCTGGACTAGAATGGCACAAGACAGAGAGGAAACGCGAAAGATGGAGGAGGCCTTCGCCCTTAGATGGGCACCCAATAATATTAATTGAACAAGAGATTATTTATTTTATTCAATCAATCAATTTATTTATTTAAGAATCTATTTTTGTTTATTTCATTTTTGTTAAAATGCATGTTTAAGTTTTTTTGGCTGATTTACTTAATTTGAACAAATTAATGAGACTATATACTTATAAGGAAATTTTAATTTCCCACCAGGCTTAATAATAATAACAATGTCAATGTCAGTCAACAGTGACAAGTGTTTTATTATAATAATAACAATGATTCATGTCAATAATAATAAATAGAGATAGTGAAAAGAAGGTAATAAATTTAAACGAAATTACGACCAATCAGTCATTATTTACGTTTTCGAACAATGTCACTTTATCATTTACATCCCACATAGCCAAATAAATTCAAAACAACTTCGCAGTAAGTAAAAACAAATTAAAAAATAAACCTTCAGAATATCCAATAAACAGCTTTAATCTTTAAAAAGGTATATTAAATCACGCGGTGTCACTCTGTCAAACTGATATGGATTATCCAGTAGGCTATAGTCATATTGCAAAATGAGCGAAGGTTATTTGGCCAGATATTTTAAATGCAAAACGGGTTTTATTGGCGTCACCTCTGATTGGATTGCGGAGGTCAGACTGCAGTGGCTTGTTATTAGCCTCCTCTGGTTAGTTTGAAATCGAAATACAATTATGAAATGCGAAATGATGAGAATTACAGCTATTAGCACTCAATTGGGTTCTGATTCTCTTGTATCAGTCAAAGCTATACGAGAAAACTCATGCAGAAGATAGGCCATATAAATGGCTAGTCAGAAAGGTAATGAGGCCGATTTGTGCTTGATAAGCATCACAGGTGATAGATCCATGCATCTAAAAATACGAAACGATAATCATGTAAACTATCACTATAAAAACATTGTACACCTAAATGAAATGTGTGTATTGAAAAGATACATTGGCGTATTTATTTTCTTATTTATATTTTTTTATTGAAAGATCCATGCATCCAAAAATACGAAACGATAATCATGAAAACAATCACTATAAAAACATTGTATACCTAAACGAATTTTGTGGATTGAAAAGATACATTGGCTTCTTTATTTTCTTATTCATATTTTTGTCTACACAATCTACTTTCCATTCATACGAGTACAACGACGCCTCCCTCACTCATTTTGCGTTGGAACCGCGCCCATATCTGTCAATTTATTGTCACGGAAAAATAAAGCAGCAAAATATTCAATTTAATTCACAAAATGAAAAATCAATGAGTGATATTGAGCATTGAAATGTTAAAGATACTGATCTCTTTTTATTACCTAAAAAAGGGAAACCTGAAAAAAAAAAACTTGTTACAGCGTATTTAATTATTTGCATGATAAACTATAAGATTTATGTTTCATAATGTTATTCTGTTATATTTGTTAATTAAATAAAAAAATGTGTTTTATTTTGTATGTACTTTGCATAAATACTTTGCGAAATGCAAAGGTAAAAAATATGGTTATACCAAGACTGCGATATATTAATATTATTACCTATATGAATGTAAAACATCTACATATATGTATATGCAAATGATTTTAAAATTAAGGCTTCACTGTTTCTGTGGCAAATCACATTATCTAATCTTTTTAACGACCAATCTTTTCCATCCCCAATCCAGTCGTTTTCGGTAGTTGTGAAATGCTACAATAAAAGGAATAATGGTTCATTAAAAGTTTTTAAAACTGGGACCGATCTACGTAGTATGGCGACGCAGGACTATTGCCAATAGTTTCGAAACGAAATGAATAAAAGGACAAATGGAGCTGCTGCATTCTCCTGGATTTTTATTCACTCAGAAACAGTGGGAAAAGTTGTTGGAGAATAAATGTGATTGCAAACTTCCATAGCAAACGGTCGTGTTATTGGAAGTCACAATACCTTATAAAAATAATGCAATCTTTAGCTCAACCTCGTAGATAAGTCACCATCTCAGACTTCTACAAAAGGAACGTTTTAGAACGACTATATATGGCAGATTGCTTCAGAAATCCAAGAAATGCACAAAGCTCTCATTCTATTTAGTCGTATCCCCGAATTATTGTCGCTATTTTTAATTTCGAAGTAACACTATAGCTGAGGGGCTTGTGACAGAAGCCCGAAAGTCTGACAACCAGTTTTACCAAGGGGTATCGTATTACCCAGTAACTGAGTTGTGGAGGTCAGATTGTCAGTGGCTCCGTGTAAAATTCAGCTTCATCCGGTTAGACTAGAAGCCGACTGGCAGATGATGACTATTATCACTAATTTTTTTTTTTATATTTCCATGATTGTGTTTGTATTTAAATGTGTGATATGCCTGTGCGAGTGTGTTACATAAAAACTTTTTCTTTCTTTCTGTAAAATACATACATACATAAACTCACGCCTTCTTCCCATGGGGGTAGGCAGAAACTATAGAACGCCACTTGCTACGCTCCTTACATACTCCTTTTGCTTCGCCTACGTTCATACATCTAATCATACACGCACGCCGGTTACGAGTACTACGCACTGACCTTTCTGAATTTTACATCAGCAATTCGGTCTGTAAAATGTAGCTTAAAGGACGTAGCATGCGTAGTTCATACAAAGGTAATACCAAAATTATTTGTAAATCAAACATTTCCTTAAGGTAGTGTGTATTTATTTCGATTGGATTACAGAATATCTATGTTCCCAAATATATATTTTGAAAGAACAATGATCATAAAGACGAGATATGAGGAATTTAAAATTTCTATAAAACTTATTTTTCTCATAACTCTTGTTTAAATCAGTGTCCATTCAAAATATATATTTGGGAACCTAGATATTCTGTATTCCAATCGGAATAAAGACACCTTAAGAATATATGTTTAATTTACAAATTATTTTGCTATTACGTTTGTATGAACTACATATCCATCTGTTCTTATATACGCTCAAGAAATTCCCAAAAAAGCGTCCCATATACAATACCATTTACGGAAAGCAATAAGCGTTTTTTGTACAATTTTATACGAAAGTCCCCCTTACTAATAAATACGAGTGAAGATATAGTATACGTTTAGTCCAATTTATTTCTTTATTTGTTTCTTTTGCCGATCCATAAGTCTTTGGGATTTCAATTTGCAAGTGTCGGATTTTTTGCCGGGTATAGCTTCTATTAGTCACGTATATACAAAAATGACACCCGAGTTAATTCTGCTCAAAAAGGAAGGAATTATATTTTTAATACGAAAAATTTGTATGAAGCTGGTATGAAAAATCCAATTATCTCTTAAACGGAAAGTTAAACGCACGGTAAAACGGTAAAGAATATCACCGCCCCATTTCTTCCCGTGGGTGTCGTAAAAGGCGACTAAGGGACTTACTAGAGAATGGGCAGCAGCGTTCTCTATGCATTTTAACACCATACTGCGATCGCCAACCCGCCTGCCAAGCGTGGCGATTATGGCAATTCCCCCCTTTGAGGGAGGCCTATGTCCAGTCTGTCGGCTGAAATGATGATGATGATGATAACCAAGTAAGCGATCAATTTTGTAAACCTTTACCAAATGATTCAAAATACATAACGTTGCAAAAGTACATGATTGTGAACAAACCAATTTTTAATATCGCTTTTTACAGACAGTTTACCAGTTTTAAAGGGATTAAAACAAACACAAACAGCGTGGTTCAATCATTTGATTGATATTTGAAAACTCTGTACACGTGTGGCCAGAATTATTGGGTGCGCTTTATTTTTTATTTTTGTTACTTTGAACTTTAAGACAGAGATATATGCCAGTGACCTTGAGTGGTTAGCTTGCGTGTTCTGTACTGAGCTCACGCAACGCGTCGTACGTTCAGCCAGTAATAGGACTCGCCCATCAAGGAGCGCTGTCCCCAATTTGACGCATTATTAGTTTATTATACACAAAACAAAAGGTATTTTAATAAAACGCGTATACTAAAAGATTAATAATTAAATAACCTTTAAATTGGTGAAGGATTCAGAAAAAAATCTGATTAATTTCACTATGTAATATAAACAAAATCTAAAATATTCACATATTAAATTATTGAGAAAATGCTCTAATTTAACATATATTTTTTTCAAATCTTCAAAATTCTTTTCAAAATTTCAAGTCGGTTATCGTCGCCTTAAAGGCGTCTTTTCGAGAAAAAGGCGAATACAATGTTGTTTACCTACAAAATGGTGCTTAGGATGAATCCGCAGCTGTAGCCCTCGAAATACAAATTTAATTAAGTTTTTTGCAATTTGCAGGTCAGTGTCAGGTTGTATCTAGATCAAAATATGATTCGCAGCTATTTTTAGGGTTCCGAACCCAAGGATTAAATGGGAACTCTATTACTAACGCTCCGCCGTCTGTTTGTCCGTCTGTCACCAAGCTGTATCTCATGAACCGTGGTAGTTACACAGTTGAAATTTTCACAGATGATGTATTTCTGTTGCCGCTATACTCAACCTCGCAATATTTCTGTTGCAACAAATACTAAAAAACAGAATAAAATAAATATTTAAGGGGGCTCTCATACAACAAACGTGTTTTTTTTTTTGCTCGTTTTTGCTCTATATTAATAACGGCAACAGCTAGACGCTTGAAATATTCACAGAATATTTAGTTATACAGGGTGTTTGGTGCATCGTGTGCCAAATAGAAATGGTCGACTGAAGGAGTCATCCGCTAGCCTTTTAGACCCTTTAACACCCCTCATGCTCTGTGGATATTTTTTTATCGACTTTTTATTGTTTTCCAAAAAAAAGACCCAAATTTTACATTCAAATACAGATTTAAAAAAAAAAATAAGGCGAAATGACGGCTGTTCCGCGCATTGGCGATTGACTGTGAGGGAATATCTCGACAATGTGTTCCCCAATGCATGGATTGGACGCGATGGCCCTATTCCATGGCCGCCACGTTCCCCAGATCTAACTCCGTTAGACTTTTATGTCTGGGGACGTGCCAAAGAGTTGGTATATGCCACGGAGGTTCCAACTAGGGAGGTATTAGTCCAACGCATAGAAGCGGCATTCAATACTATTAAGGAGGAAATACGACTTCGTACAACAACTGTTGAAATACGAAACAGGTGTCGGGTCTGCATTCGCAACAGAGGCCAACAATTTGAGCAAGATTTGTAACAATGATTAAATAAATGTTAAAAATGCAATTTTGTTTTTTTATTTCAAGTAAATCCCACGAAAGATACAGATATGAGACACGAATTTACCTAACCATAAGAATGAGATAGCAGATTTATAGGTTTGACAGGTATCATTTAAGAGATTTTTTTTTAAATCATAATTTTGAATATTAGCCTTAGGTGACTCGATTCACAATTCTAGCGAATTCACAAAGTTGTTAAAATACTTTTATGACATGTGGCACATCATTAGAAAGAGGATAGACTGGAGAATTAATGAGGGAGTTGGAAGATCCCGATCGCTTTTGGTTTTTTTTTTTGTAGCCTTATAAATAGCTGTAACATGTACAGCTTTAATTTAAGTTTTACCTTTGCGAGTGAATTAAAAAAAAAACTAGGTGACTAATATCACTAATTTTGTATTTAAAAGTATTCTTTAACAATACACATCGAAATAAAATTAAAATTCAGAGTCTACGTTTTATATTTTTTTTAAAATCTGTATTTGAATGTAAAATTTGGGTCTTTTTTTTGGAAAACAATAAAAAGTCGATAAAAAAAAATCCACAGAGCATGAGGGGTGTTAAGGGGTCTGAAAGGCTAGCGGATGACCCCTTCAGTCGAGCATTTTAATTTGGCACACGATGCACCAAACACCCTGTATATTCGCTTCACTTTAAAAATAAATAATTAAATTAAAATTAAACAAATATTTAAGGGGGGCTCCCATACAACAAACGTGACTTTTTTGCCATTTTTATAGATAATGGTACGGAACCCTTCGTGCGCGAGTCCGACTCGCACTTGGCCGGTTTTTAGGGTTCCGTACCAAAATGGTAAAAGGACAGACAGACAGACTTAGTCTCACCATAAGGGTTCCTCCTTATGGTGAGACTAAGTCTGTCTGTCTGTCTGTCTGTCACACCTGGATATCTCAAGAACTACTAATGCTATCAACTTGAAATTTAGAGTAGTTTTAGATGACTTTTATATTATTTTTTAGGCAGCATAGTTTCCGATTTTTGATGAAAAATTTAAAAAAAAATACCGTTCCCCCCCTCATCTCCGAAGTTTACAGAGATAAAAATCTGAAATTATTGTATATGATAGAAGCTTATGTAAAGATTACAGGAAAAATAAAACGATGTCTCTAAATAGCACAGTTTTTCAGAAATCATCAACATCATATATTTTTACGGAACCCTCGGTGCGCGAGTCCGACTCGCTCTTGACCGGTTTTTTTAATTAGCGGGCTACAGCTGCGGATCTACCTTAAGACTTTAACTCGTGATTTTCTGAGCAATTATCCACTTAATTCAAGAATACTTACACCATTAACCATATTATTCTAAGTTTCACCAGATAGTACAAAGCTTTTCGACTAAATCAAGTAATTATAACACATGCACATTACTAAGAGCTCTGCTAACCCCTGGGAATAATAGTGGTACATGTTACATACCCATACATTAATTAAAACGTTAGTAGAATGAGGAAATTGCGCTTTGAGAAATACTCCACCAGGAAACCGGGTAAAGTAGAAAATATAGTGGCTTCAGTCTGGATAACATTATGTTCAAGTTTTCCTTAAAACTGGGGTCAGCTGAAATTAAACCGCCGTAAAAATAAATCCTGACAAAAGTTATAAAACTAATCTTAGGTTAGGTGTCGTGATAGGTTAACCAAAATAATACTTACCAACAAACAATTACATATACAGCGTGTATCATAAAGGTCTGGTCAAATTTAAGGTATAGGGTCATCAAACTGAACTTTCTCCATGGGATCAACATCGTAACCGAGAAAAAATAATTATCAGCCGTCCCTTACATTTGAGTCGAGTAGGTATTGAAGTTCATAATTTTTAAGCTTAAAGGAGAGGTCAAAAGTAGTATAATATCTGAAGATTTTAACGCTAATGTGATGTACCTTATTAGAAAGCTTATTTATTATGCTACTCGATTATAGTTAAATAAGATTTTTTCAGGCGCCTGTTTTTGTAAAAAAGTGAAAAATGTTTCAGTACAAACAAAACGATAATTTTCTTTATTTATTCGTTTCTATGCAATATAATTATTTTTAAATATGTTTAAAGTTTCCGTTTCTATTAAATACTTTTTGATTGTATTATAATTTTAGTTGCAGCTCCATGAAATTGAGACAAAAAATATTGATTACCATGACAATGTAATAACAAAACGTATCGAAAAAAGGTCAAATCTGTAAATGTAAGCCGTCTGACCCTGTCTGACCCGAGTCCTGCTGACTGACATTGTCATTGTCATTGCCCGTCATTTGCGACAGGGCTGCCATCCCTAAAATATAATAATGTTTCTAGTTAGTGATGCCAGCATTTTATTTTTCAACCTTTGTTTAAAAAAGAACAGGCGGCTGTAAAAAAATTAAATGCACAAAGACATCAAAACAATTACCCTCTTTCAACCTCTATAGCTCAGAAGGCTGTTTAAATTTTCAATTATTTTAGTACCAAGCCTCATACATTTTGTGAACGTCTCCTTTGCCCACACTTTCTCGTCCACGCTATAAGTGTAATATGAGACTCGACTACATAAAAAAATAAAAAAGCTTTTAATGTAAAGGGATAAGGCACTTTACATTACGCATAAAATAGGTTCTAGTTTTGAAATAGGCTAATCTAAGATTATGATCAACATTATGATTGAGTGCGTTCACGTTATGATTGATTACGGTTTTGCTTACGGACGTACTACGGGATTGCCTAGTCCGGCAAATTAATCAGTTTTGGACTCAAATTGAGGCGAGTTGGAGTAATATTGAGACATGTGTTGTGTGTTAAAATTCTACTGAAATTTCTTTTATGGTTTAAATTGGAAAAAGTAAAAAGAAATTTATTGTTTCTATTATAATTTTTGCTAGCACAAATTAAGTACCTATGTAATAATTATTATCTACTCTAGTATTTTTAAACTCTTCACTCTGGGCGAACATTAATTTATAATAATATGTATAAATTAACGTGAATCCGAAGTGAAGAGTCAAATTAGTACAAATTACAATCAGCTAAGGTAATTGATCTGGAACGGAACACTAACATAATTACCGGTAAATTAATTGAGACTAGGTATAATTAGAATGCATTGTTTGGTTATTATCATAATTACTGCACGTGCATATTACGTGGTTACAACACGATTAATATTATTAGTAATAAAAAATATCTTTGTTTTATTAAACAATACTACCGGTGCTGGAACCTACCTAACTATTTTAATTGAAAATGTATTTGTTGGAAAACCATTAGTCATCGTCCGCCGCATTGCGACGTACCACAAAGGTTTTAGCCAATTATGTGAAAGATTGGTCAAAGGGATCCAGAATCGTAAAATAGGGCTTCAGCCAGCCAGGAGAAAATATTGGTCCAAGGCTTTATCTGGAAATAAATACACACATCAAAAGTATCTAGGGATCAAGCACGTTTTTGCTAGTTACAAAAAAATATGTTTTTTAATTATATATAATATTATTAATATTATATTCGTAACTCCTATGCATACATTTTAGTAAATTTCGTCGTTTTAAAAGGGAATAGTTTTTGAATTTCGGTCAAAAAATTAAAATCTTCTGTCAAGTCGTATTTTTATATAATCCTGCAACGGGTTTGAGTCCAAATCAGTAAAATTTCTGCCATACTTCTGAGTGAAATCAATACAAAAGAACGTTACTATGGAGAGAATACGTCATTTGAGCTGTGAAGAAATGGTCAGAGCCGTGGAAATGTTGGAAGCTGGTTCTCGGCAACGTGCTCTGGAAACTACGCAGTGTTTTATGTCGACTTTAGACATATTACCGCATCACTGGCAGCGTAGCAGATCCACATGAATGACGAGCTTGCTAACCACACGCAGACAAGATCGTTACATACAAATTACTGCCCGACGAAATCGTACAATGACCGCGATGATGTTGGTAATGAGGTTTCATAGCTCTTCAATAAGCGATCAAACCATAAGAAATCGCTTGCAGTCAGTCTCCAAAGCCGCTACGTGTACCACTTATTGACCCCGCAATCGCAGAGCCCGTTTACAATGGGCACAACAAACACAGAAATAACGCCACTCTTTTGCGCAAGAAGAGTGGCGTTTTGTGTTTTTCTGACGAATCTCGCTTTGGATGAGGCCAGCTACTAGACGTACACGGTATCAGGGGACTCCTGGACGCCAATAACGTTTAACATTATGCCAGGAAGTCCATGCATGCACTGATGGAAAATCATGATATGGTATTTGGATTGGCGGAAGAACCGAACTGATTTAGATCAGAGGCAATGCCAATGCACAGATTTACACTGAAACGATTGTATCAGGTGTTACCCAATTTGGTGCTTAATTTCTGCTTACGTTCACTTACTTCCAGAGTCTAACAAACACACTTGCCGCTGCTAATATCAACGTCCTACCATCGCTTGCCTAATTGCCAGACTTGAATTCCATTGAGCACGCATGAGATATGCTTCAGAGAAGAGCTCTGCCAAATATGAATGCCGTACACACACCAGAAAATCTTTTTCGCCTGTTACAACGGACGTGGGCGGCTATTCCGCAACGTGTTTTGGATGAACTCATATTGAGTATCCCGAATCGCTGCGATTGTGCTATACGTGATATCGGCAAAAATACAGACTACTAATTGTTTATTATACGCAATAAAAACCTTTATTTTTATCTTTTTATCACATTTTAATGTCAGGATTAACTAATGTGGATAATCCAGCATAAGCAAAAATCACGAAAAGTATTTATTAATGCAAAAGCAGAGAGTACTTTGTCGATCTACATATACGAAAACATTATATTTGATCAATCTAAATAGACATTTTTATTTAATTTCAATAGTGCAATAAAATAAATTAAAAAAATACCTTAATCCCTAGACACTTATGATGTATGTTAAAAAAATCATAAAATAGTAAAATCCAAAAAAAAATTGTTTTCTTTGGTAATTCTATTCAATACAAGTTTTTCCGTTGTATGGTCTCTGCTAGAAATTGGTTTTATCAATAAAAACAACAAGGTACTTTTCCCTAATTTCAGCCATTTTTCATACAAACAAAGAAGAATTAGTTATCATTCTAGCCGCTAGATTAATAATTAATTTTAAAACAAGAATAACTTTAGAACAACTGCAAGTTCTTTCACTATCAACTTTGACTTCCAACTACCTTATTTCCATTTAACTTTTCTTCCATATTTTCTTTTGAATAAAACTTGTAGGTGCTTTTTTCTGCACGCCACTGTAAAAATATTTTTCTTGTGCAATTTTCTGATATTTATCTTTGGCTTAGAATACCAATAGGTTTATTTACTTTATAACTAATATTCGAGTATTCGGGCCAATTAATGAAGTTTATATTTTATTGGCGATGCCGACTATGTTTGTTTTCGAGATTCAAGTTTTAACTTACTATGCATATTTATTTACTAAGTTCGGTAACCTTCACGTTTTGATCTTGACATTGATATTACACATTATGTGCCTTATTGACTTGACGGTAGAATACAAACTCCTGCCTCAAGCTATGAAAGGCCACATAAATATTGTGACCAGCTGGAGTATAATATTTTCATCTTCTTCATCACTTATTATTCTCATTTGACCCAGCGTCCATAAAAAACAAAGTTTTCCCCCTTCTTCTTCACTGACCCACCAGTCTTACACAAAACGTGACACGAAGTATTTCATATGGAACTAGTATCCAATACTAGTTCATCAATCAACAGTTAATCTATAGACTCGTTTCCCAATTACTCCGTAACCGAGTTACAGGAGGCGACTCTAAAGTGATTACCGGAACCAAATAACAGGGTTCCGCGAACCTAACGACTTCGGATATAGAAGGGTTTGATTTACTTTATCAAAACCTCAAGTGATTTCCATACTTTAAGAGTCACGTCGCTTATTGTAATCGGTCGTGTGTTCTTTCGATGAACATAAAACTTATAGCTGAGGACAGTTTATGAAAAGTTCCCAATATGTTCTGAATCAGAATATACTCAGATTTCAAGTCTGTTCAAAAAAACAAATACCTACAACGGCTAGTTTTCTAGATAAATGAAAAATATAATAAACTGCCTACGCTACTGCTGGGCATGAGGTCTTGGGTTCGATTCCCTGGTCGGCCGAAATTCTCAGTAACAACCTGCACCCTAATTTTACCCCCAATTAGGGTCATCACCAGTGATCGAAAAAGGTGAGTTAAAATACCTACAGTTCGAAAAAGAACAGAGAGTGGAGACTTCCTTACGACAGTTTTTTTTTTCGGAATATTTATTATTTTTATTAAATTAATGTTGGTTTATTTCACAAATGAAAGAAATTCAAATATCTCGAAAGCGGTGCGTCCTAAAAATACAGAAATTTAACCCCTCCTGTGTCACTCCCGTGCAAGCACCATGCCAACATAAATTTAAGTAAAAAAAAAGCAACACACCATAAATAATAAATATTCCGAAAAAAAAAACTGTCGTAAGGAAGTCTCCACTTTTTTTGACTTTGTTCTTAGAAGTTTAGGTTTAATAATAATAATAATATATCGTTTATTTCAGAGCCATGCTCCATATAAGTATGTTAGTAACAGTGTAAACTGTAGCTAGCAACTATAACTTAGGCTCTGTGGAATACGCGACGAGAAGACTCGACGAAGCTTCCCAAATGCTGCCCAGCCACGCTGTATATTATAATATAATATTAATATATCAAAAGCTGTTCCAAAAATATAACAACTTGATAACCTTGTCGAGCCTTACTCTGACAGGTAATAACTTTCTTTTAGGTTATAAAAATTTAGTAACGCAGGCATGAAATTACAGATCTGTTATATTCCTATGACTTGCTGAAATATGTCTTTTTATTTTTATAAAAATTTAGTAACGCAGGCATGAAATTACAGATCTGATATATTACTATGACTTGCTGAAATATGTATTTTTATTTTTATACTAGGCTTGCTAAGATACCGATATGAAAATTTCGATTAAAGAGCTAAAGTACCTACTTATCTATATATATAAAAGAGAACGCCACTCACTGACCACTCATCACGAAATCTCGGAAACTACTAGGCCGTGAGGTCTAAAATTTGGCACAAGCACTCTCTATGGGGTGCAGGCGCGCACTAAGAAAGGATTTTTAGAAATTCGCACCTTAAGCGGTTGAAAAGGGGTGTCAAAGTTTGTATGAAACTCCTATGTTTTTAAAGTTAGAGACATGAATGTTGGCCTGATTGTTCCTTTCGACTTCTAGGTGCTCACTAAGAAAGGATTTTACGAAATAAGGGTTTTTAATGTTTGTATGAAAAATGTACCAAATGCAGTTAGGATCCAAATTGAAACTTACGGCAACGAGTTATTGCATACTTTACATTGAAATTAGAATTCGGAGGCCGATAAAGATCTAAATTGAATTTTACGACAACGCGTTAATGCATATTTTACATTGAAATAAGAATTTTTGGAAGTTTCTTGAGGTTTATATTTAGTTTTTTTTCTAGGTGGCCAGTATGTTTCAGTGCAGGCGTGATAACGTTCTAAAGTTTTTATGCCAGCTCTAGGTGGCCAGTATTTTTCAGTATGCAGGCATCTGCTAAAAGATAATGAAATGAGGTTCTAATTGGTATTCAGGTAATTTGACCGTTGCATATATAGCATTAAAGTCGAGAATGCCAACCTTAATCGCGGCTTGCAAGCCGATCGTATCAAAAAACGAAGTCATGTATCAATCACAGAATACAAACCTAACCGATACACGTTCAAGCTATAGTTACCGAAATTTCTGTTCTGCGATATTTTGTTATTACTTACTACTAATTTGCTTTGAAATATTTTTCATCGTCGTTGTTTGGTTTTCGTTTTGGTTTGTTTCGCTTTCTAATTTTAAATTGGAGGATAATAAATGTGTTTTTACCTATTGCCGGGTTGGAATTTTGTTATTTCTATTTCTTTGCGAATTACTTATTGTGTAGGTATTTCACACTGTGGTATTCGTATAATAGTTTTTAGTATTAGTCGTTCTTACTAGAAAAAGTGTCCTTGAATACCTACGTTCGTATTTTAATTTATTGCTTAGTATCTTTGATTTAGGCTGGTGTTGTAAGGGTTGGAAAAAGGCGGGAGAACTATTCCCATTTTAAATGGATGTCAGCACCAACTGACGGGGTCCGAAAGGGCCAATGCCTGCCAGGGTTATGAGCCTGTCCGAAAGGGATATCGTGGCCCTGGCACACACAGGCATTTGAAGGAACACGGGTGGGTTTTATTCAGTAAAAGTCTGACACGCATCAAAATGACCTTCATTGAAATTTCCTGAGAATCAGATTATTTTTACTCCCTGTTGTGCGTCCCCAAAACCAGCAATAAAAATACCATCTTGAAATACCTGGAACTCAAATGGGAATAGTTCTCCCGCTGCCATGAGTTCACAGGTGGTTCCGTAGGTGCCATTACAAGACATTTCAGCGACGTATTCACGCTTTGAACCATAAACAGCTCCTCCTGACCGATCCTGGGTGAAAGGTTGGAATATTTCCCAGTTTTTAGACACGTGGCGCACAATGCTGTCTCGAATTTGAGAAGACAATGACATGGCCACGTTACTGTTCACCAAATAGGAGAGAGATGAAAATAAGCATGCGCCATCGCCAGGGATATTTTTGGCAAAGAATTTGCATGCCACAATTGTGGCGATAAGTTCCCTCTATGAGGAATGGCTAGAGAGGCGCCACGGCTTCCTCACCTTCCGCCTGACGCACGTCCTCACCGGACACGGTTGTTTCGGGAAGTTCTTATTCAGAATAAAGCGGGAGGAAACGCCCGGGTGTCACCACTGTGTGGATCGCCCGGAGGACACGGTGGAGCATACGGTTGAGGACTGCCCTGCTTTGGCGGAGCACCGCCATGTCCTCACGGAGGCGATCGGCGGCGGCGATCTGTCGCATCTGGCCCTGGTTCAGGCCATGGTTCGGAGCGAGAGTGCACGGGAGGCCGTCACCTCCTTCTGCAAAGCAGTAATGCATGCGAAGGAGAAGGCGTAACGCGTGGGGGTGAGGCAGGGTTCGCGCCCTCACGCCCTTAGTCACCGCAGGAGACGCCCCGGGCGTCGGGAATCGCAGGCCGATTCCCGGCCACCGTGGGCGCGGGCTTGCGGACGGTGAGCGATGGGTAGCTCGCCGTCCGATAAGGACCAGGCCCGGGTCGACGGCGCGTTGTTGTTGGTTGTTGTTCTTGTTCCACGCGCGCCTCAAAGAGATGTCAGCACCAATTGACGGGGTCCGAAAGGGCTAATGCCTACCAGGGTTACGAGCCTGTCCGAAAGGGATATCGTGGCCCTGGCACACAGGCATTTGAAGGAACACGGGTGGGTTTTAGTCAGTAACAGTCTGACACGCCCTCCCCGCTCCGGCCAGAGCGGGAGAAGTTATTTGAACTATTCTTATTTGAGTTCCAGGTGTTTCAGGATGGTATTATTATAACTTATTGCTGGTTTTGGGGAAGCACGGCAGGGAGTCAAAATAATCCGATTCACAGGAAACTTTAATGAAGGTCATTTTTATGTTTTAATTCCGTTGGCTAATTTAAATAATAAAAAAACCGGCCAAGTGCGAGTCGGACTCGCCCACGAAGGGTTCCGTACCATTATCTATAAAAATGGCAAAAAAATCACGTATGTTGTATGGGAGCCCCGCTTAAATATTTGGTTTATTTTAATTTAATTATTTATTTTTAAAGTGAATATATAACTTTTAATATTCTGTGAATATTTCACCTGTTGCCGTTATCAAAATCTAGCAAAAACGAGCAAAAAAATCACGTTTGTTGTATGGGAGCCCCCTTAAATATTTACTTTATTCTGTTTTTTAGTATTAGTTGTTATACCAATTCACTGCTATTGATTTTGTCGAGAAGTCGCTTGCCTAAAGTGAGCAAACGGAATGCGAGTCATTTTTTTTTAAGGATATTGCTAAACCGTTGCTTCATCTACTTATATTAATATTTTATAGTTTGTGAGGTTGTAGGGGTAATCTCTGGATCTACTGAACCGATTTTGAAAAATCTTTTACCCATTGAAAGCCACGTTATTATTTTGTGAGTGTCATAACAAAAGGCCATAATTTAATCCGAAAAATGAAAAGACGGTAAAATGTTTACCGCTCAACGAAGTGGGCACGGGTCAGCTAGTTATATATAGGCTTGCTTCGTGATTACTTTCCCGTACTTGTGTTTGAGCATGAATAACATACTAATAAAGACCACCGGTGAATGCATCACTGACAAGCAAAGAAAGGTAAAGTTGCTCATTAAATAGTGGTGGTGATAGTTGTGACAGTAATTTTACTATAGCTTGACTTATACAACATTATTTTTAGTATAAGCGAAACCTGAATATAGTTTGTTCAGTTCAGAATAAGGAACTGAATCGATTTTAATAATTTTTACACCATTGATATAGTTTGTCCCAAAAATATTTAAGTGTTATGGAAAATGTTATCACCATTTAATTTACAATACAATCACCGTACGGTTAGGCACCTACCTACTGCCAAATTATTATCAATGAGCGCAAAACGACCCTGAAGGCGCGGGGGCGCCGTTAGCATGTTTTTGTACGGACAACCCGGTAACATAACAACCTTATAACTTTGTGATTTTTCATGATACAGTTTTGAAATTTTGTACATTGATTCTTTACATAGAAATAAATACTAGACACGTGTTTCGGGTTTCGCAAATACTAAAAATAATATTCTATAAATATTGTCAAACCGTCCGCTACCACGACTGCCTCTGTACAAGCATGTCTACCAATAAATTTATTTATTTCATTCTTGGTGCCTGCGAATCTTTTGGTACCGTGTGGTGCCGGATGAAAGAATAGCACCACCCTATTTCTTCCCATAGGTGTCGTAAAAGGCGATTAATGGGTTTACTAGAGAATGGGCAGTAGCGTTCTCTATGCATTTTAATACCATACTGCGATCGCCAACCCGCCTGCCAAGCGTGGCGATTGTGGCAAACCCGCCTTGGAGGAGGCCTATTTCTAGCAGTGGACGTCGTTCGGCTGAAATAATGATGAATATAATGAATGACCTGCGCATTCAAATTTCAGAGCATCGGGTTTCCACATGATATTTTACGTAGCCATCTGTCACAGTTAAATGAAATAAACTTAAAATACACAAGGCACATGCACACTAAACCCGCATCTGACACCCGCTTGGTATCCATAAAATATTAAACTTAGATACCACATCCCCATACTTTATGGAAACATATTAGAACATCCATCACGATGATCCAGAACAAGTTATAATGAACGATGACTCCCTGGAGGAGTTGTAACGTTGTGTGGAAGTACCAGGAACAAAGGAACATGGAACAGTTGTATCCTTGTTTTGGTAATACACATTATTAAGATAGAGACTGGACAATCTAAATTCTAAATAGTCACTATGAGAAAACTTGTTTGCCTTGCTTTTATGTAGGTACATCTTATTGGATCATTGTGGAACAAGACATACATAGTTTATGACACGGAAAAGCCACAGAAAAGCGAATATTATTTTAGTCTTTGCAACGCAAATTGATTGATGTATGTAAACTTAGTTTTTTAATTTATTATACCTACTTCTTCTTTGCTCATCAGTTTTGAGCTTAAACCAGCGATATATTGAAGAATTTACACGTTAGCTTCTGTTAGCCGTCTCTATTATTAATTTGTGGCATATTCAATTAACTCGCTTCTGAGGCCTGGGTTCTAATGGCTTCTAATTCCAAATACCGCTATTCCCTTTGGATAAACATAGCAGTATAGGTAGGTAAGTACCTTAAATGTTTGGAATACAAAGACGATATATTCAAAGCAGTACTTAGTGTACTTACCTGGGTGTTCGGAGGTATCCAGATATGGACACATTCGACTAACGAATAATATCAGTTACGTTCACATAGACAATAGTTATCTAACCATTGTTCATTATTATAGATGATTGAGCTTAGATGTCAACGAACCTAGGTGAAATTCGGGCTAATGTGTGTTAATTAATATTTATCTATTTTTCACTTAATGGTACTTATACGACATACAACCTTCGGCCGGTTGTCGGGGGCTCTGTCTCGCATAGGGTTGCAGCATTATGCTGAGCGGTGGCCGTTTTGCGTGGATGTGACGCATATTTTCCCCCAACTTGTTCTTTTGAGGGTTCCGTACCTCAAAAGGAAAAAACGGAACCCTTATAGGATCACTTCGTTGTCCGTCTGCCTGTCTGTCTGTCTGTCAAGACCCTTTTTCTCAGGAACGCGTGGAGTTATAAATAAATTAATATTAAATACGTAGGTATGGTCCCTTGAAGCTCTAAAAAAATCACGCTTCCAAGTCAACGCAATCAAAAAATATGGAGATGTATGCGACATCTTCGGATACTCGCAAACAAATCAAAACCTATAGGGTACCTACTTCCCGCTGACCTAGAACAAGTAAAGGATATAGTCCGAAAATCTAATATTTGTAGTTTTATCACTTAAAAATGTTTTTTTTTCGATTACAAACTTACATTTTCAGTTGGAGAAGTGACCGTGACGTATATATGGGAGAACATGTTTTTCAACTACAATAATAAGTTTGTTTTTTTGATTAATTCATCCCAACTACGGAATCCTTCATTGTGCGTGGTCCGACATGCACTTGGCCGGTTTTTTGTATTTGTGTTAATTCTTTATTTGCGTCATGTTTACCGGAAATAATCGTATTTTCTTTCTTTTTATATAACAAAACAAATGTGCTCAATATATTTCCTCGTATAATCAATACCATTCCCGGAACAAACTTTGGGATTACCTAAAGATATTTATCTGTCAATACCAACTAAGTTTAATACAATAAAGCGGAAGTATCTAGCTTCTGATATTAAGCTCCCCGGGGTAATAAGCAACGCGTTGTGTTGGTAAGTGACTACAGTCCCGGGTTTAGCAAGTCCCGGTTATTAGGGATTTTGGAACACCGGCATTTTCATAACCCTTCTTTATTTACTTTCTGCTTGTTTGCGCTTCTGGAAAAAAGTTATGTTTTGTTTTCTAATTAAGTTAAGGAAATACTAAACTAATAATATCTGTCCTTTAAAAAATGTATGTACCTAATATTTGCACGCGGCACTTGGCAGAATGTGACGATACCATTGACTAATCTTAAAACCATTATCTATATATATAAAAGAGAAGTCCACTCACTGACCACTCATCATGAAATCTCGGAAACTACTGGGCCATGAGGTCTAAAATTTGGCACAAGCACTCTCTATGGGGTGCAGGCGCGCACTAAGAAAGGATTTTTATAAATTCGCACCTTAAGCGGTTGAAAAGTGGTGTCAAAGTTTGTATGAAAGTCCTATGTTTTTAAAGTTAGAGACATGAATGTTGGCCTGATTGTTCCTTTCGACTTCTTGGTGCTCACTAAGAAAGAATTTTACGAAATTCGGCGCTTAAGGGTGAAAATAAGGGTTTTTAATGTTTGTATGAAAAATGTACCAAATCCAGTTAAGATCCAAATTGAATCTTACAGCAACGAGTTATTGCATACTTTACATTGAAATTAGAATTCGGAGGCCGATAAAGATCTAAATTGAATTTTACGACAACGCGTTAATGCATATTTTACATTGAAATAAGAATTTTTGGAAGTTTCTTGAGGTTTATATTTAGTTTTTTTTTCTAGGTGGCCAGTATGTTTCAGTGCAGGCGTGATAACGTTCTAAAGTTTTTATGCCAGTTCTAGGTGGCCAGTATTTTTCAGTATCCAGGCATCTGCTAAAAGATAATGAAATGAGGTTCTAATTGATATTCAAATAATTCAGCCGATCGTAACAAAAAACGAAGTCATGTATCAATCACAGAATACAAACCTAAGCGATACACGTTCAAGCTATAGTTACCGAAATTTCTGTTCTGCGATATTTTGTTATTACTTACTACTAAATTGCTTTGAAATATTTTTCATCATCGTTGTTTGGTGTTCGTTTTGGTTTCTTTCGCTTCCTAATTTTAAATTGGAGGATAATAATTGTGTTTTTACCTATTGCCGGGTTGGAATTTTGTTATTTCTATTTCTTTGCGAATTACTTATTGTGTAGGTATTTCACACTGTGGTATTACTATAATAGTTTTTAGTATTAGTCGTTCTTACTAGAAAAAGTGTCCTTGAATACCTACGTTCGTATTTTAATTTTATTGCTTAGTATCTTTGGTTTAGGCTGGTGTTGTAAGGGTTGGAAAAAGGCGGGAGAACTATTCCCATTTTAAATGGATGTCAGCACCAACTGACGGGGTCCGAAAGGGCAAATGCCTGCCAGGGTTATGAGCCTGTCCGAAAGGGATATCGTGGCCCTGGCACACACAGGCATTTGAAGGAACACGGGTGGGTTTTAGTCAGAAAAAGTCTGACACGCATCAAAATGACCTTCATTGAAATTTCCTGAGAATCAGATTATTTTTACTCCCTGTTGTGCGTCCCCAAAACCAGCAATAAAAATACCATCTTGAAACACCTGGAACTCAAATGGGAATAGTTCTCCCGCTGCCATGAGTTCACAGGTGGTTCCGTAGGTGCCATTACAAGACATTTCAGCGACGTATTCACGCTTTGAACCATACAACAGCTCCTCCTGACCGATCCTGGGTGAAAGGTTGGAATATTTCCCAGTTTTTAGATACGTGGCGCACAATGCTGTCTCGAATTTGAGAAGACAATGACATGGCCACGTTACTGTTCACCAAATAGGAGAGAGATGAAAATAAGCATGCGCCATCGCTAGGGATATTTACTATTTGGCAAAGAATTTGCATGCCACAATTGTGGCGATAAGTCCCCTCTATGAGGAGTGGCTAGAGAGGCGCCACGGCTTCCTCACCTTCCGCCTGACGCACGTCCTCACCGGACACGGTTGTTTCGGGAGGTTCCTATTTAGAATAAAGCGGGAGGAAACGCCCGGGTGTCACCACCACTGTGTGGATCGTCTGGAGGACACGGTGGAGCATACGGTTGAGGTCTGCCCTGCTTGGGCGGAGCACCGCCATGTCCTCACGGAGGCAATCGGCGGCGGCGATCTCTCGCATCTGGCCCTGGTTCAGGCCATGGTTCGGAGCGAGAGTGCACGGGAGGCCGTCACTTCCTTCTGCAAAGCAGTAATGCATGCGAAGGAGGAGGCGGAACGCGTGAGGGTGAGGCAGGGTTCGCGCCCTCACGCCCTTAGTCACCGCAAGAGACGCCCCGGGCGTCGGGAATCGCAGGCCGATTCCCGGCCACCATGGGCGCGGGCTTGCGGACGGTGAGCGATGGGTAGCTCGCCGTCCGATAAGGACCAGGCCCGGGTCGACGGCGCGTTGTGTTCCACGCGCGCCTCAAAGAGATGTCAGCACCAATTGACGGGGTCCGAAAGGGCTAATGCCTGCCAGGGTTACGAGCCTGTCCGAAAGGGATATCATGGCCCTGGCACACAGGCATTTGAAGGAACACGGGTGGGTTTTAGTCAGTAACAGTCTGACACGCCCTCCCCGCTCCGGCCAGAGCGGGAGAAGTTATTTGATAATTTACCACCCAAAAAAAAAAAAAATGGCAGTGGCAGAACTATTCTTATTTGAGTTCCAGGTGTTTCAGGATGGTATTTTTATTGCTGGTTTTGGGGAAGCACGGCAGGGAGTCAAAATAATTCGATTCTCAGGAAACTTTAATGAAGGTAATTTTGATGTTTTAATTCCGTTGGCTAATTTAAATAATAAAAAAACCGGCCAAGTGCGAGTTGGACTCGCCCACGAAGGGTTCCGTACCATTATCTATAAAAATGGCAAAAAAACCACGTATGTTGTATGGGAGCCCCCCTTAAATTGGTTTATTTAAATTTAATTATTTATTTTTAAAGTGAATATATAAGTTAATATTCTGTGAATATTTCAAGCATCTACCTGTTGCCGTTATCAATATCTACCAAAAACGAGCAAAAAAAAATCACGTTTGTTGTATGGGAGCCCCCTTAAATATTTACTTTATTCTGTTTTTTAGTATTTGTTGTTATACCGGCAACAGAAATACATCATCTGTGAAAATTTCAACTGTCTAACTATCACGGTTCATGAGATACAGCCTGGTGACAGACGGACAAACGACAGAGCCGGTTCCCGTTTTACCCTTTGGGTACGGAACCCTAAAAATATCTTTTGACCCCTCACGCTGGCAAAATTGAAGAATCACCGACCGTCACCGACTCAGCGGTAAATGTGCAGTTGAATTCACAATCCCAGTCCCAATTCACTGCTATTGATTTTGTCGCAAGTCGCTTGCCTATAGTGAGCAAACGGAATGCGAGTAATTTTTTTTAAGGATATTACTAAACCGTTGCTTCATCTACTTATATTAAATATTTTATAGTTTGTGAGGTTGTAGAGGGGTAATCTCTGGATCTACTGAACCAATTTTGGAAAATCTTTTACCCATTGAAAGCCACGTTATTATTTTGTGAGTGTCATAACATAAGGCCATAATTTAATCCGAAAAATGAAAAGACGGTAAAATGTTTACCGCCCAACGAAGTGGGCACGGGTCAGCTAGTAATCTATATATACAAAAGAGAAGTCCACTCACTGACCACTCATCACGAAATCTCGGAAACTACTGGGCCGTGAGGTCTAAAATTTGGCACAAGCACTTTCTATGAGGTGCAGGCGCGCACTAAGAAAGGGTTTTTATAAATTCGCACCTTAAGCGGTTGAATAGGGGTGTCAAAGTTTGTATGAAACTCCTATGTTTTTAAAGTTAGAGACATGAATATTGGCCTGATTGTTCCTTTCGACTTCAAGCTGCTCACTAAGAAAGGATTTTACGAAATTCGGCGCTTAAGGGTGAAATAAGGGTTTTAATGTTTGTATGAAAAATGTACCAAATGCAGTTAAGATCCAAATTGAATCTTACGGCAACGAGTTATTGCATACTTTACATTGAAATTAAAATTCGGAGGCCGATAAAGATCTAAATTGAATTTTACGACAACGCGTTAATGCATATTTTACATTGAAATAAGAATTTTTGGAAGTTTCTTGAGGTTTATATTTAGTTTTTTTTCTAGGTGGCCAGTATGTTTCAGTGCAGGCGTGATAACGTTCTAAAGTTTTTATGCCAGTTCTAGGTGGCCAGTATTTTTCAGTATGCAGGCATCTGCTAAAAGATAATGAAATGAGGTTTTAATTGGTATTCAGGTAGTTTGAACGTTGCATTTATAGTATTAAAGTCGAGAATGCCAAGGGGAAAACTTCACAATGTTAAACCTTAATCGCGGCTTGCAAGCCGATCGTATCAAAAAACGAAGTCATGCATCAATCACAGAATACAGTGATACACGTTCATGCTATAGTTACCGAAATTTCTGTTCTGCGATATTTTTTTATTACTTACTACTAATTTGCTTTGAAATATTTTTCATCGTCGTTGTTTGGTTTTCGTTTTGGTTTGTTTCGCTTCCTAATTTTAATTTGGAGGATAATAAATGTGTTTTTACCTATTGCCGGGTTGGAATTTTGTTATTTTTATATCTTTGCGAATTACTTATTGTGTAGGTATTTCACACTGTGGTATTACTATAATAGTTTTTAGTATTAGTCGTTCTTACTAGAAAAAGTGTCCTTGAATACCTACGTTCGTATTTTAATTTTATTGCTTAGTATCTTTGGCTTAGGCTGGTGTTGTAAGGGTTGGAAAAAGGCGGGAGAACTATTCCCATTTTAAATGGATGTCAGCACCAACGGGGTCCGAAAGGGCTAATGCCTGCCAGGGTTACGAGCCTGTCCGAAAGGGATATCGTGGCCCTGGCACACAGGCATTTGAAGGAACACGGGCGGGTTTTAGTCAGTAACATTCTGACACGCCCTCCTCGCTCCGGCCAGAGCGGGAGAAGTTATTTGATAATTTACCACCCAAAAAAAAAAAAATGGCAGCGGCAGAACTATTCTCATTTGAGTTCCAGGTGTTTCAGGATGGTATTTTTATTGCTGGTTTTGGGGAAGCACGGCAGGGAGTCAAAATAATCCGATTCTCAGGAAACTTTATTGAAGGTCATTTTGATGTTTTAATTCCGTTGGCTAATTTAAATAATAACAAAACCGAAGTGCGAGTCGGACTCGCCCACGAAGGGTTCCGTACCATTATCTATAAAAATGGCAAAAAAATCACGTATGTTGTATGGGAGCCCCCCTTAAATATTTGGTTTATTTTAATTTAATTATTTATTTTTAAAGTGAATATATAACTTAATATACTGTGAATATTTCAAGCGTCTACCTGTTGCCGTTATCAATATCTAGCAAAAACGAGCAAAAAAATCACGTTTGTTATATGGGAGCCCCCTTAAATATTTTTTTTATTCTGTTTTTTAGTATTAGTTGTTATACCGGCAACAGAAATACATCATCTGTGACAGACGGACAAACGGCGGAGCCTTAGTAATAGGGTTCCCGTTTTACCCTTTGGGTACGGAACCCTATAAATATCTTTTGACCCCTCACGCCGGCAAAATTGAAGAATCACCGACCGTCACCGACTCAGCGGTAAATGTGCAGTTGAATTCACAATCCCAGTCCCAATTCACTGCTATTGATTTTGTCGAGAAGTCGCTTGCGTATAGTGAGCAAACGGAATGCGAGTCATTTTTTTTTAAGGATATTGCTAAACCGTTGCTTCATCTACTTATATTAATATTTTATAGTTTGTGAGGTTGTAGGGGTAATCTCTGGATCTACTGAACCGATTTTGAAAAATCTTTTACCCATTGAAAGCCACGTTATTATTTTGTGAGTGTCATAACATAAGGCCATAATTTAAACCGAAAAATGAAAAGACGGTAAAATGTTTACCGCCCAAAAATGTTTCTGACAAATAAATGATTATGAAGTAGAGCAAAAAATGGAATGATATTTTGGCATACGGCAAATATTTCACTGTGGATCTATGAATATCGATACAAATATTTTGAAAGTAATTATTATACTCAACTTTTGCATTATATTTGTTATTTTCCTTCCCAACTTTGGCCACCAAAACTTTATTAATTTAACTATGGTTTCATTTTCACAAAACAGTTGTATCCCAGGTTACTATAACTAAATTGCGATAATCATGACTTATCAACTAAAATTCCGTTTCTTTCTAACATCATCTGCAAACTCTCACAATACTTACTTTGTTACATGAGACTAATCTATCATTGGGAATATTGTCCATTATTCTATTTCCACAAACGCAACGGTTGACTAACTCTTAAACAAGAAAGAAATTAATCAGTTTTTTTTGTAAAACAATGTGACTAAAAAAACCCGGAACATCATTGTTATCTACAGAGGGTAATGTTACAAATAACCTTACTCTCTGTTTCCGGAAAATGTTACAGGTTGCACTTGTTAGGGATTTTTATTAATCGAAAGATGTATTAATTTATGCTGCGTGGATTCTTCTATCGTATTACTAAGACGTGCTCATCAATAAAATATGAAATGGTCTCTAAGCACTGGCAATGAACGATGTAAACTATTCAACTAAAAAGTATTGATTAACTCTTCCTGAAACCTAAGAAGACATTAATTTTATTAATAGTGTGTAAAGGCATCGCTCCACGTAGCCCACGGCTAAGCTAACCACAATCATGTACAATACTTAAGCTCCATTTACACGGTGCAAGTTTCTGGAATGTTCGTTTTTACAAATTTCACTGACATAATCTTTTTCTTATTTTACATTGTAGCCCTACAATTTTAACTTACACTGGCGGGCGCGGCCAAAAAGCACGCTGTATCACCTAGCATCGTGTCCGACAGAGATAGCACCAGTGATGAGCAGTTAGAAGCTAGTCTACACGCATAACTTCTAGTCGCACACACACAAACCCAGTGCACGATGATTCATACTAAACCGCGCGCGTAAAAAAATACGAAAACTACTGCATAAATCAATTACGAATAAAGTTTATTATAATCTTCGACAATTGAGCTTTGTCGGAACGAGCTTTGTTTTCGAGATTTTATACTTCTTTTCTTACTTATTTACGCCCAAAGTTGCGTTAAAATTAGCAGGAAAAACGAATCTTTGTTGGCTCATAACTTTTGAATGCCTTTTCTTTTTACTATTCTGCTTCTGTACAGACAAAATTAATAATAAGACAAAACGATATCATGTTTTACTTTAGATGTACAATGTGTAACAGTGGAGTAAAACCCCCCCGAAATTTGTATGGAAAAAGTATCGACTAGTTGCGCCTTAATGTGAGGACGTTGTAGGTTATAATAGACTGTAGATTTGTAAACCATTTTCTATTTTGTTAAGTACCTGCTACTTTTGACGGGCCCACACTGTCCTCTCATACCTATTAACACTGTAATTTGAAACATTGTAAAAGCCAATTATTTTTAAAAGAGTAACCGTGGAGTTTCTTGCCGGCTCTTCTCCATAGGAAACGACCAATTGGAACCGTTCACCTAGCTTCTGACGTTTCATACTTATGAAACGTCAGAAGCTAGGTGCACGTTTCCAATTGGGAGTAAAAAATATTTTAATTCACATAAGCTTACATGGGCGGCACTTGCCCATGTAGGCTTATGTGAATTTATGGAGGCCTATGTCCAGCAGTGGACGTCTTTCAGCTGGAATATATTATGACTGTTATGAATATATATAATGAATTTAAAAAAATATATAATTATGTATGAATTAAATAAAACTCAACTTATACAACATTAGTTTTTGTTTATACTAAACCCGAAAAGGGGTCATTGTACTCATCATTTTGAACAATTTTTTCTATGGGACCAACCTTGAAATCGCGAAATAAAAATCAGCTGTTCCATACATTTTGTCAATTTAAGTGAACACAAATGTAGGGAACAGCTGATATTTTTTTCGCAATTTCACAGTTGGTCCCATAGAAAAAAAATGTTCAAAATTGGGTTTGAGATGTCTTTATTTCCCATAAGAAATTTCACTTACATGAGAAATATTTATATCTAACTTAAAAAAACATTATTGATTCAACGTACAGTGTTTGCAAGAAATGATAACATACAAAAATATTGTAAAAGTGTAGGGTAATCGCTAATAATTTAACACCGCTAAAATGTAAGCATACACGGAACGCGCGCAACTAGATGTGGCATGAAATATACTAAGGTGCGCTCATTTTATTAAACATATGTAATTTTAATTGTTTCTTAAATATTGACATGGATTTTGCATTTTTGATGTTATTTGGTAGTTTATTATACAAGGCAGCACCCTCGTACATCACATTTTTTTACCATAGTTGGTGCGTGGTGAGTATAATTTTATTGTAAGTCATTTGCATTTCTGAGCCCAATTTTGTGTATTTGAAGTTTCTTTGTAAAATGTATTTGTGTGTGAATACTTTTATTAAGTATTTTTCTAAAATGATGAGTACAATGACCCCTTTCCGGGTTTAGTATAAACAAAACTAATGTTGTATATGGCACTCCAATTTGGCATCTACATGTTTTTGATACATTTATTTACATTTTCAACAGAAACTTTTGGAACAGACCATTTAGCTAACTACATACCTACATCAACCAATGATTACCAACAAAACCCAATCAAAGAAATACGACCTACTGACACAATAAACTTCGAACATAACAACGGGCAATAAAAATATTAGTTTTAGTAAAAGAAAAACATGTTTTACTATGCACACTAAAGGGCTATAAATTGTAAAAGGGTTGTAAATGTTGGCAGCGATTCTCTAGGGGAATAACCAGAGGTAACACATTTTTTCCCTTTTACTGCTCAAATTTTTTGTAACAGGGTATAACGATATTTTGATGTATGCTAGGAACGGTGGAAAAATTATTGAAAAAATATTATTTATTACCTACTTTTTAGTATTATATACGGGTCCATATTGGCTCAACTAAAGTTCTTTACCCGAAATTGTTCTTCCTAACGATTTGTAATCCGAATGATCACTCTTCCTAAAATTTTTCATCCTAAAGTTTTCATTCATACTATTTGTAGTGCTACCGGCGATGTTCATAACACTCATGTTTCCGAAAATTGTAATTAATAATATCATTAATGTAAATATATTTAAACTCCTACTGTTTTTTATCATAACGCTTTTATCCCTAAAACTATAACTATACATGAGATAATTATGTCTAAAAAACCAACTGTTTAGAATGATTTAAGGTCGTTTCACAGATTTTTGTCTTAAATGAATGAAATTCAGGTCAGAATGTCGTCTTGGGGGCACTATAAAAAACTACTTATAAAAATTTCGCGACCAATTTCGAGGTAGCGCTCGCCGGCCGCTGCCGCGGCACCGCTCGCTTCGCTCGCTCGGCTCGCGTTGTCGGCTAGTTGGTCACAGTTCTAACCTAACCTAACCTATGGATATCTTTGCAGGTACACACCGCTATAAATAAAATTAAAATATGACTTTGAATAATATTGTAAAAGATGGTTATGTTGAGAAAATATAGGAAAACAAATAAAAGTCTATTAGATGTTTATTGCTACTGACATTATGAAGTTAAATGCTTCGGAATTATGAACATTAGAGACAGAGTAGTTAGGAATTGTGATTGTTAGGATAAAAAATGTTAGGAAGAACATTTTCGGATTTCCAATTATCGGAGTTGAAAATTTAGGTGAACTTTGGCGCACCCATTATATACAGTATGTAACAAAAACCCTGTTGTTCCTTTTAGGGACGTATACATTTACCTAAAAGCACAACATTGGTGGAATTATAGTTAAATAAAAAATAAGTATTGGCTACTCGAGAAGCCAAAATCAAAAAATGAAAGAGGTTAGAAATCAGTTAAACATTACAAATATTAATAATTTAATATTTATTTTAATTATTTTTGTTGAACCGTTTTTATAAATGACTTGCTTTATTACGTATGTATACCGATTCTTAAAACGTAGGTAGAAGGAACAACAGGGTTTTTGTTACATAAATTGTATATTTTAATAATCTTCATTAATCCTGCAAGAAGAACACCTCGGCGAAACCTTTAGCTTTAAATAGCTTTTCGTGTGGAGAACTTTGTTGTAAAAGTCAGTAATTGAGTCATCATCATTTCAGCCGAAAGACGTCCACTGCTGGACATAGGCCTCCCCCAAAGGGGAGGGGGTTTGCCATAATCGCCACGCTTGGCAGGCGGGTTGGTAGTAATTGAGTAGTGTATATAGGCTGAATTTAGTACGGGTATCCTTATTGCAAATCTATCAAATAAATTACTATTCCTCCGGATTTTTTAAACAAAAATCTTGAAAAAAAAACTATCGCTTTCTTCTGGATTTATCTGTGTTTTTATGTACAAAGTAATTATTTAAATGTCTTCTAGACCACTTTCCAACTTCAAATCTCCATACTGTTCCCCTTTCTTGTTCCATTTTCAAATCGTTGCAGGTAGGAACTTCGATCATAGAAATAAAAGAGATGTGATTGGGAAGCACCTGTCCCATCGCCGACGGTTGGCGAGAAGCGGGTAGAGCTAGCAATAGTAGTTTGGTGGTATGAGGAACAGGGTGTGAAGTTCACTCATCCACCATAGAAAAGGGAGGATCCTCCGACCAGACGGGTGTCGCGTCTGGTGGGCAACTGCCCGACGGTTGATGTCGGGACGTTGTATATATGCTAGTTGCGCGGTAAACTCTGCTTGCGCGATGCAGGATTTGCGTGACGTCAGTGTGACGCGTAGTTCGCATGTGGCGATGTTGATGCCGCTATAGTAGCAACTAGAAATGAGTTGGTGTAGTTCAGATAGTTTTGTCGCTAGAACTTGAGCGAGTACGCGAGTGCGACTAGTAGAATGACTGCCCAGCTATATATATACTAGACAGTATGACAGCCCTGTAAATAACCATCACATACTACGTTATCTGCCACCCAAGAACCATCAGTTCTTAATTACGAAGCATTTTCCAAATTCCTCCTCTCTGTAATAAAACGAGTGGGTTACGGTTAAACATGTGTCGCCGTTAAATATCTCGGTTTCATTAAATAGCAGGCGGTTAGTGGCTGCGAGAAATATTCAATGTTAATTTATCCTGCTATACGAGAGGTTTTACGTTTTTAAAGAGTTATTTATTGAAATTCAGATGTATCCTATACAGGGTTCTTTTTAAAACGTCAATAACCTCTTAAGGGGTCATTGTACTCATAATTATGAACAACTTTTACTATGGGAACAAACCTGAAATCGCGAAATAAAAATGAGCTGTTCCCTACATTTTAACGAATTATTCGAGCATAAATGTAGGGAACAGCTGGGTTTTTTTTCAGTTTTGGTCCCATAGTAAAAGTTGTTCATAATGATGAGTACAATGACCCCTTACGAGGTTATTGACGTTTTAAAAATAACCGTTTATGACATGATTTTCTTGGCTGACTGAGAAGACCTAAAGGAAAGATGGTCAGGTAAAGACAGTAATTACAGTAGTCAAAAAGCCTTCAGTTACTCAAACTCCAACCCCTTATTACAAAACAAGGTTTATCTTCAGACCCAGGTTTAAAACATGGAGCCATTATTGAATTTAGAACTTTATTCCGACTATGGTACAGTTCCTAAACACAAAACTGACAACTTAGTACCGAACTAAGTTTTCAGTTTTGTATAAAGAACGGTATTTCAATCACTGTTACGTTCTTATTACAAAAACTGTCTCCATGGTTTAAGCCATGTCAAAATATAAATCTTGTTTTGTAATAAGGCGGAACGGTTTAGTCCATGTTCAACCACCTCAATCTTTACCCCTGACCATGTTGAACCCCTAAATGTTTCCATGTTCAACCCCCCAGGGGTTGAATATGGATTTCAATATATTGGTCATCATTTCTTTGTCAATATTCAACCCTTTGTTGTTATGTAACTAATAATGACATTAAAGTAATACTGAAAGCAGAAGTGTATTTATTTTCTTTCAGCTTAATCTTTTGCAGGTATTTGTAGCTGTTGGGTAAAAGAAAAACATGGCATTTTGGTAAACATTGTTGAATGATGCTACTAGGGAATTATCATGTTTACAACCGATTGAGATGATTCAAACGGTGTTACATTAACTTTGTTCCCAAGTTGGTCCTATTTTATCAAAACCTTGTTTTGATGATGGAATTCATGAGGACCTGAGGGAACTCCATAAATATTAAAGACATAAATATGGCGATTTTGGTATTTTCTGTATGAAATCAGGTCTTTGCGTTCAGAAAATATCATTTGGTGAAGTGGATCTGATGAGGAAGGCCAGAGATGGCCACCAGAAGTTCTTCATGATAAGTATCTAATTATATGAAAGAAAATTTAAAACACATATTTAAAGTACCTACACTTTGTAAACAAGCATAATATAAGTTAGAGGATTATATCCAGGATAGGAATGGTTGCTATTTTAATTGTATAATTTGTTATTTTTCTGACATTGTTTTTACATTCTGGGATTACCTAGACTCATACACTGACTTATTTTTAGGAAAACATATACTTTTTGATGTTTGTAAATATGTGAGCACCTTGTATCTATCTCTATCTATCTATTAAGTTATTTTTCATTGCTTCATTTTTCATTATTTTTACCTATTGTGGTATAGTAATTTTATTTTATTCTAGGTGCATCGTCTTCACATATAATGTTATAATTAATGTACTTAAACAAAATATTATAAAACAGTTTTAGAAGAGTAACGGTGGAGTTTCTTTCCCATTCTTCTCTCCGTTGCTCTTTTGAGGTCTTGTACGAATAATATTCTTTTTATATTTTTCACTACAATACTAATGCAAGGCTGCTGACAACAATACCCTCTCATGAACCAGCAGCACTTTGCATTCCAAAAATAAGCTGTAGCTAATAGCAATAAATGCAGGGTAGATGAGAAGAACTTTTGTGTTTTACTGTCCATTGAGTGTTGAACGTGGATTAAAGACATTCAAAAATAAAAGTCCATGTTCAACCTCTGGGGGGTTGAACACGGAAACATTTAGGGGTTCAACATGGTCAGGGGTAAAGATTGAGGTGGTTGAACATGGACTAAACCGGCGGAACGCATTTATTTCAATTGAACCATTCACAGGCACTTTTGAATTGTCAAAGGAGTCGGTCATTCAGAAATATGAAGCTAGTTGCCCATTCCAAAGCCTAGTAGGCCTATGGAGAAGAACAGGCAAGAAACTTGGATGTGTCCATACATATAATGTATAATCCATGATACAGCCCTTTATTTATTTATAAATTAAAACTTTCATCATCATTTCAACCGTAAAGGCTTCTACACACTGGCGCGACTTGTCGCGCGACGCGACTTTGCGATATATATCCGTAGAACTATTTCTATGAAGTCGCGCGCGACACTACACACAGGAGCGACTTGTCGCGCCGCGAATCAGATATATCGCGTCACGTGATGCGTCTTGTGTAGGCTCTTCAGACTGACGCGATATCGCGTGGCTAGCGCGACGCAACACAAGAGAGATAATTATTACTACATTTAAAATTTTATAGGACCTTGAAAATGTGAATCATCCTAATTTATACCTTATTGCAAAGAGATAAGAGTTACATTGCAATGACTTAGGTACTTGGTTTTGCGGGCTAGTCGGCATGCTCAAAGGAATAAATTATCTTTATTCAAGTAGCACTACTAGTCGCGCGACGTGACTTGTCGCGCTACGCGACACATGAAATGGGTATATAACGCGCTTCAATGTGAGGTGAGCTCAGTAGTAGACGATCTTCGTCAGAGGACGAAGGCAGGTCTGTGCGTGTTTGCTGAGCGAGGTTAGGTTCGATTTCCCGGTCGGTCGACATAACCCAACCTTTTGGTGGGAAATCCTCATGGATGTCCTCCGCCCTGGAGTGGGTGGAGGGGTCTGTCAGACTCTTACTGTCTAAAAACCACCCCAGTATTACGAGTATACGCCATACAAAATGGCATTTCGTTCGTATGGTGTCGCCGTGATATTGTAAAGCGAGTCGTCGATCTATTCCCATCCAATACCAAGAGCTAATACCATTTTATATTAGTTTATTTCCGAATTTATTTTCTATTCCCAACGAGTACCACATTTTTTTAAATAAAAAATCCATTACTAACGAATACCAAAGCGTGACTTTTTGTACACTCAGCTACACAAAGTTTTATTTTATTTTCACACATTTACATACTATACTATCGTAATTGAATGCTAAAACTTTCCAAACTATAGTACGCGCGTTATCATTTGAGTCGTCAGGTCATAATAGTTGTTCAGTACAACCTATATGAACATAGAATTGTTTGATTATTACTGGCCACTAGTTTGTCTTTGGCCTAAATTAGTTTATTTTTTGTTGTTCAAGTTTTTGTTTTTGTTTTTTTTTTGTTTTTTGTAACGAGTACATTGTGCTCCCATTTAAACTAATTTAATAAATTAGTTATTTTAAATTTTCAACAGTAGGCAATGTTTTATTGCCTACTGTCATGGTACAGGTCACTGACAAGTATGGTCGTGACATTCATGTACGTGCATTGCTTGATAGTGGCAGCCAAACCTCCTTTGTAACCAACTCTTTGATACAAAAATTAGGATTGAAACCCATTTTGCAAGACACCAACATTATTGGAATAGGCAACAAGGCCACTAGAATGAATAAAACTGTTAGTTTTTGCATAAGGTCATGTCAACATGAAAACATTAAATTTGATATCAATTGTCATGTTGTGGAATCTATTACCACACCTTTGCCACAAAAGTTTATTGATATTTCACAGTTAAATTTCCCTAATTATATTCAGCTTTCAGACAAGAGTTTTAACATTCCTTTTGACATTTCAATATTGTTAGGAGCAGATATTTATTTTGATTCCTTGTTGAGTGGCTGTTTTAAGATTTTAAATGGGCCTATACTGCAGAATACAGTATTTGGTTATGTGGTTGCTGGCAAGGTATGTGTGAACAATCCAAGTTCTTACTCTAATAATGTATCAAATATGGTTGTATGTGATGACACAAAATTAGAAAATGTGATGGAAAAGTTTTGGCTGTCTGAAAGTTTTCCTGAGCCTGTAACTACACTCACAAATGAGTGTCAGATAGCAGAGGATGTTTTTAAAAGGTCTGTAAAGTTAATAGATAACATATTTTATGTTGATTTACCTCTGGTTTCCCCGGTTAATGAATTACAACTTGGGGATTATTTCTCAGTAGCTAGGCAAAGATTTTTATCTTTGGAAAGAAAGTTTAAACAAAATAATGCATTGTTTGAGCAGTATAAAAAGTTCATTGATCTCTATGTAGCGATGGGACATGCTAAGCAGGTGGATATTAATTCTTATGATATTTATAGTGGATCTGTTTACTTTCTAGCACATCACGCTGTATTCAACGAGGAAAGCAAGACCACGAAGTTGCGAATGGTTTTTGATGGTAGCGTGAAATCTAAAAGTAAAATCTCATTAAATGATGTCATGCTGAACGGACCAGTGGTACAGGGTGAGCTTTTTGATATCCTTTTGTGGTTTCGCACATATTTATATATTTTAATATGTGACATTGAAAAAATGTTTCGATGTGTTTTCGTTAATGCTGACCACAGGTGTCTGCAGAATATCTTGTGGAGAGATGATCCGAACAAACCATTAACTTGCCTGCAGTTGCAGACAATTACTTATGGTTTGAAATCCTCCACCTTTTTGGCCACCCGATGCTTGGTAGAACTAGCAAATAGGTATGCTAATAAGTACCCCTTCGCCGCCAATGCTATTCTTAAGAATACATATGTTGATGATGTCCTATCAGGTTGTGATACAATGGAGCAACTTTACTTACTAAGAGATCAATTGATAGACCTACTTAGATTAGGTAATTTTACTTTGCATAAGTGGTGCTCAAACTTACCTTCTGTCCTGGAGAGTATCCCTAATGACCGTAAATTCTTTGATGAGGTAGATTTAAATAAGGAGAATATTTTCAAGGCTCTAGGTATTAAATACAATGTTAATTTAGATAACTTTCATTTCCAAGCTCCACATTGTGAAGAAGATTTAAATACTAAACGACAGGTACTCAGTTACATTGGTAAAATGTTTGACCCCTTGGGTTTAATAGGTCCAATAATAGTAGTAGCTAAGTTGATAATGCAGGAAATATGGTCTGTGAAAATTGAGTGGGATACTATTCTACCCCCTGCATACTTACAAGCATGGAATAATTTTATTGACAGATTAAAGTTGATGGACAGAATTTCTGTTCCAAGGTCGATGATGTGTCATGATTCTACCCATGTAGAATTAGTGGGCTACGCAGATGCCTCAATGAAAGCTTACGGTTGCTGTCTCTACCTTAGAGTTCGTAAAAAAGATGGTACGGTACTTAGTAACCTTTTATGCTCTAAATCCCGTGTAGCGCCGCTATCTCGAAACCTAACAATACCTCAATTAGAGTTGAACAGCGCATTACTGCTAGCACAGCTAGTTAATAGGTTAAGCAAAGTACTTATGTCCAGGTTTTCCCATCCGATTTACTTGTATAGTGATTCCCAAATTGTGTTGGCTTGGATAGAGTCTGTAAATATAAAGTCTAATACTTATGTAAATAATAGAGTTAAGCAAATTGTTTCTCTCACAGATAAGGTCTCTTGGTTTCATGTGAAGTCTGCGGATAATCCTGCCGATTTGCTCTCGCGTGGTGTAGAGCCACAGAGCTTGCAAGCTCGAGCCCTATGGTGGCATGGTCCGCCGTATTTATCGGATTTAAATTACAAGCACGGGCTCCATAGTCCCAAAAAACTCGAGGTACTAGAAGTTCTGGACCAAAACTCAATACCCTGTCTTTTACAAAATGTAGAGTCAGTGGATTTTGTGTTGTTAGACAAATATTCAGATTTGAATAAACTCCAATGCGTTATTGGATACATTTACAGATTTTTTAATAATGTTTCTAAAAAAAGAGACGTAATTAAAGATTCTAGATTAAGTCCTAATGAATTACACAATGCTTTTTTAATAATAAGATGTGTACAAAAGCGTTTCTTCGCTAATGAAATAGGTGCCATAATGGCAAATAAAAACGTTAAGTCTAACATTGCTAGTCTAAATCCTTTTGTGGATGCCTTCTTCGCGTTAGTGGAAGATTGCAGAATGCTGGCATTCCGCAAACCAAAATGCATCCTATAATACTCCCTAAAGGTTGTCATATTACTTCATTGATTATTGAAAAAGAGCATCTCAGATTGTTGCATGCTGGCTCTAGATTGGTATAAGTACCAATCTAGAGCCAGCATGCAACAATCTGAGATGCTCACTTTCACAGAGGTTCTGGATTATTAGTGGCATCCGGGAGGTTAAAAAGGTGGTACACAAATGTTTAAAATGTATCCGTTTAAAAGCTGAAACTGCGAAACAACTCATGGGTTCTCTGCCTTCTGCTAGGGTCACCGCCACAAGGCCTTTTCAGTATGTTGGTATAGATTTTTGCGGTCCGTTTAATATTAAAATAGCTAGGATTCGTAAACCGCTCGTAACCAAAGGGTACATTGCACTTTATGTTTGTTTTGCCACAAAAGCTATACATTTCGAGGTAGTTTCTGATCTATTTATAGAAACTTCCTTGGCACGAGTGGCCACTGGCCCGCATTGTGAAGGGTTTTTCCTGGAACCGATAGTAATGTAAGAGTCGCTGAAGTTAAATATAATAACAAAATGTATGTAAGGTCCATCACAAAGCTGTGTCCTTTGCCTGATTTATAGATACTTACAGGTTAAGCAACCCTAGAATAAAAGTCTTTAGTTTGCGTTAAAATATTGTTTGTAGTTTTAAGTATTTTATATTATGGATGGAGTTTAGTAAGTTTAATTCAATTCTAACTCCTTCCCCGCGGAACTATGTTCAGTACAACCTACATGAACATAGAATTGTTTGATTATTACTGGCCACTAGTTTGTCTTTGGCCTAAATTAGTTTATTTTTTGTTGTTCAAGTTTTTTCCTTGTAACGAGTACATTGTGCTCCCATTTAAACTAATTTAATAAATTAGTTATTTTAAATTTTCAACAGCATTTTATTTCCTACAATAGTCAAAAGAGCTAGGAAAGTGCAGCGTGCCATTTGTCCAGTTATATTCTATCCATGGAGATCTTGGAAGCGACGAAGAACACACTCGCATAGTTCCTCTAATTTATGTTTTACTGAATTCTAAAACAGAAGAAACATACAAAACTTTATTTGAAATTTTGAAACAAAATATTCCTGGATGGAAACCCTCTAAGTTTATGACAGATTTTGAACATGCAGCAACGAACGCCATTTCAGCTGTCTTTCCCTCAGTTGAGGTAAAAGGGTGTTACTTTCATTACTCCAAAAATGTATGGAAAAAAGCAAAAATCTGAATCTGACAAAAGATGCTATCACCCAAAGACATATAAGACTTTCATCTTTACTGCCTTTACTTCCGCGAGACTTAATATCACAAGGCTGGTGCTATATTATGGAAGATAGTCCTGAAAGTGTCGCAATTGAAGCATTTAATAACTACATGGTGTCGAAATGGTTGGAAGACGAGAGTTTTGTAGACACTTGGTGTGTTTATAGTGAACCCCATCGAACCACGAATTCCGTAGAGTCTTGGCATATGAAATTAAACTCCACTGTGCCCAAAAATGCCAATTTATATCAGCTTCTAAAAGCTCTGAAAGAAGACGCAGATTTGCAATCAGTGGTTGTTAATCAATACATGACCAATGCACCTGACGCAAAGCGACGTGCAACGAAAACTATAGCGAAAAATCGGTGGATCACATACGTTACTGACCAACTCCGTGAACAGAAAATTAGCGTTGGTCACTGTTTAGAAAAATTAAGGGTCTAACTTCTATTTGGTGAAATTTTTAAATTAAGCTAATTATTACCTCCTTAAAAATGCGTAAGTACTACTTTTAAATGTTAGCAAATTATTTATATTTGACGTCTGCAAAAAAAAAATGCTGATTTATTACTACTAAGCTACATAATTATTTTAAAAGTTGATTGTCTGTGATATTTTATAACTATTGTTAGATTGTTAGTAAATTCACCATTTTTGATGTTTTTTGCCAAAAACATTGTTACATTTAAAGTTGATTATCTGTGATATTTTATAATTTTGTTAGATTTTCAGTACTTTAACTATTTATATTCGATTTTTTGCCAAATTTTTAGGTGATTTATTATTATGAATATACGCTAATAGTTACATGAAAAGTTGATTATCTGTGATATTTTATAACTATTGTTAGATTGTAAGTAAAATATGCATTTATGAAGTTTTTGCCAAAATTATTGTTACATTAAAAGTTGATTATTTGTGATATTTTATAATTTTGTTAGATTTTCGGTACTTTAACTATTCATATTCGATTTTTTGCCAAATTTTTAGGTGATTTATTATTAAGATACAATACGATACGCAATTATACGAGTATGTGATTTATATTCAAACTCTAATCTTGATTAAACATTACTTAAAATCACTCAAAGCATTTTAATTTTACTGAACCTGACTGTATCTGATTTCTTCAAACTTGTTTTGGTATTGGTTTTAAAATGTGGTACTCGTTGGGAATAGAAAATAAATTCGGAAATAAACTAATACCAAATGGTTATTAGCTCTTGGTATTGGATGGGAATAGATCGAGTCGTCATGCCATCTAGTTCTAGGGATTGACACTATTGCCAGCTCACTTCAAGTCCACTTCATCTAAGTTTTCGTGGTGAGATTTTTACAGAATAGGTCGAGGTCTGTGCGTGTTTGCTGACCGTGGTCCTAGCTAGGTTCAATATTACATACATTTTATTCATTCAAATATTTTTTTAATTTCTATTAGATTCCAATAGGTCTCATTGGCTATTGAGTTTTTTACTCGACTGCGTGACGCAAAGGAGGGTGTTTATAAATCATGACTTTAGCCAGTTTTACCAATTACTTAAACTTAAACATTTCAGTGTGTGATTAGAACCATTCTAAACCCTGTCGAAAACATTTAGTTTTTTTCCAAAGTAAAATAAAATTATAAGCAAAATAGTAGACAAGTCATTGCAATGTGACTCTTATCTCATTGTGATAAGGTAATGTTTGACGAAATTAAGTAATCAACCAATCTGCCTATCCTTTTCCTAACCATGATGGGATCGGTTTCTAGTGTAACCGGATACAGTATTTTACGTGGAGCGACTGCCTATCTGGCCTCCACAACCCAGTAACTGGGTAATACCATACCCCTTGGCCCTTTGGTAAGACTGGTTGTCAGACTTTCGGACTTCTGACGACCCGTAACGGCTGTCAAAGATCCACGAATGACAGACAGCTTATCGAGCTTTTGGAGGCACGGAAGGATCTTGGTATGCAAAAATGGTCACCCAGCCGCGGACCAACCTCAACTATCTAGTAAAAAGCGAAATAAACTAATAAAATAATAATTTCTCCATTTCAAATTATAAAAGACCTTGCAAATGTCAATCATTCTAATTTATACCTTATCGCAATGATATAAGAGTTACATTGCAATGACTTGGTATTTGCGGCTGGTGGAATAGTAAAAAAAAATACCCTTTGAAACTGCCGCAAGCCAGCCGCTACTGCGCCTAGCTGTACCTATATTATTCGTGGATTTTGACTCAAAATTCGATTTTTTTATAATTTACCAACTTCACAAAAAGGAGGAGGTTTTCATTGTTTTCAAGTCGGTTGTATTTTTGTTTATGTTTATAAGTAGTAGGTAGGTACCTCAGTACTCCGTCGTTTATAAGCCGATTTGGAAAATTATTTTTTTATTTGTATAGATTATACTTCCAAATTGGTCCTAGTTTTATCAAAATCCAGTTCTAAGGATGGGATCCATGAGGAACTGAGGGAACTTCTCAAATATTATAGGCATACCTACTACATATAGCGATTTTTATATTTTCATCAACCGGTCAATCATTTGCATACAGAAAGTATCATTTAGTGAAGTGGAACTGATGAAGAAGACCACAGACGGCCACCGGATCTCCTCAATGATAAGTACTTACCTATTTCACGGGTGGCGATAAGATATCCTATTCATTTTTTTAAGCGACAATGACGAAGCAAATTTTAATAAATGGTTGTTATCAAAATGGTACCATCAAACTGATCTGAGGATGAAGCCGGTAGGCACCGGAACTCCGTAATAAAACAATGATCCTAGCCGTGTTTGGGCTTATTGGAATTGTCAAGAGATGCACTCTGGATATAAATGATTTTTACCCGACATCAAAAAAAGGAGGACGTTCCCAATTCGTCTCTATATAGGTAGGTATATTAAGTAATACTTAATTATGTTCGGGTATAACTTATTTGTTTATGAACCGATTTTTATAATTATTTAATTTGGTAGATGAAGCTTGTGCCGACTTGCGCGGTCCCATATAAATTTTATTATTCTTGCTTGGGTACCTAGTTTTGAGTTAGCTTAGCAATAATAGGTAATTTACGTATTTAATCCAATTGGTGTAGGTATGTTGATGATGCTATAAAACTTCCTGTCACTGTTATTTACATAGCAGGTAGTGGTAGGCTAGGTACCACAAAGTGAAAAATAGGTAAGCACAAATCTTTTTACAAAAAAAAAATCGTTTATTGCCGCCGACTTCCGAAATTTAAGTTATTTTTCACCATAGTGTTTATTTTTTAATTTAAATTTCACTTCAAAAGTTTATTTTCACAACCACATTTCCAGTACTTACCTATAATCTGACCTCTTATTGTAAGGAAAGCCTAATACAGGGTCAAATTAAATTAGTTCGCGAAACTCCGCAGATGTTATGGGTATTGTATACCAAAAAATAAAGTTACTTATTTAATTTTTCTGACTACCCGTAACCAGGGACCATTTTGGTTACCCATTGAAAGAGTTTTCGATAGGGTTTTTCTAAGCGGTTAAACAAAAACCCATACGATATGGGTAACCCTTTTGAACGGCTTATCAAAATTACCCACACGTTACCGTTACTAAAATGGTCCCTGGGTAGAATAGAGATAGAACTGGTCATGCTACGCGTGCTGGGCGTATATCGAAATAACATAATATTATGATTTTTACATATTACTGGGTTTCAAGTACGTATAGAACCCATTGAATGGGTTATCATGTAACCCTTTCACTGGGTTTCAACTATAAAAGAAAGAAAGAAGAAAGAAAATAAAACCCATTCGATGGGTATCGTGTAACCCCTTCAAAGTGTTTCTAGTATAAAACCCTTTCAATGGGTTGTTACATCATGAGAAAGGTAACCCATTGAATGGGTTACCCCTTCGAAAGGCTTAACCCTTAACCGGGGTTGTACGGTCCCTGCCCGTAACGACTAAGTTTAAACAACATGTCCCAGAATTAACGCACAACCTCTTAAGGGGTCATTGTACTCATCATCTCATCATTATGGACAACTTTTACTATGGGACCAAACCTGAAATCGCGAACAAAATATATATTTTGTATTTTTATTTTTTTATAAAAACATCAATTTTTTTTAAATGCTCTATTTTAGGAACAAACAATGAATGCATATAAACTTAAGTAATAAAATAAAATTTGTGGCCTCTCTTAGATCCGGATGACCCCATCACTCTCCTCCAGGAAAGCAATAGGGCCACGAGTACAATGCACAAATTACACAAACCGACCTTCCGTCCTCCACGTGTTCACGTGGTAGCCGCCGAGGTACCACGTGAACTTCCCGACTAAATATTAATAAAAGTCCTCCCCCCCGTCCCTTGAATGTCGATACGCCAGCCGCCCGGTTAGAGGCAGAGAGCGCCGCAGCAATAAATATAGTAACCCCCGTTAATAATCATGATCTAAATATTGTTCCAGCCCGTCCCCAAATTACTAATTTTGTGATCCCCCAACGACGCCCTAAGCCGAGGTCCGTACCCCACAGGGGGTGCCCTTAGTGCGCTGTCGTTTAGTTTTAGTAAATATATTTTACGCCCTGGCTGGAGGCTTTAAGCTTAAAAACCTTAGGGCAGCCACAGGAATATCCGGTTAAGTAGCCACGGCCTCCCTAGATCTGCTACGAGATGCCTTTAAAAAAAAAGCGGCGGCACCGGCGCGAATAGGTACCTACAGCGCCTTTTTTAGGGTTCCGTATCTGAAGGGTGCCAAACGAATCCTATTATTAAGCCTCCGCAGCCGGTCCGTACGTCTGTCTGTCAGCGAGTTGTATCTCATGAACCGTACGTAGGTAGACAGTTAAAATTTTCACAGATTGTGTATTGCTATTATCACTAAGTATAATAAAAATAAAATAAATTTAAAAATTAAAGGGGGTTCCCATTATCCCATACCAGAAACCTGTTTTTAAGGTTCCGTACCCAAAGGGTAAAACGAGAACCCTATTACTAAGGCTCCGCTGTCTGTCTGTCCGTCTGTCACCAAGCTATGTATCATGAACCGTGATAGTTAGACATTTGAAATTTTTTGAAAATCATCAGTTGAAACAGATTATGTATTTCTGTTGCCGCTATAACAACAAATACTAAAAAACAGAATAGGTACAATAAATAATTAAGGGGATCCCATAGTTAGATCCATAGTTATAACAAACGTGATTTTTTTGCCGTTTTTATAGTTAATGGTACGGACCCTTCGTGCGCGAGTCCAACTCGCACTTGGCCGGTTTTTTTTTACTAAAGAACCTTTAAATAAAAATGTAGTATTCAATACTGTACCGTGTACGGTGGTACGGAAACCTTCGTGTGCGAGTCCGACTCGCACCTGACTGATTTATTTTACAATATTATGCTTCTGGTATTTTTTTGTCCAACATTTTTATTCTAATCTGCAGGAAGTTTAGGTTAGTTGTAATACTGATGCATTGTTTCCAATTAAACAAATATCAACTTTACAAGTGTGTAAATTAAGATGATTTCAGAATGATAAATAAGTACCTACTCACAAAAGGGCCATAAAAACGTGTTGCAGTCGAAAGTACACTTTACCTAAAGAAATTAAAGTTATTGTTCCGAAATCACATATATTGGAAATTCCTACTTGGGTTGGGTTGGGTTAATGTCGCCGGGAGGACACAGCGTGGCATACGCTGGCAGAGTGTGCCGCTTGGGAGTAGCCACGCCGTGCCCTCATCTCAGGAGTAGGGACCTGGGAGGAGTCCTGGGACGCGATGGTATCCTTCTGCGAAACAGTCGTGTCGCAGAAGGAGGCAGAGAGCTGACCAGAGGGCCACCCCTGGTCAGCTCTCTGCAGAGGCCGGCCGCCACCAGCCGGTGATCGCAGAAGTCGGTCTTGGTCCCATGATCCCCGGTGTAAGTGTGGGAATCACTGGGTGGTTTTTAATCAGTAAGAGTCTGACGGACCCCTCTGCCTGCCCCAGGGCGGAGGACATCCATAAGAATTTTCCGCCCGGGAACAGAAAAAAATATTGGCTTATAATTATAACCTAACCTCGCTCAGCAAACACGCACAGACCTGCCTTCGTCCTCTGACGAAGATCGTCTACTACTGAGCTCACCTCAGACAGCAGCGGCTTATATACCCTTTCATGTGTCGCGTAGCGCGACAAGTCGCGTCGCGCGACTAGTAGCACTACTTGAATAAAGATAATTTATTCCTTTGAGCATGCCGACTAGCCGGCAAAACCAAGTACCTAAGTCATTGCAATGTAACTCTTATCTTTTTGCTATAAGGTATAAATTAGGATGATTGACATTTGCAAGTCTTATAAAACTTGAAATGTACTCTTGTGTCGCGCGGCGCGTCGCGCGACGTGTCGCGCCAGTATGAAAGGGGTTGCGTTTCGCAATATCGCAGAATCGCCACGCGACGCGTCGCGCGACAAGTCGCGCCAGTGTGTAGAAGCCTTAAGACGTCCACTGTTGGACATAGGCCTCCCCCAGAGGGAGGGTTTGCCATAATCGCCACGCTTGACAGGCGGGTTGGCGATCGCAGTATGGCTTTAAAATGCATAGAGAACGCTGCTGCCCATTCTCTAGTAATAGTCCCTTATTCGCCTTTTACGACACCCACGCCGGGAAGAAATGGGTTAGTGCTATTCTTTTCGTCTGGCACCACACGGACGTCTGGCACCACACAGACGGAATTAAAACTTTATGCACAAGTAAAAAAAAACTGGTCAAGAGCGAGTCGAACTCGCGCACCGAGGGTTCCGTACGTATACAACATGATGTTGATGATTTTTGAAAAACTGTGCTATTTATAGAGACACAGTTTTATTTTTCCTGTAATCTTTACATACACTTCTATTACATAGAATAATTTCAGATTTTTAACTATACAAACTTCGGAGATAAGGGGGGGGAACGGTATTTTTTTTTACATTTTTGATCAAAGGTCGGAAACTATACGACCTAAAAAATAAAAAATAAATATTTGAGAATGTGCAAACAGCATTCTTTCATATGATATCCCACATGCCCTAGTAGCCCCACTTCAATTTTTTAAGACCCCCTTTCAGTCCCTTTTGCAAAAAAGATTTTTTTTTTAATTTCTTTCTTGTTTGCAAAATAGTTGGGCAAACGTCATCTAAAACTATTCTAAATTTCAAGTTGATAGCATAAGTCGTTCTTGAGATATCCAGGTGTGACAGACAGACAGACTTACACACCATAAGGGTTCCTTTTTACCATTTTGACCGTACCAAAATGGTAAAAAGGAACCCTTACCCTAAAAACTACTGTACAAAGGCGGACTCATCATTCATGTTGAAATTATACATGTGAGAACAATTTAGAAAGACGTGCACGTTAAAAGCTTTAATAAAAAATTAAAAACAAAAAAAAAACAATTAAAGTAACCAAACTTAGGGTGATGCTACATGTTGTTGAAACATAATTATGCACTGTACACGGATTAAATAAAAGATAACACCAAAAAACGTATGTCTCGTTTGGACAAGGTCAGGCTCCCCTTCTTCAGATTGTTAAGAGGAAAATTAAATATTAATACGGCCCACATAGATACGTACGTAAATTGGCTCTTGAAGCTTTCCTACCGACCTTACGAAAGGGATTTAATATTATAATAGAGACGCGATCATAAAACAAACATTTTCATTCTGCTGACTACGCTTGACACTGTTTTTATGACTTCAAGATGAAAAATTTTATAACGTAAAGTTTCATAGAAAGAGTTTATCAGGGAGTGAAATGACATGGTAAATTGTTTACCTACTATAAAAACCACATCGTAAATAAAGAAATCATTATTTGAAGAGGGTTCTGCGGCCAAAATCGTGGTCAACGCCGGTCACAAACTAATGAAGCTTATTTTGTTCTCATTATTTAGTTACATATTTTGTCTCAAAGTTAGGTTACTTTATCTTACTGGAATACTTCCTTCCTCCGAGCATGTTTGCTCTTTCGAATCTCGAAAAAGGCAAGAAAGAGGTGGGAGCTCTGTTCCTCGTCAGTGTTCACGCCAACCGGCCAATTAAGGCAATCCATAAGTGAGAAACAAGACTTCTCCCGGGAGAAAGTTTTTTTTTTTTTTTTTTGTTTGTTGCCTTTCGAAATCTATACTGCTCAATGGTACTAATTTTAATTCTTGCTGTGACCGCTAGGGACACTGTACAATATTTCATACCCTATCATTTACGGGGCGCTAGCGAGTTTTGGCTGTGTAAACTTATGGTAGAGCTACTGAACTCTACACCGTTTGTCTGTCAGTCTGTCTGTTCTGAGGCTGCATCTTTTGAACCGTAATAAAAATCAAAATCAAATCAAAAGTCATTTATTCAAACTAGGCTGAGAATCAGCACTTTTCGAACGTCAAAATTTACATGAGACAGTCCCCCAAAAACGCCCACCCTTCACTAGGTAGCACAATGAATATTTCTTTCTTTGTCTGATACGTATGATGATAGGTATTATTCTTGTGATGATATAATCAATAATATCTCCAAAAGAGACGCACCTGATCTTAACGTAAGCAATCACAGCCACTCTATTATACGTTAGAACACGGAATCTTCCCCAAACAACCAAAGAATACCATAACATTTACAAGGGGTTAGTAAACCATAGCCAACGGAAAGTCCCCAGTCGTACGTAAACAAAATGATAATTTATAACCTTGTAACACCCCGAGTTTAGTGGCTATAAAATTGCAGCCTTCCAAATGACTGGCAACGGATTTATTGGAACATTTAGTTGGTACGGAGATATGGATTTCGATAGATAACGTTGCCTTGTTGGGTCGGAATTAAAAGTATATGTGTACTTTAGAACACAAATAAAAATAAAATAAGTACTCATTTTGCGTATTATCCTTGACTTCATAGTGATCCTCTTAGACTTCGTAATCCTACACCGAACGATGATAAGTCTCTAAGCAGAACTCTACTGATGAACCACATGTTTTTCGGTGTGCTTGGTTATTTTTAGGGTTCCGTACCTCAAAAGAAAAACCGGCATCCTTTTAAGATTAATCGTGTGTCTGTCTGAACGTCTTTCACATCGAATTTGCTCCGAATCTAATGGACCGACGCGACGATTAAGTTGAAATTTGGTACACATATCCATTTCTGTGCAAAACACGAACGTGTTACGTAAATAAATAAATTCATTTCGATTACGGGGATTACCTTTGTGAGACATGAAAATATAAAATTAATTTTGCACACTAACCCGTGTGACATATCAAATTTAAGGAGTTTCGGGGAGGGTCTCAAGTATCTATTGTATTTTAGAATTTTAGAATAAATTGTTTTAAATTTATTTAAGAAAATGAATGAAAAGTTACCCTTATCTGAAAAAAATTATAGAAAATAGTTCTATACTTATAGATTACAGGAAAACTCCTATGAAGTCTATACAGTTGGAATGTATGTTCTTGGTATAAATTCATCCCAACCACGAAACCCTTCATTGTGCGTGGTCCGACACACACGTGGCCGTTTTTTTTTTAACTGCTTATCAGATAGCAAGACAGATGGTTACTCTTACCGTAAAGGAGACTGCACCTACCAAATTTTTCTTCTTCCTGCCCTAGTCGCATTTTCTTCATTCTCCCTTGTTTGCTGTTACGCTATCATTCATTCTGACATCCGTCTACATAGCAACAAATCTGAATCTCAACAGTGTAATCTTAACTAAGTACCCTTTTTTTTTGGGTGGGAAATTATCAAATGACTTCTCCCGCTCTGGGCGGAGCGGGAAAGCGTGTCAAACTTTTACTGACTAAAACCCACCCGTACTCCTTCACTTGCCTGTGTGCCAGGGCCACGATATCCCTTTCGGACAAACTCGCAACCCTGGCAGGCATTGACCCTAACGGACCCCGTCAGTTGGTGCTGACAACTCTTTGAGGCGCGCGTGGAATACAACGCGCCGTCGACCCGGGCCTGGTCCTTATCGGACGGCGAGCTACCCATCGCTCACCGTCCGCAGGCCCGCACTTACGGTGGCCGGAAATTGGCTTGCGACTCCCGACGCCCGGGGCGTCTCCTGCGGTGACTGGGGGCGCGAGGGCGCGAACTTTGCCTCTCCCTCACGGGTTCCGCCTCCTCCTTCGCAAGCATTACTGCTTCGCAGAAGGAGGTAACGGCCTCCCATGCACTCTCGCTCCGAATCATGGCCTGAACTAGGGCCGGACGCGAGAGATCGCCGCCGCCCATCGCCTCCGTGCGGACACGGCGGTGCTCCGCCCAAGCCGGGCAGACCTCCACCGTATATATGCTCCACCGTGTCCTCCGGGCGAACAACCGTGTCCGGTGAGGACCTGCGTCAGGCGGAAGGTGAAGACGCCGTGGCGCCTCTCTAGCCACTCCTCAAAGAGGGGACTTATCGCCACAATTGTAGCGTGCCCAATCCTAACTTCCCTAACTTTATAATAATAAAAACGCGGAAGTAGGTTTGTTTGTTACGCTTTCACGCTAAAAGGGCTGAGCGGATTTGAGATACGGGTAGCCCAAGACCAGGATTAGGTCCGGTAGCATTTTCAAGTGGGATAATTTCTGTCAAGCACGCGGGTGAAGTCGCTGGCACAAGCTAGTAATCTATTTAGGTAAATATAGCCGTATAAATAAATCTCCCTAACAAGACAAAAAGACGTGCCACCGCAACTTACAAAGTAGTTGCGGCTAACTTTGATAATGGTGTTTAATAAACAATTTTAACTCGTGACCTAGGCGTGCGGTGGCGGAGGGTTGAGTAATAAATGAAGGTCGGCTTAACCCTGCGGTGCTACAGATGGGTTATTTTTATTATAGTGTACACGCAAAGGTTGTGGAGGAAGGGAATTAAAATATTGTACCTTGGAGATTTAGTTTTGTCAGGCGATTTTTTTTAAATAAAAGAACATAAATCGTAATAAAATTGTATTCTATGAACATCATTAAAAACAATGTTCAGTATCACAGACATAATAATATTGAATTTATCATATTATTTAAACGTATGGAACTTTGGTTGAGACTCCCATTTAATCACAACTATTTACTTACAATTTATCTGGTTGCCAAAGCAAAAATGAATATTTTCAAATGTGAACACACCCAATAATTTATAAATACCTACCTGGTGCCTTAAAACTATTAAAAACTATTATTTAATTATAGTAAAGCATTATTTACACGGTGCATGTTTCTGGAACGTTCAAGAGCAATAATCGCATGCCATAAAGCACGTTCAATTATAGTCATTCAAGAATTGCATGCAAGTTTTGTTTTTATCAAGGCAATTATTGCAAAGCGATTATTGCATGCAAATTTTGCCTCGTCTAAACACAGAATTGCACGCCTTTGTAAGTTCTTGCTTCAAAAGAGTAGCAACGATTAACTCACCCTCACTCAACGCACTCATGTTTGACTATGAATGATAGAACATTTTCAAGCCAGAATTGAATTCTAACTTTATTGGACGTGCGCTTAAATTGTACGTGCTGTTTATCTATACCAGTTTTGAACGGCAACAAACTTGCCCTTATCGTGCAACAATTATACGTGTTGTTTAAAACGACACGTATAATTGTCAATTGTTGCTTCGATTTTATGGTATGCCACAGGCAATGAACTTGCACCATGTAAATTGGGTTTAATGAACTGACTTTACAAACAATATAATATTCTTCTCGCAACATAATTTGATTCATAATTGTATCCACAAATTGGACGTATGCTATTATAAATTGTTGTGCAAGACATCTTTACAAAGGAAATTTACAGTCAACAAAACAGTTTGGTACTCGTATGCACATAATTTCACACGGGAACACGCACGAAGATTTTAGAGGTACCTGCGAGATTCGTCAAAGTAGGTATTGTTAAATTTGAATTTTTTGTCCTCTACTTTACAATTTTATATTTAATTTTATCTTTCTCTGTATTTAATTATTGTAATTGGATTTTAACCGTGTTAATTAAAGTTGCTAAATAAATGCACGTAAAAAAAATATAATCTTTGAACTAAAAACACTTCAACATTTCCTGTTGAATAAGTGTCTTTATGCTGTTGAAGATCTATAACGATATTCCTATAAATGTTGTTATGCATTGTTGTGATATTTAACGTGTTTTTCCGTATGTTTTAATTTTTTTTTTTTATAGCATGTAATTTCAGATACAATTTATTGTTCATGAATAAATGACTTATGACTATAATACAAGCAACTTTGTTTGTAAACTTGGTGACTTGACTGCTCAGCACTCTCACAAAAAGTTTAAACATAGCGCTTCTAAGTCAGGTTGTTGTAATTAACTGTCTGCATAGTTAACGGTTTGTTTCACTGTACCTAACACAAATATTTCGTGTACAAGACTGACTGGACAAATACATATTACATATAATTTACAAGCAGGTATGATGATGTTATTTCAAGATAACCTTTATGATTAAACTAGCTGACCCGTGCCCACTTCGTTGGGCGGTAAACATTTTACCGTCTTTTCATTTTTCGGATTAAATTATGGTCTTATGTTATGACACTCACAAAATAATAACGTGGCTTTCAATGGGTAAAAGATTTTTCAAAATCGGTTCAGTAGATCCAGAGATTACCCCTACAACCTCACAAACTATAAGATATTAATATAAGTAGATGAAGCAACGGTTTAGCAATATCATTAAAAAAAATGACTCGCATTCCGTTTGCTCATTATAGGCAAGCGACTTCTCGACAAAATCAATAGCAGTGAATTGGGACTGGGATTGTGTATTCAACTGCACATTTACCGCTGAGTCGGTGACGGTCGGTGATTCTTCAATTTTGCCGGCGTGAGGGGTCAAAAGATATTTTTAGAGTTCCGTACCCAAAGGGTAAAACGGGAACCCTATTACTAAGGCTCCGCCGTTTGTCCGTCTGTCACCAGGCTGTATCTCATGAACCGTGATAGTTAGACAGTTGAAATTTTCACAGATGATGTATTTCTGTTGCCGGTATAACAACTAATACTAAAAAACAGAATAAAAAAATATTTAAGGGGGCTCCCATACAGCAAACGTGATTTTTTTGCTCGTTTTTGCTAGATATTGATAACGGCAACAGGTAGACGCTTGAAATATTCACAGAATATTAAGTTATATATTCACTTACACTTAATAAATAATTAAATGAAAATAAACCAAATATTTAAGGGGGGCTCCCATACAACATACGTGATTTTTTTGCCCTTCGTGGGCGAGTCCGACTCGCACTTGGCCGGTTTTTTATTATTTATTTTAGCCAACGGAATTAAAACATAAAAATGACCTTCAATAGAGTTTCCTGAGAATCGGATTATTTTGACTCCCTGCCGTGCTTCCCCAAAACCAGCAATAAAAATACCATCCTGAAACACCTGGAACTCAAATGAGAATAGTTCTGCCGCTGCCATTTTTTTTTTTTGGCGGTAAATTATCTAATAACTTCTCCCGCTCTGGCCGGAGCGGGGAGGGCGTGTCAGACTGTTACTGACTAAAACCCACCCGTGTTCCTTCAAATGCCTGTGTGCCAGGGCCACGATATCCCTTTCGGACAGGCTCGTAACCCTGGCAGGCATTAGCCCTTTCGGACCCCGTCAATTGGTGCTGACATCTCTTTGAGGCGCGCGTGGAACACAACGCGCCGTCGACCCGGGCCTGGTCTTTATCGGACGGCGAGCTACCCATCGCTCACTGTCCGCAAGCCTGCGATTCCCGACGCCCGGGGCGTCTCCTGCGGTGACTAAGGGCGTGAGGGCGCGAACCCTGCCTCACCCTCACGCGTTCCGCCTTCTCCTTCGCATGCATTACTGTTTTGCAGAAGTAGGTGACGGCCTCCCGTGCACTCTCGCTCCGAACCATGGCCTGAACCAGAGCCAGATGCGAGAGATCGCCGCCGCCGATCGCCTCCGTGAGGACATGGCGGTGCTCCGCCCAAGCAGGGCTCAACCGTATGCTCCTCCGTGTCCTCCGGGCGATCCACATAGTGGTGATACCCGGGCGTTTCCTCCCGCTTTATTCTGAAAAAGGACCTGCCGAAACAACCGTGTCCGGTGAGGACGTGCGACAGGCGGAAGGTGAGGAAGCCGTGGCGCCTCTCTAGCTACTCTTCATAGAGGGGACTTATCGCCATAATTGTGGCATGCAAATTCTTTGCCAAATAGTAAATATCCCTGGCGATGGCGCATGCTTATTTCATCTCTCTCTTATTTGGTGAACAGTAACGTGGCCATGTCATTGTCTTCTCAAATTCGAGACAGTATTGTGCGCCACGTATCTAAAAACTGGGAAATATTCCAACCTTTCACCCAGGATCGGTCAGGAGGAGCTGTTTATGGTTCAAAGTGTGAATACGTAGCTGAAATGTCTTGTAATGGCACCTACGGAACCACCTGTGAACTAATGGCAGCGGGAGAACTATTCCCATTTGAGTTCCAGGTGTTTCAAGATGGTATTTCTATTGCTGGTTTTGGGGACGCACAACAGGGAGTAAAAATAATCTGATTCTCAGGAAATTTCAATGAAGGTCATTTTGATGCGTGTCAGACTTTTACTGACTAAAACCCACCCGTGTTCCTTCAAATGCCTGTGTGTGCCAGGGCCACGATATCCCTTTCGGACAGGCTCATAACCCTGGCAGGCATTAGCCCTTTCGGACCCCGTCAGTTGGTGCTGACATCCATTTAAAATGGGAATAGTTCTCCCACCTTTTTCCAACCCTTACAACACCAGCCTAAACCAAAGATACTAAGCAATAAAATTAAAATACGAACGTAGGTATTCAAGGACACTTTTTCTAGTAAGAACGACTAATACTAAAAACTATTATAGTAATACCACAGTGTGAAATACCTACACAATAAGTAATTCGCAAAGAAATAGAAATAACAAAATTCCAACCCGGCAATAGGTAAAACACATTTATTATCCTCTAATTTAAAATTAGGAAGCGAAACAAACCAAAACGAAAACCAAACAACGACGATGAAAAATATTTCAACGCAAATTAGTAGTAAGTATTTAAGTAATAACAAAATATCACAGAACAGAAATTTCGGTAACTATAGCTTGAACATGTATCGCTTAGGTTTGTATTCTGTGATTGATACATGCCTTCGTTTTTTGATACGATCGGCTGTCAAGCCGCGATTAAGGTTAAACATTGTGAAGTTTTCCCCTTGGCGTTCTCGACTTTAATGCTATAAATGCAACGTTCAAATTACCTGAATACCAATTAGAACCTCATTTCATTATCTTTTAGCAGATGCGCAGTGCATACTGAAAAATACTGGCCACCTAGAACTGGCATAAAAACTTTAGAACGTTATCACGCCTGCACTGAAACATACTGGCCACCTAAAAAAAAAACTAAATATAAACCTCAAGAAACTTCCAAAAATTCTTATTTCAATGTAAAATATGCATTAACGCATTGTCGTAAAATTCAATTTAGATCCTTATCGGCCTCCGAATTCTAATTTCAATGTAAAGTATGCAATAACTCGTTGCCGTAAGATTCAATTTGGATCTTAACTGCATTTGGTACATTTTTCATACAAACATTAAAAACCCTTATTTTCACCCTTAAGCGCCGAATTTCGTAAAATCCTTTCTTAATGAGCACCTAAAAGTTGAAAGGAACAATCAGGCCAACATTCATGTCTCTAACTTTAAAAACATAGGAGTTTCATACAAACTTTGACACCCCTTTTCAACCGCTTAAGGTGCGAATTTATAAAAATCCTTTCTTAGTGCGCGCCTGCATCCCATAGAGAGTGCTTGTGCCAAATTTTAGACCTCACGGCCCAGTAGTTTCCGAGATTTCGTGATGAGTGGTCAGTGAGTGGACTTCTCTTTTATATATATAGATACCTACATCTCTTAAACTCAATTTTTGGTGTTGGTCATTAGTACTTTGCAATGTCTGCACAATAATGACATGTATATCCGAACACAAAAAATTGTAAATCTGTGTTTTTTCTCTTGTCAACTACGTCTCACGTTTCAAATACCTAATTCATACTAACCGTGAGGTAAAGGCCAAGAGAGAGTTTTTGATATATGGTGTTCCACAGACCACGTTGGAGCATCGCGTAAATAAAATAATCAAAGGTGAAACTTTGATTCATTCTAAAGTGGGTACTGTTGGACTATTTCCAATAAAACTCACTTTTATACTACGGCTACATTGAATACTTTTATTAAATCACTTGCTTGCACCACAGTTAGTAACAGACTGCCCTAAGAGCCAACGCGCTACGCCGGCCACCAACAAGAGTGGGGACCGGAAGCAGCGCGCCACTTTGTTTGGTAAAACAGTATCATTAATTAACATCTTGAATACAAACCAAAACAATTCTAAATATTAGTTGTGACGTTATAAAATACAGGAATTAATTAATGCATAACTATAAATGTAAAATCAATGTTTAACAAAATAAATAGAACCTAACCATACCAAAAGTAACGCCATCTAGTTGTATAGGATGACAGTCATATCCAACGTAAAAATGACTGTCCTCATCACACATCAATAACTAAAAGATTACACTTCAAAAATCAGTAGCATATCTCATTTCAACTAAATTCTAACAGTACCTACTTTCAGACCTCATGTTGCCCCTACCCGTGGGCATTCTGGGTTTTCATTACCGTTTAAAATAATTAAAAAATTGTAGATTAATAAATAATAAAAGTTTACATAGGGTTAATGATAGATTCCCTTAGCTTTCCCGTTATGCCCCACCCTTCCCCTAATGCAAATTCCTGCCTGCAGTGTGATCTGTGAGCAATATCTATAAACCGATATTTTCAGACAATAGTTTGAGGTTCAACAGTAAAGTCTGACGTTCTTAAGTTTACTTCAGAAGCAACTTAAACCCATTTCCAGCTGAGTTTTGCATGACTGTATCAATTATTACAAACTTAGGATAAAGCTATGAAGGAAGTAACATGGAAAAAGATAACTCGTGTTTAGTATTTACCACTTATATCAGTGATACATCATCGCATATACTCGTATTTTAAGGTTAACATATTAATGATGCACAAAAGCGAAGTCTGGTGACATGTTCAAATAAATCTGCTTATTATCTGTGCAGACGCTATGACAATGCGCGGCCTTGGATGTTTTTGCTGTTACAAAGTGTACGGACGTGAGGCTATGCACATAAAAGTGAATAAGTACATAGGTAATTCTATGAGCGGATCCACTAGTATGTATTTAAAATCATGTTTAAAGATAAGTATAAACTCGTTTTAAGTACCTACATATTTCAAAACGCACACTATGCAGGCAGGCATATTATAGGTTGTGGGATTACATCGCTGATAAAAATGCTTGGCTCAATGCTGGTCCTGCTCCACAACCACAACTAATTGGTTAACATTTGAAAATACTGTTGCGAGCTGCTGAAGATTATAAGACTATCTTTGCATTGTACAAATTCAATCTCCTTTGGATTATTTATTTGCATAGGACAGGTATGAGAATACCTACTATGTATAATAGAGCTACCATTTACCAGGTAATATGTCTTTCATTTACTTGATTGTGCCCTGGCGGCTGAGAGTATGTCATGCTCACTCAGATGTCTCGCTGAGGGTGGCGCGTGTGTTGGATGATTTAGCTCCTCTCAAAATGGTTGAACTAAATGGCTCTGATCCACCGCGAACGGGCGCTGTCAGTTGGGACTGATCATCTCTTAACTGCCACGGCTTATTTATTGATGTTTTTTGTTTGTTTGTTTCTATTTCCTGTACTATGGACGCGTTTTTTTACATCGTCCTCAAATTTAGTTTTAAATTCGACATTAAAGATGTAAAAATATTTTTGGAACAATAATTTGAGAGAGAGTCCCTGGAACTTCTTGCCCGTTCTATTCCATAGGTACCTGCAACCTCATATTTCTAACTGACCAACTCCTGGACAATTCAAAAGTGCCTGTAAATGGTTTAAAAGAAAGCTTTGAGTTTGATTTCAGAATTATATTGTATTTACACACAATATCCCTAGGAGAGACTCCAAGCATAGCCCGTTCCATAGCTCGCTGAGCGACCTTGAATTTATGGACCAGCCATATCGTGAGTGTCCACGTTTCGGCTCCGTAAGTCATAACAGGTAGGACGCACTGATTGAAGACCTTCGTCTTTAGGCTCTGTGGAATACGCGACCAGAAGACTCAACGAAGCTTCGCAAATGCTGCCCGCCCAGCTGAATTCTTCTGTTAACATAAGTGACATATTTGCACAGAATTGAAGACGCGTAATTACCTACTGTTGGTATAGTTGTAAATATGTCGTTGGTGTGCCTTGCTCAATAAATAAATAGTTGGGAAAAGGCCAGGCAGACGATGACTATGGTTATGAATTTTAGTCAAGGACAGACTGTTGCCATTTTGAAATAGGTAAAGGCGATAAATCCGATGGGCTACATTAGAGGTGAATTCAGTAATAAACAAAGTTTAATAATTTTCGCAAGTTCTTCCCGTCGCGTAGCCAGAAATAATGCAAACATATTGGTTGGTTTGACTCGAGTTTTCCTGTTTTCGCTTTAGCTTATAACAGCATTCAGCGCTTAAATTGGCGTGCAGTCAATTAAGTCTTAATTTTGCACAATGTTGTATATATGTGCCACTTCATTCCTTATTAGCAAACTCTGGCAGTCTGCCACTAAGTATACAATAATCATTGGCATCCGTTCAGTGCGGATTGCTTGGAGCTCGGCTATTATTCAGTGGGAAGACGCAAATCGTAATAATCAAATAAATCAATGATAGGTAATACGGGCTGGTGTCTCCAACTCCACGTCAATATGCGCGTATTTTGCGTACGGGAAAATCGATTATTCGACCCACCCCAGCTCCTCAAGGAACGCTAGCAACGCCTTGGTCTTACTGGCAATCTCACAGAGGTTACCTGGGTTACCGAAGTACTTTGGCCTGTATGTGGCGACCACTGGGCAGTATAGTAGCAGATGCGCTGCTGTCTCGTCACCCTCCATGCAGGCCCTGCACAGCGGACTGTCTGTGACTCCTATGACAAAGAGGTGTTTATTTAATGACCCGTAGCCAGTTATAGCTGCTGTCACTGTACGCAGCTGTTACTTCGTTAGTCGGAGAACCTGTTTCGTGAGGCGGCCATCAATTGTAGGGAGTGCTTCCTTGGCCTGCCTGCACTCACCATGGTCCGACCATAGTTTATGATGTTGGTCCCTGGTGCAGTTTCTTAGCAGAGTGCGTAAGTACCCGAAGGGGAGTGGCACGATGGGCTCAGGTCCCACTGGTGCCATGCTCGACCCCCTTCTGGCAAGTTCATCGGCTGCGTCGTTGCCTAGCGAGCAATGTTGGTTTGGATGTTTGTCACACAATCACCTAAACTGCTGCACTGAAGTTTTAGATATACCATTGCAAACATTAACAAATAGAACCCTTTTTATCCAGATAGGTAAGCCAGGGAAATTGATTGTTAAGAAAATTGATTTTCAACTTACAAATCACAACTGTCGTTCTTTGACAGTTGTATAAAATGGCTATAACAAGTTTATTTCAATTTGTTTAAAAAATAATTTTCCTGACTACATGAAGTAGTTCACCCAGGAAACAGCAAGCAAAAACGATTAAATTCATATTTCGTCCAGTGTAAGTAACACCGGTGTGTCTTCAACTTTACAGTTACAATGTTTTTCAACCGGTAGAGTACTGGCTATTGTACTACACACAGAAAAGGTCAACGATTTATTAGTTTTACATATTTGGGATGTTTGTACACACGGCTACACATCAAGCTATTTATTTATTTATTTATTTTTAGGTTAACCAACAATTGTTTACACTATATACATTTTTAATGACTATAGTAACATTTAATTACAGGTAAACAATTAATTATAGGTTAACACCACATGCACAGAAAACGGCTTTACATAACATATTATTGAAAAATTATTGAAATTAGAAATCTTATATATTAGAAATTTTACATATAATGAATAAGTAATTCAAAACAAAAATTATCATAACATTCAATGCTGTTTACAACATATACAAATTAATTAAAAAAAAAAACATTAAGATTAATTATTAATTGAATTATAAATAAAGATAGCTATACATTTCCAGTATAAGCTGTTCTCGCATTTTATAGGATTTCCGTACAATGGGAGGTCAACGTATACCGGAAATGGATAGCTTGATGTGTAGCCGTGTGTAGGGGAGAGCGGGGTTAGAAGTTACCGCGGTAAGTAAGTTGTTCCGACTGAAATAGCTCTAAGAAGAAAAGAGATAAATATATGCACGAAGTGTGTCGTCAAAAGGTACAAAGCAGCGCACTGACGACTGCCATCTTAGTAACGCCAGTGGCGTCCTGTGAAGTCATCGTGTGTGTGCATATACCTCTGACCCACGTGAGTAAATATTTTCGTTTTTAATGTTTTTGGTCTATTTCAGCTGCTATGATAATTCGCTTTTAGGTTTTTTGTGTGTTCGTGTAAAAATACATCTGGTAATCATATTCTAACGTCAACATTAAGTTCATTTTATAACTGAACCTAACATATGCCTTTATGTAGGAGCATGTCATTTGGGGCTAGATGTTCCCTGTTTTTGGGGCATGTTGTGACTTCGGAACAACTTACCCCATTGAATTGTAACCGCAAGTGTATCCAATTTTTTTTTTTTCAGCCTGCCTACATTTAAGAGAATATCAAGTCGGGGTACAATCTCTCAACAGTTGATCCAAAGAGCTGCAGATGCAGTCATTAAAGAAGGAAGACAAATAAATGACTTTGCTCCATCTTTTGTCACTAATCGCCCTTTGCCTGCAATGGAGGAACCAAGTACCCATAGGAGATGTAGTTCCGAGCAACAGTGATGTGAATATGGAAGATAATAACTCGAGGATGCTGGAGGACGAGAAATGAAGAAATGTGCCGAATAGTAATTATTCTGAAAGTGCACCGATTACTGAAGAGGAAATCTGGAATCAGCCAGAGCCGTTTTGGGTTGGAAATCGTGAAAAACCAACTGTTGTTTTCTCCCCAGAAATAGTTAGACCCTTTCCAAAGGCTTCACCAAGAGTTGGAAACAGCAAACGACGCATTAGAAAATCTACCGTTTTAACAGACACGCCTGAGAAAGAAGCTGAACAATCCAAGAAGAAAAAGAAAACCATGGAGAAACTGTCTAAAGATCAGGGCAAAGATAAGGGCAAAGAAAATCAACAGGATGAAAGAAAGTGGAAAGGCAAGGGTAAGGTAAAAAGGGAAATCTGTTAAAAGACAAGTTCTACAAAGTGAGAATGAAAGTTCTGACGAAGAAGAGTTTGGAGTATTATTGTATTATGTGCTGTGATAGCTACTCCAACTCGCGTGCTGGTGTAGAATGGGTTCAGTGCCAAGAATGTCAGAACGGGGCCCATTCTAAATGTCTGAAAAATCTTTACTCAGTAACATACGTGTGCCCTAATTGTGGTTCAGATGCGTCATGTGATGATTTGTTTTAAGTGTTCTTAATTATTATTCCAAGCTCTTAATGTATGTCCTCAATTCTAAAGGCTGATTATGATAATTATAAGCTATGAATGTCAAATTAAGATAATGTTTAACCTAAAAGTACAATTTATAGATGTTATAACATAACATACAACGAATATTACTTGTTTTTTGTTAAATTTACGTAAAAAGTTGCCTATTACTCTTAAGACATGTTAATTAGTCTATAAATAAATGAATACCTAATCAAGCCATGTTTTTTTTTATCAACTTTACCCCCAATAAATCTCGTACCAACTAACCCCAGCTCGTTAACAACTTGCCCCATTATTTTCCAACTTTCCGCGTATAAAACTGTATACATAAACATCAGTTGAAGATATACCCAAAAGACTTTCAGAATAATAAAATAGAATATTTGTTACCTCAGAAGTCCGTCGTTTATGAACCGATTTGGAAAATTATTTTTTTAATTGAAAGGATAGACTTCCAGATTGGTCCCAAAATCCGGTTCTGATGTTGGGATCCATGAGTAATTGAGGGAACTCTTCAAATATTATAGGCATACCTATAGCAATTTTTATATTTTCATCAACAAGTCAATCATTTGCATTCAGAAAGTATAATTTGGTGAAGTGGAACAGATGAAGAAGGCCACAGATGGCCACCGGAATTTCTCAGTGATACGTAATTCACGGGTGGCGATGAGATATCTGGATTAAGATAGTTAAGCGAAGCAAATTTAAATAAATAGTTCTGATCAAAATGGTACCATCAAACTGATCTGATGATGAAGCCGGATGGTAGGCACTGGAACTCCGTTAAAAAACAATGTATCCTACCCGTGTTTGGTCTTATTGGAATTGTCATGAGATGCACTCTGGCTATAAATGATTTTTAACCGACTACAAAAAAGGAGGAGGTTCTCAATATAATTATATAGATCTAGCCATATGTACATATAAAAGGAAACCGTGACTGATTGGTCTATCAACACAGCTCAAACCACTGAACAGATTGGCCTGAAATTTGGCACGTAAACATCCGCTAAGAAGGGGTTTTTGAAAATTTGACCTTTAAGGGTGGAAAACGGGGGGTTTTGTTTGCATGAAAAATCTTATTCCTAGGGTTAATAAACTTGAAACTTGGACGAATACTTACGTAAGTAAATTATAAAATTTATATTTTTTTGTTAACTTAACTTCAACGGATGGGATGTCAATGCTTTATAGAAGAATTTTAACGCGCGGTCCGATCAACTCGAAACTCAGTATTTATACTTAAGACCAAAAATGAAGAATAACTTGTATCAGGGTTTTTCGAAAACCTACCCATAACGGGGTGAAAAGGGGTAGTCAATTTTACAAGAGAGGATTTTACTACGTGGCTTGATTAACTCGAAAATTGGTATAACCTCTATGTCAAATAATGGAAAAGTCGCAAACCACTTTAAAAATTAACCTCTGGGGTGTAAAGGGGGATGGATACAGTTTGTATGAAAAAAATCTTCTTTCGTTGATCTATTAACTTGAAACTTAGCTTGAATACTTCATCATCAGTCTCCTGCCCTAATCCCAATTAATTTGGGGTCGTCGTAACATGTCGAATTACACTATAGATTTAATACATTCAAAAGGAAACAGTGACTGACTTACTGACTGATCTATCAACACAAAGCTCAAATCACTGAATTGATTGGGCTATTTGGCACACAGATAGTTATTATGACGTAGGTAAAAACAGATTTTTGAAGATTTAACCCCTTAAGGGGTGTAAAATAAAACTTCCTGTCTCTGTTGTTTTCATAGCAAGTAGTAGTATACGAATTGGTGTGGGGTATGTAAAACGACACATGTGTGGCCATAAACGAAAATACAAAACCAAAGACACCGACTTCCGAAATTAAATTAAATATTATATTAAATGTGGGTGCACTACAGGTACACCTCTGCCCTACCCTTCGAGGAAACAAGGGGTGATGTTATGTTATGTGCTTCCGAAATTAAAGTTATTTTTCACTTTTTAGTGTTTTTGTTGGAAGTCGGTTGTTTTTTTTTGTAAAAAAGTTTTTTTTGTATTATTCCATATTTTATTTAACAAATATGTTTGCTCGATTTGAAACTTAGATACCTATTAATACAAAAGTAAAGGCTTATACATACCAGCACGACTTGTCGCACGACGCGACACGGCACAAAGGCCCCGCGTGTCGCGGGACGAGCGGTGCCTTTGTGTCGTGTCGCGTCGCGCGACAAGTCGCCCCGGTATGTAGAAGCCTTAAAGCGTGACATCGAACAATTATTATTTAGATTTTGTCCCCACTTGATTTTTGTAAACTGTTTCTTGTTTTCACATCTATGTTCAGTTTATTATCACAACAAACAAGTAAGTCTTTTTTTTTTTTGGGTGGGAAATTATCAAATAACTTCTCCCGCTCTGGGCGGAGCGGGAGGGCGTGTCAGACTTTTACTAACTAAAACCCATCCGTACTCCTTCATTTGCCTGTGTGCCAGGGCCACGATATCCCTTTCGGACAAACTCGCAACCCTGGCAGGCATTGGCCCTAACGGACCCCGTCAGTTGCTGCTGACAACTCTTTGAGGCGCGCGTGGAATACAACGCGCCGTCGACCCGGGCCTGGTCCTTATCGAACGGTGAGCTACTCATCGCTCACCGTCCGCAAGCCCGCGCCTACGGTGGCCGGAAATCGGCTTGTACCTCCCGACGCCCGGGGCGTCTCCTGCGACGACTAGGGGTGCGAGGGCGCGAACCTTGCCTCTCCCTCACGCGTTCCGCCTCCTCCTTCGCAAGCATTACTACTTCGCAGAAGGAGGTGACGGCCTCCCATGCACTCTCGCTCCGAACCATGGCCCGAACCAGGGCCGGACGCGAGAGATCGCCGCCGCCGATCGCCTCCGTGAGGACACGGCGGTGCTCCACCCAAGCCAGGCAGACCTCCACCGTATGCTCCACCGTGTCCTCCGGGCGATCCACACAGTGGTGACAACCGGGCGTTTCCTCCCGCTTTATCCTGAACAGGAACCTCCCGAAACAACCATGTCCGGTGAGGACCTGCGTCAGGCGGAAGGTGAGGACGCCGTGGCGCCTCTCTAGCCACTCCTCAAAGAGGGGACTTATCGCCACAATTGTGGCGTGCCCAGCGCTGGGTTGCGACAATCGCACTCTCCATGCCGCCATGAGATCCCGCCGGAGCTCTGTCCGCTGTGCCATGATTTCTCGCGGCAGCGGAGTTTCACCCTGGCGTTTCGTCTCCTCGCGCCACTCCCAGATGTGCGCAAGGACTTTTGCCTCCAGATCCCATGGCGGTAGTCCGGCAAGGAGGCCCGCCGCCTCACGGGAGACCGTGCGGTAACCCCGTACCAGCCTGATGGCCATGACCCTTTGGGACGCGTTCAATTGGCGGGCTGCTCGCAGCCTTAAGGAACGCGCCCACACCGGTGCCCCGTAAAGGGCCATGGACCACACGATCCCCGCGTAGAGCCTCCGGCAGGAAGCGTTTGGACCCCCTAGATTGGACAGGAGCCGCTTTAAGGCAGCCCCGGCCCGCTCTAGTCTGGGAGCCAAACGTCGAAAATGCTCCACGAAGTTCCAACGGCTGTCGAGGACGAGTCCCAGGTACTTCATCGTCGAATCGACACCGATGTGAACCCCTCCTACCGTTATCTGGGATCCCGACAGTGGCGCATTTCGAGAACCATAAAAACACATGGCCTTAGACTTGTGCAAAGCCACCTCGAGTCCCAATTGCCGGATCCTATTGACGATTGTCGCAACCTTACGTGCCGCAAACAAGTAAGTCTAATATCCAATTCCACAGTCTCCTAACAATACTAAATCTAGCCCAAACTTTATCAAAGTGCTCCATGTAACATGTTAAAGGGGATAATCAAAAATCAAATCAAATCAAATCATTTATTTCAGATAAATATCTATAGTAAAATTGTTTATGTCATAATACAAAATAAAATAAAATCGCAAACATAGAATTAAAATCATAATTAAAAACAAAATTAAATTCAGAATTAAGGTCAAAATTAAAAACAAAATTAAAATCAGAAATAAAAATAAAAATTAATTCAGTCACGTAATCCTGTTATTGTGTGTATCTTAAGACAAAGGAATACAATGCACCCCTGTTAGTATGTGCACTCGGAATATAATGCATACGAAGACAAGGCTAGTGTACTCACTGTAGGCGGTTCGTGACAGACCAATTAGGACTGAGGATATGTTTGCTGATTGATATATACCTAATTGGTGTAAGTTACTGTGAATGATAAGATGAACCGGTGTATGTCGACAATCACCAATGTCAAGCCAGAAATTGTTTCAATACTTATATTTCGGTCATACACTAGCGAATGTTAACATACACCAAGGCAATTCTGAGATCTTAGATTCAGCTATTTACAAATTACGTGAATGTTAACAAAACAGAACATTAACACGCCAGTGTTTGTTTGCAAAGCGAGAAAGTTAAATACTGATTGTTTTACTGACTTAGTTCAATAAACACTGGCATATATTTAATCAATCCCCAAATAATTCCCATTTCGATTTTTTAATTGATACACTAATATAACAGATCGTCTTTTTGTGATGCACCCTAGCCTGGTTACTGCGGCCAACTGGGAGCACTCGTTTACAGTAACATTATTGAATAGTGCTTTATTTGAGTTGTGGAGAAAGTAGTATTAACACGAGGCGGAATTAACACCCGAGCCGTAGGCGAGGTTGGTTTTGAGCCGAGAACTGCAATAAAAAATGTCCACGTGTATCAAACGACGTTTTTCATTACACTTTTGAAGTAATAAAATTAAATAACAAAAAAAAAAATTGTCATGAAACTATGATTTAATTTTCTTTTTTTTCCGCGCTTTGCTTTCGCCAGGTTGAAGGAGAAGCTAGGTATAATGCCGATAAACCGGCTAATAGGAGAAATGGAAAATTCAAATATTTTTGAGTTTAGAACACAAATAAATGTTAATTTGTTCATAAACGTTTTTTTTTTTTTTTTTTGTAATAATCATGGTATTCTACATATAAACATTATTTAAATATTAAAAAAATATTAACGCCGTAAAGACGCACTCTGTCACGGTTTACCAACAGTCGATTGGTCCATGAATCGTTGGTCAACGTTATCTTTAAACCATTAACTTTTTATCCAAAGGACTTTTCACCCACGAACGTTTCGCCAACATAACTCAACGTCAGTGAATGCTTAACCAACAGAATGTTTTGACCAATAACTTTCAAAGATATCCATAGGTTAGGTTAGGTTAGAACTGTGACCAACAACGCGCGAGCCGAGCGAGCGTAGCGAGCGGTGCCGCGGCAGCGGCCGGCGAGCGCTACCTCGAAATTGGTCGCGAAACAAAACATTCTGTTGGTTAAGCATTCACTGACGTTGAGTTATGTTAGCGAAACGTTCGTGGGTGAAAAGTCCTTTGGATAAAAAGTTAATGGTTTAAAGATAACGTTGACCAACGATTCATGGACCAATCGACTGTTGGTAAACCGTTACAGTTTCGTAAAGACGCGATATGCCGACAGATTAAAAAAAAATCACCTCCGAATAGAGAGGACCGTCTCTGGCGCGAGACGGTGTGAATAGAGGCATTGAACCAATTTAGACTAAGCAAAGGTATAAGTTATTAGAACAAAAATAAATGTTAATTTGTTCATAAACGTTTTTTTTTTTTTTGTAATAATCATGGTATTCTACATATAAACATTATTTAAATATTAAAAAAATATTAACGCCGTAAAGACGCGACATGCCGAGATTAAAAAAAAAAATCACCTCCGAATAGAGAGGACCGTCTCTGGCGCGAGACGGTGTGAATAGAGGCATTGAACCAATTTAGACTAAGCAAAGGTATAAGTTATCTGTGGCAATTTTTATTCCCGCACACGTGTTGGAAAATAAAAAATTACATGCGTGTGAAATACATTGCATTGTGAACCTAATCGTAGTGCGATATGAACCAGTTTTCGAGGAAGTGTATTGAAAAATATATTTAATGAGACAAAGGTAAATAAGAGCAGTCAAATTAGGCTGGAATTTGTCCTTCTATTGTTTTAATAACACCTCAAGACTATTTTAGCTTAAAACAGGCTAAAGTCCAGGTTTCCAGACTAACTAAGTCTGGAAACCTATTCTTATGTGCTCCTAGATGCACTGCTACGAGGATCTTTTGGCACTCTAATGAAGTTGTGAGGAGGGCGCTGTTAGTAATCATTTGAACAATTGTTTAGTGAAATGTGCTGAAAAACCAAGATCTGCCATCTTGGTTTTTCAGCACATTCATTCTGATTTAGGCCACGCGCCAAAAGAACCTTGAAGAGCTTTAACGTTTTAATTTTTTTTTTTATGAGATGGTGAATTATTGCTAATATTGGCAGAACAGTCGGTAGTTTAAAATTTCCAAAAACGTATATTATCTTTGGTTTTCGACTTGCGATGACAAAGACAAGGAGTGCAGGTCATTAGATACCTAACGAGGAAAGGCCAAAGTTTTAATTTTATTATTTCTTGGCGATTATCATAAAAATTTATATGGAAATTAAGTTTTTTTTTTGGAATTTGTGGTAACTTAAACAAAGAGTTATATTTCATCTGACTCATAGGTGGTTTGTTTGACTCATTGGTAACTAACAAAGCGGTTTGACATACTGAATGCATCGATTTCATAATAGGCGATAAATCGATTAGCAGTCAATTAGTTAAGCCAGTAATCGGAAGATTATCGACGCTGGTCTATTCGATAATGACCGATAACGGGCAAGGTTTCACTGTATAGAACTCTTGGTGCTGTATAAAGACATGCCTGACATATTGCCCATCCGCATTTATACAGATGTCTGAACATAAATATTCACAATTAACCATACAGCTTCATTTTACAACAAAGTAGGTAATATGTACACAAATGTTTCTCCTTATATCACAAATAATGTCTTTTCAAACAAAACAATATAATAATCATTCACGTATTTCTGTCACCACTACTAACCTAGAACTAATTATGGAGTCAACGGCACATTACTGGCTATTGTACGGTGACAAATGCCGTAATTGTGTATATTGTGTTCACAAATGGCCGCTGGTAATCATAGGTTTTCAGGAAGTACGTACAGACGGCTACACATCAAGCTATAAATTCCAGTATAAGCTGATCTCGCATTGTGTAGGAAATCCGTACAATGAGAGGTCCGCGTATACTGGAAATGTATAGTATGATGTAGCCGTGTGTAAATAATTTTAGTTTTAAGAAGTATTTTTCTGTTGACGCATAATTTATTTGTGGAAACACTGTTTTTAAAAGTTCACGTGTTACAACGTAAATAGTCAATGATTTCACCCAATATCTATACCATTTATTTTTTAATTATTATTTGTGATGTGCCAACTTTTTAATTAGTAAATCACAAAACATGCTGTTCTACTACGCCGCAGCTGTCGGGTTTAAAAAGACGCTTAACGAAACCAAGAGTCACTTGTACTTCCCGTCATTGTGATGTTGTTTTTCGTACTGGACCAAACCTGGGAACCTTCTGGTTACGGAGGTTTTCTTTTTCCTTTTTTTCACGAAAAAACGTTTTTAATGTTATAATAACTTAACTACCCTTTATTTTTTTTCCCGTGGGGAAATCCTCATGGATACCCTACATCTGAGAAGAACGGTGGGTTATGTTGGACTCCTACCGACTAAAACCCCACTGTTCCTTCTAGTACAATGAGTCGGAGGCCCGGGAGATACTTGTACATTCGCCGCACCCCCGACTGGTATCAGCCCGCCATGCCTAACGGGCTCCATCACCGAGTGTGGCCGATCGCATGCGTGCCACCTCTTTGAGCATAACTCCTCGAGCGACGACTCAGCTCCAATTTCAATCCCCGCAGGCGCCTCCCTATGGTGGCCGGTGATCGTTAAGCGCACTTCGACACCCGGCAGTTCTTCCGCCACTATGAGTAAATCCCAAGGTGGCTTGTTCCGACACCAATGGAAACGGAGACCCTCAGACTTGTGCAAAGCCACCTTGAGACAAATAAGTTTGTTCAATGTTACTTAGTTTGATGTACAGAACGCGTAGAAAACGACTGCGATGGGTCATTTGGACCCATCACTAAACAACCTATGGACTGTTCATGTATGTGTTCTTGTCTGAAATAAAGATTTTTTTATTTTTTTTTTGGACCTTGTATCGTCAAAATATTCAAAGACATGCATAAATGTTTGAAGCATTGAAAATCAAAAGAATCATACCTAATTTGTAATTTCTTATTTACTGCCCGCAAAGTTGAGGTAAACCACAACAAGAACAAAACTTAATCATAAGCATTATCTAGTTTAAAATATACCTCGGTACCGCAGCATCCGCAAAGGTCACCGTAATCTAGCATAATGCTAGGCTTAAACCAAGAAACCCTTAACTACCTACGGTAGGCATAATTTGTACAAAGTTCACGTTTCTCCAGATTTATTATTTTTAGTAGATTAGAGCCCGAAGCGGTACAGATACTGCTTAGGACTGTGTTTTTCTTTCTTTGTAATTTGAAATGTCGTTGTATCTGGTGGTCTCCCAATGTTATTCTTATAAGAACATTATAAATTATTTTTTTCTTAGCATATAAAGCATAAGGAAGTTGGTATACAAAATTATCATGTTCCTTCTAACCTAGCAGAAATTACAGATGGGACCACGCCGCTTGACGCAGACCTTTACCTTCTTTAGATTTTCAAATTAAACCACTCATATACTTGTCAAAAAATAATAGGCCCGTTTTGACATTTAACTTGAATTGATGTATCGTGAGTACCGAGTCGTATGGTGACTTCACTAGTTACGTCGCGATGGTCAATCGTTGTTAGTGCAAAGTTAAATGTCAAAACGGGCCTATTATTTTTTGACAACTATAGTATATCGATCGTAATTCAATTTAGTCGTTGGATCCTACGTACGTTGGATCACCTACGTTGATCGTACGTTGAAACCTACTCTGAATCAATGCAATTTATTGGTTTGAGCAATTAGGCATAAATAAGCATAAGCAAAATCAACCAGTAATGTGCCCACTGCTGGAAGCTGGAACACAGGCCTCCTCTTTGTGAGTCTCCTCTCTGCTTGGTGGATGTATGTATACAACATTATTATTAGTATATGTGAAACCTGAATATAGTTTGTTCAGAATAAGGAACTGAATCAATTTCAATAATTTTTACACCATGTTATATTTTGTCTCAAAAATATTTAAGTGTGATGGAAAATGTTATCACCATTTAATTACTTAAATACAATCGCCGCCGCCGTTGTTTTTGTACGGACAGTCCGGTAACATAGCAACCTTATAACTTTGTGATTTTTCATGATACAGTTTTGAAATTTTGTACATAGATTATTTACATATAAATACTAGACACGTGTTTCAGGTTTTGCATACACTAAAACTAATATTGTATATTGTGTATATGTCTTCGAATTTTTTGGTTCTAGGACATTTCGATTAATTATTTTATTGTTCAAAATTTGGTATGTTTTCGATTCCAAATTTTTTTGAAACACTGAATTACGCTAAAGGAAAAGGGCCTAGTAATAATGCTCTAAAATTACATTACAGACAACATGCAATGAGCAAGGTACTTAATTATTTTGCATGCAGCCTGTGCTAATGATAATGGCGTTTCTGGGCGTCTCATCGATCAACACTGTTCTCTAATTAATCTGTTTGAATAAATCCTTAGGACCTGTCTAACTAAAGATAGATGTGACAAAGTAAACTAGTATCTTGTTCCAAAATACAAATCAGTCACACCACATTTTGATTTTGATGAAATTTGGAACACAAACCGCCTTATTACAAAACAAGATTTATATTTTGACATGGCTTAAACCATGCAGCCAGTTTTTGTAATAAGAACGTAACAGTGATTGAAATACCGTTCTTTATACAAAACTGAAAACTTAGTTCGGTACTAAGTTGTCAGTTTTGTGTTTAGGAACTTTACCATAGTCGGAATAAAGTTCGAAATTCAATAATGGCTCCATGTTTTCAACCTGGATCTGAAGATAAACCTTGTTTTGTAATAAGGGGGAGATAGTTTACCTGCTGTACTAATCCATAGAATACTTCTTACCCCGGTAGGTATGTTCCCCTGGGATAATTTCTGACCTCCACGCGGGCGAAGCCACTGGCAAAAGCTAGTACACAATAAAGGCTCCTGCAGACAGGCGCGACGCGACACTAGTAGTACAATTTCTATGAAAACTTCATGGAGTGTCGCGCTGCCTGTCGTGCCCGCGATATGGCGCCAGTCTGCACAAGCCTTAAGCAAATTATAAAGCTTCCTACTCACTGGATGTTTGGATGTAAATTAATTGATATAACGAATATTAATTTACTGTATTATTCACTACATATATAGGTATATTCTACTTTATTTTACACCAAAAGTTTAATACAATACCAGAATATTATTATAAAGTTAAAATAGCATACCTACTTATCGCTGATAACAGTGTCTACCAGACGACAACCGCAACATAAAGACTTCTACATACCGGCGTGACTTGTCGCGCGACGTGACGCGGCACAAAGGCCCCGCGTGTCGCGGGACGAGCGGTGCCTTTGTGTCGCGCCGGTATGTAGAAGCCTTAACTCAGACACAATGATACCTACAATTTACGAAAATCTTAAATTGAATTTAGGATTTTCATTTTTCTAGCTACAAATCACATTTAAAATACATTTGCCTAACGAGTTTCATTAAAATATTCCTGAAAACGCTCCACAGCCTTAATTACCGGCTGAAATTATGAAGATATTTCATTAGCACCAAAAGATTACCTTTTAATGGAAGTTAGCCCAAGAATTGTAATTAAATAAGGTTAGCTTAGGAAATATTACAAACAATTACAGATGTAGATATTGCGAGATATTCTGTCTTTTTTTGTGCTTCAATTTAGGTATGGTATTTGACTGCTATCAAAAATATTCATGAACTAACATCTATTTTAAAGGTGTTTCTAAAAAGTTATTTAAAAAAACAAAGAACTCGACTGCAAAAATAAATAAATGCAGTCGGAGGCAAATTTTAATGCGTTCGTAACATTTTGGATGCCTCCGACTGCATTTATTTATTTTTGGTATTTAAAGGATACTCGTTTTCTTTTCATCTAATTTCCATCTTTTCAGTTCATGTTTTTGCCGTCGGGTTTTTTGTTTTTTTTTTTTTTTTTTTTTTTATACTTTTTAGTTAGCAGACGGTAAATTAGGTTATTGTACTCACTTATAATCGGGTGATAACGACCTTTACTCACTCACGCCAAAAGTTCGGGATATTTTTTTTATCATTTCTCATTTAAATTACTTTTAAACATATAATAAGTAGGTATATATTTTTGTAATCACCTTTTAAAACCCTTCATTTTGATACCCCACTCGATAGGCTTGAGAAATATTTTTTCTTCTAAAACAAACCTTTTGGCGCCAATAATCCACCATTTAGATTTTTAATATACCCTATGACACTCGCGTAATAAAGACGAATCTCACTTCACATTTCACTTATCAAAATCGGTTCAGCCGTTTACTAGTTACGAGGGAACATAAGGACAGACATATATACATACATACATACAGGTCAAACAGAAAACCCTCCTTTTTAGGCTTCGCCGCAGTCGGGTAAAAAAGGCGATTTGTGAAAGAATAAATATAATCAGTGGAAAAATGGGGAAATTACACGCTTTTGAAATTATTCTACGATCCTTGTCACGTCAAAACGATTACGGTACTGAATAGCGCGAAGTTACTATGGCGTTCCTGTGTTGTGACGTCAGATCCCAGCAGTTCTGTCTCTGTCTATAACAGACATTAAAACTCATACAACTTCGGCATTTTTTGAGATATTGAAACATTTTTTTTACCGAAGTTAATTTTTTATTGGTTTTGAAAATTTAAATAAAAAACAGCAATGACGTATTATAAATAGAAGCGATACACGAACATTAGTGCACTCAAAAACAGTGTAAGCCATGATTGTAGCAAAATACTTTCAATACAGTGCGTGAAGAAAAGGAAAGACCTATACCGATATCTGTTTTTAGAAAGAGATGAAATATGTATATATTTAGTTACGTTACGTACGCGCCAATGAACATGCAGCAGCTAGTGGCTGCTGCATGTTCATTGGCGCGTACGTAATAATAATAATTATTATTGTAAATGTCAGGCAATTGCCTGGCATTTACTTTGCCTCTATTGAGCGCAGGTAACGCATCTAAAGGTAATAAATCATTGAAAAACAGTCAATTAGCTATTAAGCGAAGTGATGACTTTGCAGAAATAAATTAAACAATTAAAAAGGAAGATACATTTTTATTGAACAATTTTCCGACTTGAAAAATAAACGCAACGTTTAAACCTACAAACAATCAAGTGAAGAGTTATAAATTTTAATTATACCAGCAATCAACTTAACAATTACTAACCGGTGGCAATTGTTTATTTTTACAATCTATGACGCAACAAAATTATAACAAAACTAGCTTCTGCCCGCGACTTCGTCTGTGTATACCGGGATAAAAAGTATCCTATGTCCTTACCCAGATCATGGTTACCGATGTGCCAAATTTCATCTAAATCCGTTTAGTCGTTTTAGCGTGAAAGCTTATCAAACAAACAATCTCACTTTCGCATTTATAATATTAGTTAAGATGTCAGTTAGTTACTCTTGGTCTATAAATGGCTAAACCTCTGGCCACATGGACGCAGGCAGAAATCTACGTGACTATTCGCGCCAGTTTGAAAACCTCCATACAACTTAATTGACGCAATCGGCGCGAGCGAATTTCGTCCCGCATCCTGCGGGCCCTTTTTATCCCTTTCGGACAAACTCGCAACCCTGGCAGGCCTGGTGCTGACAGCTCTTTGAGGCGCGCGTGGAATACAACGCGTCGTTGACCCGGGCTGGTCCTTATCGGACGGCGAGCTACCCATCGCTCACCGTCCGCAGGCCCGCGCCTTTGGTGGCCGGAAATCGGCTTGCGACTCCCGACTCCCGAAGCGTCTCCTGCGGCGACTAGGGGCGCGAGGGCGCGAACCTTGCCACTCCCTCACGCGTTCCGCCTCCTCCTTCGCAAGCATTACTGCTTCGCAGAAGGAGGTGACGGCCTCCCAATCCTGGGGTCCCGGGGTTTGCTTCTGTTTGGCTAGAGCTTAATTGGAAGAGGTAGAGCCTCTTGTGAAATAGCTCTTTGTTCAGGGAACTACAAAAATGCAGAAATTACGATGACTATTCCAGTTTGAAGGATTTGCGGTACCGGCGACATTTGCACAGTCGGTAATCAAGTGTCGCAAACCAACAGCTCCAGCATATCTTATAGGTAAGCTTGCTAGCTTATAGTAACGAAGAAGAAGATTTGTTTGTACGAATAGAAGCCACTTTGACAAAACGTCATGAAACTGCAGCTAAAAGCAAAATAAATGGGTTTTCTTCCCTCTTAGGCTGTTTGTTTAAGTGCACTTCAGACGGATGAAAACGCGATATCTGAGGTACAGTGAAAAAGTGAAAGGGATTTCTAGTTTGTAATCTTTTTACTTTCTTTGGAATCTTTAATACGTACCTACTTGTGTATATAGCTTTTGCTACAAGCTTTTGCCTTCGGTTTCGCCTGCATGGTGATTGGAAATTATTCCACGTTAACTTAGGTACTACTGGGATAAAAAGTATCCTATGTTCTAACTTATAATATTAGTATATGTGGATGGATCTTAGTCTAAATGTTTTCTTTATTTTATTATTGAAAAGCTTCTGACCACAGTTTTTCTGCTATAGAAATGGCTCACGTCCACGCTCCATTCACTGCAAGAAGCATAGATAAAATCCAAGCGTTTTCCGTACACGCGTTTTCCGCTCACGCTAAGGACTTGAGGTTAGCGTGGGACCGTTTGATGTGGCGATGCTTGGGAGAGGCATGCATATCAGGGATATTTCCGTTCATGCCGTTGTTTGACTATCGTTGGCGGTCGCTTATAGCACCATGTGGTGTTCAGCTGACACCCATAGTGCAGTGCAAGCCCCGGATTTCTTTAGTTTCTGACAGACATCATCGTCATGAATAGTTTTATTAGAGAGTTGCCAATTTATAAATGTGGTGTGACCCATATTCAGCAGTGGACTTCTTTCGGCTGAATGATGATGATTTAATGATTAAATCCAGAAAATTAATAAACATTAAAACGTAAACACTGCATCAAGTAAAAACAAGATTATGCAGCAGTTTTCTTTAATGTCAGCCATTTAACTCGTTCACACGTTTTTATTAGTAATTGTAATACTTAGCCGTTTTTTGCTTGTTTACAAATATTTTTTTGCTTAAGTAAGTTCTTCACGTGTTTAGATACGTTTTAAAAATAATACAATACAAATTTCGCGGAATTATAAGATAATCATCATTACAGCCGAAAGACGTCCACTGCTGGACATAGGCCTCCCCCAAAGGGTTTGCCATAATCGCCACGCTTGGCAGGCGGGTTGGCGATCGCAGTATGGTGTTAAAATTCATAGTGAACGCTGCTGCCCATTCTCTAGTAAGTCCCTTAGTGGCCTTTTACGACACCCACGGGAAGAAATGGGGCGGTGCTATTCTTTACGTCCGGCACCAAGCGGACCGATAAGATAATAGACATTATAAATGTGGATGTACCTACACCTCTGCCTAGCCCTTTGGGAATTACAGGCGTGATGTTATGTTATGTTAGACATTATAGGTACTTAATTCAATGGAAATTCTTAGGCTGGTTCAACAGCAGACGTTACGTCATAGAAATGGCTATTCATACATTCTGTAACTGATTTATTATATTAATAAAATAGTTAGGTTAAATACTATTTAATTACCAGGTAATTCACTTAAATGACGTAAAACTATTAGTAAGTCATTGCAATGTGACTTTTATCTCATTGCTTAAAAGCATAAATTAGAATGATAGGAGTGAGTATGATAAACCTCGCGGCAATTATTTTAATTTATACCTTACCTTACCACGATAAAGAGTTACATTGCAATGAGCTGCTAATGGTTTTACGTCGATTGTGAATATCCTGCCTTGGTCGACGGCGCGTTGTGTTCCACGCGCGCCTCAAAGAGATATCAGCACGAATTGACGGGGTCCATTAGGGCCAATGCCTGCCAGGGTTGCGAGTTTGTCCGAAAGGGATATCGTGGCCCTGGCACACAGGCAAATGAAGGAACACGGGTGGGTTTTAGTCAGTAAAAGTCTGACACGCCCTCCCGCTCCGCCCAGAGCGGGAGAAGTTATTTAATAATTTTCCACCCAGGAAAAAAAAAAGGCTAGCGTAGCCATTGTTGAATATAGGGCAGAGTAATACGAGCATGTTTTAGTCATAGAAAAATGGACATAACCATGATAAGGGTGATAAAGTTGATGTATTGAAATTGATGTTTGTTACATACGCAGAAACGGCTTAACATATTGGGGTGCAATTTGGCACACAGATAGACCATGTCCGCCACACGCAAAATACGTGCTTGGGAGTGAACTTGCGGACACTAGCCGGCCGTTCTACAATACTTGATCACGTCCGTAATGAACACGTCGTGTTTGCCCGGGTAGGTACGTACCTACTTCCTTTAGAGTTAGGAAAATAAAACCAATTTAAGAGCAACTAAACACTATGAGGACTGATGACTCTGCTAATTGAGTAGGTAACTGTTCTTACCTAATTTGTTTGCCAAACAAGTTTGTACGTAAAAATTAAATAGTTAAGACGGCGATATATGCCAGTGACCTTGAGTGGTTAGCTTGCGTGTTCTGTACTGAGCTCACGCAACGCGACGTACGTTCAGCCAGTAATAGGACTCGCCCATCAAGGAGCGCTGTCCCCAATTTGACGCATTATTAATTTATTATACACAAACCAAAAGGTATTTTAATAAAACGCGTATACTAAAAGATTAATAATTAAATTATCTTTAAATTGGTGAAGGTTTCAGAAAAATACGCTTGGTAGATTTTGCGCCATTCTCAGCTTTTTATCCGCGTTAGACATAACTTTACAAATTAGTTTCACTATGTAATATAAACATAATCTAAAATACTCACATATTAAGTTATTGAAAAAATGCTCTAATTTAACACATATTTTTTTCAAATCAATAACACTACTGGTTTAGACGTGATCTTCAGTATAAAATCATTAAAAGTCGGTTATCGTCGCCTTAAGAAGTGGTAACATACAAAACTGTCACGAGTTCACGATTAGTTAACAACAACAATAAGTAAACTGTGAGGTGACAGCGCAACAGGTCCTGTTCACGACGGTTTACTAATAAATCTCTTAATTACTCTTTAACTATGTAACTAAAGAGTTTACATTCTGTGACTACTTTACCTCACACACTGACTTATTACTTGTTTAAATTTCATGAAATTCGTCTACTTTTACAATGTTTGTAATTATGCGAGCACCTTCTAATTTATTATACTCGTAATATATTATCACATAATTAATTACATGATATCACATAATTAATTTATCTGTCATTGCTTCATTTTTAATTATTTTTACCTATTGTGATGTAGTATTTTTATTGCAATTGCATCGTCTTCGCATATTATAATTATATAACTAATGTATACAAAATATTGTAAAACATTTTAAAGGAGTAACGGTGTAGTTTTTTGACCATTCTTCTCCATATAAAATGGCTTTTATGGGCCTATTTGTAATAAATTATTTGATTTTTTTGTTAATTAGAATTCATAGATACTGTTAACTCAAAAAAATAATAATTTCTAAACTATAGTCCTACTTCCACATGAAACCTCATAATTGAAATTGTTAATATTTATGAAGTTTCTGATCAGTACCAACCCGAATTCGATCTCGAAACTTTTGTTAGCAACAGAAGTATAAACAAATAATAACATTAGTTAATATTTGAACAACGAAGTGAACGACAGCGCGTCACCAAAGTGCCCCGACCAATAACAAATCACTAATTTATTTTCCCAACATTGCATAGGTATTTGCATACCAAGTCAAGCACACAATGTCACTTATGGCTGTGCGCAGTCGAGTCAAGACTGACTTTAGCGACAAGCATCGCTTTATGAAAGAAATGACAGTGCACGCACACGCAACAAAACTTTTTTGTTTTAGCAGACAAAACTGTTTTAGAAAAGAAAAAAAACTTTAAAGGCTTCTACAGACCAGCGCGACTCGTGTCGCGACACAAAGACACCGCTCGTCGTGCAACACGCGGGGCCTTTGTGTCGCGTTGCTTGTCGCGCCAGTATGTACAGAGTTCAAAGCCGGCCAAGCGCGTGTCGGACCACGCACAATGAAGGATTCCGTCGGGAGATTAAGTTATGCTAAGAACAAACTTAACATTTTAGTTGAAAAACATTTTCTTCCAACTGCAAATGTAAGTTTGTACGCACAATATTGAGAGCTTTACCATGTTATTTTAAGATCATAGACTTCTTATAGATTTTCCAGTAACTTATACGTAAAGAACTATTTTCTGTTTCTGAGATAAGGGATGGTAAATTTTATCTATTTTCTTAAATAATTTTAAAAGTATTTATTAATTATAAAAAAAATACCTGAAATCCTTACCTACAACAAGCCCTTTCTTTAATATGTCACACGGTACAGTTTGCAAAACTTTATTTTTTAATTTTCTATTTCGCCCCCCAAAAGTGACCCCATATTCAAAATTAATTTATTTACGTTACACGTCTGTGTTTGGGTCACAAAAGTTCATATGTGTACCAAACAACTTAATCAGTCCAGTAGATTAGGAGCAAATCGTCTGTGAACGGACAGACAGACACACGAGTGATCCTATAAGGGTTACCCAAACATATCATAGAAGCTAGTAATACAGATCTGTTCAAAAAATGGTTAAATGATTTTTTGATTGAAAAATGTTACTACACTATTAATTAATGACTATCTTAATGAAACTTGCTAGAACTACTATATCCGATTTATGACATTAGTAAAAACTTGACATTGCACTGAATTAAATTATTGAAATAAAATTGTTATAATTATTACCTCTATGTTTATGTGACAATTAATTTGTTTGTGTGTGTAAAATTTTTGACTGTAATTAATAATCTAAAATATTGTTATTTTCTAATCATTCTGACATTAATGTTATTTTTGAAATTTGATAAAAACTGATTATAATCATCAATTTAATTTGTACGCTTAAACGCAAAACATAGACGGGACTCTTATATTTAATTGTAACACCATTTAAAAACCTATGTTTACAAATAAAGATTTCATTTTCATTTTTTCATTTTCCCTTTTTTTTTCCTTTTGAGGTACGGAACCCTAAAAACCTTAAGTAAACCTTAAACCGTAACCTTAAATACCTTATGTAATGCCAAAGTGAAACCAAGTATTAAGGCTCGTCCAGACTGGCGCGATATCGGGGGCTCGACGCGACTCCGTACGAGCCTTTAGTCAAGACTACCGCTCCGATAAAACAATGATGGCACGCACTCACGACAATCTGTTTTGTCGGTATCAGATTAAACGTTTTTTGACCCTGGCGTACATAGTGTGCGCACTGTGCAATAGTCGAACTCAAACAAATCGTGAGGTAACTAACAGATTTTAAATGGTATGATAATTACATTGAAGGCTATAATTATTATAGGTCAATGACCCCGTATTGTTGATGCGTGACGGCGACCTTTTAACATCGACGGTGATGCTAAATATAATAATAATTATTATTATTGATAGAAGCAATAAGGATATGCATAATCAGTCAATAATGTTCACAATGCTTGAACACAGAAGCAATAACTAACCGGTGAAAAAATTAATATATTGTCAAAAAGTAGTTGAATAATCTTTCGTGACTGAAATTCATGCTGAAGAATATTAACAGCGTGATTTTTTGTAAGAAGTACTACCGGTTGATTATTATAATAGGCTAATGTTACGAGTGATGCCTTATCGCCCAAAGATCCAATTTCAATCCTATTTTTGGTACATAAAGGATACTCGTTTTTCTTTTCATCTTGAAACATTGAAAAATCTAAACAAAACGTTTCGATTTTTCTATTAAGATGCATGCAGATATGCCAGTGACCTTGAGTGGTTAGCTTGCGTGTTCTGGACTGAGCTCACGCAACGCGTCGTACGTTCAGCCAGTAATAGGACTCACCCATCAAGGAGCGCTGTCCCCAATTTGACGCATTATTAATTTATTACACACAAAACAAACGGTATTTCAATAAAACGCGTATACTAAAAGATCAATAATTAAATTACCTTTAAATTCACAAAATCTACCAAGCGTGTTTATCTGAAACCTTCACCGGTTTCAGAAAAATACGCTTGGCAGATTTAGCGCCATTCTCAGTTTTTTATCCGCGTTAGACATAATTTACAAATTAATTTCACTATGTAATATAAAAATAATCTAAAATATTCGCATATTAAATTATTGAGAAAATGCTCTAATTTAACATTTTTTTTTTTTAATCATTAACTACTCGTTTAGACGTGATCTTCAGTATAAAATCATTAAAAGTCGGTTATCGTCGCCTTATGGCCGTTTTCACCATCGTTCCCTCAACCCCCTCCTTACTAAGGGTCTCTTAGCCTAAGAGACTCCTTAAATCAGCCCCTTACCTAATTTTGTTTTCACCAGATTAAAGGGGTCCTACGTAAGGACCACTTACATAAATGACATTTTTTTTTTTAAATCAGTGAGGCCGACGTAGATTTATGTAAAATAGTACGATTTTCTGGGTTTTTTTACATCACCTCATGGATTTCGACTAGAGCAACAATTTCTTACCAGAAAAGATTTTCATGCGAGCTACCATTTTGGAACTATAGATCGTTTAAAAAAAAATAAAATTAAAAATGTAAGGCCCAAATCTCGGAAACGGTGCGTCGCAGGGCCATGCAACTCGGAACCTAAATGGTTTTTATGGCCAAGGTTAACCCGATACTGCAATAAAATTGATAGAATTGAAAAAAAAACACGAAAAAGTTTCTGTCCTCGCGCTATAGCGCCCCTAAGGCTTACACTCCAACCCATATCGGAGGTACTGATTTATTCCTGCAAATATTAAATACATAAAAATTTGGTATTGCGAGTCGTAATATTAATAATCACCAGTGTATTATGTAAGTAGGTACCTGTGTTTAAAACACAAAATTTGAAAAACAAATAGAAGTAAACAAGTAAATACTTTGTAGGTAGATATTAGGTAGCTAAAAAAATCATCTGTTATCTGTGTATTCTAAATAGTGTTCTATTTTTTCTAACAAAAATAACTGGCCCTGCACTGGCCTTGGATAACCTAAATGTTTTGAACACGTCTTCATTGTCACTTTTGGTGAAAAAATCCGGTCATTCGCGATAAATATGTGGCCATCTGAATAAACTTTGATTCGTAACTAAATCCACAGTTTCGATAGCTTCTAAACTGTCAATAAAATCTTCCATTTCGTCTCAACTATTCTCGTTCAACAACAAATAAACTGTCACTTAGCGCTAAGATGCCAAGTATCGGCCCCCTATTTTTAAGGGACCCCTTAGGACCATAGGTGTCCCTTATGTAATGGTTAAAACGAAACTAACACTTAAAATTTCTTAGGTGCCTCCCTAAATTTAAGGAACGATGGTGAAAACGGCCATAATCTTGCTGTGCTAAGATTCTACCAATAATGATGGTTGTGTGCCGCATAGCTTCACAATTCCATATCAAGTTCAGGTTAGCGTTGTCTAGCCATTGCGTCACAAAATAGTCGTTGGATTTGGTGCACTTATAGTAAAAACACATTTCACCAATGTTTAAGTCCCATGTAATAGCCAGGACTTAAACATATCTGGCGACTTAAACATAGAGGGCGCCATCAACCGTGCACAAATCCAGACTCCGTCCGGAGTCTGGATTTGCGCCCTGCTACAGAGATAAATTCCAGATGCAAAAACCCGATAACACTTTTCCCAACCCGGGAATCGATCCCAGGACCTGATGCTCAGCTGTAGCGGTTCCACCACTGGACCAACGTGAGGCAGTTTTAGGGTTCCGTACCTCAAAAGGAACCCCCCTTATAGGATCACTCGTGTCTGTCTGTCCGGACCAATTAAGTTGTAATTTGGTACAAATATGAACTGTTGTGACCCAAACACGGACGTGTAAAGTAAATAAATGAAATCTGAATATGAAGGACGCTTTAGGAGGCCAAAAATAAAATGCAAACTGTACCGTGTGACATATCGAATGAAAGGTTTTATTGTGAGGGTCCTAATTGTATTTTAATCATAATTTTAAAGTTATTTAAGAAATTAGATGAAAATTTACCATTCCCTCCTTATCCCTGGAACTATTGAGCCTAAGAGTTAAAAAAAAATACAGAAAACAGTTCTTTAGGTACATATAGATTACTGAAACACCTATAAGAAGTCCATGGTGTTAAAATAACACGGTAAATCTCTCAATATTTTGCTTAGAAATTTAAATTTGCAGTTGTAATGTATGGGAGAAGATGTTTTTCAATTGCAATGTTAAGTTTGTTCTTGGGATAAATTATGTTGGGATAAAAAACATATATGGTAGATAACATATTCATTGTATAGAACCCTCACCACGCGAGTTCAACTCGCACTTGTCCGGTTTTTGTAACAGATTAGGAATACTAATACAAGCGTATCCATGTATTTACCACTACAGCATTGTTTTGTTCCGGTTTGAAGGTGAGACTTATCAACTTTTTAAACTACCTTCACTTTATTGAAAAGAGGCTGAAAAAGCTCAGTAACGCATGTTGCTGAGCTTTTACAGTTACAAACTTTTGGGATGCACAGCCCAAAAGTTCGAAACTGTATCTATTTTGACTGATGTTACCCTAATGGTTATTTTATTAGGGTATTTGAGCTTCGTCAGGGTATAAAGGGTTTTCTCGTTAAATATAGGCCCTAAGAGTCATGTTAGGGGTCCCAACCCTTAGGTTGTATCCTTCCGCCAAGGGTAAAGGAATAAAGATAAATTTGATGGATGTGGTAGATTTATGATGAGTCAGTTTTTTCGTATCCAATACAACTTTGTTGCGGGCTACATCAGCATCCTCAATAAATTTAAAATACTTTAGAGCTATTTCTTGTTAAAAATCGTAAAGGTTTATATATTTTTTAAATTGTGCCACACGCGACATGGTGTGATGTAACGTGTTCGCGGCAGCACCAACAGTATTCTCAGTGTGTTCGCTGATCAGCTCCACAATTAATTTTAATTGTTTGTTAATCTGTGTCTGTAGTGTTACACTAGATGATAAGCATTAATGTATTAATTAGGAAGATATGGTACGCGCTCCTCGACGTGGACCGCATAAATTAGGGGAAAAAACACAATCGACCTACATTACTCTCGGTTTGCGGGGAATACTCGAATCGTAGTTTGTTTCCGAGTTGTTATGGGTACGTAACAGCGACAATTATTGCTATTTCGTTCCCGCTAGAGCCCGCGTAATACGTCTCTCTATTTCGGTTGTCGAGCACATGACCAACTACATCGAGTCCATTTAATATTTACGTGATGTTAGAGAGTGGCCTATATCTTCCTATTTAATACATCAATGATGATAAGTAAAATTGTTACTAACTCTATGGACTTTGTCTGAAAATAAAAGTATTCTATTCTTTTTAACTTTATGCACATTTGAGCCGTCGATGTCTGATCATTTAGTTTTGATGCACATTTGAGCCGTCGATGTCTGATCATTTAGTTTTGATGCACATTTGAGCTGTCGATGTCTGATCATTTAGTTTTGATGCACATTTGAGCCGTCGATGTCTGATCATTTAGTTTTGATGCACATTTGAGCTGTCGATGTCTGATCATTTAGTTTTGATGCACATTTGAACCGTCGATGTCTGATCAATTAGTTTTGATGCACATTTGAGCCGTCGATGTCTGATCATTTAGTTTTGATGCACATTTGAGCCGTCGATGTCTGATCATTTAGTTTTGATGCACATTTGAGCCGTCGATGTCTGATCATTTAGTTTGCAAATGACTGGCTCTGTGTGTATGTGCATACTGTTATTTTTTGATGCCTAACCACTTTAAGATCAGATTTAGAATCTTACATATTTTCCTCTTAGATAATTTTCAGTAACCGAAATACATATTTGCTAAACTCAAGAGCTAATTACGTTAATTATGCCTGGACCTAGGAGCAGTGGTGGCCCAGTGGCAACAGCTGCGACTTACGAGTTGTAGGTCGTAGGTTTGAGCCCAGGCAGGCGCTTTACTTTGTGTACATTATTTCATCACCACTGCTCTTAAAACGGTGAAGGAAAACATCGTGAGGAAACCGGCATGTCCTAGAACCAAAAATTCGAAGACATTGACATTTACCAACCCGCACTGGGCCCGCGTGGTTAGATTACCCCTCCCTCTCACAGAGAGGAGGCCTCCCTCTCACAGAGAGGAGGCCTGTGTCCCAGCAGTGGGAACATTATAGGCTGATTATTGCCTAGACCCGGTTTAGCTCATTTCAAAATGTTTTCAAACTCAAACTCAAAGCATTTATTTCAATTAAACCATTTACAGGCACTTTTGAATTGTCAAGAAGTCGATCAGTCAGAAATATGAAGCGAGAGTTATACGTGGACGATATGGTGCTGCTGAGCCCATCGATCAGTGCCATGCGCAGACTGCTGGGTATTTGTGAAAAGTATGCACGAACCCATGGACTCAGATATAATGTGAAGAATTTAAGAGTGAAGTGATGGTGTTTAAGGCTGGTAATAAATCCCTCGCTAATGTGCCACCCTTGTATCTTTGCGGTGCCAGACTAAAGAGAGTGTCTAATTTTAAATATCTGCGTCACTGGGTCTCGGAGGATATATGTGACAACATTGATTTGGAGAGGGAGCGCAGAGCGCTGTCTGTGCGCTGTAACATGCTGGCCCGCAGGTTTGCACGGTGTACCGAGCAAGTCAAAGTGTCAGTATTTAAGGCCTGTCAATCTTTTTAGACCCGCAGCCTCTGGACTAAGTACACGCAGCGTACATACAGTGCTCTGCGAGTACAGTATATTAACGCGTTCAGGGTACTTTTCAGGCTGCCGCGCCACTGCAAGCGTGGATGGGTTTCATGCCATCATGCGAAAGCGTTGTGCGTCTCTTATGAAGCGCATGTGGGCCAGCTCGAACAGCCTTTTGAGCGTGTTCGTAGGCCGCTGGGACTAGCCGATGTGGCAGCACTGGATGCGACTACACAGTGTGGGTGGAGGCGTCCAGGGCTTGGCATAAACTAGCTCTCCTGTGCGGCGCCAATTTGTGATATTTTATTTATATTTAATCCTGTGTCTGTTTTTTATTTTTTTTATATACTAACAATAGCTATATAAGGTTTATTTTTGTGTTATTATCAGTATATGGACTACGTCTGAAATGAATTATAATAATAATAATAGCAAAATGTTGAATTCAGTGGCATCGTGTAACGTCACAGTTATTATTGTATGACGTACTGTCCTGCCCGCGGTGACACAGTCAGCTAAACAATGATAACAATATGGTTTGCATCGTCCAGCTTATGTCAAATGGATACATAAACTACGGCGAAACCTTGTGCTCCATGGGATGCGAAGATAGCGAAGTTCGTGCATATTCGGAATCAGGAATAGCCTTTTTGGTTTGTCTGTAACTTTTTTTAACTACATCGAATTCAAGCGATTACAGTATTTTGCTCGTAAACGTATTGAATAGAAACTTAATTCCGTTCGTGGACTAAACAAACCATCACCCTCAAATCTCTGATTCCACCAAATTGAGTTTATTTTAGATTTAGTTTAAAAATTGTCTGTTCGTACTTTAATATGAATGTGGTAGTGGCCCAGTGGTCGTAGGTTCGAACTACTTTGTGTAAATTATTTGACTAACTTCAGTATAGCAATTCTTAATCCGTGGACCATTTTACGAAACTCCATAAAAAACTGTCAAACAGATGAATTGCGGGATATTATAATTGTACGCAGATCATATTATGATTCTGCCAAAGCATCCATTCTAGGCCCCCAGGAAGGTTGATAACTTGGCTGAAAGCTTAACAAGTGCAACAAACTTACCCAAGTATCGCCCTTGCACTTTTCTAGCTTCCACGAAGAACAAAATCGTTTTTGCTGTACACATTTACTAGCATCGATATAATGTATTTTCAGTATGGCTCAAACTGGAACACATTCCCTAGATATGATACACTGTTATCTGCATATTGATTAATCAGTACACCACAAATAACAGCGCTTCGGGGACTGGCCCGAATAGCAGCTTATTATCAAAATAATGTTAACTCATTACCGACTGTTTTCCATATTAACGAGATGCGGATACTGGATAATAGTCCCAAACATGATTATTATGCAGTCTGAAACTGCAGGTAGGAACGGAATATGATGATTCTCATCATCATCATCAGTCCAGCCGAAAGACGTCCACTACTGGACATAGGCCTCTCCCAAAGGGGGGGGGTTTGCCATAATCGCCACGCTTGACAGGCGGGTTGGCGATCGCAATATGGTGTTAAAATGCATAGAGAACGTTACTGCCCATTCTCTAGTAATTAGTCCCTTAGTCGTCCCTTTTACGACACCCACGGGAAGAAATGGTTTAGTTCTATTCTTTATGTCCGGCACCACACGGACAATGATGATGATTCTAGTGTCATTAAAATTGTATTAACCTCGTAAGGCCCAAACCTTCCCTGCCCCCTTATTTTTGTCATTTAATTGAAGTTATGGCCTGTGCTAAAGGACAAAGCATTCTGGAGATTTCTGTGTGTCTAAACCATTAAACGTATTGCAAAACTAACTGTTGCCCGCAGCTTCGCCCGCATGGCTTTTTCTAAAATAAAAATAAAGCATAAGTTACTCCTTATAACATCAGCTATTTGCCAGTGGAAGTTCTGTCAAAATCAGTCCAGCCATTTCAGAAATTAGCTGGAACAAACAGACAGACAGACAATAATTATAAAAACAATTTTTGACACTTACATTTTAATTGTTTGTATAGACTAGCTCTTAACATTGCTAATAAAGGTTATTTGAACATAATTATTTAAATAGCAACGGGTAAAATCTAAAACAGATTCGTCTAGTAGTTAAATAATGCTATGTTATAAGTTGACTTCAAAAATGCACTTGCGAAAGTCGCTAATAAAAAACTGAAACTAGGATCATAAGTATTAGTTTAAGTAAATTGTTTAGTAAATAAACGAACATAAACAAACAATAAAACAATGGGTATAACAAGGACGTTCTAGTCTACGTTGGTATACACAATTATCATGTTCCTTGAGACCTTTCACAAATTAGAGATGCGACCACGCCGCTTGACGCTGACCTTTCATCATCATTTCAGCCGAAGGACGGCCACTGCTGGCATAGGCCTCCTCCAGTAGGGGAGGGGGTCCCATAATCGCCACGCTTGGGTGGCGGGTTGACAATCGCAGTATGGTGTTAAAATGAATAGAGAACGCTGCTGCCCATTCTCTAGTAAGTCCCTTAGTCGCTTTTACCTTGCTTTAATCTTCAAACGAAACCACTTATATTATACCAATCGAACTTTACTTAAGAAGTTCGTTGGATCATATTAGTAGGTAAACCTACTCTGAATCAATGCAATTTATTGGTTTATCTACACCCATGTTATACATCCTCTATAGCACCATCCCATTTCTTCCCGTTGGTGTCGTAAAAGGCGACTAAGGGACTTACTAGAGAATGGGCAGCAGCGTTTTCTATGCATTTTTAAAACCATACTGCGATCGCTAACCCGCCTGTCAAGCGTAGACATAGGCTTCCCCCAAAAAGGGGGAGAATTTGCCATAATCGCCATATGGCAAATCCCCCCCCCCCCTTTTTGGGGGAGGCCTATGTCCAGCAGTGGACGTCTTTCGGCTGAAATGATCAAATGACCCAAAAATATTTAAATCTGATGGAAAATGTTATCAACATTTAATTACTCACGATACAATCGCCGTACGATTAGGACCTACTGCCAAATTATTATCAATGAGCGCAAGACGACCCTGAAGGCGCGGGGGCGCCGTTAGCATGTTTTGTACGGACAACCCGGTAACATAACAACCTTACAACTTTGTGATTTTTCATGATACTGTTTTGCAATTTTGTATATAGATTGTTTACATAAAAATACTAGACACGTGTTTCGGGTTTCGCATATACTAAAAATAATGTTGTATAAATGATAAACCCACATTCGTAATTTAATACCCCTTTTTACACAACAGTTGCATACATAACTATTAGACAATTAGGCACAAATAATCATAAGCTTATGCATATTCACCCTATTTTATTCCCACTGCTGGGACACAGGCCTCCTTTCTTCGAGAGGGAGTGAACCGTAATCTACCAGGCCATAAAAACGGAAACAGCATTGTGTACCTATTAATTATTACATATATGATTAAATACCAAAAACCACGTTTGTAATAGGCATTCCGTTATACACCCACCCAAGTGACATAACGGTCATTATTATGATAAAGTTTACGGATATGGAGCACCAGTTTAATCTGAAACGTTTTTAGGGTACAAGGACGGTTGTTAGCCTTGAAATGTCGAGTTCATTGTTCGCAATATTTTGGGGTGAAGTTCATTTCACGATTGGGGCTGGAACAACGAAAATGTTTAATTTACTTTGTTTAGTGTTTAGTGAATTAACATTTTTTTTTCTATTTGATAACATTTTTAAAGGTTTTTTTTATCATACGGTAAAAATAATAATAGTTAGTAGTCTTTTCAGGGTTCCGCACCAAAATGGAACCCTTATTTATGGTGAGACTAAGTCTGTCTGTCTGTCACACCTGGATATCTCAAGAACTACTAATGCTATCAACTTGAAATTTAGAATAGTTTTAGATGATGTTTGCCCAACTATTTTTCAAACAAGAAAGAAATTTAAAAAAATATATCTTTTTTGCAAAAGGGACTGAAAGGAGGTCTTAAAAATTTTAAGTGGGGCTACTAGGGCATGTAGGGTATCATATAAAAGAGCGCTGTTTGCACATTCTCATACATTTTTTTTTTTGTTTTGTTAGGCTGCATAGTTTCCGACTTTTGATGAAAAATGTAAAAAAAATACCGTTCCCCCAACCTTATCTCCGAAGTTTGCATAGATAAAAATCTGAAATTATTCTATGTGATAGAAGTTTATGTAAAGATTACAGAAAAAATAAAACGATGTCTCTAAATAGCACAGTTTTTCAGAAATCATCAACATCATGTATACGTACGGAACCTTCGGTGCGCGAGTCCGACTCGCTCTTGACAGGTTTTTTTTTATAAATAAGTGTGTTAGTCAGTGCGTTTTATTAATTAATATAATCAAAACTAAAATAAATATTTTAATATGAAAATCAATATAAAATCCATCAGGAAGGAAAAAATATGATATAATTTTTTTCCTAAATTAGATCAATAATTGGAAATAATTTAATTTTGATATGATCTATTTCTAGCCGTATGCAAAATATTTATGATGTAGTTTTGCCACAATCAAGACATTTACTAATTCATGATAAACTACCTCCTAGACTGATAATTGAAAAAAGTTAGGAAAACCGTGTTAATATGCCGTGTTCTCATCCTCTAAAACGATAATTACACGCCTCACAACGCTTCAGCGTATGAGAGTGCTCTACTCTCGATATGTCACCTTGTCAACATTTTCCAACATTAAATCGTTTTCTATACTCTCGATTATACATGGAATTCATATTAGCAGGAAAGTTTTACAAACTAGAGACGTTCGACGGCACGGTTGGCGCAGTGGTTAAGCGATTGACTGCTGCGCTGCGTGTCGCGAGTTCGATCCCCGCACGGAACAGATATTTGTATGACCTACAAGTAGTTGTTCCGGGTCTGGCTGTTTGTGTATGTGAGTTTAAATGTTTGTAAACGCACCCACAATACAGGAGCAATTCCTAGTGTGGGGCGACGTTTTATGAAAAAAAAAAAAGAAGCTTGAAATTAAAAAAAAAACATTAGTATATTTTTAGATACATATACACCTTGACATATGTAACAAAAAAAAATACGTGTAGTGCTTTCCGTTGGCAAGTGTGTTTGTTTGTCGTCATGATTCACGTCGTCAATGACACACAATGGATTAATCTTTATCTTCTTTTATCTTTCGGATGAACCCTATTGAATTTCGTTATTAAACTCACAACCGTTCAAAGATATTAACAAAAAATCAATGAATTTTCTTAGATTTTTTTCCTGTAAGATTTATCGTCAACATGTTTCTGTTTGTGAGGCGTGCACTTTTAGATTATCCCTTATCATTACAACACTCATTCTAACTACAAGAGGAAATAAAATACACAAAGTGGCTTCAACAGACGAAAACAACCGATTTATCGTAAACTAAAATCGCTTATTTACAAATCGATTCCCGCAATCGTTGTCATCCGTAACATGTTTTATAACATAATGATTGTTACGTTTGTAATCTTCGAACCGAATGACCGATTCGATGATTTTATCGATACAATGGTCAGCGGATGGTCAGCAAAAACATCACGGTTGGACGGAAATCGATGCAAATTGAGCTTGAGGTTTTGATGTTTAATATCCAGAACTAGTTTGGAGGACGGAAAATTATGTTTTTCTGACGGTCTGTAATTGAATAGTTAGTTTATAGCCTGGCGGATGACTGTCCGGTGTTTTGTTGGAATTTAATTTCCAAACAAAAATTGAATTTTCGCTATAGGTACAAATGGATTAATGGATGCACTTTAGGGTTTATTTTTATCACAATGGTTTTATGATTTTCGTCCGTGTTTTGACTAATAATATTTGTGCCAAAATTATTATTGTTATTTCTGCTTTGTTTCATGAAAATGTTTTTAAATTTTATTTTCCAGTGAACTGATCTTTGAATGCGTGAAAAATAACCTTCTGTTTTAAATAATTTTAAATGACATACTTTTAAAGGTCTGTTTTCACACTTTTAAACGTCATTTGAGCTTCATTAAATTATTTCATTGTATTATATTAACTTAATTACCGTGGGCACAACATCCATAATAATCACGTTTCTACCTACTGGTTTCCAAAAAAAAACGTCTACCTACATGAAATACGCAGACACTGAAATAATATTCTTATTTTCCATTTTCCAAATTCTGTTAAGAATAAAAAAACATAACAAAAGCCTTTGTGACAAACGGGTTCTGAGAAAAATAATGTATCAGAACGGATATTATTTTAAGCGGCCACAAAACTTATTTAAATGGAAAATGAACAATGTAAACAATGTTCACATTGTTTTTGGACACCTACAAGCAGCGGGAACGTGGCTTTTGAAACGTTTCTCTTTTTTTATTCATCCTTAAAATCAGATGTCTCACTAAAGGTTCCCGCAGATAACCGTGTTACTACAGCGCGCCGCAACTGTAGTAGAAAATTTTCCATGAAGGTTTCATAGAAATTGATCTATGAAAACATCATGCCTGCCTGTCTGCGGGAGCCATACGCCTGCGGGGCCTGCAAACGTTAACTGAACCAACCGTGGCCTATGAGAAATACATATCGAGGGGTAAAAGGCAGCAACATGGGGGGAGGGGGTTAAAGCAACATTTTGGACGAAATTTACTTATTCGGATTAGCCGGGTTTCGTACGAATCTGAGCACTTTTTTGCGATAAACTTACCCCTTAAGACAATGCAATATAAGTGCATAATTCAAATCAAAGAAAGCATCAAAAGTGCAAGAGTGAGTGAAGTGCATCAAATTTGTCATATTTTTTTAGTACTTCATTAAAGTTGTACACAAAAATTGGAGTTATAAGTCGTTATTTTCGTCCTAAAATTTCAGTTGAATGGCAGATAAAGCGTTTTTGGATGTAGCTAACTTTAGGTGAAAAATCCCTTCATACATGTTGCTTTCCACTACTAACACTTTGTTTGGAGCTTTAAACAGTTTGAGTGTTAATTAAGTTAAAGTACGAAACAAAACGTACGTAGTGTACCTACATAATAAAATATTTTCTAACAGAACTTTTTTATTTATTCTGACATACTTAATAATTATTCATCCATTTCAATACTACATTTTCTTAGCTTACTTATAAATCTGTCATTATTATCAACAACCATGTTTTATAAAATTCTTTTCAAACATGAGAAATCAAACAACTCATTAAGAATGTTCATCGTTGCTTAAGTCAACTTGTCCGTATTATCAAAACCCAAAACCCCATTCGTACTTAAACAAAATAGCGTATTCCTAATATCATTGAGTTACTTCGATAAAATCATTTTGCTTTCTACTACATTTTAAGCACTGTACAGTCACGTTTTGCCTGCTGCTGATTAGTGACACGGTTGGAAGTTGAATCATTTTTCTTTTCTCTAGAAATAAGGCGATGCAGATGATTTTGTATTAAGCGACATTTATCCTGGAATTTAAAGCAATTTTTGGTGAATATTATACCGAAACATTAAGGTTTTATTGCAATAAAGATCCCCAAGATTCCCATTAAAGTAAGAGCAGTAGTTTTTTTGTAACGATTTTTTTCCAAAATTTTGAATCTTTCAATGGTTTTCCTGTAAAGTCTACAAACATGAAATGTGGGTTATCCTTATGAGATAGACATTTATACCATCGCGGACTTTTTGGTAGACCTTTATAAGGTGTACAATACTGTAGTATTCAGCCAGCGTTTGCAATGTAAACGCAAAATGTGTTTATTTACGACATCACATTAGAAACCTCTAAAATTATCAGTGTTTTTCTACTATATTATGTATCTATTATACATATAAACCTTCCTCTTGAATCACTATCTATTAAAAATTGCATCAAAATCCGTAAAGATCTAAGCATACATAGGGACAGACAGCGACTTTATTTTATACTATGTAGTGATAGTGATTACACTATTAAACGTAATCTTTGATTATTTATATTTATTTGTTTATATGTCTAGATAGAGTGTCGCGCTGCAAAAGAACTAAAACAAATAGGCCAACTTTGATAGGCTGGTGTGCGTGACAGTTATAACACTCGCGCTACGTCATTTTTTGGACGAGCGAATTTGTTTGACAAGTCCACAGCCCTGACTGTCTATCTAGACATATTTATATCTATGGGCGTAATCTATACTAATATTATATAGAGGAAAGATTTGATTGTTTGTTTGTTTGCATTGAATAGGCTCCAAAACTACTGAAGCGATTTAAAAAAATCTTTCACTGTTGGGAAGCTACACTATCCCCTGGTGATATAGGCTATATTATATTTGGGTGATATAGGCTATATTATATTTTCAAAAAAGTTAGGGATCCTTACTAAAACTCCAATAATGTAACCCAAGGTGTAAAAAAAATACCTAAAATATTATTTATATCGCATGCGCGGCGAAAACTATTAATGATAGAATAGAGGAAATATTTGATTGTTTGTTTGTTTTCATTGAATGGGCTCCGAAACTACTGAACTGATTTAAAAAGTAATTTCAGTGTTGGGAAGCTACACTATCCCTGGGTGACATAGGCTATATTATATTTTCGTGCGAAGCCGGGGCGGGCCGCTTATAGTGTCATATAAATCATTATTCTAGTATAGGACTGTTATCCTCATAAGCCAAAAGCCTGACAGGATATGGCAAGCATCGCCAACTAGAATTTTGATACCTTAAAGAGTCTAAATTACCTGCTTTTAATTTTAAGGCATGCGAAATTTATTCTTTCTTGTGCTTTGCAGTTCTTCTCCTTTATCTGCTTATCGTGTCAATAAAAAAGTTGTAGGAGCCCATTGGTCTAGGCGCTCGAGAAACTGCTTATCTGCTTACATCCCAGTAGCTCCCAGTTCATACACGTTAATTCTATTCTTAAACAATCACTCTGCAGCTAAGCTGTTATCACACCAACCGTATCATGTTTCCGTTAAACGACAAGTGGGTCAGCGGGTGTTTGTTGTGGCACGGTTCAACGGTGAATCAATTGTCGAGTTGACAATGTGTTGGTGTGACTGATGCTCTAATGTGTGGTGCTCGCTTAAATACAGTGTGAGTCTTGATAATATGCACATATCGAAATCAGGGAAACTAAGCTTAATTTTATTGACGGAAAAAATATTTAAAAAAATCTTAAGCAAACGAATACCTGTTTTTTTGGGTGGGAAATTATCTAATAACTTCTCCCGCTCTGGGCTGAGCGGGAGGGCGTGTCAGACTTTTACTGACTAAAACCCGTGTTCCGTCCGTTGCCAGGCCTTGTGTGCCAGGGCCACGATATCCCTTTCGGACAAACTCGTAACCCTGGCAGGCATTGGCCCCAACGGACCCCGTCAGTTGGTGCTGACATCTCTTTAAGGCGCGCGTGAAACACAACCCGCCGTCAACCTGGTCCTGGTCCTTATCGGACGGCGGGCTACCCATCGCTCACCGTCCGCAGGCACGCGCCTACGGTGGCCGGAAATCAGCTTGCGACTCCCGACGCCCGGGGCGTCTCCTGCGGCAGCTAAGGGCGTGAGGGCGCGAACCCTGTCTCACCCTCACGCGTTCCGCCTCCTCCTTCGCGAGCATTACTGCTTCGCCGAAGGAGGTGATGGCTTCCCATGCACTCTCGCTCCGAACCATGGCCTGAACCAAGGCCGGATGCGAGATATCGCTGCCGCTGATTGCCTCCGTGAGGACACGGCGGTGCTCCGCCCAAGAAAACGAATACCTGAATCAAAAAATGGTTTTCACATAATCGCAATATTTTTGTACAACCTTTCCAACGACACCAAAATGAGATAGACAAGAAAGAAAAAATCCCCAGGTTACGTAAAAAAATTAAATAAAAAAATAAGATGCTGCTGCCAGCCGTACCGTAATTTTATTTAATTTTTTATAGTTATCTAATATATTGAAAAAATTAGATTTTATTTAACCACTTTGTCGGCGTGATTAATATCCATGAAATCCATTTATACCCTGCCAAATTAAGGCTTCTACGAGTACATACCAGCGCGACTTGGCGCGCGACGCGACACGGCACAAAGACCCCGCGTGTCGCGGGACGAGCGGTGCCTTTGTGTCGCGTCGCGACGTTCGACAAGTCGCCCCGGTATGTAGAAGCCTTTACAGCTTTTTAGTACATAATACGAGTATCTGAGCTAAGCCGCTGACAGATAGACAGACAGAGAGATGGACATGGCGAAACTGGAAGGGTTCCTTGTTGACTACGGCACCCAAAAACTAATAAGAGCACTATTTGAAAAATTGTGAGCAAGCAGACCTTGGCAAGATAATTAGGCTAAGCAATAAAAGAGCACTGTGAACTCGTGGCTACTCATATCACACATTTTCAAAACTGACTGACTTAAGGGGACGATAACAGACTTTTAATGATTTTATACTGAAAATCACGTAAACGAGTAGTGTTAATGATTCGAAAAAAAATATATGTTAAATTAGAGCATTTTCTCAATAACTTAATATGTGAATATTTTAGATTATGTTTATATTCCATAGTGAAATTAATTTGTAAAGGTATGTCTACCGCCGATAAAAAACTGAGAATGGCGCAAAATCTACCAAGCATATTTTTCTGAAACCTTCACCAATTTAAAGATAATTTAATTATTGATCTTTTAGTATAGGTACGCGTTTTATTAAAATACCTTTTGTTTTGTGTATAATAAATTACTAATGCGGCAAATTGGGGACAGCGCTCCTTGATGGGCGAGTCCTTTTACTGGCTGAACATACGACGCGTTGCGTGAGCTCATTACAGAACACGCAAGCTAACTACTCAAGGTCACTGGCATATATCTCCGTCTTAAGACTGTTTAGTGATCCCTATAACAAATAATATCTACAATACAATCACATAAATTACAGCTTTTGTCATACGTAGTTCAGTCTCTGTAGGTCTCTAGGCATTTACAATGATTAATTGGCACGAAAACAGGCAAAGCTACAAACCGAATGCTAGCAAGAAAACCAAGATTAACGACCGTCTTGATTTATTTTCACGGACGCTATTCATACCCTTGATCGGGGCTTATGATGGGGATTCATCAAGGGATTTGAAAGGATCATAGGGCTGATGGTCGGATGCTCGTAGTAGTTACATATTTGAGGTACATTTTTGAATAGTTCAAAAAATAAAGTGTGGTTCTCCGAGAGAAAATAAATAGAACGAATGAAAGAAAATACGTTTATCTGCGGTACACATGACGCAAAAAAGAACATAAACACAAAAATAAGAAAAGGTTGGGGGAAACATGCGTCACATCCACGAAAACGGCTATCGCTCAGCATTATACTGCGACCCTATGCAAGACAGAGCCCCAGCGCTGGTTTTCAGCGACACCCGGCGCCGACGTATGACGTCGTACGTGCACCGTACGTCGTCATTACGTCGGCGCAAACAATTAATAGGACGCTATGGCCGGTACATCATACATAAAGAAAAATAATATAATGTAAATAAGTGGTAGAATAAACTAAACAGAAATATTAAAAATAGACATACATGCTGTGAGAATATCATCCTCCTTAAACTTTTTACGCTTTAAGTAGTGGCAACATTTCGTAAGTTAAAAACTTCACATCTCCGTGAAAAATGCCACATATCCTCTGTTCCTGACAGATAAAGATATAGTTCCAGTAGATGAGTTACATAACATAATATAACATCACGCCCGTAATCCCCGTTAGGCAGAGCAGAGGTACACCCACCTTTCACCAGTGTAAGACGAGGCTACTGAAGAATTCCTGATAGAAAAACCCTATAAGCCTTTGCCCGACCTGGAGATCGAATCCAGGACCTCATTGCTCAGGACTAGTATTTGCGACCATTTGACCAACGAGGCAGTACCATATAATCTCTTTAGAGAATTATATGATTAAGTACGTTTTAAAAAAGTATATTATTTTATCACCTTTTCAAACATTTCCACCAAAATTGTGCGGGTGTTATCAGCCCACAAATACGGGAACACTGTTATAGTTTCACGATATTATTATGTTACTAAAACAACATTCAGAACGGAACTGATAGAGAATTGGGAACAATTTTAGGAACAGTTTCAGTTGGAGCCAGATAACAGGTTGAAACATTCTAATCTGTGTAATCTCAGAGTTTCATACCCAACCTATCTCGTAACGGAAAATGGACCAGGATTCATTAAGTTTTGACTTTAATATATTTGAAATTCAACTGCCGCTTATCTCTCCCAAAAGCTACGGCTGAGCACGCGGCCCTTAATTCCATCCCCAGGTCAAACACGATTCCTATTACATGGGGCAAAACACACAGCTGGCGAAATGGTGTACCTACTATGGGTACGTACACTTCTGCCCATCCATTCGTATAATTTTTCTATACAAGTTTCATGTTATGTAACGCTGTTCGAAATGGAATGCAGCGTCCAATTGGTATGTCTTGGGGCTAAATGGATAGATATATGACAAAGTATTTTTTTTAAACTCGATATTTTGGAGTTGATTTGATAATAACAGCAGATTCATGAAAACTATGACTTTAAAACATATACCCCCATAATACAAAACAAGGTTTATCTTCAGACCCAGGTTTAAAACATGGAGCCATTATTGAATTTCGAACTTTATTCCGACTATGGTAAAGTTCCTAAACACAAAAAACTGACAACTTAGTACCGAACTAAGTTTTCAGTTTTGTATATAGAACGGTATTTCAATCACTGTTACGTTCTTATTACAAAAACTGGCTCCATGGTTAAGCCATGTCAAAATATAAATCTTGTTTTGTAATAAGGCGGATAAAGTCAGTCTGTTTTACCCATTGGCAAAACTTACTGAATACTTCCTGTTACCAATCAATGGATATGCAATTCGTCACACCTATGCATTGCACATAATACTCTTGTACTCGTAATTTGCTGTTTTAAATAGGTGTTGCTAGGCAGAGTGAACTAACTTGTTCTAATACAAACCTCTGTGGTATCATGACGTAAAATATAGCATAGATCTCCACAAAAAGCACGAAACAGTATTATAACAAAGTAGAAAGAGCAACCTCCCCAGTTGTTCCATCTATACCAGTAGCATTTGAATCTTTACAAAACTACAACAACTTGGATCCGGATCCACGTAAGTTTTCTATTTATCCCAAAAAAGACGACTACATAGGGATCAACTTTTAGCCCTCAAACAACTAAGGAGTTTGCCAAATTTCAGCGCGAATGACCAAAGTATCAAACATGTTTTTCCTCCACAAAACACTGTTGGGCTATCCGGAACCTTAACACCAACACTTTAGGCGATAAAATGGGGTGTATGTGTTGGAATATGTTAGGATAGTGTAGGTTCTTAAGCGAGGTAGCCGGCCGACCAATATCGTACAAATTCAATAAACATGCGCTCACGAACATTCTCAGGAAACATCTTTGTTTTTCTGTAAAGCCTCAGAATGGAAATAGTTTATTAATATATTATGATCTCACGCATTCTCTTGAGGTCTAAGATCTAAGGTGAAGGTGGGAAAGTTGAATGAGATCACGATTTCGGTAAATAGGAAAGGGAATACTCAAACTCCATTTTCTTTTAAAGTCATGTTTAAGAAGTAAAATAACCTGCAATCAATCTGCCTAGCCTTTTCCCAACTATATACTACTACTACTACTATTATTATTTCCATTATTTAATGATTTACATATAAATTAAATTTAAAATATTAGAATATAAAAAAGTATATAAAAACATTTAAAACTATAAAAAAAAAAAAAAATATTATTGCTGACTTAGACTTTTGAAATCACTTAAATTAATCTTCTTCAATCTAATTATTATTATTGCACGTTCCAAATCATTAGACCTACATATTAAAATGATATAACAAATTATGTTTATACCAATTTCATTGGTAGAACATAGAGATCTCGCGAAAATGTATATTTTAAGACCTATTATGTACTATGTTCACAAATAAAGTTTGATTTGATTTGATTTGATATTGTGGTCGGCCTCCAGTCTGACCGGATGTAGCTGAATACCAGTATTTTACATGGAGCGACTGCCTATCTGACCTCCATATCCCAATTACTGGGTAACACGATAGCCCTTGGTAGGACTGGTTGTCAGACTTTTGGGCTTCTGGCTACCCATAACGACTGGGACCAACGGCTTGTCGTAATTTTTGAAGCATGGAGAGGTCTCGAATAGTCTAGATTATATAATCTATTCCTTCTGCACATGTGGCTTCCCTGGTACCTCATTAACGGCAAAAATATGTAAATGTCTATTAACTGCTCCCAAGTTGCGGTGTTTATGTTATTTATTTTTTACATACTTCCTTGACATAATCGATGTTTTTTTTTTAACAATTTAATTTCAACAAGGCTCTAACTTTTATTATTGAATCATATTTTAATGTGTTTTTTTGTTAATGTGAGGACGTTGTAGGCTTAATAGCACAGTGCACGGTTCCAATTGGTCGTTTCCTATTATTAACACTGTAATTTGAAAACATTGTAAAAGCCAATTTTTTTTAAAAGAGTAACCGTGGAGTTTCTTGCCGGCTCTTCTCCATAGCAAACGACCAATTGGAACCGTGCACCTAGCTTTTGACGTTTGTGCCCATGTAGGCTTATGTGAAATCAAAATATTTTTGATTTTGAATTTGAATGGATCACCCATTACAATGGTCACCCGTCCACGAACCAACCGCGGCAAGCGTAGCGTAACTTTCGATCAACCGTCGTGGCTGGTATCATGTAGCCACTAGCCCTTAAGCTCTATAAGAAGTCAAAATTACTCTCATACAAGTTAACGGCAATAATGGTTAGTTTCTGATTCGGCACTTCCCGTCTTTGCAAACAATGTTGATAAGAAATCTTATGACCTGCTTTATCTTCTTTAAAAGTTGTATTGTTTAATTAGCACAATCAGTTATTGGAGTTTCCTAAGAGTTATGATAATGGACTTTAGAGATCCGTACCGACGGAGACCGCGTACCGGAAGACGTATCGTTGGAAGGCCTCGGGAACAAGATGGACCGATGACCTAGTGAAGGCCGCAGGAATCCGCTAGATGCGGGAAACACAAAACCGGTCGATGTGGCAGTGCTTAGGGGAGGCCTATGTCCAGCAGTGGACGTGTTTCGGCTGAAATGGTGAATTATGATGATAATGGGTAAAAAGTAGAAAAGGCATGAAAACCCGTTCTACGTGCACATTTCATGAAATAGATTTAATACTAATGGACGAAAGTATAACTTTGTTCCAGTAGATACCTCTTGAAAGAACTTTTAAATAAATACAATTAAATTATAAATACAACGATGAACACCAAATTTTTCTTGGAAAAATAAAGGGTTGTGCAAAAATGTTCTAGCGATCGACTTTGTCCATACCAGTGAATTTGTAAAAATAATATTTTTGTTTCACTCAAGCCATGAACTGCCAGTTCATGGACCGGTCGAGAACATTCTGTGGTTTTGTGTAAGTATATCACACCTGATCAAATATTTGTGTAGTCTGGAGGTGTACGTACGTTTGGTAGATCAAACAAATGTTTTCTGAATAATTTGTCTGTCCTATGTTAGCCTCAACTATTGCCATTCTACAGGTTTGTTAATACATTCAAAATTAAAGTAAGTTAGGATTGGATAATAGTCGAATAAGTAGTAATGTATGAATTAAAAGTTGCGAACTATCTTTAAGGGTCAACTCACATCGAGACGCGACGCGTCGCGACGTGACGATACTGGAAGAGGCCAGTGATTTCACGCTGCGCCGCGCGCCGCCGCGAGACGCATCGCAACATCGCGACGCGCATAGTAAAATCGTTGGCAACACGACGCCTCGTTGCGCAGCGAGTCGCCGCGCGGCGCAGCGGAACGTGTCTACATTCACCCACGCGTATAGTAAATAGTAGAGACAAGTCGCCACGACAGCCTTGGAGCGTCGCGCGGCTTCGTGAGGCGCAGCGCCGCTCTTGCACGCCCCGCGTACCGGCAATTCACCGCTGCGTCGCGATGCGTCGCTCTACGCCGCGAGGCATTACGAGGCGTAGTGCTGCGTGGTGTAACGTATTCTAAATTCTCACAATGAAATGTGTATCTTTTCGTGTAGAAAATAAAGTTATATTTTGAGTCGCTCTTTTAAAGTGTGCGCGCAGCGTCGCGTCGCGTCGCGTCTCGGTGTGAGCTGACCCTAAGCTTTTGTTTTATTTAACCACTGGCTGACAGACGTTGTCCTGTCCCAAAAATTCATACAAAAAAATTACGTTTTATCTGTCCAGAATTTGAAGATTTTCCGGGAAACCTTTCCAATTTTTCTTTACCTAAAAACTTTATTCGGACTATTATGAACATTTTAAGATAATAATTAGCGAAATCGGTCCAGCCATTCTCAAGTGATGCGTTTACCAATGAACAGCATTTCTATTTTTTTATTTATACAACGACGTGCCACAACAATGGCAACATTAATTTAACACACGGGTAGGACCTAGTGGCCAGTACCTAATCTTAAAAATATAAAATATTTTTACATTGATTTTTTTTTATTTTCAAACAAGCTAATATCTCTTTCCTCCAATTCGCCTAAACTATAGACGTTATTTGTTTTTATTTAATTAATGCGATGTTACGATCCATGACCCCGGCAAATGACCTCTACGCTACAGTTCTTTAAGTACAGGTTGCCCCAAAATGCTATTCTAGATAATTGCTAATAAATAATAACGTTTAATTCAATTAAAATATCCTCATCAAAACAAAACGTGAAACTTTATAGGTGTATTAAATTAATGTCGCCATTAAAGGCTCGTACAGACTGGTGCGATACCGAGGGCGCGACAGGCAGCGACAAAGAAATTGTGCTAGGTACTAGTGTCGCGTCGCGCCTGCGATATCACGCCAGTCTGCACGAGCCATTAAGCGGCATGCTGTATACATTAATTAAGATCACACAAAAAAAATAAATAAAATAAAAAGACAAGTAGAATACAAAGGTAATGCCCATTTCTAAAGTATTCCAGCAGTTCTATTACTGAAAATCTTTAAGAAACCTACGAATGAATTTCTCAAGATGCTTTTTAAATCCTAAACTTCTCCCACAAGACTTATCAATAAATAGCCCAGTATATCACCGGCAGCTGTTGTGTTCCGAAATGAAGTGGTTTATGTACAAAGGAGGCATTGGATGAGCGCCAGACGACGCCGCGAGCTCTTGTTAGTGCAGTCGAGGGGAAACACTCTGAGTAATATTGTTTGGTAGATAAATATTATATTAGAGGCCTGTGAGCTCAGCCTGCAGGGATGTTATGATCGAGGAATGAAGAGTGTAATTAGTAATGGCATATACGGTGGTTCTGGTTTTCTTGGCGTAAAAGCATGACTTGATAAATCTTATTTTTATTTACTTTTGTATTTTTACATTCAATTACGATTTATTATTAAAGCTAAGTGGAAGAGAGGGTCCTTTCAACATTTATAAGTGTAATTTTTATGGTGTACTTATTAGAGAGTTATTTATTATTTTATGTTCTCTAAATCACATGATTTAAAGTATATGCACTTTGTAATTGAAATAAACATTTTTATTTTATTTATAAACAATTGGCGAATACTATTCAGTCAGTTTATCCTGTAAAACTCTCACCGTGAAAATGTTGGCGAAGCGACCTGTCATCCCAACTGACGCCCTAGCTTCAGGCTCGCAGGTGGGATAAAGGTGGCGGTGAAGTGAGTGTGAAGTAACCTAAGTTTCCACGGTGAGATTTTTACAGAACAGCACTGAAGGTGTATCTTCTAAATATCACGTTCGTACCCAATCCATGCAGGAAAGTCTGACATTTTTAATCACAAGCAAAATAACTTAAATCATAAACATATGTTTTTTAACTGCTTTCAAACTTGTTGAGAAATCATTCCCAAATTCACTGAGGAACATAATCTCATAAATACTGATATTATTATCATTTTATTACAATTTCATATTAATACGGTATCATATCTCAAATTATCAATTTTCTTATTAAAAACCCCGAAACATCAAACGATAATATTAGTTAATACCACAACATATTTGTAAACAGCATCTATCAAGCCAACACGTTAACAAAACAGAGTCATCCACGCCGTTAATTCCCCTAAGTGCGAACAATGTGTGGAGTTAACTGTTCATCAAACATCACACAACAGTAACTGTCTTATTTCCCGGTCTATGAACCAACTCCCTCGTGAATGCCGTAAATATATTTGTATTCATAGAAGTACACAATGCTGGAATACTTTCTTTATAAGTGTCCGTTCACATGATTCAGACTTTGCAGTCCGACTATCTTTCCAGGTTTGCACTCTCTAGGAACAGGTGTAAACACTGCCCCCCTTATTACAAAACAAGGTTTATCTTCAGACCCAGGTTTAAAACATGGAGCCATTATTGAATTTCGAACTTTATTCCGGCTATGGTAAAGTTCCTAAACACAAAACTGATAACTTAGTACCGAACTAAGTTTTCAGTTTTGTATAAAGAACGGTATTTCAATCACTGTTACGTGCTTATTACAAAAACTGGCTCCATGGTTTAAGCCATGTCAAACTATAGATCTTGTTTTGTAATAAGGCGGTGCTCGTTTATACAAGATCTGAAAGTAAGGGTTAACAAAATTGACTACCAGTACCACCTTAAATTGTCCGTATATTCTAACCACAAATGTCATTCTATATCTGTCTTTTATATTGTTTTATTGTTAATGTGAGGACGTTGTAGGCTTACTCGTAATAGACTGTAGATCTGTAGAGCATTTTCTATTTTGTTAAGTACCTGGTACTTTGGACGGGCCTACGCTGTCCTCTCATACTTATTAACATTAACACTTATTAACACTGTAATTTGAAAACATTGTAAAAGCCAATTTTTTTTTAAAGAGTAACCGTTGAGTTTCTTGCCGGCTCTTCTCCATAGGAAACGGCCAATTGGAACCGTGCACCTAGCTTCTGACGTTTCATAAGTGCCCATGTAGGCTTATGTGAAATAAACATATTTTTGATTTTGATTCCCTGACAGCAGTTGTATGAAATGGCTAGGTATAACACGGCGCGTATTGTGCCAATTTGATAAATAAATAATTTCCCTGACTGTACAGTGATTATGTGCTTTCTTATGCCAGTTTACATGGTCAGACGTCGCAGTTTATCTTTAATGGTTTGCGATGCAGCAACGTCGTATTTTGAATCTTCACTATTATGATCAACCTGAGGAGATTTATTTCAGGACTTTTTGTACTTCCTAGCGACTGCCGTAAACAGAAGTGCATAATGAATATACTTCTTGAATAATCCTCACACATGTGCTAATTTTGCCTCGCTGTAATTATAGCCTAGTGTACTGTGTACCTACTGGGCAGTATTTCTATCCCTCAAAGTCATGCCAAACCACAATACAAACTAAGCCACTCTGCAGACTAAAGCCGTGTATTCGGGCACTAATACACCAAACATGATGCTGGAACACTTTTCAACCTTAAAACTAATGGCATAAGGGTGAAAAATGGTCAACCCCAATCGTCGGCGGTTGTACCTGCTGACGGTCCTGTTGATTATTACCGTGTCTATTGTTCGCCGGTGACGTCACACCTAGTACTAAACAATAGGATTCCGCAATAGATATGGGAAAAGATGAACAGATATTGTATAAACAAAAGTCATAGATGTGATGGATTGTGAAAGAATATTATGTGTAGAGTTGACATTTTGATTTCAAAAACAGCACAGCGGGGCGAGCACGGCCTACTGTGACATGACCTGAGTCACACATTTTATCTCAGTTTGAGAATGCTAGTACACATTGACATGACATAATTTATCATGACTGTTTGTAACACCAAAGAAATGAATTGTGACATAACATAACATCCTGCTTGTAGTCCCCGAAGGGTTATGCAAAGTAGTACCTATAGTACACTCACATTTGTCCATTTATGTTTTTTTGATTGATTGAAATCTTTATTTTTAACATAAACAAAACAGATAAATGCCATCCAGATCTTATTCTAAAAGCATTAAACAATAGGATTGGGTGTTTTGTGCAGACTTTGGCGCCTATGCAGGGTTATTTTTAAAACGTCAATAACCTCTTAAGGGGTCATTGTACTCATCATTATGAACAACTTTTACTATAGGACCAAACCTGAAATCGCGACAAAAAAATCTGCTGTTCCCTTAATTTTAACGAATTATTCGAACATAAATGTAGGGAAATGCTGATTTCTTTTTCGCGATTTCAGTTTTGGTCCCATAGTAAAAGTTGTTCATAATGATGAGTACAATGACCCCTTAAGAGGTTATTGACGTTTTAAAATAACCCTGTATAAACATTTATTTACTTATACATAAATGATGTAATGATTCAGAGGTATCATATTGCTTAAGGTACAGCGCAATGATTAGGCACAAACGCACTATAAAACACTTGTTACACTATTTAAATTCCATGTAATTGCGAGCTTATTTCCATCAACTGGGCACAAATCCTAACTCCGGGCTGCTACTGAGAAGTTCCATAGGGGAGACTCTGAGCTTTTATTGAGAAGTTCCTTATGGGAAAACCCAACACGCGTTGCCCGACCTGGGAATCGAATCCAAGACTTCATGCTAACTAGACCAACGAGGCAACAAGAATGAGTCAGTTAATTGTTGAGGACACGGTTGGCGCAGTGGTTAAGCGATTGACTGCTGCGCTGCGTGTCGCGGGTTCGATTCCCGCACGCAAACAAATATTTGTATGACCTACAAGTAGTTGTTCCGGGTCTGGCTGTTTGTGTATGTGAGTTTAAATGTCTGTAAACGCACCCACGATACAGGAGAAATTCCTAGTGCAGGGCAACGTTCAAAAAAAAAAAAAATACCTGTTGTTGACCGGGCCTACAGATCATCTGCCCTAAAATTATTGATCAGGAGTGGGCCCCGAGGTCTGAAAGTCTTTAATTATAAACTGTACTCCTTTATCGGGTAGTCATGGTCAGGTTACAGAAGTTCTGTGTAAAATCTATTAAACCGTATTACAAAGCGGAGCGCTCGTAAATCTATGGTCAGTTACCAGTCTGACCGGATGCCGCTGAATACCAGTATTTTTAACCGACTTCTAAAAAGGAGGAGGTTTTTCTTGGTTGGCTGGGTTATTAGTTCGGCTGTGTCTTTTTTTTAATGTTTCTTCACCTATATCTCCGTCAATGATGGAAAATTATTATTTTTTTGTAAGGGAATGCTCCTGAGGTGGTCCCATTACCACCAAATCTCCAAATCTGATGAGGGGATCCCATGGAAATCGAGGGAAACCCTCAAATTTTATAGACAAACCTATAGCGATTTGGATATTTTTTATAGTAACTCGTGCATTTGCTCTTGGAAATCACCATTTGGACAAGTGGAACTGATGATGGAGACCAGAGATTGCCACCGGAACAATATAATAATAAGCAAGTATATTTAACGGGTTGCGATTCGATTAGGTTCGTTATCACAATGCATATGGTGAGTGACAGTTCTCCTGGTTCTTACCAGGAGAACTCCTCAACAATTAACGTCCCAACATCGGGAAAAGCAATATTATGTAAAAGGTAATGAGCAGTTGACTTAAGGCTATTGTAACTTAGATAAATTAAAAACTGACCCACTAAAAAGTGAAAAATAAAAAACTTTTTACAAAAAAAAATAACCGACTTGCAAAAAAACACTACAAAGTGAAAAATAACTTTAATTTCGGAAGTCGGTGGCAAAAAAATAAAATACAGATCCAAAGACACCGACTTCTTCGTTATCGGCTTAACCTGATGGATCGACCCGTAGGGCTGTCATTACTAAGCCTAAATATAAAGACCCGTAATCTATACATATTATACATTAAAGTCGTTTTCTTGTGACCACGTTGTTCTTCTAAACTAAGGTAACGTATATTCATCCCAAATATGGAACCATTTCATTATGCGTGGTCCGACACCCACTTGACCGATTATTTTTTATAACCTATTAAAATTATCAACGCTGAGTCGCTGGTCATCATGTGCTGAATGTGTGCCATGGTGACAGTTTGCGCTTCAATATCTCTTACAGCCTGTTTAGCAGTTTTTACGTGAACATGCCACGAATAGATAAAAGAGGCAGTAAAGTCACTAACAAAACCTAGCCGTGACATATTCGTATGTGACGAGCGACTTTTTAGTCATTTTTTATTTGAAAGGCATCTGCCCCCGCTTTTGTTCGGTGAATCATTAAAACCATACAGGGGGAACTGCAATATGGTGAAGGCAAAAACCGGCCAAGTGCATGTCGAGACATCATAATGAAGGTTGTAGTTGAAAACCATGTTCTCCCATTCATCGACATACGCCACGGTCAATTTTCCAACTGGAAATACTGGAAAATATTTTTTTAAGTGATAAAACTATAAATTATAGATTTTTGGACTTTTTTCCTTTACCTGAGCTGTGAGTACCTACCTACACAGTACACTATAGGTTTTGATTTATTTGCGAGTATCAAAATAATATGTCACATAAATCGCCATATTTTTTATTGCTGTTAACCTAAAAGCTTGATTTTTAGATCTCCAAGGGACTAGTAGACCTAAAGACAAAGACATTTATTCGTCGGATATGGTAGGCACAGAGTCGTATAATTGAGTTATGCTCAGGACACATCCACCCCTGCCAGGGTTACGAGCCTGTCCGAAAGGGATATCGTGGCCCAAGCACACAGGCATTTGAAGGAACACGGGTGGGTTTTAGCCAGTAAAAGTCTGACACGCCCTCCCGCTTCGCCCAGAGCGGGAGAAGTTATTAGATAATTTCCCACCCAAAAAAAAAAAAAAGGACACGTCCACCGCTACAAGCGGCATACGAATATTAAATATTGCACATGGGCATAAAACCTACCCAAAAGATCTTGACAGACTGACAGACAGACAGCCGGACGGACAGATAAACGGACAACGAAGTGATCCTATAGGGCTTCCGTTTTTTCCTTTTAAGGTACGGAACCCTAAAAATGGTGATCTCAGTTGTGCACACATTCTATCAATTTGCGAGTGTTGTCATATGGGATGGATATGATACAGTTTTAAAAGACCACGTTGTAGATTTTAAAACTTTTAGTCATTGTAATAGGTGGTCTCAAACAATTCGAAGCAAACATATCTAACTTAAAGTCATGTAATAAGGGATGTAGCTATGAGAGAGTGCCAATATAGAGCAACGCCAGGAGGTTAAAGTTTAGAAGGAGACTTTTTGATAAGGTTTCAGAAGTCAGCATTAAGGCTTCTACATACCGGCGCGACTAGTCGCGCGACGCGACACGACACAAAGGCACCGCTCGTCCTGCGACACGCGGGGCCTTTGTGCCGTGTCGCGTCGCGCGACAAGTCGCGCCGGTATGTAGAAGCCTTTAATCTTTTTCAAATGAATGTACTTTGCGGTCTTTCATAAAGTATTTAGTGGCCTTAAGCAAAAACGAATAGATATAAAAGAGATAAAGATATTGATTATATATTATTTTCTATCAAATGCGTGATGTATTTTTATCACACTATTTGGAAAACCTGTAGTTTATCAACCATGGCACAGCTAACCATCACCCATTTGTGTACCAATAAAACGATGAACCGACGACCAAATATGTCACAGAAACAAACAAAGGGAGCCTTCGTACACACTAGGTAAGTACACAAGGAATGAGCTGGCAACAGGTGCCTCCAATATTTTATACAATACGTCACCACCGTACATGGCTTCACGCGGCGATGACTTAAGTGTCACAAGCAGTTCCGTAGGTACTACAAGCCATAAGGAAATGATTGTAATGATAAAACTTATCTTGATCCACAATTTGGAAGTACAGGGGATTTGTATTAGGCATGTCGTTATCTTTAGTGTATCTTTCTTGAAATTGGTAATAAAAAATAAAAAAGATACTCGTATCTATCTGGAGGTCTTTTCTAGTTGTTTTTTTTTTAAATCTGATGCTACGATAAGTGCACTTACTACGCCAATCATAATTGGCGTAGTAAGTGCACATACCGTGGTATTGGCGTAGTCGCTGATTATATTGGCGTAGTCGCTGATTATATTGGCGTAGTCGCTGATTATATTGGCGTAGTCGCTGATTATATTTCCACACTAAACCGACATATTTATAGCCTTCTTCTAATATTGTTAGGCATAGTACCTACCTACCAAAACATTTTATTATATAAGACCTCAAATCGTCGACGTCAGTCATAAAGTATAGGCTTTAGACATCTTGAAGACAACCATTAGGTTCCAAGCTCCATGAGAATTAACCTACCAACCACGCGACACCCCAAACGTCCTGTCCTGTCCTTCCATTCCGGTCCATTAAAAAACCCGTACTTTTTAAAATAACTGTCAAATGAGATACTCTTTAAACTTCATGACTACACTGATACAAAAATCATTTGAGGCAAATCACATAGTTTCACACATTAAATATGTAGTATTTTAAAATCGACTACAGAATCTTATTACTATTTGAAAATCATGACACCAGTGTATTGGTAGACTTAAAGAAAAGACCACTAAAGATTGATAATATAAACATTTTCCTCGTAACACATAAGAAAGAAAAAACAAAACAATCTTAACTACTCATCAAAATGTTCAATAAAGGTTTAGTTCCGATGTACGCGACAGATACCTATTGCGAGCGCGATTGTCTCACGAGGCTGTGCCAGCTGGCTCTTGAACAAAACCGGGTCGCGTTTAATTTAATAGCACCTGTGTTTATAGCTGGGGCCTATAATTGCGTGACAACAGACACTGGGTTATTGAAATCTTACTATCTGGTTCACTAGTTTATACCATCCACCAATTGCAGAATTCTCTGAGTCACAATACAATTATTCTAGGGTCGCCAAAAGAAATATTAATGTCGTGTCAATTATTTTACATTATCGTCATCATTTCTGCCAAAAGAAGTCTGCTGAAAGCCTAAACAAAGTGCGATCATCAAGGATAAGGATTAAGGAAAAATAAAAAATGTATAGGACTGACATAAGCTACCGAAAAGCTTATGTCAGTCGGCGACGATAACCGACTTTTAATGATTTTATACCGAAGATCACGTCTAAACGAGTAGTATCAATGATTTAAAAAAAAATATGTTAAATTAGAGTATTTTTTCAATAATTTAATATGTGAATATTATAGATTATGTTTATATTACATAGTGAAATTAATTTGTAAAGTTATGTCTAACGCGGATAAAAAACTGAGAATGGCACAAAATGTACCAAGCGTATTTTTCTGAAACCTTCACCAATTTAAAGATAATTTAATTATTGATCTTTTAGTATACGCGTTTTATTAAAATACCTTTTGTTTTGTGTATAATAAATTAATAACGCGTCAAATTGGGGACAGCGCTCCTTGATGGGCGAGTCCTATTACTGGCTGAACGTACGACGCGTTGCGTGAGCTCAGTACAGAACACGCAAGCTAACTACTCAAGGTCACTGGCATATATCTCCGTCTTAATCAGAAGTTGAAGAAATACGAAACACTTTGAAAACTATTGCCACTTTTCTAGGCCTTCTGCTGGACATAGGCTTCCCCCAAGCATCGCCACAACGACCTTTCTGGGCTTCCCGCATCCCGCATTCCTTGCAGAGCAAAACTTTGCTACGTCGCGATAGATAGTCGTTGGCTCCAAAGGATGAGGTTTCACTAAACACGATACAGATTAGCACTTGGTCGTATTATGAATAAGATAGCCTCGCGGCTAAACCAGTCTAGATTGTTAAACCTGTTATTTGCGAATTGGACTACATTAGTATTATGTGGAACATAAATCATGTGGTTTTATTACAAGATGGAGATCAGTAGGTGATTATGAGTTTCTAGTATGGAAATTATGTCATAACATCTTTTAAGTGTTTGCCACATTTCCTTATTTGTCGAGGTTTATTTATAATTTCAAGATGAAAATAATAACTAACATTGCTTTCCGTCACAATGTGATGTTTTTGCTATGAAAGTAACTTTTTTGCATGGAAAAACAACAAGCTAAATCGCACATTTCCATATTTAATTAATATTCCCGATATCAAAGCAAATCCAGAGATATAATAATAAAAATTGTCATTGACAACGGTGCGGACGTATTTTTTGATGCCCAATGAGCTCTTTCCCTTATTTTTATATTAGGTAATATAAATAATAAATAAATGAACGTTTATTTCAGATTCATCATTATGATTACATCCATATTTATTAGTACAACTACGAGCTTACAAACTAGTGTTAGTACTAATTAATAGTAATTGGTAATAATAATTTAATTAAACAATAAATAATAATAATTGAATTAAATAATTTAAAATAATAATTTCATTAAACAATACATAATTTAATTAAATCATATATTAATGTATACAAACATTTTCTCTATCGCTTTCTTTACTTTCTCTCTAATTTTATCAAATTGTATGTAATTTAACCCAATTTTATGACTTTATTTGTAACTATTAGTATTGACCGATATCTTGTATGTGTGGTGCAAACTGTAAATATTATTTGGTTATTAATAAATTCATTAATTAATTTTCAGAAAATCCTCACATTATGAAGTGGGCTTGTTTAAGAGTCGCACCCATTGCTAATGCAGTGGGCATTACATCACATTAACCAGCCAACAACGCGTGGAGACGCACTAAGTCGGTCAGCTTCAGAGGCGTTGCACTCATATGACCTTGAATTATGTAGGTAAGTGAAAGACCACTTGAAATTGTTTATCTGATCTAGCAATCAGAAGCTTTGAGTTGCACTGAGATAATAATGATAATTAATATGTACCTACCTACTTTTGTTTTTTAGTCTTGTTTGGAAATCTTAATGTAAATGCAATGTCTGTGGAAGGCTGGTAGTATGTGGGACTTCTACCAAGTAAAGCATGGCCATACTGGGTACTATAAAGAGGATCTAGGATCTTCGGTAAAAAGTACGGATGACGATGATTTATCTTATTTATTATAAACAAACCATTTGATCGATGAGATTTCTTACCGGCAAACATTACGAACTGCCATACAAACTTTCATCACCTATTTAACCCCTTTAGGGGATGAAAGGAGCTCTTGAACAAAATTTCATGCTTCTAGACTCAACGGTTTAGGCTGTGCGTAACTTATGTTTTTTTATGAAAAATGTCGGAGACATCGGAAACGTCCCTTAAGTTAATCGTCCTTGCCGTGACCTACAGAGCTCGAGCAATTAATCAATTTATTTTGGTTTTTGATATTTCTTTTTAAAAGGTTACCAAGTCCTATAAAAACATGTACTGGTGACCGGTGTATCAGTCAAAGAAGAATGGCAGGACTCCATTTAATCTGGGTTTCACACTTAGACTTTGCATACATTCGTACAAATACTCTCAAAAGATAGATCTCGGTCAAATTAAGATAAAATGTAATCACAGCATATTTTTTTATATTATGTTTCGCCAGAAAAACGTTATCTGAAGAGCATGTGGCTCCGTGTATACAGACCCCGTGGCAGTAAACCAAAGAGTATATAATATGCCGTAAACAGTTTATTGATATTCAAAGATGGCGGAAATTAATAGTTCCAATAATGGCTGACTGTTATAGTAGCTGACTTTGTATATTAAGCCCTCTACATATAGGACATCTAGAAGAGCGTAATGTCCTGCTCCAGATGTGCTCCATGCGCTTATATGCAAATCCAGCAGCCATTAACGTGATGATTGCTTAACTGTATTTTGTTATTACTACTAATTAAAAAAAAAAAATAGGCAAATCAAAGAAAACAACGATTTTATGATGATGAAAACCAAAAATGAAACTTCGGGATACATCCAACATGAACTTACGATAGTTTGTTGCCCTGCAACTGAAAACCAACGCGCGATCGCTTTGTGTCGTGCATCGTAGACGGCTCGACAGGCTTGGACGCATAAAGCTTCCCACGACACGTGTCCCTAGATATGCCGAGCGTAATCGAGGGACGTTAGGCGATGTCGCACGACATCTGGCAACATTTAAAACGATGAAAAAGGTCGTGTGCCAAGATATCTAGAGACATTGGTCGACATCGCCAGACGTTTCAAGGGACTGAGGTGTCGCAGAACATTAGTCCAGTGAATACGAGGCTCTATCACTGACAATACTTGTCAGTGGGCTTATTGGGATTAACAGCTGTCAGTCGTGATGTCATTTACAAACATTTTCAATATTACTAGGTTTATAAAAATGTCTTTGCCTATGCCTATACCTAACATTTTATTATATTATACATATTTATGCAAGGTTCAAAGGCAAATGTAGAATTTAAGACCTGGGAAGACTGGGGAGGCCGCGCATCCCATCATATTGTCTTACTATATTCGTCGGCTTCATCATCATTATTTCAGCCGAAAGACGTCCACTGCTGGACATAGGCCTCCCCCAAGCACCGCCACTTCGATTGGTTCTGTGCTTCCCGCATCCAGCGGATACCTGCGGCCTTCACAAGGTCATCGGTCCACCTTGTGATGTAGCGGCATCAACATCGCCACATACAAACTACGCGTCACACTGACGTCACGCAAAATCCTGCATCGCGCAATTAGACTAGCATATATACAACGTCCCGACATCAACCGTCAGGCAGTTGCCCACCAGACACAACACCCGTCTGGTCGGAGGATCCTCCCTTTTCTACGGTGGATGAGTGAACTTTACATCCTGTTCCTCATACCACCAAAGTAGGAGGCCTTCCAACGCTACGTCTTCCGGTACGCGGTCGCCACTCCAGAATCTTTCAGCCCCATCGGCCATCAGTTCTGCGAGCAATGTGCCCTGCCCACTGCCACTTAAGCTTGGCAATTCTTCGGGCTATGTCGGTTTCCTTGTTTCGCCTGCGGATCTCTTCATTTCTGATTCGATCACGTAGGGAAACTTCAAGCACAGCCCTCTCCATTGCCCTGTGGGTGACTTTTAGCCTTCTGATAAGCCCCATTGTGAGAGACCACGTTTCAGTGCCATAGGTCATCACTGGCAACACGCACTGGTCAAAGACTTTCGTCTTGAGACACTGCGGTATGTGGGACGAGAAGATATTGCGAAGCTTCCGGAACGCTGCCCAGCCGAGTCGGATTCGACGATTGACCTCTTTCTCGAAGTTGGAGCTACCTAACTGGACAGTTTGTCCGAGGTAAACATACTCGTCCACAACTTCGAGTGTAGCGCCTCCGATCTTTATGAGAGTGGGTGTTACATGGGCATTTGACATGACCTTTGGGCGGCTTATTCCTACCTATTACAGATTAAGCAAAAACATAAAAAATATTTGGTAGTTGAACAAAGCATTTATATTATATTATTACATTCTAATCTTAAAAATACTTCGTCGAATAACTGAGTAGACAGCGCGGGCGTTATGCTTGTCGTCTACATTTCCATACGATGCTCATCACACATACTAGCAGCAACTGTAACCTATGGCATTGCTTTAGACTCGATCATCTCGATATATTATATTATATTATTATTAATATTGAGAAAGTATTAATATTTGTACATAAATCACGCCTGTTTTCCCCGAAAACAAGGGTTAAGGGCCTATACTACCTCAAATGGCTTAGCATGATCCTCCGTTATGTCGAAAATACTGTAGCATTAATTTTGAAATAAATATAATGGTAAAGTTGAGGATTCATCTTAAGTACTATGTTTGACGAAAACACGACTCCAAATATTTTCTTGATAGTAAAAAAATCCAAAGTTACCTCAAAACCGAACAATAAACCGCTGGAACTCAAAAAATACTTCAAATTAGATAATGAAACGTTGCATATTAACTGAACTAACTATAAAGCAGGTCTTATGTTATTCTTTTTTTTAATTACTATTATTTTCATCGATAAAAGAAATAAACTAAGCTATCGGTGCCTTGGAGTCTTCTCCCTGCCACCCTGTCTCGCTTGCTCGCGTAACCGCCAGCAGTAGTGTGCGAGCGAGATAATAGAATAGAATAGAGGATTATAGAATAGAATACTCTTTATAGACTCTTAAGCAGAGGTGATAGTAGGTACACCCACATTTCACCATATATGTTTCAGTCCCATGTTGTAGGGGGCAGCCTGTTACCATCAACCGGGCACACATTCAGGCTCTAGAGGGGTAATTACGTACCTAACACACTATCAGTAGGCATGGGTTTAATTTTAAAAGTTCAACAACATTCATTGCGTTATTTACGTTGTTGAGCAGACATTTTTTTCGAACTTATGAAGCAATGGATTATCAATATACTTCAAAATCATTCAGATTGTGATTCATAGTGTGCTACACGATTAGGATGCTGGATTATACGTACGACCCTCGTGTTATAAACTTCACCACAAAACAAATAAAACTAGTTCACAACGACACATTAAGACAAGACTGAGTAGTGACTACTAGAGAATGGGCAGCAGCGTTATCTATGCGTTTAAACACCATACTACGATCGCCAACCCGGCTGCCAAGCGTGGCGATTATGGCAAGGCCTCCCATTTAGGGGAGGCCTATGTCCAGCAGTGGACGTCTTTGGTCTGAAATGATGATGATGAGTAGTGACTGGTAGTGACATTAAAATGTGACAATTAAGACCTTTCTGATTTGACGCTGACATCAATAAATTTTAATGTGGCTATGAATATCTAGATTCTCCAAAAACGTATACATAGTGGATTTATTGAACTGTCATTAACAATAAGCTAATACATATTTATTAATATTAAACATGTTTCAAATGCAAATTTTAATTAGCACCACATCCAAAGCTTACAATAATACTATTGTGCTTCAACGGACAGGAGTCTGCTTCTCCAAAATATCTTACATTTGATGGAACTATAATATTTCGAGGTAGGAAAAGTGTCATAATAGTGTAAACGATGAAACCACTTCCACCTAAATCCTGCTGATTAGCATAAATATAGAAACAGTGATACCATATTCTGGTGAATATGGTAACTCCATAGCTACCGTTACAGGTTCTGCGTTTATATAATGCAAATAATTGCGATTTGAGAGGCAAACTTAGTTAAAAAAATACTTTATCAAACTTAATTAAAATACTTCATTGTGCGTGTTGGATCACGCACAATGAAGGGTTACGTAGTTGGGATGAATTTATCCCAAAAATAAACTTATAATTGTAGTTAAAAGACGTGTTCTCCCATACATCGATATACGCCACGGTCAATTTTTCAACTGAAAATATAAGTTTGTAATCGCATTTTTTTAATGTGATGTAACTACAAATTAACGATTTTCGGACTTTTTCTTTTACTTGTGTTGTGAGACACAAAACACGGCAGGTACGATATAGTAGACAAAACGAAAAAACAAGAATAAATACATTTAGGTATACATACCAAAATAATAATATTAACAAAATTTACTTTGTCATGAGAAATCACACAGACAAAAAAATAACAGTTACTAAATTACACAGAACAGTGAAATCATCGTCAAATCAATCAAAACTAATCTGTAGCAGTAATCATACAAAGCGATGCAACACAAATGAGCAGCCAGATGCGTTGTACCACAGTGTACGCCGTAATACCGGTCGGCTATGCAATCCGATGAAACAGCGTTACGCTGCTCGACCACAGCGGCGGCGCGGCGGCGCGGTGGCGCGGTAATCATGTTGGTATGCTGCCCACTTTTGTGGATTCTGTTTGCGAGAACCAATCTATGAATAATCGGGAATAGCAAGGCTCAGGACTAAATAATTGTATAGGTTTGTCTTCTTTAGTGACTACATGGAGGAGTCACTAAGGAGAATAAATGAGTGATAACCATTGTGAGTTTGTGAGACACGGCGAACGAGCAAGTAACAGTCCCTCTCTGAAATTCGATAGTTTTGACAAGACCATCCCGTAATTTGAGAAGGCGGCTGTGTCAGATTGTTACAGAAGGCAGAGAGTTGCATTTAGTGGAGAATATAGAAATACTCCTGCTCCTATATCATATAAAATCCTCTCTCCTAATAATCCTGCTCCTTTATAAAAATGATCCTGCATGGAGTATTGTAGCCGAGGCTGCGACCAGCCCAGCGGTTAAACGCGTTCCAAAGGGTCATGGCCATCAGGCTGGTACGGGGCTACCGCACGGTCTCCCGTGAGGCGGCGAGCCTCCTTGCCGGACTGCCGCCGTGGGATCTGGAGGCAAAAGTCCTCGCGCACATTTGGGAGTGGCGCGAGGAGGTGAAACGCCGGGGTGAAACTCCGCTGCCGCGAGAAATCGTGGCACAGCGGATGGAGCTCCGGCGGGATCTCATGGCGGCATGGAGAGTGCGATTGTCGCAACCCAGCGCTGGGCACGCCACAATTGTGGCGATAAGTCCCCTCTTTGAGGAGTGGCTGGAGAGGCGCCACGGCGTCCTCACCTTCCGCCTGACGCAGGTCCTCACCGGACACGGTTGTTTCGGGAGGTTCCTGTTCAGGATAAAGCGGGAGGAAACGCCCGGGTGTCACCACTGTGTGGATCGCCCGGAGGACACGGTGGAGCATACGGTGGAGGTCTGCCCGGCTTGGGCGGAGCACCGCCGTGTCCTCACGGAGGCGATCGGCGGCGGCGATCTCTCGCGTCCAGCCCTGGTTCAGGCCATGGTTCGGAGCGAGAGTGCATGGGAGGCCGTCACCTCCTTCTGCGAAGCAGTAATGCTCGCGAAGGAGGAGGCGGAACGCGTGAGGGTGAGGCAGGGTTCGCGCCCTCACGCTCTTAGCCGCCGCAGGAGACGCCCCGGGCGTCGGGAGTCGCAAGCTGATTTCCGGCCACCGTAGGCGCGGGCCTGCGGACGGTGAGCGATGGGTAGCTCGCCGTCCGATAAGGACCAGGCCCGGGTCGACGGCGCGTTGTGTTTCACGCGCGCCTCAAAGAGATGTCAGCACCAACTGACGGGGTCCGTTAGGGCCAATGCCTGCCAGGGTTGCGAGTTTGTCCGAAAGGGATATCGTGGCCCTGGCACACAGGCAACGGAAGGAACACGGGTGGGTTTTAGTCAGTAAAAGTCTGACACGCCCTCCCGCTCAGCCCAGAGCGGGAGAAGTTATTTGATAATTTCCCACCCCAAAAAAAAAAAAAAAAAAAAAAATGGAGTATTGTAGCCACGTTTGGGATGGTTCAGCAAAATATCAACTTGCCGCGCTTGACTCGGTGGAACGCAGAGCTAAGAGGCTCATTGGCGACGTAAAACTGGTGGATGCCAATCTTTACAGCTTGGCCCATCGCCGCAAGGTTGCCTGCTTATCGGTCTTCTACAGATTGTACTTTGGTGAGTGTGCCTAAGAACTCCACGACCTCATTCCACCGACCCCCTTCTATTATCGGACAATTAGAAGCACTGCAGGTTACCATCCCTTCCTTGTTGCTATTCCACCAATTCGCACTAAGCGTTTTCAAATGTCTTTTATAATGCGCACAGCAAAAGAGTGGAACTCTGCCTGCGTCTGTGTTTCCGAACGCACACAACCCTGATCTCTTCAAAGTTAGAGTGAACAGAAGCTCACTCCGTCGTCGACTTTGTTTCTGTCACCTCTGCCCTAGACTAAGGTCAAGAGCAAACCCATTCTAAATAAAAAAAAAAAAACTGAAGTCGTTCCATAATGTTGTTAATTGAGTTCAAGTAGAAAATGAAGAAGGGTGTGGGATGTCGGCCTACACTTTAATAACCAATACTTTAATCTAACATCACTCAAAGTAAACAATAAACGTTCCAATACAATGCCTAGATTCCTTACTGATTTATGACGTCACAGATACGGTCATCTCCCGCCGTGCAAGACATATTACATAGCCCAGATTTATGATTATGAACGCACCTTTACAGTCGTAAATCTATGGAGGTCCAAGTATTAGGTGGACCTAAGAATAGGCTTACGTTGTTTTTCTTTAGCATTATTTTAGCACAAGCTATTCCCTGATTTTAACCAATGTGTAACAGAAGTTATAGCCAAAAGGGGTGACCGCTGGACTGCCATAGGTCTCGAGTTTGAACCCCAAGGCACGCACCGCTGACTTTTCGCAATGTGCTTAGTGTATAATTATCACTCTCTTAAAAAACGGCGAAGGAAAACATCGTGCGGAAACCAGCATGCCTAAGAGATGTTTCTCGGCGATATGTGAAGCCAAGTTAGAGACCGACGGGTGGCATAAAAACTCTGACACCAGGTTATTCACTAACCACACGAAAAAAAAACCGGCCAAGAGCGAGTCGGACTCGCGCACCGAGGGTTCCGTACGTATATATGATGTTGATGATTTCTGAAGAACTGTGCTATTTATAGACATAGTTTTACTTTTCCTGTAAACTTTACATAATAATAAATAATAATAAAATTATTTTTTTACATAAATTTCTAACACATAGAATAAAATCAGATTTTTATCTATGCAAACTTCGGAGATGAGGGGGGAGGAACAATATTTTTTTTACATTTTTCATCTCATCATCAAAAGTCGGAAACTATGATGCCTAAAAAAAAATGTTTGAGAATGTGCAAACAGCGCTCTTTTATATGATACGGGTGATAAAAGAGCACTGTTTGCACATTCCCAAACATTTATTTTTTGCCCTAGTAGCCCCACTTAAATTTTTAAGACCCCTTTCAGTCTTTTTTGCAAAAAAGATATATTTTTTTTAATTTCTTTCTTGTTTGCAAAATAGTTGGGCAAATGTCATCTAAAACTGTTCTAAATTTTAAGTTGATAGCATTAGTAGTTCTTGAGATATCCAGGTGTGACAGACAGATAGACAGACAGACAGACTTAGTCTCACCATAAGGGTTCCTCTTTACCATTTTGGTACGGAACCCTAATAACCAATTTGTCACTAATATTCATTATTTTTGGGATGCAAAGTACCCTTTTGAAGTAGATATTATGATTATTTTGAGATAACTTTACGTCCAAAAGGATTACGGATAGTGCCATAATATTGTTGCAGTTTAGAAATAGTATCGATCTGATAGTTTAATTTTTCGAAAGGTAACAGAACTGGAACAACTGTTTTTAATCCGGCTTGATACCGACATCATCATCCTGAACTGCTTGTACAAGACAGCAGGAGTCTTCATGAGCTTTCCAATAAATTACATATCGATATTGTTAAAGATGCACAACTCTTTACAATAGCTCATTGGGTACGTAAAGATGTGGAATATGTAGGTCTCTGTAGTGTGTCTGTTGCAACACAAAGCCTTGTTCCCCGCCTTCTAACAGCTGGTTACTACCGTCAAGGCGCGTTATCTGGCCAGCCACTGCCACAATATCAGCTTTTTATCTGTACTTGTTACGTTATTCATTTAGTTTCAGACTATAATTATCCTTCAATTACACTGTAAGCATAGCTAACTGACCGACTTTCTTATGAGGTAAAGCTATGATCTCCTACTAGAGCGGTGGCCGCCACTTATCTGACATGACTTTTACTATTTTATATTTGACATTTAAATTTTTGTAGATTCTGACATTTTATATTTTATTTTGGCAATTAATGAATTAACTTATTTTTTTATGTAACTACCTACACTTTTGTTTTGTTTGCCGTTGATCTCGTACGTCATTAGACGACGAATATTTATGTTAAAATTTAAATCTCTTATAAGTGAACTGTATCATGTTCTTATGAGAAATAAAGATTCTTTGAACCTAAACCTTATGATTGTTTTTTATTTTTTTGTTTTATTTAATGAGTTGTTATTATGTTTAAATTTAATTGGTCACAATTTTATTTTGGGTTTTTGTCAGTTTGGAATTTGAGATAGTTTGTAATAAATGCTATGTGATTTGGATGTGAGTCTGTAGGGCTATGGTCTATTTCTATTAATTTATATTTGGCAATCAATATGTGTTATTTACCTGAAACAAATTAATTTATATGATAACGGCCAGGGTGTAGGCAGTCATGAAAATGATAGCACCGGGGTTTGACTTTACGGTGTCAAAAAACGCTCTTTGCAGGAACACACCAACTTACTTTCATAATTGAATTTGTTTCAGTGACGTCATTTGACGGTAAATTGCGGGTGCTATGTGGCGGCCAACGCAGTCTTAGGAAAACTCTTTTAAATTTACTATTTCTCCTTCTGCACGCACTCACGTGCTTAGGCAAACGTGAGAGAATCGTAATTAAATCACTTGTGTTATTAATTAAGTCGCTAGGCGTGAAAACTTTCATTATGTGGATCAGATTATAGTGTTAAGGCTTCTACATACCGGAGCGACTTGCCGCGCGACGGGACGCGCCACAAAGGCACCGCTCGGCCCGCGACACGCGGGGCCATTTTTCCGTGTCGCGTCGTGTGACAAGTCGCGCTGGTATGTAGAAGCCTTTATTCACTTATTTTTACGAATGTGCACTAAACGGGGAGGTAGAAAATATTTAGTAACGGTACTATTAAATTATCATGTTTCTTTGATAGGTCTCGTTTATGATCAATAACCAAATTTTCTTGTGCACTACCCAAAGAGTCCTCTATTATCAAATAAAAATATTTCAACACTGAAGTTATTATCGTTTCTATAATATCCTTGTCTTTTTTAGGGTTCCGTACCCAAACGGGAACCCTATTACTGAGGCTCCGCCGTCTGTCTGTCTGTCTGACTGTCTGTCTGTCTGTCTATCACCAGGCTGTATCTCATGGACCGTGACAGTTAGACAGTTGAAATTTTCACAGATTTTGTATTTCTGTCGCTATAACAACAAATACTAAAAAACAGAATAAAATAAATATTTAAGGGGGCTCCCATACAACAAACGTGATTTTTTTGCTCTAATTTATAACGGCAACAGGTAGACGCTTAAAATATTCACAGAATATTTAGATATATTTTCACTTTAAAAATAAATAATTATTTTAAATTAAAACAAATATTTAAGGGGGGCTCCCATACAATAAACGTGATTTTTTGCCATTTTTATAGATAATGGTACGGAACCCTTCGTGCGCGAGTCCGACTCGCACTTGGCCGGCTTTTTCTTCTTTTCCATCAACGGATAAACCTCATTATTAAGAGTCTACAGATCGCTGTTTTCTATTTGCTTCATTCTTTCTTTTACAGTGCTAATATATACGCAAATGTTATTTACCATAACTTTGATCAGGAAACCTTCGCAGCACGAGTTTTATGTCGAATAAAATTACTTTCTTTAACCGTCACTGACTTTTATTTTCTGATAAGGCAATCTAAGCGAAGTAATGAATATTTATAAAAATCCAGTTTTACCGTATACCAAGAACTGTGTACCAAGACAAGTTTTTCTATCTTACCATATGAACATACATTTTAATATTGGAACCATTTCTTCGAATACTAAGATTTTATTTCCTATAGGAAGGTACCTACGTTTCTGAGAAATGAGTTAAACCAAAACCCCATAAATTCAGGTTTTCTATCTTTATTAGTTATTTAGATGGAACTGAATCAATTGACTTTTCATCCATTAACCTTCCCAGAAATTACCAGCCTACCCTTGTAGTCGATTCCACGTTATTGGTCCATCGGATTAGTCCAAGAGGATGGGTACTAACGAGGCAGTACTGCAATCATCAATCCAGCTGCCAAGCAATGTGATTAGGCAATGCATCTAGTTACGAGTCCACACCAATTGATAGCTTCCCTATGTACGCTACGAATTCAGATTAGATGCCCCTCATTTGCATAAATTTGCAATTACAAGTGAGTTATAGGAAATCGAGTTTTGTAAGTAAATTTAAGATTGGTGATTTCAAGGTGATGCAGGCTGTGAAAATAGACTAAGAAAAATGAAATATAAGCCTATACAAAACGACATTCACAAAAATTTGGTTTATTTTTGTGAATGTTGTTTTGTATAGGTTTTTATGGCTGTAGGATAGCTGTACACTATAATTGTAGCACTCACCAGATACTTCAAGTAGAGTTTAATTAAACAATTTTTCCTGCCAATGCAGATAAGTACCTATTCCACCGCAATCTCCATGTCAATTAATATTTAGTAAAAAAGACCTCGCAAGGTCTTTTTTTATTTTATTTTTTGTGTTTGTTATTTTACGATTACTAGATTAGATAGATTACTAGATACTTTACTTCTATGATTATAATAATAATTATTATACATATTTTAGTGATATTTATTTTAGAAGTACCTAGATATGTTTGTATTTAAGTATTATTAGGTAATATAATGATTTTAGAAATATATTATAATTTATTTTTGAAGTATGTTTTAATATTCGTATAATGTAGGTATCTAGTTCTGAATTGGATGAACCTAGCTTATTATTTAATATTTCTACACCAGCAATGGTAGTATGTATGAAACAAATTTTTAATGTAAGATCTCAATGTACCATATACTGAGAAATAAATAAATAAGTATATTCTCATAATTATTGTATGTTTAAATTTAAATTAGTGAATAGTTTTTTTGATTGTATGTCTATCTTGTTTTCTCTTCTACTTTTACACACATTGTCTACATCTCTTTATTTACTTTCCTATCGCAGGTATGTTGGAAGATATTTCTTTAGGAATAAGCATCACCTTTGTAATTATTTTTCTGTTCATTTTTTTATCGTCTGTTTATAATATGTGTGTACATAAGCTGTTAAATAAATAAATAATGCACCTCTTGTACCGAAAGGTTCTAATTATAAAATAATAATGGTCAAAAATGTTTGTACAACATCACATCAAGAGACCGTTAAAAGTAGCGAATCGTCAAAATAATGGTCTTTACCAATAGCCTTGTGGAAGGTTGGTGATGCGTTATCGACCTTCAAAGGGTTTCAAATTGAGCCGGAACTGAGCAGTACTTTTTACAAGGCAGCCGAAGTAGCACACAATTACTTGCTAAATAATCTTCACGCTTGTAAAGTATTTTGCGTGTAGCACAATGATTTAATTTGCCAAGATCCACTACAGGTACATCGTTTGGTGCACAGAGCGTGGAGACCCCTCGGCAGCCCCTGCTCTGATACAGGCGACACTGTCAACACTATCACACCAAGCGTATCACCGTTTACTCGCGGTGCGATACTAATGATGTATAGCAACTGACGGCTTTGAATAGCGGCCGTGACAGAAGTAATGCGGTCAACGCACTTTTGGTGCCACGAATTTGCTTAGTGATTCCGTTCTCTGTGCCAGAGACAATTAAGTAACATGATAAAGACAGACTCGTGATAATAACTTTGCCCTCAGCCCTCATAAGTACGGTAGGTACCCCACATAAGTACAATTTCATAAATAAAAAATCGATTCCGTGCTCTGTGGCCGAACCACAGAGCACAGAATCGATGTTTTATTTTTGACTACGATGGTTGTGGGTTGAATTGCCGAATACGTCCGCCTAGTGAGGATTCCTAAACTATGAGGTAAGATTCATCAACAAAGGCATTATCGATGCATTATAACATTGACAAATTCAAAATAAAACTGGTTGCTAGTTTATTTGTATTTTTTATTATTTTTATGACATTTATGTTACATTCTGTGATTAATTTAACTAACACACTGACCTGTTACTTAGAAAGAAAGAATGAAAGAAAATACGTTTATTTGCGGTAAACATGACGCCAAGAAAGAACAGAAATACAAAAAGAACAAATAGGGGGAAATATGCGTCACATCCACGCAAAACGGCCACCACTCAGCATAATGCTGCAACCCTATGCGGGACAGAGCCCCAGCGCTGGTTTTCAGCGACAGCCGGCGTTGACGTGAACGTGATGACGGTGACTGTATTTTGTTTTAACCGCGCCGCACACCGTTCGGTTTCATAGGGAACATTTAATAACAAAAATATGAATATTTGAAAAAAATCAAGGATCAATTTATAGATAACAAAATAGTACGAGTATGTTCATACAAAACAAAATCATGAAAATAATATCGTAAGTAGTTTGAAAGTAATATCGTTTTTATGCTTTGGGTTGACATTACTTCCTGAATTTATTTCTTAAAGTATTTAACTACAATACTTAAATGTCCACATAATAAATGATGGGTATGCGTTCTAGTTTAACATTCATTATTTGCATAACTTACTAACAATTTATGAAGGCGTAATAACGGATTTAAAAGTCACTAAAATCTCACAAATCTGCGCCTTAAGGCGCGGTGTTACCTCAATATTCACAAAAACTGGTTTCTTGTATAGTCGAGTATGACGTAACGCAATGAAAATATCCGACGCAAAAAATACAGTGGACAAAAAAGGGTTTATAGAAAAATTTTAACCGAATAGAATAGTAAAATATAGTTTGATATTCGCAATAAAAAATTGTGAAGTTACTTTACAAAAATAAACTTTGGCGTCGAATAACTCTGTACTTTCAGCGAAAACAATTTTTATTTTTTTAGGATTCTAATTGCATTAGCTTTGTTTTAAAACTTTAACCGGACAATTATTTAATATAATGTGTATATTCCGAATAATCTAAATAAAACCCGTAAAATAAATGCCAATTCGCAGCTTAGTCACATCGTCAACACAATTGTTTATTCAATTTTCAACCTTATTTCAAGCGGTTGTGTGAGTGCAGTTGCAGCGTTTAAAATCGTAGTCAGTCCGCGCCTTAACAATAATACGGGCTGGCGTCCACAACTCGGGTCCGCGCTCATTCGACCCGCTTAGACTCCACCCGAAGAATAATACCAGATGTGTGCCATTTGTACAGTCAGGCAAAATGATATAAACTTATTATACATAGAATATTTAATATTTTGTTATGATACATCATTTATCCTGGTAGTTCGTTTAAAAAATGTAGCTTTATAAAGATAGCCTCTACCTCTAGCGTGCCACTGGCTATAAGATTGTAAAGATAGTTGATAATATCTGTGATTATTACTACAAAGTACAAAGCGTATACTTTATTAAAAAAGGATAAATACTTACTTGTTTAATTATTGATTTATTTATCCAAACATTTTTTTAAATTTTACACTCGGTGGTGCAAGCTTCAAATTGAGACTTGTCTGTCTGACTATACATCGACGTTTTTACGCCTTTTATTCTTCGGGTCGTCTCTAAGCGGGTCGACTGGGCGCGGACCCTGCAACTCTACGTCACAGCGTCTTTTGTTTTGTGTGTTTTGCGTACGGAACAACATACACAAACATACATAAACTCACGCCTTCTTCCCATGGAGGTGGGCAAAAACTACAGAACGCCACCTGCTACGATACTAACATACTCATTTTGCTTCTGGTCATAACAAATTTAATGCTATTTCATCTTGAAACCAAATAAAAGTGTGTGGTGGATGTTGAAAATTGAACGCATGTCTAGCAGTGAAATTGATTACATAACACAACATCACACCTGTATTCCCGAAGGGTTAGGCAGCGATGTATCTATAGTACACCCACATTTCGCCAAGTTATGTTTAACTCCCATGTAACGGGGGCGAGTCTATTGCCATCAACCGGGCACAAATACAGACTCCAGGCTGTTTTTGACAAATTCCTAATGGAAAAACGAAATAACACTTTGCCCAACCTGGAAATCGAACCAGGACCTCATGCTTAGCAGTAGCGCTTGCGACCACTGCCACTGGACCAACGGGTAATAATTGATTCTATACTTAAACTTACTATTGGCTCTAATGAAATCCGTATATTAGTTTAAAACAAACGATGTTGCATGCGAATAGATCAAGTTCTCTCTCTCTTTTATTCCGTCAATAAATTTTTAAATCATACTTTTTGATATTGTAATTAAGATTATTAAATGAAATCAGTATTTTAACATTATTATGAATCATGGACATTTTTAATTTTTATTTTGGCGTTATGATTTATATTTTGACATTATGATTTATATTTTCTACGTTATGATTTCTATTTTTGATTTTACTATTCATATTTTGACATTATAAATAATGCATTTTAGATTAATCTTAACCTGCCTATTAATTTGTTATAAAAATTACTTTAATTTCATAATTTTATATGATATTCTTATAATGTGTAGTTCTGACTTGAATGTACCTAGCTTAGGTATTATTTAATATTTCTACACCAGCAATGGTAGTATGTGTGAAACAATGTTTAATGTAAGATCTAAATGTACCTTATACTGAGAAATAAATAAATCTAAATCTAATCGCAGCATTTTTCGCGGAAAGAAGACGATTAACCAGCGAACTGAATTTAAATCCTTCTAGTGATTTTCAAGGTTAGCCCGCATATACAGACAACCAAATTGAGGAACTAATTTTTAAATCTTTTTGGTTAGATATAAGTTTTGATAGAACTTAAAATTTATTGCTTAATGAGGAAATCTCATAAACTTTATATAGCTAACAAAAATAATATCTAAACATGAAATCTTTGAATACATTCAGTCCTTTTTGGCCAAAAAAGACCATAAAACTCCTGCACAGCCGGATTCTAATGTCGCAAATGTCTCGAAGACAATTAAATAAAACCAATATATCAAACCATAATGCCTAATTTAAAATGTTTAGTTAATCTTGGCACGTTTCGAAAGGAAATAAATATATATGTCTTGATCTTTGTTTGACATTGACTCACTCGGGAGACTTTTAAAAATTAAACTCAGACCAAAACTTAATTAGATAATATATAGATAGATACTAGTTTTGATGATTTCATTTTGATTGCCATATTTGATTAACTGATACTATTAAAATTATGATTCATCTTGAAACTAGTCTGGTTTTACCAAATCTGTTTTAAAATTAATCAAAGTTTTAATTTAAGTTATTTTTATGTGGTTGTGCATTAAGGCTTCTACATACCGGCGCGACTAGTCGCGCGACGCGACACGGCACAAAGGCACCGCTCGTCCTGCGACACGCGGGGCCATTGTGCCGTGTCGCGTCGCGCGACAAGTCGCGCCGGTATGTAGAAGTCTTTACTTTAGGAGTCTAGATACACCTCTACCGGGATTGCAGGCGTCATGTTATACCTAGACTCTGCACAGCACACGCTCGAGGAGTGCCCTGCGTGGGCCTCTGAGCGGCAGGTTTTGGTCGCCAGGATCGGGCAAGACCTGTCTCTGCCAGCAGTAGTGAGGGCTATGCTGACGGAGACAAACAACTGGAGGGAAGTTGTCTCCTTTTGTGAGACCGTGATGGTCCAGAAGGAGGCTGCCGAGCAGGATCGTGAGAGAGCCGATCCCGCTCGAAGAAGAAGGCGTCGAGGAGGCAACCGCCTCGACGCCTAACACGCCGAAACCCCACCTGCATCATTTAATACAGGCGGGACTTTGGAATCGTGGGCGATCAGGGTGGGGACACCGATTGCCCACCGAGCGATTTCAGGGAATACGGTGGCACTGTGATCACGTGCCGCCGTGCATATCGAGGATCAGGAGAGACTCTTTATGGTCTCCCCAGAGACGTGCCCTAACGGGTGTTGCACTAAGGGGGTTCCGGATTGGTCTATTAAGAGGTAACGGGATCCCCTTCATGTGCTGATGGTGATCACCGGGGTGGTTTTAGTGAGGTAAGAATCCCACACTCCCTGGTCTTTTTTCCCCAAAGTCCAGGTGCCTTTTGAAGGATTCCCCCCGAAAACAAAAAAAAACAAAAAAGGCGTCATATAACATGACGCCTTTTTTTTTTTTTTCGGGTGTGTTTGTGTAATGTGTATTATTTCATAGTTTGCTCCATTTCCAGGTCTATTTAATTTAATGTCATACAGCTTGGATTCAGACTGATACCTAAGGGCGTGTGTATTATTCTTCTGAAAGGCTTCTACATACCGGGGCGACTTGTCGCGCGACGCGACGCGGCAAAAAGGCCCCGCGTGTCGCAGGACGAGCGGTGCCTTTGTGTCGCGTCGCGTCGCGCGACAAGTCGCCCCGGTATGTAGAAGCCTTAAGTTATGACTTATGAGTGATGATAATAATATACATGAACACAAAAGCTATTGTGAATCGTATGAATTCAATATATAATATTTTTCTGTTTTCCGAGTACCGTAAGGAGTTACCTCGAATAAAAACGGCTGTGATAAATTACTATAAGACTTCAACCCTCCTGCTAAGCTAAATTAATTCTTACAAAAAGTGAGAACATTGTGTATAGTAACATAAATAAGAGAGAGAATAGTCAAATTTTTTAATAATTATGTTCAACTAACTGTTACTCGCGACGTTGTCTGCATGTATTTTGTTTTTCATTATTCATTAATTCAAATATCCAGGATGAATGTAATCTATGTCCTAAAAGGACAAACGGTAAAGGTAACAAACAGAGTTACTTTCTTTTGCATTTATAATTTAACTAACTAACTAAGGGACTTACAAGAGAATATACTATGCATTGTAACACCATACTGCGATTGCTAACCCGCCTGCCAAGCGGGGTGATTATGGCTAATCCCCCCTTTTGGGGGAGGCGTATGTCCAGCAGTGGACGTCTTTCGGCTGAAATGATGATGATGTGTTAATCCAGGTTACAAACTATCTGTGTACCAAATTTCATCCAAATCCGTTCAGCCATTTTTGCGCCAATCTGGAACATACATCCAGACAAACGGATAAAAATTCTTAAAACTTGTTCGTCATCAGACTCGTTCCCACAACTCGTAGCATGTTTTTTTTTTCAAGATGTTGGTTTTGATTTCGTTACTATTTTATTATATGTATAAATATAGAAGATAAAGTATAATAATATATAGTTTATCGTATCATTATAACAGCATTTTGATCCTACTAACATTTATTATTACAAATTTATTACGTGTGTGAGGCAACTTGGAGAGGTCTTAGCCCAGCAGTGGACTGATATTGGCTAAGTTGATTGATTGATTCTTTAAATTGAACTTTACAATATTTTACTTGTGTGCAGTATGTAGATACTCTTTTTGCTTCCTTGTTTCAAAACCTTTAACCTACAACCTTTCAATATGTACCCAAAGACCAAAAAGATGACAGCACAACTAGAGTCAATATATTTCATAATCTAGTAGAATGTACTTTCAATCTGAAGAACCCTGAAGGTGACTAGTGGGCAAGTAATAATAATTGTCGATGTAATGTCTAATGCGCAACCAGTATCAATATGACCGATAGTCACGGTTGTTAGACAACTGTAATGAATTGAAAACGTAATGATTACCATCAGAAAATATTCCTTCTCTATTGACTGTCCATCACAATGGTTATTGTCATCATTGACATTCATCATACCAGGCTTTCTCCTCATTAGGATTGAGAAATTTTGTTTTATATGATTTTATATTTTTAGTTTCATTAGGGTCTCGTACCTCGGGCGATCAGAGAGCCACACTGATTGCCCACCAAGCGATTTCAGGGAATACGGCGGCACTGTGATCACGTGCTGCCGTGCATAGCAAGGCTCAGGGGAGACCTCTTTATAGTCTCCCGAGAGACGTGCCCTGACAGGCGTTGCACTAAGGGGGTTCCGGATTGATCTATTGTGGTAACGGGATCCCCTCCATGTGCTGATGGTGATCACCGGGGTGGTTTTAGTGAGGTAAGAATCCCACACCGCCTGATTTTTTTCCCCCGCAGTCCAGGTGCCTTTTGAAGGTTTCCCCCCGAAAACAAAACAAAAATAAAAACCGGGCAAGTGCGAGTCTGACTCGCGCACGAAGGGTTCCGTACCATTATCTATAAAAATGGCAAAAAAATCACGTTTTTTGTATGTGAGCCCCCTTAAATATTTGTTTTATTTTAATTTAATTATTTATTTTTAAAGTGAATACATAACTAAATATTCTGTGAATATTTCAAGCGTCTAACTGTTGCCGTTATCAATATAGAGCAAAACGAGCAAAAAAAACACGTTTGTTCTATGGGAGCCCCCTTAAATATTTATTTTATTCTATTTTTTAGTATATGTTGTTACAGCGGCAACAGAAATACATCATCTGTGAAAATTTCAACTGTCTAACTATCACGGTTCATGAGATACAGCCTGGTGACAGACGGACAGACAGACAGACGGCGGAGCCTTAGTAGGGTTACCGTTTTACCCTTTGGGTACGGAACCCTAAAAAGGGTCTCGTTCTTAAATAATAACAGCCGCACAGGACGAACGAAGGTTAAGCTACGCTGACCGCTGTCGATTTGTGGATGGCAGACCATCCACTACATATCGAGACCCATCCGTGTTTCGAAAAGTGCGTTATCCCGTTGGTCCCGGCTGTCATTTGTAGATCTTTGAAAGTCGTTACGGGTAGACACATGCCCAAAAGTATGACAACCAGTCTTACCAAGGGGTATCGTGTTACCCAGTAACTGGGTTGTGGAGTTCAGAAAGGCAGTCACTTCATGTAAAATACTGGTATTCACCTGGATCCGGTTACACTGGCAGACGACCCCAACGTAATTGGGAAAAGGCTAGGCAGATTAATTTATTTAAAAGACCACCAACCCGCACTGTGCTCGCGTGGTGGATAACGGCCCACTCCCTCTCACAGAGAGGAGGCCTGTATACTGGCAGTCAGAACATTATACGCAGTTGGGATTAACCTTTTTTTTTTAATCAATGAGGAAGTTTCTTGAAAGTACCTATACACCGTGGCCTTTTAATCGTCTTACAACGGCAGCCCACTTCATGTATCCAATGACTACTAATCATTTATAAAAGTAAAAAAATATATTTATTAACATATTATATGTTTTTTTTTATATTATTCAATGTGACGCATTATGTAGTTTGAAACACCCTGTTATGAGCGCGGTGCGAGCCTTGCACTCCATTCCGCGCTGCGCTTGGACCGTATGGCTCGCACCGCGCTTGTAACAGGGTGTTTCAAACTACGTCATGCGTCTTAATGAATAATATATTTTTTTTTATTATTCAAATATAAATAAATATTGGTTCCGTTTGGTGCCGAACGTAAAGAATAGCACCATCCCCTTCCTTCCCATGGGTGTCGTAAAAGGCGACTAAGGGACATACTAGAGAATGGGCAGCAGCGTTCTCTATGCATTTTTAAAACCATACTGCGATCGCCAACCCGCCTGCCAAGCGTGGTGATTATGGCAAATCCCCCCCTTTTTGGGGGAGGCCTATGTCCAGCAGTGGACGTCTTTCGGTTGAAATGATGATGATGATGAAATAAATATTATTTTACTTTTATGATTGATTATTAGTCATTGGATAAATGAAGTGGGCTGCCGTTGGAAGACGATTAAAATGCCACGGTGTATATACTATAATTATGCATTTGATACATAATGTTTTAACTAAGTCAATGAAAATATTCATGAAGTCTTCATTTTGGCGTTGACTTTACATTGAGTGCTTCTTGGTTTCTCTATAAAGAATAGATACTCCAACGTCTTCATTCCTACAGCTTTCATATTTTCTTTTCATACATAAAGCATTAAGACCTATTGGCCTTTTGTAAGGTCTCAACATTTATAAAATTAGAGCGTATTATGCCAAAAGGGCGTCTCCAACCAGCCTTGGACATGGTGCATCTTCTTTCAACAAAGGAAAGATATTATGTTATGTGTTCAAAGAATAACTTAACAAATAATAACAGACTTTGTTAATAATGTTAATACTTATTCAGGAAGACGAGATAGATCTTCACGAAGCTTGTTTCGAACGCTAGTAGTGCTGTGTTTTTAAAGGGCAAAAGAGCTGGAAAATTACACGCATTTAAAGCTGTTCAACTTTTTCTTTAGCGTAATCTTATCCTGGTGTTTTATGTCCGGCGTTTCGTTGTGTATCCGGTTTCCATCAGCTGTCTCGTTCCCTTGTTGAGTGTTCATCAGCAACAAGAAAATCAATCAATGTAAAGAAAAACTACCTAGCTCATCCATACAGAATGGGTTCAAACTCTTCTCCATACGTATAGAATCTACTACGCTTTGGAATGGGCAAGCTAGACTTGATTTCTGACTGACCGACACATGACAAATCAAAACAGCTTGTAAATGGTGTGATTGAAATAAATGCTTTAGTTTTAATTTTTCTCAATCGCGATTAAATTATTCCATCTTTTCAAATAATATATTATTATGGTTTTCCAATTCAATTTGGTATTCATGTAAACTAGCATTGTGCGTATTATTCGATCAGTAATTGCTATGTGTTATTCAGCGTCACGTTTTGTTAAAGCTGAGTTAGGTAAATCATAATATTGGTTAGGTACCACTATAGAATTTAGTATTTTGTTATTTCTAGAAAATACTTTTCCTAAAAGGTCTGTTTTAATATGCTTTGGCAAGCCAGTATGTTGCTGATTAAATAAAAACATTCTGAAAGTATTATATTTTCAATTACTTATTCTCTTTAGTCGGTGGCATATATTCAAAGAGTTATAAAGTAACATTTATTTCAATAATGAAACACTAAAAAGTACTTTAGATTTTTTAAGGAATCGGCCAGTTGTTAGAATATTGAAGCTTTGACTATGTCAACTGCTAATAAGCACTATCACCTGTCAAACCGTTAGTCGATAATGGTAATTTTTATGCGTAAAACTTTAAAACAACGTTTAATATTTTGGTATTTCATGGTATAGATGTTAGGTACTCAAAATCACTAATAATGGTTTTAATAAAGTTCAGAACAAATTATTTAAACTTCGTTAACTGATGCGAACCAACTTAAATGAAAAACAAAGGACGCGTTTCAGAAACCGAGTAAGTAAAGGTCCAAACTAAAAAAATAACAAAGACTAACCTCCATTGTTTCATAAGTCACACCACACGTCTCCACATACCGCATTCATACCACGCGGGGGCCATTAAAACGCTCAGCGCATACCAACACGCTACAAGAAACACTCCAGTAAATACAAAAAAAAATATTTTATTACAATACTAATTTATAATTAAATACTTAATCAAGTTTATCACTTTAGACGGTTACATCGTTTCCGTGGGGGATATCGTTATCTTTCTCGGTGACGTCTTCCTTGTCGGAGGGGGTCGTTGGCTCTTTCCTTTCCTCTTCGTCGGCAACCGTTGTCAAGGAAGGCTGAGCAGTCGACTTTTCTACTTTGTCTTCTTTATATGGCTTTCCGGTTTCCACAATGGGCACTTCCCTGTCAACCTCCTTCGCTCTCTCAACGACGCCGGTGATTGGCGCGGTGACGATCAGGTTTCCATCACTCGACAGATCAGCAGTGACATCAGCGCTGCTGGAGTTTGAAGGCAACGTGTACGTGTGGAAGAACTGGCTCGCGAAAATGTCACGGTCGTCCTGCTTGGCCTCGTGCGACCCCTGGATGAAGATGAAGTCACCTTTCACCTTGACTTTCAGGTCATCTTTCTTGTAGTCCTTAACATTCACAACTACTTGGAATTTGTCTTCATCGGCGACAATTCTGGGCCCGATGTCGGCGAAAGTCGGGAACAGTTTCCAGAGAGGAGCGAAGAGATTGCCGAAGATGGGGAAGCCGAGCCACGGGCTTTCGAAGTCTTCACTGTATATTGAGGTGATGGGCTGCGGCGCCGGCTGTTCGGTGACCGGCACGGCGGCTGCCGTCGCAAGGATAGCGCATACCGCAAACAATCGCGGCGAAAACATATTGACGTGTGCACTCGTTGGTGATGCAACTAGAACTGAGGCCGCCGCGGGTCGCGGAGGCTATATAGAGATGGTGGGGCAGGGGGGTGCGTAAGCGCATCGCTTGCGATGACGATAGAGTTGTAATGTAAATACGGCAATAGGTACAAACTAGCCGCAGACAGAATGAGTTTACATTTGATTCATGTTCAAGTTTGGAAACATTAATGTTTCGAACGCATATATATTAGGAAAACATTCACGGTATGATACTCTTCTTTCTCTGCCAGTGGAATTGTTCATACTGTAGATGGCTTTGGTGTTAACACTAGTCAAATGACCGAAAGCATCTTACTCGTCATCTCGGATTGAATACTCCAAAACTTATTCCATTATATTTGTAAATCCGACAAGATATAAAAAAAAATACATACAAAACTCTGTAGGCAGAATAGTTTTCTTTTTCTGTCGCATCTGTAGAAAAGCAAAACAAACAGCTCTTTGACATGCGGCTTGACCTTGTAAGGTCGGCTTCTAGACTGATCTCAACAGAATTAGCTTATTTACACGTAACAATGAATCAAGCATGTATTAACACTTCCGATGTCACGTCTGTGAATGCGTAGCTGTCAGCACTTTATTGTGCCGACTGTTAATTTTTTTCTTTGTTATTGATAATGATTTTTGATGATTGCGGATATTGTAACATTATTTATTTATTTATTTTATTATTTATGTACACACAGTAAAATACAGAGAGATATGACATAATAATTACAAAGGTACTGCTTATTTCTTAAAAAATTTCTTCCAGCAGACCTGCGAAAGGAGAAATGAAAAAGAAATGTAGACATTGTTATTTTTTTCTTCTTCTTGAAGAATGATTTTTCACCAATTTCAGTTCGATACTTTTGTTTTTAGGATTCCGTAGCCATGGCAAAAAACGGAACCCTTATGGATTCGTCATGTCTGTCTGTCTGTTTGTCCGTCCGTATGTCACAGCCACTTTTTTCCGAAACTATAAAAACTATACTGTTGAAACTTGGTAAGTAGATGTATTCTGTGAACCGCATTAAGACTTTCACACAAAAATAGAAAAAAAACAATAAATTTTGGGGGTTCCCCATACTTAGAACTGAAACTCAAAATGTTTTTTGCATCAATCCCATACGTGTGGGGTATCTATAGATAGGTCTTCAAAAATGATATTGAGGTTTCTAAAATATTTTTTTTCTAAACTGAATAGTTTGCGCGAGAGACACTTCCAAAGTGGTAAAATGTGTCCCCCCCCCCCTGTAACTTCTAAAATAAGAGAATTATAAAACTAAAAAAAATATAAGATGTACATTACCATGTAAACTTCCACTGAAAATTAGTTTGAACGAGATCTAGTAAGTAGTTTGTCGGAACTTAAGAAAACTGCTGTAATGATGATCAAAGTTACAACGAACTACAAGAACTTTTTTATTATGTTACTTGCTGCTACGGAACCCTTCATGGGCAAGTCCAACTTGCACTTGGCAGCTTTTTTTTATGTAGGTTGTGCTTCAAAGTCAAAGTCAAATTGTTTATTTCAAATAGGCACATAAAAGGCACTTTTGAACGTCAATATTTACAAAAAAAAATAGAATTGATTCTAGTCGCCCCTTCCAAAATGTAGTTTCGTATGGAGAAGAATGGGCAAGAAACTCCACCGGTACTCTTTTAAAATCTTGTACAATATTTTTATAGGTACATTAATTATATAATTATATGTGAAGACGATGCACCTAGAATAAAATTACTATACCACAATAGGTAATGAAAAGAGTTAAGAATGAAGCAATGACAGATAAATTAATTAGGTGATAGAACATGGTGCTCACATATTTACAAAAATTGTAAAAAATATATACGATTTCCAAAAAAATTACAATAATATCAGTGTGAGTTAAGGTAATCACAGAATTTAAAATAAATGTCATAAAAATAATAAATTATACAATTAAAATAGCAACCTGTTTGATTTTGTCTAGACTCTAGATTGTCCTATGGAGCAGGACCAGCATGTTTCCAAGCATTCTTATCTTGTATATAATCCTCTAATTTGTATTTACAGAACTTCATTTTGTGTTTACAGATTTCAATGATAAAAGAATACAACAGAAGACCTAAAACTGTTGTTATACTCGTGCCGGAATCAACTCAGCCTATAGCAGTCCACTTCTGGACATAGGCCTCTCCCAGGCTGCGCCACAACACCCTGTCCTCCGCCTTTCGCATCCAGTCTGTCCCAGCCACCTTTTTAAGTTCGTCGGTCGTGCCGGAATGCCCGATGGAAATAAATACACATAGATAAGGTAACCTTTAACAGATTTTACGAAACAGAACGTTATTTTAAGCTGGAGACGTTATTTGTACGGATTCCTTCGATGATACAACTATTATTGATCTTTGAATCCTTACTACGGCATGGATATAATTATGTACAACGAACATAATATTATTTATTATTTTTCAAAGTCATAAATTATAATTATCTTTTGCGTGTATTGCTTGCCCGCGACTTTGTCTGCTTGTATTTTGTATTTCATAAATTTTACAAATATCCAGGATGAAAAGTAGCTTCTAACATTCTCCAGGACCCAAGAGCGGGAGAAGTTATTTGTTAATTTCCCACCCCAAAAAAAAAATAGGCTACCGATCCATCATATTTCTTAACGATCGATTGTTTTCGGCGTGAAAAGATAGACAAAGTTACTTTTGCATTATTTTCTTATTATCATCTTCTTTTTTTTTTCGTGTGGTTAATGACAGAGTTTTTATGCCACCCATGGTCCTCTGACTTGGCTTCACATGCTTTCAAGAAATATGTCTGGGGCATCTCGTGGCCCTGGTACACAGGCAACTGAAGAAATACGGGTGGGTTTTAGTCAGTAAAAGTCTGGCACCCTCCCACTCCGCCCAGAGCGGTAGAAGTTATTTGATAAGGCATGCCGGTTACCCCTCACGATGTTTTCCTTCATCGCAAGTGATAATTATACAATACGCACATGAATTGGAAAAGTCGGAGATGCGTGCCTTGGGTTCGAACTCCAGACCTATGACTTGTCAGTCCGACGGTCACACTACGAGGCTATCATTGCTTGATTATGTATAGATGAAAAGTAGCGCAAGTCTTTATCCAGGGCCCAGGTTACGTATTAGCCAAAATTGAAAACGATCGGTTCAGTGGTTCAGGCGTTCAAAAGGGAACAGACAGACAGACAAAGTTACTTTCCCATTTATAATGTTAGTATGGACCATGGATTAGATTGCCCATGTCCAAGAGTAAACTGTTATTGCATTTTTCACGGAAATACTATAATTTGTGATTTTTGGACACCTTCCCGAATTTGTAACTTGTCAAGTAATTAAGGTCACTGTCAAAACCTTTATTGCAAACTAAGGGGACTATTGGTTGTATATTATGTTGGTACTTATGACTTAGCAGCCTTTTGCAAGAATTGCGATATCAGCACAAAGTTTTTCGATTTTATTTATTTATTAGCTGCGTCCCGCGGTTTCACGCGTAAGGGCCTGTGCACACCGCGTTTTTTAAACGCGCGTTTGTAGTGATAGTAGACGCGATACGCACGCGAGTCAGACGCAGCCTGTAGATCTTCTGTAGGATAAAAGCGCGCCGTCGACGCATGTTTCGAAAACGAGCGTCAACGGCGCGTTTAAAAAACGTGTGCACAGGCCTTAAGTCTCGACCCCGAGGGAATATCAGCATTAAAAGTATTCTATTTCCTAATCCAGGTCATGGTCTACCTATGCGTCAAATTTCATCCAAATCCATTCAGCCGTTTTAGCGTGAAACCGACGAATTCTGGTAGAACAATTTCCACGAAGTTTTCATAGAAATTGTCCTACTAGAGTCGCGTCACGCCTGTCTGCGGGAACCTTTAAAAATAATCGTGACATTGTTATTTAGTAGGTACACACATTATTGTCTCCTCGACTTAATAACTGTATGCATTTTAAGTAACCGCTAGCTAGATCATTTATGTACTTGAAACATAGCTATGTTTCTTGTCATGTGATTAATTAAGTAAGAAATTAATGTCGTCGCTATTTATCAATAAATCTGGTATTCTATTCGTTTTGTTTGTTTGTTTCTTTATATTGTTGAGGGTTTTATTAGAATTCTTTCAAGTTATGAATGGTATTAATAATAAGTATTATATTTTTATTTTGGTTATTGTGTGTTTTATAGTTATTTCTGAGTTATCTGTCCCCTATGTTGCACCTACCAAGTTTCGTCTCTGCATCACCCTTTTTTTTTTTTTTTGGGGGGGAAATTATCAAATAACTTCTCCCGCTCTGGGCTGAGCGGGAGGGCGTGTCAGAATTTTACTGACTAAAACCCACCCGTGTTCCTTCCGTTGCCTGTGTGCCGGGGCCACGATATCCCTTTCAGACAAACTCGCAACCCCGGCAGGCATTGGCCCTAACGGACCCCGTCAGTTGGTGCTGACATCTCTTTGAGGCGCGCGTGAAACACAACGCGCCGTCGACCCGGGCCTGGTCCTTATCGGACGGCGAGCTACCCAACGCTCACCGTCCGCAGGCCCGCGCCTACGGTGGCCGGAAATCAGCTTGTGACTCCCGACGCCCGGGGCGTCTCCTGCGGCGGTTAAGGGCGTGAGGGCGCGAACCCTGCCTTACCCTCACGCGTTCCGCCTCCTCCTTCGCGAGCATTACTGCTTCGCAGAAGGAGGTGACGGCCTCCCATGCACTCTCGCTCCGAACCATTGCCTGAACCAGGGCCGGACGCGAGAGATCGCTGCCGCCGATCGCCTCCGTGAGGACATGGCGGTGCTCCGCCCAAGCCGGGCAGACCTCCACCGTATGCTCCACCGTGTCCTCCGGGCGATCCACACAGTGGTGACACCCGGGCGCTCTGCATCACCCTAAGGTTGACTGGTAGAAAATGCCTCAGGCATTAAGTCCGCCTTTGTACAGTATTTTTTGTACTTGTGCTAAAAATTGTAATAAATAAATAAACCCGTAGGAATACAATAGGTACAATTTCTGACAACCAACCCGAATAATTTCGTTCTGAAGCTCCACTCAAAATATGCCAAAATCTAAATTTCAAAATTATCCTATTACAAAAAATTCATAATCCAATTTGAGTGCAGAAACTGCAGACTCTGCCTATAATCCAAAAGTACAAATGAATAGTAAAAAACATTTTAAATAACAAGCTTTTATTTAAATGCTCTAAAAAGAAGAAAATAAACTATAAACTGAATCAAATCAATCAATTTATTACATTACACAATTTATATTATTATATTATATTTATTGTTTATGTGTGTGTTTTTTGTGTGTATGTCTACTTGGGTCATCAAAACCCCCGGGGGGTTAATTTATTATTTTTAAGTTGCATAAAAACGTGGTTATTAGATTTTTTTTAATCTACATTAAATACTTTGTTCTTTTTTGTTTTCTTATCTACCTATCTGTCGGTCTGTTTATTATAGTCAGATCTAGCAACGAATCGAAGCCTCTCTACTTTCAGTTCTTCTTGGAGTACCCTATTAACCACATCTTACATAATTATACTATTAATATTATGTATTAAACGTTTTTTCAATCCTGTTTGCAGCAGCAAGGTTATGGTAAACTTTAGAACGAACTATTATAATTAAATGCGTATATCAAATTTTGTGTCTGCACTGTGTACCGTTGAGGAGTTCCCTCGTCTGGAGCCAATTCTGAGTATAGAATTAGGCATACTTATCATAAAAAGGTATGTTCTTTGGAACTAAACCAAGATGTAAAACTTCAACGGGTATACATGCGGAAGTGGTTTTAATTTCGTTTGCAAGATTCCACCAGGAACGACAGACAAACAAGAAAGTTAGCACAGGACGTATATAATTATGCCAAATTATAGCTTAATCGGATAATAACAAGTGGCCGATAGTTAACATAACAATATATAATAATATTATAATAACTTACATACGAGCATGGCAAGTTAAATAAAAGCGTGTAGACGGAAGACCACGTAATAATAAATATTTCAACACATGTTTAAACATTATTCAGACAAATCTGGTAGGTAGTAGGTACAGATAATAATGAATATTGTAATTTTCTTGAAAAACACGTTTATTTAACATTTCTTTTCTGCCGTATGACTCAGAAAGACTTCACTCGGTATTGTACATGCATGAATCAGTATCAGTATCCTATTATTCATGCTTATTCATCCAAATTATACCTAACTCTTTTAAAATCAAATTAAGCGAATTGAACCAAATCATCAATGAACACGCTGTTCATTGATGATTTGGTTTAGGATGATGCATTAACCTACTATGATTTCCGGTTACCAATAATATATTATGCACATTTTGGTATTTATTTTTACAAGCCTTACCCGCCTGTCCGATGGAAAATCCCATCGGCAAAAATGACAAAACTCCATACAAACGTCCAGTTTCTATTTAACCCCTTTATAGTTAAATTTAGTTTTAGAATATGTATTGTTGTAAAATCTAATTTTGTGTATTTTATCTATGGGCCTTAGGTGCCTGACAATAAAATAATTATTATTTTATTAGGATTCCGTAGTCAACAAGGAATCCTTATAGTTTCGCCATGTCCGTCTGTCTGTCCCCGGCTTAGCTCAGAGTATTTATAAAGAGCAGACGAATTTTTCAAACAAATGAAGCAATTGATTAGGAATTTCCTTCAAAATCTTTAAGATTGTGATAGAAAAAGTGTTACGCAATGCGGGTGCCAGTCAGGACTATCTTTAGTCAAACTACCTCTCGCGCTCTATAAAAACAAAGATGGCGCACAGCAATCAAAGAGAAAACTGTATTGCCTCAGTAGGTATGTGCCTTGCCTAAGTAACGTTCGACAATTGCAGGTGCGGTGCCTCGTAGGTCACGTCCACGAAAGACGTGACCATAGACCGTGCGTCACCGCCTTATGAGGCATAGGTACCCTTCAAGGAAACAAAACAATAGGCGTTAGGAGGCAGAGTTGAGCGTTATAATATAACTGCTCATGACGAACTCAAATAGAGTCAGGGAAATGAATAGTTAAGCAAATTGACACCCTACTTCAATTTGCCGTGTTGTAGCCATTGCATACAACTGTCAAAGAATGATAGTTTTGATTTGAATATATGGATAAATTCCTCGCAAGTTGGTAGTCAATTTGCTTAACAATAAATTTCCCTGACTTTACAAGGATGCTAATTATTAGTGACACACTAAAGGCCTGTTCCACAGTGACCATAGACACGACATAAAAAATGTATATGAAAATATGTGCCCAATAAGTTAACTAAATATTCGAAGGTGATGAAACAGGGAATAACTATAATTTAATAAAACCCACACTTACCTACAGGAAGAGCCGAGCTGACTCAAACCAACTTTTTCGTACTTTATCCTCTTTTGAGCTCGTACAACATAAATTCACGCCTTCTTCCCATGAGGGTAGCCAGGAACTATAGAACGCCACCTGTTACGCTCCTTACATACCCCTTTTGCTCTGTTTACGTTCATACATCTGATCAGCCCTGAGTTTGTTACGCCATTTCTTCTCAGAGTCAGATAGGAAATTTCGGCTACATCTAGATTATTTTTATTTTTTTATATGACGGGTAAAAGTAATTCTAATATCCTATTTACAGAATAAACGATTTCATTTCATTTCATTTCATACACGCAAGCCGGTTGCGAATCATACGGACCTGACCTTTCTGAAGAACTTCACCAATTATATCACTATAATGTCCTCCTAGGGCTTCCCGTCCTGGCGTTTCCACTCACTGCTTTGTAAATACCTTTAGGTAATCGCCTTTCATTCATCCTCTCAACATAACCAAACCATCTAAGCATACTACAAAGAAGTATCATAATTTTCCTGAAAAACTTCCTCGACATAAAGAATACCTGGACCATTTAATTTAAATTTTACAGGCAGAATTCAAAAAAAATTATCCTGTTGGAATCATAATTCCATCCCAAAACTCACATAGTTACATGAAACCTAGACTAGGCAAAATAATCTCTCAGGAGTAGGCAGTGACCTATCGCTGCTTGCCGTGGTCGAGTCGATGGTCGGCAGTGCACGGGCACGGCGGACTTGGGGACGTCCGCGGCCCCCTATCAAACTGGACCCGAGATGGCGGCGCGTATGTTCCACGCGCGCCCCTTTCAGACGTCGCTGGGGGGGGGGGGGGTCAAACACCTCACCCCCTCCAGACTTGAGAAGCCGGGGATCACGGAAGTAATAACAGATCCCAAGATCCCCGGCGCAAGTGTGGGAAGGGAACACTGGAATGGTTTTTAGTCAGTAAGAGTCTGACAGACCCCTCCAGAGGCCTGTATCTTGGAGATTTTCAAACCGTTTTATTCAGTTTCTAGCCCGTAGTTTCTAACAAACTAACTAACAGACTTACAGTTGGATAAAGTCGGAAAGGCGATCACAAGGATCGACTTTTACGTGCTTTTCCTAATCCGATTAAGTTATAATTTTGCTCTTGAAGCTTTTCAGGATTCCGTACACAAAGGGTACCAACGAGACCCTATTACTAAGGCACTGCTTTCCGTCTGTCCATCTGTCACAGGACTGTATTTTTTGAACCGCAATAGTTAGACACTTTCCGTGGGTCCCGTGGGTATCGTAAAAGGCGACTAAGGGACTTACTAGAGAATGGGCAGCAGCGTTCTCTATGCATTTTAACACCAAGCGTGGTGATTATGGCAAACCCCCCCCCCTTTGGGGGAGGCCTATATCCAGTAGTGGACGTCTTTCGGCTGAAATGATGATGCTGATGAGGTAGACACTTGAAATTTTTACAGAGTACTACTATGGCAGCTAAAATAATAAAAATAAAATAAAGTTAAAAATTAAGGAGGTTCCCTTATATAAGAAACGAGTTTTTTTTGGCGTTTTTTATCGGGTCTTTATAAAAGCTCCCGCAGACAGGCGCGACACGACACTAGTAGAACAATTACTATGAAACTTCATGAAAATTGGGGGAGTCTTAATTTGGTGGTAAGGAATCCTTCGTGTCCGACCCACACTTGGCCGCTTTTTTGTTCTGATGACTTCAAGATTATCTGCATCGTTAAAAGGGATAAATGATAGGGATGAACTTAAGCCGGATTCATTAAAACACATTGCTGTGTAAATAAAACGAGAATGCATACACTACTGCACGTTTACTTTATTTAGAAATGCCGACTACTTCGGTTAGGTTAAGCGGATTTACCGGGAGTTGCTTTTCTGTTACATTATACGCCAAAACCACAAAGCGGTGTGAGATTGCCAGAACATACACTTTTAAACAGGGATCATTTGTAACATCCAAACATGAGACTTTGGTTTTACAAAAGCCCCTCTGTTGTGAAATTGTGAAAACCAACCTGACTATTTTCTGAAAAGGTTAGCAATGGATTATTGTGTAATGTGTACTAATAATAATAGATTGCGACCACTAATCCTTCTGTTAATCGTCGTCATTCTGGCAATTTATCCTTTAGCGTTCAGCATTGCAGTGTTCAGCCGTGCTTTCTTATGAAAAGATAAAAAAAAATCGTTTTAAGCATATTAGGCTTTATGTCACATAATATAGCGACACAGATGTTACACAAGCGTCACCGATGTTACGCATGACGTGTGTAACGTCATGCGTAACACAGGTGACGCTTGTGTATTTGCGACACAAATGTTTTTTTTTTTTTTTTATTTATTTCAATATACAACTTTAATGGTTAAAAGACTTATGCCTAAAAAAAATATAGTAATAACTAAAATATATTATTAAAAGGAGTCCCTTTAGGCAAGGTTCCGAAGATACTGGCAGCGTTCCCCCTTTGAAAATTTGCGTGGTTCTTTCCTCAAAAGACCATTTCAGACACGGATCTACATGGTCCTCACATGATCTGACCAAGATTATGTCTGGACTTTAAAAGAGACTTTGACCCCTGAGTTTGTTTCGCCATTTCTTCTCAGGGGTAGTCAGATAGGAAATGTCGGCTACATCTAGATTTTTTTTTTTTTTATATGACGTGTAAAAGTGATTTTAATATCCTATTTACAGAATAAACGATTTCATTTCAATAGCTAGACTAATTCTTTGTCCGAGGTAGCTGCCAGCTCTTCGGTCTCCTGTGATGTTGACTAATGTTACATAATATGTAATACGGATGTTACACATGCGTGACGGATATTACACGTGCGACACGGATGTTAGACATGCGATACGGATGTTACATCTGCGTCACAAATGTTACACTTAATGTTGCACATGCGACACAGATGTTACACATGCGTACAAACGTTACACTTGATGTTGCACATGTTACATGAATGTTACACATGCGTCACGAATATTACATTGATGTGACATATTTTACATGATGTTACGCGTGATGTAACACTTGATGTTACACAAATGCGACATGGATGCTATACATGCGTCACAAATGTTACACTTGATGAAACACATGCGACATGGATGCTACACATGCGTCACTAATGTTACACTTGACGTTACACATGTGACACGAATGTTACGCATGATTCATATTGATTTATTCATTCATATTCATTTATTTGCTTTCCACAAGGTAAAAACAAGATAATAAGCCTAGTGATCACAAAACGGGAGACGCTGAATGCCCCGCTAGGAAAATAGCAGAATACCGATATATTAACTCCATCGATTATCAGGGCACCTAGTGCGTCATGCACAAGACCAGACTTATATATCGCTTGTTGCTGACTCAACAATATACCTGACCACTTGGCTGCCCTACTGACCATCGATTTGTCGCTGTCTAAGCACATTAGCCGACTACTTTAAAAATGTAATGTAGCCTTGAAGGTGATTTATGCAATATTTGTTTCAACCTAGTTAATAAAACTGCAGTCGCAATCATAATCGTGTAACTAGGTGTTATCAACAATTTTCCGTAAATAATATAGAAATTATCGACAAGTTTAAGACCTTAATTATTAATGTTTGTTTAAGACCACAATTAATAGTGTTTAAGTAAATTATAAATAATAAATTAACTAACATGTCACTATTCTTAAGATTTATGTTAAATATTGTAAAGTAATCAGTTGTCCTAACAGTAATTGTAAGAACTCATGCCGCCTGTGATACAGGTTTATCCTAGTACAGGCATCATACTTTGTAATACCTACATTATTTCTTAGATTTTTACTGTATTTTACCCATTTTTAATTTTTAATAAATTTTATTATTATTATTAAGATGTTAACAAAAGGCTTAGAGCTAAGAGATCCTGTGAGGGCACAGCAAAAATTATGTTCGATACATAGCAAAAATAAATATACATGAAAACAATAATTACATTTGCATAAAAGTCAATAACAATAACATAAATAATTCTATTAATGGAAAGTAGGTAACTATTTTCTTAAAATACTATTATTAAATTAGTTAAAGTTATATTATTTAGGTACCTAATATTATTACCAACACTTAATTAAAGAGAGATAATATTTTTAGGTTACAAATTATTAATAATAAATAAATAATAATAAAGATTAGTTTCACAATTTGGGAGAAATTGTATATTTAGTAGTCATAATAAGTTTAATTAAATAATTTTCTTGATAATGTTACGCAAATGACAGATGGGACACTTTATACAAATGTTACACATGAGGTCACAAACATCCGGCAAGATATTTGTTTATGCCTGCTCTACAAAATACTTAGGTACATACGTCGAGACTATCATGCATTAGTTCGCCCTGCGAGTTCAGTACAATGACGCTCTGAGGGCAGTGTTAAAAAACCCCGGTAATGCAGTGCTTTCGCAATGTTTGCGGATGCTTCCATCGATGATTTGTTTTCCATAAATTAGGAAAAGAACTACATCGATGATGAGCAGGGTCCGTGGTAGCACCAACGCTGTCCTCAAAGTTTTAGTGTACGGCCTGAGTGCACGCTCTATTCGAGCGTCGGGCGGGGAGGGGCGTGCAGCGTTCATGTTAAACACGTGCTACCCGTAGTGGCCGTCCTGAGTGCCGGCCGAGCGGAGCGTGGGCAGCAGCGGGCTTGTTTGCGTCGAGCGGGGCGTCGCGTGCAAGTTCAAACGAGTTTGTGTTTTGCAGCGGTGATACGTGCGTTCTTGAAGGATGTCGTTTGAAGAAATAATTTTAGAAATACAAAATAAGCCTGAAATATGGTTATCTTCGCATTCTTTACCAAACTTCACCCTTAATGTTTTTCAAATAACGTAGAAAACTCTCCAAATTGTTTTCTTTGCTTCACAATGTTACTAGGACCTTGTCTTGACTCATAATTAAATTTTAGCCACAAATTTTCTTCTAAATACATATCAATAATATCGTACGACGCAGACGCCATGATGAAAAATGTGACCGGCTCACAAGCGTGCACTAAGGCCATTCGGCGAACGCTCTTTCGCCGCATGCACGCAACGCTGAACGCTCCGCTAGACGCTTCTTCACTCTTTCGCCGCATGCACGCAACGCTGAACGCTCCGCTAGACGCTTCTTCACTCTTTCGCCGCATGCACGCAACGCTGGACGCTCCGCTAGACGCTTGTTCACTCAGGCCGTACACTTAGGGTGCAAAATAGACAGTCCTTTTCATGTGTACTGGGCAAGTGTACACCTGCACAGAAATAGGAAATAGTCATCAGTTATTGTGTTTTGTTTACTAACAAATTACTTACACCTTTTTATCTTGTTTTTTTTTTATGTGTACTACTAACCATCCTACTAACTATATATTTGTACAAAAATATGGACGTATGTCTGAAATAAAGATAAATTATTATTATTTCCTTTATTTCATTAAATATACATATACATTATAATGTAAATATTAGAATATAAAAAAGTATATAAAAACATTTAAAAATATAAAAATAGTTCTCCGCCGGTAGAGGGAGCAGGGTCCAAGCTACCGGTGGTTAGGGTTCCAGAGATAGGAACCTTCTCACGAAAATTCCTTATTATTATTAGAATATGGTTTAAAAAAATAATTTAAAAAAAAATATTGTTGCGTGCCTGCAACAATTTAAATTCAGTTCGGTTTTGTTTACATAAAAAGATTTGTAATGTTCAATTACCTTGGTTATTTTATCAAAAACGATCTAGTTTCATTCAAACTTATGTTATCAAAGAACTAATTAAATGAACATCAACAAAATAATTAGTCTGTCATTTGGTGTATGAGAACTCATCTCGTTTGTCACACACTGTCGTCTGCAACGGAGCCGACTGTGGTCCGAAGTGAAGCAATCAGTAAGTTTTCAACTATCTCCCAAGTTTGATTAGCATGCATTATTACTGTACAGTCCTGTCTCTCTATTAGTCTGATAGGTTTAAAGTCAAAGTCAAATTATCTATTTCAAATAGGCACATAAATGGCACTTTTGAACGTAAAAATTTACAAATAAAATAGAATTGATTCTAGTCGCCCCTTCCAAAAAGTAGCTTCGTATGGAGAAGAATGGGCAAGAAACTCTAGAAGTTATTAATTAGGTCAGTAATTTAATGCCCATTCTGTATTCCATTTAATTTAGCCCATTCTTTTTAAAAGAGTAATCGTGGAGTTTCTTGCCGGCTCTTCTCCATAGGAAACGACCAATTGGAACCGTGTACCTCGCTTTTGACGTCTATGCGCCCATGTTTATGTAAAATAAAATATTTTGATTTTGAATGTCAAAAGAATCGAGTATTGTTATTACATAGGTAGAAAAATCTACATAACTACTGGTTTTAATACTAAGAGCAGATTTATCCAACTTGACCTATACCAGGAGACCTTTTTTTGAATGAACATCCTATCTACCGTGTTTCTGGCAAGTAAATTACTTATAACGTCTTGATGTGTGATAGTTTTTGTATGGGAAAACTGTCAAAAATTCAAGATTTTCCTCGAATAAAGATACCTGGCGTAGGAAAAATCTGCCTAAATTTGGCATGAATTAAGCAACTTAAAATAAATCTAATGTCATCATCTTGATCATCATTTCAGCCGAAAGACGTCCCTGTACATACGCCTCCCCCGAGCAACGCCACTTCGACCGGTTCTGTGCTACCAAATATTATACATTGCCTTTTTTATTGTTCAGTTCTGAAAAAGATCTACTGAAAACGGAGTGATAATTATACAATACGATCGTGAATGGAATTGTATCGTCATTATACTACAGTGTTAATTAGTTTTCAAACAATTTATATCTATTTTAGAGCTGGTTTTCTCCATCTTGTCGTCACAAATGTAAACCGTTGTCATTTTCAGCACTTCAGTGTAAATTAGCATCTAGGTGTTATATTTTTGGCACTGATTTTCCCGCATTTTTTTGATGTTTAAGTTTAAACGTTAAGATGGTTCATAGGTTTGCGAACTCGCTTCTTTATCAATACGTTGCAGGGTTACAACAAAAGGTGTAAATAAGTACAAGTTAATGCACAATTGCACTTGATTGAGGCAGAAAGAGCTCAACGGGCTATACTTAAGGTGGCTGCGGGCCTTCCTTTCCGCTTTCTTACAGTCGACTTGTACAAAAAGTGGAATATTCTGACCACAAGAGAGACTTTCGTTCTACATACAGTCCTGAAGCTTTTTCACACGACTTGCAGCTAGTTTATGATTCGGATCTATTGAAAGATAAACGAAGAAAGGGTACTGTGTACTGTACTACTTCTTTCCATTCAAGTGTGTCCCACAGGTTTGTTACCTAGGGGATTATCTTTATAATGTAATCAACAAGGGTCAAAATATTTATCCACTACACAAACCCAGTTGTAAGCAAAAAGTAACCGACTTCTTGAAAACTCTTTCCTATGAAAACACAGAGAAATTGCTCCACTCAATTAAATAACACTTGTGTTAAAAAAAAACTTTTTGTAAAAAAAATATAACCGACTTCCAAAAAAACACTACAAAGTGAAAAATTACTTTAATTTCGAAAGTAGGTGTCTTTGGATCCGTATTTTAATTATTTGCCACCGACTTCCGAAATTAAAATTATTTTTCACTTTGTAGTGTTTTTTTGGAAATCAGTTATATTTTTTTTACAAAAAAAAAAATATTTTTCACTTTTTAGTGGGCCAATTTTTAATTTATTTAAGTTACTATAGCCTAAAGTCAACTGCTCATCACCTTTTACAAAATATTGCTTTTCCCGATGCTGGGACGTTAATTGTTGAGGAGTTCTCCTGGTAAGAACCAGGAGAACTGCCACTACAAGCATAAATTGTTTAGCAACCATATAAAAGTACCTAATCGAATCGCAACCCGTTAAATACTTATAATTATGTTGTTCCGGTGGCCATCTGTGGTCTCCATCATCAGTTCCACTTCACCAAATGGTGATTTTCGGAAGCAAATGCACGAGTTACTATAAAAAATATCCAAATCGCTATCGATGTGCCTATAAAATTCGAAGGTTACCCTCGATTTCCATAAGATCCCTTCATTAGATTCTGATTTGGCGGCAATGGGACCACCTCGAGAGCATACCCTTTCAAACAAAAAAAAATATTTTAAAAATCTGTCCATAATTGACGGAGATATCGGTGAACAAACATAAAAAAAGCGTACATACGGTCGAATTGAGTAACCTTCTTTTTTAGAAGTCGGTTAAAAATTACCTGCACTTCCACCACCATTCACATACACATTCACCACCACTCACATAAACATTCACCACCATTCAGCTACACATTCACCACCATTCTGCTACACATTCACCACCATTCAGCTACACATTCACCACCATTCAGCTACACATTCACCACCATTCAGCTACACATTCATCACCATTCAGCTACACATTCACCACCATTCAGCTACACATTCACCACCATGCAGCTACACATTCACCACCATTCAGCTACACATTCACCACCATTCAGCTACACATTCACCACCATTCAGCTACACATTCACCACCATTCAGCTACACATTCACCACCATTCAGCTACACATTCACCACCATTCAGCTACACATTCACCACCATTCAGCTACACATTCACCACCATTCAGCTACACATTCAGCTACACATTCACCACCATTCAGCTACACATTCACCACCATTCAACTACACATTCACAACCATTCAGCTACACTTTCACCACGATTCAGCTACACATTCACCACCATTCAGCTACACATTCACCACCATTCACCTACACGTTCATCACCATTCACCACGCACCCTTTGACTGCTTTTGTTTGTGTTATTTTAATTTGCCTTTTCATTTACTTATTTTTTGTTTTAATTGTTTAGTAGAAATACATGTTACCCGCCTGTTTATTTATATAATGCCACTAAATCGGGCCTGGTGACCTGTAATACAGGTTTTTTCTAAAACCTACTTCAGGCACCAGCTCTCATTGCATTGAGCATTGTGAGAGAAAATAAATAAACTTATACTATAGTAATGTCATTTGTGTAATTTCTATCATCACCGACTCATAGTAAAAGAAAACGGCGTAATGCTCGTTCCTTTACTGTTTATACCCGACTGCACGACAGCATAGACAGTATGTCCTAACGCTTCCTGCCGGAGGCTCTATGCGGGGGTCGTGCGGTCCATGGCCCTTTACGGGGCACCGGTGTGGGCGCCGAGCTGGTCGCAGCCTTATAAGGCTGCGACCAGCCCGGCGGTTGAACGCGTCCCAAAGGGTCATGGCCATCAGGCTGGTCCGAGGATACCGCACGGTCTCCCGTGAAGCGTAGAGCCTCCTTGCTGGAATACCGTCTTGGGATCTGGAGGCAAAAGTCCTCGCGCACGTCTGGGAGTGGCGCGAGGAGGCGAAACGCCGGGGCGAAACTCCGCCGCCGCGAGAAATTACGGCACAGCGAACAGAGCTCCGGCGTGATCTCATGGAGATAAGGACCAGGGCCGGGTCGACGGCGCGTTGTGTTCCACTCGCGCCTCAAAGAGATGTTAGCACCAACTAACGGGGTCCGTAAGGACCAATGCCTGCCAGGGTTGCGAGTTTGTCCGAAAGGGTTATCGTGGCCCTGGCACACAGGCAACGGAAGGAACACTGGTTGGTTTTAGTCATTAAAAGTCTGACACGCCCTCCCGCTCTACCCAAAAAAATAAAAAATAAAGCATAGACAGTATCATGAATTGTTTTTATGACGTATTTGCGCTGTCGATGGACAATTATTTACAAGCTGAAATTATTCCTTTTTAGTTTCATTTCTGATTCCTCAATTTTCTTTTGTTACAAATGGGCAGAAGTCGTCAGAAGAATCGTAAACGGGCTTCATTATCGAGCTGGGAAACGAGTGCATGACGACTTGGATTCAAACATTTCATGACGAAGTCTATGGGGAGACATTTTCCCAGCGTTGGGAAAAGAATGAAAGTAAAGGATGAAAAAAAAACGTTTGTCCACTTTTGTATAATTATTCTCTCTGGTCAACATTATTTTCACGACAATATATTGTGATCCATACAATTGTGTCAATGATACACTATATTATTTCCGTGCTCAACTGCAAATGGAAAGAAAACATCGGAAGCGATGGCCGTTTGTTTTCACCAACAACTCGCACAGACAGACGGGGAAATTGATACGAAGATGTCTTGTTGACGTTGTATGTGAAAGTACATACCTACCTACTTACAACTTTGTAACGATGTATGTCAGAGCGATGATTCGATACGTCGAATGGTCGATGTTGTCTTGGCTTGGGAAGAAAACTGTTTTCAAATGTTATGGGTATTTTAACTAGTATTCGAGCGATTACACCATACAGCATTTCATACAAACTTTCAAGCCCTTTTTTTTCGAAATGACTGAACCGATTTTAATGAAACTTCATACGCATAAGCAGAATACAAAGGTCTAAAAAGTTAGTTAAGAACAATTTCAAAAAATAGTGTTACAGCCAAATTAGACTGATTTTAAATTTTCCATAGAAACAGAGATTTACAGTTATCTGTTTTTAAATAAGACATTTCGAAAATTTTCTTTACTAACATTTTAGATCTTTGTATCCTGCTTATCCGTATGAAGTTTCATTAAAATCGGTTCAGTCATTTCGAACAACAAGGGCTTGAAAGTTTGTATGAAATGCCGTAAGGAGTAAACGCTCTTAATTTTCAAACTGTATAAGTATTTTAGACCTCCGACTAAAAGTAGCACCGGTGACTGAAATTTTTTGTGAGCATCGGTCGTCATGGTATGGACACGTGATGCGGAGGAGTGAAGAAATGTTGTGACGAATATTTTGAGTATGACTGTGGATGACTATAAGAGTAGGACGACATGATGGATGGACTGTGTGAAAGATGGTATGGCTATAAAAGGGTGACTACCGAATTGACGAGTAATAGAGAAATATGGAAGAATAGTAGATTGTTAAGTCTTTGACCAGTGCGTGTTGCCAATGATGACCTATGGCACTGAAACGTGGTCGCTCACAATGGGCCAAAGTCACCCAAAGGGCAATCGAGAGGGCTATGCTTGGAGTTTCCCTACGTGATCGAATCAGAAATGAAAAGATCCGCAGGCGAAACAAGGTAAACGACATAGCCCGAAGAATTGCCAAGCTTAAGCGGCAGTGGGCAGTGCACATTGCTCGCAGAACTGATGGCCGATGGGGCCGAAAGGTTCTGGAGTGGCGACCGCGTACCGGAAGACGCGTACTGATGACCTTGTGAAGGCCGCAGGTAGCACAGAACCGGTCGAAGTGGCGGTGCTTGGGGAAGGCCTATGTCCAGCAGTGGACGTCTTTCGGCTGAAATGATGATGATGAGTAGATTGTTATGCAAGGGTCGAAAGGAATTGGTGACTTTCACCCGAGTTAAACACTCTACTTTTCATTTAGAATATAAGGAAAGAAAAAAAATTGTTTTTCTAAAATATTTTATCTTCTTGTTTGCTTGCCACTTCAAAAATTATATCTTTCCTTTGAAATTTCTGGCAAAAGATTTTCGATTACTGTATTTGCCTCGTCTTTAACCGAATCTGGGGTCAACATTTCAGAATCGCTTGAACTCATTTTTATTAATTAAGTAATCAAATATTTGTCTTGTCCACCAACCAAGATTTTTAATGTCGGTGCAGCTTACAGAGTTAGTATCCCACCTAATTATATAAGAAATTGAGTAATTTAAACTAAGAATATTTAGTTACATATTCACTTTAAAAATAAAAAATTCAATCAGCAAACGTGATTTTTTTGCCATTTTTATAGATAATGGTACGGAACCCTCCATGGGCGAGTCCGACTCGCACTTGGTTTTTATTTAATTTCACACTGGCTGTTTATACACTCACAAGACCGCAGCATTTTTTTTATTTAAATCAATATTTTTTAAATTATATTATTTTAAAAATTTGTAGCCGACTACCTAAACAAATTTAAATTCTATTTTTAAAATTCATTCCCACCCTAGAGAGGGAAGCAATTACTATGAGCATTTCCCACCCAAGGGTGGGGAGCAGCGTCTTCCACCCGCTACTCGGATCAAACAAACACTAAACCTACTTTCCGAGTATGAGAAATGAAAAAGACATTTTGCGGCGACACCAAATAAATTGGGGCAGGAGAATGATGATGATGATATTGACCTCTGAGTCTCCTTGTTCCAGCCAGGTAAGGCATGGCAACGCTTAAAAAATAGAGGTATGTAGGTAACATTAAGGAGTTAAGAACAACAAACAACCGGTTAAAACACCTACCTACAACACTTGATAAAATTTTCCTTAATTTTTTGTGAGCTATTTTCTTATCTCTCCTTGAAGTTCATACTCATAGCAAGTAATTACCTATGTATATTAAGTATGTAGGTGAATCACGAGTTAAGAGGAAAACTTCATCCACTAACCACTTATAAAATATTCCTCCACCACACAGACAACTAAATGCTGAGTTTTTTTTTTATTCAATTTTATTTATAGAGAGTTTAATCATAAACTGATTATGCCACCCTCATCGGTACAAACAATTATTCATTATAATCTAAATCCTATTTTTGCTACCTTATATAAGAGTCTTGCATCCTTTGACAATGGGGACGCAAGAATGCTATTACACCTTCCAACATCCAGTGACTTCGATAACAATGTGGCTCTTTCGGCCTCGTTCCGGACGCACTCCATCAGTATTATAATATGGTGTCTTCCACTATATTACACTCCAAATGCAGAGATGTAAATGAATACTGATCTTGTCACTGTGTTCATCAGCACATTATTTGGATAGTTTAACACACACATAATATAACATCACGCCTGTAATTTCCGAAGGGTAAGGCAGAGGTACCTATAGTACACCCACATTTCGCCGTTAAGTAGGATATTTTATGGTTTTTCTATTTGAATTAATCAGATTCTAAAACATTGTCCAGCAGTTTAGATGATGTTAGGGGCACACATTTTGACTGTAATGTCGAATAATATGATTTGAAGTAAACCGTAACCTAATTAAAGTTTTCAAAAACTCTATTATGCAATTTTAGTCAAGAACTCAGTTGAATTCTGGCCTACCTGAGGATCCAAAAGAAATGAAGAGGTGCCTTACAACAAAAGTGCAATATGTGCCTATAACATGGTATAGGTAACCTCACGGTGCTGCCTGCGTAGTTAACAATGATAACATAAGCACGACGTGCATTTATGTTTAAAAACGTTTGCGTCCATTCCTGGAACCGAGCTGAGGAAATCACGACATTATTGATATCCATCTAATCATGCTCTTATTTTATAATGTTTTTATTCGCACGATTCATTTATTGCAATCACCTCCGCTCCACTCTCTCTCTCCGCCCCATGCTCCCCGCCACTCCGTTGTGTGCTAAACGCTAAAACATCAGTAATAAAGTTGAATTTCGTGTGCGCTCTTTGATCGTGTTCGAGCACGAAACTAAATAGCGTCTCAATTCTTATTTCGTTTATAACTAAAGTAATAATTGATCCAGAGAAAAAATATCTTGTGGCTGGATAATAAACTATTATTATGTATCAGAAGCAGGTTTATTAAAAAATATACTCACAACCAATCAACTGTATTTATTATTTTTAACAAACAAAACCTAATATAGAAAAACCTAGCAAACTAATAGAATTAACGAGCAATTAGCTAATCACTTGGCACTGAGAAAATACAATACTGAGGCGGAGAGACGTTCATCGCCGTCGGCTGTCGAACTAAAAGAGAGCGTGTGCTCCTCGCGGTCTGCAGTTACCGCGAACTATCCCCACTCTTGATGCAGCTGTCTTGGCGACGCCTCTCGTTCCCTCCAACTTCTTTATTCTTCTAACACTATATTATTTTCTTGCCGTGAATAGTTATTTTAGACATAAAAGCCGAACTAATTTTTATTTTTAATTATCTTAAAAAAGAAAAAGAATATACTTAAAAAATGTATCGCGCGAAAATATTGCAATTACGTAAAACTGTCCTGTACATGGTAAGAAAAAGATCCAATATTTATGATAAACTAAAGTTGCATTTTGATTGTATGTGTGACTGTTTCAGAATATTCATGCAAATTAACATAAAAATAGGGAGGCTCCTCTTTAGTCAGTGGAACCTTTTAGCAATCATATTTAATTCCACCAATTATAAATATTATTTCATTTTGACAAAATATTATTGAAAATCAAATTAATGCTTGCATGCGGACGAAGTTGCGGGTAGAAGCTAGTTATAAATTAAGCCAATCGTTGTTAAGTATAACATTAAGTTAATGCTTGGTTTTATTAACCGACTTCTTAAAAAAGGAGGAGGTTCTCAATTCGTTTTATACAAATAATAAAATCGTAGCCAGAAGTCAAAATTGTGCAATGAATATTTTTGAAAAAAAAAAAATTGATACGAGGTCAATTATTTAGGAAGGAGAGGATCGAGGATCATTTCCAATGCCAAAAATAAAAAAAATCTAATTTTTGTCTGTTTATCTGTTTGTCTGTCTGAATGTATGTTCCAGCATCGCGCAAATTCTACCGGATAGAGTCTGTTCTATTTTGCATATAATGTATTCCCTATAAGTCTGGTCAGCCGGTATGCTATATATTATCACACTATTTACTATGAGGGATCAGCAATATTGCATGATGTCTGTATTCCTCTATGGTTTACAGCAAATTGTAAATAGAAGAGCCAAATGGTTAGAACATTGCCGATAGTTACAGATTTAACCTTTTAAATGATTATCATCACGCTATAACTTTATGGGGCTTAGCAGTCAATCATCTTGTTGGCTGGATTTTTAAGATGGGGAAGTAAGGGTGTAGGTGAAGCACTATAATTATAGGCAAAACCTTAAAATGTAATGAGCATAAGTCATAAATCAAATCAAATCATTTATTTCAGATAAATATCTTTCATGTCATAATACAAAATAAAATTGCAAACTTAAAGAATTAAAATCATAATTAAGATCAAAATGACAAATTAAGCAGAGGAGCAGAACAGATCAGATTAAGATCAGAAATTAAAAATTAAAAACAAAATTATCTTAAAAGTTAAAATCAAAATTAAAAATTAACACACATATTATATTAAATAATAAACGCAGGCGCTGGAATGCAGCAATAACTTCGAGGACCTTCCCACTACTTGTGCATACGACCAAAAGGTCACATTTCGATCAAATCCACGTTCTAATTTTGGTGCTCCAAAATTGTTTGTTATTTGTGAGTGCAAATTAAATTTTGGACATTTCGGGATTCAAGTGATGGAGAGTTTTTTTGCTAAGCGTCCATTGCGACGCGCGTTGTACATTGGCGTTGCCAATCGAACAATGTTGCCTTGCTTTGTTGTCGTGGCGAACCCCAAGTGAATCGTTAAAGTAAGAACTCTGGAACGGACGGAGACCTCAGACAAAGACTCTGGAATCAGCAACGTGTAATACAGCATAGCAGTGCCACAGTCAAGAACAGAGAGGACTTTTCTTTTTTTCTATTTTCTTCACGGGGTGGAAAATCTTCATGGATGTCCTCCGCCCTGTGGCGGGCGGAGGGATCTGTCAGACTCTTACTGATGACTAAAAACCACCCCAGTGTTCCCTTCCCACACTTGCACCGGGGATCTTGGGATCTGTTATTACTTCCGCAATCCCCGGCTAGTGCCGGCCCGCTTCCGCGGGCTACCTCAAGTCTGGGGGGGGTGAGGTGTTTGACCCCCCCGCGACGTCTAAAACTGGCGCGCGTGGAACACTACGCACCGCCACCTCGGGTCCAGTGTGATAGGGGGACGGCGGACGTCACCAAGTCCGTCGTCCCTGGACCCATTTAGGGGGGCTGGAAGACGGCATTGTCTGCCCTCCGCCGACGCCCAGTGCGCCTGCTGCGGACCGGGTGAGCGGACAAGATCTCCCGCTCCCTTTCCGCAGCCTCCTTCTGCGACACGACTGTTTCGCAGAAGGATACCACCGCGTCCCAGGACTCCTCGCTGCCGACCATCGACTCGACCACGGCCGGCAAGAACAGAGTGGACCTGAGCCAACCTGATGGCGGACCTATTGAAAGATGTGCCCCCTAGATAAATATAACCCGTCTCTCCACTATTCCAATGCTTACTCTAGGATGCATATCCGGTATGACTCTAATAATCCCTCCATATCCCAAGGGCACGTCTTCCCTACCATTATCGCGCCCCTCGGTCTACTCTTTGATATGCAATGGTCTCTGTGGTCCCATGAAACATGAGGCTCCAGGGCCTAATGCGAATCTTTGGGTTCATTCGAGTGATCGAGTCTGGTTTAATCAAGCTGGGGTCGGTGCATTTCATTCATTCATCAACTGCAAACTTTACCGTGTGACATCTCAAACTAAAGGGCTTACTGTGAGGGCCCGAAATATATTTTTTTAACATTTTAAAATATATTTTTTTAAGTTATTTAAGAAAACATATTATAAATATTGGCCATTATCCCCGAAACTACTAAGCCTAAAATTTAAAAAAAAAATACAGAAACTAGTTCTATACTTATAGATTACAGGAAAACTTATGACAAGTCTATGGTCTTAAAATAACATGGTAAATCTCTCAATATTGTGCGTACAGATTTACATTTGCTGTTGAAATGGAGAACATGTTTTTGAACTACAAAGATAAGTTGGTTCTTAGGATAAATTCATCCCACCTACGGAACTTTTCATTATGCGTGGTCGAACATGCACTTGGTCGGTTGTTTGTTTGAACGCGCTAATCTCTGGAATTACCAGTCCCATTACAAAAAAAAGTTTTAGGCTTATTATCATCACGCTAAGACCCATAGCCAAGAAAAAAAACCATGAAGAACGCTAAGCGAAAACAAAGTAAAAGCGCGGGCAGGCGATGCGTTGCGACGTGTTGGGTCAGTGGCCGACAGAGTTTTATAAAAATGTGGCTGTTATTTTTGTATATTGTCTGCCTATCACTTCCATGCAAATGAAGTCGCGGGCAGAAGCTAGCAAATAAATAATTTAACGCCAACTGATTAAGAGAATGAAAGTCGTGTGTAGAACCTGTCATAATAGATTTACTGCAAAGAAAATTCCACCACCGCTCCTTCAGAGGGTGTCAAGAATTGAGGAAGTCAAGCCACACTTCCTTATGACTAACAAAAACCTTCTCTTCATTTCAGTCCAGAATTACGTTGAACTTAGGAACTCAAAGCTAGAACAAATCTCGCTGACTTTTCATAATCTTATAAACAAATCCGTATTTGCTCCCAAAGGATTGAAGCTCTGTGCAGCAATAATGAACATCGCAGAATTATGATAATATATTAATAAAATGGAAATAAATTCCACCACGGTTCCTCCAGAGGGTGTCAAAAATTGAGGAAGTCCCGCCAGACTTCCTTATGGAATTTAGATTAACCAAGGCCCGCATAAAGCGACGATAATCCCTGCCAAATTTATATGCAAAAGATAATACCTCTACTTATCTGTGTGCAAAAGCTTTCATCAACTAATGATAATTATCAAAAATCTTTAATATTGACAATTTTATAGAAGCTGTAATCGTAATATTATTTCTCGTGCTAACACGATGCTTGAGTTGTTAAATATGACATGCCCATAATTTTGTTATTCAGCATTTCGTTTGTTATTATGTCTTAGGTACTTGTAGGTATAGAATGGGAAAACCCATCTGCGTCAGTAAGCGCTAAACGTTGACTATTTCAGACTTTGATCCCTTAGTTAGACATTAGTGTTTCCTTTTTCTTTATTATTTTTATTTGTGCGGTACCGCAGTGACTGGTCCGAACATGTTGTTGCATCCCGCTATTCCATCAACGCAGCTGTACGTGTCGCGTTTGCATAGTGATGCAATGCGTGAAGTGCCACGAAGGCAGAGGAGATCGTGGAGTACATAATGGTAAAAACCAAGCTCACCTTAAGAGTCGAGAAGTTAGAGTCGAGCCACAAAATTAACTTTAAATCTTTTGTGGTGCGCGTTCCGACTCATCACCTGGAGACCTTCATGAAGGAAGAATTTCGGCCGAAGGGTGTCGTTTATCAGCGTTTTCCCGGCGTTTTCGTGCCAACCCAACGTACACTTAGTTAATGTTTTTAAAAAGTATTAGTTTATTATTTTATAAGTATCATTTCTGTATTTTATCTATGGGCCTTAGTTGCCTGACAATAAAGCATTATTTTTTATAAAGCGGAAACTGTGCCAGAAAGCCTTTTATACTGTTAAAGACTATATTGAGGACAAAATGGCTTGGGATTGAGCTGCTCCAATAAATTTACAGTGAATCTTGATTTGATTTATATACATTTATTTTTTTTGCCACTATATACTTATATTTTTCTTTTTGTTTTTTATGAATCATTTTACATTAACAATGACATGAATATTTACTTCGTAAAGTATTATATTATTTTCATTATTATGAATGTGAGGACTATGTGGGTTTTTGTTTTATGTTTCTCTTAGTTTTAATGATGGTCTGGTAGTTTGAGTACTTTATGCGGCCTACCCAAATGTCCTTTCTTTGGTATTGTTCGTCGAATCGTTGAGCTCATTAAGTTTTGAGTTGAGCTGCACGATAACTGACAAATGCGTGCACTGACTGGACAGATCCACTCAAATCTGTGTGGTTCTTTCCTCAAAAGACCATTTCAGACACCAATCTACATGGTCCTCAAATGATCTGACCAAGATTATATCCGTATTTTATAAACACATTGACATTGATGAATTTTATATATACTATGACATGAATATTTACTTTGTTATGTATTATATTGTTTTAATTAAGTATTGTAAATGTGAAGACTATGTGGGTTATTGTTTATTTTTGTTTTTACTCAGTTAGTTTTCATCATTGTCTGGCAGTTTGAGTAATTTAAGGCTTATACATACCAGCGCTACTTGTCGCGCGACGCGACACGGCACAAAGGCCCCACGTGTCGCGGGTCGGGCGGTGCTTTTGTGTCGCGTCGCGTCGCGCGACAATTCGCCCCGGTATGTAGAAGCCTTTATGCGGCCTACCCGAATGTCCTTTCTTTGGTATTGTTCGTTGAATCGTTGAGCTCCTCAAATTCTGAGTTGAGCTGCACGACTACTGACAAATGCGTGCACTGACTGGACAGGTCCCCTCAATCTGTGTGATTCTTTCATCAAAAGATCATTTCAGGCACCAATCTACATGGTCTTACATGGTCTTCACATGATTTGACCAAGATTATGTCTGGACTTTAAAAGAGACTGTGACCTCTGAGTTTGTTTCGGCCTTTCTTCTCAGAGTAGTCAGTTACGAAACGCCGACCTCATCTAGTTTTTTTTTGTTTTTTTATATATGTTTGACGTGTAAAAGTGTTTGTACAAACCTACTTACAGAAAATAAATAATTTATCATTTATCATTATTACTATTTTTATTTATTATTATGTACCGCAAGAGGGCGTAAGGTGTGCACAGCGGGCCCTAACAGAATACCAGCGTTACGGTGTTTATTTTTTAAATATCGCAGCATTATGCTGAGATAGGATCCTTTTTGGCATCTTATAAGTCTTGTTTTTTTTTTTTAATAGATATTGTTAATTTTAAATGCTATTTTTGTAGTTCTTGTGTATGTCCCAAATAAAATATTTTTCTTTCTTTCAATACTTCTTCGATTAGTAAGGGTTATTCATCACTAGGCTAGTCAGAATCCTGAATTTTGAATCAAGTCGTTTCCCAAGATCAAGCAAATTCCTATAATTAAAAAGGTACAATATCTACTAAAAATGAAGGATACGTTTGTATCTACTATCTTGCTTTTATAATTTAAATCGTGACTTTATATTATCGTGGACGTCCACGTCACGGCATCATTGAAGTATCAAATGTATGGAATGAAGACGCTTATCAATTTCCGACCAAAATAACGTTATAACGTGCACGTCATGCATCCTCATATCAGTGACAATTAATGCCAGAAACTTATCAAAAATATAGGGAAATTAGAGGTGTTTTTAACTAATTGTAACAGACATTAGAATGAGGACGTTCCTTTTTTTTTTTTTTTGGGTGGGAAATTATCAAATAACTTCTCCCGCTCTGGGCTGAGCGGGAGGGCGTGTCAGACTTTTACTGACTAAAACCCACCCGTGTTCCTTCCGTTGCCTGTGTGCCGGGGTCACGATATCCCTTTCGGACAAACTCGCCACCCCGGCAGGCATTGGCCCTAACGGACCCCGTCAGTTGGTGCTGACATCTCTTTGAGGCGCGCGTGAAACACAACGCGCCGTCGACCCGGGCCTGGTCCTTATCGGACGGCGAGCTACCCATCGCTCACCGTCCGCAGGCCCGCGCCTACGGTGGCCGGAAGTCAGCTTGTGACTCCCGACGCCCGGGGCGTCTCCTGCGGCGGCTAAGGGCGTGAGGGCGCAAACCCTGCCTTACCCTCACGCGTTCCGCCTCCTCCTTCGCGAGCATTACTGCTTCGCAGAAGGAGGTGACGGCCTCCCATGCACTCTCGCTCCGAACCATGGCCTGAACCAGGGCCGGACGCGAGAGATCGCTGCCGCCGATCGCCTCCGTGAGGACACGGCGGTGCTCCGCCCAAGCCGGGCAGACCTCCACCGTATGCTCCACCGTGTCCTCCGGGCGATCCACACAGTGGTGACACCCGGGCGTTTCCTCCCGCTTTATCCTGAACAGGAACCTCCCGAAACAACCGTGTCCGGTGAGGACCTGCGTCAGGCGGAAGGTGAGGACACCGTGGCGCCTCTCTAGCCACTCCTCAAAGAGGGGACTTATCGCCACAATTGTGGCGTGCCCTGCGCTGGGTTGCGACAATCGCACTCTCCATGCCGCCATGAGATCCCGCCGGAGCTCCGTCCGCTGTGCTGCGATTACTCGCGGCAGCGGAGTTTCACCCTGGCCTTTCGCCTCCTCGCGCCACTCCCAGATGTGTGCGAGGACTTTTGCCTCCAGATCCCACGGCGGCAGTCCGGCAAGGAGGCCCGCCGCCTCACGGGAGACCGTGCGGTAACCCCGTACCAGCCTGATGGCCATGACATGAGGACGTTCCTATAAATACAATTACTGTCCTTCGATAGCAGAAGATCCATTGCTACATAAAACTAATGAATCCAACTGGATGAGCCAATTCTATTAGTAATTTTAACAAAACACAGGCATTACATAACTCAGTTTGCTTCAAACAAATAAGGTGTATTTACAAACGAACAAACTACAATTCAGCTATGACCATTACTGCGTTTTAAATAATTTGGTGTACCCAACCTACATTGTGAATACCAAGTAGGTTTCACAATATTGATCTAATACTTAAAATCGTACCTATAACGTAATTGGTACTATTTTTAACCGACTTCCAAAAAGGAGGAAGTTACATGTTCGGCTGTTTTTTTTTATGATTTTTCACCGATTTCTCCGTCATAATTATGGACCGATTTGGAAAATTATTATTTTGTTTGAAAGGGTATATCTACTCCCGAGGTGGGCCCATTGCCACCAAATCAGAATCTGGTAAGGGGATCGCATGGAAATCGAGGGAAACCTTCAAATTCTATAAGCAAACCTATAGCGTTATGAACCTTCTGTACCTTATTTGCGCAAATAAATAATTTTGATTTTTTTTAGCGATTTGGGTATTTTTTACAGTAACTTGTTCATTTCCTCTAGGAAAGCACCATTCGGTGAAGTGGAACTGACGATGGAGACCACAGATGGCCACCGGGACAGTATAATAATAAGTATTTAACGGGTTGCGATTCGATTAGGAACTTGAATGTGGTTGCTAAGCAGTTTATGCTCGGCACTATGCATATGGTGAGTGGCAGTTCTCCTGGTTCTAACCAGGAGAACTCCTCAACAATCAACGTCCCAGCATCGGGAAAAGCAATATTTTGAAAAAGGAGAAACATATATAAATTAAAAACTGACCCACTATAAACTGAAAAATAAAAAACTATTTACAAAAAAAAAAAACAAAACCGACACTACAAAGTGAAAAAGATCGGTCGTGGCAAGACTCGCTAGGAGATGTCCAGCTAGCTCTAAATTTTACCGTTAATCGCGTTACAAAAGCCAGTCCATTAGAACTTTTGATAGGTAAGGTAGCACGTCCATTTCATTTAATGGCTAACGACAATGACGATATTTTAGACCTTGATGACATTAGGAGATTGGTATCTGAAGTCATTGAGAAGTCTGCGCGTTATGATAAAAATCATGTTGATAGTACAAAGGGCCAGGCCACAACACTGCGATGCGACGACGCACCGTAGAAATCTACGTCGTCAATCTACGTCTAATCGTATTGTAAGTAGACGTCGTTTTTGCGACGCGTCGTCGCATCGCAGTGTTGTGGCCTGGCCCAAAGGCAAGCGTGAGTAGGATATCTATCGGTGAATCAGTGCTTATTAAGAATGAGGAGCGTAATCAAACTAAGCTTGACGTGAAGTACATAGGGCCGTTTTTAAAATCTCTAGTCAACAAGCGTACTTACAAATACGCTCATGACCGTGTTTGGAAGATGCCCGATGGTCAAGTACCAATTGAGATTGTAGACGAACTAAATGATGAGTTGGCATCACTTTAGTTGTGTAAACAGATTTTAAAGAGATCATAGTTCTCAAAACTTAAATAATGCCAGTCGTGTCTCAGAATCCGAAAAACATTATCTATTGATCACAAACAGTAACTACTAATTCTAAAGATACTTTATCTATGGATTCTGAGGCGACTGTATCCTGTGATTCTGTTCTGTATAATCCAGTACCGGAACAAGGTCCCTTTCTGGATGACTAAATTAGTTTATACTGTAGAGGTTGCAAGAGTTGTGACCTAGCCCAGTTGTAGCTGAAGGGGTCTCACCTGCTTTTGTGGGTTGATGACCTAGTTCAGCGCTTTGTGAGCTACAGGGATCTCATCTGTGGGATGATTATCTAGACTAGCAAATATGTAGCTGAAGGGGTTTCACCTGCTTTTGTAGGCTGACAACCCAGCGCATCGTGAGCTAAAGGGATCTCATCCATGGGATGATTTTCTAGACTAACAAATATGTGCTGTATCGCCATGTATTTGAAAGACGATGACCCAGTCCAGCACTACTACTGTATGAGTAGGTACCTAATTTGTGAAAATTGTCTGTTATCTAGATTGAAGAAACTTTTGCGCGCGAGGACGTCCGATTGTCAGAATGACCGTGACGGCGGTCACCTATCCCTTGCTTTTATAGCCTATCCCTTGGGAGAAGCGAGCCAAATATCTCGGTGTGGTCCTCGACCCTTACATTTCATTCACAGAGCACATAAAGCAGGCGCGTTTGCGTGCCGCTTTCGCTCTCGGTATGCTTCACCCCGTACTTAACTCACGCAGCAAGTTGTCCCATAAGTGCAAATTGCGTATTTACACAGCGTGCATCCGCCCGATCATGACCTACGCCTGTGCAGTTTTCGCACACGCCATGCCCCATCTCATCCATATGATGCAGACACTTCAAAACCGATTTCTCCGTAGAATTACGGGCGCTCCTTGGTTCGTTCGGAACGAAACCCTCCACTTAGATCTCAAAATGCCCACCATCAAGCAGTTGAAGCGCATTACGAAGCGATTCTTCGATTCCGCGGATAGTCATCGCAACCCTCTGGTTATGCAGGCCGCTAGTTATAGGCCTTCCACTATTAGTCAGACTCGCCGACTAAGGCATACTCTCTCAGACCCAGATGACCCTATTACCCTCCTCCAGGAAAGCAATAGGGCCACCAGTACAGTGCACAAATTACACAGACCGACATTCCGTCCTCGCCGCCGAGGTACCACGCGAAGTTCCCGACTAAATTGTCCCCCCCGTCTCTTGCACGTCGAATCGCCAGCCGCCCGCGCCGAGGCTTAGTGCGCCGTAACATTAATAGTAACCCCAGATAATAATCATGATCTAAACTTTGATCCAGCCCGTCCCTAATTTGTGATCCCCCAACGACGCCCTAAGCCGAGGTACGGACCTCGGCTTAGGACACCCACAGGGGGTGCCCTTAGTGCGCAGTCGTTTAGTTATAATATATATTTTACGCCCTGGCTGGAGGCTTTAAGCTCACACTTAAGGCAGACACAGGAAAGCTCGGTTAAGTAGCCACGGCCTCTCAAGGCCACCTACAAGACGCCATACAAAAAAAAAAAAAGCTACAGCACGCATTTCTAACGGATGCGTCTCGGTGCACGGACTGCTGTCTCAGTACGAGTCTCTGCCTCCCTCACCTGTTACTATAAAGTTATTGCTGATTTAGTATCGGCTTATTTATTAAGGTTTAAATTACTTAAACAATTTATACCTATCCTTGTGTTTTACTTCTGATGTCTGAACTTATCCCGACATATACACACACATACTCCTTTTGTTTATATATTTGTTCGTTTATTATAAGTTTATTGTTATTTTTGTTCAAAATGTATTTAAAATTAAATTTTACTTTTATAAAACTATCCTAGTTGGTCCGGAGGAAGATGATAGCATTCGTGATACAGAATAATCCTAGTACGAGTGTCAAAGTACTCCTTTGACTTATAAGTGCACATTACCGACCGTTTGTTTAGGAGATTTACTGTACCCATTCTTCTAGATTTTTTTTTAACTATTCAAGTAATCAAATCAAAGCACTCATGTACGTTTTCTGATTCATTTGTTTAAATTGCTTTTTAATCAGATACTTTTGGAACTGACCATAATTACTTACTATCTTCGCTTATTGTCGATATTTGTAAAACGTGACGAAATCTAAACGACGCAAATTCTTCTGCTTAGACCGCAATTGGAACGTGATCGATGTATAGACACTGATAATATTGATAGTGATAATGTGTTTATACTTAATCAATCGTTCTGAGAAATAAAACTTCGTGGCTGAGATGTGTAGGTCGATTAATGGTATTGCTTTGCTCCTTAGATTATCCTAAGATTAAATTCAAAAACAATTATCTTCAGACAAAATACAGATTTTTATAGAAAATACAATGTTAGTTTTAATGCGAAACCCGAAACACGTGTCTAATATTTTTATGTAAAGAATCTAGTACAAAATTTCAAAACTGTATCATGAAAAATCACAAAGTTATAAGGTTGTTATGTTACTGGGTTATCCGAACAAAAACATGCTAGCGCCGTTAGCATGAATTTTTATTTTATTTTTCCTGGGTTCCTTTATCGATACTAAACCTACCCTTAAGCTATGGCACGCAGTTTCTTTAACACTCTGTATACTTTTTTGACATCATGACTAAGATACGATCCATTACATAGATCATCGATAGCAGTGGTGACCCAGTGGTAGATAATGGCTGCGACTTACGAGTTGTAGGTCGTGGGTTCAAACCCAAGCAGGCACTCTACTTTGTGTAAATTATTTCATCACCACTGCTCTCAAAACAGTGAAGGTAAACATCGTAAGGAAACCGGCATGTCCTAGATCCAAAAAATCGAAGACATGTTACATCCACCAACTGAGCCTGCGTGGTGGATTACGGCCCACTTCCTCTCACAGAACGAGGAGGCCTGTGTCCCAGCAGTGGGAACATTATAGGCTAATTATGCTACAAATCAGATCATGTATTTCATAATTGTTGCATGTACCCGCAAACAATACTAGAATATATCATTTACTTTATACCCAAAATATAACATCATTATTTACATTATCTATAACTAAAAAAATATAGTTTTTTTTTAATAACTAAAATATATTAATAAAAGGAGTCCCTTTAGGCAAGGTTCCGAAGATACTGGCAGCGTTCCCCCTTTGATTAGCTAGACTAATTCTTTGTCCGAGGTAGCTGCCAGCTCTTCGGTCTCCTGTGATGTCGACTAAACTTTTTTTTATTTCCTTAAAAAGCCTTATAGTGCTAAACAATACTTACAAAACAATGTGATTTCCATGTGGGTACGTAGTATGAAATCACTGCATTTAAACTTGGCAAGGACGTATATAAATTGTTGACCTACATGGCAAGCATGATATTCAGCGATTCTTTGCAGCGGACCTACCATTTCAATGATATTTTGATTTGATTGCTGATTGTAGTATAATTTTCGAATTAAATTGCAGAATTTGGTATTAATTGTTTTTTGTAATTAATATCCAAAATGATGCTGTTGTCTCTCTTCCATCATCGACTTTCAGTCTTTTACAACATCAATCGATCGATATGAGGTTGACTAATGCTTTTTGTCACAAAAAAATTACTCAAATAACTAAAAATGTAGGTACAGACGGCTACACAGCAAGCTATACATTTCCAGTATAAGCTGATCTCGAATTGTATAAGATTTCCGTACAGTGCGAGATCAGTGTAAACTGGAATTGTATAGCTTGATGTGTAGCCGTGTATACCTAATATTTACAGAAATCTACAATGTTGTTGCTTACTTATGTTAAATTAAAATACAATGTTGTTACTTGTGAAAAAGCAAGTATTGTGTTTAGTAAGTTGGTGCAACTAGCTAGCTCAACAGCTGAGTAGAAGTTGTACTTTGTTAGGCCAAAACAAAATTATTCCTATGAAAAACAGTGAAACGCTTACAGATAAGGCAAGACTATTTTTAAGATACATAAGTAAGTTGTATGATGAATATCTTGTCGTCGTTTTCGGAAAAACCCAAACATATAATTATATCATAATTATGTCATTACTCTTGTAAAAGAAGAAAGGAATTTTCATAGCTCTTATAATTAAGAAATCTATAATAGTTAATGAATACCTTCAAAAGACAACAAAGCATCAAAATGACGACTTGAGTAATTACAATAGATTTATTTACGACCACTCATACATTCACAAACGTTTAGTGTTAATTAGTCATTACAAAAGAGTTATTTGTTGGTGGAACATTCTAGGTGATAACGTAAAGCGAGGAAAATAATAATTTTCAAACCCATACTTTGAAAAGATAAAAAATAAATACATCAGTGAGACACGAGTATACTCTGACGCTGATAGCATTCATGTCGTGAATGCTATGCGCTTTACGCCCTGAAGCATGAGTGAAAATAAGTGCATGGGTACAGTTGAAAATATCACTATCTCGTACGGCACCAGCTACTTAAGAACAACTCATTTGATAGTCAGTATACACTCCCGGACTCCAAACAACTCATTTGATAGTCAAAATACACTCCGGCACTCCTAAATGGTGCCAAAAAAGTGATAGACCTTGTTACAAAAAATACAGGGTATTTTTGTAACAAGGTCTCTATCACTTTTTAAATGATCGAGAATTAACAGGAAAATTATAGCCGGCGGTATGTCGGCTTCACAACTGCATGAAAACTTTTCCTTTGACTAATCATTATTTTGATGTTTTAGGCCTTTATTTTATACCTTTTTTTTTTTTTTTGGGTGGGAAATTATCAAATAACTTCTCCCGCTCTGGGCGGAGCGGGAGGGCGTGTCAGACTTTTACTGACTAAAACCCACCCGTGTTCCTTCCGTTGCCTGTGTGCCGGGGCCACGATATCCCTTTCGGACAAACTCGCAACCCCGGCAGGCATTGGCCCTAACGGACCCCGTCAGATGGTGCTGACATCTCTTTGAGGCGCTTTTCGACGTTCGATTATTTTATACATAACATTGGATTGTCAGTGGTTTGATTTAGGAGTCCGGAAGTGTATTAAGGCTTCTATAGACCGGCGCGACACGCGACGTGACACAAAGGCCCCGCGTGTCGCTCGACGAGCGGTGCCTTTGTGTCGCGTCGCGAGTCGCACCGGTCTGTAGAAGCCTTTATTCAGCAAGGACGGTAGTAACGTAGTAAATGTAACTGTACCAAGTGTACGAGAGTAAGTAGCATAAGTAGGTATAGCCACTCGTTCCGTCCGAAGTGAAAATAATAAACCCAGTCAGTTAATAAATCCAGAGCCCGCGCCTACAGGATTAAGAATAATCAAGATTTAAAAACAAAAAATATTGGTGAAGGAATAGGGAATGTTATACAATTCTGATAAAATCCATGTTTTATTTCTCCTAGTAAACTTTTATAGGTATCACTAATGACGCTGATTTAATAGTTGTCGCGTCTTTCGCCTATTTAGCAACTTGATTTGTCCATAGCGGTTGCGTACCTACCTTCCACAGATGTTATACTTAGTATATTTAAGAACGCTTCTACGAGTGTTTACTTAGTTTTGAAAGCATATTATTCAAATTTCTAAGCATTTATAATCAACATGAGTTAATAAATAATGAATTGATAGATAGTCATCATCACAAAAAAAAAGCGCCTGGTAAAATCATATCAGCAAAATTTACAATAGTCATCTTAACATTCCGAGGGAACTTTAGTAGTAGGCGCTACTGTACGTGAAATGCATAGAGAACGCTGCTGCCCATTCTCTAGAAAGTCCCTTAGTCGCCTTTTACGACACCCACGGGAAGAAATAAGATGGTGCTATTCTTTACGTCCAGCACCACACAGACAACTGACTTCTTCGAATACTCGTACCTGTGGACATTTTAAACACCAAAGAACTGCCACTATTCAAATATAAATTGGGTAATTTTTTAATTGAAAAAGCTTATTAAATGATCCAAGATTTTCTTAATACTTAATTAGTACCTAATATAATCTATCACCATACACATAATTCTTATTTTGTAAGATTTGCTATATACGTGATACTTGTGATTTTTTTTATACTGCATGTAGACATAATTTATTATTGTATGCCACGTAACTAGGCAGGACATAATGGATCTGTAATTTACCTAACATCTGTCTGTTATACTATGCCCACAATAAAAAGATTTTATTTGATTTTTCACCGGGTATAACATCGTACTGAAGATATTTTTTGTGACACCGTCATAAACATCTGGATGTCAAAAAAATTCGTTCCAAACACAAGCAGGGAATCCGGTCGACTATTTACTCTACGTTTGTCTATTTACTAAGTAATTGTGCCTATATTTATTAGAGAGATACAGTCAAACAGCGCGGGGCTTTCAGCAAACATTAGAGAACAATGCGCTGTACGCTTTCTAGTGTTGCAGCTATTGGCTTTACTCTAGGGCTGCCTTCAATAAAATCGATGAGTAGAAATTAAACGTTTAGGTACCTTCCTTTCAACAAACTGTTTGCCAACAACTAATTTCCATCCTTTGGTTATTGATTTTTATGTCTAGATAGAGTGTCGCGCTGCAAAAGAACTAAAACAAACAGGCCAACCTTAGGACTCAGATATATGCCAGTGACCTTGAGTGGTTAGCTTGCGTGTTCTGTACTGAGCTCACGCAACGCGTCGTACGTTCAGCCAGGAATAGGACTCGCCCATCAAGGAGCGCTGTCCCCAATTTAACGCATTATTAATTTATTATACACAAAACAAAAGGTATTTTAATAAACCGCGTATACTAAAAGATCAATAATTAAATCATCTTTAAATTGGTGAAGGTTTCAGAAAAATGCGCTTGGTAGATTTTGCGCCATTCTCAGTTTTTTATCCACGTTAGACATAACTTTACAAATTAATTTCACTATGTAATATAGACATAATCTAAAATATTCGCATATTAAATTATTGAGAAAATGATTTAATTTAACATATATTTTTTTCAAATCATTAACACGTTTAGACGTGATCTTCAGTATAAAATCATTAAAAGTCGGTTATCGTCGCCTAAATTAGCTGGTGTGCGTGACAGCTACATCTTACACTCGCGCCACGCCATAGTGTTATTCTGTGTGCGTGCATTTTGCAGCCAATATCATCGTCATCGTCTGCCAAGTCTTTTCCCAACTACGAGTATGTTGGAGTCGGCTTCCATTTTGCAGCCAATAGTTGGACGCAATTTTTTTCGACGAGTCACAGTTTGTCTATTTATACATATTTCATAATATATCTTTGCTTCCATCATATTGTTATGTCCAATATACATAGAAAGAAAGAAACATTGATTATTCTGGTCATACCTGGTGATTTTTTGTAAAATCTTTTCAAGATAATATTGACGAACTTAAAGTACCTAAGTAGTTATGAGTAAAAAATATCTAACACTCACATCTATCGGTTGTTTATCTATTTTAACTGGTACCAAACTAAATCTTTACTATATCTATACTTCTTATATATAATAAAGCTGTAGAGTTTGTTTTTAGGATTCCGTACCTCAAAAGGAAAATACAGAACCAAAGTCAAAGTCAAAGTCAAATTGTTTATTTCAAATAGGCACATAAAAGGCACTTTTGAACGTCAATATTTACAAAAAAATAGAATTGATTCTAGTCGCCCCTTCCAAAAGGTAGTTTCGTATGGAGAAGAATGGGCAAGAAACTCCACCGGTACTCTTTTAAAATCTAGTACAATATTTTTATAGGTACATTAATTATATAAATTATATGTGAAGACGATGCACCTAGAATAAAATTACTATACCACAATAGGTAATAAAAAGAGTTAAGGATGAAGCAATGACAGATAAATTAATTATGTGATAGATACATGGTGCTCACATATTTACAAAAATTGTAAAAATATATAGGTACGATTTCCTAAAAAATAACAATATCAGTGTGAGTTAAGGTAATCACAGAATTTAAAATAAATGTCATAAAAATAATAAATTATACAATTAAAATAGCAACCTGTTTGATTTTGTCTAGACTCTAGATTGTCCTATGGAGCAGGACCAGCATGTTTCCAAGCATTCTTATCTTGTATATAATCCTCTAATTTGTAATATGCTTGTTTACAAAGTGTTCTTTTAATATGAGTTTTAAATTTTCTTTCATTTAGTTGCAATATATCACAAGGTATTTTGTTGTAACATTTAACACAGTACCCCATAAAAGATGTATGTACTTTAGATAACCTGAAAAATGGTTGATCTATTTTGTCTTTATTTCTAGTATTAAAATTATGTCTATCACTTATTTTATTAAAAAGATGTAGATTTTTCCTTACATACATAATATTTTCATAAATGAATTGGCAAGGTACCGTCATAATATTAATATTTTTAAATAGTTCCCTAAGAGATTCGCGGCGACTTAGATTATAAATTGCTCTGACAGCTCTCTTTTGCAAAATAAAGATGGACTCAATGTCAGCAGCCCGACCCCACAGAAAAATGCCGTACGACATAATGCTGTGGAAGTAGCTAAAATAGACCAAACGCGCGGTTTCTACATCTGTTAACTGTCTTATCTTTCTAACAGCATAAGCCGCCGAGCTTAGCCGCCCCGCAAGAGATATTATATGTGGTCCCCATTGTAATTTCTCGTCTAGAGTGATTCCTAGGAAAACCGTTTGATTAATAAATTCCAGTTTTGCTCCATTCAATATGATATTACATTCACTACTTCTAACATTAGGTAATTTAAATCGAATGCATTTGGTTTTTGCTTTATTTAGTACCAAATTATTTAACCCTTAATAGAATCACTTCGCTGTCTGTCCGTCCTTCCATCTGTGTTTCTATCAATACCCTTTTCTCAGGAATGCATGGCTGTATCAAGTTGAAATAAATATCAAATACGTCTACGGTCCCTCGGAGTTCTAAAAAAATCAAGGTTCTAAGGCAATGCAATAAAAATATACGGTCATTTATGCGACATATTTTGGTACTCGCAAATAAATCAAAACCTATAGGGTACTTCCCGTTGACCTAGAATCATGAAATTTGGCAAGAAGCAAGATCTTACAGCATAAGCAAAGGAAAAGGACCGAAAACCATTAATTTATAGTTTAATCCCATATATTTTTTTGTGATTACAAACTTATATTTGCAGTTGGAGAATTTACTGTGACGTTTATCGATGTATGGAGACAATGTTTTTCAACTACAATGTTAAGTTTGTTTTTGGGATAAAAAAAATCCTGACATTTGGCAAGAAGCAAGGTCTCACAGTACAAATAAAGGGAAAGGTCCGAAATCGTTCATCTGTAGCTTTACAATTATAATTTTTTGCAGTTGAAGATTGACCGTGAACATTTTTTCAACTACAAAGTTAACTTTGTTCTTTTGTTTTTAATTGACGTTACACTAAATTAACTAACTAGTTTGTTCTTGGGATTAATTCATCCCAACTACGGAACCCTTCATACTGCGTGGTTCGACGCAATTGGCTTTTTTGTTTGAACGCGCTAATCTCTGGAACTTCCCGTAGGATTAAAAAAAACATTTTGCTCGCGATAGCCCAATTCTTGAGGAAGGATATACGCTATTTAACATCATCCTCGACCTTCAGGACTCACGATAAAAGAGACAGAAATGCTAAGCGAAAACGAAGTAATAGCGTGAACGGGCAATGCGATGCGACACCGTGAGTTGGGGCCGCGGGCGGCTGCCTGCAAAAATCGCATTGCCAAGAACCACCGAACTGTGCATGCCTATATCAACGAGGTAACATCCCGCGTGGCTCAGACGCTTTATTACATTATTACCTATACAGGGTCAAATTAAATTAGCTAGCGAAACTCCGCACCCGTGATGGGTATCGATATCTAAACACGAAAAAATCAAAAAATAAATTAATTTTATGATTTTTTTTTGAGGTCAGCAACCGCAGTGAAGTGCAAACATCTATTTAAAATATGTTTTGTGTTAACTTTACAGACGTGATGGGTATCAATATCTAAACAAGGTTGAACAAAACAAAAAGCAAAAAAAAATCAATCGTTGACCCCAAAAAAAATCTAAAATTTGTTTTATTTTTATTTTGTCGTGTTTGTATATCGATACCCATCACGTCTGCGGAGTTTCGCTGGCTAATTTAATTTGACCCTGTAGATATTGTGGTAGCTTACTACTTCCATGCGAACGAAGTCGCGGGCAGGCTAGTCAGATATTCGTCCAAATGACGACCAAATCTAATGGCAATCAGATTTTGAATGTGTGCACACAAGTCCACACGTTCTTACTGACATACTTAAAGGATAATCTTATTACTTATAACAAAAGTATTACATCAAACTGACCATTTTGCTAGACAACCCTACCTATTATACATTAATGAGAGCCATTCTGCATAAGATTATTTGAGTGCTGCAAACGAGGCTCTGTTCACTTAATGGATTAACTGGCTAACGTACTGGAAGACCAGGGACCGGTTCCATAAATAACAGATATTAATAGATTTATTAGTAACTAAAAAATCTATTACAATGTTTTCAGTAGCCGCACTTTTGTAGTCAGAAGGCTGATTTCATGCCAATTTGCATTAGATTTATCTAGAGTTGTGCATTTAAGTCATTTTGGGTAATTAGAGTCTATCTAATTAAATTACACTCATCTAGTCGATATTCAATGTCAATAAAAATATATAATAAATTACCAGAAAGTAAGAAAGAAAGAAAAATATTTTATTTGGGACACGCACAAGAAATACAAACATAGCATTTAAACAACAAAAGAAGACAACAGAACAGAACTGTTATATATAAATATAATGGTTTTACAAAACAAAACCATTATATTTATAAATAAATTAAAACAATACTTTTACTAATTGTTTTTTGTAATTAATATCCAAAATGATGCTGTTGTCTCTCTTCCATCATCGACTTTCAGTCTTTTACAACATCAATCGATCGATATGAGGTTGACTAATGCTTTTTGTCACAAAAAAATTACTCAAATAACTAAAAATGTAGGTACAGACGGCTACACAGCAAGCTATACATTTCCAGTATAAGCTGATCTCAATTGTATAAGATTTCCGTACAGTGCGAGATCAGCGTAAACTGGAATTGTATAGCTTGATGTGTAGCCGTGTATACCTAATATTTACAGAAATCTACAATGTTGTTGCTTACTTATGTTAAATTAAAATACAATGTTGTTACTTGTGAAAAAGCAAGTATTGTGTTTAGTAAGTTGGTGCAACTAGCTAGCTCAACAGCTGAGTAGAAGTTGTACTTTGTTAGGCCAAAACAAAATTATTCCTATGAAAAACAGTGAAACGCTTACAGATAAGGCAAGACTATTTTTAAGATACATAAGTAAGTTGTATGATGAATATCTTGTCGTCGTTTTCGGAAAAACCCAAACATATAATTATATCATAATTATGTCATTACTCTTGTAAAAGAAGAAAGGAATTTTCATAGCTCTTATAATTAAGAAATCTATAATAGTTAATGAATACCTTCAAAAGACAACAAAGCATCAAAATGACGACTTGAGTAATTACAATAGATTTATTTACGACCACTCATACATTCACAAACGTTTAGTGTTAATTAGTCATTACAAAAGAGTTATTTGTTGGTGGAACATTCTAGGTGATAACGTAAAGCGAGGAAAATAATAATTTTCAAACCCATACTTTGAAAAGATAAAAAATAAATACATCAGTGAGACACGAGTATACTCTGACGCTGATAGCATTCATGTCGTGAATGCTATGCGCTTTACGCCCTGAAGCATGAGTGAAAATAAGTGCATGGGTACAGTTGAAAATATCACTATCTCGTACGGCACCAGCTACTTAAGAACAACTCATTTGATAGTCAGTATACACTCCCGGACTCCAAACAACTCATTTGATAGTCAAAATACACTCCGGCACTCCTAAATGGTGCCAAAAAAGTGATAGACCTTGTTACAAAAAATACAGGGTATTTTTGTAACAAGGTCTCTATCACTTTTTAAATGATCGAGAATTAACAGGAAAATTATAGCCGGCGGTATGTCGGCTTCACAACTGCATGAAAACTTTTCCTTTGACTAATCATTATTTTGATGTTTTAGGCCTTTATTTTATACCTTTTTTTTTTTTTTTGGGTGGGAAATTATCAAATAACTTCTCCCGCTCTGGGCGGAGCGGGAGGGCGTGTCAGACTTTTACTGACTAAAACCCACCCGTGTTCCTTCCGTTGCCTGTGTGCCGGGGCCACGATATCCCTTTCGGACAAACTCGCAACCCCGGCAGGCATTGGCCCTAACGGACCCCGTCAGATGGTGCTGACATCTCTTTGAGGCGCTTTTCGACGTTCGATTATTTTATACATAACATTGGATTGTCAGTGGTTTGATTTAGGAGTCCGGAAGTGTATTAAGGCTTCTATAGACCGGCGCGACACGCGACGTGACACAAAGGCCCCGCGTGTCGCTCGACGAGCGGTGCCTTTGTGTCGCGTCGCGAGTCGCACCGGTCTGTAGAAGCCTTTATTCAGCAAGGACGGTAGTAACGTAGTAAATGTAACTGTACCAAGTGTACGAGAGTAAGTAGCATAAGTAGGTATAGCCACTCGTTCCGTCCGAAGTGAAAATAATAAACCCAGTCAGTTAATAAATCCAGAGCCCGCGCCTACAGGATTAAGAATAATCAAGATTTAAAAACAAAAAATATTGGTGAAGGAATAGGGAATGTTATACAATTCTGATAAAATCCATGTTTTATTTCTCCTAGTAAACTTTTATAGGTATCACTAATGACGCTGATTTAATAGTTGTCGCGTCTTTCGCCTATTTAGCAACTTGATTTGTCCATAGCGGTTGCGTACCTACCTTCCACAGATGTTATACTTAGTATATTTAAGAACGCTTCTACGAGTGTTTACTTAGTTTTGAAAGCATATTATTCAAATTTCTAAGCATTTATAATCAACATGAGTTAATAAATAATGAATTGATAGATAGTCATCATCACAAAAAAAAAGCGCCTGGTAAAATCATATCAGCAAAATTTACAATAGTCATCTTAACATTCCGAGGGAACTTTAGTAGTAGGCGCTACTGTACGTGAAATGCATAGAGAACGCTGCTGCCCATTCTCTAGAAAGTCCCTTAATCGCCTTTTACGACACCCACGGGAAGAAATAAGATGGTGCTATTCTTTACGTCCAGCACCACACAGACAACTGACTTCTTCGAATACTCGTACCTGTGGACATTTTAAACACCAAAGAACTGCCACTATTCAAATATAAATTGGGTAATTTTTTAATTGAAAAAGCTTATTAAATGATCCAAGATTTTCTTAATACTTAATTAGTACCTAATATAATCTATCACCATACACATAATTCTTATTTTGTAAGATTTGCTATATACGTGATACTTGTGATTTTTTTTATACTGCATGTAGACATAATTTATTATTGTATGCCACGTAACTAGGCAGGACATAATGGATCTGTAATTTACCTAACATCTGTCTGTTATACTATGCCCACAATAAAAAGATTTTATTTGATTTTTCACCGGGTATAACATCGTACTGAAGATATTTTTTGTGACACCGTCATAAACATCTGGATGTCAAAAAAATTCGTTCCAAACACAAGCAGGGAATCCGGTCGACTATTTACTCTACGTTTGTCTATTTACTAAGTAATTGTGCCTATATTTATTAGAGAGATACAGTCAAACAGCGCGGGGCTTTCAGCAAACATTAGAGAACAATGCGCTGTACGCTTTCTAGTGTTGCAGCTATTGGCTTTACTCTAGGGCTGCCTTCAATAAAATCGATGAGTAGAAATTAAACGTTTAGGTACCTTCCTTTCAACAAACTGTTTGCCAACAACTAATTTCCATCCTTTGGTTATTGATTTTTATGTCTAGATAGAGTGTCGCGCTGCAAAAGAACTAAAACAAACAGGCCAACCTTAGGACTCAGATATATGCCAGTGACCTTGAGTGGTTAGCTTGCGTGTTCTGTACTGAGCTCACGCAACGCGTCGTACGTTCAGCCAGGAATAGGACTCGCCCATCAAGGAGCGCTGTCCCCAATTTAACGCATTATTAATTTATTATACACAAAACAAAAGGTATTTTAATAAACCGCGTATACTAAAAGATCAATAATTAAATCATCTTTAAATTGGTGAAGGTTTCAGAAAAATGCGCTTGGTAGATTTTGCGCCATTCTCAGTTTTTTATCCACGTTAGACATAACTTTACAAATTAATTTCACTATGTAATATAGACATAATCTAAAATATTCGCATATTAAATTATTGAGAAAATGATTTAATTTAACATATATTTTTTTCAAATCATTAACACGTTTAGACGTGATCTTCAGTATAAAATCATTAAAAGTCGGTTATCGTCGCCTAAATTAGCTGGTGTGCGTGACAGCTACATCTTACACTCGCGCCACGCCATAGTGTTATTCTGTGTGCGTGCATTTTGCAGCCAATATCATCGTCATCGTCTGCCAAGTCTTTTCCCAACTACGAGTATGTTGGAGTCGGCTTCCATTTTGCAGCCAATAGTTGGACGCAATTTTTTTCGACGAGTCACAGTTTGTCTATTTATACATATTTCATAATATATCTTTGCTTCCATCATATTGTTATGTCCAATATACATAGAAAGAAAGAAACATTGATTATTCTGGTCATACCTGGTGATTTTTTGTAAAATCTTTTCAAGATAATATTGACGAACTTAAAGTACCTAAGTATTTATGAGTAAAAAATATCTAACACTCACATCTATCGGTTGTTTATCTATTTTAACTGGTACCAAACTAAATCTTTACTATATCTATACTTCTTATATATAATAAAGCTGTAGAGTTTGTTTTTAGGATTCCGTACCTCAAAAGGAAAATACAGAACCAAAGTCAAAGTCAAAGTCAAATTGTTTATTTCAAATAGGCACATAAAAGGCACTTTTGAACGTCAATATTTACAAAAAAATAGAATTGATTCTAGTCGCCCCTTCCAAAAGGTAGTTTCGTATGGAGAAGAATGGGCAAGAAACTCCACCGGTACTCTTTTAAAATCTAGTACAATATTTTTATAGGTACATTAATTATATAAATTATATGTGAAGACGATGCACCTAGAATAAAATTACTATACCACAATAGGTAATAAAAAGAGTTAAGGATGAAGCAATGACAGATAAATTAATTATGTGATAGATACATGGTGCTCACATATTTACAAAAATTGTAAAAATATATAGGTACGATTTCCTAAAAAATAACAATATCAGTGTGAGTTAAGGTAATCACAGAATTTAAAATAAATGTCATAAAAATAATAAATTATACAATTAAAATAGCAACCTGTTTGATTTTGTCTAGACTCTAGATTGTCCTATGGAGCAGACCAGCATGTTTCCAAGCATTCTTATCTTGTATATAATCCTCTAATTTGTAATATGCTTGTTTACAAAGTGTTCTTTTAATATGAGTTTTAAATTTTCTTTCATTTAGTTGCAATATATCACAAGGTATTTTGTTGTAACATTTAACACAGTACCCCATAAAAGATGTATGTACTTTAGATAACCTGAAAAATGGTTGATCTATTTTGTCTTTATTTCTAGTATTAAAATTATGTCTATCACTTATTTTATTAAAAAGATGTAGATTTTTCCTTACATACATAATATTTTCATAAATGAATTGGCAAGGTACCGTCATAATATTAATATTTTTAAATAGTTCCCTAAGAGATTCGCGGCGACTTAGATTATAAATTGCTCTGACAGCTCTCTTTTGCAAAATAAAGATGGACTCAATGTCAGCAGCCCGACCCCACAGAAAAATGCCGTACGACATAATGCTGTGGAAGTAGCTAAAATAGACCAAACGCGCGGTTTCTACATCTGTTAACTGTCTTATCTTTCTAACAGCATAAGCCGCCGAGCTTAGCCGCCCCGCAAGAGATATTATATGTGGTCCCCATTGTAATTTCTCGTCTAGAGTGATTCCTAGGAAAACCGTTTGATTAATAAATTCCAGTTTTGCTCCATTCAATATGATATTACATTCACTACTTCTAACATTAGGTAATTTAAATCGAATGCATTTGGTTTTTGCTTTATTTAGTACCAAATTATTTAACCCTTAATAGAATCACTTCGCTGTCTGTCCGTCCTTGTCCGAAAAAATCAAAAAATAAATTAATTTTATGATTTTTTTTTGAGGTCAGCAACCGCAGTGAAGTGCAAACATCTATTTAAAATATGTTTTGTGTTAACTTTACAGACGTGATGGGTATCAATATCTAAACAAGGTTGAACAAAACAAAAAGCAAAAAAAAATCAATCGTTGACCCCAAAAAAAATTTAAAATTTGTTTTATTTTTATTTTGTCGTGTTTGTATATCGATACCCATCACGTCTGCGGAGTTTCGCTGGCTAATTTAATTTGACCCTGTAGATATTGTGGTAGCTTACTACTTCCATGCGAACGAAGTCGCGGGCAGGCTAGTCAGATATTCGTCCAAATGACGACCAAATCTAATGGCAATCAGATTTTGAATGTGTGCACACAAGTCCACACGTTCTTACTGACATACTTAAAGGATAATCTTTTTACTTATAACAAAAGTATTACATCAAACTGACCATTTTGCTAGACAACCCTACCTATTATACATTAATGAGAGCCATTCTGCATAAGATTATTTGAGTGCTGCAAACGAGGCTCTGTTCACTTAATGGATTAACTGGCTAACGTACTGGAAGACCAGGGACCGGTTCCATAAATAACAGATATTAATAGATTTATTAGTAACTAAAAAATCTATTACAATGTTTTCAGTAGCCGCACTTTTGTAGTCAGAAGGCTGATTTCATGCCAATTTGCATTAGATTTATCTAGAGTTGTGCATTTAAGTCATTTTGGGTAATTAGAGTCTATCTAATTAAATTACACTCATCTAGTCGATATTCAATGTCAATAAAAATATATAATAAATTACCAGAAAGTAAGAAAGAAAGAAAAATATTTTATTTGGGACACGCACAAGAAATACAAACATAGCATTTAAACAACAAAAGAAGACAACAGAACAGAACTGTTATATATAAATATAATGGTTTTACAAAACAAAACCATTATATTTATAAATAAATTAAAACAATACTTCATTTAAAAAAAGCTATTACACGTACATGAATATCTAACGGATAAATTCAATAATAATTCATAATTATGAATAACAGATATTGAATAAGTAATATAATAAAAATAAATTGTATTATAATACTTAATAATCATACTACATTAATAATAATGAACAAATTTTAAGGAAGTTAAAAAATAAGCATTATTTAAATTTAATAAAATAAATAATAAATGATTAGATAAACTAGCATAATTATATAATATTAATAGAATATGTTAATAGTTAATAGAATAAGTTAATGAATAGCAATATATAATACTTAATTGGATATAAAATAATTCAAACTCAATAATAAGTTTAATAAAGCGCTCTTCCTCTCTCTACTTACTCGTACTTATTTAAAAATTGCTGTGCCCTGTAGGCTCCATAATTGTTTCTATTATTTTTTATTTACCACCTGTAAGTGTACATACCGGTTAAGCCCTGGTGTTGCCGATTCGGCAACAGTGTGCCCAAACCGTAAAGCCCCGGTGTTGCCGATTCGGTAACAGTGACTCATGCTATTGTAGGCTCAAATTACACTTGAAAATAAAGTTGAGTATTGTTTGTGGCGATTTTAGTCGATTGTCTGGTAGATATTCTCATAAACTGAACGTATCCGAACGTAAAATATGGTATGACAACATTTTAAAAAAATATTTAATGTCAGTTTACTTTTCTGTGGTCGTGTTTGTGTTGTGAAAATAAAATTAGTGAAAAGTGCTTTTATAAGTGTATTTTATATGGGTAAGTGGATACATTTTCATTTATCAAAGAATTCATGGAGCCGGCCTCAAGTGCCATGAACTTTGTGATTTATTATTACAACAATGTTACATAGAACTCTCAAAGAAATGCTGTTGTTAGATTTCTTATCTATTCATAATGTAACTTGCAAAATTTAGTGTAAATTGATACAGTTTATCAGAAATAGCCATAACATAAGACCAAAACAATTACAGCTGATATCTGTAATCAGTTCAAATTTCATAATACAATACCCTTCCTATGTCCATTGTGTTATTTGTTTATTACAGTCAATCTATTCATAAAGCCAAATCTGCCTAAACAATGGATGCTAAGTTCTTTGAAACTACTTGAAATGTTTTTTGTTTACATTGGCGGCGGAAGCCATAAATCTGTCGGCCATTAAAGATAAGGGGTGGGGCCTGAGCATTTTGACGTTTGGTATGTCACAGGGCCTCAAAGGTTAACCTTTGAGGCCCGGTGTCTATAATAGTGTCTATAATAGTATTCGCTTGAAGAGCGGTGGCCGCCACATAGCGTCTGCAAAATACCGGCGAATGGCGTCACTGAAACGTTATTATTTATAAAAGTAAGTTGATGTGTTATGATTTCCTAAAGAGTATTTTTTGACACCGTAAAGTCAAAATTCCTTGCCATCATGTTCATGAGAGTGGTCACTGCGGCCACCTCTCTTCAAGGCAATTGTACACGGCACGGTTTCTTTACGGTACGGCATATACACCGCGCGATTTTTCCAATTCTGTAAATGTGAGTACCATGGAGCCGTTTATTATGATAAGATGTATGTTGACTAAAAAAAGCGTGGCAGTTGAGAGTATGTCATGCTCACCGGTTAGGCCCGACCACCGCCCCGAGGCGGCGGCGTTGCCAGTTCCGTCAAGCCCCACCGCCGCCTTGAGGCGGCGGCGACTACTCGCTATTAAAAGTTCAAATTTTTCTAAAGAATAACGTTTAGAATTGTTTGTGGCGATTTTAGTCGATTGTCTGGTAGATATTCTCAAAAACTGAAGGTATCCGAACGTAAAATATGGTATGACAACATTTTAAGAAAGTATTGAATGTCAGTTTACTTTTCTGTGGTCGTGTTTGTATTGTGAAAATAAAGTGAGTGAAAAGTGCTTTTATAAGTGTATTTTATATGGGTAAGTGGATACATTTTCATTTATCTGTTGTTAATACATCATTGTAGATAATAATTGCACGAAATTGCATCATAAAATTCGAAATTTTTGAACAAAGAAAAGTTTCGACAAAAATCCGTTCTATCGTCGGAGTTTGGACTTATTTTGTGTTTTATCGACTGCAAATAATCAATAATAATCATAAATAAGTGCTTGAAACATCGTTTTAGATAATATTTGCACTAAATACTTGTGAAAAGTTTCAAAATATCATATGTCAAAAATTGCATCAAAATTGTTAAACTTTGAGGTTAAATTAAATTAAATTATCTTTATTTCTTTCCACAAGAATGACTAAGTGTTAAACTAATATGACAGTATAGTTCCCACTTGTGCATTTATCACTAATATTCAATAAAAAAAAAGGTTATTTATTTTTTAATTAATTAATAAATAAATCAATTAACCCCCCCCTTTTCTTCAAGAAAATCTTTTATTAATTAATTATGGTGGTATATTTTTACAAGATATAGGTAGCTATCAGTCAATAAAGGTTTATGTAGTATTTTAGTAACATTTTTGTATAAGAAACTACTCGGTGTTACTCCGATGTGAATTTTCAAAGTTTCAAAGATATCATGAGGCCGGCCTCAAGTGCCATGAACTTTGTGATTTATTATTACAACAATGTTACATAGAACTGTAAAAGAAAAGCTGTTGTTAGATTTCTTATCTATTCATAATGTAACTTGCAAAATTTTGTCTAAATTGATACAATAGTTTTATCAGAAATAGCCATAACATAAGACCAAAACAATTACAGCTGTTATCTGTAATTCTTTTATTATTAGTAATACAATACCCTTCCTATGTCCATTGTGTTATTTGTTTATTATTGTAATTTTAAACACAATGCCAAATCTGATAAAACAATGGATGCCAAGCTAATACAAATTAGTTAAAACGTTTGTTTGTTTACATTGGCGACGGAAGTCATAAATCTGTCGGCCATTACGATAAGGATCGGCACTTGAGCATTTTGACGTTTGTTATGTCACAGGGTCTGAAAGGTTAAATGGCTCGCTGATGGTGGCGCGTGTGTTGGATCATTCGGTTCCCTACAAAATGGTTGAGTTGGATGGTGCTGATCCACGCGTCATGTTCGTGAACGGGCGCCGTCAGTTGAGACTGGTCTTCTCTTAACTGCCAGGGCTTATTTGTAATCTTTTAATCTTATATTATTTTGTATTGTTTTTTTTTTAAATAAATAATTTAATTTTTTATATTGTTCTTACATAGAAGCAACAAGAATAATGTACCCAGGATTTTGTAATATCTTGATTTAAAAGAGTGTCCTTGGAGTTTCTTGCCTGTTCTTCTCCATAGAGATCTACGTTTTGGAATGGGCAAACATTCAACTTTCTGACTAACTGACCGACTCTTTGACAATTCAAAAGTGCCGGTAATAGGTTTAATTGAAATAAATGTTTTGAGTTTCAGTTTGATCCATACAACACTGACGACACGGTACCCACACACGGCGAATCAACCGTAGTTTTTCACGGCAAGAAAAACGTGTGTGTACAGCAACAAAAAAATATTATACACCAATTAAATGATTGGACCTAAGACCACGTATTACTATGTACATAAATCTATGATTATGAACATAGTAATACGATATCCACAGATATACAAAACCGCCTTATTAGCAAAGCAAATGAAAAACACATAAATAAACATGTGTATTAATTAATAATGTAGCTATTAGCTATCCGTGTGTAGCTGAAAATGACCGCTACCCTCTGTGACCGCGACCTGAATGAGGAATAAGAGAAATTCACTACAGCCCTAGACATTTTTAGGGTAGTGTATATGCCGCAGCCGAATTTTATAATACGGCGTATTGCAAAAGGTCTAGCCAAAATATATACAGGCTTTTTTTTTTATTACGGCTGATTGACGTTCAGCCAAAATGTCGTAATGATATGATCGACAAAACGGCGGCCAACCTTTAGCCTTATCGCCGCTAGTGGCACCGCGAGTAAATGGGTTAGGTTAGGTTAGAATTGTGACGACGCGAGAGATTCAGAGGCAGCGGCCGGCGAGCGCTACATCCAAGTTAGTCGCAGAAATGGTATTTGGAACTAAAAACGACAAAGCGACGCGCCAAATAGTATTATAGCGGAGCGTTGATCAGCCGCTGCCGATAAGAGTTAAGACGCGATGTGCTATCACAATGCGGCGTACGTTTATTTAGCCGTACCTAACACATTTTGGCTGAACGTCAATCAGCCGTTATAGAAAAAGCTTCTTTTTGTATTTCGGCTTGATGTTTTGTAATATGCCGTATTATATAATTCGGCTGTGACATGTACATACATACTTAATGATAATTATGCTTATGATTGCTAAATAGGTGGGTAGTGCTACGAATAATTTAAGAGGTAACCGAACATTTAGGTCTAAGGGACTGATGATACTAGCTGAAATGTGCTAGGTAAGTACCTTCTATATCTACTTGTTTATACTAACACATAATAAATTAGTAACGTAATTGTAACTGTCATCATCATCATTCATCATTTCAGCCGAAAGACGTCCACTGCTGGATATAATCGCCACGCTTGGCAGGCGGGTTGGCGATCAACTATTGTAACTGTACATTGAAAAAAAGTAATTGCTACGAGGTGTGGGAACTAGTCTGGTGCCGTAATTTATAGAATTTTTGTACGTTTATCTGTTTGTCTTTTTTTTTCTTTGGGTGGGAAATTATCAAATAACTTCTCCCGCTCTGGGCGGAGCAAGAGGGCGTGTCAGACTTTTACTGACTAAAACCCACCCGTATTCCTTCCGTTGCCTGTCTGTCAGAGCCACGATATCCCTTTCAGACAACTCGCAACCCTGGCAGGCGTTGGCCCTAACGGACCCCATCGGTTGGTGCTGACATCTCTTTGAGGCGCGCGTGGAACACAACGCGCCGTCGACCCGGGCCTGGTCCTTATCGGACGGCGAGCTACCCATCGCTCACCATCCGCAGGCCCGCGCCTACGGTGGCCGGAAATCGGCTTACGACTCCCGACGCCCGGGGCGTCGAAAAAAAAAAGCTTCTCTATCAGCAGCATTACCCCAAAACATTATACCATATCTTAGTTGGAACCAACTGCAACGTGAGCGTGGTAAACAGATAGGAGTGCAGTTTGATTTACCACTTTACGGAGGATATATATAACATATAAATACCAACTTCGTTTTGTACATACTTGTTCAATAAACGTGTCCTCCATTTCATGTCTAAGTCTATTTGAAAGAAATTTTGTATTGTTTATTTTTTCTTCGTTTTTTATTCATAAATAATAATTGATGTATACCAACTATTGAGTTATTCAAGGTACGCAGTAAAATTCTCCCGACAACTTAATTACCCCTTTTTCCGATTCTCGAAAACTCAATTTATTTTCTTCTTTTTTTTCTGCCAAAAGTATGAGCACTGAGGTTCGAGTTAATCAAACCGCGCGTTAAGATTCTTAAATACAAACTGAAATCCCCAAAAACCAAAAAGAAACCCTGACTCCCTAAAATCCTTTTGAGGGGTAGTTTTGAAAAACGCAAAAATTATGACAAACTTTGTTATTTAAGTAATGACTGCATCGTTAGTCTAGTGGTCACAAGTGCGACTGCTGAGCATGAGGGGTGGGTTTGATTCCTAGGTCGGGAAAAGTGTTATTGGATTTTCCATTAGGAATTTTCCAGTAGCAGCCAGAAGTCTGGATTTATACCCGGGTGATGGCAATAGACTCGCCCCTATTACATGGGACTTAAACAAAACTGGTGAAATGTGGGTGTACTAATAAAGGTACACCTCTACCTAACCCTTTGGGGATTGCAGGCGTGATGTTATGTAAATAAGAACTCGGGCCAAATTTCAAGTTTATATATCAAAAGTAATAAGATAATGTTTATACAAACTATCTCGCCCCTTTTTACGTACACTAAAGGGTAAATTGTTCAAACATCTTTTTGACGTTTCTATTATTGGATTTATAGGTTATTTATACCAACTTTTAAGTTAATCAAGCCAAGCAGTAAAATCCTCCCTTATATATTGACTATCCCTTTTCACCCCATTGTTAGGGACAGATTTTCAAAAAAAACCTGATACAAGTTATTCTTGATTTTTTTTATCAATAAAAATACTGAGTTTCAAGTTAATCGGACCGCGCGTTATAATTATTCCATAAAAACTTTGATATCCCCCAATCTCCCCTTAGGGGGTAGTTTAAAAATACGAAAAATTACAAACTTTATATCTTACTTAGGTTAGTATTCTTGCCAAGTTTCAGGTTTGTTAACTCAAGGAATAAGATTTTTCATACAAACAAAATCCCCCTTTTCAACCCCTTAAAGGTCGAATTCCCAAAAACCCCTTCTTAGCTGATGCCCACGTCATAATTTGGAGTTAATCAAGCCACACAGTAGAATCCTCCCTTGTAAAATTGACTACCCCTTTTCACCCTGTTAGGGGTCAATTTTCGAAAAACTGATAATTTTTATTCTTTATTTTTGGTTTACAGTATAAATACTGAGTTTCGAGTTAATCGGACCGCGCGTTAAAACTCTTCCACACAAACTTTGACCTCCGCAAAGTAGTAGTTTAACAAAAAAGTGACACACTTTATAATTTACTAAGGTTTTGTATTCGTGCCAAGTTTCAGGTTTATTTACTCAAGGAATAAGATTTATCCTACTTTTTCACCCCTTAAAGGTCGAATTTTGAAAAATGCCTTCTTAGCGGATGCATAGTTTCCAACCATAAGCCGAAATATTAGTGATTTTAACTTAAAAATAACTTTCATTATAAAGAAAAAAATATTATATATATAGATTTACCATGTTATTTTAAGACCACAGACTTCTTATAGGTTTTCCTATAATCAATGAGTAAAGAACTATTTTCTGTATTTTTATCAATATTTTAGGCTTAGTAGTTTCGGAGATAAAGGGGGGGGAGAAATGGTAATTTTTCATCTTTTTTATTAAATAATTTCAAACGTATGTATTATAAAATTATAAAAAAAATATGTTTAAAATCCTTAAAACAAACCCTTTCAGTTGATATGTCACACGGTAAAGTCAGCAAAACTTTTTTTTTATTTTCTAATTTTCCCCCCAAAAGTGACCTCCATATTCAAAATTAATTTATTTACGCAACACGTCCGTGTTTTGGTTACAGAAGTTCATATGTGTACCAAATTTCAACTTAATCGGTCCAGTAGATTCGGAGAAAATCAGCTGTGACAGACACACGAGTGATCCTATAAGCGTTCCTTTTTTCCTTTTGAGGTACGGAACCCTAAAAAGCAAGTCAGTTCTAATTAAGAAGTAGTAGAAGAATAATTAATTAGATAGAAAAATAATAAAAAAAATAGAAAAATAATCTACAAATAACCTCGCCACCACCATCGTTTAAAACACATTAATTACAACAACTGTACGTCATTTCCCACATTTAATAAACAGACCACAAACATTTAGTTTTAATAGCAATATCGAGGCACAGTTAAAGTAGGTTCATTATGCCTCCCCGTTGTCCCTCTGAGGTATGTACACCCTTTCGAATAGTTCTCCCATTCTTTCGCCATTAAGACAAAACCCTCGCGATACACTGTCGTCGCCAAAAGACTTATTACCACCGGCAATTATGTTTTCAACTTTATTACCACGCATTATGGCTGAAATTTCGCTCTCGTAACTTTGGTTCTGATTACGTGCTGCTTTTGGGAATGGTATTTGATTCTGTTCTTGCATACCGCAAGCTACTTGGAATATCGACTCCAGCGCGAGTTGGTCTTGCATCCTTCTTTGTATGGCGGTTGCCTGAACGTTGGCTACGATGTCTTTATATCTATTCTCAAGTTTCTCCAGGGAAGTATTCAGTTCAGCTTGACTTTCCACTGTCAATTCACTAACAACTTGTGCCCTCTGTCTCACCAATTGCAGTTGTAACGAACATTCTGCCAAGTGCTGCTCTCTTTGTAACTGGGCCAGCTTAGCTTCATAGATTCTACTACATTTGATTTTCGATTTCTCCATCTTATTAAGACGTTTCTCTAATTGTTGGGCTCTAAACCTTATACTGTCCCCAGACAAATCCGCATTAGATCTTTCCACGAATTTGTTAAGCATTGAATGAAGATTGTTTTTTTGGTCCTCAATTTGAATCTTTAAATATACTATTTCTGCCTCTTTAATCTCCAAAAGCTTATTTTTCTCCTCAATTATTCCATCTTTTATTTTAATCAAATCTTTTTCTTTTATTGTAGCGGTTTCTTGTATTTTGTTCAAATTATCTTCATACGTTACTCGTAATTCTTCCACTTTTTTCTCAAAAAAACCTTTGCTCTCTTCTCTAGCTGCGGTTCTGACTTTAATTAATTCCAGTTTATGTTTTGCGTTAATTTCTTCAATTTCATTTTTCTTTAAGTCATTGGCATGATCCAATTGGTCTTGGAGCGAATTTATTGTCTGAATCATAGTATTTCTGGAATCTTGTACCTCTTGGAGTTGGTATTTTATAGACTTTAACGTGGCACTGCTTTCATTACTTCGTATTAAGGCACTTGTGGCGTTATCAACTTTTGTGATACACTCATAAATTAACTCTTCCTTTTGGTGACTTTGCGAGTCCTCTCTTAAAGCCTGCAGCTCTTTCTGAAGAAGCATATTTTGCATTTTAATTTCTCTTAGTTTAATGACAAGGTTATTTGCTCTACATTCAAATTGTTCACCATTTTCTGTAACATTTCTTATCACTTCCGGACATGTATAGCAAAACATATTTTGATTGCGAGTGGGTTGGTACTGTTCTTTTGTTATTGGCCCAGCCGTGAAATCACTGCTTGTTACACTTTCTGTAATTTTACCAAGTTCCTGTGACGATATGCCTAAATAGTCTGTTTCGGAACCGGTTAATTTCTTGTTATCAAATATTACTTTCATGCGAGGTTCATCAGGGTCGATGACTAGATATTCCACTTCAGTTGTGGAATCCGTAGTAGCGACATCATCGGACAAAGGTTGCAATTCTGCAGGAGGTCGATTCAAGAACGGCAAATCTAGAACACCTCTTGCAAGTTGGTAACAAAGCACAAATACATACTTATTCCTCAAAGCTTTTTCATTATCTTTGCAGTCCGAGAGCCTCCGAATCCAGCCGTCACAGATCTTAATCACATTTTTGTCAACCAATTGTCCTAAGTAAGGTCTTAACAATTGCAAGTACCTTTTAAATTCTACATCTAGATTTTCAATATCACAGTCTCCCATTGTACATAAAGTTAGTTTGCATCAAAAAAATTTATATTTTGATTTGCCGAAATGTCAAAATGAAACGTCATAATCTCCGTGTATAAACTGTTTATAAATTTTCTCATGGCCGAACACGATTTATACCAAATTGAGATTTAAAAAAGTTTTTATTAGTGCGTGTCGGACCACGCAACATTGAAGGGCTCCGCTCTGAAAATCCCTAGTTGGGATGAATTTATCCCAAAAACAAAATTAACATTGTAGTTTAAGAACATTTTCTCCCATACATTCCAACCGCAAATGTAAGTTTGTACGCATAATATTGAGAGATTTACCACCATAGGCTTCTTATAGGTTTTCCTGTAAGTAATCTATAAGTAAAGAACTATTTTTTGTATTTTTTTAATTCTTTTAGGCCCAGTACTTTCGGAGATAAAGGGGGAATGGTTAATTTTCATCTATATTCTTAGATATGTTTAAAACCATTTTTTTATTATAAAAAATATATTGTATTTGAGACCCTCACATCAAGCCCTTTCATTTGATATGTAACACGATACAGTATGCAACACATTTTGTTTTTTTTTTCTAATTTGCCACCTAAAAGTGACCCTCATATTCAAAATTCATTTTTTTACGTTTCACGTCCGTGTTTGGGTCACAGAAATTCATTTGCATACCAAATTTCAACTTTATCGGTCCAGCTTAGATTCGGAGCGAATCGGCTGTGACAGACGGACAGACAGGCAGACACACGAGTGATCCTGTATGGGCACCGTTTTAACCTTTAGAGGTACGGAACCCTAAAAATATTTAAAATAATAATATTAAGGCTTCTACATACAGGCGCGACTTGTCGCGCGACACAAAGGCACCGCTCGTCGCGTGACACTTGGGGCATTTGTGTCACATCGCGTATCGCACCAGTATGTAGAAGCCTTTACGTGTCAAGATATACCAATACCATGATCTGCAACAATAATTTGAAATGTCAAATTAGTCTCTGGGATTAAAAAACAAACTTTAAAGCCCCAACTGGTATAACATTACATGGTTTATCTTTAATATTCTCTGAAAAGCTTTTTGTTAATCCTAGACTCCAGTGTGGTTGCAGGCATAAAGTTTTAAAGTTTTTAGGCACAAATGAGATTATACTATTGGGCAACTAGCTTCATCCTCAGACCAACAAAAAAAGGAAGACGGCGCGCCGCGAACATCAAAACTGAAGCCACCTTTTTATCTATGTGTGCCATCAAGAGTTGCCATTTGTAAAAAAAAATCCCCATAACTTGGGGAATAATATTTTATGGGTAGGTTAATATTGTACAAGTCAGTACAAGTAAGATATTGTTAAGTATGGTATTGTACCTCAATTGTTTAGAAGGACCACTATCCAGAAAAAAAAATTTTTTTTTACATGCAAAAATAAAAAATAAAAATAAAACATTTATAAAGTGCATAAATACACATTTTGGTCACACGGCGAAGTCCATGGTTAGTTGAATAAAGGTCGTTATTATCAAAATGATCGGAACAAACCACGCTGGTTTTCGATGGCAGCCATTCTGGATCATTCCGACTATTTCTTATAGCTACTATCCATTTACTTTTTGGATCAGTATTAATTGTAAATATAAAATAGAAAATACATAAAAAAGCAAACATGAATATAACTCGAAGTAAGAAATCATATTAAATTAGTCACTTTTATGAATGGGAAAATTTTAAATCATATTATGGCAACCCTCGCACTTTATTTCACTGCTTTTGTTTGTTGATTTGTTCCAAGAAACCTAAAATTCTTAATTAATGAAAAACGATGTTATTTCAAGTAACAAGTGAAAAGTGATTCTGTGAGACTTTTTTTTGTGATTAGCTATTGCTTTTACAAGTTTTCACTACACAGGAAGGCATCATTTATATTTTTTTATCAATGTTAACTAGACGACGACTCATGACGTACTAAGAGCGATGAGCATGGTTTTAGTGTAGGTGTGTGCGTGAGCGTGTGTATTTATTTGCAGGAGCACGGTTTTGTGGCTTCACTTTTGATGTTCGCGGCGCGCCGTCTTCCTTTTTTTTGTTGGTCTGAGGCTTCATCTTTATGACTGACCGACCCCTTGACAATTCAAAAGTGCCTGTCATTGGTTTATTTGAAATAAATGCTTTGAGTTTGAGTTTGGTCACATGTAAAAGATACTGTTACTGGTACGAAACGAGTTGGGTTGCTTTCTCTGTAATAAAACGTGCTAATTCTAGCTGTTACATAGTACGTTGTTACACGTAATTCTAGCTGTTACATAGTACGTTGTTACACGTAATTCTAGCTGTTACATAGTACGTTGTTACAGGTAATTCTAGATGTTACATAGTACGTTGTTACACGTAATTCTAGCTGTTACATAGTACGTTATTACACGTAATTCTAGCTGTTACATAGTACGTTGTTACACGTAATTCTAGCTGTTGCATAGTTTACACGTAATTCTAGCTGTTACATAGTACGTTGTTACACGTAATTATAACTTTTACATAGTACGTTGTTACACGTAATTCTAGCTGTTACATAGTACGTTGTTACACGTAATTCAACCACTATCCAGGTATGTTTTTATCAACAACTAGCTGCTGACCGCGGCTTCGCCCGCGTGGCTTTTTCTAAACATTTAAACCTTTCTCTTGAATCACCCTATCTATTAAAAAAAACCGCATCAAAATCCGTTGCGTAGTTTTAAAGATCTAAGCATACATAGAGACAAACAGACAGCGGCAAGCGACTTTGTTTTATACTATGTAGTGATGGAACACCAGCAACGGAAAGAGAAAAAACCGGCCAAGTGCGAGTCGGCGAGTCCGACACGAAGGGCTCCGTATCATATCGTACAAGATTTAAACGAATTCTTCGTTTATCATCATTTGAAAAATCGCAAAGATTTTGTATTTCATATTGATACCTACTGTGAATTACAAATATTTTTTTTATAGTTGCAGAATATCGCCCATATTTAAATAAAATACCTTAAAAATCGGCGTTTTTAATATTTTTTTTACTATTTTTTTCAGTTTATGGTACATGATATACAGAAGTTTCAAATTCCTAATTTGTTTAGTTGTTGCAATAGAGCTCGTACAAATAATGGTCTCAAACTGACAAATTTGACGGCCCCCTATTTCTTCATTTTTGAAGATAAAAAATATAAAAATTAAAATTATACTCTACTCGGTGAGTTCTAAACAACGACACCCCACAGTTCAGGGTAAGATTTTTTTTCAAAATCATAATTCTATTGTATGACCCCCTTAAGATTTTAACTTTACTTAATTTTTATTATTTGTTGTTATAGTGGCAATAGAAATACACAATCTGTGAATATTTGAACTGTCTACCTATTACGGTTTATGATATACAGCCCGCTGACAAACAGACGGACGGACAGCGGAGGCTTAGTAATAGGGTTCCGTTTGGCACCCTTAGGGTACGGAGCCCTAAAAACACTGCCAGAAGAACCAAAATAACTACACCACAACAACAACACAACACACATAACTGGTGAAATGTGAGTGTACTTTAAGTACCTACACCTCTGTCCTAACCCGTCATTATTTTACGGAGCAAATTTTCCGAGAAAATACAAAAGGTTTCGAAAAAATCCAACGCTTTTCGGCACATCAAAAACATTTATCTATCTATGAAACTGAAAATGATTTTACCCATCCTCCCTCGGGCAGAGGGATCTTTTATAATTCCTATAAGAAGCTTTGCGTCCATATGCGAGATTTAAATAACCCTAAGCCGATTCAGGGAGATGGCCTGTTATATTTCTAAGTTCATTTACGTGGTCGTGAATAAGAGTTTCCATGAGGTTATTTTTAAGCGCATTTTCTATTAGGATGAACATGATTCTTTACTGAGATTTTATCGAAGGTTTTAACTTTATTTTATCCCTTTTCAAAGTTGGTTTTTTAGAAGGGAGAACGAGCATCCTGGCGGAAAGGCGTTTGGGATGAGTGTTATTAATGTTAAGTAGAAATAAAATACTTAAATTAATTTATGTCTATTCGAAAATTAATAGGCGATGAAATATAACTTTTCCTGCAGTAGAACAAACCACATTAATAATTACAGAATCTAGCATTAAGAGCGGCCAACCCGTCATATTTTACAACGTCATACAAACGCTCGTACGTGATTACGGCGTTGAAACGCATCTTTCTTTGAAAATTTTGAACTAACAAGTATCTTCTGCACAGTATCTAGGTTTCTATGCAAGCAAAAAATAAAAATTTGGAGAAACGAATTCAGTATAAGCCTGCAAAAATGTGCTTTTTTGCACAAATTTTACCTGAACTTTGGCTGTTCATAATGTACTCATAAATTGTAAAAGTAAATAAAACATCATGATAAAAACCTCGCACATGTAATGGAGATTCTAAATGATAAACATTTATTTCGCAAAAATATAAGGCTTACGCAAAAACACGTATTTCCTGGAACTAGTTTTATGAAATTTCCGCACACTATTTTTCGTTCAATTTTATCGCGTTCTCACTTGCTTGTTAGTACTTCTCACTTACGCTGAACGAAACAACAAACTTTTCGACCATGCTCGCGTTGACGATAGACGGACCGGGAAGGGCCCTCTTAATTAAAGACCGAATCACGTTGGTCCTTTAACAATAAAACTGGTCCTAAATCTTAAAACACCGTATTGATTACCTTCGAATAATGAAAACTATTCTACACTCCAATTATACCGTAATAACGCCTTGGAGTCATCAAAGCGGTCTTAAATCCCCAATCAGTTATTTAGTGCCAGTTACCGTGCTATCCAGATAAGTTTGGTACTATCTGTTACCCAAGTTCTCGTGTTATATGACGTCATAAAAGGGACGTCATTAATCCGGTGCAGTTTGGCTGTAATTTTGCGATCGAAGGAGTAATTTTCATGTAAATATGTGTGTAGGTGCTCTTATTGATGTGTTATGTTATTGCCTGTTATACGGACTTGTAGTCTTTATATAACATTTTGCTAATACTTTAAACAAAATGCTAACACAGCATCTGAAATGTCCACTCTCATGAAAGTAAAGTGCATTCTCATCTAACTGAACTTATCAAAACTAGTTCGGAAAATATGCTGGTAAGCAATTGAAGGCTTTTAATATGAATATGAAGGTCTTAAAATACCGTTCTCTGTTTGTGTTATTGTTGCAAAATTCTAAATTCTAAATATCTTTATTGTGGGCATATGTTTGTGACAGGTCTTAACAATAAATTAGTGTTCCAATATGTCCTGCCTAATAGGCAGGACATATTGGAACACAATAAAGTGTGAAACACATGACAATACATAATAATTATTATGTATTGTCATTAAATTTAAAATTATTTTACATGTCAAATTTTGTTAGGTATTATAAATATCAAAATATCAAGATACAGTGAAATTATTATATGGTCAACAAATCAATCAATAATTCAAGAAATCTTGGATTGTGTAATTAGCCTAATAAGCTTTATCAATTAACAAGTTTCGTAATTTATTTTTAAATATTGGTAGTTCCTTTGTGTATATATTTGATGCAAAGGCAAAAGAAGCTTTTGTTAAAAAGAGCCGTTTTATGTGGTACATTTGAAATGTTTAACATGTTTTATCTTTTCGATTTAAGTTTATCAAACAGATTTTCATTGGTTTTATAAATACGGCTACTTCATAAATGTAAATTGCAGGAAAGGTCAATATTTTAAATTATTTTCATTGTTCTAACAACCATTAGGCATTAATTTTGCATGCATCAAATTGTATTTTCCGGTCTCTGAAGCTTCGCCTCACTGCAGCTGGGATAATAGAGAAAAATAATACAATTTGGAGCACTAAACAAAATACTGTCTGAGACTCAAGAGCTTATACCAAGGTCATCATCAGCTAAGTACCCTACAATTTTAATTTCAACTATTTATTAGTGGTTCTTGTGGACAGGATATTAATTCCAACTTGATACAGTTGGAATGGCAATCATGTCATTTGGTTGAAATAGATTTTTATTATTTTCTTGATATTTTTAGGGTTCCGTACCCAAAGGGTAAAACGGGAACCCTATTACTTAGGCTCCGCCGTCTGTCTATCTGTCTGTCTGTCTGTCCGTCTGTCACCAGGCTATATCTCATGAACCGTGACAGTTAGACAGTTGGAATTTTCACAAATGATGTATTTCTGTTGCCGCTATAAAAAATACTAAAAAACAGAATAAAATAAATATTTAAGGAGGCTCTCATACAACAAACGTGATTTGTTTGCTCGTTTTTGCTCTATATTGATAACGGCAACAGGTAGACGCTTGAAATATTCACAAAATATTTAGATATATATTCACTTTAAAATAAAACAAATATTTAAGGGGGGCTCCCATACAATAAACGTGATTTGTTGTCATTTTTATAGATAATGGTACGGAAACCTTCGTGCGTGAGTCCGACTCGCACTTGGCCGGTTTTTTATAAATTATTTTATATTTTGTGAATGTGAGAATGTTGTAGGCTTAATAGACTGTAGATTTGTAAACCACTTTCTATTTTGTTAAGTACCTGGTACTTGTTGGCGGGGCTGCACCGTCCTCCCATACCTATTAACACTGTAGTTTGAAAACATAGGAAAAGCCAATTATTTTTAAAAGAGTAACCGTGGAGTTCTTGCCGGCTCTTCTCATAGGAAACAACCAATTGGAATCGTGCATCTAGCTTCTGACGTTTCATATGTGCCTAGCAGCGGGTTATTGTACATTTGCCACAAAGTAAGTTCGCCACGGAAAAAAATATGTGTAAATTTGCCACAGTTTTACTTTCATGAAGTAATTCGTCACAGTATATTAATTTTGATTATTGTAAATTCGTCAAATTGTTTATTTCCGTACAGACAGCAGAAAAATCAAACACTAAGTAGAATAAAAACGTTATTTATTTATTTCATAAGCAATAACTTTGCTTGCTACCTAAAACGAAGACTTGTGGTTGTGACGAATTTACACATATTTTTAATGCAAGTGGCGAATACACTTTCAATGTATGGAGTGTACAAAAATGTGACGAATTTACGTTGTGACGAATGTACAATAACTCCATGTAGGTTTATGTGAAATAAAATATTTTTGATTTCGATTTTGATCATCATCTGCCTGCCTTTTACCAACTATGTTGTGGTTTGCTTTCAGTGTAACCGGGTGCTGCTCAATACCTGTATTTTACATGGAGCGACTGCCTATCTCACCTCCACAACCCAGTTTCTGGTTAATAGTCAGACTTTCGGGCCTCTGACTACCCGCAACGACTGTCAAAGATCTACATGACAGCCGGGAAAAACGATTTAAGACGCAGATATATGCCAGTGACCTTGAGTGGTTAGCTTGCGTGTTCTGTACTGAGCTCACGCAACGCGTCGCTCGTTCAGCCAGTAATAGGACTCGCCCATCAAGAAGCACTGTCCCCAATTTGACGCATTATTAATGTATTATACACAAAACAAACGGTATTTTAATAAAACGCGTATACTAAAAGATCAATAATTAAATTATCTTCAAATTGGTGAAGGTTTCAGAAAAATACGCTTGGTAGATTTTGCGCCATTCTCAGTTTATTATCCGTGTTAGACATAACTTTACAAATTAATTTCACTATGTAATATAAAACAGACGTGATCTTCAGTATGAAATCATTAAAAGTTGATTATCGTCGCCTTAACGCGCTTTCCTAGACACGGAGGGGTCTCAATATGTAGGATGATCACCCATCCACGAACCGACCTCAGCAGGTGTACCTTGATCTTCGATCGGCCCATGCGACTGTATACCCCGAGCCAGCTTATATCAAATGCAAAGAAATAAAAAAGTTCATTTTCTCCGTTTATTGCCCAGAGTTAGTATGTAGATCAGGTTCAAAGGTTCGTATCATCTATTATTCTCCGAACCACTCGAAAAAACAGAGAAAACATCAACGCTACAAAGAAAATGTATTCTCGAACTTGTACGAATATCTTCGGAGTATTTACGCATATTCAAAAAGTCGTTTATCCGAATCTTTACGCCCGACGCAGTGCGTTCAAACATCAATTGTCAGTTTATTTGTCATGTCACGTTCTCAGAAACTACGAGGGTGTCAAGATGTTTGTCGGCGTGGAAGAAAAGCTTTGTCACGTGCTCGCAATGTTCGCAATGTTGATACTAGTCGTGTGATATGATTTTGCTTGTTTCTGGCGTAGATTTATTTTTAAATGATATTAATTACGGTATACAATTATCTCTCTTTTTTAATAATTACAGTTACAATATTATAGTACCTAGATTGACTTAACACTTATAAATTTAATCTAATCACTAAGCTACAAAACAAAAACACTAAAACAAGAGATGAATCTTGCATTATAATTCGGTACCTATCTATAAATATTTTTTTTTTGTAGGTGGATATAGTGGCGTGTACATAATATATGGCAAATAATTTAATTTAATATTTTCTGTTGCGTAATGTAAATTATTTTACATACAGTTGTATAGAATCAAGTTGTTCAAACTGAACAGACAGCTGTGCTGCTGGAGAGTTTGTTGAGCCAATTCTTCTTCCCAGCTAAAGCACTAGGAAGTGGAAAAAGTGCGTTTTTGGGTGTTTGTCGCATGTAATTTTGACGTTCGAAAAGTGCTGACTCTAGTCTAGTTTGGATAAATGACTTTTGATTTTGATTTTATCAACATTTTTAGTAAAGCTGTGTTTGCATTTTCTTGTCCAATGTTAAGTAACTTGGGCATAGGATCTGGGAGGTTTTCTTGTATTCACGATTTCAGGTTTGGGCGTTGATGAAGCGCAATGAATGATGAGCAATGACCCCTTAAGAAGTCGTGCGTAGCCCTGTCTTCAATTGAAGCGTTTTTCTAGCTTATTGTGGTGTGGATTTGGACAGGTGTCTATTTAGTCTAAAACCTTTCAGTTTCTTGAAAAAGTGAGCTACGAGACAATTCCAATTGAGCAAGATTGAGCATGAAAATGATTTTTACCTTAACTAAAACATAATTATCAGCTTGTAACCGGTCGGTAGGTACTTAACAGGGTTTATGGGGCTCCCTATGACCACTCGCGTAAATGGTCAAAGGGCTTGCCTTAATCTCCAACAAGATCTTATTATTAGTAGTAGGAAGATCTTAGAGTTGGTCCCTTAATTGCCTACCACAATGCCGCCCACGCGTGTGAAAGGGTCTTTTCTTTGATAAAAATTCCATATGTTTTACACCCACACTGATGGTTCATCATCTGAAAAATCGCCGTAAAACGTGGAAATTACTGAAAATTATGTTTATTTTTTAATTCAACCGAGGAACCCAGGTGTCTACTTAATTAAAATCATAAATTAATTAATGAATTCACTGACAGACATCGCACTGCCTACACCGTTGGATCTAAAACTCAAAATTTTGCAAAAGAGTTCCTTTTATAATAAAAATAAATTTCAAAGTCGGTCCACAATTGACAGAGAAATCGGAGAACCTAAACAAAACAGACGAACATAGAACCTCCTCGATTTTAAAAAGTGAGCATTATGGAAAGATTTTTGAAAATAAATCCTCTAAAGGGGTAAGTTAAATAAGGGATGAAAGTTCATACGCATGTTCGTCATTTTTTCCGATGGGCAGATGGGCACCCATCGGGCGCAAGGCTTGTAATTTACAGGTCTTAAATAAATTGGTCCTTTGGAGCATATTCGTGTTTCCATAAGGGTCCAAGTGTTCTATTTAGATTTCAAATGTGTTTTCCGTAAGGCTGCGGTCTATCTGACCACACGCCGACCGTGACCGACGACGTCGTGTAGCCGTCCGTCACCGACAATGGCTTAATGCTATATTTAGGCCTATAGAACAAATATCGAGGTATCGATACATCCGTATTTGTTGTTCAATATATCGATATTTTTGGCGATATCTATTGTTTCGATATATCGATATAAAATATCAAATATCAAAAATGTATCAAATACGATATATTTCCAATAGCAACACCGTTGTCGCCACCGACGAAAATTGCTGGAATTCAGAGCCGTAAAAAGTAGACTTATTTTTATCAATGTTTTATTAATTTATCATTGTAGATCAGAAACGATGTTCCTTGTTTGGTATTTACACGAATAAAACACAAACACAATAGAACTTCATAAAGTACAAATATTTTTTTAGAAAACTTCACCGATATATCGATGTTCTTTTTTCGATATGTCGAAACGATATATATTTTTTTAAATATCTATACGATATGTATCGATAATTTTTGGCACTTCCTGCATCCCTTAGCTATGTTTGTAAAAACACAGGCGAAGTCTCTCTCGTATGCCGCCGCCCGTGCCGCGCCGCCACCCGCGACGGACAGCTAACGAACATTTTGGCAACCGGCGGAGTGTCGGTCGTTCGTCGTGACGTCACCGCACGCTGTTGGTAGCCTATAACGTTTTAAGGAGACCTTACATCCACACATCTAAAGGCTCTTATTACAGACACACGCGGTATCGCGGGCGCGACAGGCACCGACAAAAAAATTGTGCTACTAGTGTCGCGTCGCGCCCGCGATCTCGCACCAGTCTGTACGAGCCTTTAAACTTTCTCCAGCGACCAACGACCCTTTTACTTAGTAGCCCATCAGACTAGTAACGAAGGCCAATGCTTGCAATCACTTCGTTACCAACAGTGCAGATACCATTAAAACTAATTCGCCTATACAGCGCTCATTGTTCTACGACTAATCCTTAATCTAAATACCCCAACAGTCAGATAAAACCCAACCTTATATCTTGGGTCTAAAGTTGGTAATAGAATGGTCATTAAATACTATATGGTACTGATCACGTTTCCCGCTTAGTCTCCTAATTGGTGGGAGAGATAGGTGTAACAGAACGTGTAATGTGTTTAAGATAAGTGGCGTCATTACGTGTAGCGGCTACGTCTTGTTGTTCGTGGATTATGGATAATCAGCTGATTATAACCTGTATAGGGTTTTAGAGGCATGAGGAACAGGGTGGAAAGTTCACTCATCCTCTATAGAAAAGGGAGGATCATCCGACCAGACGGGTGTTGTGTCTGGTCGGCAACTGTCCGACGGTTGATGTCGGGATGTATGCTGGTTGCGCGGTAAATTCTGCTTGCGCGATGCAGTATTTTGCGTGACGTCAGTGTGACGCGTAGTTCGCATGTGGCGATGTTGATGCCGCTACAGGGTGACGGAAATTGACAGGCTGAGGTATTCGTATTTAGTGAGAATGTGAAAAGTCCCAAGTCTAATTCCTCGCCTAAGTATTACGGTAGGGACAAAGTAGCTCTTCGTACATAAGTGGCGCTAAGAGATGTAACGACTTACCCATAATGAGTGCAGTTGGGTGTTAAATGAGATAAACCTTCCGAAAATCCTAAAGTGGGTCGTATGGACCTTAGCTATCAAAGACAATGCCCATGTATTAATAGGGTTAGGAGCCAAGCTGTAACTTTTAGGGACATTGCGCACTTCTTTCGCAGATTTGAAAAAGTGTTTGACGAGCTCTTAAACTTAGCTTACCGAAATAAACGCTATCGTTTATTTCGTAAATTGGTTTTTTTATGTTTAGAGGCAAGTTTACTCATCCTCTATAGAAAAGGGAGGATCCTCCGACCAGACGGGTGTTGTGTCTGGTGGGCATCTGCCCGACGATAGATGTCGGGATGTTGTATATGTATATTATTATGCTAGTTGCGCGGTAAACTCTGCTTGCGCGATGCAGGATTTTGCGTGACGTCAGTGTGACGCGTCATTCGCATGTGACGATGTTGATGCCGCTACAAATGTATGACTATTCAAACATTAAAAAACCAATTTAGAAATATTTAAGAGGGCTATCACAATTTTTCTTGAATTTGCGCGTTTTACTCGAGTTTTGATGTGTGATTATGGTTTAGATATAGCCATAAAATAAAAAATAAAATATGCCCAAGCAAGTTTAATTATTTATCTTGGAGCGCTTTAAATAAATATTTCAATTTATTTACATAAATCAGTAAAAACCTTGTCTCTGCAAAGGATGTTTCATGAAATTTTACTTTTGGGTATCTTTTGATGCTTTTTTACACCGTAGATAACGTAATTTAAGAAATTATAAAAATGTCCATGGTACTACTGTATTTTATACTTGGGAGCGCTTTAATCAATTTATTATATTTCGTACAGTAATTCACCAAAAATAATTCTGTAAAACAGAGAGTTACTGACCATTTTTCATCCGAAGTTTTATTTTTATCTACGAATATAAAATCCTAATTCAAACAAAAACTATTTAATAACTAAGTTAACTATGTTACCTTGGTCGAAAAAAATAAAATAGTCTATTTAAAAGTAAAATAACGGCGTCAATCAACGGCGAAATAAGCTATATTTTCGAGAGCGCAAAAGTGATGAAACTATTAACGGGTGCTGAGACTGACACGAATGGTTTATCACCACGAAAACTGTACTTTTATAGTTACACAGACTTAATGTTTCGATTATTTCACGCTTTCTCACAATTAGATAAGAAATTGACGAAAAACGTTTTTTTTTGTGATAGCACCCTTAAGAAAGTAGGTACTGAAACACCTGGGGGGGTAATTGCAATAACACACAAACAAATGCAATGACGTTCCTTTTTACAATTAATTGCTTTATTTCCAGGACCTTTATGAAAAAAGAAGGCCCCTAATTTGTTTCGTACCTACTTTTGGTTTCGTTTTGTTGTTTAATTTAGTGTACCTATATTTAAAAATTTTATTTCATTATTTTCAGTTAATTTCTTTTTTTAGGGTTTAGTACCCAAAGGGTAAAACGGGAACCCTATTACTAAGGCTCCGCCGTCTATCTGTCTGTCTGTCTGTCCGTCTGTCACCAAACTGTATCTCATGAACCGTGATAGCTAGACAGTTGAAATTCACAGATGATTTATTTCTGTTGCCGCTATAACAACAAATACTAAAAAACAGAATAAAATAAATATATACGAGTATATACCACCATACAAAAAACGTGATTTTTTTGCTCGTTTTTGCTCTATATTGATAACGGCAACAGGTAGACGCTTAAAATATTCACAGAATATTTATTTACTTTAAAAATTAATAATTAAATTAAAATAAAACAAATATTTAAGGGGGGCTCCCATACAACAAACGTGATTTTTTTGCCATTTTTATAGTTAATGGTACGGAACCCTTCGTGCGCGAGTCCGACTCGCACTTGGCCGGTTTTTTTAAGTAGATTTTTTTTTAATTAAGTACAGTTTTATTGATATACTTACATAATATTATAATACATTTTATTGTTAGCTTGTACACTGTATTTAAGTAATTTTCACTGTAAATAAACAAACGGTTGAAAATATAATTTCAATAGCTTTCTATTAAAGTGATATTAATGTTAAAATAAAAAAACCGACCAAGTGCGTCTCGAATCACGCACAATGAAGGGTTCCGTAGTTGGGATGAATTAATCCCAAAAACAATCTTAACATTGTAGTTGAAAAACATTTTCTCCCATACAACGATATACGTAACGATCAATTCTCCAACTGCAAATGTAAGTTGGTCGACTATTACTCGTTAACTTGTGAAGCCTAGCTTAGCTGTGATTGTTTTCCTTTTAATTTCGTTAAATATTATATACTACTGCCATGATTTTTTTCACGTACCAGAAACAGCCATTCAGCTGGCAGGGGGCGACACTTGACTAACAAAAATTTGCACTTTAAAGCTTAATATTACGTAAACGGATCCCGAAATCGCAAAAAAGATCTTGTCAGAGCCTCAATCTTTTTAAACGGCATATCCAACGGTTCCCCACTTCATGGGATAGACGAGAAAAAAAAAAGCATCCCTACTTTACAAAAAAAATATGTTTTTTCATGATTTTGTTTTACGACGTCTTTGTCGGCGTGATTAACATGCCAAATGACAGCTTTCTAATACTAAGAGTCTCTGAGCTAAGCTGGGGCAGATGGACGGACGGACACACAGACGGATGGACATGGCGAAACTATAAGGGTTCCTTGTTGACAACGGAACCCTAAAAACCGTTCAAGTGTCGGACCCACGCACACTGAAGGGTTCCGTAATTGGGATTTTTGTTATCCCAAAAACAAACTTACCATTGTAGTTGAAAAACATTGTCTCCATACATCGATAAACGTCACAGTAAATTCTCCAACTGCTCCAAGTTTGTAATCGCAAAAAAAAATATGGGATTAAACTATAAATTAATGATTTTCGGTCCTTTTCCTTTGCTTGTGCTACCTTGCTTCTTGCCAAATTTCATGATTCTATGACAACGGGAAATACCCTCTATAGGTTTTGATTTTTTTTTTTTTTTGTGTTAATTATTATTATGTTGCCAAGCAATCAATTTGAATTTCATTTTGCATGATGTTATCAATTATTATTATTTGTGATGTAATTATTTATTGCCTGTTTAGTGGCACTCAATGTCATATTTTCGTTGTTAATATGCGGACAATGTAGTGGGTTGCAATATTGTAAAATGTTGTACTATCTTTTCCATGTACCAACACATATTGTAGCTGTGTATTGTCCCTGAATAAAATAAAATAATATATATATGAAGCATAAATGGCAGTATTTTTTTATTTCGTTGACGCAGAAGCTTAATTTTTTTAGAGCTCCGAAGAACCGTAGGCCTACGTATTTTACTTTAATTATTATAACTTGACCTCCACGCGTTCTTGGGAAAAAGGGTCTTGTCAGACTGGCCGACAGACGGGCAACGAAGTGATGAGTGAGTGATGATACGGACCTTTTGAGGTATGGAACCCTAAAAATAATGAATATTGAATTTCCTTGTTAAACGATATCAAAACCTCAATGAATCAATTAATAAAAAAGTGAAAAATAAAAAACCTTTTAGAAGTCGGTTTTTTTTTTTTTTTACTTTTTAGTTGGTCAGTTTTTAATTTATCTAAGTTATAATAGCCTAATGTCAACTGCTCATCACCTTTTATAAAATATTGCTTTTCCCGATGCTGGGACGGTAATTGTTAAGAAGTTATCCTGGTAAGAACCAAGAGAACTGCCACTCACCATATGCATTGTGACGAGCATACATTGCTTAGCAACCATAATAAAGTACCTAATCGAATCGCAACCCGTTAAATACTTATTATTATGTTGTTCCGGGGCCATCTGTGGTCTCCATCATCAGTTCCACTTCACCAAATCGTGTTTTCCGAGAGCAAATGCATGAGTTACTATAAAAAATACCCTAATCTCTATAGATCTGCCAATAAAATTTGAGGGTTTCCCTCGATATCCATGGGATCCTCATCAGATTCTGATTTGGTCCCAATGGTACCACCTCGGGAGCATACCCTTTCAAACAAAAAAATAGTTTTCAAAATCGTTTCTTTATTGACGGAGAAATCGGTGAACAAACATTAAAAATAAACAAACATACAGCTGAACATAAACACCCGCCCTCGTTTTTAGAAGTCGGTTAAAAATACACCTCACCGTATGCAAACCCTTCAATCTGTTGACGAATAGGGCTGGCAGTCCAGTTTAATCTTGGAATCCCGGGAACTGGGCTAATTGAACGTCTCCTTTATCGAGCTATTGTGCACGTAATTGGAAATGTCAAAGCTAGCGTAAGCAGCAATATGAGTCTTTTCTCCTGTTTAGTTATAACATTGGTCTGGAAAAGACATTGTGACAAGAAACATAATTGTTAAACGTAAATAAGCAGTTTTTGCAAGAAAATAAGAGGTCTTTTGTAACATTAGTGTCATTCGTTTACAGTAGGGACTTGCCTGGAATTAGTTACGGTTTTTTGCTCGCAAAAGTTAGTCCGCAAAAAAACGTGTTCTTTAGTACAAACGGCTACACATCAAGCTATACATTTCCAGTTTACGCTGATCTCGCACCGTACGGAAATCCTATACAGTGCGAGATCAGCTTATACTGGAAATGTATAGCTTGATGTGTAGCCGTGTGTACATTGCAATAATAATTCTTGAGGAGAGTGGATATAGTGAAGTACGGTCTACTTTCAATTTGTTGTAGTTTCGTTTGTGCAACTGTTTTTTCAAGTCCAAATTATTTTATTTCACACTAGCTTTTGCCCGCGGCCTCATCTACATAGATGTCGGAAAATATCCCATATTTTAATACCGGTAGTGCCTGTATTAAAAGTACCCTATGTGTTGATCCAGGCTACAAAACTATCTGCGTCCCAAATTTCATCCAAATCCGTTCAGCCGTTTTTGCGCCAATCCGGAACATTCCAACACCACAAATGGACAAAAATAAAAACAACTATGTTTTCGGCATCAGACTTATTGCCATTACACCTCGTAGCAATAAAAGTATTCACGTTACTATTTTATTACTTAAAAAAGTATAATTATTTATTTCAAATAGGCACATAAAAGGCACTTTTGAACGTCAATAAGGTAGTTTCGTATGGAGAAGAATGGGCAAGAAACTCCACCGTTACTCTTTTAAAATATTATACAATATTTTGTTTATATACATTAATTATGTTTTATTTAATGTGAAGACTATGCACCTAAAATAAAATTGTTTATTAACTCTATTACACAATATGCAAAAAGAATTAAAAAGTAAGCAATGAATGACAGATAAATTAATTATGTGATAGATACATGGTGCTCACATATTTACGAATATTGTAAAAATATACATAATGTTTTCATAAATAAAAATGCAAGGTACCTACCGTCATAATATTAATCCTTTTAAATAGTTCCCTAAGCGATTCTCGTCGACGTAGATTATAAATGGCTCTGACAGCTCTCTTTTGCATAATAAAAATGAAATCAATGTCAGCAGCCCGACCCCACAGTAAAATGCTGTACAGTCATGAGCACTAATATGTAAACGCTTAGCAGAAATCAACGCCGATTTTCTTGTGGAATAACGATTGACACCTAGGGAAAAGATCTTTTTTATAATAGTCCAAACTATTATAAAAAAGATCTTTTCCCTAGGTGTCAATCGTTATGTCCCAAAATACTATGTTCGTAGTAAAATAAATTTTCAATCAATAAAGTTGAAGGAAATCACTTTTAAAAGTTGCTTAGTGTATACATATTGGTGCTCGTGACTGTACGACATAATGCTGTGTGTTCGGTGTTTTCACCGAACACCTTAGTTAGCAATATCGGCGTGACGCGTTGACCTAATTTATTTAATAACTTGTTACTTATTATTTTATATTATATTCAGTGCACTTTTGTCTACCGCGTTAGCCGGGTATATTCAAAGTGCACTGAATATAATCCATAGGTCGCTGGTTCAGATCCGGCTCGAAGGACCAAGCGTTGACCTAATTTATTTAATAACTTGTTACTTATTATTTTATATTATATTCAGTGCACTTTTGTCTACCGCGTTAGCCGGGTATATTCAAACATTTCATTAACATTTTAACTCTAAGAACAGTTTGTGAGTGAGTCATTAAATAGTGTTCAACATAAACATTTGTTTCTCCTCAAAACACCGACACCTTGCTACGTACCCCGACATATTTTGGTCCTTCGAACCGTATCACGCGTCGCGTAATTTCGGGAATTCGGAAATTGGGTGTGCGAGGTCTGAACTATCGTAACAAACAAAAGTGTGTGTACGACGTGGGCTGTCGGAGCGAACATTGGAGCAGAACAGTGAAGTAGCAGCAAAGGCTGAGTACCTACTAACAGCGGAGAATACAAGTAATTTCCTTATTTTTAGTCAGTAAAGACTGCATTTTAACATCCTATAAAAATGTCGGAACTCATTGAGACGCAATCAATGATCTATGATAGCATCATAAAACTTAGCATTAACTTGAAGAAGGATAGTGCTGATCGGAAAACAGTAGATTACTTTAAGCGTAAGCTTAATACTTTGGATAGTTACTGGAAAGATTACCAAGTTAATCATGAGCGCATTGAGGAGGAGGTAAGTAAAACTGCTACTTATTTTACCAACCGAGAGTACGAGAAAACAAGGCTGGTTTATGAGTCAACCAAGGCGTTGATCAACCAACAGTATCAGCAGCGGTTCATGAAGATAGGAAGCCTTTCAACAGGTGAGCAAACAACAGCTCGAGAAAGATCACCATCGGCATCAGGTTCGCGTCCAGAAGAAAAAACAGGTGAGGAGGCGGGACCAAGTTTCTCAAGGCAGCTGAGCGACCGACCAGCTCAGATGTGAAACACGGAGCCAAACAACAAGCTAGACGATTTGTTGAAAAAACAGTATGCGAATTTTAAAGCTTTTGTGCGTACAACCGCAAACATAGATGTGGACTCTATCTCAGATAAGTGGGAATTTGAGGACGTATTGAGGTCACTACAGGCTAGATGGTCAGCTATCGACAGGCTACATTGGGACATCGAGATCGAACTGGAAGGAGAGAACGAACAATACACCAACATGTACGATAAGTATGAGCAAAAATTCAACAACCTGAAAAGGGCTATTAACACAAAAATGTGGTCAGTCGCACACAGGGAAAAATCAACACCTCAACTGGAGATACCGAACTTCAACGGGAACTACAACCAATGGGTATCGTTCAGAGACCTATTTACTGAAGTAATACATAACAATCTCTCGTTATCAAGCGGCCAAAAGATGCAGTATTTAAAGGGTAAGGTACGTGGAGAAGCTGAGAAACTTATACAACATCTATCGATAAGTACCGATAACTATTCAGTGTGCTGGAATATTCTCACCCATCGGTATAACAACAAAAAACTAATATTCTCGTCCCATATGAACATTTTGCTAGGCCTGCCAAACATACAGCAGCAATCGTTACAGCAGATTAAGCGAATGCATGACACCACGCAGGAATGTCTTAATGCCATCAAAAACTTAGGAGTTGACACCACATCGTGGGATCCAATGATCGTACACATTCTAGGTCAAAAGCTAGATACGGAAACATACACAGACTACATAGAGTCACTGAAGAATTCGAAAGATCTACCGGTTCTCGACGAGTTCTTAGATTTTTTGGAAACAAAATTTAAATCCCTGGAAACAGTTCGCCGTAAAGATAGTGTGCCCTCGAAGACTTCTCATCAAAACAATTTTTCAAATCAAACATCCAACAATAAGAGAAATCATTACAACAATTCTAACAACCAAAGCAACGGAAATAGAGCAGTTGCGAAATCAATGCACGTGTCAAAAATAAAGTGCCCACTCTGCAATAACCAACACGGCATATATAATTGTAAAACATATTTAAAAATGAGCGATGACCAAAGGCTAAAAACTGCAACCAAATTAAAACTTTGCACAAATTGTTTATTTAACCATTTCGGAAATCAATGCACCTTCAACTTAACATGCCGAAAATGCCAAGATCAACATAACACCATTTTACATGACGCATTTGCGAAATTATCGAATGCATCAACTCTGTCGTCAAGCGGTAACAACATTGAGAAACAAAAAGCAAAGCGCAATGAACCCGTGACGGGCACCGTGAATGCCTCTCAAAATGAAAAGGCGGACATATTGCTAGCGACTGCTCTGGTGAAGGTCAAAGGTGTGGATGGAACTTACCAAACCATGCGCGCCTTGATCGATCAAGGGTCCCAGATATCCTTAATCACTGAGGAAGCTGCTCAGATGTTAGGTATCAAGAGACAAAGATGCAAAGGAGTCATCTTTGGAGTGGGGCAAAAGGAAAACAGTTGTAAGGGGATGATAAACATAGAATGTGCTTCTACATACAGCAATTTTGAATTCGAATCTGATGTGCTCATCATGAACGAACTGATTAAAAGGTTGCCAAACCAAACATTCGCTAAACCAAATTGGACTTACTTAAAAAACATTAATTTAGCTGACCCGGAATTCTACAAAAGTCGACAAGTTGACTTGCTTTTCGGGGCGGACATATATGCTAACATTATGCTAGGCGGAATTATAAAAGGAGAACATGATCAACAGCCGATGGCTCAACAAACACAGCTAGGATGGTTACTATGCGGTAACGTAAAAACACACCAATGTAATGTGGTTCTAAATAACATCGAAGAAATTCAAAAATTTTGGGAAGTTGAGGAGATTTTAGAACCTTCAAACCTATCGGTAGAAGATCAGGAATGTATGGACTTTTATACAAAAACAACAAGAAGAAACAGTCAGGGTCGCTATGAAGTAAGAGTACCATTGAAAGAAGAATTAAAACAGCAATTGGGATCTTCCAAACCTATGGCTATTGCTCAACTAAAGAATTTGGAACGCCGCTTAGAAAAACAACCAACTTTTGCCGAAAAATACAAGGATTTCATGAATGAATATGCTGCGTTGAACCACATGAAACTGGAACAGAAAAACATTAACATAACACTCGAATGCTTCTTGCCTCACCACGGCGTGCAGAGAGAAGAATCTTCAACAACAAAGCTTCGCGCGGTATTCAACGCATCCGCAAAAAGATCCACCAAATACAGCTTGAATGACGTCATGCTGAAAGGGCCAAACCTACAACAAGATCTACAGGCGTTATTACTGCAATGGAGACAATATCCTTTTGCCTTCACTGCGGACATCGAGAAGATGTACCGGCAAATCTTAGTCAACCCCATTGATCAACATTTACAAAAAATCGTTTGGCGTGAGTCATCAACACAACCTATTCAAGTGTATCAATTGAACACGGTAACATACGGGACAAAGGCCGCACCGTTTTTAGCAATTATGACCTTAAAACAGTTGGCGGCGGATGAGCGATGCAAGTTTCCAAAAGCGGCTGCTGTCTTGGAGAACAGTTTTTATATGGATGACCTGTTACACGGTTGCTACAGCATAGAACAAGGTAAACAGTCGATAAATGATTTAATTCAGCTCTTGAAATCAGGAGGCTTTAATCTTCGTTCCTGACTGTTGGATGACCTTTTAAGTGGTCATCCAACAGTCAGGAATTATTGGGGAACATATCAACAAGTGAAGAGGAATTCGTTTATAGCTTCAAAAATGATGACATGTTGAAAACCTTAGGTTTATGCTGGAACCCAAAGGAAGATCAATTTACATTCCGTTGTGACTTTTCCCAAACCACCACAAAACTAACTAAAAGGAGCTTACTATCAGAAATATCAAAATTATATGACCCGCTTGGTTGGCTGACACCACTATCCACGAAACTAAAATTATTATTTCAAAAGTTATGGAAACATGATCTACAGTGGCATGATAAAGTGTCAGAGGACATACATAATGAATGGGTAAAGTTGACTATGGAAATTGAAAACATCAAACATTGTAAGATTCCTCGATGGATATTATGCAACGAGAATGACGTCATCGAACTGCACGGCTATTGCGACGCGTCCATCGATGCATATGCATGCGTGGTATATGCACGAACAAAACACCAACAAGAAACAGTAATCGTCGCAGCAAAATCGAAACTTATACCAAGTAAAAAGAGCGTAACATTACCACGAATGGAGCTTTGTGGGGCTTATCTATTATCTAAGCTCATCGACAAAATCAAACAGAGTATAAGTTGTAAATTAGAAGTCTATGGATGGTGTGATTCTATGGTGGTTATAGGGTGGATACAAGGCGATTCAGCACGTTGGAAACCTTTCGTGTCGAATAGAGTCAACGCTATAAAACAGATAATGCCGGCAAACTGCTGGCGATATGTGAAATCAGCAGACAACCCGGCTGACTGCGCCAGCCGAGGTTTAACAGCGCCCCAACTATTAAAACATCATTTATGGTGGAAGGGACCGGCATGGCTAGCGTCCTATGATGTAGAAAAAGAACAAAAACAGCCTATCTACCGAACAGAGGAAGAGATAAAAAGTATAAAATTTGTAAACATTGTTCAAGATATTAACAGTAATAGTATAATAGATAATTTATTATTACAACATAATTCATTTATAAAAATAACTCGTGTCTTGGCCTGGGTACTGAGGGCATTGACACCAAAGTCGCAACGTAAACATTTACCGAAGTACCTAACATTACTTGAACTGCGAAAAGCCAAATCAGCAATTATAATACAAGCGCAAAGTACAGCATTTCCGAAAGATATTGAAAAATTAAACAAAATTGGTAATGTGGCAACAAACAGCAACTAATTGAATTTGAAACCTTTCGTTGATAAAAGAGGCTTTCTCCGAGTGGGAGGACGTTTAAGGACCGCGAATCTGAGCGACGAAATGAAACATCCTAAGATAATCTCTAACAAAAGTCGATTGGCGGAGTTACTCATAGAAGAAGCTCATCAGTTAACATTCCATGGGGGTCCTCGATTGACCTTAGCTACTCTCAGACAACAATACTGGATAACAAGTGGATATAGTACTACCAAAAAACAGTTAAGAAATTGTGTAACTTGCCGGAAGTACGAAGCCAGGAAGCAATATCAATTGATGGGTGACCTTCCCGCAGCTAGAACCAACCCCGCTCCTCCATTCTACCATACTGGGGTGGACTACACAGGTTTTGTGAACATCAAGGCAAACAAGGGGAGAGGGGTGAGAACACTGAAAGGCTACGTGGCTGTATTCATATGCATGGTCACAAAAGCAGTTCATTTGGAATTGGTGTCTGACCTCACCAGTTCAGCATTCTTAGCTGCACTGAAGAGAATGGCGGCCCGGAGAGGAACACCACATAACTTGTATAGTGACCAAGGAACCAATTTTATCGGAGCTAATAGGCTGCTGCAAGAGGAGTACAACCAATTACTAGAAATTTTCGGGGATAGTTGCCAGGCAGAAATCGCTGAAATGAACATACAATGGCATTTCAACGCTCCATCTTGGCCGAGCGCTGGTGGGCTGTGGGAAAGAGCCGTCCGCAGTCTGAAGTTCCACCTGAAAAGAGTGGTTGGTGAACAAAAACTTACGTTCGAAGAGTTCACCACTGTACTGACACAACTGGAAGCGTGTCTGAACTCGAGACCGTTATGTTCGCTTACAGAAAACATTGAGGATCTGGATTATTTATCACCAGCACATTTTTTAACAGGAAGATCCGTCTTAACAGTGATTGAGACGAAGGAGGATGCCAGAACAAGATGGCATTTGACATTTTTAAACAGATTTGGCAAAAATGGAAGAGTGAATATTTGAGCCAATTAACAGCGAGAGAAAAGTGGTCTAAACCTCAGGAAAACTTAAAAATAGGCAACATGGTGGTAGTGCATGAGGATAACATTCCAGCTGGACGGTGGATTATGGGCCGAGTGATAGATCTGCATCCCGGTAATGATGGCTACGTAAGGGTGGTGTCATTGAAAACGAAAAATGGCATCATAAAGCGACCAGTAGTCAAACTGTCTCTATTACCAGTTGAAAGCGAAACAAATAACCAACAAAACAGTTCAACTGAAACAGACAGTTCAGCTAAACAGGGTTCTGGAACCCGGAACAACAGGACACGAACAAGAAAAACGACACCAGGCACGTTATCTTATGTCGCCATGGCATTAACCTTTTTTATGTCAATCTGCAGCGTTGCAAATTGCAGCTATAACATAACAACATTGAACAATAACCAATCTTTCTACTTTGACCCAATATCCAAAGTTAGTCTCGTAAAAGACAGTTGGGTCCTAGTTGTATTTTATAACATGTCTCCGTATTGGGAAGGTATGCAGGCGTTTGAAAAAGTAACATCATATCTGGACAAAACATGCAAAACAACAGGTAGCGAACAGTGTAACATGATAGTCCCACAGCTGATCCATGAGTGTAATGAACTGAAATACTACAATGAACTTCTGATGACGCAACACGTAAGTGGACCCTCCAGACGGCGGCGGGGTCTTATCAATGCAGTTGGAAACATTGCAAATTCCCTATTCGGCGTGTTAGACGAACAATTCGCGGAAAAATACACACGAGACATCAACATGATACAACAAAATGAAAAACATTTAGCCGGTTTATGGAAGAATCAGACGTCGATTGTCGAATCAGAGTATAATTTGTTGAAAAGAACAGAAGAAATTATGGCAAAACAACATAAAATCATTAATAAACATTTAATTACGCTGGATAATATCTCAAACAAATTACAACGAGAGAAACAACATATCCTTACTTCAAGAATTTACCATGACAGCCCTAACAGCCAGTAATTTACTGCATAACTTAAAAAGAACTCAAGACATTTTACTTGACATCCTAACCAATGTCCACCATGGACAGGTTAACATTCATCTGCTTACCCCAGAACAGCTCCAAAAGGAACTTAACATTATCTCTGGGCATTTATTCGATGATCTAACATTGCCTATAGATCCGCATGATATTCGAAAGCTATATTCTCTGATAAGCATTAAAGCACAAATAACTGAAGAATACTTCCTCTTTCAAATAACATTCCCACTTATCAGTAGAGACCGATATAAGTTGTATAAAATACATCCTATACCACACCAGACGAACAACACTATGATAGAGTTGATCCCGTCTTCAGAATACGTCGCTACGGATCTAAAAAGAGACTCGTACTTAACAATTACGGCGGAAGAACTTTCACAATTTAACAAGAAGAAGATATGGTTATGTGCAATTGGAAAAAGCCGATATACCATCTTAACAACGAGAACAACTTTTGTGATCTCGAGCGAGACACAGATCAGTGCAAGGTGCTAAGATCCAGATGTGAAAACAAATGGATATCACTAACAAACCCGTCACTATTCTTGTACCATTGCTGCAACATTTATACCGTCAAAGTAATCTGCGGCGAACAGATAAACAAGGTACAACTCAGCAAAGCTGGTGTCATTTACTTAGAACCAGGTTGCCTGCTGAAGGGTCAGGATTTTACGCTGAACATTCAGAGTCATAAGAAAAACAGAATTGACATGAGTCCGGACATTTTTATACCTGAGATGGATCAGTTAAACTTCATCATTAACAGCACTATGCCTTTCAAAACCTTACAAGATGTAACAGAGTCAGGCGAGATAAAGTACGCCTTACAAAAGCTACACAAACGCATCGACGACATGAAAAACAGCCAAGTAGAAGTAGGAGATACATTATTCACCCATGACATCCATCAGTATGCAGTAAGCTACATCCTGGTCGGCGCGCTGGCGCTGGCGGCGGGAGCGCTGCTGTACAGATGGTTGCGGCTGCGAGCGCGCCGCGCACACATCACGTCGGATATGGAGCTTCAACCCACCAGAAGTTTTAGTGATGTGAACGTCAATAGTGTTAGTGTTAGTGCGCGACAAAACATGAGTGAACGTCATTCTAGTCCGACTCATATTTATGGTGAATTAAACAATACAATTATGAATAGGGCGTGTCCTCGCGTGCCTAAGAATCCTTTAGGAACAATAAGCTCTTAATTTTATATCAAATCAATTTTACTTTTGTCTACTAACATTTTAATCTTAAGTTGGCTTGTTTTCACCTTGTAAACATTATTATCCTGGTCATTCCATTATTTTACTAACATTGTTTCATCTCAGCATCCCTATCTTTCGTGGCCCGGAATATGTTCGGTGTTTTCACCGAACACCTTAGCAATATCGGCGTGACGCGTTGACCTAATTTATTTAATAACTTGTTACTTATTATTTTATATTATATTCAGTGCACTTTTGTCTACCGCGTTAGCCGGGTATATTCAAACATTTCATTAACATTTTAACTCTAAGAACAGTTTGTGAGTGAGTCATTAAATAGTGTTCAACATAAACATTTGTTTCTCCTCAAAACACCGACACCTTGCTACGTACCCCGACACTGTGGAAGTAGCTAAAATAAACCAAACGCGTGGTTTATACGTCTGTTAACTAGCGTAATGTTTGTAAACGCACCTACAATACAGGCGAAATTGCTAGTGTGGGGGAACGTTTAAAAACAAAAAATGGTCTTATGGAGAAAAGCCGAAAAGAACATTACGCTTTTTTTAAACTGTTTATCAACGGTATCGACTTTCCATCTGGGTAACTACACATCATCCTTTCATCCATATCTTAATATAGTTGGGGCCCCGTTTGACAGACATTTAAAAACACCTACGTACTACGTGCAAAGAACAACAAACCTAAACACAATTTTATTGAATTACCGCTACATTCAGTCAACAGCTACTTTTAAAAACTCAAGTATCAAAATATAGCCAATCAATAAAAACTCGTCCTCTTTAAAGGTCGCTAGATGTCTTGCGCGTCCAATATAATAATATTTTCAGAATGCTCTTGAGACTGCCCCGTTTCTGTAGTGCGTCGGAAATGTTTGCACAGAATCGAACTGATGACTTTCATGCGATCATTCGAAAAATAGTCAGAGAGATTCTATTCTCCCATTTTGAGGCATTTTGTGGAGAGGATAGCCAGGTGCGAAAGTTGTATCCTGCTTGGTCATCTTCTGTGCAGAGTGTTTTTAAACTCTTATAATAATAATATTAATTTGGTTACTAACACTAGCTATAAGTATTACTAACAATATGGATCTTTGTTGTCTATAAAAATAAATTTTAATAATAATAAAGCTTACAATGAAAAGTCCTCGGAGTTTCCACGTAATAGGGCAGGAAATTGTTGGATGTACCTAATTGAAAGGAAGTAACGAAGGTATTCCGAAAATGTCTGCAAGTCCCGGAAGCTTCCATTATGATTGTTGACACAACCTGGCTGAGCTGCCTCGTGCAGGCTTTAGTACGAGGAAATTACTAGTAGATGATACTTTACCGGTACTGCAGTGTTGTGTAATGCTTTGTCATTTTTATTAGAATGTTCTCGTATTCCGTGAAAAACGTGGAAGGATCCTCCGCCACGATCTATCACTGTGACCAAATTTAACATTTCTTGGATCCTAAATATCGTCACATTCATCAAAATTATTTTACTTTCTTATTATTATAAAGGACAGTTGCATTTATCGCGAGCATTCTCTTCGCAAATTTATTTTGCAAACTTTCTTTCGTTGCGCGATCATTTGTTACCCAACGAACATTCATTAGCGAAACGAAACAGTTTGCTGAGTACGTGAATCCAAACAAGAAAATTCATCTAGAAGCTGCTCGCAACCTAATGTTCGTTTTGCGAATGAATGTTCATAGCGTTACAAAAGCTCGCACAACGAATGATTGAAAAGCAAATTTGAGAAGCGAATACTCGCAGTGATTATGGTCCTTTAGATGTAAGTTAGTCTTTGTATGTTTCCTCCACGCCAGGTACGCTAGGTACTAAACCAAACCGCAAAACAATGGATAAGGATTGTCATGAAATTAAAAACGTTTCACGTAACAGAACTGTACACCCACTTATAGCTTTCAAGTTAAATGCTAAGAAACCTCACAATTTCAGAATACCTATGTTCAGCATAGTTTATCCTACAAAATCTATATGGTATATTATGTAGTTAATGGTCCTCCTAAACGGAATAATAATCATAATCATTTTATTTATCTCAACATCATATTACAGGCACTGGTTAATAAAATGTATAATCTTAAATAGAGGAAGGTGTTTGAGGTAGGAGGGTCCTGAGTTACGAACACCGTCTTAGGCATGCCCTCATCTCAGGAGTAGGCAGTGACCTATCGCTGCCGGCCATGGTCGAGTCGAAGGTCCTGGGACGCGGTGGTGCCCGCCAAAAGCCAGGTTCAATTCTAGGTGCTAATTAATTTATTAAGCTAGGTCTTTCGCGTTGGAACAATTACCAATCCACTGTATGACATGATTTTGTATATTAATAATTCATATTTTATTTATTTGTAACTTTAATTTGTTAATTAAAGTTACACCAACCGTTAAACCAATTAAATTAATTAAAGACAGAGACACATATTATATACACATAGAAAAGAAAACAGAAAATTATAAAATTCAGGTAAAATATAAAACATTAAAAAAATTACATTACTTTCATGAATCCCTCTCACAGTATTTCTAGCATGCCAATAAAATCTTCGTCCATTCATCCGCAAACATATCGTTTGTAGGATTAGAATCCATGAGATCCAGAAATGCTCTTGATCAATTCTCAACTTAATTTTCCAGTAATTTCTCACGATAATCACGATCCTTACCTTTAATACAACTTATTAACAACGACCATTCAATTTCATATTCCATTGCGTCTTTCCAATAACCTTTTTGATGACTTTCGTTAATGAAGCCATAGTCAGTGCTCAATGGACTGTACGTAACAACTTTGTTCCCTTAAGTAAATAGCCGATGTAATGTGTTTGGCCGTTAATAAAAAATAACTAGGCATTCAGTGCATTACCTAGTACATAAAACTTTATATTTTTGTGGGTTTATTTACTAGAATAACGGCATGAGATTGGCTAAACTATTGGTTAACCTTCGCCAAAACTAAACTTTAACGGCACCGCAGATGGTTATTTTAAATATTTTGCTTTTCTTCCTTCAATATAAAAAAATACCACTAGGCTACTAACTTATTTTATAAAATATGTATACTTACCTATATATTTTATTTTATGTTTATAAATAAATAATAAACATAATTATTTTTATTAAGTATAGTGGTATTGATTCTGTCATGGTGTAACGTTGTGAGTCTCAACGGTAAATAGTCGAGTGATTCTAAAAATCTCACTATTAGTTAGTTGCTAAGCACAAATCTAGAAACGTGGTACAACACTAATTTCCTAAGATGACTCGGCCCCTAAGAACAAGGATTATGCTCGTCCCACAGAGTACTTTTTTTAGACTCGGCCATTTCGACATGCGCTGGCATTGCTAGCAGGAGCTATTTTCCTGAACCTCAAGATCTGAGTGTTCCTAATTAATTTAGTAATCATATTGTGTTCCCTCTGCGATGGATAACCTATGTTAATCTGCTAAGATAGTATTCTTATGCTCGCGTGTCACATATATAACCTCATTGCATTTGTAATTGTGTCACGCTGTCTTTGCAAACTCTCTCTGCCTGTAAGCCGCTACGATGTGATAAGCTTCCTGCCTACCCTGCTTTATCCGCACCGTTCCTTGGCTGCTGCAAAGGGAATGGAGCTGGGCGCATCGCATGCGGCTTGCTGCTGGAGCGCCGCATCTAACATGTGCTTCCTAACGCGCTTTCCAGGGTTCCGGGGTTCTACGTCCAGGGTGAGGGCTGGATACCTACACGCTGCTCCACCTACACGCTGCTCCATCTGCACGCTGCTCCATCTACGGGCTGCACGTGAGCTAAGCTGTGCCCTGCCCGTGTACTAGACCGTGCGCTATCGGCGTCCAAAGCGTGCTACTAACACACGCCGCCTGCGGAGTCTCGGCGGCCTGACCGACCCATGCGGAGCCTGTGCTGGCAACCCTACTACGTCTGCCACGTGCTGCCAAGGACGGTACCCTTCTTCCTAAAGTGTGATAGTGCTCAGACCAGTAAACAGTGACCTTACCCGCGGCCTAGCCTACTAGGTAAATATATCTACTAAGTGAACTTAGTTTCCTTTCTCTCTACACTACCTAAAATTGTTAACGGCCTGCGCAGCCTCCCTGCAAAGCCCTAGCCGTTACAATGGGTATCAATATAATGCAGAAAACAAAGATCACAACACAATACAACAGAACACAATACAACTCTACCATAGAATAGAATACTCTTTAATATGTACACCATAAAAGTTACAGATATAAATGTTTAAATTTTACATCGGGTGGCACAATGGGGTTATTGTACATTCGCCACAAAGTAAATTGGCCACGGAAAAAAGTATGTGTAAAGGAGATTGACCGAGTGACTAAGAAACTTAGTATCCGTATGAAACAAGCGGTGACTCAAAGATTTATGCTTTATTATAAAGGATGATTTTAGGGCTTTCAAACGTCCTTTATCATTTAATCATAATTCTCAGCATTAAACAGTAATTAGGTTTCAAAATCTAGATTTAGAATCGAATCTCTTAGTGACTTTTTGTCACAATGTATGCTGGTAAATTCAAAACACGAATTAGTCAAAATGACGTTTGAGCATTTTTAATATTACTCGTCAATTCCAACAAATAAAGGTTGATGTAGAAGCTTTAGAGATAAGTACAAACTCGAGAATTCACATGTAACACAGCGACGGTCATTTGGCAATTTGTTCATCTTGGACGAAACATCAAAAATATCAGGGGATGGTTTCCACAAAACATTTATATAAATTCATTCAATTAATTATACAATGTTAATAAACTAATAATAAAAGAAACACCGTTCGAGACTGTACTTAAAACAAAACGAATGGGACGTGCTTATATGATAGAAAGAGAACGCCCGCCGTTCGGTCGCCAGCAGAGTAATACTCTGCTCGGGATGCGCGCGCATAGAATCATGGCGCGTATTTGTTCTGCTTTCAAAAGAGTTTATAATTTGTGATGCATCAAACAGGCAAAGGTGTCGAAAACATTCTGCCGTTCTTATAAACAAAAGTTTTGCTTCGGTACTTTTAACAACTTGTCAGATTGATATTACAATGTAATAATAATAATTTGTTGGTATTAATAAAAAGAAAGAAAGAAAAATGCGTTTATTGGCATTACAGCAAAAAATACACCTTTAACTACAAAAACAGTAAACGATTATTATAATGCCAAAAGGGCCTCAGCTCAGCATAATGTCAGATGACAACACAAGGTGTACCACCTGACGCTGATTTTCAGCTGCAACCCACGAGTGCCATAGCTAGAATAATAAACACATAGAGAAGTGTGTCCGTTTTTAATTAATTAAGAGAATAATTTAATTTTATTTAAATTAAAGGTGATAATATAAAAATAATAGCTGTTATTACTTAGCTGTCATCATTCTCCTGCCCTTATCCCAATTTATTTGGGGTCGGCGCAACATGTCCCTTTCTTCCATACTTCTCTATTAGTCTCACTCCCTTTCTAGCCATATCACCTTTCACACAGTCCATCCATCGTTTCTTTTAACTTACTAAGTATTCAACTTTAATTTCAATATATGGATGCGTAATTTAATTATTTTGAGTAAGTCAAAAAGGTTTTATTGTTTCCATACTCTTTGAATGTCAATGACATGTGACATTACTTGCGTAAAAAAAACTACGTAGGGGTAAAATAGGAAATCGAAATAAAAACTAATACTTTTATGATGTTTTAAACGCGGAGAATTTCAGGATTCGCATTAGTAGATAAAATGATTATATTTAAAAACAAGAATTATCAACATTATAAACTTAAGTCACCACAGAATAAATAGCGATACCAGGTCTGGTCAATGTCCTTTACCACAGTTCTATTTTCATGAAGTAAATTCGTCACAGTATATTAATTTTGATTATTGTAAATTCCTCAATATTTTTATTTCCGCAAAGACAGCAGAAAAATCAAACACTAAGTAGAATAAAAACGTTATTTATTTATTTAAAAACTAATAACTTTGCTTGCTATCACTACTTTATGCAAAAATGATGTACGTACCTAAAATGAAGACTTGTGGTTGTGACGAATTTACACATATTTTTAATGCAAGTGGCGAATACCCTTTCAATGTATGGAGTGTACAAAAATGTAACGAATTTACTTTGTGGCGAATGTACAATAACCCGCACAATGGGCGGTCTTATCGCTAAAAGCGATCTTTTACAGACAACCTTTGGATGGATTAAAGGGAGCAGGAGACATAATACTGCAGGTAGTCAGTGGTGTACCATTAACATTATACAATAAATCATATATCATATATCCGTAGGCACCGATCATCTAACCTCTGTTTGCCTTAGTCTACGAGCCGGACGGCGGACCTAGGCCTCCCAATTTATTTATAGATACAAATAAATACCTTTTAATTCATCATTATGTTTGACTGGAAAGAGCCCTACGCTACGCTTGCTAATTCGCGGTCTCAACTAAATTAACCATCGACGATTATTTTACGTCATAGTCCTTTGACAAATAACCCGCCCATTGCCACTTCAGGCGCCAGACTTTGTCATTGTGTCAGTATACTTTACCCTTTCTCAGATTACTTTAAAAATAGGGTTGTCTAAGCTGTGTAGGACATTATGGAACAGTTAAGTATGCATACGTAATTATGATTCACACACTTAGTCACTCCTGAAATGCCTACACTGGTAAACGATATAGAGAAACCCTAAATAAGATTTGTACTTTAGGTAAATTTATCTTTCAGTACCTCATTTGGGTTGGACAAACACAGACGTCCTTTTATATAAAAAGTTTGTTTTTATCAACAAGGCCTTTGAGTTGCTATTCTAATAAATTATATTGGTTCCACGTAATTGATTCGTTCGAAAACTGTGAAGGCTGAGTTCAATTCATGAGATATTGTTACCAAATAAAAAAACAATAATTTCCGTTTTAGTCGAAGTTTTTCAAAGAAATATGTGCGAAAAAAAAAACATACGAGTAATACCTATTATAATCCCACGCCTTAAACCTACCTAACCTACCTTTGATCCCCGTCTGCATGGTTGTTCATACAAATGATATAAGCCGCTTCGGGAGTCATCGTCTATCATCGGAAATACGAACGCGGTGTGATGAGGTCTATAAAGAGCTTAACTTAAAACCATGGATTTACTTGCATAATTTATATTAACACATTGATGTATGAAATAGGAAGATAAGGTACGCGCTCCTCGACGTGGACTGCATAAATTAGGGTAAAGAACACAATCGACCTACATTACTCTCGGTTTGCGGAGAATACCCGAAACAGTGACAAATATTGATATCTCGTTCCCGCTATAGCCCGCGTAATATGTCTCTCTATTTCGGTTGTCGAGCACATGACGCACGACATCGGGTCCATTTAATATTTACGTGATGTTAGAGAGTGGCCTATCTTCCTATTTAATACATCAATGTATCAACTTATAATATTAACAAAATGATTGATTCAACTCTATGTTTGAGTGACAACGAAATTAGTACTAATTTGGAATAACGAAGATTTCCGAAGCGAACCTTTCCTGGTTTATCTACGTTTTAGGGTTTTTTATACATGGAATAATTTCCACTCGAGGCTAATAAATCGCTACAGCTTATGAAATAGACTAACAACAAGCCTTTTGAGTGTTGAGGGCTTTGATTGATATTAAACGGCAACCCTTGGTAATATTTTTGCGTCGACAATTTATAGGTATCATGTATCATGTGCACGACACGTGTGTTACCGATACGTGACGTAATTTCCGCGGTGGTAATTAATCCCGGTAACGAATCCTTTTTCCGGGATTCCGACATGAATAGGTATTGAATTCCCTATTTTTATAATTATTCCCGTTTTGTTACCGTTAGCGACCTAATAAATAAATTAGTGTAGGTACAGATTGCAGACTGAACTGAACTCATAGCAAAGTAAGCTAGTACTCCTGTTTGACAGGAAAAGTGCCTGGGCTTGAAATATTGTTCTAACCGAAAAACCAATTTGCACTTTAAGCCCAACCCCGAGCACCAATTCATCGATCAAAATCCATCGGCAGTTTCAGTAAAGCTTCCCCAGTAAATCCCGTTTAAAGTAACAAAGCTGTTAGTAACACAAAGGTTTTGTGAACTTTTGTCAGTTGGTAGGTAAACTAGGTAGCTCAAGATACAAACAAAACTAAGGGAACAATCTTTATGAGATCTTTTCTACTACCGCTACAGAAGGCTTTGTTAACTGAAAATGCAAATTCCGGCGCTTTCCCATTAACTTTGAACAAAATCCTTGTGCAAAATGCAAGCAAGAGAACTTGTAAACTATGTTCATTGCTAACAACTTTTTAGCAGGCGCTTTTATTTTTTTAAGTTTTATGCCTGTTAGGTATTTATGGTTGAAAACTTATTCATTTGCTTAAGAATAGTGTTCGTAGTTTATCTTTTAGCAATTTTTCCCCCAAGAGAGTGAGTTGTTGGAAGTTTTAAAAACACATCGTTGACAATATTAAATAATACACAAATACACATTAGCTAAATATACCCGGTAGGAAAATAGTGCCATGATATAGGAGAGTCAGTGGGGTTACATTCTTTGCCAGATTTTCATTTTATATTTTTTCATTATGCACCGTCTTCAGGCTAAACTGCATTATGTTAAAAACACACAAACACAAACTGTGCTACTTACATAGAAAATATATTTTTATTTTATCTATGCCTGATTTTCTATAGTGAGCCGATCAAGTTGATGTTTATAATTATGCTTAATCTAAAATAAAGCACAGAAAAAGCTTACAAAACAAACCCGTTAGTACAATCTAAGTGTAAATTCCTCACAGCATAACCTTCTGGAATTCCAACTAGTTATATACCCGCCTCCCCGCAATGCTCATAGTTTCTAACAATTCCTGCCAAACACAACTCATTTTGGAAGCTCACAGCCTCGAAAATTTTTAGCCGACGCGCGACGCGACGTACGGATTAATAGTAGAATTTAACACAATAGTGAGATTAATTGTATTCCCAGGTAGAGTGGAGTCGGCGTCGAACTGGCGACCTTCCAAAGTGAAGGTAATTTGTCAAACGTGCTTCCGCTCCGGATTAATTATCAAGGTATCGGCGCCTGACATGAGGGCTTGTTAAGGTACAGTGGATTTGAAATTGGAACGAGTGGCGTATTGGCAGCGTTCCATTTGAATTTATTGAGCAGACGTTTTTTTTTGTGGCAGAAATATAAGTATTGTCGTATTGGGTATCTTCGACATTGTCTTTTAAGTACATACATAAACTCACGCCTTCTTCCCATGGGGGTAGGCAGAAACTATAAAACGCCACTTGCCACGCTCCTTACATACTCGCCTACGTTCATACATCTAGTCATACACGCACGCCGGTTGCGAGTACTACGCACCTGACCTTTCTGAAGAACATCACCAATTTGGTCACTATATGTCCTTCTAGGGCGTCCCCTCCCTTCATATCCACTCACCTCTGCTTTATAAATACCTTTTGTTAGTCGTCTTTCACTCTCCTGAAGTGACTCTCCACATGACCAAACCATCGAAGCGTCTTATAAGTATTTGCTACAAATAATTTTAATGAACAATCCATCAAGCTGTTTAGGCTACAGAGCGTGCCAAAGACATAAACATACATATCTACTCTCAAAAAACATTATCCTCCTTCTGGGGCAGTCGGGTAAAAACTGTATTAACACATGATCTTTTTGGCACGACGGCGGTCCTTAACACGGCTTGCAGTACTGGACTGGTAGAAATCTTCACGTAATGAAAAAGCATTATGCCTGCCCTCCATTCAACTCTCGCTCTCTTTCTATTATACGAGTGTGTGTGTGCGTGCGAGTATCGCGTAAAGAACTTCGTTCCTGACGGGGGTGCCCCGACCGCACACGTTTTTTTTTTCTGAACTGTTATATTTTCTTTTTATGAATTTTGATTTATTTTAATCATTTATTTGCCCTTGTCACACTTATTATGTCTACCTAGATTATAAGTGAACGATGTGGTCTCCTATAATTGGAATCGCACACTTATATTTAAATCATCATCATCATTTCAGCCGAAAGACGTCCACTGCTGGACATAGGCCTCCCCCAAAAAAGGGGGGGGATTTGCCATAATCGCCACGCTTGGAAGGCGGGTTGGCGATCGCAGTATGGTTTTCAAAATGCATAGAGAACGCTGCTGCCCCCATTCCATACCTTAGTCGCCTTTTACGACACCCACGGGAAGAAATGGGATGGTGCTATTATCTTTACGTCCGGCACCAAACGGAACTTAATTATATTTAAATAACGCTCGTTCCTACTTGCATGTAATCGTGTAGCCTCTGCCTTTAAAAAGTTTGGATATTCCTGTCTCGTCAGGAGCTTAGATTATTGTATGACAGAGGCTTATTAATTACAGATATACTTTCTTATTATTGTCTTCTTTCCTCCCAATAGAGACAAGACAGGTAACTTTAATCGTTACCAATAACCACATCAACAACTACATCAAAATGTAGCATTACTCAGAAATAAATTATATTCTACATATTTCCATAAATGCAAACGACCATATAAAAATAAGGACGTAAGCTGCGGAAATTCCTTTATTTCCTCTCTCCCTTTAGATTAGTATGGAACATAATAATATGTCTTTATTTTTTTATTAAAAAAACGAACGCACCATCTGCATTGGCCTTAACTGGAACGAATCCAAATTAGCGTAAAGCCGAGCTTCCGAGCTTAAGGTACGTAAGTAAGGCTGGATGCGCACTGGCGAATTGAGAGTGGCGTGATTTAAATCGCACTTTAATTTAATCCGAAATAAAAATCTTGTTTAATTCTGCACCAATTCAACCCATTTATCGGAAACTCTCGGTAATTTTTACAATGGTCCAGTACTTGCCAAGTTTTATTAAAAAAGCGGTATAAAAAATAAAACAATTGTCAGGCTTCCGTATTAAATATAAAATTAACAACTCTCATACACCCCTTCATAGACTACGCTGATGCCTGTTATTTTGATGCCACCAAGGTGCTTTTAAATAAACTTGAGCGTTTGCAAAATATCTGTATTCGTTTTGTTTTTAACCTTAAAAGTATGATCATTTTTCTAACTTTCGTAAGATACTAAAGTGGCTCCTTATTCGACTTCGTAGGAACTCTCGGATAGTGTGTCTGCTATTTAACATCCTTCCCAACGCTAGAACGCCATTCTATCTGCGAGAACGCTTTTCCTACGCTCGTCCTTCTGATGCACCTTGCAGGTCACGTCTTAGAAAATCACCTACTCACTCTACCGACTTCTAGTCCTACTCCTTCTCTGCGCACGCTAAACGGTTGTGGATTTCTTTTCCACCTGATATTAGGGACTGCCAAACTATAGCAGTTTTTAAAAGAAGAGTGTAAGAACACTATCTTTCCACTTATCCATAGTTGCATTGTCTGCATCTCTTTGTCTACTTTCCTACCGCAGGTATGCTGGACGAGATTTCTTTAGAAATAAGCATCACATTTGTACGTATTTTCTGTTCCTTTCTTCTTGTCTGTTCATATGTGTCTACTTTATACTGTTAAATAAAATACATAAACAAACAATTTCAGAGACTTCCTTTTTAGGAATTGGTGGGAATTTTTAGCTAATTGACATCATCCCCTGGGCCATTTCATAGAAAGGCCGATGTTTATTGTACTCTGAAAGAATGGTATGTTTTTAACTTCATTTAGTTACATACCAACTTTCTATTTTTGAAAAAGGAAAAATAGTCAAAAGTCAAATTATTTCTTTCAAATAGGCACATAAATGGCACTTTTGAACGTCAAAATTAACAAAGAAAATATAATTGATTCTAGTCGCCCCTTCCAAAGGGTAGCTTCGTATGTAGAAGAATGGGCAAGAAACTCCACTGTTACTCGTGTTCCTTGTTTGTTTTTGTTTAATCGAATAGAGAATTTTGCATATCGTAAAGTACGATAACATGGCGCGCCCCTCAAATTTTTTATTATTTGCTTTTTTTTTTTCGGCAAACAAAAAAACAACAATTATTTATTTATTCGTAAGGATTTGACTACATACATTGAAACAGTAATTAGGAGGGGCGCGCCATGTTATCGTACTTTATCTCTACCTACCGTGAATGTGTAGCACAACTTCATTATTTACAACTGGATCATCACCTGCCCACCCTTTTCCAACTATATTGGGGTCGGCTTCCAGTCTAACCGGATGTAGCTGATTACCAGTATTTGTATGTGATACAAATTCAAATTCATTTATTTCGTGAACACAGGGTACATACAGTAGATGTTTTCATAAATAATAAGATCCGAGCTGTGCTCCGCCAAAAGGCATACAAAATTTTAACAGGTTTTACATGCATAAAACATAACTATTTCAAAGTAGGTGATATCACAAAAAATATAGATTAAGTATGTCAAATTTAGATTAAATTGTTAAAAATATGTCAGTTAAATAAAGTAAAAGGGCCAAACAATACAAAATGAAAAAAATTATGTCACTAATAATTAAATTCAAATCAATAATCAAAATCATTCAGTATGTCACATATGATAAAACAGACTAATTAAAAATATATAAAACAGACTAATTAATAAATACAACTGGATAGCATGAACAAATTCGCTGTGACATTGATCTCCTCAAGAAACCACAAAGAAAATAGGTGGTAAAGACAGACATGTTTGAAAAGTCAGTTAACTTAATTGCTACGCAAATTGACTACCAACATAAATTGTCCGTACCTATTTATTAACGCTGGTACCACACCTCCGCCACGAAACCATAGCAGCGAAACCGCAGTAGTTCAATTCAACTGGCTCGCGTCACTTTCCGCTACTCGAATCGGTTTCGCTGCTATGGTTTCGTGGCGGAGGTGTGCTACCAGTGTTAATCACAACTGTCATTCTTTGACAGTTCTATGAAATGGCTATAACACGTCGAATTGACGTAGGGTATCAATTTTCTTAATAATTAATTTCCCTGACTGGAAGTACCTATCATAATGTTTACCAGTAAGTAATAAAATAATAGTACTAGTAGGTTCGCGAGCACATTCACAAGAAGCTGGCAGTATTATCACAACATTCTTTGTCTTATTTTTTTTAGTATAGATTTTTATATACGATTTTATTATATGTATAGATAATGGCGCAGGATAGCCTTTACCAGAACTGGGCATCGTATTAGTGGTTCAGCAGCTTGAATATCATCAGGATTGCGCCGGAATATAGCAGTTCATCGTGGACGTGGTACGACAGCGGCTCCCATCACATCTCAGCTTCACATCTTCTTCTGTCATCAGAAGACAGCCGCCACATCAACGTAACAATCTGTGACTGTCAGCTGCAGCCAGTGTCACTCTTATCCGACCTTTTCGGTAATTCCAGGAACTTCATAACAAAAATAGACGACGCCACTTGCTGCGCCGTCATATTATTATATATGTATAATTAGGTGTATACATTATATTTATAGTTTTTAATAGGTATGTTATAAACTAAATAACTATTAACTTTAAATAACTATTTATTCCTCAGTTTTCGTAATTGCACCTACCACTGTTTGTCTCTGGATCACTCAAAGGTTGGTAGAAAATGCCTATGGCATTAGGTCCGCCTTTGTACATTGGTGTGCTTAAAGTATTAAAAAGATTACAATCACAAGCAAGTTTTGTCGTAAATCGCACAAGTATGAAGCAGTCCTTACGGTTCGCTACAAATGCTACAATTCGTAGAATCTCGTCAAATCCTCAGCGACACTATCGTCGTTTGTCTGTTTATCTCGAATACTATTGGCTTTTATGTTATTTTGCTGATACTATGCGAAATAACCGTATAATGTAAAATGTTTTATACTGGAGGTATTACTTACACCCTCGGCCCCTTCAGAGTGGGGACTTAGCCCGCCCACCGAGTGACCTCAGGGAAGACGGCACACAGTGGTCTCGTGCCGCCTTGCACTTGCACAGTTAAGTTTCGGGATTACCCCTTTACAGATGTGGCCTATACATGCCTTGCATAATGGGGGTTACGGATCAGTCTTTTGAGAAGTAACGGTGCCCGCTTCCAAGTGCTTATGGTAGAAGGTTTTTCTCTCGTTACTATGTTATTATTTGGGTAGGTATAGATTTTACCATTCTGTTTATTTATTTTTTTATTATCATTTATATTTTTTTACATTTTTTGGAATACTTACAGTTAAACACTTTTACACGATTGAGAGTAACAAAGAAAAGGCCAATTAAAAGTTTTCACAGATAGAAAGTGAGCATATAAACAAAAAATATTTAAGAAGGTAGACAGTGTTTTGAGTAAAAACAGTTAGTTATCATTAGTAAAAATGTGTTTCAAAGAGCGTCAATTGTAAAAGTTATTTAACGTGATCAATATAGAAATCACAAAGAGTCCTTTTTAGTTTTGAAATGCCAGTATTGAAAATATCGATGTCAACGTCCCGGCAGACCGCATTATACGAGTACGTATGACTCGCTCTGATGAAGTATGAATTTCGTCTGTAATTCGTTACTACCCCAGGAGTATGCAACAGATAAGGATTGCGCAGAAAAGTAGAGAAACCCGCAGTCCGATTTTTTTCAGCAATTCGGGAAGCTCGGTCGAACAGTTAGCAATTCTAAATAAACACGCCAAGTCTGCAATTGTTCTACGTTCAGAAAGAGGAAGTAGATGAAATCTTTTACAGCGTAGGAGATAACCTCCGCATTGTCCATCGACCTGATTCAGGTCGTTTCATCGTTTACGAGACGTTTGTCAAACGACCTGATTCAGGTCGATTTATGGTGCGAAACGTGGCAAGAAACTCCACGGTTTTATTATTATTATGATCAAGTTGTGTCCCACTGCACGCAAAGGTCTATTAGATCTTTCCATTTTTCATAGTTTCGTAGCTGTTTGGCAGTAGATTCTCGTTCGGAGACAGTGACAGTGATGGTCTGTCAACAAATAACAATATAATGTATAATATTATTTGATATTATATGCATCTGTGAGTCTACAAGGCCGAAAACGCTCACACATTCACAAAACCATGCTATGTTAAATATTATCATTTCTTGCTAAATTGTCCGGCTAAGCAAAATATGCTTATTATTATGAGAACACCATTTATACTTTCGTCTCAACAAATTTTCATTCACATATTAATCTCGTATACACGATATATCATGTGCTCGTAAATTCGCTATAAATCTGTGTCTAATTAAAATTTTACGGTTCAATCTGTCTGTCGTTAAGAATAATTGGTAGTACATAATTTTCTGCTGTAAAGGCTCCCGCAGACAGGTGCGACGCGATAGTGCAACACTATTCTGATAGAACAACATCCATGAAGTTTTCATAGAAATTGTTCTACTAGAGTCGCGGGTTTTTCTGTCTGAGCCTTTACTACATTTAATATAGAGCTGTTCTACATATTTATCTTGTATATTGTGATTTTAGTATTCGTTAGACGTGATTTGGTTTTATTTATTTGTCCATTGCGTAGTGGAACAACATAGATTAATAATGAGTGTATTGGAGTCCTATTCCGAAAAGACCAAAAAAGGCTATACGAAAGACCATCCAAAACTATTGAATCGTTTTAAATAGGAAAATTAATACTCACACTCACGTAAATCTTGTTTGGAGCTAGTATAAGAGCTTCGAAAGAGTATGGTGTAGTACTCACCATTGCTACTTGCCACCTAGCAGAGTAGCAGCATTGCTGTATCCCGACTGGGTTCGAGTAACAGTGACATATTGGCGCACGAGAGTTACCAACAGTGAGCCTACCACGAACGCGCGCACTTAACATAATGTATATTCTAACGATTTTAAAATTGAAAATGTATTCTCGTTTTAAACAAATTATTTACTTAGTTTTACGACTTGATTCATAATTAAGGGTGATGGGTACCGACTAATTTTGTCCTTGTCGAGAAATTTTAAACCAAAATGCTATAGGATAGTTGTATTGCCACATTTGGGCCACCAAGATACAGGCTGTGCCTAGTTTGGGGCCCACGGCTACTTCTACTTAAGCACTCCTTCAATTTACATTGTTCCTGTTTAAAAATGTTTCCTTACTTGTGCGTGTGTCAATAAATTTATTTTATTTTATTTTTTATTTATTTTGGAAGCATAAATAAATTCCCGCACCAGATAACACTAAGCGAAAAGCTAAAATGATATTCCCAACAATAAGCCACAAGACCGCATTCACCAAGCGCCAGTTCTACGTTGTGAGCTCTTTCGTTTACAGAATCGTTGCTAAAAGTATTCAATTAACTGGGTTAAATCACCATGAAGTCAGGGTTAAGGTAAAAAGTTGACTTCAGGATCAGAACTACGTTCGAACAGAAGAACTACTCAACCTCCGGCAGTAGCTGTACAAACTTCTACCCATTTTTATCAATCAAAGTCTCAACAATTTCAGCAAGATACATAAATACCACAAAAACATAACACTACAACACATATAGGTATATGCGAATATATACAAACTCAATCATACACACACCCTTACTTACACCCCGGTCATACACTCGCTCACTCTCTCATACACACCACGTCCGCAAACACACATTAAAACTCCGTTTAATAAATTCCTTTACTCCTAGTTTAATCTTTTTTAGGGTTCCGTAGTAAACAAGGAACCCTTATAGTTTCGCCATGTCCGTCTGTCTGTCTGTCTGTCCGTCCGTCCGTCTGTCCCCGGCTTAGCTCAGAGACGCTTAGTCCTAGGAAGCTGTAATTTTAGCATGGGTGTACATATTAATCACGCCAAGAAATTTGTAAAATAAAACCATGAAAAACATTTTTTTTAGCATGAAAAACATTTTTTCATTTAAAAAAAATATCATCCCCGATTTACTCGCTCACTCTCTCATACACACCACGTCCGCAAACACACATTAAAACTCCGTTTAATAAATTCCTTTACTCCTAGTTTAATCTTTTTTAGGGTTCCGTAGTAAACAAGGAACCCTTATAGTTTCGCCATGTCCGTCTGTCTGTCTGTCTGTCCGTCTGTCCGTCTGTCCCCGGCTTAGCTCAGAGATGCTTAGTCCTAGGAAGCTGTAATTTTAGCATGAGTGTATATATTAATCACGCCAAAAAATTTGTAAAATAAAACCATGAAAAACGTTTTTTTTTAGCATGAAAAACATTTTTTCATTTAAAAAAAATATCATCCCCGATTTACGTCTAATACATGGTATGGGGTATCGTTGGATAGGCCGTTTAAAAATATTGTGGTTCGGTGAAAGCCATTTTTAACCGACTTTTCAAAAAGGAGGAGGTTCTCAAGTCGTCTGTATTTTTTTTTATTTTTTTTTTAATGTTTGTGACCTCAGAACTCCGTCGTTTATGAACCGATTAGGAAAATTCTTTTTTTATTTGAAAGGAAATACTTCCAGACTGGTCCCATTTTTATTAAAATCCAGTTCTGATGTTGGGATCCATGAATAATTGAGGTAACTCCTCAAATATTATAGGCATACATATAGCGATTTTTATATTTTCATCAACAAGTCAATCATTTGCATTCAGAAAGTATAATTTGGTGAAGTGGAACTGATGAAGAAGGCCACAGATGGCCACCGGAACTTCTCAATGATTAGTATTTCACGGGTGGCGATGAGATATCTGGATTAAGATAGTTAAGCGAAGCAAATTTAAATAAATAGTTCTGATCAAAATGGTACCATCAAACTGATCTGATGATAAAGCCGGAAGGTAGGCACTGGAACTCCGTAATAAAACAATGTATGATACCCGTGTTTGGTCTTATTGGAATTGTCATGAGATGCACTCTAGCTATAAATGATTTTTAACCGACGTCAAAAAACGAAGAGGTTCTCAATATATATATATCTAGCCATATATACATATAAAAGGAAACCGTGAGTGGTCTATCAACACAGCTCAAACCACTGAACAGATTGGGCTGAAATTTGGCACGTAGGCATCCGCTAAGAAGGGGTTTTTGGAAATTTGACCTTTAAGGGGGGGGAAACGGGGGGTTTTGTTTGCATGAAAAATCTTATTCCTAGAGTTAAGAAGCCGCGGGCAAAAGCTAGTATTATATATGTTCAGGCATAACTTATTTGTTTAAGAACTGATTTTTATAATTCTTTTATTTGGTAGAGTAAGCTTGCGCGGTCTCATTACATTACAGATTTACAGCTAACTCTTCAATAATACGTATTTAATCCACTCGGTGTATGTTGATGGTGTTATAAAACTTCCTGTCACTGTTGTTTTCATAGCAAGTAGTTGTATACGAATTGGTGTGGGGTAGGTACCACTAAAAACTTTTTTACAAAAAAAACAACCGACTTCCAACAAAAACACTAAAAAGTAAAAAAATAACTTTAACTTCGGAAGCACATAACATAACATCACGCCTTGTTTCCTCGAAGGGTTGGGCAGAGGTGTACCTGTGTACACCCACATTTTAATATTATATTTAATTTAATTTCGGAAGTCGGTGGCCCTAAACAAAAATACAAAACCAAAGACACTTTTTATTGTTTTTGTTGGAAGTCGGTTGTTTTTTTTTGTAAAAAAGTTTTTTATTCAATTCTGAGATCCGTTTGCGTAATATTTAGCTTTTAAGTGCTATTTTTTGTTAGAGTCAAGTGTGTATCCCCCCCTGCCAGCTAAATGGTTGGTTTTGGATATTTAAATAAAATCATGGCAGTATTTATATATAACGAAATTAAAAGGAAAACTATCACAGCTAAGTAGGGTTTACAAGCTAACGAGTAATAGTCGACCAACTTAAATTTGCAGTTGAAGAATTGACCGTAACGTATATCGATGTATGGGAGACCATGTTTATCAACTACAATGTTAAGTTTGTTTTTGGGATAAATTCATCCTAACTACGGAACCCTTCATTGTGCGTAGTCCGACACGCACTTGGCCGGTTTTTTTTAGTAAAAGGTTTTTGGTATCATATTGACAGCAGAACACTGACTCCTAAGTCACAGGATCTCTTAGTTTGGGAGTCAGGGTTTTCTATATCTGTTTGACCTTTATTCACTGTAATTCATGCGACCTAGTTTTTAAGCATTGTTGAAAGAATTTGTATAAACAAAGATTTTGATTTTGTTATTTATTTATCTTTGATTTAAAAATCATTAAAATTTATGTTGCGTTTACGTCGCGCGTTTGTGATAGGGCCTCTAATCATGATTGGTTATGTAACTAGAACTATACTTTGGAAGACGATAAAAAACACGGGAATATTTGAACAGGGGGCCTAAAATGGACGCTTTGGCAGAATTATAATATGATTTGCGTACAATTCATATCCCGCAATTCATCTGTTTGACAGTTTTGTATGGAGTTTCGTAAAATGGTCCACAAATTATGAATAGCTATACTGAAGTCTAATGTCAAATAACAGCTGTCAAGCAGATGAATTGCGGGATGTATGAATTCTACTCAGATCATAATATGATTCTTTCGAAGCGTCCATATTAGGCCCCCAGAATAGCTTAACATTTCGCCTTGTCATTACTTGCCTAGCTCCGCCATTATTCCTTCACTAACTAACCTCCATAATCTTGATAAACACTAGTTTCTGATAATTTCTCGTGGAAAGCAACATAATCTTCCGCTGCTCAAATAACATAATTTTCTAAACGACGCCTGTAATATTGAAACTCGTGCAGCTGAGACGTGCGTCATTAAACTACAGTTAGGTACACTAAATTACTAAGTAACAATTTTATTAGTGCGGCCATGAAAACCGAAAATATTCATCGTTGAAAGTAGAGACGTATAAATGTAATAAATCCGAATTTAAATCCACATAGAACACACATGGTTATCGTAATAAATATTTATTACGTTATCTAAAAATATTATATAAAAATTATTATTCATATTGGAAATTATTATGGTATTGTATAAACAATACCATAAATATTTCAATCCACATTCACATTACACACACACACAAATCAGAGAGTAGAGGCGTAGATACCACGCAGACGTTGCGTAAATGCAAACGCAGTCCTCGTCGCGTAGACGATTTGTTGGCGTTTCAGGACACTATGATATAACAGATTTTTCGAAAATATTGCGCCAAATTTAGGACATTTTAAACTTTTGAAGCACTAGCGATAGTAGGGATGCACGCGGCTTCGCTTACGTGACTTCATATTCTTTTGACTTTAGGTACAAATCAAATCAATAAATCTAAATTTGTATATAATTAGGTGATTTTAATAAGTATTTGTATATCTTTATAGGTATTTAAATAATACGAGTATTTATTCCTCAATTCTCGCTATTACACCTGCCACTGTTCGTCTCTGCATCACCCAAAGGTTAACTGGTAGAAAATGCCTATGGCATTAAGTCCGCCTCTGTACATTTTTGTGTGCTTAAAGTTTTAGATTATAAATAAAAGTATAAAAGTTCAAATATAATATAATAAAAGTACAAATAAATAAATCGACGGAAGTTATAGTATATCCAGAAATAAATTAATCCTAATAATAATTCATGATCATTTAAAACTAATATTATATTTCGCCGCAGTCCACATTCTATAGGTATCTATCGTAGCCGCGGTAGTTGGATTTTGTCATAGCAAGTTAGGAAAATAGGTACGTAATGTGGGTTTAATGCCGTTTGAACATCCGTAAAGGCTACGTACGCTCATAATCCCAGGGGATTCGATTGAGCCCGGCTAAGGGTAACGCTCTTTAGACGATGGCATTTATACTGAGACTGTGTGTGTAGCAGGCGAACTTAGTTCAAACTATTTGTAGGATTCAAGGAAGAAAGCCTAGGTATTTATATTTTCTGTGTCATCATCAACATCATCATTTCAGCCGAAAGACCTCCACTGCTGGACATAGGCCTCCACCAAAGGGTTGCCATAATCGCACGCTTGGAGCCAGCACGGTTGGCGATCGCAGTATGGTGTTAAAATGCATAGAGAACGCTGCTGCCCATTCTCTAGTAAGTCCCTTAGTCGTCGGAAGAAATAGGGGAGTGCTATTCTTCACGTCCGGCACCACACAGAATATTTTCTGTGTAGAGACAAAAATGATTGGGATGTTCTTAAGGTCTTCTAAGCTTTTACGTGGTTATTCTTGAGATCTTCTTCACCTGCCATCAAAATAGTTTTTTATCTTTCAACTACGTAGTAATGTTATCATTAATCACTACAAAACCGATCACAAAGCACATATTTTTTGCTTAGAACCAAAACAGTGCAGAAATGTTGTATGAAATCTCGTTGTTGCACTGAAAAACAGTGCAACAATGAGATTTACCACAGAGGTTTAATGTCTCCCATTAAGTTTAATATAAAATGTATGCATTAGATTAAAAAGATACTGGCTGAAAATAAAAATCGGCTGAATAATACCGGCTTGGTGAAAAACTTTGTTTTCTTTATCTTGAGTTTTTATTTAGAGTAGGTATCTATATTTTATCACGGTTGGTAGATTGGTAGTTGAAAGAAAAGTAGATTACGCACCTTGCTAAAGTGGGTATTTAATGCACTCGGATCGTGCTAATTTAGTGAACAACAAAATAAATAAAAAAACATAACACTCGTGCATTAATAACTCAGTTTGCGCTCGGTGCAACAATCTACTATTATCCGAGGTTGTCTATCTAGTGGTCACATGCGCGACAGCTTGGGTTCGAGCCCCAGCGGAGTCATTGCGTAACACACTATCAGTAGCAATGAGTTTGGCAGTTCAACAACATTCATTGCATTATTTACGTTGTTGAGCAGACAAATTTTACGAACCTATGAAACAATGGATTTGCAATATATTTAAAAATCATTCAAATTGAGATTGATAGATACAGGGTGGAAGGGACATCGACGCGAATCCGTTTACCATGGATTCAGTACATACATCATTCTTGACCCCACTGCGTTAAAATTTTTCGACGGTTATTAAAAAAAAAATTCGCTGTTTCATACATTTTGACCGAGTAGGTATTGCACTTCTGTAGAAAACAGCTGTTTTTTTTTTAAATGACATCATGATTGATGTAGAACTGAATCCATGGTAAACGGATTCGCGTCGATGTCCCTTCCACCCTGTATATTTTACGCAATTAAACGCTGGTCGGGTTGTCCAGGAATTTCTCAGTAGCAGCCCGGAATCATTCTTAATCTTTCTTTCAATTTGCTCTTAGGTACATGTGACTCAACAAAAATCTGCCTAGCGTTTTACCAACTGTGTTGGGGTCGATTCCCAGCCTAACCGGATGCTTCTAAATACCAGTCTTTAACATGGAGCGACTGCATAACTGACCTCCAAAACCAGGTTAGTGGGTAACACGATAGCCCTTGGTAAGACTAGTTGTCAGACTTTTGGGCTTCTGACTACACGTATCGACTATCAAAGATCTATGAATGGCAGCCGGGACCAACGCGGTTTAACACAACTGTGCCAAATGTGGGTAGGTATCCTGTGCACCCCTTTTCTTTTTTCCTTTGGAAATTAATTAACTGCGGAGCGGGAGGGCGTGTCAGACTTTTACGGACTAAAACCCACCCGTGTTCCTCAGTTGCCTGTGTGCCAGGGCCACGATATCCCTTAAGGACAAACTCGCAACCCTGGCAGGCATTGGCCTTAACGTACCCCGTCAATTAGTGCTGACATCTTTTTAAGGCGCGAGCTTGGCGAGGTGAGCTTTCCATTGCTCACCGTCCGCAAGCCCGTACCTACGATGGCCGGGAATCAGCCTGCGACTCCCGACCAGGGCCGGACGATCGCCGCCGCCGATCGCCTCCGCGATGACACGGTGAAGCTCCGCCCAAACCGGGCAGACATCCACCGTATGCTCCACCGTGTCCTCCTGGCGATCCACACAGTTGTAACACCCGGGCGTTTCCTCCCACTTTATCCTGAACAGGAACTCCCGAAACAACCGTGTCTGGTGAGGACCTGCGTCAGGCGGAAGGAGAGGACGCCTTGGTGCCTCTCTAGCCACTCTTCAAAGATGCAATTGTGGCGTGCCCATCTTGTGCACCTCTGATGTAGGCACTCTGTGATGTTTCAAATCAATAAATATTCTATTCTATGTCTTAACCCCATGCATAAAGTTGTTAGAAGTTTGAATTTAATCCGCCATCTTAGTGCCCCGACAGACGGCACAGGCCGCCTCGTAGTTGTGACGTGAAACATTTTACGTCGTGTCGTCCATGCCCCGCGGTGATTGCACCCACCTGTTTCACAGCCACTATTGAAACATTTTCTATAACAGCGGCCATACAGAGCTTACCGTTATTTCTATTAGAAAATAATATGCAGAAATACTGTTCGCAGAAATTGAGATCACGTTCGTTTTGTGACTTTATTTTCTTTCATGTTTGCTGCTTGTATCGTGTATTCCTTTTAGAATTACGCCATTATTTAAACATCCAAAAGGGCTGCAAATCTAATTCACGATTTGTTCTTGACATGGTAAGGTCGTCAAGAATCTCTGTACTACAGTATTTTTTTCTAACTAAGAGACGCGCGCTTTTCGCGCGGTGTACGTTTTACAATTACAATATTTTTATTAAATAATTATCTTATTTTTATTATGTTATTTCACTCATCTATTTATATTTTTTTATTTTATTTATTTCCGTATCTGTCCGTGACACCATAGCGAGTATCAGAATACCAGCGCTGCGACACTTATTTTTAAGTGCCGCAGCTTCATGCTGAGATAGGCCTTTTGGCCTCGTACAGGACTTTCTGTTTTTATTTTCATTTTTACTTTGTTTTATTTTGGTTTTGTTCTTTATGTTTCTATGAGTGTGTTTTATTTTAATTTGTGATCTGAGTGAGCCCCAATAAATGCTTTTTCTTTCTTTCTTTATTTATTTACTTGTGGTAACCAAGTGTACAAACACGCTGTGAATGTGTGCGTGGAGATGAGTAGCGTAAGCACACAACTCACACATACACACATACACTTCCGACTTCGCCCGTGTCTCTATCGGTACCGAGATCTCCTGCGCTTACACATACATGCACAGCGTGTTTGTACACTTAGTTACCACAAGTAAAGCGTGCGTCGCTTCGTGAGATAAAAATACTGTAGCAACAAACAAAGTTGTTAAAAAAATGGTAAATGATCAACAAATCTGTGAAATTCTTTAATTGCACTAGTAAACTATCCCTAAACAGTATATACACATGTATGAATGGTCAAAAGAAATATACTCTCTCCGAGGTGGGATGCTAAACACGGCCTTACAAAACAACATTTATCTATAAACATACGTTTAAATTTTCAAGTCGAAATTTTATTGCAACAGCGTTAAAGTTCTAAATACAAACTGATTTCAAACCGGACTCTAATTGTCAATTTTTTATTAACAGCTTTATCTTTATCCCGGAATAAGGTTCGAAATTAAGGTTTAAGCTTGGACTAACGTTAGAACTCGCTTTGTAACAAGACGGATACAATTTTTAAGACCTTTTCAAAACACATTCTCAAAATGACACGTCTTGCTTGCATCTCACTGAACACAATCTCATAGAAATACATGGAGATATACCCCTACTGAAAGGTTAATGTAAGCGTTGACCCTCACAGCCCGTGGGAGCCACTTCCGGGATGCACCTACGACACATTATAGGGCACTTCCGGGCTGACGCAGGGTTATAAGGCGGGGTATCCGGTGGGAAATATACTTGGGTTATAGAAATATTATTAGTCAGCCGCTGGGCGCTGTCTATGTTCAGAGATTCATACAAATTTTAGTTTGTTTTTCTTGTCACGGATAGTTATTTGAGTATTTGGATATTCGTTAACTTTCGTGTTTTAGGTCGTATTCAAGGCTTCTACAGACCGGCGCGACACAAAGATCCCGCGTGTCTGTAGAAGCCTTAATACAGTCCACCGAAAAGAAATACAAGAAGTAAATATATAGAACTATTTTTTTTTTTGAGGCTCAGTTGTTGCGGTTATTAGGGGGAATGGTAATTTTTCATCTATCTTTTTAAATAACTTTTAAATTATAAAAAATAAATTGAGACCCTCACAATAAACCCTTTCATTTGATATGTCACTGGTTTTTTTTCTTATTTGTCTCCCAATTTATTTAAATTTATTTACGTTAAACGTCCTTGTTTGGGTCACATTGATATGTGTACTTACTCGTACCAAATTTCAACTTAATCGGTTCATTAGATTCGGAGCAAATTAGCTGTGACAGACGGGCAGACAGACAGACACACGAGTGATCCTATAAGGGTTCCGTTTTTTTATTCGAACATACGGAGCTCTAAGAAGATCTTGAAAAGTAATTTCCATATTTCTATGGTTACTTTCAATATTCGTCCACTTTCTAGTGCTTATTCTTGAACATAATGGCACCCACAATAAGGCGAGGCCACTCACCGAATGTCAGGAGGGACTTTATTCTTTATTCCTACCTTTATATCTTCAGTGGAGGCACTATTAGACCCTAACAATATAGTTTTATTGGGGACATAGATGTGGTAAGAGATGGAGGCGATACAATTTAAGAATTTCATTGTAGATGAATCTTTTCATCATGGTAGGCCCGTCAGCTACAGCAGAAGTAGGCGCCATTCCCAGTACATCCAAGTATTTTTTTTAACTTTATTATTTGTTTAATCTGATAATTTTAAATAATTATTTGTTTCTGTACCTCGTTTTTAGTTGACCTTTTCCTAGTTAAAATTTTCAAGATCGCATCGCTCGCTCTTGCATCCTAAGCTCTACTAATTCTCTAACTTGTTTGTGCATTAGTCAACAAAGCAACTCCTATTTCTGTATGAATATTCAAAAGAGTTCCGAGGCAGGCTGTAAACAATTTCGAGCTCACCCAACTCGCTCTTGCATCCCGCATTCTTGCTTTTTAAATTCTCGCTTTGCTTTTGAAAATTTCCGTAAATGGCACCATGTGGAGATGAAAATCAACCACCCTGAAAAAAAAAGGCTGCCGGGTGAGAGGGCCATGTTTCTTAGTAGTTATAATTACGCACGTTATACCTACATAGGTACTTGATTTTTTTCCGCCCAGGCCCCGACAGGCTTTGTACGCCACTGCTACGTTAATTTTGTCCAGGAGATCAAATCAAATCAAAATCAAAAGTCATTTATTCAAACTAGGCTGAGAATCGGCACTTTTCGAACGTCAAAAATTACATGGGACAGTCCCTCAAAAACGCCCACCCTTCACCACTTCCTAGTGCTTTAGCTGGGAAGAAGAAGTGGCGCAACAAACTCCCCAGCAGCAGCACAGCTGTCTGTTCAGTTGGAAAACTTGATTCTATACAATAAAACGTAAAATAATTTGCATTACGCAACAAAAAACATTAAATTTAATCTTCCTAGAAAAAAAAAAAAAAAATTTTTAGTTTTCAATAACTTCCTGAAGTCTGTAGAAATCGCAAAGCTATGTAAAAAGTAATGAGGGTTAGGGAGCACTGAGATGTCAGGTCCAGGTATACCTGTGAAAAGTGTCAAAGCGCCTATATTTTCTTTAGTCGTGACTGAATGATGAACGAATGAATGAAACAAATGATGAAAGTTATCATATATTTTATATTTATTGTCCAAATTAGGAAAACGTATATTTTTAAAATTTTTGTAAATATGTGAGCACCATTGTATCTATCACATAATTAATTTATCTGTGATTGCTTCATTCTTAACTCTTTTTATTACCTATTGTGGTACAGTAATTTTATTCTAGGTGCATCGTCTTTACATATAACTAGCTGCGCACATATAAGTCTCGATCCCGTGGGAAAGCCACCCTTAACACTTAGGGGTATAAAAAATAGATAGTAGCCGATTCCCAGACCTACTGAATATACATATAAAATTTCATAAAAACCGGTCAAGCCGTTTCGGAGGAGTATGGTAACTAACATTGTGACACGAGAATGTTATATATAAGATTATATAATTAATGTACCTATAAAAAATATTGTACAAGATTTTAAAAGAATAACGGTGGAGTTTCTTGCCCATTCTTCTCCATACGAAACTATCTTTTGGAAAGGGCGACTAGAATCAATATCAAATCTATTTTTTTGTAAATATTGACCTTCAAAAGTGCCTTATATGTGCCTATTTGAAATAAACAATTTGACTTAGACTTTGGGGCCAACTCGCCAACTAGTGGCGTCAATTTTAATGAAAACCATCATTATGAATATATGGAGCAGACCTGATTAAATCTAGACCTGTGGTTGCACTTATGTTAAGCTAACAAAGAGGTCAATGGTCCTAAAATTTTATCCATACCTACTTTGTCCTGAGATTTACATTTAGTTTTAAATTAAATATTTTTGAAGTACGATACTTTGTACTCTCGAGTCTACCCCGCAGGTCCACGGGGGCGTATCGCATTGCGAAATAAACGGGCTATTGCTTCCTAACGTCATTTATGATTGCACCCAAATATCCGATCACTCGGGAAATTATAACTAAGTATTCCATTTTGATCGAGCGCCTAATAAAGGGCGCCAGGGTATTGATTGCACCCGGGCGCTACATGGGCTTTAGCTGGCGGCGCCGGTGGCGCTGCCGTGCTTTATTTATTTATTTGTTTTGTTTTACTAAGTATTTGAGCTAACTCATATTTTTTAAGATCGTGTTCTAGCAATATTCTTTCAGTCTACTTTTGTTTAGCCGATATTTCATTACTCGGATAGGAAGGGTCGAGTTCTTCAGTTCTACTATCAATCATCACTCCACGAAACTTTTCCATAAATTTTATGCCACACATTGTTTCCGAATAACTTTAACCTGGAAGTCTCGAGTAAATGGATAACTTCAAGTCAAGCAAGCACCATCGTCGACCGCGTCGCCGTAGACCATTAGGTGAGATAAGGTATGGATTTAAGCCTTGAAACAGAAGAATTAGGAGACACCTAGTACTTCTCATTAAGTATATTTATAATCACCGTTGAGGTGAACATCACGATTATTATTATTTGTGCCCATCTTTTCACTGAATGAAAGTTTAAAGACACGCCACATAACTTTTAACTGAAACTCATTCGCTACCCGACTGCCAAAACAGCTAATTCACTAAGCTCTTTAATACCAACATTATCATAGAAATATACAATCTTTTCGCTTACTAATTACTTTTATCGCCTTTATAATAATATTTAATTGTTTTAGGGTACTTGGGACCCTCTGTCGCCCTTTTGCGTGTTTCTAAGAATTCAATTTCTAACTAAATGACGACTCTTTAGTCTAGTGCCGACACTTGGGGTTATATTATTGAAGCTGAATATTACTTTTGATTATCTTCATTATTTGCCGTCTTTGCTGGTTTCTAGGCTATCAAAAGAGCTTAAAATAATTATTGTGGAGCTACGACAAATGGCCATTGAATGTAACATAGTTTATTGACTCCGGTTCTTCACGACACCATGCTCATGAGGATAAAATGAAGACTTACAATATAAATTGATGATGAAAAATCTCTATCGAAAACTAATGAACAGGGGTCTGGCAGTAATCGCCTCATGTGAAGCACATGTTTCCAGCTATATTGTTTAATTCAAAACCAAATATGGATGTTTTAAGAACTTCGATTCATTTCCAAGATTAGGCATGTCCATTTTCCATTCCGCATCTTTACTCCGTGAATCCTCAAGCGTCATGGTGACAGCCACATAATGAGGGAGCGACCTTTTCGCGACATTTGCACCAAAAACTGGGCAGCTAGCTTTCAAGATATGGTGGTAGTGACCTTAAAGGGGACAATGAGCACAGCCTGCTATGTAGCACCCTTGGATTTTAGGACATTAGACGTTTAGCGGACGTAGAGCAGTAGCCCAGTGTTAACGGCCGTGGTTTACGATTTGTAGGTCGTAGGTTCAAACCCACACAGGCGCTTTACTTTGGGTAAGTTATTTCATCACCACTGCGCTCAAAACGGTGAAGGAAAACATCGTGACGAAACCGGCATGTCCTAGAACCTAAAATTCGAAGACATGTGACATATATCAACCCGCACTGGGCCCGCGTGGTGGATTACGGCACACTCCCTCTCACCGAGAGGAGGTCTGGGTCCCAGAAATGGGAACATTATAGTCTGATTATGCTAGAATATCTTGTATACGTTTAGTTTAAGAGTGAGTTAAGAGGAAATGCGGGCGGTCTTTTCTCCATAGAAACGCTCTCGCCTGTTTTCTTTCTGGTTAATTACCTTAAAGCAATGATATTTCACAGTACAATAAATATCGACTACTTGTATGTCCCTATGTTTTTCTTTTTGATGATACATTATCTTTATAAGAGCTGGAACCCTCTGAAAATGCTCAAAATTGCCTGTTTAGACCGCTGACAACAGAGGGCTATTGTACAAATTTGCCAACTATTTATAAAAAAAGAAAAACATAGGGACACAGTATATATCCGTCTTATTCAGTATAAAATATATCTTTTAAATTGGTCCAATATTGGAGGAGGAAATAGGCGAGAGCCGAACCTCGATTTATGACTTTTTACTTAGGCTATTCAGTCGGATCTCGTCTATTCGATCGGAAAAGTCTCTCCGCCCGCATTTCCTCTAAAGAACGAAAATAAAATCAATAGCTAAATAGCTTATTTTTTCTTACATATTTTCACAATTTTATTGAGAGCATTTTCGAGCCACGTTTATGTACGTGATTTTTCATTCACATGAGAACAAAAGAAACAAAGATAAAACCCCTTTGTTTCTTTTGTTCACGTGTAAATGAAAAATCGCATTGGGTTTTGCGGCCTTACCGTTACTGTGACCGCCTCCAAAATCAGGAATATCAATGCGGCCGGGAGGGGGCCGTGGTTGATTTTGGCTTATCAAGAGGGTTTGCTCATAATCAACATGCTGGGCATGCGGCTTGGCGATTGCAGACTTCTCGCATTAATGACGCTGCTTCCCGTCGCTAGTCTGCGCCGTTTAGCCAGAAGTTTTTGTTGTTGGTTGTCAGACCCTCGTTTGTTATGTGTACAGGGTGCACCACGAGCAGGTGAGGTTGACTTGGGGCACTGAGATGGTGTGCTTATACACAATATTAAAAAAAGGCGGAGATATTGCACAATAATAGTACAATCGAATAGAGAGATATTCTGGTAGTATTATCCTGCAAGATTCTCCCAATGCGCCAATCACTGAACCGGATCCGCAGGGGTGTTCGATGACGCGTTAATATCCGGAACCGAATTCACGCCAGATATACGGATATTACAACATATTATGGATGTCGTTCCTTTTGTGACAGTGGCTTTATTGAGAGATCGGCGTATTTTTAGATGGAGGTTACTTGGGAGAAATGACGAGGATTCGAATATGCTGGAAATTTGGGTGCCTGAGTTTTTATCGACAATCTTCCGCTTCGATAAATTTTCCTTAACTTAAAATTTGCCTCAAGCATGCTCAACAATAATAAAATAAGTCTTTTTTATTTCAGGAATACCATATCATATTATAATACCATGTAAAAATTGACACCAGATACAAAATTATTACAAAACAATAATGTATATTTTCTTAAATATGTATATTTGTATGAGACTTTCTTTACCAAATGTCAAAAGTAGTAATTGTGAGATAGTATTGAATCAAAAGAATCAAGAATTCGTCGATAAAATTGTTTTCCTGGGGATCACATTCGATTCAAGGCTTCAATGGGATTTGGGGTCCTCATATATCATCTCTTGCAGGACGGCTAAGTTCAGCAACTTCTGCTGTGAGAAAAATCCGTCCATTTACTGACGTAGACAGTAACAAAAATAGACAGTTTAGTTACTTTTTACTTTCATATTATAGTATTATGTCATACGGTATTTTACGATGAGGACAGGCTGCAGACATCGAGTCTGTTTTTATTCTGCAGAAAAGAGCCATCAGAGCCTAAAACGGTCTCCGTAGGCGCGACTCTCTAAGGGAACTGACTAAAAATAATATTATTAACATCATGACGGTACCTGGTCAATATATCTATGAAAACAGCATGTACTTACGTTAGGAAAGATCTACATATTTTTAGTAAAAGAGGCGAAAGACACAAATAGAGGACTAGAAATAGGGACCAATTAGTTCAACCAGGTTTCAAGCTGGCTAAAGTAGAATCATCTTTCATGGGATACTGTTTAAAATGTTACAATAAAATAACTGCACATACTTTGAAGTACGTATGTGCAGTACATAATGAATGAAACGTTTAAATCTTGTTTAAAACGCACACTATGCAGCCAAGCATATCTATTATAAGTTGGGGGATTACATCGCTGATAAAAATGCTTGGCTCAACGCTGGTCCTGCTCCACAAGGACGCAAAAACTAATTGATTAGCATTTTAAAATACTGTTGGAGCTGCTGAAGATTTCAAATCCGGCGAAGTGCGTGTCGGACCACGCACATTGAAGGGTTCCGTAGTTGGGATGAATTTATTCTAAGAACAAACTTAATATTGTAGTTGAAAAACATGATCCCCATGACATTCCAATTGCAAATGTAAGTTTGTACGCACAATATTGAGTGATTTGCCATCATATTTTAAGATCGCAGACTTCTCATAAATTTTTCTGTAATATATAAGTTAAGAACTATTTTTAACTAGGTTATCTTAAATAATTTCAAAAGTATTTATTTTAAAATTATAAATATATATATGAAACCTTTACAACAAGCGCCATCATTTGGGTACCACGGTACTATCTAATTTGCCCCCCAAAAGTGACCTCCATATTTATTCAAAATTCATTCATTTACATAACAGAAGTTCATATGTGTACCAAATTTCAACTTTATCGGTCGATTAGATTCAGAGCAAATCAGCTATGACATACTGACAGACAGACAGACAGACCCGATCCTATGAGGGTTCTGTTTTTTCCTTTTGGGGTCGGGCCGGGTCGGTTTACCCACTACGCTTTGGAATGAGCAACTACCTAGCTTCATCTCTCTGACTGACCGACACCTTGATAAATCAAAAGCGCCTGTAATTGGTTTATTTGAAATAAATGTTTTGAGTTTGAGTTGCCAATCTAATGTAAATAACATTAGATAGGCAATATACTTAAAGCATTGGGTTTCGGTAACTACGTACATACAAGGTTTTGTTTCGTTCGCGATTATCCGGGGGTTTTTCACATAAGAAAGACAACACCCATTTCCTAAAAACAAGGATTTTAATTTGATTCCCACACATTTCTTTTGCTCACGTGTAAATCAAAAATCGCATAAATAAACGTGTTGTGAAAATATGTAAGCAAAAAAAGGTATTTAGCTATTGATTTTATTTTCGTTCATAACTCACTTAAGCTAAACGTCTAACTGTATTGTTTCCACTGCTGGGACACAGGCCTCCTCTCGGTGAGGGCCGTGAGCCGGTGGGCCGTAATCCACCACGCGGGCCCAATGCGGGTGGTTAGATGTCACAGGTTTGAAACTAACCGAGGTATTAGCCTCAAGGTTGTTCAAGTTTACGCACCGACCTCGGCACACTCGAAAGACGAAGTGGAGAAAATGTTCGAGGACATCTCCAAGGCCTTGCATTTCACTATTAATGCCCACTATAGCGTTCTCATGGGGGTTTTTAACGCTAAAGTGGGAGTACAGAATTGCAACGAATCGGTGATAGGATCCTATGGGTTTGGCAGCAGAAATCATAGGAGGTAAATGCTTGTCAACTTTCTTGAGAAGGAGGGGCTTTTTTTGATGAATTGTGTCTTCATCATAACGGATGATGAACAGGTTCAACACTGGCAGTGATCACAGACTTGTTCGAGGCCCTCGGCGAGCGAACTCGTTTAATGAAGTCTAGGCTCTGCCCAAACATGCTCACAAGATCCTAGCATAGTTTGTAACTATGCTAGGATCTTGTAGCGTTCCAGTAAGACCTGGAGAACTGATTTGCTGCTGTAGAAACCACAAATGACGTAGACCAGGCGCTCGACCGGATGGTAGAAATCCTCAGGGAGGGAGGTACGCGATTTTACAACACGTGGCGTATGGGCAAGAAGTACAAACTTATGGATGAAACTCTGGAGCTTCTGACGGAACGGCGTGAACACCTATCACTTCGTCAAAACAACGGGCACTCAACAAAAATATTAGAACACTGCCTGGTACGAAGATTGAGCAAAACCGGGGGTCGCAAGTTTGTCCAGTCATTTGGAAGGAGCCAGCTGATTAAGTTGACCAAATCCAGTGGTAATATCGTCGTTTCGAAGCCGGAGATCCTTTCGGCGGTCAAAAACTATACTGTATTGTACATTCGCTCGACCTGATCCTAAAAATGAGGATTTCAAAGCCACCTTGTCATTCCGCGTAAGACCTGCCAGAAGTCAGTCAAGACAAAATCGAGGCGGCTTAAACATGGAAAGGCCCCTGGTGAGGACGGCATTACGACCGACTTCCTGAAGTGGGAGGAACTTTTGCCTTGAAAGAGCTTCGGGAGCTCTTCAACTCTGTCCTGTTCTCTGGGAGAACTCCAGAAGCGTGGCGAAAGAGCGTGGTCGTTATTTTCTTTAAAAAGGCTGATAAGACCCTTTTAAAGAATTACAGACCCATTTCGCTCCTAAGTCACGTATATAAGTTGTTTACAAGAGTCACGCATCATCTAGCGCGAAAATCGACAAGTTTCAGCCATCGAAGCAGGTCGGGTTTTGAGGAGAAAACAGCGCCAAAGACCACATCACTACACAATGCGGCAAATTATACATAAGTCCGAAGATTATAATCGGCCCGAGACCTTACAACAGCATTAGTTAAACTTATATATACTTTTGAATGAGTGAGGTATGTCGGTACTGCGTTTAGTCTTTGATCTGTGAATTCATTGGCTTCATTCAAGTATTGTGCTGCACTACTTCACGAAGTGGATGTCGGTAATGGTAGTACATTACCGACTGTTTATAAGGTCGCATTACCCGAAAAAACTATTCTAATTTCACAAGAGAACTAGATCTAACAGACTTAGACGTAACGATTCAATATCGATACACACCTAAATAAATACGTCGTGCCGCGGCCCCATCTGCGGTAGGCCCTCGGCACAAAGCGATTCATAACCAAACGAAAACAATACTGCTTCAACAAAACAAAAATGGAAACTTTTTGATTGAATTCAAGAAACTTAGTGCCCTTAAGATTTGGTAAATTTGTGGCTAGAAATGTTTGCTGTCAGTGAAGTTTTAACAGTGCGTAAGTCATTTAATGAGTGTTTTGAGATTAGAATGTCATTGGGTAAAGCTTAATGGCGCGCATCGTATCGCCCAATCAAAACACGATAACCTGGTCAATACGAACGCGTTATTTGAAACATAGTTACACTGCGTATCTCAGTTGTTGGCACCAACACAGCGTATGTCAGTGCACCAACACTGCGTATGTCAGCCATTCACGTACAAATTCATCGCGCATCAAGTGTTCCGATTTTGTGATTTCGATTTATTTTTCATGGGTTCAAAACATCACAGAGTTTATTTGTATTAATAATTAAACACAATGTAGCCTTAAGCGTAAGTTACATTCATTTCATACAGTTTTTTCACTCTCCTGTAAAGTAGCAATTTTTGACTTCCGTACTGTTAAAACTCCACTGACGCTATTTTAATAGAGTATAACATTACATAACATCACGCCTGTCCCCGAGCTTCTATACTCTATTAACCCTCTCTACCTAACCGTAGAGAGGTTAATAGAGTATAGGAGCTGATAATGTAAGTGTACAGTCATCATCAAGAGACCATATCAGACACGAATGTACATGGTCCTCACATGTTCTGACCATGATTACGTCAACACTTTTAAAGGTGACCTCTGGGTTTGATTCGGTGTTTCTTCGGTGGAAACGCTGACCTCATATAGTTTTTAAAATATGAGTGTCGTGTAAAAGACTTTTTACAAACTTACTGACAGAACTACAATCATTTATCATCATGTTACTGCTCAGATCCCAATTTATTTGCAATCATCTTCCACACATCTTTATCAGCTCTCAGAAGCATCAGTCTGCTCAATAGTCACCCTCTTTGTAGCCATAACGTAATCTCTTACACAATCCGTACATCGTTTCTTCAGTCTTTTCCACAAGTACAGTACAGCCATGAAATCATGTAGGTATTTTCGACGCTGAAAATCAAAATATTGACATTTAGAAACCAGAAGTATTAGGCATAACATAGATAAGGGAAATTTCGCAGTTACACGTCCTACTAGTGTATGACTGTTAACAATACATTTACCGTACCTGTACTATGTATCTAATATTGCATTACAAGCATTGCATTTGCATTTCACATTGCAAACAATGCAATTGCTTTGCATTTTTTTTTAATTAATTTATATGAAGTTTTTTTTGTCTGAGGACTCTACCGGGGAGCGCAAATGAGTATGGTGTCCATAATATTCTGTGTTTCTGCAACCAAGCAGCAGCGTTACTGAGTTCAGGTGTAAAGGTTCCTGTCAAATTAGTTTGTCCTTTTCATTGAAGGTATTTTTTTTTATTACCCCAGAAATAAAAAATGTACGTTTCAACGTGCCTACAAATAATTTTTGTTGTTGTGAAACATCTATATGCGCGCGGTAAAACCGATTGCCGGCGGGGCGACGTATGCCACGTGGCGATTCAACGCTCACTCCGCGCGCGCGGTCCCCCCGCTACGCGACCGTGACCTTTTATTTCGATGTTTCTTTGTTTGATTTCGATGTTTCACTTCTGCCAGGCGTCCCGTGACGGTTCACAATTTTTTTTTTAGTTAGCTAACCCTGTCTGGCTGCGGCACTGGGCAAAGTCCTCCCCTGAATTCTTCCACGACTCCTTTTCCTGAGCCACCTCGAGCCAGCCCTTGCGTCTACGTCGTCTCGTGACCTCTTCCCTCTCTCTCAAGATATTTTACTTCACATAAGCCTACATGGGCACTTATGAAACGTCAGAAGCTAGGTGCACGGTTCCAATTGGTCGTTTCCTATGGAGAAGAGCCGGCAAGAAACTCCACGGTTACTGTTTAAAAATAATTGGCTTTAACAATGTTTTCAAATTACAGTGTTAATAGGTATGAGAGGACAGCGTAAGCCCGTCAAAAGTACCAGGTACTTAACAAAATAGAAAATGGTCTACAGATCTATAGTCTATTAAGCCTAGAACGTCCTCACATTAACAAAAAAACAATATAAAATATGATTAAAATAGTTTTGAAATTAAAATTGTAGGTATATTAATGTCAAATAAGAAAAACAATAAGTTTGTAAAAAGGATAAAATAAAATTAAAAAAAAAACATCGTAATTTGGGAGCAGTTAATAGACATTTACATAGTTTTGCCGTTAATGAGGTACCAGGGAAGCCACATGTACAGAAGGAATTAATGCCAAACTTCCTTGTCTTCAATGTAGTCCTTAATCTTATAATATACAGACAAAAATCAATGTTCATGGCCCCTAGTTTACCGTGTGATATCTTCAACATTATAAAACAACTTAAAAATACTAATAGCGTGGGTTATGACGGCGTCTCTACCAAAATAATTAAAGCTGTCGGTGATATAATATGCAGCCACTTAAGTCACATCATAAATTTGTGTATCAGTACAGGTACCTTTCCTAATGGTAAGAAAACATCAATAGTAAAACCACTATTTAAGAAAGGAAACAGAGACTGAATCGAAAATTATAGACCAATAGCGCTTTTATCAATTATGTCGAAGATTTTTGAAAAATACATTTACAAACAATTATATGCGTATATGGAAAAATGAATATTCTTTGTAGCGAGCAAAAAGGTTTCAGACAAAATAAGACAATCAACATGGCGGTCTATGATTTTCTACACACTGTAATGTTACGGATGGATAAAAAAACTCCCTTTTGCGCTGCGCTGTGCGATATGACACATGCATTCGACTATGTTGACCACACTATTTTGATTAATAAACTTGACACATATGGAGTTAGAGGCAATGTTTTTTAATTTAATTGAATCCTATATGTCCAATAGAAGGCAAATCACAGCAATCTCAAGAATAGATCGTACCAAAAAAGCGACTATGTATTTGTCTCAAGAACGTATAGTGAAATTCGGTGTACCCCAGGGAAGTGTTGTGGGACCATTATTATTTATTATATATATAAATGACTTTCCGAAATCTATTGAGCATCCAATGACTCTTTTTGCAGACGATAGCACAGTCACAATAGCATGTAAGAAATCTGACACCTATAAACTTGACATTAAATGCTTTAGCTTCTATCCTAGCTTCTAATCCATTTGTTGGACAATAATAATCTAAAAATGTATTTAAATAAAACAAAAATCTTGCACTTCCATCAGAGAATACCAGTAAGAAATGACATTGACTTAAGCTATAAAGATCACATCGTATGCAGAGTTGATAATGCCAAATTCCTTGGACTAACCATTGATGAAAAACTTGATTGGAAAGAACATATTGTAGGAATTAGTAAGAAAATTAGTAGTTCTTCCTATGCATTGCATAAGCTCGCTCCTACCGTAAATACGGATACTTTGCTTACTAAACTCAAGAGCGATAGCGATTAGCGAATAACTTATTTATGATTACTTTGTTTTTTCTTGATTTGTAGTTTTGATTATACAAACTAACAAGTTAAGGTAACATGTCTAAGACGCCACCCAAAAGTCCTCCGAATCAACACTCATCGCGTTCGGAGTCTGATATCCGGAAGCTGTATGCAGACAAAGACTCGGAAGGGAACATCACCCAGAGAGCCAAACGCAGATGCCTCTCAGATGAAGTCACCGGTGATGACCTGGATATGTTTAAAAACGATATCAAGAAGATGATCAGTGAGATGATGTGTACTCAGAACACCCGACTGGACAAGTTGTAGGGTCATATTAAGGAAATCAAAAATCACCACGCGGAAATTAAGGTCACAAATACTGATCTCGAAAAGGCAATGACAGCGGTCTCCGATCAATTACAGTCACTCGAAAATAAAATTACGGGACTCGAAAATCAACGTGGCTCCATGGTAATCCAGCTAGCTACGCTAGAAAACAAGTTGGAAGTTCTCGACCACAATCTCATCAAAACCTCTATAGAACTACGCAATGTACCCAAAAGGCAGAATGAGAACAAAATCATGCTGTATGAAACTATAACGCACCTATCAAGACATCTAGGCCTTGATACAGAATCCGCTAGTATCCGTGATATTGTAAGACTACCCTCAAAAAAGGAAAACTTAACATCGAATTTATCAGTTGAGTTCTGTAATACACTGATGAAAACGAATTTTCTTGCTTTTGTTAAAGACTATAATAAACGCAATCCCAAAGACAAGATAAAATCAACCCATCTGAACTTTAAATCTGCACAGGAAACACCTATTTACATCACCGAGCTTTTAACAGCGAAATCCAAAAGGTTATTTTACCTTTCTAGAAACCACGCTAAGCAAAACCAGTACAACTATTGATGGACGTCGAATGGAAGATTTATGCTGAAAAAGGATCCTGATAGCCAGACTATCTTGGTTAGAAGCGAAGAACATCTGAACCAGCTGACGACAATCATCAAAGCATGACTACTTGCAATTAAGTATACCCTGCTATATCTTACGTATTATTTGATTACTTTTACGATTTTTTCGAATTACTATGTTAAAATACTAAACACAAACAAAAACAAAACTCATACACATAACTATTACTATCAGCACAACATACTCTCATACATGAATCACTCAACACTAACATATTACAACTTCACCATGTCACCATACATACTTCTTATATATGCTTGCGTTCATCTCTATTATTTCTTACCTAGCTACTTCAATATCATAAAAAAAATGTTTTTAAACTTATTACCCCCAATCACAAGTTTCCCACGCGTTCCAACAAACACCACCCTATTTTCTCGTACCCTTCAAACTACCTTTACTTTACCGGAAAAATGACTACTAACATAAACAATTTGATTGACAACATCGACGAACTATCTGTATCAACTACCTATACATGCGCACCTGAGGAAACACTCTCCATTGTAAAGTGTCCTAATAACTTCATTAAAAATTATTAGGACACTTTACACTGTCACAAAACATTCGCTCTGTAAATCGTAACTTTTTAAACTTGCAAACGCTTTTGCATCAAATTTCTTTCGATTGCGATCTGGTTGTTTTAACTGAATGTTGGTTACCATGCTCTAGCAATAGTATTATCCCGATTCTGAATAATTACTCCACGTACATGACCACCAAACATATAAATCAAAGTGATGGTGTAGTGGTGTATTCGAAATCGGACTTGTCTGTTACATGTGAAGAGCCATATTTCCACCGATCTGCATCTGGTCTTATTATAAAAATTAACTTTGACTTAGCTATAATCTGTATTTATCGATCGCCGTCAATAGACAATATAAACAGCTTTCTCACAGCTCTTAACAACATTCTTCCGTCGCTGCATAGATTTAAATCGGTAGTTATAACAGGTGACCTGAACGTGGACATCAAACCTACCACATCTGACATGCGCTCCCACGAATACCTAAATTGCCTTGCCTTTCACGGTTATCTTCCTGCCCACACCTTACCGACCAGGGATGGTAATTGTTTGGACCACACGTTCCTCAAAACAATCTCACCCTCCCACACATTTATCTTAAGCTCCACAATAACTGATCACTCCTCCTCCTTACTTTGCATTCACGATAAGACGGTGGCAAACTCCCTTATAACAAAAATTGACTATGAAGGGCTTGACAAATCAGTGTCACAACTGGATTTCACCCCTATTTTCAGTATGAAAGACGCAAATATGGCTACCGATAAATTTTTGAACTTAATGACTATATCCATTTCTGAAAATACCACAGTTAAAAAAGTTTCATCGAAAAAGAGAATACTCAAACCGTGGATCACATCTAGTTTATTACGGTGCATAAGAAACAGGGATGCTCTACACAAGAAAGTTAAAAACTTCCCAGGAAATGAAGTCCTTAAAATTACTTACCTTCGATACAGAAACTTTTGTATTCATATTCTAAAGAAAGCAAAGAGAATGTATGACACAGAGGAACTAAAAAAAGCTAGTAAAAACCCAAAAATGCTATGGGACACTATTAAACGGGTAACTAACACTACTAAAACTAAGAATACATCTACTCAATTACTAACTTTGTCATCATCACCTATTGAATCTTGCAACACTATAAACTCGTACTTCGTTAACATTGGCGAGAAGCTTGCAAATGATATAACTAGTGTTACGGAGCCATTGACAGTCATTCAACCCACTTCTGATATAACATTGACTTCATCGTTTGTCCTCGACGCTACTGACCTTGACGAAATTACAACAGTCATTCATTCATTGCGCTCTGATGCTGCAACTGGCTGGGATGGCATATCACCCTACATCCTGAAGAGATACTCAGCGTCTCTGGCACCCATACTATGCCATATTTTTAACCTCTGTTTCGAGACTGCCGTCTTTCCCTCTTCTTTTAAAAAAGCAATCATTCACCCAGTCTTCAAGGGAGGCGACGGGAAACTGCCTAATAATTACCGTCCCATTGCAGTACTAACTGCCTTATCCAAGGTACTAGAACGTCTTATCAATAAAAGACTTGTATACTACCTAGAACATTACAAACTAATATCACCACAACAATTTGGATTTCGTAAAAACAAGTCTACCTCTGACGCAGTTCAGGAATTAACTAACACTATCATACAAAACCTGAACACTAATAAAAAGGTCCTTACAATATTCTTAGACCTTGCGAAGGCATTTGACACCGTTCCCGTCCGTTCTCTCTTACTCAAACTTGAAAGGATGGGTGTCAGGGGATTGCAACTTGATCTCTTTCAAAGCTACCTCACAAATCGCTCCCAGATGGTCAAGATTGATCGTCACAGCAGCAGTGAGCTCCCCATCTACTGCGGCGTTCCACAAGGAAGCATATTGGGTCCCACTTTATTTCTAGTTTTTATAAACGATTTATGCAATTTAAATATCCCAAATGCCAAGATGACGTCCTTTGCAAATGACACTGCAATAACTTTCGTCGCCAACACATGGTCTGAACTCGAGGACAAAGCACAGCATGGCTTCAATGTAGCACTAAACTGGCTTTATTTCCATATGCTTACACTCAATACCTCGAAAACCAAGTTCATTACCTACTCGATCAGTTCTGCTACCCAACCAAACCTACCAATATCGCTTAAAGCTCACACATGCAATATTCAAACTCAAATGCCACTGTGCACCTATATCCTCTACGGATGAAATCAAATACCTAGGTGTTGTCATAGATAAGAATCTTTAATTTAAATCACATATTAATGTCCTTACTGGCAGAGTTCGCAAACTTATATATATCTTTAAAACCTTAAGAAATATTGCTAATCCTATAATTATACGTAATGTCTATTTTGCCTTATGCCTATCTATTATTACCTACTGTATTCCCTGTTGGGGTGGTGCTGCAAAAACTATCCTTAAACCGTTGGAAGTTGCACATCGTGCCATACTAAAAGTGGCTACCTTCCGTCCACTAATTTATCCAACTAATCAGTTATACAAAAACTGCAACGTTCTCAATGTGCGGCAACACTTTATTTTACAATTAATTCTGTTGCAACACCGCATAACCCCATATATTGAAATTACCAAACGCCGAAAAGATAAAATATGTACTCCTCCAAAAACCCGCTTGTCGTTCACTAAAAGATTCTTTTATTGTTTAGGTCCGTCTCTTTACAATACAATAAACAAAAAATGTCCAATATATAGATTGTCTCATAATTGTAAAAATACTGTCCGCACGTACCTTCAAAATAAAACCTACGACGATACAGAAAAATATTTAATTTAATTCAGATATGACAAGTTTGTATATTGTACCACGCACCCAAAACATAGTCCCACACTAATCCAATCCCCTTACTTACGCACGCTTACACAGCCGCACGCTCACGCACAAACAGACCCTTTTACTTAGACATAGCACACACACGCACACACACATACACACGCACGCACACACGCATACACACGCACGCACACACACACAAATGCGCTCGCGCACTAATATCTGTATTTAAAAATTAAAAATTTAACTTGTAAATTATAATTGTAGTAATACAATTAGAGGGATCGGCACTGTTACTCCTTAATACAGGCTATTTCATGCCTAGCAAGGAGAACAGCACGTCACCCACTTGATTGTCAGAGATTCAACACTACCCACCTTTGTGAAAACTGTTACATGTACTACAATCTGTTTTTTATATAAATAAAGATTATGTTATGTTATATTATGTTATGTTACTGCCTATCATGGACTTGTTGCATCGATACTTAGTTATGGCATTATTTTATGGGGAAACTCTACACTTAAAGAGGTTATATTTAAAATGCAAATAAGAGCTATGTTTGGTCTTAAAATTATAGACAGTTGCAAACCATATTTTATCAAACATCAGATTCTCTCACTTCCTTCCTTGTATATATAAGAAACTGTATTATTTGTTAATAAAAATCCCCAACTGTTTCCGAAGTGTTCAGATGGTTCCGAAAAAAGTAAACGTGATAATCGGAGACTTTGTTTACCTAGTGCTAAAACAGCTCTCATGCGTAAGAGTGTATTCTGCATGGCCCCAAAACTATTCAACAAAGTACCAAAGGCATACAAAGATTTGGATTTTAATAGTTTTAATAAAACATGAAGAAGTTTTTAATAAATAAATGCTATTATAATGTTGACGATTATTTATGATACTTTAGACCTTTTTTTTTTATTATTATTTTTAGATATTAATTTGATGTAGGTAACTTTCATGAAATATTTCATGTTTACTACTTGTATTTATATTATGGAAATCGCTTCCTGGGCTGGCATGGCCTTTCTTATGCACCCACCGTGTGGAAACCGTTGCCCAGCGATCAACGTACCTACAAAGCTTATTATACAACAAAATAACGTGACTCAACTTAAATATACCTATAGTACCTAGGTTTTACAGCGCCATACTCAGCTTTCATCTCAGTTCATAACATTGTCGGTACCAATCGAAGAGCACTTTCACTGTGTTTACTTTCACGTCTAACTGTACTGTCGCACACAAAAGTGTCTGCATGTGTACTGTGTGTACTTACTCTCCTTTGTGTACCTTTTTATTTGTGTGTTCCCGTTTTCGTTTAATTATTTTCTGCGTACTTAGAACGCTCTGGATATTTTGCTTGTGTGGTGTGTGTGTGGGTTATGTTTAAATATATTCCATAGGAAAAGTATTTTCGTTTAATGCGTATTTATTTTATTTTCACAGTTCGTTAATATGCTTTAGTGTTTGATTGCGTTATTTCAATAAATTAATGAGTCATGAAATGAAGTAATGAAAAAAACAAAAAAATAATATCTTTATTTTTTAAGACGAAAAATAAAAATCATAATAAATTCAATCACAACAGTAATCATTTCTAATTCCTTTAATAATATTGGAAACAAAACACTAGTAGGTACAAATAAAAGTTTAACTAAATTAGATTAGGGTTGTATGTGATCACTTTTGTGCTCGTCTGTATGTGTTTATATCTTGCGTTTATTGCCTTTTTCACGAAAACATTTAATCACCAATCGAAAGCTAAAAACGATATTGCAAAACACGAACATGTATTTCATACACCTTCCAAAATTGATTTTATTATATTTTTTGGCTGCCTCGTTGTTCGCGCTATTGCTCTGCATGAGGTCCTGGGCTCAATTCCCGGGTCAGGCAAAGTGTTATTAGGGTTTTTCCATCAGAAATTTCTCAGAAGCAGCCCGGAGTCGGAATTTGTGACCGGTTGATGGCAATAAGCTCGCCCCCAATTACATGGGACTTAAACATAACTGAGGAAATGTCAGTGTACAGGTACACCTCTGCCCAACCCTGCGGGGAATACAGACGTGATGTTGTTTTTTTTTGAATGCTAATACATTTGGTCTATTACTATGAAGCATTAAAGCTTCATAGTAATAGACCAAATTTATTAGCTTTTGTGAGATAACATGTTTAGGTATTAAAGATTTTTGGATAAAGTTAATAAAGGAGGGGCGGGGGTAGCCTGGGGTTCTACTCCGAACATAAATCCGAAGTATCGGCCGAATGTTCGGCCGTTGCTTGACTACGGCTAACTATGGCTGACTACGGCGAAAGAAAAAAAAAACGAGAGTCAATGAGATACGCCAAAGTCAAAAATGTGACTTTAGGTCGGGTAAGGATTCAAAGTCAAAAAAGGAAACTATGGAAGTTATAAAACGGCCGAACACCTGTGCATACAAAAAAATGAAAAAAAAACCGGTCGTGCTTATTCGAAGGCTTTAGACTAACCATGACCGGGCTATCACCCCACCATGACATGTCTATATTCTGCAGGCGATATGAAGCTATAAATAGAATGTACAACAGTACAAGGAACTTTTGGCGCGTGGACAAAATGGGAACTAACGCCGCCATCTTGTTAGGGTTCCGTACCTCATAAGGAAAACACGGAACCCTTATAGGATCACTCATGTGTCTATCTGCCTGTTTGTCTATCCGTCTGTCACAGCCAATTTGCTCCGAATCTATTGGACCGATTAAGTTTAAGTTTGCTACACACGGCTACACATCAAGCTATACAATTCCAGTTTACGCTGATCTCGCACTGTACTGAAATCATATGCAATGCGAGACCAGCTTATACTGGAAAAGTATAGCTTGATGTGTAGCCGTCTGTACACATATCAATTTCTGTGACCCAAACATAAACGTGTAACGTACAAACTTATATTTGCAGTTGGAATGCATGGAATAACATGCTTTTCGACTACAATGTTAAGTGTGTTCTTGGAATAAATTATTTTAGGATAAAAAAACATGGTAGATAACATATTCATTGTACGGAACCCTCATCACGCGAGTTCAACTTAGTTCAAACGCACTTGACGGTTCGTTTAGGCATAAAATTTTACAGTTTCTGTGACAATTTCACAAATGTTTACCAACAACAACTGTCAAAATCACTCAGGAGCCGAAAGATCCATAGACCACTCAATGTACATTAGATACTGTCATACGCATCGTCAGCTGGCATGCGCCGTAGTGACATCCAAACTCTATAGTCGTTTTCAGTCAAGGCCAATCAGTAGGTACTAGGTACCTGGTAGACTGAAGGAAACAATAATTCACTTTAGTAAATTCTCCCATACGAGGCAACACCTGCATTTAGCAACATCGGTCGATACAATACAAGCTTATCAGATAACCTTTTCATAATCAAAAAAACAGTACCTACATACATAGTTCCCACAGGTTAACAGACAAACGTTGCGTTGCGTTTAAGGCGACGATAACCGACTTTTAATGATTTTATACTGAAGATCACGTCTAAACGAGTAGTTTTAATGATTTGAAAAAAATATATGTTAAATTAGTGCATTTTCTCAATAACTTGATATGTGAATATTTTAGATTATGTTTATATTACATAGTGAAAATAATTTGTAAAGTTTTGTCTAACGCGGATAAAAAACTGAGAATGGCGCAAAATATACCAAGCGTATTTTTCTGAAACCTTCCCCGGTTTAAAGATAATTTAATTATTGATCTTTTAGTATACGCGTTTTATTAAAATATCTTTTGTTCTGTGTATTATAAATTAATAATGCGTCAACAATTGGGGCCAGCGCTCCTTGATGGGTGAGTCCTATTACTGGCTGAACGTACGACGCGTTGCGTGAGCTCAGTACAGAACACGCAAGCTAACCAGTCAAGGTCACTGGCATATATCTGCGTCTTAAGGCTCTTACAGACTCACGTGATATCGTGGGCGCGACATAGAAATTGTGCTAGTAGTGTCACGTCACGCCCGCGATATCGCACCAGTCTGTACGAGCCTTTAATCGCACGGTTGTTGTGTCTCGTAACAGATTATATTTCACACACCGAATGTTTCTAGAACGAATCTCCACTAGTCGCAATCATTCAATTACTTCCCCCCATAAGGGGAGAACGGGGAAATAAATAAAATGGAACATTGAAATAGCTTTGTCTGTTGGTGGAACATTATTCAATCAAAGAAAATAAAGTGTAGAGGGAGACACCTAATCATACATCAGAAGTACATAAACTCACGCCTTCTTCCCATGGGGCTAGGTAGAAACTACAGAACGCCACCTGCTACGATCCATACATACTCCTTTTGCTTCGTTTACGTTCATACATGTCATACACAAACGCCGGTTGCACGTAGTACGCACTTGACCTTTCTGAAGAACATCACCAATAAAGGTCACTAGTATATTATGTCCTTCTAGGGTGTCCCACCCGGCAATTTTACTCACATCTGCTTTGTGACCATTTGATAGTCGCCTTTCACTCATCCTCTCAACATGACCAACCCATCTAAGCATAATATTATTCTTATTTTATTATTCTCAAAAAATCTTATCACAAAATAAAATAACTGACTTAAAAAAAACACTACAAAGTGAAAAGTTATTTTCCACTTTGTACTGTTTTTTTACCCGACTGCTTCAGAAGGAGGGTTATGTTTTTCGAGTGTATGTATGTATTTCTATTTCTTTGGCACGCTCTATAGGCTAAACGGCTTGATGGATTTTAACATATGAGGTATCCTTATATTCGTTTTAATTGCGGAAGTGACATAGGCTATAAAATTTTACTATGGCATTTGCGAATCAAAAACGAGAGGGAGAATAAAAAAATATATTTTACGATTTTATTAATATGGGTATCAAATGAAAGCTAGTAAATAGCCAATTCGAAATATATATATTTTATAACACTTTTCAGCTACTATTTTGTCACAAACTACATAAAAGTACATTTTCTTTAATAACAAAATCAAAGCGAAGTTAAAATTGTACATTGAATATTTTTGAAAAAAAGTAATTGTTTTGAGGTCTGAGATCGTTCTAATGCCGAAAATATAGTTTTTAGATTTTTTTCTGTTTGTCTGAATGTATGTTCTAGCATCACGCAAATTCTATTCGGATACATTCTGTTCAAATTTTGCATATATATTTCCCATAAGTCTGGTTAACCGATAGGTCATATATTATCACGCTATTTACTATGGGGGATGCGCAATATTGCACTTTTTGTATTCCTCGATGGTTTACAGCAAATTGAAAAAAGACGAGCCAAACAGTTAGAACATTGCAGATTGTTACAGATTCAACTGATTATCATCACGCTATATCTTTATGGGGCTAAGCAGTCAATCATCATGGTATATGCAGGGTGGATTTTTAAGGTGGAAATTAAGGATATCTTAAACGTTGTAGCTACACAAAATCGGTCTTAGGAGACTGTCCTTAAAATTTTGAGACATTTTGATCTGCATTCACAGATTTAAAAAATAAATTACATTCAGCAAGAAGACGAGCAATTTTCACTTTTTTTATGCCAATAGATCCTGTTTCATATGAGCGAGTAGACCAACTGAGATTTGATGCATCGGATTTGGACACTTGCGCGAAAGACATTTCTGCTAAAGACACTTGCGCGAATGACATTTCTGCTAAAGACACTTGCGAGTATGACATTTTGTGCTAAAGAGACTTGCGCGAAAAGATGTCGTGATTTTGTGATGATTTTTCTTCATGGGTGTCGTTTTTATTTTTTCGAGGTCTTTGATAATAAAACTGGGGTCAAAATCAAAATTCAACATGGCACCACCGAAAATTTGCAACTTTTTCGTCATGAGTCTCGTTTTCATGGTTTTTGAGGGCACTGACAACAATAATGGGGTCAAAATCAAAATTTAAAATGACGTTACCGAAAATTTGTGAATTTTTTTGTCATAGGTGTCGTTTTCATGGTTTTCGAGGGCGCTGACGACGATAATGGAGTCAAAATCAAAACGACCTCAGGACTAAAACTGGTTCTCACACTGACAACTGTACGTCACTTGCTCCCGCGTCACCAGTCTTAAGTCTCTGTGTATTTTAGCTGCTGAGATCAAAACTAAAAAAGGGAATTTTTATAAAAAATAACATAACATCACGCCTGTATAAGGGTTAAGCAGAAGTGTACCGTATAGTACATCCACATTTCGCCAGTTATGTTTAGGTCCCATGTAATAGGGGGCGAGCCTATTACCACTAACCGGGCACAAACTCAGACTTCGGACTGTTTCAGAGAAATTTCTGATAAAAAACCCAATAACACTTTGTCTGACTCGGGAATCGAACCCAGGACGGCCTCGTTGGACTAGTGGCCGTTTTCTATAAAAAATGTGGCTATTCTACTACTTCCACGCCAAGTCGCGGGCAGAAGCTAGCTTTTTAAAACCTACCCTATCTTGCTATGTCGTATAGCTTTTTAAGTTACCAAAACTAAACAATATGTTTATTAATAAAACTAAAAAGCTTTAAATAAAACAAAATTTAAAACCCGACTGCAAAAAAAATTACTGAAAAGATGGAAACAAGATGAAAAGAAAACCAGTATCGTTTAAGTATCAAAAATAAATAAATGCAGTCAGAGGCAAATTTTAAGGCGTTCGTAACATCCTAGATGCCTCCGACTGCATTTATTTATTTTTGATACTTAAACGATACTGGTTTTCTATTCAACTTGTTTCCAACTTTTCAGTTAATTTTTTGGCAGACGGGTTTTTTTTTTTAAATAATTTGTTTTATTTTAAGTTGTAGTTTTTAAGTTGGAGTTTCCCGATGCAGGGACATTAGTTGTTGAGGAGTTCTCCTGGTAAGAACCAGAAGAATTGGAGCTGATGGTGAGGTCACCATTAGCTCGACGTCACCATAAGCATTGTGACGAGAATAAATTGCTTATCAACCATATTGAAGTACCTAATCGAATCGTAACCCATGAAATACTTTTTTAACCGACTTCCAAAAACGAGGAGGTTATAATGTTTGGCAGGTATTTTTTTTTTTTTTACGTATGTTCACTGATTTCTCCGTCAATTGTGTACCGATTTTAAAAAATATTTTTTTATTTGAAAGATTATGCTCCCGACGTGGTCGCATTGCCACCAAATCAGAATCTGATGAGGGGATCCCATGGAAATCGAGAGAAATCCTCAAATTTATAGGACCTATAGCGATTTGGGTATTTTTAGGGTTCAAACTCAAACTCAAAACGTTCCGTACCCAAAGGGTAAAACGGGAACCCTATTACTAAGGCTCCGCCGTCTCTCTGTCCCTTTGTCACCAGGCTGTATCTCATGAACCGTGATAGTTAGACAGTTGAAATTTTCACAGATGATATATTTCTGTTGCCGCTATAAAAACAAATACTAAAAAACAGAATACAATAAATATTTAAGGGGGATAACATACAACAAATGTGACTTTTTTGCTCGTTTTTGCTCGATATTGATAACGGCAACAGGTAGACGCTTGAAATATTCACAGAATCTTTAGTTATATATTCACTTTAAAAATAAATAATTATATTAAAATAAAACAAATATTTAAGGGGGAGCTCCCATACAGCCCACGTGATTTGTCTGCCGTTTTCATAGATAATGGTACGGAACCCTTCGCGCGCGAGTCCGACTTCGAAAATAACACTACAAAGTGAAAAATAAGTTGGAGTCGGTTGTTTTTTTTTAAGTTTTTTATTTTTCACTTTTTAGTGGTTCAGTTTTTATTTATCTGTTGTAATTTAGTCATTTGTCTTATGTAAAAGTTTTTATTAAGTAGTTCCGGTGGCCATCTGTGGTCTTCATCATCAGTTCCACTTCACCAAATGGTGCTTTCCGGGAGCAAATACACGAGTTACTATAAAAAATACCCAAATCGCTATAGGTGTGCCTATAAAATTTGAGGACTTCCCTCATCAGATTCTGCCTTGGTGACAATGGGACCACCTCGAGAGCATACCCTTTCAAACAAAAAAAATATTCTCATAATCGGTCCACAATTGAAGGACAAATCGGTGAAAATTTAAAATCAACATTCAGACGAACATAGATTTATGTTTGCTGTGGTCTGAAGATTTTTTGATTATGTGTAGGAATTAAATGTTTGATAGGGAGCTGATATTTATTCAAATTTTCTAGGTAGGTACTGATTACATTTACATAGTAAAAATTGCATAGGAATTATAAAAAATAAAAATATTTTTAATAAAAATTAAAAAATGGCTCATATGATCAAAAGTTTAATTATAAGGTATTTCATGTAAGTATTCTTATGCAAATAGCACAGACCGTATTTATTAAAATAATCCGAGTACAAAACAGTGCCACTGAAAACTAAATATCGCATATCGCTTTGTATTTTACTGTGTGTACATAAATAATAAAATAAATAAGTAAAGGAGAAAACTCCTTAACGACCATCCCGTCCGTACGACCGCGACGCGACACAGTTAACAAAGATATGTAAATAATAAATTATACAGACCGTGAATTATACTTAAATGAATCAAGGCCAGTTTTAATTAACGTAACTATTAATGCAAACATTTCACTATGATCGCAAAATAATGAAACCTACTTACTTCTAGCTATGAAGTGAAATTGATAAATTGAGACACTGTTTAGGTGGCCTATATTTTAACCACAATGACTTAACCTAACCACCGTCAATCGGCAACTGGCATGCCACAACTCTCATTGCCTAACACCGACTATTATTACCTGCAAACGTTTTATTTATGTAGTTAAACCACATTAATATAACTGTCATATTGCATGTTTTCCGGCGACAACTCAATAAAACAGTAGGTAACAGGTGAAATTATAATAATTACATAACAAGTTGTGGGAACTGTTTGTCTTTGCCCCGACCTCCCGTGAGTCCCTGCCGACCTGTTGCGTATGTTTGTTTACAATGTTACTCGAAACCGGTCGAATAGTCTTGAATGCACTTTACTTACAGAAACATCACCAATAAAAAATCAACCTTAAATGAATCTGTCAAAGTTGCGTATCGCGTGAAGACGTAAGTAGAGTCACGACGTTCTGTTGCATAAAACTGCTAAAGTATTCCAGAAAGCGGACTGACGTTTATCCGTAATGAATTGTAAACGACTTTGAGTCTTATTTAGTTAAAGTGAAAGTAGAAATTACAGGTAAAGATTTATCGATATAGGTTGCAATTACGAAAACCTGTAATGCTCGCGCAACGGTAGCGTCAGCATGTAAAATGTACCGGTTTGGTGAATTTCTATATTATTTTTGTTACGGTATTATTTTATGCAGAGACAATATGCGTAAAATACAAGTTATGCATAATGAGAGTTTTTGCATATCAAATCAAATATATACGGTATCGAAAAAAAACCAATAAATTCGTTAGTCATAGCTGGACTACTTGAATCATAACAAAGAGAGATGAATTTTCTGACAAACATGGAAATACCCTCAGAGTTATGTAAATATTATGGTCAGAATTCGTCGAAGATAAGAGAAAGGAGATATCAAATTGGTGAAAAGGTGATAATTTTCATAATACAAGTTAGGTAACAATATGTAGGTACACACGGCTACACATCAAGCTATACATTTCCAGTTTATGCTGACTCCTCATTGTAAGGAAATCTTATAAAATGCGAGATCAGCTTATACTGGAAATGTATAGCTTGATCTGTAGCCGTGCGTACCAACCGTACTTAACAAAAAAAAATATTCTCCAACGCCATAAACCAGTTTTTTATTTTTTCTTATTCCTTGGACACATCATTAATATACCCGAGTCGCTTTAGCATGGCAATAGCGGTCATTGCCCTTTCCCTAACATTGTTTGGGTTCTTACGGAGAGTCGTAGGAACCAAAACAATAAACTAGGTATGTATGATTTATCGTTAATGGATTGTGTTGAAGATCACGATAATTTTGATTCCGGACGTTAATGGACTTTATCTCAGTTTTTGAAATAAAGAATGCTAGAAAATGTAGGTGGTTCAAGGACCGCTATTGCCAAGCTAAAGCGACTCGGGTATAGTACATGCCGTGGTAAAAATTTAAATAAGCAATCATCAAGACGATAGAGGGTCTGCCCAAGGTCCGGGCACACACTCGTAGAGGCTATTTTAATGCTTCTATCTAACATAACATCACACCATGTAATCCCCGAAGGGTTAGGCAGGGATGAACCTTAGTACACCCACATTTCATCAGTTATGTTTAAGTCTCATGATATAGGGAGCTTCTCCTTATTATCTTTTTTTATTTATAACTTATCTACATAAACTTACTACTAACTTCATACGCATAAGCAGGATACACAGGTCAAAGAAGTTAGTAAAGGACATTTTCGAAAAATTAATAGTGTTATAGCCAAATTAGACCGATTTTAAATTTTCCATAGAAAGAAAGATTTCTAGTTACTTATCTGTTTTTAAATAAGACATTTCGAAAATGTTTTTTACTAACTTTTTAGACCTTTGTATCCTGCTTACGCGTATGAAGTTTCATTAAAATCGGTTCAGTCTTCAAGGTTTGTACGAAATACCGTAAGGTGTAAAGTTCCATGTAATAAGGGGCGAGCCTATTGCCATCAACCGGGTACAAATCCAAACTCCGGGCTACTACTGAGAAATTCCAGATAGAAAAACCCAATAGCACTTTGCCCAATGTAGAATTCGAACACAAGACCTCATGCTCAGTATTAGTGCTTGCGACCACTAAGCCAACGAAGCAGTCGATATAATCTATGAATAAATCAAAGGTCCCACACTCAATGAAGCAATACAATGAGTCACTAAACGCGTAACTAAAAGGTCGACAACCTGTTACAATTCCACTGAAGTTACGACATTTGTTTATTTTGGTAAACAGCTTTAAACGTCGCCGGTAAAAGGTTTTCTCTTTGGTGAGTCGATGTGGGTTAAAGATTAAGAGGGTGGTTAAAAAGTTCTATGTAAATTGGTCCCTCAGAACTTATGTTTTTTAAAGGCTCTCACGTCTAAACGAGTAGTGTTAATTATTTGAAAAAAATATATGATAAATAAGAGCATTTTCTCAATAACTTAATATGTGAATATTTTAGATTATGTATATATTACATAGTGAAATTAATTCGTAAAGTTATGTCTAACGCGGATAAAAAACCGAGAATGGCGCAAAATCTACAAAGCGTATTATTATGAAACCTTCACCAATTTAAAGATAATTTAATTATTGATCTTTTAATTTAAGCGTTTTATTAAAATACCTTTTGTTTTGTGTATAATAAATTAATAATGCGTCAAATTGGGGACTCGCGCTCCTTGATGGGCGAGTCCTATTACTGGCTGAACGTACGACGCGTTGCGTGAGCTCAGTACAGAACACGCAAGCTTACCACTCAAGGTCATTGGCATATATCTGCGTCTTAAAGCTACACACACACTCATTAGCCTAAAATAAAATGCTTTAATACAATTCGTCCGTGTGGTGCCGGACGGAAATAATAGCACTAACCCATTTCTTCCCGTGGGTGTCGTAAAAGGCGGCTAAGGGACTAATTACTAGAGAATGGGCAGCAGCGTTCTCTATGCATGTTAACACCATACTGCGATCGCCAACCCGCTTGCCAAAAGTGGCGATTATGGCAAACCCCCACTTTGGGGGAGGCCTATGTCCAGCAGTGGACGTGTTTCAGCTGAAATGATGATTACAATTAAGTAGGTCGTATTTCTCTTTTTTTGCATCCCCTTTTTATAGTGGTCCAAGCTAAGCTGCAAAAATATAAATAAGTTATAAAATTCATAAGTACATATCGAAAAAGAAATCATCAAACACTTCTATATGCAACGGTGATTAATTAAAATCACAATGATTGAAGCTGCAACCTTTAGCTTTCCAAACAACAGTACCTCTGCATATTTAAGCTTCAATTTGGGCCTCAAAATTGCTGATTGTTACCCTAGCTTTTACAACAGAGTCCTACTTACCCCATTAGCAAACATTAACTACAGTTAGGTAATTAGCGGCAGAGTTTGTTTGACCCGAACGGACGTTGTGTGACGACAAACGGAAGTGATAGTTTTACGAAGAACGCATTAACCAATGCAGGAGGAAAACCGTAAAAAAGAAATTGCATATTTATTATGCCTCGATGATTCACACATTCAAATTTATAGATAGAACCGTGTCATAGTGGTCAGCAACTTACTAATTGATAAAAAAACGGAATGTTTACCTTTTTTTGTGTTGAAAGAGGTGAATCCCCAAAATACAGTGTAAAAATATTTTTAAAAGATTAATTCACTTTATTTTATTGTTTGTGGACAAAACACATGTTCCACTTGGCGCGTTTTTATTTAGTAAGTATGTAGTAGTAGTTATATGTTACACAGTGTTCATAAAAATAATGATATAAATAATATTATAATAAAAAAATAAAAAAAATATTGACAAGTAACATGGACTCATAAAAAATATTACTAACATATTACGTAGTTCTGTCTGTAACTTAATTATAATGCCAGGGATCGTCACTTCGCAAACAGCTCTCAATTCGAGGGGTTTACCTTCCAATTTACTTTGACTTAGAAATCGACCTCGTGCAGAAATTCTTCGACCAGAGCCAGTGCGGTTTGCAAGTTCATAACTAAAATTGACACGGCTCCATCTTCAAAGCAATTTTCTTCAAATTACACTAACATAGGTACATCATATAAATAGGTAACACACTTGCGAGAGTAAATTTATAAATAATTACAACATACAGTGTAGAGACAGCAAAGAAAGTATCCATCACCACTGATTCGTTTTATGTTCAACAAATTGGAAAGGTTATTGATACTGAAACAAAAAAATAGATGAGAGTGTTATTGTTTTTGTTTTGTACTAAGAGTAAAAGTGTTTGACCTACAAATAAGTGCATTGCTAGTTTTACTAACGGTACCGCGCACACAGACGCGGTCATTGCCCGGCGCTCGCGTGTGTGTGTGTGTGTGTGTGATCTAAACACGTCGCGCTGCGCAGGAGTCGACAACCTGAAGCTTTTGCTAATCAAAGTGTTAATTTGGAAGAAGATCGTATAGCTCAGTGTTTTTTCTATTACCTACATATTATTGTATTTGGTCTTCTTTACGTGCCATCAATGGTGGTGTAGAAATTGACCAGTTAAGAGGATAGTACCGTGGGTAACTGAACTGGGTACGGGGCGGTACTACTTGAAGAGTTTGGACTCCCTTTTTGGATGACTTACTGAACTATCCACTTGCCACACATTCAATCGATTCAAACCTGTGTTTATCGAAAGGCGAATATCCAAGCCCACTTAAAAAAGCTTTAATTAGGCCTATCTTTAAGCAGGGAGCACACTCAGATTACGCTAACTATAGGCCCATCGCTATCTTATCAGTAATTAATAAAATAATGGGGAAAATTGTAGTCGGTCAGGTTAGCGAATTCTTAGAGCAGAATTGTATACTAGCAGATACACAACATGGTTTTAGGCGCGGTCGTAGCACAACATCAGCACTATCACAGTTCTAGGAAGACATGAATAGTAGTCTGGACCAGGGTCATCAGGTCTTTCCAGTCCATCCAGGGTAATCATTGATTATAAAAAGGCGTTTGACACCTTGGACCACGAGGTGCTGTTGCAGGCCATGGATGAGTGTGGGATCAGGGGGCCCACGAACAGGTGGTTCTGGAACTACTTAAGTGGCAGAACTTTACAGACCTGCATTTCTGGTGTGGCTGGTAAAGAAGCAGCGGTAAACCTTGGCGTTCCGACTGGTTCCGTATATGGACCAGTTGGTTATGTCATGCATGTCAATAGCGTCAGTAATGTAGTTAGGAAGTGTCGGGTTTATATGTATGCAGACGACATGTGCCTTATGTACTCCTCTAAGAATATACAGGAAGTCAGGGCTGTGTTGCAAGCTGACTTTGACAATATTACCCGGTGGGCGCATGATAACGGTATCATACTAAATCTAAGTAAGACGAAAGTGCTGCATGTGCACTCGCCGCACAACCTTGTGGCCAAAAAAGTCGACAGTGTGGATATAGGTATCGTGGGCCACACCTACGATTGCATGCACGTGAGAAATATCAACTGTGTCTGTCAAAAGCTGGAGTATGTCAGTAAATTTAAGTATCTAGGTCTGTGGGTGGACCGTAACATGAACTGGAAGACACAGGTTGACACAGTGTGTTCAAAGCTTAGGTCAGTGTTAAGTAAGTTCTATGTGCTGAAGGCACCGTTGAGTAGGAAAACGCTGCGTGTGATTTATTTTGCTCTCGCCGAGTCTTTGCTAAGCTATGGATCAAATACTTATGGCCGCACATTTAAAACCTATCTGAACAGTATAAAATCACTGCAAATTCGATTTATGAAATACCTTGTTAACCCAAAACTAAAACTAGAGTGTAAAGAAAATTATGAAAAACTTTTTGTTGTGTGTAAGGTGCTTCCCGTGCATGAGAAGGTCAAGTACTTAGTGGTTCTAGAGCAGTTCTATAACGACCAATTCAAAGTACATGTACAAAACACTTACAATACTAGAAGTGTTAGAGAACGTAAATTCGTGCGAGCACCAGTAAAAAATTACTATGGCAAAAGAACCAATAAGTATTTGACTCCTACACTGTACAATAGTATCGACTGGTTGAGAAGGGATAATGGTGTGATTAGCAGGCAAACAGTGGGGAATAAATTAAAGGCTAAACTGCTGAATGAAATGGTCGCAACATGTGGCAGTAATTGATCGATCACTGAACCAGTTAAAAACTACCTGGATCTACCTTCTTAGATGAAGAAGTATGCCATTTATTGTGTAAACCAAATATTTCAAGACGAGCGCTAATCCTGCCGACAAACTGTCACGCAGTTTGGCAGGTTTATAAAATGTGTTAAAGTGTTTGGTCCAAATTAAATGATTTATTTATTTATTAATTCATGCTAAAAATACGTGTAGGTGTCTTAAGTAAGCAAATTACAAACACTCCAAACAGCGCGAAGTATAACAGCAAACAGAATAAATAATATGAATAACTAAAGAATAAACTAAATACATATTTGTGCCAATACTGGAAAATTCTACAGAAGGCAGTCGCTAACTTTGTATTGTATGTTGATGAATAATACACTCGAACATTCCAGAAAAATATGTTTTTCTATAACTAAACAGAAATAAATATAAAAATGTTTACACCTTTCAAATAATAAAAACTCTTTCAAACAGAGTGTATCGATGTTTCACTATAGAAGCATGAAATTCAATGTCACCCCATTACAATACACCATCCAAATGAATCACCTTACTAACACAGGGAAACATCTGATCAAACTTTCCAAATGTTTACAACAACTGGTTTTACCGCTGCGGTTATCAATGAGTGGCGTACATTCTCGAAACACCACCAAGCCTATATAAGCCCCGAGCTTGCTTGCAGCCATCATAGTACATTACGAAAGCAACAACGAAGCAACGAACGATGCAGAAATATCTTTTAGTCCTTGTATTCATCACCACCGCGGCCTGCCATGAGGGCAGGAAACACAGGGTCGAGGATCCCTTCTCAGCGCTGGATAAACACATCACCCACACACTCGCCTACCACTACCTATGGCCTTGGAGCCAGCTCATCAGGGCAGCCGCGGCTATGGACGTCGAGGATGCTCTAGAAGAACCCCAAATCATATCAGACAAGGAGAAATTCCAAGTTAATCTCGACGTGAGGAGGTTTAAACCCGATGAGCTAAGGATCAAAGTGAAGAACCGTTACATCATAGTTGAAGGAAAGCACAAGATCAAGGATGACGTTCAGCAGTTCATGGCGAATCACTTCGTTCAGCGGTTTGTGTTACCTTCCGGCAGCAAGCAGGAGGAAGTGACCGCGGTTCTCAAGGAAAATGGTGTTCTAACTGTATCTGTGCCTAAACATGAGCTGCCTCCGCCGCTGCCTGAGAGAGAAGTTCCCATCGAAGTAAGACTACCCGTGAAAGTGGAAGACAAAACGGAAACACCTGTAACGGAAGAGAAAGTTGAAATTGCTGAAACAACAACAGAGAAAAAAGAGGTTCCTATCCAGACATCATCAGCGACACCACTAGAGCAGTTAGAATTAGTAGAAGCAACAACACACGTCGGCAAAATTAGGAAGAAGGAGTTGAAAACAACAATAAAAACCGCAAAGGACAACGAAGTATCGAAAGGGCTCGAGGGCAACGGTTTGGATTACGCGTTAGTTGAACCAGAAGAGTGAATACAGACTGCAATAAGTGAATTAAGACTGAACAAAGCTTTAAAACGACTGAAGAGTTGTTAAAAGCGTGTTTTAACTTTTCGAACGACAAACAACGATTATATGACAGAGTATTGTTTATTGCTATACAAATACTTAAGACTGTTGTGTTTAGAATAAATCGTTCGAAAGGTGATATAGGAGCAATAGTTGTTATTATTTTTAAGTTTAACTGTATCTGTTGTGAAACATTTTCCCCACTAATAAACAGTGTTATTTATTACTCTCTGTGTTTCTATTCCACTCGCAACCCGCGGGAATATTTCTATTATATAAGACTGTTCTTTATGTTAACGTTGTGTGTAAATCTGTGTAACGCACTCTGTCTATAGGGATGAGATGCTGCCTTAATGGTCTAAAGCCTCATTTGTATCGTTGGAAAGAGGCCGTGAATTATTTAAGGATAGTCATTCCTTTTGATTTTGGGATAAACAAAGGAAAAATCGAGAGTTTTTTCTTTTCGTAATAGAATAAACATTCGTAATTTATCTTTGTCTTCACTTTGGGCAACGAGTATGGATTATAGGTACAATAGGCTTGGTAAAAGCATAATGTTCTTTATCCGTTTCCATAAGTCATCAAATCTCTCTTTAGTACCCTTAGTGTCAAATATATTGTGATTAATTGACAAAAAACCCAAACCAAACACTTAAATTTGCCCAGCCTTTTCCCAACTTGGGATTAGCGACCAGTCTAAATGGATGTAGCTGAATACCAGTATTTTACATGGAGCGACTGCCTATCTGACCTCACAACCCTTACTAGGTAACACGATAACCCTTGGTAACACTGGGTGTCAGACTTTTGGGTTTCTGACTACTCGTAACGACTGTCAAAGATCTACAAATTACAGCAATCAGAACACTTGACATTCATAATCAGCGAAAGATTCAGCTAATCTCTATACAAACACTAGGTTTCACTGGTGGGAAGTGGAAAGGAATCCGGCATGACATTATAAAAAATTAAGTGTATAAAAACATAATATCAAACGTACTTATTAAGATAAAAAAAAACCTCAGACGTCTTTGACGTCCTTAAGTTAACGTATTTAATTAAAACGTAGAAATGTCGAAATCATTTAATCAAACATAACAAACAAATAGAGAAAGAGCTATGATTAAATTGACAGAGTAACTTAAAATTAACTTCTTTGTGAACGATAAAGTTAAATCTTTCATACGTCTACTATTTCATTAACTTTCATTGTAAATATATTTTTTACTAAGTTAAATAATACTATTTTATTTCTATTTGACGAGACTTCGTTTAATTAACTCAATACAAAACGTAAATAAATTATATGCGCAGCTTTTCTTTAGTATAGACAGACATCTATTAAAAATGTAATTTGCTTAATATATTATTTCAATTATATCTAATATTAATTTCTTATGAAAAGCCAGCTGTTGACCAAATCCCCTGAGTAATAAGATATAGAAAAGTATAATTATTATGTTTGCTTATAGGTCATTGGGGTCAATATACATTTATCTAAGTCCATTTATCACACTCGCTGACTCCTGGCATACAGGTATACGAGTACCTAGTTCAAGAGTCAGAGGCATCAAACAAGTTTCTGTAACTTATTGCAATTCTTCTGTAACCTGTAATCTTAAGTCAATAAAGGATTAATTATTATTATTATTTATTTAACAGACAACCAAGGTTCACACTGACACAAACAAATCATAATTTCAGCCGAAAGACGTCCACTGCTGGACATAGGCCTCCCTCAAAAAGGGGGGGATTTTCCATAATAAAACAAACAAATATCTAATCAAAAATGTTAGCAACAATATACCTTTCAACCTATGTTAGTACTTATAATCTAGGATTTTAGTAACAATTTGGCTTATGATCTATGTTTGTACTGATCTATATACTTCAACAGACAGTGTTTTTTTGATGAGATGTCCCATTATCTAAATTTTATTTTTTTAATCACCGTGTTACGTCAAGAAAGAAAAATCAACCTATATTTTCTGAAGAAGACTGGGTCTTTGGTCTTAAGCAATGTGGGTGTAAAATAAAGGTACGTATATCTCTTCGGAGAAAACCGGTGTGCTGATTATTCAGTAGAGTCTGTTTTAAGCAACATATTCTGTACCGTTTCTGTTAAAAATATATGCAGTTTTCAATCCATAGACAAGATGTAACATAAATAACGCACGACCTCTTAAGGGGTCATTGTACTCATCATTATGAACAACTTTTACTACGGGACCAAACCAGAAATCGCGAAATAAAATCAGCTGTTCTCTACATCTTATGTTCTCTTAGCTCGTCAAAATGTAGGCTGCTGATTTTTTTTCTCGATTTCAGGTGATGATGATGAGTACAATGACCCCTTAAGAGGTTGTGCGTTATTTAAATTACACCTTGTATATAAATAGATTCAATCTTTGCTGTGTCTTGCAGTTTGCCACCACTCTGGAAATTATATTCCGTCACCACGGACAACAATCGCAGTGCTGAAGCAATAATAATAATCATTATTTTCAATTAGGGTTCTCTAAATCTGTCAAGGAAACCCACTCTCAGTTGCGGCTCTGTATGTATGTATGCACATGACTGTGTACGGAACCCCAGGGCATATTTGATACCCAGAGGGCATATTTGATCACCGCGCTCCCAATTCAATTACATAACAGGGTCAGGTCTATGTACTCTACGATCGCTACGTACTCTACGTGCTCAACGGAGTTCTCATCGTTCTCGACTTCTCTCAGTTCCCCGAAAATTTCTAAATGTTCGTCGCGTTCCATTGCCAATTATAGCGATAGTGAGTAATTATGACAAGAGGATTGGTATCGAAATCGAGTTTTGCAGTAAGTGCAACATGATGGGTTCAGTCACTAATAGTTATACGTTTTTGCCAAGTGAGATTCTTTCAATACATGGGATGGCTTCATGGTAATTGTTGTGTATCACTAAATACTATAAAACAAAGTCACTTCCCGCTGTCTGTCTGTCCCTATGTATGCTTAGATTTTTAAAACTCCGCAATGGATTTTGATGCGGTTTGTTTTTAATATACATGTTCCCTCATTAACTGCGTGCCATAGCTTAAGGGTAGGTTTAGTATCGATAAAGAAACCCATGTTTTTTTTTTTTTTTTGCAAGTTCAACCTAATTGAGTTCCTACTAACTTAAAATAGCAATCGTTTAGAATTAAAATTATTTTATTTGACGGTCCTAAGCCCGTTAAAGTACGAAAAGACATATTTTTATTTATTTTTTATGTTTAATTAAATTTTTTGTATGTTTTTTTATTTATTTTTGTATTTTTCCTGGGTTACTTTATCGATATTGAACCTACCCCTAAGCTATGGCACGCAGTTACTTTAACATCCTGTATAGAGTGATTCAAGAGGAAGGGTTATATGTATAATACATGCATAATAAAGTAGAGAAACACTGCACATCAGCATTGCACCCGTGCGAAGTCGGGGCGGGTCGCTAGTTAGGTATAAGAATACAATAAAATAGCTCTTTATTATGTACACCATAAATGTATGTAAGAAAGAAAGTACGAGTAATGTATAAAGGCTTCTACATACCGGGGCGACTTGTCGCGCGACGCGACACGACACAGAGGCACCGCTCGTCCCGCGACACGCGGGGGGCCTTTGTGCCGTGTCGCGTCGCGCGACAAGTCGCGCTGGTATGTAGAAGCCTTAAATTGACGAGTGATTAGTATAAGTGGGGATGAGTTTTAGTTGATCATTCTTATCAGCTGTTTACAGCCTGCAAGTTTAAAACTTTTCAGGATCACAGTTACCTGTACCTACTACTTTAAACGACACGGTTGGCTCAGTGGTTAAGCGATTGACAGCTGCGCTGCGTGTCGCGGGTTCGATTCCCGCACGGAACAAATATTTGTATCTACAAGTAGTTGTTCCGGGTCTGGCTGTTTATGTATGTGAGTTTAAATGTTTGTAAACGCACCCACAATATAGAAGAAATTCCTAGTGTGGGAAAAAGTTAAAAAAAAAAGCTCAACAGTTCAGTCGTGAAAATGTACGAAACAGACAGAGACACCGTTTCCATTAATGTTATGAAGAAAGATCATTAGTTAAATATATACACACAACCTGCACTTATCCAAATATTCAAACCCGCAAAACGCGAATATACAGATTGTGGTGTATTAGGTGGCACTTACTAACAACTTCGAAACAAGTTCTCAATTGTACAAATGTAGAATGAATTACAAAATTGGGTTGTAAGTAGGAACTTTGTAAGACATACGGATAAGCCCATAACCCCGCGCCATACAACAACAAAACTTTAACAAACACGTTAAATTGTAGCGTACAGTCGTTAACAATGTAACTTGAACACATCGCCGCCATTTAACTTCCCAAACAACATAATCGAGTACAATCGAGAACAGTTGTAAAAATAAATTGTCGACGAGTGGCGGTCGTTTGACACTGGAGCTGTCCACATGCTGGCTATAAAAGCCGTTGCATTTGAAGTCTGTGCACAATGTATTTTTATTGATTTGAGCGTGATTTTAAATGATTGCTTTAACAACAACCTATAGCAGGGTTTAGATTGCATATAAATTGCAGATGAAGATATATTTATGACATTTTGATTCTTATTTTGTCACCATAATTATGATCTCATAAACAATAAGTAAAGAGACTGAATCCATGCTCAGTCATGTCGATGCTAATGGATTTTCATGAAAATGTTGGGTCCACACCCACACGACTCGCTTAGATTCGACCCGAAGAATAATACCTGGATATTTCTGTTTTGATAGGCGTAAAAACGTCGATGTGTAGGCAGACAGGAAAGTGTCGATTTAACGCTTGCACCACAGAGAGTGTAAAATTTAAATAATGTTTGGATAAATAAATCAATAATTAAACAAATAAGTACTTATCCTTTTTTAATATAGTATAAGGCTTTGTAGTAAAAATCACAGATTATTGTTGATTTGTTTATCATTACAATCTTATAGCTAGTGGCACAGTGGTATTTATTAAATCAGTCTATCTACCTTTATGAAGCTACATTTATTAAACGAAATCACTGACTACCAGGATAAATTATGTTTCATAAAAAAAATATTAAATATTCTATGTATAATAAATAAGTTAATATCACTTTGCCTGACTGTACAAATGGCACTGAATTGGTAGTAAAACATCTGGTATTATTCTTCGGGTCGAGTTTAAGCGGGTCGAGTGGGCGTGGACCCAAATGTTGACATAGCACACGAGCGAATGATAACAAAAAAAAAGATAATGAGAATTACAATGTAATCCCAATAAAGCATAAACTCCAGTTGCCCAACGATGAGGCTGTTTATTATTTAACTAAGCTTTAGTAGGTACCTATAGTTTTAAAAAGTTTGTTTTTCTTTAAATCTATACATTACCAATCTTACTTCCATAGGCAATACAGAGCCACCTAGAACTCTGCTTTCCCCCTCTCTTACGCGACCAATGATTACGAGAGGCGTATAATGACAAGCCCGCCGGTACCGCTCCATTACTGCGCAGGCTCCAAATTTAGATGCCCTTGCGAGCCATCAGACACTCCCCAGTCCCGACGGATATGGAATATAGCAGGGCTGACACTATATTTAGTTTTATGGGAACTCTTGCAGTGGAAACGGATTAGAAAGTAATAGAGTTACCATGGAGAGATCTTTTCCAATGGAATGGAACCTACGTTTTTGAACGGGTAATTGCAATTTACTGATTTAACGGACCGACAACGGACGAGCCATAATTCTAAAATACCTATAAAAGGTTTCTTTCAGAAAAGTGCTGAGTAAAATATGGCAGCAAATGATTAGCAGACAGGAGTTGATGACTCATCAGCACACCGGCTCTGCCGTCAAAAGAATAATCAAGCTCGGCTGACTATTCTCAATAACGACCTTTCTCAGCCAAGAGCTAGCAAATAACAATTACAGCTGTAATACGTACAGGGGGCCTAAAATGGACGCTTTGGCAGGATCATACGTACAATTCATATCCCGCAATTCATCTGTTTGACAGTTTTGTATGGAGTTTCGTAAAATGGTCCACAAACTATAAATTACTATAGTGAAGTCTAATGTCAAATAGCAGCTGTCAAACAGATGAATTGCGGGATGTATGAATTGTACGCAGATCATATTATGATTCTGCCAAAGCGTCCATTTTAGGCCCCCTGGTCGTTAGCACGTTCTACAAAAATATTGCTAAAAGCATTTCTTGTTTTCTTAAGAGAGAAAACAATTAAATTTTGTTCACATTTTGCGTATACTTCACGTCTTGCAACAGGTGCTGTTGAGCAAGCTGCTTGAGCAATAACAGAAATTAGATAGAACTTTCCAGAAGGTCTACTTTAATAAATAGTACCTATGTACGAAAATTTTTAAAACAGTTTATATAACTCTATCTCTCCAGTCCCAAGACTTTGCAGACATCTATACAATTGTGATGAAGGGATTGATATTTGCTGCACGTCACTTCAAGAATTCAAGTGCCAAGTGCCAAAATAGATAACCATTATAATTAGGTAACGCACGATTTCCCAACTATTGTCAACCATTCGTGTTAAAATTGTGTAAAAATGATGTGTAATTTCTGTACTTATATTGATTTATTTTTTTATATAATATTGTTTTCGCATGGTGTGTCTATCGCTTAACATTGTGCACTTGGCTTATAAGTTGGCTTGTGTTAATTGATTGAACAGCGTGACGGTTGTAGATAGACCAATAACTATATACTATTAGCTTATGCCCGCGCCTTCGTCGGTGTGGAATTAACTATACCTACCATCAAGCATACCCTTTCTGTCAGTAAAAGAATATTTGTAATTGGATCAGTAATGTAATTGGAGATTACCTCCTACCTACTCTCCTCTTACCTCCCATGGGAGTAAGCAAAAACTACAGAACGCCACCTGCTACGCTCTTTACATTAATTCCTTTTCCTTCGTTTACGTCCATACTTCTGGGTCATACACGCACACCGGTTGCGAGTACTACGCACCTGACCTTTCTGAAAAATTTGTTCACTATATGCACCTTATACTTCGTATACTACGAGTACCACCCGGCGTTTCCACTCACCTCTACCTTGTCTCTTTATAACAGTTTATATTTAGATTTGTCGCTACGACAACCCGAAAAAGAAATCTCGTAACCGAACTTCTGCGTTTAATGGTCTATCATAGCACATGACAATTAACTGTCCCATTGGTCTGGTCATGGTCGCAAGCGTGACTGCTGAGTCCTGGGTTCGATTCCCAGGTCGGGCAACGTGTTTTTGGATTTATTCAAAAGGAATTTGTCAGTAGAATAGCATAGAATACTCTTTATTATGTACACCATAAAAGTTACAATATAGATGTTTAAATTTTACATAGGGTGACACAATGGGCGGTCTTATCGCTAAAAGCGATCTTTTACAGACAACCTTTGGATGGATTAAAGGGAGCAGGAGACACAATACTGCAGGTAGTCAGTGGTGTACCATTAACATATACAATAAATACATACATACACAAAGCATACACTTATCTAATAAATATATACATATTTATACAATAATACACATGAAACAAGAGCAGGGAACTGTATTATGTAATGGTGTTGTTTATGGAGAGAGAAAGTGTTTTTTTAACTAAATCTTAAAAGTGGACAAAGATTGAGCACGCCTTACCGACACGGGCAAGGCATTCCATAACCGCACTGCTTGAACTGTAAAAGACTTGTAGCAGCCCGGAGTTTGGAAGTTGGTGATACCCTCTTGCCTACGTACCACGTAAAGTCGTTGGTTTTATGACAGAGCACTTCCCGGTTGTGTCGGATTGCGGTCCAATCGGACTATGAGAGTAACGGAACAGAGAGTGCAACTGTGTTTGCGCACACACTTGTGCACCACAATATCTCCTGCGTACCTGGCTAATAATTTAAAAAAAATCTCCGTAAAAATCTCCTTTAAGGGTGGCCGTGACCGAAATTGGTCGGGAGGATATTGTTATTATCATCATCATCATCATGTCAGCCGAAAGACGTCCACTGCTGGACATAGGCCTCCCCCAAGCACCTCCACTTCGACCGGTTCTGTGCTTCCCGCATCCAGCGGATACCTGCAGCCGTCACAAGGTCATCGGTCCACCTTATAGGAGGCCTTCCAACGCTACGTCTTCCGGTACGCGATCGCCACTCCAGAACCTTTCGGCCCCATCGGCCATCAGTTCTGCGAGCAATGTGCCCTGCCCACTGCCACTTTGTTATTTGTTACACTTTGTTTTTAATTTGTTATTGTTATTATAGAACGTGAGATTGGCGAAATTTTACTAGTTTCTCCTCATAGCGAAAGATCAAGAGTCCAAATTCACCTGAACAAGGTGACGTGGGCGGACTGGATGAGGAAGACGATGAAATAGATGTTATAGCGTCACTTGGGGGACGCCTATTTTCAGCACAAGATAGCCAATCTTCGTATAGTACAGATATCAAGGTTTCCCACTCACAATGGTTTACATAAAGGACTAAGTGCGGAACCCAAACATAGAACATATATCTCAAGGTTTTATCCATCAAAGACTAAGTGTACACGTGCAAGAGATAATAATGAACAAACTTTGTCTGATAAAACTAGATTGTGTATAGTTCCCCATTTTCTATAAATCTTGTTTTGTAATAAAGCCGGAAGAGTTTGTTTTTTTGTTTGTTTGAACGCGCTAATCTCTGAAACTACCGGTCGGATTTGAAAAAATCTTTTTGCATTTGATAGCCCAATTCTTGAGGAAGACTAAAGGCTATTTAACATCACGCTAAGACCCTTAGAAGCCTAGCCAAAATAAAAAAGTCAGAAAGAACGCTAAGTGAAAAATCAGTAATAGTGCGGGCGGGCGATGCGATGCGACGTGGTAGGTTGGGGTAACAAGGAATATCTATATAGCTGCCAGGTCCTCTGCAATGTTTATTTCGAGGAAACACTCCTAGATATAATAATAACAGTCCATAATATTAATAATATTACATAGAAAGTGTCTGGCAGCTGAGGAGGCTTTCCCTACGCTTTCACAACGCGCGGGTTACCATTCTAGACTAGCTTTTACCTCGGCTTGGTTTGAAAGGAAATTGACTCCACACGGTTTTCTCTATTTTCTAGGTATTAAATAAACTTTGTGTTTTATGGAGGAAAAGTAACAGGATTATATATTATTATTATTGGTTTCTTATCATTACGAGCATGTCGTAAAAATTAACTCTTGTTTAGCGAGAATTTGCGTTGTATTGCCTAGCCGATAATAAAATTAGAAGTTTGGAATTTGCCACAAGACACGAGCTGGGTATAAATGAATAGTTCTCGTATTTTATTAACTGCCTACCTGAATAAGAACTTCTCAAACAAACTTACCAACTTATTTTTCTTATTAACTGACGCATAAGTAATTAAAAAATCCTAATTATTTTCCAGGCGAAGGGCGACTAACTATTTGCTATTAAAAAAATAACTTGGCAGCGATTTAATATTATTTTTCTAATCGCTGCTATCCCCTCTATTGTTGGTAAATTCAGTTACCAAAACCAAAACTCGATGCCAGTTTAAATTAAAACAAAGCTAACAACTTTACTGACTAATACGCTGCTACTTTCTACATAAAATTATCCTTAACTGTAGCTACCAACCTAATATTTTTGCTACCGGCTTTAATTATTTTTAATCCCAAATTCAGATTAATTTGTCGCCGCGATAAATACATGCCATTACAAAAATACAGCCTCTTTTAACATTTTCATTTTTAATTTCGTGCTAGCCCTGATATACAACATTAAATGTTTAATAGATTGATTGCCTCTGCTGCATTCCTTAATAGTCTTATGAAACTTGTGTAATACGAACTAATAGATAGATGATAATAATATAAAGATAAGGATACTATATTTGTCAAACATGCGGATACATAAACTGACTTAATCAGACATGCAAGGTATTGAATTCATAAATGCTATGTACGTCCATGTTTTGCCAATAACGGCGTACAAATTTTGTAGGTATAATAAAAAAATTACATTTAATTGCATTTTACCTAGAGTCATTCTAAATTTCATTACAAAATTCAAAAAAATTAATAATAATAATAAAATTGATGTCAGGATATTAAAGTATAAGTATAATTTAGTCAAAATAAATGAAATGATGTCCAAAATATTCATTATTATGCAGCCACATAGAATCGTCAATTGATTTAAGATCACATTAAATTATTATTCTTAACTATGTATTAGAAGTCGGAAGAGAAATATGTGGGGTACATAAAGAGAAATTAGTTCAGAGTGCTTCGTAGAAATTAGGCAGACTATGTTCGATCTAGGTTTCTGGAGCGCATCGAATATGATACGTTGGGTGCTTCAATAAAAAAAATCTACAACTAATAACAATTATGTAGATGTTAGCTTTCAGTTCAATTTAGATTCTAGGAAGAATCTATGATAATGCTTCTTCTGTTCTTCGTCGTTCCCTCAATGCTGAGGATCGCGACCACATTATGACGCGTCTCCAAGTTATGCGGTCTTTTGCAGTGTGGACCGCTCGGTAAATGCTACCTCCAACAGCCTTCTTGATCACGTCGGACCATCTTGCCGGTGCTCTGCCTTGAGCGCGTTTTCCTACCACCCGGCCCAGTATCGTAAGCATTTCCAGATTTGCTTAGGTGAACGCAGTATGTCCGAAAAAGCTTAGGGCACGCTCCTGGCATATTGTAGAAAGTCGCTATAATGCTTAGGAACAAGAAAAAGCGTCTAGAATAAAATAAAAAACGGCCAAGTACGATTCGGACTCGCGCACGAAGGGTTCCGTACCATTATCTATAAAAACCGGCCAAATGCGAGTCGGACTCGCGCTTCCGTACCATTATCTATAAAAACGGCAAAAAAACACGTTTGTTGTATGAGAGCCCGTCTTAAATATTTGTTTTATTTTCAATAATTATTTATTTGTAAAGTGAATATACATAACTAAAGATTCTGTGAATATTTCAAGCGTCTACCTGTTGTCGTTATCAATAGCGAGCAAAAACGAGCAAAAAAAATCACGTTTGTTGTATGCAAGCCCCCTTAAATATTTATTTTATTCCTTTTATTGTATTTTTTGTTATAGCGGCAACATAAATACATCATCTGTGAAAATTTCAACAGTCTAAATATCACGGTTCATGAGATACAGCCTGGTGACAGACGGACAGACAGACAGACGGCGAAGCCTTAGAAATAGGGTTCCCGTTTTACCCTTTGCGTACGGAACCTCAAAAATTGTGAAATAGTAGGTAACCATATTTTATGTTGAAATTGATGCTGCTGTGTACTCCTAGAGAGTCATGCTTTAAGGAGTGAATGTGGGCATTATTATGTTCAAATTAAACAAACAGGAAATTTTTAAATTTTCTTTTACAATAAAAAATAAATAACTTTAAGCTAAATTATTTACACTTAATGGCACTAGGTATGTACATATTACTTCAAACCACAAACACAGACACACTCTTTATAAATATATTTTTTTAAATCTAGTATATTATTTTAAAACTATTTACATGCCTTTACACTCGACATCTAGCAATCTAGTCTACTTTGGTAGTCAATTTGCTTAGCAATGAACTACCCTGACTTACATTACATACCTATGAGATTTAGTAAATAAATAAGAATTAACAGACACAGATTTCAAATTGAAACTCCATCATTTCTCATATTAGTAAGAAGTTAATTTTCTCTAATTCAGAATATTTCTTTGTGTTGGAGAGCAGTGGTGGCTCAGTGGTAACGGCCCCGACTTACGAGTCATAGGTCGTGGGTTCGAACCCAGGCAGGCGCTTTACTTTGTGTAAATAATTTCATCACCACTGCGCACTGCTCTCAAAACGGGGAAGGAAAACATCGTGAGGAAACCGGCATGTCCTAGAACCAAAAATTCAAAGACATGTGACATCTACCAACCCGCACTGGGCCCGCGTGGTAGATGACAGCCCACTCCCTCTCGAAGAGAGGAGGCCTGTGTCCCAGCAGTGGGAACATTATAGGCTGATTATGTTTGTGTTGAAGTGATTTATTTAATCTGCGCTTATTTATTTTCTCATAGACTAACTGAGCTGATCCTGGGTAATAAAATTGTATTAAGGGTAAGCACACACAATCACACACAGAGACACTGTAGATTCTCACAATTTTGTAGTGTACTGTATAATAATATTATATTCCCATTATTACAACAACATAAACATTTATTTCAGAAAATCCATATTTCAACACACACATTTTACAAACAACTAATTCACATAAAAACAAAACTAACAAAACAAAACAACACACACAAAATAAAAGCAGTCACGCTTATTATACTGTTGCTACTGAATCTTACACGACTCAGCAGCGACACACACTGCTTCCTTATAAGAGCATGAAACCCATCAGTGTGCGCTTCTGCGAACATAGTCGAAGCACTGCAGAATCGTGGTAGCCCCAGCAGCACCCTACACGCGTTGTTATATTGAACACGCAAGGCATTGTATGATCCAAGTGTGTAGTTAACCCGCAGGCTGCACGTGTAGAGTGTTTGGCAGTCAGACGTCACTTTGACTTGATTACCGCTACGCGCGAACCTGTGGGCCAACATATTACACCGGACAGCCAACGCCCTACGTGCCCTTTCCACATCCGCGTTATCCTTAACGTCCTCGGAAACCCAGTGGCCCAGATACTTGAAGTGAGCGACGATGCAAACGATTTTTTTAATCAAATCCAGACGAATTATAAGTAAGTAAGTACACTGTTCCTAATTTTGTTGGTAACTAAAGAACCTAGTCAAAATCATTGTCCTTTCACAGCATAAGATCCATCAGCATCATAGATCCTCTTTTTATTATCACTTCCATATCCGTACTTATCATAGCCATACGGTTCATGGTCAAAATGACCATAACTTTGGTCGAAACTACCGTAACTCTGGTCATAGGGTTCAAAACTATGTTCAAAGTGACCGTGGTCATGATGGCCATGGTCATAATGGTCAAAATGATGGTCTTCGATGTACTCGTGGTGTTCATGTTTCTTTTTCTTCAGGTAGTGGATGAACCAGAGGACGAATTTCCAGCCTTTTGTTATGAGTACGAAGAATAGGGCCCCGTAGACTATTTTGAGGACTATCAGCTTCGTTGCTACTACGTAGAAGAAGTGTACTGTGAACAAAGAAAACAACATTTTAGCCGAAAGGGTTAATGTCAAAGCATATTTTAATTAAACCATTTACGAGCGTTTTTGAATTGTCAAGGATTCGGTCAGTTAGTCAGAAAATTTAAGCTATGTAGTCGCCCATTCCAAAACATAGGATAACTCCACGGACATTCTGGTTACATTATTCACTAGCTGGTGAATAATAGCGTGGCTTTTTCTAAAATAAAAGTAGCCAGTCCAGCCGTTTCGGAGATTAGGCGGAAGAAATAGACAGACAGATAACAAATTTTTTTTGTTATATGTACGTACTACCAAGCGTATTTTTCTGAAACCTTCACCAATTTAAAGGTAATTTAATTATTGATCTTTTAGTATACGCGTTTTATTAAAATACCTTTTGCTTTGTGTATAATAAATTAATAATGCGTCAAAATGGGGACAGCGCTCCTTGATGGGTGAGTCCTATTACTGGCTGAACGTACGACGCGTTGCGTGAGCTCAGTACAGAACACGCAAGCTAACTACTTAAGGTCACTGGCATATATCTCCGGCTTAAGGCGCTGATAAGAGGCAAATGAGTAGGTTTGTCTTAAACAACCGATAGCTGGCGGCTATCGGTTTTACGTGCGGCCATACATCTTTCACATCAAAAAACTGTTATTTTGTCTTTGACATTACAAACAGACACTTCAATTGTATGTATTTGTATAAACTAAGACGCTCACTCAGGTAAACCGCTGTCACTGTCAGACTGCATACAAAAGAAAGAGAAGCGCGATGACACAACGCCTTTTATTTTTTGCAAAATATGAAGCAATTATTTATTTACTCAAAAATTAGTTGAGTAATTGAAAATAAAAAGAACCAAGTTCTGCATACAAATAAGACGTTCTTGTTATTAATTAAATACCAACCGTACGTTGATATTTAGTACAGATATTTTGGATTGAAACTCAAAGTAAAGGGTTGGTTTACCGTTAATTTGTATCGAGATTTTTTATCTAAACGTGTTTTGGTAACAACCAAGTTCTGAGAAATATGTTCAACAATAACATGTATTTTTTCCGCTACCACAAACTATATAGATTTGGCAAATTTTTTTTTTAAGACAAACCTACTCATTTGCCTCTTATCAGCGCCTTAAGCCGGAGATATATGCCAGTGACCTTAAGTAGTTAGCTTGCGTGTTCTGTACTGAGCTCACGCAACGCGTCGTACGTTCAGTCAGTAATAGGACTCACCCATCAAGGAGCGCTGTCCCCATTTTGACGCATTATTAATTTATTATACACAAAGCAAAAGGTATTTTAATAAAACGCGTATACTAAAAGATCTAATTAAATTACCTTTAAATTGGTGAAGGTTTCAGAAAAATACGCTTGGTAGATTTTGCGCCATTCTCAGTTTTTTATCCGCATTAGACATAACTTTACAAATTAATTTAATGATGAAAAAAATATATGTTAAATTAGAGCATTTTCTCAATAATTTAATATTTTAGATTATGTTTATATTACATAAACATAATAATAATTTATTTTTCATAATAATTACTAAAAAATATTAAATTATTGAGAAAATGCTCTAATTTAACATATATTTTTTTTAAATCATTAACACTACTCTTTTAGACGTGATCTTCAGTATAAAATCATTAAAAGTCGGTTGTCGTCGCCTTAAGGTTAAAATAATATAATACAACTAGCTGTCGCCTGAGACTTCGTCTGCGATCCAGGACCAAAACTAGCATATATAGTGTTTCTTCGGGTTCTACCGGCTACCTATTTGCCAAATTTCATCCAAATCCGTTCCGCCGCTTTAGCGTGAAAGCGAAACAAACAAACTCGCTTTCGCATTTATAATAACTATTACAAGTTAGGATTAGCCAAAAAGGTACGATACCTCTCCTACATTTCGCAAGCTAACATAAGTCCTATTTAGTTAGGACGAGTCTCCATCTGTCCCCCGGGCAGCTACTGAGAATTACCGAATAGAAAAATTCTACAAAATGTTATTTTTCATGTAGAACCGAAACAAATAGAACTATGTTTTTCAGAGTTATTTTGCGTAAAGGAAAATTAATATTATTTCAAAGACAACACCATCAGCGAAAAACTTAAAGTCTTATAATATTTCTGACGGTTTTAGATGTTAGAAGTTGTTACGGCTAAAATAATCAATAAGTCATTGCAAATAGTACCTGACTGTCAAACTAAAACTAAAAACTACGGTAAGTCAACTTTTTTTAATTCTAGAAGAACCAGGTAATAATCTACATGCCATCAAGAGTATCTAGGGATCAAGGTAATTTTTACTAATACTTTAATGTCACACACACATCCTACACTCACTCACTACACACACACTCCAACATTACATTTATTCATCCTACCACACAGTTAAACGTTTTTCATTTTGTGTTTTCTTTTCATACATTATTTCCTGTTTTCTTTTAACCATTTGCATACTGTTGAAACATCCTGTTTTACGATATTGTGGCTTTGTTTGTTACGGAGAATCACTGACTCCTAAGACATAGGCACATACACCTAGTTTAGGAGTCAGAGTATTAAAATTTTTGTGACCTAGTTATAAGCCTTTACAGCTCTTAGTCTTTGGACCTTGTTTTGTGGTTACTTTCTTTTGGTGAAATAAAGTTTTTTTTTTATAAGGAGAGCAGTGGTGGCCCAGTGGTAACGGCTGCAACTTACGAGTTGTAAGGGGTAGGTTCGAACCCAGACGGGCGCTTTACTTTGTGTAAATTGGTTCATCACCACTGCTCTGACCAGAAATTTGAAGACATGTGACATCCACCAACCCGCACTGGGCCCGCGTGGTGGATTACGGCCCACTCCCTCTCACCGAGGGGATAATATGCCTGTGTCCCAGTAGGGGAACATTATAGGCTGATTATGCTACACGTTTTGCATAAGAGTGAGTTAAGAACGAAAATAAAATCAATAGCTAAATAGCTTCTTTTTAGGGTTCCGTAGCCAAATGGCAAAAAATGGAACCCTTATGGATTCGTCATGTCTGTCTGTCTGTCGGTCCGTATGTCACAGCCACTTTTTTCCGAAACTATAAGAACTATAAAACTTGGTAAGTAGATGTATTCTGTGAACCGCATTAAGATTTTCAAACAAAAATAGAAAAAAAAACAATAAATGGGGGTTTCCCATACTTAGAACTGAAACTCGATTTTTTTTTTATCGTACCCATACGTGCATCTATGGATAGGTCTTCAAAAATGATATTGAGATTTCTAATATATATTTTTTTCTAAACTGAAAAGTTTGCGCGAGAGACACTTCGAAAGTGGTAAAATGTGTGTTATCAATCATTCTCTTATTTTAGAAGTTACAGAGGGGGGCCTGTAACTTCTAAAATAAGAGAATGATAAAACTAAACAAAATATATGATGTACATTACCATGTAAACTTCCACCGAAAATATGGTTTGAACGAGATCTAGTAAGTAGTTTTTTGTAACTTAAGAAAACTGCTGTAATGATGATCAAAGTTACAACGAACTACAAGAACTTTTATATTATGTTACTTGCTGCTACGGAACACTTCATCGGCGAGTCCGACTCGCACTTGGCCGCTTTTTTTCTTACATATTTTCACAATTGAGAGCAGTTTGGAGGCACGTTTATGTACGTTATTTTACAACATTAATCATTTCAAGCTGATTATGGTATGAAAATTGGTTAAGTAGAATGTAGATACACACCTACACCAACGTCCGCCTCTGCCGGTTCTTAATGAAATCAGCAATCAAATCCAAGGCCTGGTACCCTTTCCTGTGATGAGAAAACTTATCCGAATAAGGCGCAAACTCATCCGAATTAGACGCAAACTGCCCCCAAAAAGGCGCAAACTGATCCGGATACGGCGCAAACTGCTCCGTTTTCTGATAATGCAAGTAGGGGTCAGGCACGTACTTGTATATGACGGAGGCCCAGACCATTATGAGGAATATCTTCATGCTAGCTACCGTCAGGGCAATGGCCAGAACTAGTTTGTACAGTCCAACTTTCGCAGCCAGTACGATCGCTAGGTTGGCTGTAACAAAGAAAGGACTGTGCTGTATTATTTGTTTTTTGAAGTTCACAAAGGAAAAGGCTGGGAAACATAAAAAAGCCGGCCAAGTGGGAGTCGGACTCGCACACGAAGGTTTCCGTACCATATCGTACTAGATTTAACACTATGTACTTTTTAAATACTTTCGTAAGAGAAACTAGAGAGCTCAGCTTTCTACCTTTTATGGTTCATGAGATACAGCCCGCTGACAGACAGACGGACAGCGGAGGCTTAGTTTCCTTTTTATAGCTAAACTATAGCTATATGAAAATACTAAACAAATAATATTTTTTCATCTTGAATTTTAAAAATCGTAAAGATAAAGAAGGTATTTCATAATGATACTGTGAATTACAAAGTAATTTTTTGCAGTTGCAGAAAAGCGGCCTTATTTAAATAAAATACCTTAAAAATCGGCGTTTTTAATATTTGTTGATTAAATACAGTATAAATACTATAAAATAATGGTACGGGATATACAGAAGTTTCAAATTCCTAATTTGTTTAGTTGTTGCGATAGAGCTCGTGCAAAAATGGTCTAAAAGTAACAACTTTTACGGTCCCAATTTCTAGATTAAAAAAGATATGTATAATACAAATGCATTTGTACTCTACTCGGTGAGTTCTAGACATTCTAGGCAACGACATCCCACATGCCAGGGTAAGCTTTTTTTTTCAATATCAAAAGTTTATTGTATGGACCCGAGTATACCCATACAACAAACTTTAAATTTTAACCCTTAGTTTTTAACTTTATTATTTGTAGTTGTACCTAAAAATGTACGTAATAAAACATCTGCTTGTATAACTTGAGTTGGAAATTACAAATCTTGTAAGAAGATTTTTTCTTGGTGTGTAAATGAAACATTTTGAACTATCTTTTATATGTGAACTACTCAAACTCAAACTCAAAGCATTTATTTCAATTAAACCATTGACAGGCACTTTTGAATTGTCAAGAAGTCGGTCAGTTACAAATATGAAGCTAGTTGCCCATTCCAAATAGTAGGTTCCTATGGAGAAGAACGGGCAAGAAACTCCACGGACACTCTTTTAAATTAAAATATTGGTACAAAATATTGGTTACATCATTCATATTGAAGTTAAATATGTGAGAACGATGCAATACGTCAAAAGCGTCCGTGATAAAAAGATAACAATTCAAAACTAAAATAATTAAAAATAAGCCGTGGCAGCTAAGAGATGACCAGTCCCAACTGACAGCGCCCGTTCACGAACATGACGCATGGATCAGCACCATTTAGCTCAACCATTTGAAGGGAGCTAAATGATCCAACACACACGCCACCATCAGCGAGACATCTGAGTGAGCATGACATACTTTCAGCCGCCAGGGTACATTTAAGTCAATGAAAGACATAATTACCCGGTAAATGGTAGCTCTATTGCACATAGTACTCACACCTGTGATATGCAATTATATAATACAAAGGATATTCGAGTTTATACAATGAAAAGATAGTCATCCAATCTTCATCAGCTCCAACAGTATTTTCAAATGTTAATAAATTAGTTGTGGTTGTGGAGCTGGACCAGCATTGAGCCAAGCATTTCTATCAGCGATGTAATCCCCCAACCTATAATATGCCTGCTTGCATAGTGTGCGTTTTATACAAGATTTGAATTTCGTCTCATTCAGTTGAAGTATGACGGGAGGGATTTTATTATAACATTTTAAACAGTACCCCATGAAAGATAAGTCTACTTTTGCCAGTCTGAAACCTGGTTGAGCTAATAGATCCCTACTTCTAGTACTATAATTATGTCTTTCGCCTCTTTTACTAAAAAGATGTAAATTTTTTCTTACGTACATGATGTTTTCATAGATATATTGACAAGGCACCGTCATGATGTTAATATCCTTAAACAGTTCCCTAAGAGAATCGCGCCTGCGGAGATTATATATGGCTCTGATGGCTCTTTTCTGCAGAATAAAAATAGACTCGATGTCTGCAGCCCGTCCCCAAAGTAAAATACCGTAAGACATGATACTATGAAAGTAACTAAAATAGACTAGCCTCGCGGTATCTACATCAGTAAATTGACGGATTTTTCTGACAGCATATGCTGCTGAACTTAGCCGTCCTGCAAGAGATGTTAAATGAGGACCCCATTGAAGCCTAGAGTCGAGCGTGATCCCCAGGAAAACAGTTTTATCGACGAATTCTAGTTTCTCTTGATTCAATACTATCTCATAATCACTACTTTTTACATTTGGTAAAGAAAATCGTATGCACTTCGTTTTTTTTCCATTTAATACTAAATTATTGGCAGTGAACCAATTTTGGACCTGCAGTAAGGCGTTATTTACGTCATCAAAATTTGTAGCACGTCTATCTACCTTAAAAATCAAAGAAGTATCGTCAGCAAATAACACCATTTGTGGTTGATTATTTAATAAATGGAGTAGATCATTAATATACACTAAAAAGAGGAAAGGACCCAATATCGAGCCTTGAGGAACACCCATTTTTACTTTTAAACCGAGTGAATTGATACCATTTATTTGAACTAGCTGTTGTCTATCGTTTAAATAAGATTTTACTAAACTAAGCGCAAGTTTTCCAAGTCCGTAATGCTCAAGTTTCAATAGCAAGGTTTCGTGATCGACGCAATCAAATGCCTTGGAAAGGTCACAAAAGATTCCTATGGCATCTTGGGCCTCTTCCCACGCGTTAAAAATGTGTCTTAATAAGGTTACACCGGCGTCGGTCGTACAACGTCCTTTGGTGAAACCATACTGTTGATCGTGAAGGATTTTATTCGAGTTGAAATGATTGAGCATTTGATTAAGCATTACCTTTTCAAACACCTTGCTGAAAACCGGCAACACGGATACGGGTCTATAATTATTTGTGTCTTTACTGTCCCCGGATTTGAAAAGTGGTATTACTTTACTGTATTTCATTAAATCCGGGAAGACTCCTTGATCCACACACAAATTAAATATTAAGGCTAAGTAAGGCGCAATAGTCTCAATTATGGACGTACAGACTTTAATGGACATTCCCCAAAGATCTTCGGACAATTTGATCTTGATTTGCCTAAAAGCTTTAAATACTATTATTGGGTTAATATGCTTAAAGTTAAATTCAATAGAGCAGGCTGAAACGTTCGCCCTTACAGAGTCAAAAGCGAGCGAGGGCGAGGAATTAAAATTTTCTGTAGTTTTCAGTGGGTTACTGGTAAAGAAATTTACAAATTCTTGAGCAATTTCTTTGCTATCGCAAATGAGACCACATGACGTCTCCAGTGCGTAATCAGAATCATGCTTTTTGTTCCTATTCGTTTCATTATTGATAATTTTCCAAACCGTTTTAATTGTATTGTCTGCTGACTTAACCTTGTTGCTAATGTATAAGGCTTTAGCTGCCTTGCAAGTGTTTTTAAAAGTTCTGGAGTAAGTAGCAACATATTTATTAAAAGTTTCCGTGTTTATATAAGGCTTATGGCCATACAGCTCGAAAAGTCTTTCCCTACTTTTTCTGAGTCCTTTAGTTGCCCAGTCACTAAATAAAAACCTAGGGCTGATAGTTTTAGTGTTCTTTTTAAAATAATTATTGAACTCGGTTTGGACTACCGAAAAGAATTCTTTATACAAAATGTCAACACTGTTCATTGAAAGGTCCATAACACCTAACTTACAAATTAAAGTGCTATTAAATTTATTTAAATTAACAGATGTTATTGGTCTGAATTGTATCTGCACTTTTTGTATTGGTATGTTGGACTCAAAAGTTACGGTTTGACCACTGTGATCAGAAGGGAGATAATTAATAATAGCTTTATCTGAATAGTCGCAGCAACAAAAAACATTATCAATACATGTAGCAGTAGTCGTAGTTATTCGAGTTGGTTCTACAAACACATTTGACAAATTGAATGATTTAAACAGATTTAACAATCTACTGGTATTTGAATTATTTTCTAAAATATTAATGTTAAAGTCACCACAGATAATTACTGATTTATTCCCAGTTACAAGTTTTGCCTAAACATCTTCCATAACAGACTCAAATAGAGAGTAGTTTTGATAGTTTGGGGGTCTGTAAACGCACACTATAACATGCTTATCTAGCTCAACACAAGACAGTTCAATGCTATGTTCAACCGACAGTTCAACTATGTCTTTACGAGTTTTTGATTTAATACAACTTCTAATTAAGATTAGTGAACCACCACGCAGCATTGATTTCCGGTTAAAACAACTGGCCACACTATAATTCTCATAATTAATTAACATTTCATAATCTTTTAGCCAATGCTCAGTTAAACAAATAATGTCAAACATTGTTTTTTCTAAAAACAATTCGATTTCCAATTGTTTGGAAGAAAAACCTTGAATATTTTGATGAAATAACTTCAAGGATTTCTGCTTAGCTCCCTTTCTACTGTTAACTATGTTAGTGCTAGAAAATACCTTTTTGTTATTAAGTGTAACTATACTGTTAGTGGTACCCTCTGTTGTCTTACAACTTACTGTAGTAAGTATTCCTTTTCCTCTCCCATTCCCTAACAACCAACTTCTCAATTCCCCCCCCCCCTGCAATACGAGACTAGTTTTTTAAAATTTTAAAATGTTTCCGACCAAGGAAGGCTAAGGTTTCTGCGGGAAAACTTTCCAATTTGTTCTCGATTCAGATTTAAATCCTCGGTCCAGACTTCTACTTTAATTCGCTGTATACACCGACACGGGATGCTTCTGGAATCAGGAATAAGCTTTCGCGGAGATCTTTTAGTTCCAACGGTTCTTGTTTGAGTTGTAACTATGTTTTGTCATAAAAACGAATGGAAAGTGGGATGGTAATGATGGCGAATATTGATAGTCATAACATAACATTATGTTCCCCGAAGGGTTAGGCAGATTTTGTATTTCGCCAGTTTCGTCTGTGTGATACCGTTAAGGCTTCTACATACCAGCGCGACTTGTCGCGCGACGCGACACGGCATAAAGGCCCCGCGTGTCGCGGGACGAGCGGTGCCTTTGTGTCGCGTCGCGTCGCGCGACAAGGCGCCCCGGTATGTAGAAGCCTTCATCGTGATGAAAAATCGAATTAGCGGATACTTCCGTATGGCTCATCAGCGGTAAGAAAGATGCATTTTTTATCATCGCGCCTTATACCACAAAACTTTACAAGTCTACAATTCCACAAAATTGTTAAATTGTAGAAAAAATTGCATTACACACAAATTACAAATATTTATGAGTTACTTCTTTCTATATATCGGATTATCGTAGTTTTAAATATTTACATATTGACGTAAGTTCTTTATGAATTGTTTAAAATACTTGGTGATTTATAATTAATACGTAATTAGTCTAATTAGTGACGCGGATTAAAGGCTTCTACATACCGGGGCGACTTGTCGCGCCGGTATGTAGAAGCCTTAACGGCCGATTGCAATCGAGCCGGAAACTTCCCGAAGGTCATTTGCTCCGAAATTCGTATCGATGTGCTATGAGTTTTTCTCCTAAACCATCGACTTTAGTATTTTCTTTCGCACCTCTTTTTTTACATATCCGTGTATTTTTGTTACAAACCTAATTAATATAGTACGTTGTTATGTGGATGTGATGCAGAAATCGTTTAATTTTTCCTGCCATAATGCGTCATGGCGTTCGGGGTTCGATTCCCCGCCACAGCCGCAAAATTAACACTGCAATTAGTACTATTTTACATTCTCTTCAATAATTAAATGCTCAAGTAAAAGTATTATCTCCTCTCTGAATAAACAAACAATCCTAAGAAAAGCAGTAAAAGAAGCTTAATTACAAAATTCTCAGTGTCGTAAAGAATATCAATGTACAAAAGTAAACTTTATATATTTACTTGTTCAATGGACGCCATTCCAGCTCCAAGGAGTTCTAGAAAGTAACTCCTTTTTGTTACTCAGTATAATGGCTATTATTGAGAAAGTCTTTTGTATAGATTTGCAGCGCCGGATTTCCGTCTAGGCATGACAGGCCCGGGCCTAAGCGTCCCAGCTAGGCTAGGGGCCCCACTCACCCAGCTACCCCGGCTAGGTAGCTTGCTTGCCTGACGGGGGTTGCTTTAAACTGTCAAAGAAATGTAATATTTCCGCTGCTTAATTTTTTCGCGCCCGCTTCGCTTGCAATGCATTTTAGTTACTCTTTAACTTTCTTCTAAAAGTTGACCAAGTAACTCCTATTACTGTATGAATAGTCTAAAGAAACCTAACCTATCCAAGGTGCCAAAATTTTCGAGCTCTTCCATCCAATGTTCTCTTAGAAAGATCCACTGTTCATTCACGCCCGCACCAGGTATGCTAAAAATCAATCATGTAGGTTTTTACAAAACTACTATAATTAGTATTTTTTGAAGAAATTGTCTGTTCAAGTAGGTACCTTGAATATTAAGGAATAAGAGGAAAATAACGTTTTTATTTAAGACAGAGATATATGCTAGTGACCTTGAGTGTTTAGCTTGCGTGTTCTGTACTGAGCTCACGCAACGCGTCGTACGTTCAGCCAGTAATAGAACTCGCCCATCAAGGAGCGCTGTCCCCAATTTGACGCATTATTAATTTATTATCCACAAACTAAAAGGTATTTTAATAAAACGCGTATACTAAAATTTCCATAATTAAATTATCTTTAAATTGGTGAAGGTTTCAGAAAAATACGTTTGGTAGATTTTGCACCATTCTCAGTTTTTATCCGCGTTAGACATAACTTTAGAAATTAATTTCACTATGTAATATAAACATAATCTAAAATATTCACATATTAAGTTATTGAGAAAATGCTCTAATTTAACATATATTTTATTCAAATCATTAACACTACTCGTTTAGACGTGATCTTCAGTATAAAATCATTAAAGTCGGTTATCGTCGCCTTAAAAACGACGTATGACGACCGTTGCATTATTTGTGATGTTTATTTTTATATTACTTAATTAAATTCGGTAAAAATACAATAGCATTTTATTTGCTGAATTTCCAAAATCGCTTCTAGGATGGGTGGGGCGGCCTCAAATGCCAAATGCCTAGGGGGCCTGGGTCTCTAAGTGCGGACCTGTAGAATGGTGTTATGTAGCAAACAAAGCTGGGGAAGCTTTCATTATTTGTAAAGAGTTCTATCGACATTTACACAAAAAGAGGAATGTAATATGTTTGAATATTAGGTCCGTAGCTCCCAAACTGTTGAGCCGATTTTAATGCAAGTTATTGTCATTCGTAGGATAGGTCAATTAAGTGACTTTGCAAGAAATCGTATTAAACAAAACATTCGATTAAATCGCACTTAACGTAGATTATCTTTAGCGCGGTTCATGGCTTACAAACTTTTAACTGATGACCGACTTTGTACTAGGCCTGAATATTTTGAAACTATCACAAATAAACATAAAACATTGATACTCACTTATTAGCGCGTACTTTGCTTTGCCTCTCGGCTCCACTTCATTTGGTCTTTCAGTTTTATCAGCAGCTTCCACGGACCACGATAACGTTACAACCAGAACTAATAAAAACGCCTTCATTATGATGTTTAAGATTTAAAAAAATATAACTATTATGCTAAAATAAATTTTAAAAAAATCGCTGTAAATCTAAAAACATTTTCCAAAAATGAAAACTTAAAGTAGTATATATATTGGCTTTTTTGTTACTGTTTTTTTTTTAAATTTGATAGACCTTCAGCTCAGCTCAGTGCCGTATTTTAAAATGACATTTCACAGTGTATATTGCCAGTCATACACAACGTGCTAATGTCACAAATCAACACTTCAGGCCCGTGAAAGTGTACTGAGCATTATTACAAGGTATTAACACGAATTTTCGTAATAGGAAGCGAGAGTTTTTCTAAAGTGAAGTAATATTTATTTTCGGAAGATTTGTTATTTCCACATATTTATATTAGGCATGCCGTCAGTTTGCGGGTGCTCGTGGCTAAATGATAACACGCTCACGGGTCCATCGAACGTGCCGTGGTCGGTTCGTGGATAAGTGAATGGGTGACCACTCATTCAAATCGAAACCACTCCGTACCTTGGAAAGCACGTTAAGCCGGACCCTGTCATTCGTGGATCTTTGTCTAGTCTATCTATCTACGATCTAGTTACGGCCCAGTCAGAAGCCCAAAAGTCTGACAACCAGTCTTACCAAGGGCTATCGTGTTACCCAGTTACCTGATTGTGTAGGTCAGATAGGCAGTCGCTCCATGTAAAATACTGGAATTCAGCTGCATCTGGTTAGGCTGGAAGCCGACCCCGACATGTTGGGAAAAGGTTAGGCAGATTAAGTTAGTTTGGAATCGAGATTGTCTTTGATCTGTCAAAGTTGTGTGAAATAGGTAGGTACTCTATTACATTTTTAACCGACTTCCAAAAAGGAGAAGGTTATATGTTCATCCGTATGTTTTTTTTTTGTATACTTGTTTACCGATTTTTCCGTCAATTGTGGACTGATTTTGTTTTTTTTTTTGAAAGTGTATGCTCCTGAGGTGATCCTATCGTCACCAAGTCAGAACGTGATGAGGCGATCCCATCGAAAGCATCGAAGCAAATCCTCAATAAATGACAAAAAACTAAAATACATATCCAAAGACACCGACTTCCGAAATTAAAGTTATTTTTCACTTTGTAGTGTTTTTTTTGACGTTGGTTTTTTTTTAGTGTGATAACGTGAATGACATAACTCCAAGTCTCTTCAAATACTAGAAACATGATTTCAAAATACACACCTAGTTCGATTATAGACATTCAAAAATCAAACGGTAAACTTGTAAACAAAACACCTCAAGATAAACGAGAAAAGAGCTCAGCAGAAGTCGAGGCCCTTAGTAAAATTATTGTTGCGGTTGAGGTTTGTGTGGGATGCATTGCTAAACATTTCTCCGGAATTTTAGCTTAATATTATTGTTGACTCAACCTTGACTTGTTACCGGAAAGCGGAAAGCGAATAACTAAGTGCCAAATTATATTCACAACAATTGTGGAAAACTTGGAAGATTATTAGTAGTATCAAATTGCTTACCTATACATATACAATTATTACACAAAGAACTATTTACACTATGAATGAAATAAATGATTGGAATGCACCGACCAATGCAATGGTTGTACCAAACTCGATTACTCGAATGAACCCAAAGATACTAGCCCCTGAAACCTCATATTTCATGAGACTACAGATACCATTTAAATCAAAGAGTAGACCGGGGGACGCGATAATGGTAGGGAAGACGTGCCCTTCGGATATGGAAGGATTATTATAGCCTACCGGATATGCATCCTTGAGCAAGCATTGCAATAGTGGAGCGACGGGTGATATTTAATTATGGGAGGGGCATCTTTTAATAGCGTCGCCTCAATTTTTGCTCAGGTCCTCTTGACTCTTGTCTGTGTCACTGCTATGCTATATTACACGTTGCTGATTCCAGAGTCTTCCTCTGAGATCTCGCTAGCAGCTTTCTTAATCTTATCTCGGTCTTCAGCCGTGTTCATCCAAAAATTTATTTCTTTGTGAAGTATGTCATGTCGCCACTGTAGCGGCACGCTGTATAAAGCTGAGTAGGCTTTTCGCTTCCAGTACCAACTTTAAGAGTTATTGACATCGCGTCAGTATCTTTTCCATTTCAATTTGGGCATCTTTTCTAATAAGAATCGCAAGTCCCCGATGTGCTTTTCCTGTGGTTCCAGATAGATAACCAATCGTAGTGCGTGGAGTTATGCGTTCCTAAGTTCATCCCTGTTTCTTGTGGGCAATATTTTTTATTTCTGATAATTTTTAATCCGGTTTTCCGGAAAAGACTATTCGGATTAAAAATCGGACTAACGACGACAAGACTCAGAACTGCAGTTCTGAGTCTTGTCGTAATTCAGCTTTATCTTTTGAACCAATTAACTCATTAGCTACGACTACTGTGTTAACAAAGTATAAAACAAAGTTATAAAAAGTTTTCTCATACTCTCTAAAGGTTTGCTTCTTGTTGAGCTAGCACATCGTAAATGTCGAGTGCAGGAAATGCTCAGTAAGTTGCAGCCAATCTGTCCGTAGTCTGTACATTTTATCACTGTAGCAATTCTAGTAACATTTTAACCCAGGTAGTAGATACTGTGCTACTGATCGTTACTTTGTTTATGTATCCTGTTTAAGAGTACTTATTGCTTTCATTTTAAGGCACAGATATATGTTTTATGTGACTTTTAAATCTGTTATTACACCTTCATAATTATAATGCAAGTAAGTTATGCATAAAATGTATGTTAAACTAGAACGCATACACATCAATTCTATATGTGAATATTTAAGTATTGTAGTAAAATACTTTATGAGATAAATTCAGGAAATAATGTCTACCCAAAGTATATAAAACGATATTACTTTCAAACTACTTAAGGGGACGATAACCGACTTTAATGATTTTATACTGAAGATCACGTCTAAACGAGTAGTGTTAATGATTTGAAAAAAATATACGATAAATTAGAGCACTTTCTCAATAACTTAGTGTGTGAATATTTTTGATTATATTTATATTACATAGCGAAATTAATTTGTAAAGTTATGTCTAACGCGGATAAAAAACTGAGAATGGCGCAAAATCCACCAAGCGTATTTTTCTGAAACCTTCACCAATTTAAAGATAATTTAATTATTGATCTTTTATACGCATTTTATTAAATACTTTTTTTTGTGTATAATAAATTAATAATGCGTCAAATTGGGGACAGCGCTCCTTGATGGGCGAGTCTTATTACTGGCTGAACGTATGACGCGTTGCGTGAGCTCAGTACAGAGCACGCAAACTAACCACTCCAGGTCACTGGCATATATCTGCGTCTTAAGATATTTCCATGGGTTATTCATATTTTCGTTACTAAAAATATTAATGTTACTTATGAAACCGAACGGTGGCACCGGTCGGCACGGGTGGCGCAGCGTGAGTGCGACGCGCATTTGTATGGCCAAGGTCAACGGCAATTACCCGACCCTTCATCAATTTGAACGCGATCAGCACGTCATCTAAACCACGCCACAGATTACCACATAAACTCCATGTACTTACACGCGCTAACTACCTACAGGGTGCCGGGTCGCACGCGACCCATTTTTCAATGGGTTGCTGACAGCCGCGAGGCGCACGTGGCGCGGAGGCGGCGCGCAGCTACAAAGCAAAACTCACTTTACGCTTGTAAAGTTAGGGTACATTTTCGTTCGCAGCGTCTAGGGATTCGAAGGTGTAGGCTATTGTATTGGAAATTTTGTATGGAGTGATGTATCTGGTAATCTGTGACCCCGCGTTTCAGAAATGTCAGTGTAATCATCGTTGTGGGATATTGACACTGACAGCTCTTGAACGCGTTTTAAATTTGCAAATCGCGTTCACTTTCATTGGTGAAATTCGCCAAAAGTACGAGTATATTAGCTACTAACTACCTGATTCCCTAATTTAATAGCCTGCTATTTAGGCTGCTGTATTTGCCTTACTGTACATTTTTTCTTTTTTGTTTGGCTGGGAATTTATCAAATAACTTCTTCGCTCTGGACTGAGCGGGAGGGCGTGTCAGACTTTTACTGACTTAAACCCACCCGTGTTCCTTCCGTTGCCTGTGTGCCAGAGCCACGATATCCCTTTCGGACAAACTCGCAACCCTGGCAGTGCCTTACTGTACCTGATTTTCCTGTTTCGCCAAGAAAATAAATAAAGAACCTAGGTACCTATCATAAATTAGTTTTTTTTTTTGTTTTCCCTTGATCATGAGTTTGAAAACTTGACTACAGCAGTGCCTAACAGGCTCAATATTTGTGTGCTTCTAGTTATGTTGGATAGTAATTACCTTATACATAATCTAATATAATATTATATATAAAATTCTTGTGTCACCGTTTTAGTATTTATATACATATACTCCTCAGTAACGTCTTGACCGATTTTGATGAAATTTTATATGTATATTCAGTAGGTATGAGAATAGGTTTATAACTAATTTAAATACCCCTAAGTGTTAAGGGTGGCTTTCCCATGGGATCGAAACCTACGTGGGTATAAAACCGCGGTGTGCAGCTAGTTATATATAGTTTTATCATTTAGGATTAAACAAAAAATTTGTATTATGTTTCATTCAAATTCAACAAATTGTTTTTCATTCTCATATCATAACAAAACTGAAAGAACACTTTATAGTGCAGTTACTATTGTTGATGTTGTTATAAACGCGTAAATTGTAAAAACTAATTTAAAAGAGTTTCGGCAGTTCGAGTTAACGTGGGCAATCATAAATAAATTTGTGAAAAGCCTTGAGCCGAGATTTTATAGGTCATACTTATTTTCAAGAGATTTTCATACTGAAAATTTAGATACATTCCTCAATATGTAGAGGTTGTTATTTGCCTTATACATTTATCAGTGGTAGGTCAACAATATTGCAACATTATGTGGAAATCATAGTTGATATTGAATCTCCATGATCTAAATTCAAGATCATACAGGTAATTGAAACTAGATGCCCTCACAATTAAACTTAACTGAGCAAATCATGTTTTGTTATTATGGAAAGTAGGTACTTGCTTATCTATACAATAAAAATGAAATGTTGTTCGTTGGTAAGCACATCACTTCAGAATGGCTGGACCTGTTTGGATTTTTTTTATCTTAAAATGTTCGTAATAGTCAGGTTCTTACGAAAGGAAAATTTTAAAAGTTGCCGGAAATATTGGCAAATTCAGGAAAACTGAAAGTGCATTTTTTATGGGAATTTTGTATTAATTATTGAAATTTGGACAGGACAACGTCAGTCGGTTCAGCTAATTAAAAATAGTAGTCAACTTTTATTTAAAACTAAATAAAAGTTGACTACTATTTTTAATCACAAATCAAAATACCAAAATACCGGTTTTACAAATTACAATCCCGATAACAAGAAACGGTAAAAATATCCCGGTATCCCGGTTTTTCGGTAACGCCGAATACCGGTGTTGTTATGTATGTAAAATCAAAAACATCCCCAGAATAAACATTAAAATCGTTCTATCAACATTGATCAGTATCGCAATGGCAGCAATCTTTTAAAACGCACTCAACTATCGCGCGATCCATTCCCGTACTTCGCCTGAGTGCTCACAAGCGAACAATGCGTTCACATCTACTAGCGTATTTGTAAATAAAACCTTTGATGTATTATCGGCGTTTTATATAACGTTTATCGTTTACGGAAATTGGTTCGTGATCAACGAAATCACGGGATGTGGCGAACGGCATTAAGGGTCGAACATACAAACGGTTCGAATGGAAAATTTTAGTTATAATTTTTTTCATAAGAAGAAACTTCAGCTAAAGACGCTTGAACCAAGCAATTACAACTATCGAAATTGAGGTTATTTTGCACTTTGTAATGTTTTTTTGGACGTCTGTTGTTTTTTTTTTGTAAAAAGTTATTTTTTTCACTTTTTAGTGGGTCAGTTTGCAATTTATCTAAGTTACAATAGCCTAATGTTAACTGCTGATCACATTTTACAAAATATTGCTTTTCCCGATGCCGGGGCGTTATTTTTGAGGAGTTATCCTGGTAAGAACCAGAAGAACAGGTACTGATGGTGACTTCACCATATGCATTGAGACGAGCATAAATTGCTTAGCAACCATATTAAAGTGTCTAATCGAATCGCAAATTGAAATACTTATTATTAAGTAGTTCCGGTGGCCATCCGTGGTCTTTATCACCAGTTCCACTTCACCAAATGGTGCTTTCTGAGTGAAAATGCATGAGTTACTATACACAATACTGAAATCGATATAGGTGTGCCTATAAAATTTGAGGATTGCCCTCGATTTCCATGGGATCCCCTCATCAGATTATGACTTGGTGACAATGGGTGGTCCCATTGTCACCAAGTCAGAATCTGATGAGCCTCGGCATCATACCCTTTCAAACAAAAAAACACTATATATTTAGTAAAATCCAGCACTTAAGAATTCATAAACTGCAAAGAAACAAAATCATCCAGTAACAAATTAACACCATAGGAAGAGAACGATCAGATTGAATGTTTCATCGTGATCATCACAGGTACAACCTTACGGTCTCACATAATCGATACGTAGATAATCGCATCCCTTTAACGACTTCATTTCAAGGACTTCAATTTGGAAGTCGGTTGAAAGCCGAACTTGTTCGACGTTTCCTCTAATTTTGAATGGTGGTAATATTGTGAAATTGCTTCCATACGTATATGCAATCATCGTTAAATATGGAAATAATGAGCCGTTCGCGTTTATGAGTCTAACGATATGGACTAGTGATGCGCTGACTGACACAGATATGTCGATGTTTTTGGTTCAATGTCAGATCTTGCTGTCTCAATTTATACACCAGTCTACGTTACATAAATAATGGATTTAATAAAGAGGGCTCATAATACATTATTTTTGTAGTTAGTTTAATAACCGTACTTTATTAACAGGGTAAGGTGCGAACATAACCAGACACTCATACACACGCCCACCCCCTCTCTCTCATCACACACACACACACATACACGCTCAGACATACTCATAACTCTGTTGTTTTACCGTGTTTTTATATTTTAGTTTTTCCGTTAATAAGTCTTATGTTTTAACCGTCGACTGATACTGATTTTAACTACCTTATTATGTTTTATATCATGACACTCGACTGTCAACTATGTAGCGACACTTCTCCACGATGTTTTAAGAGCAATAATAGAACCCATGGCTGAACGCTGGCCCTCAAAATACAGGTCCAGGCCTAGTTTGGGGGTTAGGATCAGATTCTTGGCAATACATTTGTGTGCTATATTATTTCGACCTACTTGTTTGTAATATGTATTTTAAGTGTCAAATAAATGTTTTTATTTTATTTATTTATTTTAATCCAATATCATTGCGAGCTTATTAGATACAATATTCTGGAATAATTTCGCAATTTATTTTAATGAAGATTAAGGGCTCAACTTACGTCCATTTCATAATCCAAGGGCCGCGGGTTGTATTATAATATCAAAACCGAATCCAAACAATGTAATGTAACTAAATATTATTTATTGGTAAAACTATTTACATTCTCGCTCATCCGAGACCTGCTTCTTTGCCTCCTTTATTATTAACTAGCTGTACCCGCGGTTTCGCTCACGTGACTGTGTATTCTATTGGCATTATAAGTTAATCAGAACGTGAAGTAATATCCTCTTAAACATCGGTTCATATTGTTAATTTAAACTAAAACTTGTTAGTAGGACCATCTTTGGTTTAAGTAAATGAACGAATAAAATTAGCAATCCGGAGTCCTAACAGTAAAAAAGTGCGTATTTAATGAAAAACCTTAATTGTGATTTATTTCACATAATTAAGAACTTGAACATCCGATTGAAGAACAAAGGTAAGGGTGAGGTATAGCGTGATGATATTCATATCACAGGTTAAATATAAGGAGGAGAGAGGAGAGGAGGAGGAGGAGGAGGAGAGAGGGGGGGAGGAGGTTGAGTTTCTAAATCCGTATTAGCTGCGTGTAATATAAAAAAAAAATACATAAAATATTAGGTTTCTGCACTCCTCCTCCATGTTAAAACTTTCACTGTGCCAAATTTCATACTCCTCCGTTTCGCTTCACGTGTAAATAATGATAAGTTGTCACGTAATATTTTGAAATCATTTTAAATATCATGTAACATGACATCGATAGAGCACAGTCCCATCACTATCACAATATTATTAAGAGTATAACGCATGTTTCTCTTGACGATCGAACTAGTCGGCATAGTGATAAACTAATGTTAATGGCACGACCATGTTGGCGTCACATATTGGGTGTTAGAGCCATGATGAGTAAGTAGGTACCTATAGCCTTAGAAAAAACCATGAGAAGAAAAGCTGCAGCATCTTTCTTTGTAGTAACATATCCTGGTATCATCGATCCGTTTCCCAAGGGTACGAAAATATAAGAAAAAAAAAAGAAAAATGCGTTTATTGGCATTACAGCAAAAAATAAACCTTAAAACTATAAATAACAGAAAACAATTAATTATAATGCCAAAAGGGCCTCAGCTCAGCATAATGTCAGATGACAACACAAGGTGTACCACCTGACGCTGATTTTCAGCTGCAACCCACAATATCTTTTAGAACTGATTATGACAGGGGAACAGCAGAATTTATACTGATAGGCAGTCACTCGGTGTGAAATAATAGTATTCAGTTGCATCTGGTTAGACTGGAAGCTGACCCCAACATGGTTGGAAAAAAGCTACGCAGATGAGGAACTGATAATGACAGCAATTTTAAAGGTAGCATCATATTCTCAGTAGAAGTTAACAGACTATGATAAAAAAACAAAGAAAAAGTATTTATTGGGACTCACAACTGAAATTCACACAGTTCCAGGAAGACGGACCACATGGCGCTGCCCCGTTTCTATAAAATGCCTCTGTGAACTGGCAGAGCGCGCATTACCACTCCTTCTTCAAATTGTGAACATCAAAATTATAACTACTGTTTAAATTCATAATGGTTTTTCTAGCATAAACTTTGAACCTGTAACTAGATTCAGGAGTAAACCAAAAAAAATATTACTAATCAGACAGCATAAACAGCCTATATCGTTCTCACTGCTGGGACACAGGTGAGAGGGAGTGGGCCGTAATCCACCACGAGGGCCCGTTGCGGGTTGGTGTAAGTCGCACATAGATGCCATGCCATGTGTGTGTGTGACGTTTGTAGGTGTGTATGTATGTATGTGGTGTGTGTGGGTGTTTGAGGTGTAGTGTGCTATGTGGGTGTGGTGTGTGTGGTTGTGTGTGTGGGGTGTGGTGTGTGTGGCGTTGTATTTACCTGGGGAAGCAAATGAAAGTTATACAAAAAATGTAGGGGAACATACCCAACAGTGGGTAAACACTTAAATTGCACACGATTTTTCTTAGTTTTTTCTACGTTATAATTATATTCTAAGACAAATTGGACAAAAGGCACTGAAAACACAAAGTTTAATCATTTAGTAGGTAGCTAGACTGACGGCGCCGGATCTAGCAGAAGTTTTTCTTAAGGCTCAAACACATAAACACGTTACGACGTCGCGTCGTACAACGATGCACGTTTGCACGTACAATTTGGTACAAATTTGGTACAATTTGCCGTGCCGTGGCACGTTGCGACGTCGTAACGTGTTTATGTGTTTGAGCCCTTAATTTGCACTGCACGTGACTTTAAACGTTGCCAGGAGTAAAGTAAAGGTTTAATAATAGCACAATTACTATAGTTTTCATTTGATTTCAAAACTGAAGTCTTTCAATTTTGTCTCTAAAGTTTGCAAACGCGGGGTGCGTTTCCACGGCCCACTTGCATCAGATCACTAAAGATTATTATCGCTAAACATTTAAACATCATTATGTCGCTGTCGTGTTGTTCCAAATGTTGGTAATAATACCTTTGATATTTTAAAACTTTTCCTTTTCACTTTGAGTAATGTTTTAATAAAAAAACACGATTCCCTCATCTCTATCTCATGCTTTAAAACTATCGCAATTTCAACTCAGTAATTTTCCAATTTCGCCGGCCAACGTGATGTAAGTTTGGTGACTTTTCAAGTCGTAACTTTAAACTAAGTGAGACTTCAAGGTCCGATTTTCCGGGAAATAATTCTCTCGCTCGTTCTGTCGCTTGTGTCAAAGTTTCCTTTTTTTGTAAAGAAGAGAGTAAGTTTTTAAGTTCTCTTGTTACAATGAGAATGTGTAATGAAAGTGGAAAGTAGATTTTTAAGGAACTTGATTAAAACAGAAATTGATGTTTAAATGCAGATAGTAATATTTACCAGTAATATTTCATTTGCGAGTATACAGTTCGTAAATAGTATAAAACGAACTTGTTATGTAGTATTCAAATGCATGGGTTTTCCCCCTTTTTTTTTTTTTTGGGTGGGAATTAATCAAATAACTTCTCCCGCTCTGAGCGGAGCGGGAGGGCGTGTCAGACTTTTACTGACTAAAACCCACCCGTATTCCTTCATTTGCCTGTGTGCCAGGGCCACGATATCCTTTTCGGACAAACTCGCAATCCTGGCAGGCATTGGCCCTAACGGACCCCGTCAGTTGGTGCTGACAACTCTTTGAGGCGCGCGTGGAATACAACGCGCCGTCGACCCGGGCTTGGTCCTTATCGGACGGCGAGCTACCCATCAGTCACCGTCCGCAGGCCCGCGTACAGCGGATTACACAAACTTATAGGCTAGTAATAGGGAGCATATAACATGGGAGCATCTGTACCCGAACTAGGACGAGTCCTGTATCTTGGCATACAGCGCCAGACTCGTCAAAACAGACAATAATAAATATTAGCCCAAAAGACATGCAAAAAGATGCATCACTGAATGATCTTAAACAAGAAAAACTAAAACCATACAAAAATGAATGTGTGTATCTGTGTGTATGCGCGTCTAATTTTGTGTAGGTGTAGAGTAGTGGAAGGTGTTGGGGTGTTGGGTAGTGTAAATACGTCTTATCGAAAAATAAAATAAAAAAAAACAATGGACAGGTTCTCTGTTTCCTCATTTGAAAGACCAATTAGGTTATGCACCTTCTTCTTACATAAAGATTTGTTGAGCGGCGGATGTGTGTAAAGTATATTGCCTTAAGGCGACGATAACCGATTTTTAATGATTTTATACTGAAGATCACGTCTAAACGAGTAGTGTTAATGATTTGAAAAATATATATGTTAAATTAGAGAATTTTTTCAATAACTTAATATGAGAATATTTTAGATTATGTTTATTTTACATGGTGAAATTAATTTGTAAAGTTATGTCTAACGCGGATAAATAACTGAGAATGGCGCAAAATCTACCAAGCGTATTTTTCTGAAACCTTCACCAATTTAAAGATACTTTAATTATTGATCTTTTAATATACGCGTTTTATTAAAATACCTTCTGGTTTGTGTATAATAAATTAATAATGCGTCAAATTGGGGACAGCGCTCCTTGATGGGCGAGTCCTATTACTGGCTGATGAACGTACGACACGTTGCGTGAGCTCAGTATAACACGCAAGCTAACCACTCAAGGTCACTGGCATATATCTCAGTCTTAACCATGCCAGTACCTACAGACTATTAAAGTGTGAATGAGTGTTACAGCCTTACAACGCTGTATCTAAAGGCTCCATACATACTACAAAGCCTATAAGATTACAAACAAGGCTGCTCCAATGCCATCTAAGCCCGACATGATACTGTTACATAAAGCTTATTTCGAAGTCCTGGCATTGTTTTTAGAGCTTTTCGCAGGCGTAAATTAAGTCTCATGAGGGGCTTGTGGCTAGGTGATAACAGCCGTACGGGTCGATCGATTTGGTTAAGCGCTTGCCAGGGTTGGTCCGTGGATGGGATGGGTTGGTTTACATACCAAGACCCCTCCGTGCCTCGGAAAGCACGTTAAGCGTTGGTCCCGGCTGTCATTCGTGGATCTTTGGCAGTCGTTACGGGTCGACAGAAGCCCGAAAGTCTGACAACCAGTCTTACCAAAGCGTATCGTATTACCCAGTAACTGGGTTGTGGAGGTCAGATAGGCAGTCGCTCTATGTAAAATACTGGTATTTAGCTGGATCCGGTTAGACTGGAAGCTGACCCCAACATAGTTAGGAAAAGGCGGGCAGATGATGAAATATAATATTTATATTTTAATTTTACGGGCAACTCATTTCTGCGCAAGAGGGCAGCGTCACTGTTGTCTATAGGTAAGTGTTTCTAAAAGATGAGAATTATCTAATTTCACACACTAATAATCCACATACCCATACCACCCCATATACAAGACAATAAGAGTAGCAACGGGTATCTTATACACATTTTAGCCATAGTTTTCGACAAGTTACCCCACGTACGCACGGGCGGTTTTTTAACAAGCACCGGTTTTTCAACTCCCTGCGTTGAACTGAGCGTTGATAATCCAGTGTGCGGCAAGAAGAAAGAAAGAAAGAAAATACGTTAAATTGCGGTAAATTGAAAGCAAAGAAAGAACATGAATATGAAAGAACAAATTGGGCGAAAATATGCGTCACATCCACGCAAAACGGCTATCGCTCAGCATAATGCTGTGACCCTATGTGAGACAGAGCCCCAGCGCTGGTTTTAAAAATAGCGTCGCGTTAAATAAGCACTCGTGCGTACTAAGGCTTATACGAGTATCTCCTCATGGCACAATAACTTCTTTAGTCTGTGCCCATATCATAGTCGAATGGGCAGACGAAAATGTATGATTTGTGAAAGCGAATAAGATAGATTAGATGGGCTTGCCCTACAATTTGTCATCTAGTAGATGAAGTGGGGTTGACCGACATGTAATATTGGATTCCGGGGTTTGAGCGACAGTCAGACGTTGCTTCTCATAGAGCTTTAGTTTATTGGAATACAGCAGCTGAGCTGACCTGGTATGATACAAGTTATTGATGATAAAGTGATAGGTAATGATTATGACATCAGAATATCTGATAAGATAGCTCAGTGTTAATCAAAATCAAAATCAAAAAATATTTTTATTTCACATAAGCCTACATGGGCACTTATGAAACGTCAGAAGCTAGGTGCACGGTTCCAATTGGTCGTTTCTTATGGAGAAGAGCCGGCAAGAAACTCCACGGTCACTATTTTAAAAAAAAATGGCTTTTACAATGTTTTCAAATTACAGTGTTAATAGGTATAGGAATAGGACAGCGTAGGCCCGTCAAAAGTACCAGGTACTTAACAAAGTAGAAAATGGTCTACAGATCTACAGTGTATTAAGGCTACAACGTCCTCACATTAACATAAAAACAATATAAAATATGATTAAAATAATAAAAGTTAGAACCTTGTTGAAATTAAAATTGTAAAAAAAAAACATCGATTATGTCAAGGAAGTATGTAAAAAATAAATAACATAAACATCGCAACTTGGGAGCAGTTAATAGACATTTACATATTTTTGCCGTTAATGAGGTACCAGGGAAGCCACATTTGCAGAAGGAATTAATGCCAAACTTCCTTGTCTTCAACGTAGTCTTTAATCTTATAATATGCTTTTTTGATAAGGACACGTTTGATATGGGTTTTGAATTTTCCATCGCTAAGTTCTGTAACAGACTTTGGCAACTTGTTATAAAAGCGGATACTGTTTATAAGAAATTACTTGCTTGTTTTAGTTAATGGGTATCACAATTTCATGTTTACTACGTGTATTTATATTATGGAAATCACTTCTTATCTTAGTTAAAAACACACACACTGAAAAGTCTTGGCAACCAAAACTACTAAATAATTTGAATTGTTTACCCCAAACACATACTTATCTTGTAGACAGAAATGTGAACTTTCCTCATTATTAGGATGCCCGAAAAGCGTATGACCTTACCTAGGAATTTTAACTATGAAGCACCAAATAATTTATATGCTCTCAAAGCCGCAAAAACGAATACCGCAGCCAGTAAACAATATGAGCAGTAACTCTCATGTCTAGACTGGCAGAATTTCAGTCTATCTCTAAAGTTTTGCCGCCTACTACATGAAATATGACCTGTAAGCCGATGTTATTCACCTACTGGTAACTGAAAACACTAAAATGGTACATTTTCTTTACGAGGAAATAGATAAAACATAACTTCACCCTGTATTCGATGAAGGGTTCCGTAGTTGGGATGAACTCGCGTAGTGAGGGTTCCGTACAATGAATATGTTATTTATCATGTTTTTATACCTAGATATTTTATCCCAAGAACAACACTTAACATTGTAGTTGAAAAACATGATCCCCTATACATTCCAACTGCATGTAAGTTTCGCACAATATTGAGTGATTTACCATGTTATTTTAAGATCACCAAAAGTGACCCCAATAATCAAAATTCATTTATTTACGTAACACGTCCGTGTTTGGGTCACAGAATTTCATATGTGTACCAAATTTCAACTTAATCGGTCCATTAGATTCGGAGCAAATCGGCTGTGACAGACTGACAGACAGACAGACACACGAGTGATCCTGTAAGGGTTCCGTTTTTTCCATTTGAGGTACGGATCCCTAAAAATAAGCCAAAGCACATGCATAGGAGCCGCGGTGGACTGCACTATAACGCAGTAGGTAATCGTTTCAGACAGATTCAAATTTCGAATGAGCCTAAACACCATCGCCTTTATTTCTTTCCTCAGTTATGTTAGTGAGTTCTCGTGTAAAAGGGGCCATTTATTGAAAAAAGTCCTAATGGAAAAACTTGATAACACTTCACTTTACCCAACCCAGGGATCGCACACAGGATTTAGTTTTGATATGAAACTAAACAATTAACAATTAAATAAAAATCTCAACCGCTTCCATTCATACATTTAACAAGCATTCCATTTTTACGTTGCTTAGATTCAACGAGCCAAAACATAAAAAAAAATTGAGATCATACGAGTGCTTACAAATAAATAAAATTGAAGTGTCTATTTGTAATGTCAAAAAGACAGGTTTTCACTAAATGTTTAAGAAAGTATATACGGTACTTAACCCAAAAAATAACATTTTTTAAATGTTTTGTCTGACTGTCTGTTTGTTCCGGCTAATCTCCAAAACGGCTGGTCCGATTTTGGACGGGATTTTCACTGGCAGATAGCATATATTATAAGGAGTAACTTAGGCTACTTTTATTTTAGAAAAAACCCCACGCGTGTGAAGCCGCGGGCAGCAGCTAGTTATATTTTATACATTCAGAGTACCTATACTCTGAATTTATATAAAAATAGTTCAAAAGAACGGTAAAATTTATTTGTTCCGAATGTTTTCAGTTTGTTATGAAAAGCACGACTCGTTTTATTTTTAGGGTTAAAAAGGAAAAAACAGAACCCATATCGGACTCGTGTATCTGTCTGTCTGTCCGTCACCGTCTGACACAGCCGATTTGCTCCGAATCTACTGGACAGAATAAGTTGAAGCTGTATACAAATATGAATTTCTGTGATCCAAACACGGACGTTGTAACTTAAATAAATGAATTTTGAATATGGGGTCACTTTTGGGGGGTGAAATAGAAAATTAAAAAATAAAGTTTTGCAAACTGTACCGTCTGACATATTAAATGAAAGGGCTTGTTGTGAGGATCTCAAATATATTTTTTTTTACAATTTTTAAATAAATAGTTAGTTTTAAAGTTATTTAAGAAGATAGATGAAAATTTACCATTTTTGAGCCTATTTTTTTTAATGTAAGCTCTATTTTTCTCTAATAGATAAGCGATAAGGGGAGGGGGGTGGTAAAAAGTACAAAAATTGTTCTTTACTTATAGATTACAAGAAAACCTTTATGAAGCACAGACTTCTTATAGGTTTTCTTGTAATCTATAAGTAAAGACTACTTTTTGTACTTTTTATAATAACATTTGAAATTTCTCAATATTGTGCGTACAAACTTACATTTGCACTTGGAATGTATGGGAGAACATGTTATTCAACTACAATGTTAAGTTTGTTCTGGGGATAAATTATCTAGGTATAAAAACATGATAAATAACATATTCATTGTACGGAACCCTCACTACGCGAGTTCAACTCTACTTGTCCGGATTTTTTTCTAAAACTGAAGCAATGCTTAAAAATCTATCTATCAACAGGAGTCGGGCAAAAATATCGGGAATACCATGGCATCTTTGATAAACTTATCAGCAATCAAAACTTTAAAACTATTCCTAAAACGAACCGTCACGAATCCGGCTGAAAAACTGACACGAAGTAAAATTAAGAAAACTCCTTCGACAACTTTTAATATATTTTGATAGTTACATTCGTTCTCGGTGGAAGTCAAGAATTTTATAAATTAGAACTTTTTCAGTGGTTTTAAGCTAAGTGGAAGCAAGTCTTTGGTCACAGGCTCCGAGGAAAAGTTCGGAGTTCCCATTTATAAAGAAATTCCTCGCGAGCCCAATTTCGGTCACTGCTTGCGTTGGTTAAAAGTTCGTCGTACCCGAATGTTTTATGAAAAATATTAATTGCCTTATTTTTACTGAAAATCTCGACGTAGGTATGTTAATTTAAGATATTATTCAATTAGAAACCGGATTAATGAAAATATAAGACGTGATCTATTGTCAGAAGGAATTTCATGAAAACAATGGTTTTCACGGACAAAATCCGAAGATTTTATTTAATGAAAAAATAAGCAGTAAATTATGACTGTTACGTCAGAATATACCTTCTTTTTCCCTCTCTAAAAAAATATCACAATTTCCATAACCACCGACCATGGTTCCTTCAATATATTTTTTTATTAATGGTCTGTGACACGACCCGTCACTGTGACCATCAATTGCGCGTTTGGATAACTAGTGGACCAAAAAACTAGTATCCTGTAACATTTGTGAGAGATAGATCGGTTTTATCTTCAATATTTGGAGGGTTTTGGATTGTGGTCTGTGGAAATTCACATTTGAGTCTTGTCGAGCACGAACTTCATAGGGACAAATATCAATATTTTCGGGAACGGGTATGTAAATTTGTAGTTTTTCATCCATTCGCCAATTTTGGCAATTCTTTTGGCTCCTACTTTGGGGGCAGGATTTCCTACCGCCCTGTATGAGGTTCAGCTGTACATGCAGAGAGTTGTAACCTACCTCATCGTGCTGTTCAAATCCTGACTGCGCAAGGCCGCGTCGCGTCGGGAAAACTACACCACCGATAACCCATTTTTCTTAAAACCTAATCATTTTATTTCGACTCCGTAGATGCGAACGCGAAAAACGATGTTTTTTTTTTGATGTCAACTCTTCTAGGCGCACTTAATCCAGCTTGATTGCAACCGAACTTTTAGGGTTAGGGCGTAAACCGACGACGTTAAAATGGCAACAAAAATTTTAATCAACAATTTGCTTGATCTTTAAAAAAATGTATCGTTTTTTTTTCAACTTTTTTTTTGTTTATAAACACATACATAAATTCACTCCTTCTTCCCATGCGGGTAGGCAGAAACTATAGAACACCTGCTACGCTCCTTAGATACTCCTTTTGCTTCGTTTACGTTTATTTTATAAATCATGGTTTAAATTATATAAATTCTGAGTGACGTGATCCATTTTTCTTTTAACCTAACCTAACCCTTCGGGGAATACAGGCGTGATATTATTTTTTATTTATTTATTATTAGGCTCTGCAACAATGAGTACACTATTACTTTATACTTTGTACATTGCAAACGTAAGCCTAAGGGCTTGTACACACCACGTTTTTTAAACGCGCCGTTGACGGGCGTTTTAGAAACGTGCGTCGATGGCGCGCTTTTATCCTACAGAATAGACTGACTTGCGTGCGTATCGCGTCTGTATCGCTACAAACGCGCGTCGACGGCGCGTTTAAAAAACGTGGTGTGCTCAGGCCCTATGCGCCTCATTACTTAAATAACAGCACAGCATGCACTACATTATGCGCAGATAATAACACAAGTAATTAATTAAAATAAGTACATTTATATAGTTTTTGTTTTATGAATAGAAGCTCAATTGATTACAATAAATTAAATAGATTTATATAAATTAAAATAGGTTAGATTTTATTTTTATTTACGTTATGTGATGTTATAGCAGAGTGCAGTTGTCCACTACCGTTAACCCTTTTGCTGAATCTATGGTAAGAATAACAGGAAAAGCAATGACATAATTATGAACGAAGAGAAAAAGATAAAGAGACAAAGCGTTGCAGACAGAATTATTTATTATTTATTCGTCGAGCCCTTGTCACCGCCGGCGTACCAGCGGTATTAGAACCAAATGGATTGGTACGTGACGATGGGAAGAGACCAGACGGCATGACGTTATTGCCTCTGAAGGTGGGTAGGCCTCTGGTGTGGGACGCAACCTGTGTCGACACCCTTGCGCCATCTCATATTCCGACCACGGCTGGCTGTGCTGGCTCCGCTGCTGCGGCTGCTGAGACCCTCAAGCGGCGCAAATACTGTAATCTTATGGGTAACTACAGTTTTGAGCCGTTTGGGGTCGAAACGCTCGGGTCATGGGGCCCGAGTGCGCGTCTCCTTTTTAAGGAAATTTCTCGCCGACTGATCGACACTTCACGTGACCAGAGGGCTGGCTCGTTCTTCGGCCAAAGAATTAGCATTGCCATTCAACGTGGCAAAGCTGCCAGTCTTCTGGGCACGTTTCCGGATGAAAGCGATTTTTTTTCATGTTGTAATTTTTTTATTGTAAGATTATATGTGAACGAAGCAAGTTAAAAAAAAAACATAATTACTGACAGACTAGCTTACTACAAAATAAACGTTTATTTCATTGTTGTCATTCTTTTTCACAAAATTAATGCTGCGTGTCACATAATATGAAATACTTAAACATTCTGAAGAGACCTAATTGAAGCAAGCCTTAATATTAAAGTATATCAAAATAATTCTGTCTGCAACGCTTTGTCTCGTTTTAGGGTTCCGTAGCTTTTAAAGTTGTCTGTTATCTAACAACTTTTCATAGCAAGGCTTTTAATAGATATATTATTTTTACTTTTTGATATAAGCCACATAGCCATATACCTCTTTAACTTAAACACGATAGTTAATATAAGTAAGAATAAATTATATCTAGTATTTGTAACCCTAGCGATTACTTTTTTATTTTCACTGTATTGTATTCTATAGTTAATCTGTGAACAGCGTTGTGGGCTGCAATATTGTCTACTCGTTTTGTGTATTTCTTGTTTCTATTGTTTTATATTGTAGCTGTTTGTTGTTCCATTCGAATAAAAATAAAATAAAATAAACGATAGGTTGATGTTTTTTTAATTTATTAGAAATTACATCTACGGTCAGTAACCTGTGGCTAACCAGAAGTTCGTTTACTATATAACTAGTTTAAATATACAGGGTCAAATAAAAATTGCTAGCAAAACTCCGCAAGTCCGCAGACGTGTTGATCGAAATCTAAACATGATTAAACGAAAAAGAAATGAAGTTGATGAGATTTTTTGTGGAGTCATTGACCGCAGTTAGTTAAGTTACTTGAAATATCAGTTTAAAAAAACCTTTTATTTTATGTGAATACTTCACAGACGTGATTGGTATCGATACCTTAACACGATAAAACAAAAAGAAAAGAATTTTCTCAACTCCTACTTTAAGTAACAACACTACCAGCTGTCATTAACTACAAAAAAAAAAAAACTTTTGTATTTTTATTTTATCGTGTTTATTTAACAATACCCATCACGTCTGCAGAGTTTTGCTAGCTAATTTAATTTGACCCTGTATATGTAACAGAATTTTAAAAGCTGTAAAAGTTAAACCAACCCATTGATACTGCTCACCACCTAGAAACCCTTCAAATGTACTCGTAAATAACAGTCCGAAAAAGCTCGGTGGATGGTGGTAAATCGTCCCTAATTGATGTAAGTGAGAGATTCACTCAGTTTAATTACGTTAACTTGGCACCCAGCCAGGTGAAGCGGTTTATTTGATTTTACTCTTGATACCTGATATTTATATGTTTAAAGCGATTATTCAAATATAATTATGATTATACAAGTTGTAATTGAAATAACTGAAAATCTGAAAAGGAGTTATTGTACACACATAATTCGACAAATGTAGGGAACAGCTGATTTTTTTTCACAATTTCGTGCTTGGTCTCACAGTAGACTTTGTTCATAATGATAAGTACATGTAACTGTCCAAGTTTTTAGTAATAATTTAATTACATGTATTGCAGCGTTGAAACTTTGCGTGATAACTTTTTCAACAACAATTCACAACATCAACGATTTTTTATTCTTAAATTTTTGGATATTCAAATACATAGATAGGTTTCCAAACAAAATTGTCAAAGTTTTACCCGACTGCGTGACGTAAAGGAGGGTAAAGGCTCCTACAGACTGGTGTGATATCGCGGGCGCAACAAGGGTCGCGCTCACCAGTCTGTACGAGCCTAAATATGTTTTATAGGTTCAAGAGTCGTGGAGAATTGCTGCTTGAACAAGTCACAACATTTTTACCCGACCGCGTGACGCAATGGAGGGTAATGTGTTTATCAGCCTATGTTTGATCCTTTGTGGTACTCTAGAGAGCAAACGCGTGGGTCGATTTTGATGATTCTTACGTCAATCGATTTGTCTTAATCTTGTGAGTGTCACTAAAGACATGACAGTAATCAAAAGTTATTATGGCGACAACCAGACGCCATATTGTGAAAAAGAAAAAAAATTAAGTCGACGAATTACGTCAAGTGGGGTATCATTGGATAGGTATTTGAAAATCATCTTTATTGATATATGAAATGCTAACTTATTGAAGACTGTAGTGCAGTGTATTGATGTGCTTCTGAAATTTAAAATCAATGTAGCCGTCTCCTGTCGTTTATTGAATTCTGCAGTGTGGTTACCTTACCAGCGACATCATCGCCCGATGGTACCTATAAGTTTATTGAATTCTGCAGTGTGGTTACCTTACCAGCGACATCATCGCCCGATGGTACGTATAAGTTTATTGAATTCTGCAGTGTGGTTACCTTACCAGCGACATCATCGCCCGATGGTACTTATAAGTTTATTGAATTCTGCAGTGTGGTTACCTTACCAGCGACATCATCGCCCGATGGTACCTATAAGTTTATTGAATTCTGCAGTGTGGTTACCTTACCAGCGACATCATCGCCCGATGGTACCTATAAGTTTATTGAATTCTGCAGTGTGGTTACCTTACCAGCGACATCATCGCCCGATGGTACCTATAAGACCAGTTGAAAAGGCCAATCTTGGCCCAACCTACCGGGGTACGATGTTGGTCATTGTTTTTGTTTTTTCTTTTACTCTCAGTTAGTTTTAATCATGGTCTGGCAGTTTGAGTATAATTATTCTCTGATTAATCAGCTAAGCTTATATCAATCTACTGTTGACTCTCGTTCGACCACAAAACCGTGGTTGATTTGTTGTACAAGCTAAACAACTATAGCGCAAAGGCGCGTGGCCAAAATCGTAACTATAGTTGCCATCTTGTTTAAAGAATAAATTCAAGTGTCGTTTCTCAAAACAATTGGACAAAATTTTCACCAACAATGGCCTCCTGTCAACGTCATTCGAGCACCGTAATCCTTGTAGCAATGTACACGACATCCAATTAAGGAATTTGACGTCAGACTGACATTCGATACACGTTGAACAAGTGTCTTAGTACTTGTGGCAAGACCCCTAGTTCTTATCCAATTTGCGTTCCATTACCTCGCAAATAATGTTATACAATTTTAACACGTAGAGAACCCAACCTCAGAGAACAACAGTTCTTATTGAAATTCCCTCGAGTACCTGTGTTACGTGTACGAGTAAGTAATTGGGTTCGTTTTATGGAGAACGTGGGGCGAGCACGGAGGCAGGCTGCAGGCAAAGGAATCTGAGACACGATCCGTATTGACGGTGGAGTAAGGATTAGTAAGGAGAATATTGTTGTAAAGGGCTTTGGAAAAGTAGGTAGCATATTAAATTGTAATTATTTTGGTGTGGAGTTTATTTTTTAAATGATAAATGATTTTTATTTCTGTAAGTAGGTTTGTACAAACACGTCAATCATATTTTAAAAACTAGATGAGGTCGGCGAAATGTGGTTCTTTACTTGGTTTTTCCAGTGACGTGGATACAATTTTTAAAGACGCAATGAATTTGGACTTTAAACCGACCTGAGATCACGCAAAAACATTATCGAACCCGCGACTCGTAGCACTATTTTATGTGCTTAAACTACTGCACCAAGATTGCTATAACACTGTTTTCCTATTTTTCCTAGGAATTTGGAAGTGGCTTTTGGTTTATAAGTACGAGTACGTGCATACCAAACTGTGTAGTAGGTACTATTAGCAAGATGATGATTTACCTAAAACATAATTAAACATAATTTAATAAATCAAAAAAATCTTCAAAGACAACATGTTTAGCAAGTACTAGGAAGGTACGGTCAGCAACAAAAGTCTATTAACAATGCAGCTACTTTTACGCATCATCTAAATTAACAAAAAAATATTCGATACATTGTGTAACAGCATTTCATAAAATATATAAGAGTAATTAAATAGGAGATTATTTAATTTGACTTCTATTCCGATTTTAATTCAATAATTAGAATTTAGAACCTGTACTTAATCATTATCAAGCAAAACATGTAAAACATTATTATTTTGTAAGTAAAACCTGTGGTTTGCTATCGTCTTAATGCATACAAACCACATTAATTATATTCGTGCAAGTTATAAAACTTAGCTCAAAACTTAATTACTGAGTAAATCTCAACTAACTAACTTAACTGGCCGCATAAGAAGTTTAAATACCTATAGTTTTGTTTACTTGTTTCAGTTGAAAACATACGGGCTGGGCGGCCATCGGCGTTTTAGTGAGGTAAGTACACTAACTTGTAATTCTCAACATCATTTATTCAAAGTATTATTATCTTATCAAAAAAGTATGGGGGAGACCTTTGCCCAGCAGTGGGATAAAATATATATTTTTTTTTTAATTACATCAAGTTTTTTTTTTTGGGTGGGAAATTATCAAATAATTTCTCCCGCTCTGGGCGGAGCGGGAGGGCGTATCAGACTTTAACTGACTAACACCTACCCGTATTCCTTCATTTGCCTGTGTGCCAGGGCCACGATATCCCTTTCGGACATTACATCAAGCTTGGGTTCTGAGCTGTATTATGCTGTTTGACTGAGGCCCTCAGTCAAACAGCATAATACACATTTACTTAAGATTTAAATACAAAAATACTGCTGAAAATTGAAAACACTGACCCTTTTGTCCATAAAACGTCTTTCGCGGCTTATTCTACAACAGAAGCGGCACTGGCGAGCCGCTTATTTAAGACTCCAGTGTGTTTCCATCTGAAGTAGCAGCTTTGTTTTGCTTACCGCTTCTTAGTAAAACACTGGGTGGACGGTTAATTTATCGGGCCATTTGTACGACTAGGTGGATGACCACATTTCATATTATTTGTTAGGATCATTTTCATTCTCAACTCGAGCGAGGCTGACGTCAGTATCGCTTACAAATGGCTCACATTCAATCAACTCAGCCTATCGCAGTCCACTGCTGGACAAAGGCCTCTCCCAGGCTGTGCCACAACACCCTGTCCTCCGCCTTCCGCATCCAGTCTGACCCAGCCATCTTCTTAAGGTCGTCGGTCCTCTAGCTGGGGGGCGTTTCACACTACACTTGCGATACGCGGCAAGCGTAGCGTAGCGGCTCACATTGCCTTCGACAGCATGGTTTATCACCTAGAGTGGTTTATAACTGCCCTTCCAGTCCAGAAAATAATCCAAAGAGTATTGGGCTTCCGGTGCAAGTTGCCTCAAATAAAGGCGTTGCTATTCTATTTCCATTACCTTCCTTTTTCAGGACTAGGCCTTAAGCTGCAAGGGACATATCCTCTCTATTATCCATCGACCTGGTTCAGGTCAAAAATGGCTGACAATGGGGCGTATAGGGGAGAAATGGCCAGATGTCGCATCATTGGAACAACAAAATGTTACGAGGTAAGTTTTCTTACTCGCAGAGACCAGTAAAGCATGGCATGAAAGGGAGGAGGCGTATAATCAGCAGAGGGTGGAACAAAGCTGCCGATGATACTGATGATGAAGTCTCCTTACAAAGTAACAAGTAAAATAATTCTTACATCATGGTCACTACTTGGTGTATGCAAACCACGTCACCAGAACTTTTTTCTTGTGCCGCCACCTGCCGGAGTGGGGCTTAATGATGTAAATACACAGCTGATCCACCTCTATAGTATTGTGCAGAACAGTAGGACAAGAATTACTTATTGCCTACAATAAATATCTTATATATGACTTAAACATAACTACCGAAATGTGGGTGTACTTATAGGTACACCTTTGCCCAACCCTTCGGGGAATATAGGCGTGATGTTATTAAGGTAAGTAAGGCTTTCCTTCATCATTTTTCACAGCATCATTATAAAGATGCCGTTCAAAAATGAACTGAGCTACTTTACGAATGTTGAAAAATGTATACAATAGTGAATTCTAACACGATACAAAACGCATGGAACGACAGATTTTCTTACTGCGTTGGACACTTAAGGCGACGATAACCGACTTTTAATGATTTTGTACTGAAGATCACGTCTAACGAGTAGTTCATGATTTGAAAAAAATATATGTTATAGAGCATTTTCTCAATCATTTGTTATGTGAATATTTTAGATTATGTTTATATTACATAGTGAAATTAATTTGTATAGTTATAACGCTGATAAAAAACTGAGAATGGCGAAAAATGTACCAAGCGTATTTTTTCTGAAACCTTCACCAATTTAAAGATAATTTAATTATTGATCTTTTAGTATACGCGTCTTATTAAAATACCTTTTGTTTTGTGTATAATAAATTAATAATGCGTCAAATTGGGGACAGCGCTCCTTTCGGTGCGTTCTACTACTGGCTGATCGTACGACGCGTTGCGTGAGCTCAGTAAAGAACACGCAAGCTAACCACTCAAGGTCACTGGCATATATCTGAGTCTTAAGAAGAGTAATTAATATTCATGTGCTGTCGTGTGTTCTGCTAGTTTTATTTTATTTTGTCTGGACGTTGTTATTAGCAATAGCGTTGTTGTTCAAGCTAACTTACCGTTGACTTTTAACTAGGACAACACCTCACCGGTGTCCTATGTAAACAATAGCCCATACACGCCATGCTTATGAAAATGTATGTGCATACTAATGGGATGGCGCCGGCCGTACGCAGGGACGAGTTTGATGAGGCTTCTTTACTATATATTACCTAGAGGTTGTGGTCTGTAACGCACTACGTTAATGACGGAACTGCGACAAGCCTTAGGACAGAAGGAAATTACAACACGACTCATACTCACCACTATGTTCAGTCCTATAACTACAAACATATCGTAACTCTGAGCTCCAAGGTAGGTACATGCAAACGACTAGTTTGAGAGTCACGACGGTGACCCTCAAATTTATCTTGTAGATGTAAAAATTGATTTTGAATTTGACTCTTTTCTAACAGGGGTGATAGTGTTCACGTTTGACTGAAGGCTTCTACAGACCGGTGTGACACGCGACGGAACTCAAAGGACCCGCGTGTCACGCGACGAGCAGTGCCTTTGTGTTGCGTCGTGAGACGCGCCGGTCTGTAGAAGCCTTCAAACTAAATTCAATGTTTTTGGCTTTATTGTCTTGGCTTGGTATTAGGGTAAAACCTTCAACAGTCGCCCGGATTTAGTGGTCACCATCAGCACATGGAGAGGGAGCTCGGAGTCCTCTTAAGAGACCAGCTCAAACACCCTTTTTTTTGGGTGGGTAATTATCAAATAACTTCTCCCGCTCCGGGCCCGGAGCGGGAGGGCGTGTCAGACTTTTACTAGCTAAAACCCATCCGTGCTCCTTCAGTTGCCTGTGAGCCAGCTCCAACACGTATTTAAGCTGATTATATCTATTATATTTATTTATACTGGCTCCCCACCAACCACACCAAGCCTCCCGTGCAGTGTCACTTCATCTTCAACTATTTCCCGCCATTCGTGGTGACTGACAGATGATATGCATTAGTGACAGCAGCTAGCAGCTACCTCAACTACTTGTGGGAATCAGGCAGTGGTTACATATCTATTAAACAGTTGTACCTACTTCACTTTGTGAAGTCATGTTATGTTACATACTTCAGGAAGCCGCACCTTCACCTAGATACAGTATCACGCACAATCAAAATCAAAAGTCATTTATTCAAACTAAGCTGAGAATCTTCAGATCTGTATTTTAGTTTTTTGCCACCGACTTCCGAAATTAAAGTTATTTTTCACTTTGTAGTGTTTTTTGGAAGTCGGTTATTTTTTTTTTTTACAAAAAAAAAATATTTTTCACTTTTTAGTGGGTCAGTTTTTAATTTATCTAAGTTACAATAGCCTAAAGTCAACTGCTCACCGCCACCTTTTACAAAATATTGCTTTTCCCGATGCTGGGACGTTAATTGTTGAGGAGTTCTCCTGGTAAGAACCAGGAGAACTGCCACTCACCATATACATCGTGACAAGCATAAATTGCTTAAAAATGTAAAATAATTTGCATTACGCAACACAGAACATTGAATTAAATTATTTGCCTTATGTTAGATAGCACACGCCACTATACAAAAATATCAATCAATCAATCAACTTTTTATTTTTCTCACCACAATATACATAGTATTTTACATTTGTCAGATTCGACAATGATACACAATTCAAGTAAGTATATATTGTGGGAGACTGGTGCCTAAGCTAGGCTCGTGGCCTGTGTTTCAGGACACCAGGATCCCACCCCTTTACATTTTCATTTTATAAATTATGTACTAAGCGCGCTGACAGAATGTAGTAAGAATTCATAAGACATATAGTTTTATATAATATGATTAATATCTAAGTAGGTATGCGAGACGAATGTTAGTAGATGTGTAGTGTGGGTGATGTGTGGGTGTGTCAGTATGTGGGTGTTTGAGAGTGTGTGATAGTGTGAATATATATATATAAACCGTCGAAAACTATACTCAAGCAGAACTAACGTAAATAGAAATTACCTAAATAAAAGCCTCCAGGCATAATTGGCGTGCCCGCTTACATAAAGCTATAGCTGTAACTCAAAGTCACAAATGATAAACTAGCACCATCGAAGTAAAACACTGTCACCTTAGTGCCGATGAGTTCATGACTCATTTCATTCATTTCATTTATTCGTGAACAATTTACATCGTGTTGAATATAGGTACATGCAATTTACATAAAAATTATTTATATTATACTCGTGCCTAATATCTGTGCCTTCGAAGTTAATGCTTGTCGTAGTCTCGCTTTCGGCGTAGTTTCAGTCAAACTTCAGTTTTGTACGTACATTCGGATAAAGTTGCATCATGGACAATGTATGTATAAGCTCTCCTACTAAGTCACAAGCATCCAATATTCTAAGCTTGTAGAGAATTATCTCCTATATCCCGATATTAGAACATCATAACAATGAAAGCCATTGTTGAGCGTATAAAGAGCCGGTTACCGACACTGGAAGCAGCCGATGTGTCCAAGTTTCGCTATAACAACACGGTATTAGGCATTAACTTGGAATTTCGAATACAGGAATAGAAGTTTTTGTGCGGCGACCCAGTTTTAATTGTAAATAAGTTGTAGGTAAAAAATTCTTTAGTAACTTAAAGGAACTGATACACCAGGATTTCTCGCTGACTGATCACGATGTTTCCTTTGCCGTAGGTAAGAGATGTTCTTAACTGTTTGATGTAAACGTGATGTTTGAGGGCTTTAAAACATCTTGATGTATAATATAATAAAATATTGATTTGCAAAGTTAATGGACAAGAAATTTGATAATACCTAACGCAATTGTAACCCCAATGGACGTTACAAAGTTACTACTAAATACCGAGCACTCCATTAACTACTCTAGTGAACATAATACATATAAAACAGAATCATTTCCAGCATCTGTTCAATAAAACTTAAAGTGCTTATTCCGATAACTACTGGAAACAGACCGCCCAAGTTATGACCATCTTGAAACTTACAATCTATTCAGAAGTAGCAATATTCTTTTGAGAATGGAGCAAAGTTCGAGAATTGCTTGGCGACCCAAGTATTATTTGTAAGGATAGATTTAGGCATAAGTATAAGAAAAGCTTCATACTTAGTTATCTGTTACTGTCAGCTTGTATCAGCCCCTTCAAGGACAAAGGCATTTAAGTCTGGAGCTAATGTAAACTGATTTTAATTAAATGTAAAGTTAATCTTTACAATAGTGTGGTACTTTAATTGGAATTGGATTTATTTGGACTGACTTTGAATAACTCTGGTGTATAATTATGAAAAATGTTGGTAGATAATAGTCGACGGTTGAATGTTGCACTTCATTAAACGACAAGGCATATTTGTATTTGTGACAAATTGAACATTTAGGCCTTTTGTACACATGTTTTTTTTGCCGTGAAAAATTACGGTTTTACGACTTGTGAGGTACGGTCCTCAGTGTTGTATGGATCACTATGGAAGCTTTTTGTCAGACACGTTTTTTCCACGGTGTGGTTTATACGTCGTAACGTAAAGAAACCGTTCCGTGTACAAAGGGCTTTACTAAAGATTTAATTTACTGAGATTTATTGTCAATTACAAGGTCAACTATTACCTACATTGTTTGTTGGAACACAGAAAGTACATAATTATTACAATTTTTAATTTACTATTACTCACTTATTTACTCACTCGTTTACTATTATTTACTCTAATAATAATAATAAGGGACTGATACCAGCCCTGAGGACTATTTGTCTCGTGTCACGGAGCGCATAGACTTCCTGAAGCAGAAAGTGTATGCTTGGGCAAACCGTATTTGTAGGTATAAGCGGCGTGTGGACCGATACACTCAGAATCGCACCTTCCAGAGCAATGAAAGGTGGGTTTATAGGGCTTGGGAGCGACCGAATCAAGGTGTGACTGACACGCGCCTGCCGGATAATGATGCCGTGTGTTCTTTCTGGCGCAGTATCTGGTCGGTGCCTGTCGGTCACACTGAAGGTGATTGGACTCGGAAAGTTGAGCGAGCCTGCGATCCAATACCAGAAATGGGGGCTATTACCATCTGCCCCCAAGATGTAGCACGTGTGGTCCGTCCGTTGCCTAACTGGAAGTCTCCAGGACCGGACGGACTGCACAACTTCTGGATCAAATGGTTTGTTGGGCCGCACGTTCGCTTGGCGACTCAGTACCAGACTGCTTTGGAGTCTGGTTCACTACCCCAGTTCTTAACGACAGGAATAACCCACCTGCTCCATAAATCAGGTAGCACCGCGGAACCCAAAAATTATAGACCGATCACGTGTTTACCGACGGTCTATAAAGTTCTTACATCGATTTGGAGAGCTAAAATTAACAAACATATAGACACCAACTCCGTCATGTCTGCCTCTCAAAATGGATGTAGGAACGGGTCTCGCGGTACTAAGGAGTTACTCCTCATTGATATGGCCATTAGCCAACAGGTTCGACGTTCCCGAAAGGATCTGTCGACATGCTGGATAGATTATAAGAAGGCCTATGACTCGGTGCCACATACATGGCTCATGAGGGTGCTGGAGTTGTATAAAGTAGATGCAACTCTGCGCACTTTCCTGATGTCATGTATGAGGCAATGGAGGACAGTCCTTCGCTATCCAGGATGTTGAAATATCCAAAGGAATAGCGAACCGATAAGGATCGAGCGAGGCATATTTCAGGGTGATAGTTTGAGTCCACTTTGGTTCTGCTTAGCCTTGAATCCTCTAAGCACACTGCTGGAGGATTCAGGTCTAGGCTATCGGTTGAGGAGAGGTGGTCAGGTTATATCTCACCTCCTCTACATGGATGACCTAAAACTCTTTGCCCCCAACAATTTGCATCCGATGGAGCTACTGAAAGTAACTGAAACTTCAGGCGACATAGGCCCATAGAAAAATACCTTAACCAATGAAGGGTGATCTTCCTTTATCCCTTAAGACGCAGATATATGCCAGTGACCTTGAGTGGTTAGCTTGCGTGTTCTGTACTGAGCTCACGCAACGCGTCGTACGTTCAGCCAGTAATAGGACTCGCCCATCAAGGAGCGCTGTCCGCAATTTGACGCATTATTAATTCATTATACACAAAACAAAAGGTATTTTGATAAAAAGCGTATACTAAAAGATCAATAATTAAATTATCTCGAAATTGGTGAAAGTTTCAGAAAAATACACTGGTAGATTTTGCGCCATTCTCAGTTTTTTAACCGCGTTAGACATAACTTTACAAATTAATTTCACTATGTAATATAAACATAATCTAAAATATTCACATACTAAGTTATTGAGAAAATGCTCTAGTTTATCAGATTTTTTTTTCAAATCATTAACACTACTCGTTTAGACGTGATCTTCAGTATAAAAACAATAAAAGTCGGTTATCGTCCCCTTAAGAGACTCATTTACGTGTGAATACTTCCCAACCTCATATATAGTTCTCAAACATGGTCTTTGACAAATCAGCAGAGGTCCACGCTCGAGGTTTGCTAGAGGGCTATGGAACGGAGTATTCGGAGTATCTAACTAACAGACCGAGTTAGGAATACGACCACCCGTTCCATCTCAAAGATAACTGATGTCTCGTAATTAGAAAGCAGCCGCGCTAAAATGGAATTAGGCTGGACACATCAGCCGCATGGCAGACGACCAGTAGGCCAAACTTACGACGATACCGGAATGAGCTGGACTCCTTTAACGAGAACTGGTCCTTAGCAGCTTTCTTTCCTTTTCCTCTTTTTCTTTTTTAAAAACGTTGCCCGACACTAGGAATTTCTCCTGTATTGTGGGTGCGTTTACAAACATATAAACTCACATACACAAACAACCAGATCCGGAACAACTACTTGTAGGTCATACAAATATTTGTTCCGTGCGGGGATCGAACCCGCGACATGCAGCGCAGCAGTCAATCGCTTAACCACTGTGTTGACCGTGTCGTGTGTCTTTAAACAGAGAGAAGTGGAAAGGGAGGAGAGGAGGCCTTTGCCATGACAGGCTTTTAATAATAATAAAATATTACCATTCCTCCTCTGTTAAATCCACGGATGTTTATACAAAATGACACAATAGATATTGAGTTTACACATAGTTTCACAGTCCCACTGCGCGTCATAACTGTTACACTTCTGATTAAATCAGTTGCTTTTCAGTGACAAAGTTTTGTCTCTCCATTTTAAAGTTTGTAGCGCGGTAATGGTATTGGAATATTAAATATCTTATTTGATTTAGTAATGGGACTAGCAGATGGTTTATCAGAAAGTTTACTGGTATCTCTGTCTATTACCCCGCGTTTACATCCACTTGTTTTTAAAAACATATATCATACATGACGTATATTAACGTCGTCTTGTCATATATTAACGTCGTTTCAGACATTTATAGTCGGCACGTAACTTGGCAAGGTTTTGGCGTAGTCTGACTAAGTTTACGCATGTAAAATTTGTGCAACGAAAAAATTATCACTTTTATTGCTTGTCATTATTCTATGGTTATTGCCAGAATTTATTTTTAAACGTGTCTGTTTAGAAGAAATTTCAAGAAAGTAGAGAATAATTAACGATTCTTGACAAGTTACGTGCCGGCGACTATAATTGTTATCTATTTTGTTCACCTATTCATCATTTTTGACAATTTTTGCAGCCAAAATAGTCTTTACAACTTGTTTTAAGTTTAAACGATAAACTAGTAGACACAACTTGTGGAATACATGTTGCAAGCCTAGAGTGTACACGCGGGGTTACAACACTTTGTGGGCCGTCTCTCTAGGACCCAAAGTTACAACACTTTGTGGGCCGTCTCTCTAGGACCCAAAGTTACAACACTTTGTGGGCCGTCTCTCTAGGACCCAAAGTAACAACACTTTGTAGGCCGTCTCTCTAGGACCCAAAGTTACAACACTTTGTGGGCCGTCTCTCTAGGACCCAAAGTTACAACACTTTGTGGGCCGTCTCTCTAGGACCCAAAGTTACAACACTTTGTGGGCCGTCTCTCTAGGACCCAAAGTTACAACACTTTGTGGGCCGTCTCTCTAGGACCCAAAGTTACAACACTTTGTGGGCCGTCTCTCTAGGACCCAAAGTTACAACACTTTGTGGGCCGTCTCTCTAGGACCCAAAGACAATGATGACAATTTCACGTCCTCAGCAGCGCACTTTGAAAACTAGTAAATACTTCAGCTGACTTTCTGAAATACCAGTAGCAACAGTGCCAAAATACTAAAATTACAGTATCCCCGAAAATGTATATGGGAGGAAGCAATTCACTGAGCTCAGGCTGTAATATGAAATTAACTCTGAACCTGCAAAATAACTTTGCATTAAAGTAATTGAGTTTAAACTTGCGTGAACTTATAATTTAGTTAACTAGTGTTTTCATGCTTTTATTCATACGAGTAAGTTTGTAGAGTACCTAGTGTTTATGCATCTCCTGGGGTGCAGTGTGTTTGTTAGTGCTTTTAATAGGTAACACTAATTAGAGCTAGGTATCCTAATTTGCTTTGAAAAGCCTTGTTAGGAAAGCTCTATGTTTCTGTGTGCAAGTTACTGCACTTCATATCGCAACAGACTAAAATGATCTTTGTGAATTATAAATTTCTTTATTTTTTTTTAACTGTCAAAGTTTAAAAAAAAATATATATATAATGAAAAAATCAAAGCATGTTATACAAGATCTCACAGGCTTTACAAGTTTACAACAAATAAACTGAACACACATTTTTGTGCATTAATTAGAACTTCACATCTTCATTTGCACCAACATTTTTCAGGTTTACAATATATTTGGTCGAAATAAAACTCGAAATACAAAACAATAAATAATGTATAATTTACTAAGTTAATAATTTACTAAGCTAAAACTAAACTTATTAGTACTTAAACTACGAAGGGATCCAACAGTATTTATAACCGACTAGAGACAGTTTAATATATGGTTCTACTACTTTCCATACAAGGGGCACATTTCACAATGTATATGGCACCGGATATGACACACGGATGGCACTACGACAGGGATTGTATTACAATTAACTACAAAACATTTAGGACCACTGAATTAGCAAATGGTTATCTGAAAACTTCAGCGGGTAAAATATTGTCTATACTTACTGCTATATCCCATTTTGAATAATTACTGGGATAGGCCAACAATATTCCAAGAAATTACCCAATGGACGACACGGTTGGCGCAATGGTTAAGCGATCGACTGCTGCGCTGCGTGTCGCGGGTTCGATTCCCGCATGGAACAAATATTTGTATGACCTAGCAGTTGTTCCGGGTCTGGCTGTTTGTGTATGTGAGTTTATATGTTTGTAAATGCGCCCACAATACAGGAGAAATTCTTAGTGTGGGCCAACGTTTAAAAAAAATGGAATCAGTTAACGACGAGGCTACGAGGCTTTTGACTTCGACTTTGTTTGTGTGCAATTTATGTTATTTTTTTGTAATTTGCGTTTTGTTTGTGCAGAAAAATTTTTTTTTTTCTTTTTCTTTTAAAAAGGCGCATTAATTTCACAAACGATTTTCTCTTTAATGAAAATGTTACAAGTTGGGTAATCGTCAAAATGGGATGCAGCCTCTTAAATCACCATACACTACTGTAGCTGATTTTTATTAAACAACCAATTAAACCCGTTACTAAAGTCAGCTATACTAGGCAAAGACTCCGGAGTTTGGAACGGCTCATGATCGGCGGGCTCATAACTATACCCCACAGTATTATACTCCTGGGGAGGACCGTACATTATTTGAGGAGGTGTTCCGGAAGGTGGTCCCGACTGGTTCTTCATGTAGTAGTTGAGGAGTAGACCGCCAGCGTAGAAGAGCTTTTGGAAGAACGCGACCAGGAAGAAGAATGATGCAACCTTGATGACCGCCAGCTTTGATAACACTACCAGGGCGATGATTGCTGGAACAAAAAAAAAAATTAAAATGTAGTGTGTAAAAAAGCGGCCAAGTGCAAGTCGGACTCGCACACGATGGGTTCCGTACACCCCTACAATATTTAAAACTACATTTTTGGGGTTGCGTACCTCAAAAGGAAAAAAATTAACCCATACAGGATCAAACTCAAACTCAAAGCATTTATGATGATCACTCGTGTGCCTGTCTTTCCGCCTGTCACAGCCGATTTTCGACCGATTAAGTTGAAATATGAACTTCTGTAACCCAATTACGGACGTGTAACGTAAATAAATGAATTTTGAATATCATAACTTTTAGGGAGAACCTAGAAAATTTTAAAAAAGTTTTGAAAATTGTACCGTGTGACATAATTATCATATCAAGCTTATTGTGAGAGTCGCACATTGTTTTTTTTTAATAATTTTAACATAAATTGTTTTAAAAGTTATTCAAGAAAATAGATGAAAATTGAGCATTCTCCCCCTTATCTGCAAAACTACAGAGTCTAACTATCTACAAATTAAAAAAATATATATACAGAAAATAGTTATATACTTATAGATTACAGGAAACCTAAAATAAGTCCATGGTGTTAAAATAACATGGTAAATCTCTCAATATTTTGCGTACAAACCAACATTTGCTAACTACCACGTTTTTTATCCATACGGGAATGTATGGGAGAACATGTTTTTCAACTACAATGTTAAGTTTGTTCTTGGGATAAAAAACATGGTAGATAACAAATTCATTGTACGGTACCCGCACCAAGCGAGTTCAACTGGCACTTGTGCGGTTTTGTTTTTTTACATTTATTTTAAAAAAACCGTTTCTTGTACTAATAAAAGTTCTTTTTTTTTAACTTTATTTTATTTTTATTAGTACCCCCATAATATAAACGGTTTTTTAAAAAATGAATTTAATAAAATGTTAAAAAACAAAACCGGACAAGTGCTAGTTGAACTTGTGTGGTACGGGTTCCGTACAATGAATATGTTATCTTGTGTGTTTGTTGTTATAGCGGCCATAGTAGTACTCACTATGTGATAATTTCAAGTGTTTATCCATTACGGTTCTAAACATACTGCCCTATGACAGACGGACGGACGGAGCTTTAGTAATAGGGTCCCGTTGGCACCCATTGGCTACGGAACCTCAAAAATTGAGAAATGAGACCCATGTTGACCTATCTAGTTAGATTTGAGGCTGGTTGCCATTTGACGGTAAAAATCTAACACATTTAATTTTTTTTTTAATTTTATCTGAGTTATGAATATTTTATTACTTCATCCCAATCCCTAACGCCTCCTCAAAAACCTGTTTACACATTAAGAGGTTCTTAGTCATAACAGTTTTATTTTCTCTAAAGGTCTCCTTAATTTAAATCTTATTTTCTTTAATTCCCTGGTCCAGAAGAAAATTAAGGAAAATAATTAAACTTCATTTTCTAAGGACTAAGTAATAGTCAGTCTTGTTCTTCTTGAAAATAAATAAATTAGTTCCTAATTGAGTTGTCAAGACTAAGTAAATCTTTGGCGGTCCGCTAATTGCTCAAACAGTTTTATTTAATTACCACCCTTCGTCAGGAAGTAAGCAGTTTACTTGTTTTTCAGAGCCAAGGAAATAAGGGTAGTTTTCTTTCAATGTTAATTATACCCAAAATAATTTTAAGACATGCACGTTAAGAGCATGCGTGCCCTAAATAAAGTAATTACCCTTAATTACAATTAAGTACAACCTTTTCAATACAACAAATTACATACAAGCCCAATATTTTTCAGTAACCTAAATGTTTGGCAAACTGAAGCCTTCCTTTCAAATTCCAACTTTAACCTCAGGAAAATAGAATTTATTTTCTTCTAAAGATCACATCTGGAAAACGGTACGTCAATAAATTTTATTGATGAGATGAAATTTCAACCCAAACCTAGTTAGTTTCCATTACGGAAATTGTATCAATTCTAAGTAATCTAATATGTACAGAGCTCACTTAACCTTGATTAAACCATGTACCTTCTTATTTGTTATTGTACGTTTAAGATAATTTGAAGAAAACGGAGATTGAGGAAGATTATCTCGGTTAGATTTTACCTCATTCAAATTAATTTTGAATTTACTGATTGTACCTACTAGCTAAAACATGAGATACGATTGAAAACACGAGCGTGGAAGTGAGCAAAAAGTACATGAAATAAAATGTTCCTTTCTTTCTTTCTAAATAAGGGATGAAAAGTTATGCAAATAGAAAAAGTTCTTCATTGCATAAAAGCACTGAATTAAATTACTTTTCTAGATTCCTTCTTGATATTGCACAGATTTTTTATTAATTTTTCCCTTTGGACATGGAAGCATGATTTACGTTCCCGTTTTATGTTCCGATAAACACCGTCTTAACTCTCCGGCTATATTAAGACTACAAGATCTCTTTGATTTTTTCGGTTGTAAAAACACTCCAATTAAATTAAACTACTCACCCAAAAGCCTTAAAGATCCTTTCTTTTTCTTCGCCCTCGCTTCCTCCGGTAATAGTTCGTTGCTTTCCAAACAATAACAACACACTAATAACGATAAAATAACGGTCATTTTCTTCAACATTTTGACGGTCAAAAAGCTATGTTTAAATCTGTATTTAAATTGGAAATTAATATTCTATTTGCCCGCTCTTTTTGACAGTTGACAGTTTGCTTTTTTAATCCAAAATTATGGAGCAACGGAATTAATATCGAGAAGTTCTGTCCTCAACTCTGCGGGTAAATATGAAATGTTTGAGTTTTTAAAAGTTTCGGCGGGTTAGAAATATATTTTACCCTTTTCCCGAACACCGAACTGTGCGGTCTGCGTTCCCGTTAATAAATAAGAATTGGTTGGCGTGTACCATTCGTAAATTCTTTTCTCGAAGAAAGTTTGTTCATTGTTTCCATAACTTAAAGGAAACTGTGTCGAGTTTTCCTTTCTGTGACTAATTTGCATGTAGGGAAATAATTATTATGTTCTTTTGTGTAACTTTCGCGTACCATACGTTTTACTTGTAACTATTTAAATTTTTACGCTTGTTTCAAAAAATTTCACCGTCATTTGCATAAGAATGGTCGTTATTGAATATTCTACATGACGTAGGTAGGTGGGTACCTATAGGTATACATGAAATACGTGCTTATTTACATTCTCTGTAATGTCTGCATGAGGAGGAATGAAGGTAGTAGATAATTTGTCTTCGTCATAATTAAAATTAAATTCATGTTCATTAGAATGATTACATGCATACACTCACGCCTTCTTCCCATGGGCATAAATTACAGAACGCCACAATGATTAATTTGGGAATGTTTTGTGACTGTTTTCTTAATGTATCTACTTAATCAGTGGTTTTGTGAACTACTCTTTTTTCATCTAGCTGATAATCTGGGCCTTTTGCCTAAGAAAGTTAAACAAGTACATTATAAACTACATTATATTATAAGTCCAACTATTTTAGTGAGTAACTAAACTTGTGACACCTCATTATTTTATTTTGTAGAGGTTCACACGGTCTATCATGAAAATATATCCAGAACAACAATAGGAACCTAAAAATAAATCCTAAAACATTCGGAAACCTGAGAATCTAAGATGTATGCTTGTAAACGAACCAAAAGGAGTACATAATTATGTAAGGTGGCGTTCTATAGTTTCTGCCTACCCCCATGGGCAGAAAGCGTAAGTTTATGTATTTATGTTACTGTTTTGTGTTTAAAAAAAAATCTTAACGTTAAAGGCTCCCTCAGACAGGCGCGACGCGATAGCGCGACGCGATACTAGTAGCACAATTTCTATGAAAACTTCTATGAAAAAAGTGTCGCGCTGCCTGCCGCGCCCGCGATATCGGGCCAGTCAGCACGAGCCCTAAAGCCTTTTAAAAATTAGTTCTCAAATGAAATGTCAACATACTCTCGTTGTGAATTAATCACGACGACACTAATTATGTATACTTACTTAATATTAGATCAGGCTTTTGGGTTAATCTTACTTTGCATAGCCCTCCACGTCCAAAGTGATATTAATGACGCTGAACTTTCCTTAACAATAATAATTTATCACAACACAGGTACAGGACTCAAAAAAAACTAAAATCTAAAACTAAAAATTTAATAATTTTTAAAATAAGTCCACATTTCAGCCGTAAACGACACTTTTCGCCCAAAATGCTCCCAAATTTCCACTGTCAGTGCTCGGTATTTAGATTTAGTTCGGTCATTAGCGCCTGTCTTTGTTGCTCGTGGCTCGTGGCTAAACAACCCATCAACAAGTGTTGATTTACATTTTAGTTTAGCTACATTCTGTTCTCGGGAATTTAGATAAGCTAAGCTTTCGTGTGGATTTTGTACTATTTTACATTAAGCTTGCTTAATGGCAACAGGCTCGGCGTCTATTAGGCAGTTACAATGTTAGATGGGACTTATAAATGTGTGTAATGTGGGTGTACTGTACAACTTTTTAGTAAAACACATTGATATATGTAGTCAATGAATTGAATTTCTTTGCTCTTGTTGTTAAAATGCTATCCACAATTATATTTAAGACGCAGATATATGCCAGTGACCTTGAGTGGTTAGCTTACGTGTTCTGTACTGACCTCACGCAACGCGTCGTATGATCAGGCAGTAATAGGACTCGCCCATCAAGGAGCGCTGTCCCCAATTTGACGCGTTATTAATTTATTATACACAAAACAAAAGGTATTTTAATAAAACGCGTATATTAAAAGATCAATAATTAAATTATCTTTAAATTGGTGAAGGTTTCAGAAAAATACCTTTGGTACATTTTGCGCCGTTCTCAGTTTTTTATCCACGTTAGATATAACTTTACAAATTAATTTCACTGTGTAATAAAAACATAATCTAAAATATTCACATATTAATATGTGTTGAGAAAATGCTCTAATTTAACACGTATTTTTTTCAAATCATTAACACTACTCACGTGATCTTCAGTATAAAATCATTAAAAGTCGGTTATCGTCGCCTTAAGTTCCTTTAATAATCACTAATAGAACTCTAATCATTCTGAAGCTCTGTTGAAAATCTGCTCATTACTGCTCATGCATGACTATTCAATACTTTAACCTAACCGTACAAAACCCGAACATTTACGCATATATTCTAAATAAACACAGCTATTTACTAAATACCAATCCAGCTACAAATAATGAGCACAACAATTTTGTTGAAATGAAAAGCGCTGCATTTATAACGGAGCTCGAAGCTAAGCGAGGCGATATTACTACAGGCTAATAGAGAGCATGAATTACGTAAGCGTAGTAGCCAGTGATGGGGAAATAACCCGGGAACGAGGGATGAGAACGTTTACCGGAATTTTTGAATGGAGAACTGCGTACCGAAGTTTTGGGCTAACAAAATTTGTCGTGCCAGCGCAGCGACATGATGAAGAAGTAGGAAAACTGTTTGGCTTACGCTGATCATATGTTACTTTCAGTAGGAATCTAAGTTCCTCTAATGAAAAGTGAGTTCAAATAAGATGCTTTCAAATAAAATAACATTTATATAAAAATGCAGCTCGACAGCAAAGAGATAAAGTTACTAGCAAAGCTAACAGAAAGCATAAATTATGTAAGCGTCGCGTCGTCGTCGTAATCTCAACCAGTGCAGGCTGTAGTGATGTACAGTGAACCCCGGGAACGTAGGATCCGGAACAGTTGGAATGTTGGCGATGCACTTCTCGAGGGGGTGAGAAGTCACGATTCAGAAATTGTATTTGAAAATTAAATCAAATTTTATGTGGAAGGAGGATCAAGGATTGAAAGTCCTGTACACACAAAGGACTTTCAATCCTTGATCTTCCTTCCACATAGCTTGGACTTTTCACTACTGCTAAAATAGGTACTGTACCTACTGTACACATAATCCAATGAGCCAAAAATAAAACATCGTTCAACAAAATATTTATCCAACATTTATCCCGTTATTTACGAATCCCCGTATCCTCCCCTACACTGCTGCCGGGAAAAAGCTTCCAGATTTTTATTGAATTTCACCTTATTTCGAGCTCATTCCGCTCATTGCGAAACGCCCTGATTTTCAGTTGACTACTTTAAAGTGTAATATTTTAACCGATTTCGAAAGAGGCACTTGATATTGCTGCTTATTTTTTCATTTTCCTTTTTGTGGGTTTCCATTATAACTGAATGTTTGTGAAACCTAGATTTTGAATTTTGCTACAAACGACAGCATGGATCGATTTTACTTAAAGACAAAAAGAAAAAAACTGCACTTGTTGCGAGAAAAATTTGAACTTTCAAAAATGTATGATCGTATTGAAAACTACAGAAATTGGAAACGCTCGTGCTGCGGACAGCACGTTTAATCAAATGTCTGACAGTTTAAACTTAGAATATCAGACCATTTCCAAGTAATTGGATTGTAGAGGTCAGATGGCAATTGTAGAGGTCAGATGGCAATTGCTCTTTAGACTAGAAGCCGACCAATTTTCTAGTTGGTTAGGCTCGGGCCGGCTCGACAGGACATCATTTCATTGAGCGAGTTTCCAGATCACATGTCACAGTTACATGTGTCTAGTAGTACAAATAATATTTAGTAGTAAAATTCAATAGATCATACTTCATAATTATTATCAAACAGGTCCTCTGTTTCATAGTTTCTACTTAAGACGCAGATATATGCCAGTGACTTTGAGCGGTTAGCTTGAGTGTTCCTGTTCTGTACTGAGCTCTCGCAACGCGTCGTACGTTCAGCCAGTAATAGGACTCGCCCATCAAGGAGCGCTGTCCCCAATTTGACGCATTATTCATTTATTATACACAAAACAAAAGGTATTTTAATAAAACGATTATATCAAAAGATCACTAATTAAGTTATCTTTAAATTGGTAAAGGTTTCAGAAAAATACGCTTTGTAGATATTGCGCCATTCTCAGTTTTTATGTCTAACATAACTTTACAAATCAATTTCACTATGTAATGTAAACATAATCTAAAATATTCACAAATTAAGTTATTGAGAAAATGCTCTAGTTTAACATGTATTTTTTTCAAATCATTAACACTACTGGTTTAGACGTGATCTTCAGTATAAAATCATTAAAAGTCGGTTATCGTCAGAAATGAAACAGAATTTGTGTTTCAACGTTATGTTGTGTAATGTAACGTTGCGATATAAATGGTGAAACACGCCGTACCTACCTAATTATTGATATTTTAAAGTAGATTGTTAGCTTTGGATGCATTTTTTTTTTTTTTTGGTGAGAAATTATCAAATAACTTCTCCCGCTCTGGGGGGAGCGGGAGAAGGTATTAAGACTTTTACTGACTAAAACCCACCCGTATTCCTTTATTTGCCTGTGTGCCAGGGCCACGATATCCCTTTCGGACAAACTCGCAACCCTGGCAGGCATTGGCCCTAACGGACCCTGTCAGTTGGTGCTGACAACTATTTGAGGCGCGCGTGGAATACAACGCACCGTTGACCCGGGCCTGGTCCTTATCGGACGGTGAGCTACCCATCGCTCACCGTCCGCAAGCCCGCGCCTACGGTGGCCGGAAATTGGCTTGCGACTTCCGACTTCCCCGGGGCGTCTCCTGCGGCGACTAGGGGCGCGAGGGCGCGAACCTTATTTCTCCCTCATGCGTTCCACCTCCTCCTCCGCAAGCATTACTGCTTTTCAGAAGGAGGTGACGGCCTTCCATGCACTCTCGCTCCAAACCATGGCCTGAACCAGGGCCGGACGCGAGAGATCGCCGCCGCCGATCGCCTCCCGCTGCCGATCACCTCATAACGTTACGCGTAACGTTAGTATTTTCCTTCTTAAAATAAACAACCCCGCAACACAAATTACAATAACAGACCGTGCCGTCACGCACGAACATACTACGGTGATATCGTTACAAATTCACAAGTTCTCAACAGTCTTGTCTGTCTCCGTACTCTAAATAAAATAATATATACCAAGCACACGTACATTGTACATACATTCCTGAAATCACATGTGTGTGTGGCACTTTCTACACAAAATGTTAGGAGTAATGCATTCCTTATACCTTTGACCCTGTAAAAGAACAATCAGTGGTTTTTATTAGCTTTTCTTGTAAAGCCAAGCGCACATTACAGCCGCAACGCAATGCATTTTCATTTTCATACAAAAAAGTGCGGTGCGGCGCGCTTGTAGATTGCGTTGGTCCAAAATGTACGAAAATGATGAAAGAGGATTTTTGCAATGCGTTGCGTTGCGGCGCTTCCTGCCCCAATTTGCGTTAGGCTTTAGTCGTAACATTGTAAAATTACGAATAACTGTACTATCTGTTTTAAGTTAACACTGTTTATGGTTTTGAATTCTATAGGCAACTTTTTACATAAAAATACAGACTGATACCTCGGGCTATGTTTGACAACTTTTAATTTCGGTTGAATATAAATAAATAAAAATAAAAAAGCTTCTTTATTTCATGCAAACTTTATATACAGTGCAAATATTTTAAAAATTGCGATTACCATTTAAAAAAAAAAAAACCCCTCCCTAGCTCTAGTTTGTCTTTGCTAATCAGTCTCAATTTTGTGCAAATTTTTAACTAAGGTTAGCAACACTAAAATGTAAAGGCATGGCACTGTCAAGATTTTTATTCTAATACAATGGTATTTACATGATTCCGTCTGTTTTCTGAAATGTAAAGGCATACTATTTATATTCAAAAATGTTAGAATAATTATATAAAATTTGTGTTAAATACGTTTAATTTGTGTTATTTCTTTACAATTATAAACACCTATACAATTAAATCTAGTATTATTATTATTTATATTGCGAAATTTCAAGTTGATAACATTAGTAGTTCTTGAGACATCCAGGTGTGACAGACAGACAGACAGACAGACTTAGTCTCACCATAAGGGTTCCTTTTTACCATTTTGGTACGGAACCCTAAAAACGAGTGTGCTTTAGACCACACGACTTAAGTAAAACTTATAAATAGTAATACTATTTTTTTTATTTAGTTAGAATTAAAATATTATGTACATAAATAACAACTTATAACTAAATAATTTATAAAAATAACAAAATGATATCCTAACTAAACTAATACTAATTATACTTAGGTACTTACTTACTTACAACAATAGGCCTGCACTGTGTCTTAGATATACGAAATTCAACTGGCCATGAGAGAAAGAGAGAAAGAAAATGTGTGCTCGCACCTCTCTCTCTTGCCCCTACAGTAATATACGAAACGTAACTCTCTCCCTTTCTATCTTCACTAACTTATATCTCCCTTTCAACTTCTGTTCGCTCGCTTCCGTAACGCTCTCGTCACGCATTCACCAGCTTACTCCCCAAGTCTAGCGTGCGTAAAGAAGTTTTACTTCAAAAAGGGTATCTATTAGAAGCCCAAAAAGTATTTAGAGGTTCATCAATTTAAAAAGTCGTGCATCATTACAAGCTCAATAAGTTTTTAGAGGATCCGTTAAATATTTCCCTAACTTGATCTTCCAGCACACATACCCCACCTACAAAAAGAACAACGTGACTGCATGCCCCTGAGGTAGCTAGTACTTCATGTGCTTATACCGGAGCGGTGTGCATGCACCAGATTCCCGCCAAACGGCCGGATTCCTGCCGTAATGAGCATGGCATTCCTTGGCGCGCGCTGAAACATAAAACTCTATAAGCGCTGCTTGACTATGGTGACTCTGGCTTTTGTAATTTTGAAGACTGTTGGGCTGTTTGTGTATGTGAGTTTAAATGTTTGTAAACGCACCCACAATACTGGAGAAATTCCTAGTGTGGGGCAACGTTTAAAAAAAAAAAAAAAAAAGAAAAAAAAAACGAAGACATGTCTTGAAGTCAATATTTAATTTGTTTATTAGTATCACTGTTACCAGTTTTAGCGCTTTTTCTGAAGTGTATTTAAGTAAGAACAGGGTTCTAATCATGTGATCTTGTAAAATGATCCGTAAAGTCAATAATTTCTAAATACTAGCTTCTTAATTACCGCCTAATTTCCACAAGGCATCAACCTAACACTTTAATTGAACAAAGATTTGTATGAGTAGGTATATTAGGCCTGCCTACGCATTCTTAAACAGATGTTCAACACCTGATCCAGAAGTGCTGATAACATAGGTAAAGTCGGAGAAATTAATTGTTTACTAACTGACTACCGATAAATTCGGTAATAGGTATATTCTATGTACGTATGTTCTGGGGAACACTTTTTAATCTAAGAGGTCCCCCAGACCGACAGCAATGTTAATTTTATTTATCTGTTTAGTTAGCGATTAAATGAGTGACTTTTCTCTTTGTATATACAGATTAACTAATACAATTTGTTTTTTAACGAACTAAAAAAAGTAAAATGATTTAATTTTTCAAATTATTTATTTTACTTTATCCATATGACAGAAGAAGCCCAAAACGTAATGTTTTTCTGTGTACGTTCTACAAACTATCGTATAGTAGTACCTATAGCAATTGAAAAAAAAGAAATCTAAAAAATATCAGAATCGAACTTACTGCCTACAGGTTTGTTTTTTGAGATTTCTGACTTTTCTAGTCCTCAAATCTTAGTTCTTCTTGTAGAGTTTTTATTCTTTTAAGAAACAGGATCGATTGGCATCAACAAAAGGTTATTGTAAAAATTGCCCATTTTCTTGCAGATTGTATTTTTTTTTTGTGAATGCAGATCAAAGTTTCTCAAAAAGTTAAGGATAGTCTCCTCAGACCGATTTCCTGTAAGTACAACGATTAAGGTACCTACCCTGATTGCCCCGTCTCAAAAATCCATCCTCTATATATCATGATTGACTCTTAGCTCCAAGCGTGATGTACATCATTGGTTAAATCTGTAACTATCTACAATATGGTAACCTTTTGGCTCGTCTTTTTACAATTTGCAGTAAACTATAAAAGAATACGAACAAAACTCATAGCTATAATAAATAGCATGATAATTTATAGCCTACAGACTGACCAGACTTCTAGAAAACCTAAGGTACCCTACACAAAGTCTTTATCAAATAAGTAATTTACTCTCTGTTCGCAAACTATATATAATTAAAACTATTCTCAGGAAACATAAAACTCTTAAATTTGATCCCAGCTTAACCTTGAAAAGAAGAAAGGATATAATAGTTGAAGTTCCTAAAACTAAAACCAAGTTCGCCCGTATTCAATACGACAAACGCTCAGCTCAGCTTTACAATCGAGTTAACAAAGAGATCTACATATACAATAAACAATTAACTGACAGTAAAAAAATAGTAAATAACTGGATAAAACCACTTACTTATGATGACACGGAGAAGCTACTGGAATAAAATAAAACCTTACACTTAATGCTCTCATCTTTCGTACTTGTCGTATACAGTCTGATTCATTCATTGCCACTTACACTCACTCTGTATTTTACATTAAATTTAACAAACCCTCACACTATCATTTAACTTTCATACACACCGATGCTCACATTCAACATGCAAATTCACACTTACACACCTTTATACTCACAGTAACACACCCTCTCTCACTCTCACTCACACATTTGCATGCTTCTTGTCTAGTTTTAATTTTCTCTTTTTATTTTAAATCGTCTGTTTTTATAACACTTAAAACAAGTAATCTTATGTTAATATTTTAAGTTTTGGAAGAGCGGAGTCTCCTAACACAGGCTTTTTTGCTTAAAAGGAGACTCCAATCACTAGTTGTTAAATTTTACTTGTAGGTATAATTAATAAAACATTTTCATTTTTTTTTACATTTTTTTTTTTTTTTCTTCTATGCTGATCTGAATCTATCCGGTAGTATAGGCGTGATGCAGGATGTATGTATGTTACATACTTAGGTACATTCAGGCAAGCAGACATAACACTAAACAGAAATGAACTACATAAAGATAAGTATAAGGATAGAAACTACGCTTAAACCATGCTGTTTAGATTTGGCTACAACAAACTCCCCAAGGGTACACAAAAAGCGACTGTACGAACAAAGCCACGGACAGAAGCTTGTGACTTCATACGATATAACTATGTTCTTCATAGTGTTCCTACGTTTAAACAGTTGTTGCCTCCAGAGAGGTTTGTCTCAGAGACACACAAACGCTTTGCTTCCCCGCTCGTCTTTTGTTTAGTTTGTAATGTGTTTGTTTAACTAATGTATGAGTTTTGTAAAAGTGCCTGTTAAACGGGTGCGTCTCATATCATAAAAAGTTATTTGGTATATTTTCATTTCAATAACGTTCACAAGATATAATAAACGTGAGTCAGGCAACTGTTGATATAATTTCTTTAGATATAATAACATTTATATACTTTAAAACTTATTTCGTATAACGTTATTGGATATAACGTTTATTTAATGGGAAATCTAAATATTGCGATTAATTTGATTGAGCGTGCCAGAAACGAATCGCTGCAAAACCGACTTCACGTAGTCTTGTCTGCCCTACCCCTAGAGTGTTATTTAAAATCGCGTAGGCGCGGAGGGGCGAGGCGGCCCGCGACCTGAGCAGCAGGTGGTTTCAAAGCCGAAGCCGCTGTGGTGAGCGTGAAACACATCTGCAACGATAAGCTCGCATGGGACCGCCCGCCGGAACCCTGCAGTGCCGGAGCCGTGACAGACACCATGCCTGCTGCATGTTGCATGCTTGCTGCATGCTTGCTTGCATGCTGCATGTATGGTGTATTGTTTTGAATTACCTATATTGTGTTTATCTGAAATTTTGCTTTGTGTTTTTTACTAGGCGTTTTATCATATTAGATTAAATCAATTTTATGTCTTTTGAGCGGTTTAACAAACGATTTTATATTCAATGTATGATAAGCTTATAAAAATTAGTTGCTTTAAAATTATATGAATCGTTCATTATATTAACTGATCATTATAATTATCACGACGCCGACGGTACGGTTGGCGCAGTGGTGCGATTGACTGCTGCGATGCGTGTCGCGGGTTCGATTCCCGCACGGAACAAATATTTGTATGACCTACAAGTAGTTATTCCGGGTCTGCCAGTTTGTGTATGTGAGTTTAAATGTTTGTTAACGCACCCACAATACAGGAGCAATTCGTAGTGAAGGCAAGGTTTAAAAAAAAAAGGCCGAAAATGGGAATAAGAGGCAAACAACACGAGTTTGCAAAACTTTGTACCTTGTACTGTCTGTTAGAAAAGACGGGGTCTGTTGTCCCCAGCTTTTTTTAAATAGTTAGCCTTTTTAACAAAAATACAGAACAATTTGTTATTAAATATTAAATTGTGTTATTAAATCATATGCACCCTAACTGCAAGCGGTTGATAACTCAGTACGTCTTGACAAAAATTGGATTCACTAGACGCCGCATTAACTTCCCGTATTTCAAAACAAAAAATAACATAGGAATAATACCTTTCTTCGCTCGGTTCGTAGATGGGTGACTATCCATAAGGGATCCGTCCGTGCCTCGGAGGGCACGTCAAAGTGTTGGTCCCGGCTGTCTTTCGTAGATATTTGACAGTCGTGACGAGTAGTCAGTAGCCCAAATGTCTGACAACCAGTCTTAGCTATACTTCATTGGTTTAGGTTGTTAAATAAAGGTAAAGAAATCGTAAAAAGGGTTTTTATAGATGACACTTTCTTGTTTAAATATTACGTTGTAACTTTAAATTTATTTTTGATTTTTACAATAGTTTCCTCTTTTATTAATGATGTTAATTAAACTTTATCATTTATTCTTCGTAGATGGTAACTGCTTGAGCACAATTTTTTACTTCGATTTATAATAATACTATAATATTTTGTAATCTGTCTATTTTAAAGAGCCAAAAAAGACAGTTTCTCTAAACGTCAACAAATTATAACGTTGCTAAGTTGAAGAGCACAACTTTACTGTGACATAGCATGACAACTGACAACAAGAATTACCTACGTTTAGCCGTTTACTTGACAGCTCTTGCGTCACATGGTTATTTTGTTTACCTTTATTTAAGGGCCCCTTTTCCGAAATTTACGTTTCTAGATCGAGTTGTTTTCAGAGAAATCACCATATTATATTCGTAAAAAAAAATAATTATAGTACAGATACATGTTTGATCTAGTGACTGTTTTGGTTAAAAACACGATATTTAACATTTTGCTTAATAAAAAAAAAGTCAGAAGTAAAGTCGATTTTGAAAGTATTTTAAGTATTGTACGTGACTTGGGAGAACGCAGTTTTTATGAAAATTTAACATTTAATTTACTAATCGGGTTTGACAGGGATATTATTGGATAGATTTATAATATGGCACTTATTTTTTTTATATTAAATAAATACGTAAAAACGGCTCGCGCGCACCGCACCAGTGCTATAGTGCTATCGCGACTGCTCCTGTGCAACGCGGGCGCTAGTCGTCTCATGCCTAAACTTTCGGGAAAGGGGCCCTTAACTACCTAAACCCACGCGGCCTTATTACAAAACAAGATTTATATTTTGACATGGCTTAAACCATGGAGTCAGTTTTTGTAAAAAGAACGTAACAGTGATTGAAATACCGTTCTATATACAAAACTGAAAACTTAGTTTGGTACTAAGTTGACAGTTTTGTGTTTAGGAACTTTACCGTAGTCGGAATAAAGTTCGAAATTCAATAATGGCTCCATGTGTTAAACCTGAGTCTGAAGATAAACCTTGTTTTGTAATAAGGGGGACGGGGTATAGGGGTATCGTGTTACCCAGTACCTAACTGGGTTGTGGATGTCATATAGGCAGTCGCTCCTTAAAAAATACTGATATTCAGCTGCATCCTGGGAGCCGACCCCAACACACTTCGGAAAAGGCTGGCAGATTGATTGAATACCTTTTTTCGATTTTGTGGTTCAGTTACTACGATATCATCGGTCCGTGCTCTAAGTTTTCTTTTATAAATGCGCGAACGGCACGGTTGGCGCAGTTAGTTAAGCAATTGACTGCTGCGCTGCGTGTCGCGGGTTCGATTCCCGCACGGAACAAATATTTGTATGACCTACAAGTAGTTGTTCCGGGTCTGGCTGTTTGTGTATGTGAATTTAAATGTTTGTAAACGCACCCACAATACAGGAGAAATTCCTAGTGTGGGGCAACGTTTAAAAAAAATAAAAAAAATAAGTTGATTACATTTGTAAGCTAAATATCTTTAAAATAAATGTGTTATTATTAACTAATGTTTCAAGAGCAACATGATTCTTTATGATAATAGTGAAGTGATTGGTTTAATCAGCAACGAGTAAAATGAGTATATACGAGTAAGGATCGTAGCAGGTGGCGTTCTGTATTTTCTGCCTGTGTCACCAAAATGAACCACTTATGAAATCTTTTTGCAACTCCACTGCTATCCGAACCATTACCACGCACAATCGAAATCAAAATAAACATAAGGAAAACAAAGTAATCACAGTATTAATATCACAATAATTGGCAAGTCATCGTAATTGTTCTCCACAATAACTTGGTATAACGCGCGGCTACAAAAGATTGAAGCAATCATCGTTAAATTAAGTCAAAGAACAGACAAGTACAGATGGGACATATTGACTACCTACAGAGTGCCCTCGGGAAATAATATTTTCTCTACAACACCCCTCTACAACAGGTAACAAGAAAACAACCAGCACTAAACAACCAGCACTAAAACAACCAGCACTAAAACAACCATCACTAAAACAACCAGCACTAAACAACCAGCACTAAAACAACCAGCACTAAACAACCAGCACTAAAACAACCAGCACTAAAACAACCAGCACTAAAACAACCAGCACTAAAACAACCATCACTAAAACAACCAGCACTAAACAACCAGCACTAAAACAACCAGCACTAAAACAACCATCACTAAAACAACCTTCACAAAAACTACAAGAACTAAAACAACCAGTAGTAAAACAAGCGTCACTAAAACAACCATTACTAAAACAACCATCACTAAAACTACCATCGCTAAAACAACCAGCACTAAAGCAACCATAGCTACAACAACCATCGCTAAAACACCCAGCACTAAAACAACCAGAACTAAAACAACCAGAACTAAAACAACCAGCACTAAAACAACCATCGCTAAAACAACCATCGCTAAAACAACCATCACTAAAACAACCAGCACTAAAAACCAACAAATCGAAGACTTGTGACGTCTTCTAACGCGTGCTGGAAAACGGTTCACTTCTATTTACGGAGAGGAGGCCCGAGCCCCAACAGTGGGAACATTATAAGGCTGACTACGCTTATAGAATAGAAACTTTATTATCAGACACATAGTCCATAAGTTACAAAACATTACAATAAAAAACACAATACATATGAAATAAAATAACATGCACGTTAAATAAAATAACAAATATACATAAAATTATTGAAGGCATTGGAATGACGCTCTGTGAGTCGTCATCCAATGCCACATTATGGGGCTGTCCATCCTGCTGGCCATAGTAGCCAAAAGACTGTTGGGACTATCGCGCACTCGCCGCATCAGGTACGCTATACGCAGACGCATCAGCGCGTAAAAATCCGGCACACCGGTTTCCGCGAACATCCCCGACGCACTGCAAAAGCGCGGTAGTCCCAACATCACCCTGAAGGCATTGCTTATGCTTACATAGTGTCCCACTGCAGGCTTCTACAGATAGAAACAAGCGTTAATCAATTTTCCTTTTGTTCTCCTCCAGCGCATGCTTTATATCTAGTGTTACAGTGAACACGGCTCCTTTCAGGCAGAAATATAGTATGTTCTCTGTTATAAACCTCCTCTTACCTTAAGAGGCCCATCACAAAATTGCTTTCTGAAGGATTAACCAGCCGACGCATCGTATATGTAGCAATTTGGCAAGTAATTATGTTTATTTTAAGTTTCATACGTTTTTTTTACTTTGTTTGAAATTAAATTTAATTTCTTATGAACTAACGATAATTCTGGTACAAATTTTACGTAATAATATTAATGTAGTAAGGAGAAATTTACAGTTAATTCTGAGCATTTTTAGTAGTTTTATGGGTTTTAACGGGTTTTTTTTTTCATATTTCAACATTCTAAAATAAATATTTAATTATTAAAATTTGTAATGTAACTGATTTCTTTCCTCTTTAGTTCTTTGATTTTGACTTCTCGACTAGCCAAACCTTAATTTTTTTTAAATTATAATTCCACCAATGTTGTGCTTGTAGGTTAATGTATACGTCCCTAAAAGGAACAACAGGGTTTTTGTTACATACTGTATAGATAAGAAAAAATTGGGAAAAGTGAGCCCGCTATAAACTATACTAATAACTATTCTCCACCACTTATTAAGTAAAAGTTGTTGAAGTCTTTCAGTTTCTCAGATTATGAACGCCAAAGTTAGCCATTTAACGCAAAAATCACGGTCGAAATGTAATAGGCCTCTTAAGCCTGATTTACACGGTGCGATATAATTGCCTGTAGCATACCATAAATTAAAGCAACAATTGTTGCTCCGTCTAAACAGTGATTAAACGATGTAAGTAATTTGTTGCTTCAATTTGATTGTATGCCACAGACAAGAAACTATATTACTCGTGCAAATGGGGCGTTAGGGGCAATAATGGATTGTACATTTGTACAATTTAGGCACATGTAGGTACAAAACTTATTCCCCATCTGTTCCCCTACCAACTTTATCCATGTGGTTTTATGTTGAACGTAAAGTGCTTATAATCGCGCCCGGCGGCATCGCATTTATAGCAAATTCGTTAACCCCTTCTTTATGGTACACCAAACGACTGTTTTTATTATGTCGTACGTTTATACCCTTGGGTGGCGAAATTTTGGGTAAGCTTTGACGGTTTGCAATGAGTTTAATTTCATATTCTTGGAAGCAGAAACTTTGCTAATCGACATGAGCAAATCTGGATAATACTAACTTTTTTCAAAGAGTATACTCGTAAGGACAGTCTTACCTAATATCAACGAACCACCGCGAATCTCGGCAGGAGAAATTAAATAGATTTTTATCATTTACTAGCTTTTGCCCGCGGCTTACCCCGCGTAGTCGCCGAATATTATCTCACGGGAATGTACCACCGCGCTATAAAGTATCCTATATCCCAGGCAATCCATGTGACAAATTTCATCAAAATCTGTTCAGCCGTTTTAGCGTGAAAGCGTAATACTTAATCAAACAATTAAACGAATACAAACTCACTTACACATTTATAGTATTAATAAGTTAGGATAGTTAGGATTAGGATTATACAACATTAGTTTTTGTTTATACTACACCTCTTAAGGGGTCATTGTACTCATCATTATGAACAACTTTTACTATGGGACCAACCTTGAAATCGCGAAAAAAAAATCAGCTGTTCCCTCCCTACATTTAAGTTCGCTGAACTAGTCAAAATGTAGGGAACAGCTGATTTTTTTTCATAATGATGAGAATGAGATGTTCATAATGATGAGTACAATGACCCCTTAAGAGGTTTAGTATAAACAAAAACTAGTGTTGTATATTATATACAGTTAGGCAGTGGCGGACTAACAGGGGGCGCAAGGGGCGGCCCGCTCCTGGCCTCCAGTCTTGGGGGGGCCCCAAATGCATCCGCGGTCCCCTGATCAAATCCTAAACAAGACTTTGAAAATGTACTTAGTATCTACTAATTTCATCAAAATCAAAACACTACAGCCATCTATAGACTTTTTACTCGGTACTAATATTCTTTTAGCTTTGCTGAACGCGTCCAATACGCTGGGGGAATTCCCGCCTTTTTAGCGGGTAGGTACTTCCTTGCTATATTAATACAATACATATACTATACAAGTAAAAAGAAAAATTTCAAAAGAAATCGATTTCACAGAAGTTATTGAGGAGTTCAGTAAATTGAAGGCACGAAAACACCTATACCTACAAAATAATACGCTACAAAAAATAAAAAAACTATCTTTGATTTATTTTATCAATTTTTTTTTGTCGATCGATTCGTATTTTATTTTCTTCACCCATATCCATTCCATATTGTAGGTATGTATGTTTATTTAGCCTAAATAATTTAAGACGAATTTAAATTTTAATTGTCAGATTTTAACGAAATAAACATACACACTTACATATACATACAAATGTGAACTGAATAAAAACCTTGTAAAACTAAAATTTTTTTAAAGCTGGGGGCCTCATTCAGCTTTGCCGCCCCGGGCCTCTGACGGGCTTAGTCCGCCACTGCAGTTAGGATTTGCCAATGGCACCCGACTGCCTAATGAGTTATAATGTTTATAACTCATTATGCAGTCGGGTAAAAACATCTGTGTTGCATAGCTGACCTCGCAGACCATCTCCGCTGCCATGCCTAATCCAACGACCAGACAGAATATATGCCCAAAATTAACTCGACCTCTTTTTATGCAAAGCGAAATAATGACATAATCAACGCGCTTCATACACAATTGGTTTATAAAACGATCAGTATAAAGGCTTACATTTCTCCCTACTCTACACATAATCCCTGTCGCATCCCACAACAACGGAAATGAAAACCGCAACCGCTGACACTCATTAAAAATTGAAAACTTTCAACAGTTACCGGTTATTTTAATACCGGATGCACTGAAATATAAATCACGCTTTACAATTTCCGCTAGAGATAACCAAGGCTACGGTTTTACTGTTTTTTGCTTCATCGAAATGATTCGGCAAATAAATATGTAAGGTTTATCGGTTTGTCAGCAAGTCAGGCGTATAATACAAGCTTGTAACGGATTGGTTAAATAACGCAGTTTATATGAAAATTTTAATATAACTTTATGTTTTACGGCAATCGTTGATCATTATTTGGAGGAATTTTCGGAAGGACAGGGATGTAATTAGGCAACGGGAATATATATACAAGGATAACGCACAACCTCTGGGTCATCTGGGTCAACCAGGGGTCATTGTACTTATCATTATGAACTATTTTTATTATCCACTCAAGGTCACTGGCATATATCTGGGTCTTAAAGTCTGTCTGTAAGCCACTAAGGTATTTTCAACCAGATAAGGGAACAAACCTGAAATCGCCAAAAAATATCTGCTGATCTCTACATTTATTTTCTCGTAACTCGTCAAAATGTAGGAAACAGCAGATTTTTTTTTCACGGTTTCAGTTTCAATTAATGACTAATGATTTTATTTCTGTAAATAGATACATCAATAATATATACATCATATTTTAAAAACTGTGTCGCGGTAGTAGTTTATATATATATATATACTCAGAGGTTACAGTCTCTTTTAATGTCCAGACATAATCTTGGTCAGATCACTTGAAGACCATGTAGATTGGTGCCTGAAAATGGTCTTTTGAGAAAATAACCACACAGATTTGAGTGGACCTGTCCAGTCAGTGCACGCATTTGTCAGTAATCGTGCAGCTCAACTCAGAACTTAAGGAGCTCGACAACTCGACGAACAATACCAAGAAAAGACCTTTGGGTAGGCCGCATAAAGTACTCAAACTGCCAGATTATCATAAGAACTTACTGAGAAAAAGAAAAATTTAAAAATATATGATCCACATAGTCCTCGCATATATGTCACGTAAATCAATAAAAATAAAAAATTCAATACCAATTCCAAGACACACAGTTTTTTGCTTGAGGGTACATTGGAGTAGTTTAATTAATCACAAGCCTTTTGTCATCCAAGTAATCTTTAACTTTAAAGACTAAACCTTTTTGACAGAGTTTCTGTTTAATAAATGATCTAAATTTATTGAGGCTCAGTTCTTTAACATGGCTTAGGTGTTTGTTGTAAAAAAAATTTGGAGCTTAGTCTTGGGCACAATAAGTAAGTGTTTAGAATATATATTAATAATCATTTTTACATAAATCAGGTTCTCTTAGTCATATTAAGATGAGACTGTCATTATGTTTATTTTCTTAAATTTATCCCTCAGTGAATGCGTAGATAGCTTAGGTTATAAATTGCTCGAATGGCTTGTTTGTTCTGCAACACAAATATAACCTGTATGTCGGCTGCATTTCCCCACAGAAAAATGCCGTATAACATTACACTAAGGAAATAACTATAATATACTAATCGAGCTGTTTCTACATCAGTCAAATGATGGATTTTATAGACCGCGTAAGCTGTAGATCTTAGCGGCTTCGACAATTTGGTTACATGTGGGCCCCACTGTAGCATCGAGACCAAAGTAATACCTAAGAACACAGTGGTGTCCACAAGATCCAACTCCACCCCATTTACTAGTACATTGGTTTGTACCTGCTTAACGTTATGTGTCAGAAATGTTATACATTTAGTCTTTTTCTTATTTTAAAAGTAAATCATTAACGTTAAACCAATGCACTATTTTAGAGAGAGCATTATTTACATCGTCAGTAACTGTATGTTGTCGTTTAAGCTTAAATAAAAGTGCTGTGTCATCTGCAAATAACACTATTTCAAGACTGTTCTTTATAAGGCAAGGTTTGTTCCCATAGTAAAAGTTGTTCATTATGATGAGTATGATAAACCCTTAAGACGTTGTGCGTTATTTAAATTAGAACTTGTATAAATTTGATGGCGCAGCTAGTGGCATGGTACGGCCCCGTTTTGTTACGAAGTTCGTGGAATCACTGAAAAGGTCGGATAGGAGTGACACTGGCTGCTAACTGTCACTCTAGCAGAGCATCGCATCGATGGTTGCGTGACGGCTGTCTTCTGATGACAGAAGATGATATCACGGGAGCCGCCGTCGTACCACGTTCACGACGAACTGATATATTCCGGCACAATCCTGATGGTATTGAAGCTTTTGAACCATTAATACGATGATCTCTTCTGGTAAAGCCTATCGTGCGCCGTTAAGGCGACGATAACAGACTTTTAATGATTTTATACTGAAGATCACGTCTAAACGAGTAGTGTTAATGATTTGAAGAATATATATGTCAAATAAGAACATTTTTTCAATGATTTAATATGCGAATATTTTAGATTATGTTTATAATACCTAGTGAAATTAATTTGTAAAGTTATGTCTAACACGGATAAAAAACTGAGAATGGCGCAAAATCTACCAAGCATATTTTTCTGAAACCTTCACCAATTTAAAGAAAATTTAATTATTTATCTTTTAGTATACGCGTTTTATTAAAATACCTTTTGTTTTGTGTTTAATAAATTAAAAATGCGTCAAACTGGGGAGAGCGCTCCTTGATGGGCGAGTCCTATTACTGTCTGAACGTACGACGCGTTGCGTGAGCTCAGTACAGAACACGCAAGCTAACCACTCAAGGTCACTGGCATATATCTCCGTCTTAAGTAAATATTTGATTAAGTTAGGTATTTTAGTACCTATTTTGTCATATCACCAACAGGGTGTAATAGACTCTAAAGCGCAGGCCACACCGCCAGCTAGCGGACGGGCGGGCTAAACTAACTAACATCGTTTCACCTCTTTACATGGTTAGTCGTTAGCTCGCGGTGTGAACCGAAGTATGTAAAGTGGTGAAACGATGTAAAGGCTTCTACATACCAGCGCGACTTGTCGCGCGACGCGACACGGCACAAAGGCCCCGCGTGTCGCGGGACGAGCGGTGCCTTTGTGTCGCGTCGCGTCGCGCGACAAGTCGCCCCGGTATGTAGAAGCCTTTAGTTAGTTTAGCCCGCCCGCCCGCTAGCTGGCGGTGTGGCCTGCGCTTTAGGATTATTCGAAAAAAGTTAAAGTACATTTACTATCGTTGTGATAATAAGTTTTAGCATCCACTTAACTTACTCAATTTTTTTTTCATCTTTTATGACACACAATTACTGAAGACACATTCACTTGACCATTCTGCTAAAAACTAAAACTTTTCATAAATTCTCACGATAAAGTCACCATGAATGATGAAAAACATGTTTCAAATATTTTATCTGCAATAAAACGAAAGATGTAAAAACGACTATTAAGCAAAACCGTTAGCAAACTGAAATTAGTAAAGTTTTCGCATGATTTTTGCACCCCTGAACGTCCAGGCACGTAATATCAATCTTGATGGTGCATCCGACGTGATGTTACGTTACGTTATAAACGTGATGGTAAATCATGTTTAGTATGTGGGAAAAGCGCAGGACTGCCGCAGTATTGGTTATATTTTCTACAAATTGGTTAGAGTTTCTGTGATTGTGTTTTATGACTTTAGTTTCATTATGAAAACAGTTGAAATATACCATTCGTTATAGTTTTAAAGGTAATAAACAAAGATATGCAATGAGAGCAGTCCCATAAGGTTCGAAGGAACGAAGTTTTTAGAGCATGAAATCTCATCTAAGTTATACTCTAAACTTAGATAAGATTTAATGCTCTAATTTTTTTCGAAAGTCGGTGTCTTTGGTTTTGTATTTTCGTTTTTTGCCACCGACTTCCGAAATTAAATTTATTTGTCACTTTGTGAGTAGTTTTTGTTTTGGAAGTCGGTGGTTTTTTACCCGACTGCCCCGGAAGGAGGGTTGGTTTTTCAAGTGTATGTATCAAAAAAATCAGCTGTTTTGACGAGATAATCGAACCTTTCTTTTGACGAGATAATCGAACATAATTCCGTGGAGTTTCTTGCCCATTCTTCGAAACTACCTTTTGGAAGGGGCGACTAGAATCAATTCTATATTTTTGTAAATTTTGACGTTCAAAAGTGCCTTAGAGATGCGCCTATTTGAAATACATCATTTGACTTTGACATAAATGTAGGGAACAGCTGATTTTTTTTCGCTATTACAGGTTTGGTCTCATAGTAAAAGTTGTTCATAATGATGAGTACACCCTTTAAGAGGTTGTGCGTTAATTCTGGGACATGTTGCATATATTATAATTAAACTACTATTTTGACACAGACTACAAAAAAGTATCTACATTTTCTTTTCTAAAACCTATCCTATCTTGCTAACGCCGCGCGCCGTTAGGAAAGTAAGACAATACACTGACGTTGATACAGCCCGTTTAGTCTATTTTAGTTATTTTCATAGCGTTATGTCCTACTGTATTCTGCTGTGGGGTAAAACCGTTGACATTCAAAATATATTTGTACTTCAAAAACGAGCTGTTCGAGCAATTTACCAGCTGGGTGCCAGAGTTTCTCTAAGAGATTTTTTTAAAGATATTGGTATTCTCACGGTGGCATCACAATTCATCTTCGCCAACATCTTATATGTTAGGCAAAGTATACACGTATACACTAAAAACAGTGATCTCCACAATAGTAATACCAGAAATAAGGACCAATTAGGTGCTCCATTTCACCGGCTTCATAAGGTTCATAACTCATTTGTTGGACTTGGTATAACTTTTTATAACAAGCTACCCTCTTCCTTGCTAGATTTGCCTTTTAATGCGTTTAAAGTTAAAGTTAAATCCAATCTTTGTTCAAAGGCATACTATTCTATCAACGACTACTTAAACGATACGAATAGTTGGTCGCTGTGATTAACTCAAGACAATGTTCATGTTCTTTCTCCAGATATAGATTACCTACTGACAGGTCATATGAGTTCCTATATTTGTTTATTTTATTTGACTGTCTAAGTCAATTTATTTTAATTTATTAGTTACAAAATCTACTCATTACGTGTTCTTTTATGAGTTGCATTGCAATAAGTGGTTAGCTAGCGACCTCAACAAATTGATCACTTTAATCTTGCCTGAGCAACCGGCAGCAAGTTCGTCATGCTCCCTTAGATGTCACTGCTTGCGGTAGCGTCGGGGGTCGAGTTGCCTCCTTCCCTCAAATATGGCGAGGGGGGTGATGGCTGATCTTTGCGTTATGCTCGTGAACGGGTGCTGCTTGTGATGACTGGTCGTCTTGCTGACCATGGTTTTGTTATTGTTATTAATAATTAACTGTTTTTTTATTTAACTTCGATGGTGCTAGTTTATCATTTGTGACTTCGAGTTATAGATATAGCTTTATTTAAGCGGGCACGCCCATTATGCCTGGAGGATTTTATTTAGATACGTTTTGTTTACGTTATTTGTGCTTGAGTATAATTTAAGACGATTATTATATAAATTATATTTTTTTGTATAGTGGTGTGTGCTAGCTAACATAAGGCAAATAATTTAATTTAATGTTTTGTGTTGCATTTTACATTTTATTGTATAGATTCAAGTTTGTAAATGAACAGACAGCTGTGCTGCTGGGGAGTTTGTTACGCCACTTCTTCTTCCCAGCTAAAGCACTAGGAAGTGGTGAAGGGTGGGCGTTTTTGGGGGACTGTCTCATGTAATTTTGACGTTCGAAAAGTGCTGATTCTCAGCCTAGTTTGAATAAATGATTTTGATTTTAACCTTACTTAACCGTATAGCTTATGTACTTACCAATAATGAACAATTTGTTCGGTGTGGTGCCAGACGTAAAGAACAGCACTAACCCATTTCTTCCCGTGGGTGTCGTAAAAGGCGACTATGGGAATTACTAGAGAATGGGAAGCAGCGTTCTTTATACATTTTAACACCATACTGCGATCGCCAACCCGCCTGCCAAGCGTGGCGATTATGGCAAACCCCCCCCTTTGGGGGAGGCCTATGTCCAGCAGTGGACGTCTTTCGGATGAAATGATGATGATGAACAATTTGTTTAAATAACACTAAAAGCTTTAAAAAAAAAACCGGTTGCAAAAAAACGAACTGAAAAGATGGAAACAAGATGAAAAGAAAACGAGTATCCACGAAACGAGTATTAAGTAGGTAGGCACCAAAAATAAACAAAAAAGCAGTCGGAGGCATCTAGGATGTAACGAACGCCTTAAAATTTGCCTCCGACTGAATTTATTTATTTTTATTACTTAAAGGATACTCACATTTCACATTTTAGTTGTTGTCCCTACCCCACACAACTTCGTATACCACTACTTTCTATGTAAATAACTACCGCGCAAGATTCCTCTATCCAAAGGAAAAATAATGTTCAAAATTGACGAAAATATCCGTGAAAACATTAAAAAAGAAGTTATAAACAGACGAATTGAGAACATCCTCCTTATTAAGAAGTCGGTTAAAAAATAAAAGACTTGTTCAAGAGCAGCAGTACTATTACGTATCATCATAAGCAAGCTAATGTACTTAATCCTCTATTAAGACGCAGATATATGCCAGTGACCTTGAGTAGTTAACTTGCGTGTTCTGTACTGAGCTCACGCAACGCTTCGTACGTTCAGCCAGTAATAGGACTCACCCATCAAGGAGCGCTGTCCCCAATTTGACGCATTATTAATTTATTATACACAAAACAAAAGGTATTTCAATAAAACGCGTATACTAAAATATCAATTATTAAATTATCTTTAAATTGATGAAGGTTTCAGAAAAACAAGTTTGTCAATTTTGCGCCATTCTCAGATTTATCGGCGTTAGACACAACTTTACAAATTAATTTCACTATGTAATATAAACATATTCTTAAATATTCACATATTAAATTATTGATAAAATGCTCTAATTTAACATATATTTTTTTCAAATCATTAACACTACTCGTTTAGACGTGATCTTCAGTATAAAATCAATAAAAGTGTGTTATCGTCGCGAATAGTAGTCAAGAGCGGTATTATTAGGAAACCTCACAATAGCCATGCTCCCTTCATGCGCCCACGATCCCTCCCTGCATACGCACCCAAAAATTCATCCAGTTACAAATGGGCGACCCTAAATCACAAATTATCATACGGAGCCAGTACAGTCGCGCGTATAAATTAATACTCAGTGGTATTCCTGATTCATGAACGTGACAAATCAATTTCGTGGCTGTAGGTACTGAAATAACAATCAAAGTACCTATTGGTTTTTTGAAGTTTTAATGTGGTGGCCGCGTATCGTCTGTCATGTCGTTAAAGGATTATATCCAAGATAGGAATGCTTGGAAACATGCTGGTCCAGCTCCATAGGACAATATAGAGTCTAGACAAAATCAAACTGGTTGCTATTTTAATTGTACAATTTGTTATTTTAATGACATTGATTTTACATTCTGTGATACTGATTACATAAACTCACACACTGACTTATTTTTTTTTTTCTTAATAAATATGTAATAATAATTAAGTTTATTTATTTATACCAACGAGATACATTACAATCGATCAAGTTATTTTTCATTGCTTCATTTTTATTTCTTTTTACCTATTGTGGTATAGTAATTTTATTCTAGGTGCATCGTCTTCGCATATTATCATATAATTAATGTACATAAACAAAATATTGTGAAACATTTTAAAAGAGTAACGGTGGAGTTTCTTGCCCATTCTTCTCCATACGAAACTACCTTTTGGAAGAGACAACTAGAGTCAATTCTATTTTTTTTTTGTAATTCTTGACGTTCAAAAGTGCCTTTTATGTGGCTATTTGAAATAAATCATTTGACTTTGACTTTATCATTATCATCATCATCTGCGTGTGGAGTTTAATATTTATTTATTTATTTAAAGTACAACGCTCTTATTCTTGTAGTTACATCATGTTATTTACTAAGGACATAAGTTACTGATATACAATAATTTCACAGCGAGAAAAGGAGGGATTCCGAATCTAGGTGAACTTGTGCTTTCAACTTAGCTTTGCCGTATTTGTCAGTTATACGTAACTACAAAAAACCAACAGCTAGGTCACTATTAAAATTCGCATCGTCAACCGAAAACTATTCATAGCTATAAAACCTCTTAATTTGTTAGTTTTTGGTTTTATCTGTCAATAAACTCGCTGAAACTGTTTACCGTTTCAAAGGACACTCTGACAGTCTTACGTACCGCACGCGCGATACTAAAGATTATTAAACTGGTTACGGGCGGTTATAACCGGACTGAACCGGTTTTATCCGGTTTATGCCCTGATGGCGTGGCGAAATTGTTATTTTTATTTTCATTTTCTTTAGGATGTGAGCTGGATTAAATTTTAATGCGTTGATTTAAGTAAATGTCACGGATAATATTAGAATTTCATTTATAGAAGGTTGGTGTGATGTGATGTGTTGAAAACAGGGGAGGCAAGATTGTTCTTAAAACGTTTTTTTTTTATTATTTTTAAAATTTATTTTCTTTTTTTTTCTTTTTATCTTGTTTGCGCCTATATTCCGTTTGAAATAAGAGTAGACATTTAAATAAACCTTTTGTACAGTCCGTTCAATCGATTTGACTTCTATTGCGTTGGTGGCATGACCAATGACAGCTGTAATAAACAGTTGGTATTGTAACCACGTTTTTGCTTTTAATGCCATCCTTATGCCTACGAAATAGAAGTCAAAATTGGTTGAACGGACTGTAAACAAGTTTATTTAAATGTCTAATCTTATTTGAAATGGAGTATGCGCATAATGTGGTATCCTATCGTTGAAGGAGCAAACGTAACGAAATGGAGACGTCTTATTAACTAGGTATACTTATGTTCACCCTAATCTTAAAAACCTAAATATTTAAAAGCGGGAGAGCTTTTAAATATTTAGGTTCTATTCTAGATGTACATTGTATTTTATTTACATTGTGTAAGTCATTTTATGAGTGTCTTGAGATTTGAATGTCATTGGATAAACATAATGGCGCGTATCGTATCGACCAATCAAAACACGGTAACCTGACCAATAGAACGCTATACTTGAAAAATAGTTACATTACGTATCTCAGTTTTTAGCGCCAACACTGCGTATGTCAGGGCGCCAACACTGCGTATGTCAGGGTGCCAACACTGCGTATGTCAGCTAATCACGTACAAATTCGTCGTGCATCAAGTGCTCCGATGTTGTGATTTCGATTTTATTTTCATGGGTTGAAATCACCACAGAGTTCCTTTGTATTAATAATTAAACACAATATAGCCTTAAGCGTAAGTTACATTAATTTCATACAGTTCTTTCACTCTCCTGTAAAGAAGCCATTTTTGACTTTCGTACTGTTAGAACTTCACTGACGAAATGTCATAAAGGCTATATTTTCTTTTTACAAATGAATTACTTTTACCTAAACATCTGCTGCTGAACTAGGAAAAAGGCTATCAACGCCAATCCACTCAAATAATAGATGATTAATGATAGCCATTAAGCAGAAATGTTAGCATTTTGTTAATTATTTTGAGAAATTTTCGAGGGTTAATTTCCTAATTAAAACAAATCATGGCTCAATCAAGCCTTTCTTTGTAATCTAACGCTATAACAGTACCTACCCATGTTTTAACTACCAACAAAATAACCATACACATTACATGAATATCAGCAAACTGCTTTTAACAGTTTTAACACAAAAGCGAGGAAAATAAGGCGCTCTTTTCATTTTATTGTCATACAATACATTTAAAATAACGTAAAATTAACGTCAAGATAAAAACAGAGAAGTTGGCACTAGAAGTGGCAGATATGTGCCACAGTCACCGCCAGGGGGCGCTACTTGTTTACTTGCTCGGAAACTATACTTTTCACCCGGTGTTTCTTACTCACCGATTAAAATTACGTAATTAAAACTTAACACAGTTACTATATAACCCCTTTTTATCGATAATTCAGTAGGTTTAACTTGTATAGTTTATTTGACAGGAATTCTTACATCAGCGGCCTCTACTTCTCCACCGGCTCCGATGGGGATTCCGGATTCTCTGGCACAATTTATACGGCTTACCTATGTATATAGATTCATCACCGGGTGGACCCAATAATAGAATAAAGACAATTCGCTCTTACTTTATGCGACCTATACACCTGTATCTATTCTATATAGAAGCATCAATATGGCAATATGACACACTGACAATATGGCATGTTGACAGTAAAACGCCAATATGTAGGGCACATATTGGCGTTTTACTGTCAACTAGTGATCTTCCATATTGACATTTAATTTAAATTTATGACTTCATTCACTTTCTTTAACATTCTTTAAATAAGTAAGTGCTGACAATTTTCATTTTATTACAATAACTGTGGACATTTTTTATTTTTATTTTTTCTCATTACACATAGGTAATTTATCTAATTATCTAATCGACATTGTGCTGTATGATTGAAATTCTTAATGTGATAGAAGATCAAATTTATTTAGTAGTTTATTTGTGGTTCCTATATTTATATTAATTTCTTGTTTTAATTATATTGCATGTACTCATGCATGCTGCATGCATGTTGCATGTACTATTTTTGTACGCCCGCGCGCCCTAGAGGCAAAACATAGCGCCCTCGATGTATTACCAAATAAGAACTTATAATGAACCTATATTTTACACTAAATAAATGAATCTGAATCTGTACTGCTATTCTGTAGAAATCTCTCCGTGAAAACTTAGGTGAAGTGAACTTGACGTAAGCTGTCGTTCCACCTGCAGTGAGTGCTATTCTGTAACAATCTTACCGTTAAAAGTTAGGTGGAGTCAGCGAGGAGTGAGCTGTCAGTGTCATCCCACCGATGCTAGCTATTAACACTATTGACAGCTCACTTCACTTAAGTTTTCAAGGTGATATTTTTACCGAATAGATCGTAGTGATCGTAGTGTTCTGATGCTAGGGATTGACAGCTCACTTGAACTCACTTCAACTAAGTTTTCACCACAGTTTTCACTGTGAGATTTTTACAGAATAGCAGTAGGTCCCGTTATTTTTTTAAACAACTTGACGTTTGAATGTGGTACTTTGCTGAATGTTGTTATAAGGAAGGTGGATTCAAAGTCAAAAACAGACAAAACTACTCATCCCAGATGTACAGATTCACATTTCTGTATATTTATTTGCGTGGACTTTGCCAACTTCTTGATAAGCATGCATTACGGTGAGTACGGTAAATACTACGTATTTAACTTCTCTAGTTTGTGCTGTGCTCCACCTTACGCCTTCAGTTACCTAATCAGTCGTTAACTAAGTATGAGGTAACTCAATGAATAGAGATTTCTCGATGTGGGACCGGAATGGGTAGGTAATTAATTTGTTAAGCTCACAGATACATTTTTTATCATCAATCGTAATTTTAGCAGTGTAGGGAAACTAACTTTTTCATCATTGTATATTCTAGAAGTTGCAACATTTGTCAAAAACTGTCTCAAATACGAAGAGGTCCTATACGTGCTCAATATCAAAACATTTTATGTGCCAGGAAATGTAAGATAGCTCTAATGCGCAAAATCTTGCTGGAAATAGCACCCAGAATATGTAATAAGTTACCGGACTCCTTGAAACAACTCAAGATTACGAGCTTTATGAAGAAATTATCACTGATTCTAATGCTTAAATGTTATTACACTGTTTATGACTTTCTTAATGAAAATAATATTATCATAAATTGGCTAAGTAATTAATGCGTGTGTTTTGTTGTATATTGTGTAATTTGTTTATTGAATATAATATTAATGAATCTAAACTACCTTACTGAATTTTTAAATACTTATTTTAATAATTTACAATGTTTCTGAATTAAATTTTTATTAATATTGTGCCTACTGTAACTATGAAATTGGTACGCCGGCCGCCGCTGCCCGCGCCGCGCGCCACTGGCAAAACAGAGAGTCAACGGAATTGGTACTGAAGGCTAAATGCATGTACCTGTGTTTAACAAATAAATATTCAAGGATTTAATCATTTTTTATTATTATTTATTTAATAATAAACAACAGAAATTGCTTAAATAAATTAATTGATTAATTAATACTACCTATTTACAATCACAATAAATTAAATAATTTTTCTGTCTTTGCCATTTACATATTTTTTTTATTTCTCAATAAATAGGACCTTGCATTCACACACATACTTTGGTCTCATAGATCATTTATGTTCATTCATGTTTGAACATCATTTATGTTTGAACTCTACTCAGCTTAGGATCAAATCACACAAAAATAACATTTTCGTACCACTTGCTCAAAAAAGTGACATTCTATGCCACAAAAAGCGAACATAACATTAGTCATTTTTAATCTGTTAAAAACAGGGAAAGAAAATTGTACTGAATTTCATTCATCCTCTAGGGGGAGAATGTGATTTAAATTTGGAATACTTACCGAAATTTATATTGAACTACATCTGTGTTTACACCATTGAGTTTGTATATAAAGCTTTATACATCTTTTTAAAAAAGGAATACGCATTTATTATGCAGTTATGATTATTAAATAAAATTACGAAAACCGACGAGGCCGTATGAGCTTGATGCCTTTGCTTTTCCGACAAAAAAATATTAGTCTAGGAATTTGCCGCGTTTTTGTTTTCTTCAAATACATAAACGTTAAGTTTATTTTAATAAATAAGTTAATGTTCTAAAATGCTTATCTCATATTATTATTGTGTTAATTTTTTCGCAAATGGTACGAAAAGTAGAGTATTTTCCTCGGTGATAAAGCTGTCTTAGTCTTGGGTGAACTTAAATCGTGAGCGTAACGAAGTCTCCCGAGCGTAGCGAGGGTGTTAAAACTTAAATCACGAGCGAAGCGAGGGATTTAAGACGAGTCCTGAGTGTAGCGAAATCGTCATCCGCGACAGAAGACACTGCTTTATCCCCTTGGTTAATAATCTACTACTTGATGCGAGACTTGAAGTTGGAACCCAGCCTAATAAAGTCAACTACACATCATTTAAAAACCTACAATTCTTTATAGCGCACACAAAAATCCAATACAAAATACAGCCAAACAGGAACAGGACGTATCCTCTCAACACAGAGCACGGAGTCGCCACGCCTGCGCCGGCGCCAGCAGCGTCTAGAGACGGCAGTACAAATAAAACTCGTGATGCCGAACGAAGAACTTATGTCATGGACCGCCTTCAAAGATCGACAATTTCTATACATTCGTTTATGTCAAAGTGTAAGTATACAATGACACGCTTAATTTGTGTGGAAAATGTAGACAATTCTGCCTATAGCAGCCGCCGCCGAGGAGTCTCCTAGTTCTGTACCTCTCAAAATCTTCTTTGAAACAAACTAAAATGGTTTTACATAGGGATATACAATGGTTTAGCTGGGTAGGAACTTGGCTTCAAATAAGGGTTATACGGCTTTTGACTGCCCCTCCTATATGGCCCAGGAGGACCATACTCTACGTGGTGATGATCATGATGCCCATGATATTCCGGCTTTTCTTTGATGAAGCTAAGGAACCAGCCGAAGATGTAGCCAGCTTTGTGGAGCAGTAGCCAGAAAGCGAACGCGTATATTAGCTTGAGGATGAAGATCTTCTTGATGACCAGGTCTACGAAGTATACTGAAAAAGAGAAAGGATAAGGTTAGAAAAAGCACAACTTGAAGAATTTAGGAATGATTTAGTTTAGAAATAGGATTTTAAATCAGAGTGTGATGAATTGATGATCATAGCTTCTCTTATGTTGGGCTAAATTCTCTAGAGCTTAGACATTGACAACGATTGGTGATCACAGACTGACGCTTCAACCGTAGAGATAACACTAGGTCAAAATAAACATATTGCTACATACTTAAAAAAGATGAGAAAAACTAAGAAAAATAGTGTGTTGTGAAATTACGGCTTTACTAAGAAAGAAAATATGAAATGAGCGGAAAATATTTGTTCTGTAAGTAATACCTATTTGGAGCTTGAACAAGTTTCGAATCACGTAATTTGAGATGTCGTCAAAGCCTGTCTGGAAGTTAAAGTTGAACTGAAACTGTTAAAGAATAGCTAATCAATACTTCATATACATTAAAATGCTTTTAAACAATATTGTATGCTTATATAATTGTTCCGTGTGGTGCCGGACGTAAAGGTTCCGTATGGTGCCGGACGTAAAGAATAGCATCACCCTATTTTTTTGCCTGTGGGTGTCGTAAAAGGCGACTAAGGGACTTACTAGAGAATGGGCAGCAGCGTTCTCTATGCATTTTAACACCATAATGCGATCGCCAACCCGTCTGCCAAGCGTAGCGATTATGAGGCCTATGTCCAGCAGTGGACGTCTTTCGGCTGAAATGATGATGCTTATATATATAAAACACAACCACTTACACTAGGCACTATATTACACGACTAACTAACTAAATAATTATACAAATAAACAAAATGGTATATTGGTACTTAGGCGTTTAAGTACTTGTATGTACCTAAACTTAACTTTCAGACATGTTGCCTGTAAACTAAATACGGCAATAAATATATTTCTGTTCTTTCTTATTTTCTTTAATAGGAGGTAATCACATTACATATAGCAATCATTTCGATGAAGTTAACAAAAGTCCTCTCGACAAAAGCCCACTTCTTTTACGTCCTTACAAATTGAAAAGATAAAAAGATTCTGCACATTTTTCTATCATAAGTATCTTTGTATTCATACTAACCCAAGCACAAATCCGAAGGTTTACCGGACATAACAATAAAGTGAACTTAGCGAAGTAATTGCTTCGTCCGAGCATGCGTGAGGGGGAATTCAACAAACTAATCTTATTTATTTTATTAATATTAACAAGATTTTTGGTAATCCTTGTTTATAAGGATACTTTGGGGTTTCTTTTCATATTTCGTTTGTAGGTATTCTTTATGTATTATTGGAACATGAAATAAAATTGCTGCCGTTTTTCGAGACTAACACGGTGGTACACCTTATTACCTTACTTATTTTCTTTATTCACGTAAGTGAGTGGCAGCAGTGACTAAGAAGGTGTGTGGAAATCGGTAATCCTGGTATGGGCATGTGAGGCAGAAGACTGAGGAAAATGTCGTGAGGAAAATTTTGAATATGAATGTCGATGGCTATACGAGTAGGGGTAGGCCAAAGAAATTATGTATGAACTGTGTGAAAGATGATAATTATGGCTAAAAAGCGGGTGACTACGGACTAATAGACAGGTATTGAAGAAAATAAATGGAAATAAGGGCACGTGAATGATAATTCACTTTCGGTTAAAAGATGTACCTACCCCTTTTGACCCGATTTCGAACATAAATGATAAATTATTTATTTTCTGTAAGTAGGTTTGTACAAACACTTTCACACGTCAATCATATTTAAAAAAAAAAAGCTAGATGAGGTCGGCGTTTCGTAACTGACTACTCTGAGAAGAAAGACCGAAACAAACTCAGAGGTCACAGTCTCTTTTAAAGTCCAGACATAATCTTGGTCAAATCATGTGAAGACCATGTAGATTGGTGCCTGAAATGATCTTTTGATGAAAGAATCACACAGATTGAGGGGACCTGTCCAGTCAGTGCACGCATTTATCAGTAGTCGTGTAGCTCAACTCAGAACTTGAGGAGCTCAACGATTCAACAAACAATACAAAAGAAAGGACATTTGGGTAGGCCGCATAAATTACTCAAACTGCCAGACAATGATGAAAACTGAGTAAAAACAAAAATAAACAATAACCCACAAGACTTTTTACACTTCTCGAAAGCACACTATGAACATCGTCTCTTATAAATAGCTTACATTAAATCTATTCAATAAATTCCCAGAATGAATCAATCAAAACTTCAAACAATAAAATTCTCAATATTGTTGAAATTGTGACAAATAGCTTCGCACTACCTAGAGTTACGAGCCGACTGCGTCGATAAAGTGGTATTCGATAATCGCTTTCCAATGGCCGAGCACATTTGAATTTATTGAACATCATCCATTTACGATTTAATAATAAAATATCTTCGTTCCAACTGCATATTTTGTTGGAGTGATGTTAAAATATCAATCTGTGAAATAGCGATAAAATGTACACAATTTGTTTGAAGCGTTTCGAATCTATTTGCTTTAAAAACGATCAAATCTACATTTTTTACCAGTTTTTGCAGCTTTGATATCTATGCATGTGTTTTATGTTTATACAGGTACGCTTTTATAGATTTTAATTCATTTTTTAGGGTTCCGTACCCAAAGGGTAAAACGGGAACCGTATTACTAAGGTTCCGCCGTCTGTCTGTCTGTCTGTCCATCTGTCTGTCCGTCTGTCACCAGGCTGTATCTCATGAACGGTGATAGCTAGAAAGTTTAAATTTTCACAGATGATGTATTTCTATTGCCGCTATAACAACAAATACAAAAAAATAGAATAAAATAAATATTTAAGGGGGCTCCCATACAACAAACGTGATTTTTTTGCTCGTTTTTGCTTTATATTGAAAACGGCAACAGGTAGACGCTTGAAATATTCACACAGTATGTAGATATATATTGAGAATAAAAATAAATAATTAAATTAAAATAAACAAATATTTAAGGGGGGCTCCGATACAACAAACGTGTTTTTTATGCCATTTTTATAGATAATGGTACGGAACCCTTCGTGCGCGAGTCCGACTCGCACTTGGCCGGTTTTTTTTTAAGTTTGATGTAAAACAATTTATATCCAATTCGTTGTTAGGCCAATTTAACTTTGATTTTGTAGAGATGAATTTGTAAGTGCTTGCTCAAAATATTTTCCAAGACGTTTTCGGGTTTATAAGTTACATCTCAACTTAAAAACTTACTAAGTAATCCAATTTTCTTCTTCCCTCTCTCTTCGACAGCATCTTCCAGCCCTTCACAGAGCACCACATATAAAAACACTATCATCACAGTCAACTGACGCATTTTTATACTACAAAAGGTCAAAAAGTTTTTATATATTTTTTAAATATCGATTGTATTGTCTGTATTCACCATGAATCGATCGTGTAATGGTCGAAGATCATACATACAGTAAATTTTAGCCTCACAAACCGCGAGCGGGTGCTAATTGAAGAAAAGCCGTATGTTTGTTTAGTAACCACTTTCTATGAAACTGCTAAACTGAATATAATGAAGTTATGGTGAACTTGACAATGTTGTAAATTATTTTCGCATAGTTAAATCATTGTTATGTAATACTCGTATGTTTCATAGGATTTCATGTCTTGACGTTTTTTCCCTTAGAAGTCTCTAAGGAAAACGTAACAAAAGAAAGTATTTGTTGGTTACTTACTGTGTAGAATAACTTCGTAACAGTTGTGTAAATGTTGGTCAAATGATACCCACGTATTGTTACACAATTGCCTTCGAGAAACTGGCGGGTGCTGGCTCGTTGGTAAATACTTGATAGCAGAGTAAACGGAGAGCTATTCCTTGAATTTTTTATAAGTTCGCATCTAAATATAACAGAACACTTTTGTATTTAACATTTTTGTATGAATTCCTTGTTAATTGGAAGTGTTATTTACATTACACCAAAACTTTACCAACTTTAAACACAACATTGAAAAGTCTGACGTGTATGTTCGTATTGTAAATTAAAGATGGCTTTTGAAGTATTCAAGATTTATTAAAGATGGCTTTTGAAGTATTCAAGATTTATTAAAGATGGCTTTTGAGGTATTCAAGATTTATTCCAATTTACTTCATTTTCTATGTTGATGTTTTATCCGTCAGGGATGTCAACGGAAAGGGAAGTGCCAGTGTGGCAAGCTTACATTAGTGTTGACAGACTTCAAATAGTGTTGCCATTACATTGTGTGCTTGGTGTTTGTAGAGTCAAAATCAAAAATATGTATAATCTACAATAATTAATTTGATTTTCTAGGATTTATATATATACTTGCAAGAATTTATATCGTATACCGCCGAGAATACGTATGTGCACATTGTTGATTAACTAGAGAAATATTTAATCTTTCTCTCTTTTGTCCCAAAGGTACATAACTTATTTAATTAGCGTGATGCTCAATTTTCCTTCACGGTAATAGTATTACCTACTCTGCTATTATTGTGTTACATTTATGCCCATTTTCACTAACACTACGCAATGGATGAACGTAAATGAAGCAAAAGGAATATGTAAAGCTCCTTGCAGGTGGCCTTCTGTAGTTTCTGCTTACCCCCATGGGAAGAAGGCGTGAGGTTACGTAAGGTACGTACAACGCGACGCGACGTCTAAATGTAAAGCATAATAAAAGCACACGGTTGGATTTTCAACGCTCGGCTAAGGGAGAGTTAATATCCATCTGCCAGGCATTAATTCGTGGTCAAAGTTGCCCTTGGCTCTACGGTCACTTTACTTAATCACCAGATTACAGAAAAATAGCTGTTTAAGTTTTGTTTCACACAAAACTACATATTATACTACTTATTGTACTACATATAACTACATGTTATACTTACTAATTGTACATACATTCCTACAGACCCGCCCCTGTTTCGCTCAGTTTTTGCGATTTAACAAAACATCGAGATATCTTTATTACCCAGGGTGGCAAGGGGGTTTCGAACTGTAACCATGAATTCAGCACATGATTCTAGACCACAAAAAAAATCTGCTGTTTCATAGAAAAGAACAATACCTACGCGGTCAAAATGTGAAGCAAAATCTATTTTGTTTTTTTTTTTACCGACGAAAAATTTCAACCCCTTTTTGAAATTTGACTTCAGATTCATGTACTGAATGCACACACAGGTTGCGCGTCGATATCCCGTCACCCTGTATAAAAGCTTAATATTAAAACAACTTTTTACAAAAAAAAAAATAACTGACTTCCAAAAAAACACTACAAAGTGAAAAATAACTTTAATTTCTTTTAAACTTTACAGCAGACGGACATAGGATACTTTTTATCTTTTTTTTTTATTTCTTTTTTTTCGTACTTTTTACTAGGGTAAGTAGGTAGGCTAGGTAGGTAGGTAGGGTAGTTAAGTAGAACAGGCAAGTAGGATAGGTAGATAGGGTAGGGTAGAGTAGATACTTAGCGCTACCCGTGCGAAGCCGGGCCGGGTAAAGCTAGTAGGTACATAAAACAAAGTCGTGTTAAGGCTTCTACATACCAGCGCGACTTGTCGCGCGACGCGACACGGCACAAAGGCCCCACGTGTCGCGGGACGAGCGGTGCCTTTGTGTCGCGTCGCGTCGCGCGACAAGTCGCCCCGGTATGTAGAAGCCTTTAGTTACACCATTTATAACTCAACAAGTGCGGGGCCGACTTTTATGATTTTTATGTTTTTGGGTTTGTCTTCGTCCGGAATAGGATAATAAGTATTAAAATATGATATTAATTTAAAAAAAAAATAACAGTCCAAATATCAGTCAAGCCGTTCATTTGTTATAAATGGTATAACGAAACGCAACTGACAGCTAAATGTAATGTTGTCTATGGTTGTAATTGAAGGTAGGGTAGGTGGGTAGGGTATGTGGGTAGGGTAGGTGGGTAGGTAAGGTAAGTAGATAAGGTAGGTGGGTAGGGTAGGTAGGTAGGATAGAGAGGATAGGTAGGTAGCCAGGTAAGGTAGGGTAGATACGTAGCGCTATCCGTGCGAAGCCGGGCCGGGTAAAGCTAGTGATTAATATAATTAAATGAGTACTATTAAATAGCAATGATACATATATTACAGTATAATTAACGTATTATACTAACATAAAACTTCCGGAACAACTTCTTGAAATGATGGAAACCGCATCAAAATCCGTTGGGCAGCTTAGAAGAGCTTTTTAACTTATAGTAATACGTATTGCCAAAGTTAGTTAGTTCAAACAATTCTAAATCCCCTTTATTGAATACCGAACATCAACATATTCTGCACCAAGTGTTGTCGACACCGATATCAATTGATAGAGCGCGAGCGGTGCAAATATAGCGGATCCTGGGATCATTGTCGATAAATATGACCGTATCACTAGGGATGGGTAGACGCATAAAAAGGGAACGGCCAGCATTAACTGAACTGTCGGATAGACAGTGATTTTTTTATGAAGGGCTGAAATTAGGAATGATGGGATTTATGTCGCTACAAGCGCACCATCACGCCTTGCTTCCCCGGAGGGCTGGGCAGAAGTGGATCAATAGGACACCCACATTTCGCCTCGATTTATTTATATTTATTATTCAATTTAGGTATCTCTCAAAACTCCGCTTTCTTTTGTGAGGAAACGAAATCGAATAAAGGCTTCTACATACCGGCGCGACTAGTCGCGCGCGACGTGACACGACACAAAGGAACCGCTCGTATCGCAAGGCCTTTGTGCCGTGTCGCGTCGCGCGACAAGTTGCGCCGGTATGTAGAAGCCTTAAGTCAAGTCCCAACCTTGTTTTTTCGTGAGAATATATTTATTTCTAAAAATTTAGTTTTACATATTATTAGATATCATTTTAATATTTAATAAGCTCTGTACATTCTACCACAACATATATTATGGTGTACAAATATTCAAATGTCACTCTTAACTCCGTACAATTAATTTTGTCATCAACTACGCATTTGTCTGCCGTCAATCTAAAGGCTTCTACAGACCGGCGCGACTCGCGATGCGACACAAAGGCACCGCTCGTCGCACTACACGCGGGGCCTTTGTGTCGCGTCGCGTGTCGCGCTGGTCTGTAGAAGCCTTTAGGAGGTGAGGGCCCACGAACTTAATACCTACCTTAATAATTAACCTACCTTAACTTAATAATTAAGTTCGTGGGCCTGTGTTTAGCTATAGGTACAAGACATTCAAAGTCAAATTATTTATTTCAAATAGGCACATGTAAGAGGCACTTTTGAACGTCAAAATTTACAAAAAAAAATTGAATTAATTCTAGTTGCCCCTTCCAAAATGTAGTTTCGTATGGGGAAACGGCGCAGTTTCTTGCCCATTCGGCAAGAAACTGCACCGTTTACGTTACTCCACTATTATATACTGGAGTACCTCATTACAACGTATACCGACGATAGCTTCTGAAAGTATGCCACATTATATCCCCAAATTAATATGATGTCTGTATAAAGGCTTCTACATACCAGCGCGACTTGTCGCGCGACGCGACACGGCACAAAGGCCCCGCGTGTCGCGGGACGAGCGGTGCCTTTGTGTCGCGTCGCGTCGCGCGACAAGTCGCCCCGGTATGTAGAAGCCTTAAAGTGTAGAGGATCCAGTTACGTTGGTGTATTACCTGAATAAGGGACGGTGACCGTAATCTTCATTTTTAGGAGTCCCACGATTATCCCAGCGGCTCTAAATCTAGGGTTGACTCACTGAGATGTTACAAGTTGATCATTTAGCTACCTTTTGTTCCTTTTTTGGATTTTGTGAACTTTATTTTAATATTTTGACACAAAATAATGTATGTTTGTTCATGAAATAAATAACTTGAACTTGAACGAAGTGGTTCAATTTAATATAGCGAACTTTGATAAAAAACCATTGATGTATTAAATAGAAAGATATGGTACACGCGACGTGGACCGCATAAATTAGGGGAAAGAACACAATCGACCTACATTACTCTCGGTTTGCGGGGAATACCCGAATCGTAGTTTGTTTCCGAGTTGTTATGGGTACGTAACAGTGACAATTATTGCTATCTCGTTCCCGCTACAGCCCGCGTAACATGTCTGTCTGTTTCGGTTGTCGAGCACATGACGCAAGACATCGGGTCCATTTAATATTTACGTGATGTTAGAGAGTGACCTATCTTCCTATTTAATACATCAAGGTATAAAACATGTTTATTTGTTGCCAGACTGGAAGCCAACACAATATTTTTTTATCTACATTTCCTAAAAAAGGTGAATCCATCGTGGTATCAACTACTATCAACCTACAAGTGCTGTAACGTCACTTAACAAGTCTCGGTTGTGTATTTCAACTTTCTATATAGTATGGTCTGTTCCAGAAGTATGTGATGAAAATTGATCATAAAAGGTAGCTGTGGCTGCCAATTGGTAGTTCCACTTATAAATGGAGTGCTTTGATTTGAAATTTTTATACTAAACCCCGAAATTCCTCTTTTAAATAATCCTATAGATGTTTTTCATTTTACAATAAAATTGAGGTTAATTTTATAACCTCAATTTTAAACGATGATTTTTCAATTACCATTTAATCGGTTGAAGGACACTGAACGAGACACAATAGAAGTTTTATTGTTATTACGTCTGGGGGCGTCTTGTGTCCCGCAGAGTATTAATAATATTATTCAACCAATAATTATTTGAAACAGTGTTTAGATCAGGGACCGTACAACCCCGGTTAAGAGTTAAGCCTTTCGAAGGGGTAACCCATTCAATGGGTTACCTTTATCATGATGTAACCCATTGAAAGGGTTTTATACTAGAAACTCATTGAAAGGGTTATATGATAACCCATTGAATGGGTTTTATACTTGAAACCCAGTGAAAGGGTTACATGATAGATAACCCATTCAATGGGTTCTATACCTACATGAAACCCAGTAACATGAAAAAAACATAATATTATGTTATTTCGATATCCGCCCCCAGCACGCGTAGCATGACCAATTCTATCTCTATTCTACCCAGGGACCATTTTGTTTACCATTTTAGAAAAACCGCTTAACTGAGAAACGCTTAGAAAAACCCTATCGAAAACCCTTTCAATGGGTAACCAAAATGGTCCCTGGTTTAGATATAACCTGATGAACAGGGTTTGTTTACAGTTTCATACTCTTGGAACAGACAGTACTTATTCCATCATATTCCGCCATTACGCTAACCCTGCATCTCAGTTAGTACAGTCGCGAGTGGAACTCGTGAAAATTATCAGATAAAACAGCGATGTTGTGTAGCCCACTTTTGCACGCGAGTGTAGGTAATAGTGATGTACTGTTGCCTTGTTTGCGCTATTCAGTGTGCGACAAATATTGTTATGAGCGTGAGGTAAATGAATATAAAAGGTGTAGATGGAAATGGAAGGAAATTTTGTAAGTGAAGAATGACTGTGGATGTTCATCTATTTATATAACAATTAAATACTGTTCAATGGCATACCGCAACACTTAGGAACGAATTTTTAAATGTTTTTTTATAGTCCGAATAACGTTTTTAGGGAAATAAAAAATTAAAAAGTTGCCCGAAAAATGGTAAAAATCAAAATGCTGAAAATGCTTTTTCTGTAAGATTTTTGTGGGAGTAATTGGTAGGACAACATTTTTCGGGTCAGCTAGTCTGTAATAAAACAATATAGGTACTAGGTACACCCCTTACTACTGCTCCAAGTACTACACATTCTCTCTATGGTCTCATAATAGTTATAATTAGTTCAATCAACTCCCACAAGGTTTCATACATTTACCCAATCAATAACAGATTACATATACATGCCATACAAAGAACAGAAATCGCAAAATAAATCTATTTCCTCTGCTATTGTCACGATAACTCGGTCCATACATTTCTCAAACAGCCCGTATTTCATTACGGGCTTACAATATAAAACAAATCGGGGCTATTATTATAACAAAATAGCCCGCCTTAAGCCGTGCTCAATAAAGTATGACATTACGCGACTGGATCGATAACGTTAGTAGCATCCCTAGGGCAGTGGTGGTCAAAGATTTTTGTAAATTCCTGAAATTATTTGACTGATTTACGACCTATAGTTGTCACAAAATATTAGGCCCGTTTTGACGTTTAACTTAAATCGATATACCGTGAGTATCGAGTACCGAGTCGTATGGTTACTTCACTAGTGACGTCGCAATTGACTATCGCGACGTCACTAGTCGATACTCGATACGACTCGGTACTTGACACTCACGATAAATCGATTCAAGTTAAACGTCTAAACGGGCCTATTATTCTGTGACAACTATAGTGCAAATTGCTCAATTATCACTTTACTGTTGGATATTAAAGACAATGGTCCTCTTTAAAAGCATTGAAATTAGCAGTATGTACCTACTACTGCCCCCGATAGAAGAAAAGACGTATCTAACAAAAAGTAAAAACGGAGAAAAAAATGTTTTAATGAATGAAACGGGAAATTGTTTGCTGTCTTCGAGTAAATTAAAATGTTTACATAATAAAAGTTGAAAATAATTCCCACTAGGCTAGGCTTTAATTTGTTTTAATAAATAATATGAATTTATTAATTATTATATTAAAAATAATGAAAAAACCGTTACAACTTAGCATAAAAAATGAAGAAAAATATTACTTACTTAATTGAATAGACGTAAATGGCTAGATGCGTCTTTTAAATTTCAAACGCTTGTGGGTGTACTTTTCTTCTAAGTATTTAGTTTAGCTATCTAGTATATGGGTTTAACAGCAATGGGCGCAAATAGGTATTTCCGCCTTTTTTCTTAAGAATTAGAAAGTATGTAGATAACCCTTGGCTTAGATAAAATGTTTATACAATTATTTAATAATCCTTTTATTTACGGTAATATATCTAGTATAGTAGGTTTGTGGTTATCTTATAAGTTATAAGCCATAGCCTAATTTATTATTTGTAAATAAAACACAATTGATTATATTCAAGTATTTATTTAAATTCTTTTGACATAAACAAAAATGCTATCCATGGCACAGTAAATTTTAACAATTTTACGAAGTAAATAGGGCGCAAGTGGTTAGATGTGGTCTTTTTTTCTTAATATGAAAGCAGTTTTTTAGTAACGCGTTAGACGCAAATGCTTATTTGCGTCTTATTAACTTCCTCTCAGAAATAGGGACAAATATGCGCCTTTTATATTACTGAACTAAAAAAAGAACTGTAAAGTATAAGGACATTATCTACATAAATGCGACTTTTTAATTAAGTTTCATATAAATTCGTCTTTTCATCTTCAATCGGGTGTAAAAAAATGAACAGAAGCGCCCTATTTTGTTGTGCTAAAACCGCATTGGATTGAGTTAGAAAAATATTAAAAATACAGGCAGATGCGCCTTTTTTTTCTGATTCCGGCAATGTATATAACTCAAATCCGGAAAAACTGTTAGATGCGTCTTTTCTTCTATCGGGGGCAGTACTACTAAAAGCACTGTTTTAAAGTAGCTATTAAAAACCTCGGAAAACATTAAAACATATTGATCAGGGGAAAATCGATATTAAAACACAAAAAACAGTCACAGAAATTGAGTAAAAACTAATTTTTGTAACAACAATATTTCAATCAAATATCTCTCTGCTTAGCATAACACAGTTCAGCAAACTCGTACAAAATACATGTCAACACCCCTGACTTAGAATACGTATCGCCTATCCTAGTAGCCGCGTAGGCCTATCATCAACTAATAGTCATAAACTTCAAAACGCCCCCCGGGCTGCATAAACCACTTTGGCAATCTCAGCACCGACCAATTAATTGTTGTATCGGTTTTATGACCATTCCTAATCCCGGCCGCCCGAACATCGGCACAATCATTACATGAAAACGGGGGATTACAGCTTAATGAGCCACTTTAAGAACCACTAGAGGGACAAAAATAGGTTGGGATGGAAATAAAATCTGTTGTTTTGTTTCTGTGTTGAATTAGTCGAGCTTTGCTTTGTTCTTATTCCCAGTACTTAAATACTGGTACTTGAAACTTGTAAAGCAAAAAACACATAAAACATTACCAGCATAACAAAACAACAACAACGACATAACAAAACAAAACACAACAACGTAACATTACCAAACTCATATTAGGTTATCTACGCATACAGTTAGTCAAAATAATGTAACTATCTTGAACACTGTTGCCTATACAATATACATAGCTATTACATAATTGATTTTGAAGATTTACAATCTAAAGTTATAGTTAATATAAATTAATATCATAAAAACCTTTAACATTAGCAGCTAATAAACACTTATCTGAACTTAACTGAATTAAACGTGCCCTTATCAAAAAAGCATATTATAAGATTAAGGACTACGTTGAAGACAAGGAACTTTGGCATTAATTCCTTCTGTACATGTGGCTTCCCTGGTACCTCATTAACAGCAAAACTTTGTAAATGTCTATTAACTGCTCCCAAATTACGAAGTTATTTTTTAATTTAATTTTATCTTTTTTTTTACAAACTTCACTGACATAATGTTTTCTTATTTGACATTATTATACCTACAATTTAAATTTCAACAAGGTTCTTCCCGGCTCTTTTCTATAGGAAACGACCAATTGGAACCGTGCACCTAGCTTCTGACGTTTCATAAGTGCCCATGTAGGCTTATGTGAAATAAAAATATTTTTGACTTTGATTTTGATTGACTTTAACTTTAAAGACCCTCACAACTTTTCATCACATTTTTAAACTTCAATCTTCTTTTCAATATTTCAGAATTTACTTGTGAACGTCCACTTTTGAATTTATTGCACACTTTGTTCAAGATATTATGCTTTAAAAGTTTAAAACTTCAGAAGTGTCGATAAACTCCGATCAAAACTGGAACATTGACACGGATATCTCTGCCTTAACTAGAGCTTTGAGCAAAGTAATAAGTTTCTATATTTGCCTGCACGCCCTGGGGTTCCTCTCTCTAGGTAAATAGCTAGCCTTTCTCTATCTCCTCTTTGATTGGTGGGCACTTGCAATGCCCCTAGGTGCAAGCACATATCAGTATTATGTACATTTATTTATTATGGTAGGTTGTATCGCTGGTCGATTTTGAATCAAGCAAACGTTGCTGACTTTAGTTAAAGTTAAGTATTCTGCTTGTCTCATTAGGCATTATACATAAATCTTATACTTCTATAACATTATATATATCTTGCATGCATGTATTATTTTAATTCTGTATGTATACACGATGTTCGAGCAAATAACATTTCTTTATTTCTTTCTTTCATAACCTTCTAAGCTTGTTTTACAAAGGCCGACAATTTAGTTTTTTTTTTCGATGTAGGAATTTTATGCCACAGCTGTAAAGTATAACAACAGTTTAATCAATAACAACCAACAACCTTTCTTTTTAAAGGTAAGCATACGATTGACTTTCTGAATTTATAACCAAGACTGCAGTTACTTTATAATACTAATTTCCCCACTACTACTGAACATTTTCTTAGAAATACATCAAATTCAAATTCATTCATTCAAATTAATTTATTTATTGCATCAAATATGGTAGGTACATGAAGTTCTTAGATAAAATATTTAGTAACACACATTTGGCCAATATTTAGCATGCAATAGTACAAGTTTTTTATATTCACTTAAATATATCTGTGCTTTATCGTATAAAATTTACAGGGACACTTTTCAAAGAACTGATCTATCGAATAAAAACATTCTTGTAACAACCACTTCCGCAACGCAACACAAAACTTATTGAAAGGTAGTTGAGTAATTGACCTAGGCAAAGCATTGTAAATTAGGGGAGCCATGTAAACGCAGCTCCGTCGAAAAAGTTCTAGCTTTGGAACGGGCATTTCAAAATCTAAATGTGTAACTTTCCTTTTATTTGTGTTATCTTTTCGTTCAAACAGTTCAAGATTGGACCTCAATTTCGTAAATATAAATGCATGGGACAGTCAATAGATTGTGCGACTCGAATATAGGCCTGCATGAGTCAGACCACTGCATTTTGAATATTGCACGAATACACTTTTTTTGGGCGATGAAGATCTTCGCCATTTCGGAAAAGTTTCCCCAGACAACTATACGGTATCGTATTACTGAACAGACGTATGCGTGATACACCATTATGGCGGTACGCAAAGACGTAATATTTTTTATTCTTTTTAAAGCAAATACGAATTGATTAATTTTTTTTGAAATTATTTCGATGTGATTTTTCCAAGTAAAATGCTCATCAAGTGTTACACCCAGGAACTTTGCATTACGTACCTGTTCTATATTATTATTGTTAAGTGCAACATTATGGCGTACAGGTTTACTTTTAAATGTTTTGCAATAAAGCACATTAGTTTTGGAAATATTTATTTTTAATTTATTAATATCTAACCATTTTATAATGTCAGTTAATGCTTGCTTAATTTCAATGTAAATTTTTTGTAAATTTTTACATTTCATAATAATAGTGGTGTCATCGGCGAACAATACACACTGATGTTTTATTGACTGAGGCAAATCATTTATGTAAAGAAGGAACAATAATGGCCCCAAGATACTACCTTGTGGTACACCACAGTAATTAGTCCGTGCTTCAGAATCAAAATCTTCTAAAGTATTACTTAATTTGTTCAACTTTGTTATCCTCGTTACCTGTTTTCTGTCAGCTAGATAAGATTGAAACCATTCTTTTGCTGGACCTCTGATACCGTATCTTTCAAGTTTTTCTATAAGCATCCAATACATTAATGTAAGACATCCCTACATAAAGGTCAGTCTCAGACTCCTTAGAGTCACGTCCGAGACAAACGACAGCATCAGTCCTGTCCGAGACTGAACAGCGGATTGATTTCAGTTTTCAGTAGCTACATGAAAGTACGTATTGTGAGAATAGATTTTTAAAAGAGAATGAACAAGAGATCCCTTTTATTTTCATAACGATATAGCTGCGTCTGTTCCGAGACTATCTGATGAAAGTGGAAATAAACCCTGTTCCGGTTAAATTCTTACACTCACTAATGGGAATTAATAACGCATTCATCTGTATTTAGAAGGCTTCAACTTTATATTTAGTACTAAACTTTTTCCAATAATTATTGTTTGCATAACATTATTAAAATTCTAATTGAACAATCATCGACGATTCGGGTTATAAAATTAACCTCAATATTGTCAAATGAAAAACATCTTTCAGGTGATTTAATACTAAAATTACGGGTTTAGTATTAAAATAATCAAATCAAAGCACTCAGTTTGCAAGTGGCGCCACCAAGCGGCACCCACAGGAACGTATCCATTTGTTTAAATAGTCATCAGATACCTTTGGAACAGACCATAAATCAGCGACATTGAGCGACCTTAAAGTGTCTCATCATCATCCTTCTAGATCGGCGCAGCATAACTTCTCCCATCGTTAGCCATCATCTCAGAACTTTACCTCTTTCGAATCCTTCGCTTCTTTGGTCTTCCTCTACTTTTATAGCCTTCTTCTAAAGTTTCTATAAAGTAATCAAAAACTATTTTCTTAATAATATTTCATGAGAATTTCTACCATCATATGCAAATTACGAGAATAACTGTCAGTGGATTATTTCCTTATCAATAAACTATCAAGTTTCTATTAAGTTTTAATGCAAAAAGAATATACAGTCACGTAAGCGAACCCGCGGGCGCAGCTAGTCTTAAAATAATTATGGTTCTTTTACTAGCAATGTTCCCTCGTTGCAAAACGTACAATTCTCATTGTTTCGATACTCTCACGTTCCAGACAAATTGCCGCATCAGCCGACTGCGATATATGGTTCACATTTACTATCGCATTGAGAGATTTCGCTACTAATAGAAAATGGAATCAAATCATTTGTTTTATGTGTCCCGAGAGCCACGAAGTTACTGTTTTAGGTATTTGTCAAAATGTTGTCAATTTAGAGTATCTAACTCTGAATTTAACACAAGAAATCAAGCTAAATTCAGAACATTGTGACATTTAATTTGAATGGCTGCAGTAAATTACTAATTGACGATATAAAATCGTCAATTAGTAATTTACTGCAGCGCGCGGCCTGCAACAGGGGCATTGATGGACGAACGTGAAAATGTGGGCCAAGGCGAAGCCGAGGCACTCATACGTGAGTTCATCACTGCCTGGTTGCGGCCAAGGCTTGTATAGTTGACTGTTAAGGCTGCCGTGGCGATGTAGCGCGTCAAGGATGTTTGCGGAAAGGCATATAGATGGTTTTGCGGCCATCATACGTAAAAGAAGCGCTTCTCTGCAATAAAACTTGTATGTCTACTAACACTAGTTTTAAAGATCATTGTTACTAACACTATGGGCGTTGCCTGAAATAAATGATATAATAATAAATAGTGCTTTTCTCAAATAATGCGCGGAAATTCAAACAAAGTAAATTATTTATAAATTCCAGATTCAATGACGAACATCGATAATTTTTCATGCATTTGTTTTTTTTTTCAATAAACAGTTTTCTATTTGCATGTCAGTTCAAAATTTAAATAAAACCTTTGATAAGTTACCTTCTAGGTTGCCATATTGCGGAGTAAAAGATCGTTCCATTTTTTAATTACACGATAGATATGAGTTTACTATCTATGTAATTTAATTGACCGCTAAACCACGTCACATATGGATTTTCCCTGGCCGCTTTCTTTGGCCGCTCCTCGCATGTATTTGGCCAGTACTGAGTACAGCAATTTCGATTTATCTCGAAGAAGGTTGTCAAAATAATGCTCGAATTTCCAAGCATGTTTGAGAAAACGACTTTATAAGCATACGGAATATAAACTAAACACGCTGAAAATCTGTCTGAAATATTAAGGTACCAACCTATTTAATGGATCCAATAAAGAAGACGCTGTAAACTTAGTGGAGGGGTTTTAGTGGGGCTTAGTGGGGTGGCTAAATAATAACAACCACACGGGTTGATCTTCAAGGTTAAGCAACACTTGTCGAGGTCGGTTCGTGGATGGGTGACCATCCATTACATACCGAGACTCTTCCGTGCCTCGGAAAGCATGCTAAGCCATTGGTCCCGGCTGTCGTTTGTAGATCGTTGACATTCGTTACGAGTAGTCAGAAGCCCGAAAATCTGACAACCAGTTTTAGCAAGGGGTATCATGTTACCCAGTAACTGGGTTGTGGTCTGCCTATCTGAACTAGATGGGCAGTCGCTCCATGTAAAATACTGGTATACAACTGCACCCGGTTAGACTGGAAGCCGACACCAACATACTTGGGAAAAGACTGGGCAGATGATGACGCTATAAACTAAGTTAATAAAAGACTGGGCAGATGATGACGCTATAAACTAAGTTCATAAAAAAAACCGGCCATGAGCATGTTGGACTGCAAATGTAAGTTTTTACGCACAATATTGAGTGATTTACCATGTTATTTTAAGACTTCTTATAAGTTTTCCTATAATCTATAAGTAAAGAACAATAATTTCTGTATGTTTTTCAAAATTTTAGGCTCAGTAGTTTCAGAGATAAGGAGGGGAAATGGTCAATTTTAATCAATTTTCTCAAATAACTTTAAAAGTATTTATTTTAAATTATTAAACAAAAAAATATCTAAAATTCTTACATCAAGCCCTTTTATTTGATATGTCACATGGTACCATTTGCTAAACTTTTTTTTAAATTTTCTAATTTGCCCCCCAATAGTGCCCCCACATGCAAATTTTTTTTATTTATGTAACACGGCCGTGTTTATTTTTTTTTTTTAAACTTTGCCCCACACTAGGAATTTCTCTCTTACTTGCTCACAGGCCACCGCAGCCTCGCCACATTCGTGGTAGCATAGTGTGCTAGCACACTTTGTAAAAAGAGTGCCTCGCACGATCCTCATTTTAAAAGAGTGTGCTATCCTTCTCTACTCCAGTACCTAGCGACAACAAAGAAGTTATAAGCTCCCGTATATCCCAGCATTCAATTTCCTGTTCGTTTATTTATTGAAGACAAGCAACAAGTCGCCGTTTGAGCATCAACATGAGGCACCGGCGCGGCGCAATGTCGCATCGACTGCAGTTCGACACAGGCGGTATGACGGAGATACGAACTATCCACGTCCAGTTTGATTACGTCCGATATTCGGCTGTTCTATGAGGTTGGATTTATCTGTTGTTATTGCATGCATATTTAACATCGCGTCTATTCTCCACAAAAGGGTGGGCAGTGGTGTACATCTGTTAATGCATATTTTCTAGTCAGATCCCAATTTCTATTGTTATTAGTTAAATGATAAATAAATGGTTTTATTTCTGTATAATTATATATTTATATATATTTTCTGTACAAACATTCGTTGTACAAATCTCTTATAATCGCAAGGCTCGTTCAGACCGGTGCAACTTGTGGCTCGACGCGACACCGGTAGAATAAATTGCATGAAATTTTCATAAAAAATGTTCTACCGGTCTATATGAGCCTTTATACGTCAATCATAATTATTTTAAAAACTACTCTGAGAAGAAAGGCCGAAACAAACTCAGAGGCCACAGTCTCTTTTAAAGTCCAGACATAATCTTGGTCAGATCATCTGAAGGCCATGCAGATTGGTGTCTGAAATGGTCTGGCTGAGAGTATGTCATGCTCACTCAGATGTCTCGCTGATGGTGGCTTGTATGTCTCATCATTTAGCTCCCTTCAAAATGGTTGAGCTGAATGGTGCTGATCCATGCGTCATGTTCGTGAACGGGCGCTGTCAGTTGGGACTGGTCATCTCTTTGCTGCCATGGCTTATTTTTAACCGACTTCCAAAAAGGAGGAGGTTATATGTTCGGCTGTATGTTTGTTGCTTTTTTTTTTAATGTTTGTTCACCGATTGCTCCGTCAATCGTGGACCGATTTTGAAAATTCTTTTTTTTTTAAAGGGTATGCTCCCGAGGTGGTTCCATTGCCACCAAATCAGAATCTGATGACGGGATCCCATAGAAATCGAGGGAAATCCTCAAATTTTATGGGCACACATATAGCGATTTGGGTATTTTTTATAGTAACTCGTGCATTTGCTCTTGGTGCTTACCATTTCGTAATGCTTTTCGTTTTTACGAGATACATAAAAATTATAAGTTCTTCCACGTCCATATCGCTCGACGATTGAATCACAACTGGCCGTCAATTGACTGCTTTAACTGGCTGCCCAAATATTTTAGCCTGGCTGCCTAGTGCGCGGGGGGCCTCGTATGTGTAACTTTTATGGTGTACATAATAAAGAGTATTATATTCTATTTTAAGCCTGTAATCTCATTGGCAGTGGCACCGATAGTATTGACTCAGTAATACAAGCCTATTTAATGTCCCACCGCTGGGCAAAGGCCTCTTCTTCTCTTCTACACTTTTTTTTGTTCCGTTTGGAGCCGGACGTAAAGAATAGGACCATCCCATTTCTTCCCGTGGGTGTCGTAAAAGGCGACTAAGGAACTTATTAGAGAATGGGCAGCAGCGTTCGCTATGCATTTTTAAAACCATACTGCGATCGCCAACCCGCTTGTTAAGCGTGGCGATTATGGCAAATCCCCCCCCCCTTTTTTTTTGGGAGGCCTATGTCCAGCAGTGGACGTCTTACGGCTGAAATTACTACACTTTTCAACGCTGAACATCTCCAGTTTTCTTACCTAAACAGAACATAATAGAAAGTAAAATTAACTTAAGTAAGGTGGATCCCCAGTGGTAGCCAATGTTTTTTTGCAATTTGCAGGTCAGTTGTATGTTGATCAAAATATGATTCGCGATCTTATCAGATATGTATTTACAGAATGATAATTGATAACCTTAGATTCATTAAATACTACAATCTTAGATTTGTTCCCGATGGTTTGTTCCTCACAATTATTATTTATGTATGACCTTAATTTATTTCACTATTTACTATGATGACATTTATTTAATTAAGTATTGACTTTAGATACTTCTTGACCTTGAAAGATAAAATGATTTTCCAATTTAATATTTTTGTATTTTGATTGTAATTTATGTGTAAATTTTGCATGCCCAAGTGACGGCAGAGCATGGAGAACATTATAAAAACTTGTATTACATCTGTACCCATGTTGGCAAAAAATAAATGAATTTGATTTTGATGAACCAATCTCTTAGGGAAAAGTTCAACCAAGAAACGTAAGAAAATTTCCAACAAAATCCACGTTAATTTTAAAACAAATAGTTGTTCTCAGCTGATACATTTAACAAATCGTGGCTGCAAACAGTACCTACAGTTTTTCAGTGCATGAATATTTCATAATGCATTATGGATGTGGAAATTGAATCTGACGAAGAAAACTGTAAGAAACTGTTTATTGACAGGCACAGGATATTAGGAGCAAGGACGTACCTAATTTTGTTGATGCGACGACTTGAAAGATTTTATCGAAACGGTGTAATTGTCTTGGAAAATCTCTGTAGCTTGGCAACACATGCCAGTCACCGCAATCGTCCGAAGATGAGCAAAATGGATCTAAATCATATGGTAACACAGGAAGAGCAAAATGGATCTTAATTTTGAACGATTTGCTATCTTAAGACGCAGATATATGCCAGTGACCTTGAGTGTTTAGCTTGCGTGTTCTGTACTGAGCTCTGTATGGTCAGCCAGTAATAGGACTCGCCCATCAAGGAGCGCTGTCCCCAATTTGACGCATTATTAATTTATTATACACAAAACAAAAGGTATTTTAATAAAACGTGTATACTAAAAGATCAATAATTAAATTATCTTTAAATTTGTGAAGGTTTCAGAAAAATACGCTTGGTAGATTTTGCGCCATTCTCAGTTTTTTATCCGCGTTAGACATAACTTTACAAATTAATTTCACTATGTAATATAAACATAATCTAAAATATTCACATATTAAGTTATTGATGCTCTTATTTATCATATTTTTTTTTTTCAAATCATTAACACTACTCGTTTAGACGTGGTATAAAATCATTAAAAGTCGGGTATCGTCCACTTAAGACCACAAATACAATATTCTTTATCATATTCCTTCTATGCACATTATAAGTAGGTACTGCAATCACAAGTTTGTCTGCTAAACATGGTGATATCAATTATATTACCGACTACCTGCTCATTATCTCGTCATGTCCATTTATGGTGATATTCTGTTTACTTTTTGTATCTCCATGCCACAATTAGAAAAAACAACTTACCTTTGTAGGTCTTCCATAATTACCTACAGCTTTTAACTACTTTTTCTCTTAATTTGCCCAGAAGTCGTTTATGGTTTCTTTTTCGTAAAACTAACTGCTTTATTCCTTCGAGTCTAATTTAATGAAGTTAGCCGCCATCTTGTATAAGACTTGGCGTAAGTTTAGCTTGCTTTAGTTTGAAGTCCACTTGAGGAGAAATATATGTTTTACTCATGAGTAATATTAAAATAAACAGAAAATTAAGTGTCTCGTTAATCTTTTTGCAATTTCGAAACGTAAATTTGCTTGCTAGCTTAAAATCATTTCTTAAATTAACTGTATTGGAAAATCGACGGCCGAGTATGCTGCTTGTTAAAGCAGCATACTCGGCCCTCGGTCCTTGGCCTGGATATTAATCCAGAACTACTGTAATACGCTGAGTTTAAATGGAAAACCTCAATTGGCTAAAACGAATACGTTTCGAATCCTTTACGCCAGTAATTTTATTTTTTAACGACTTCCAAAAAGGAGGAGGTTATATGTTCAGCTGTATGTTTGTTCACCTATATCTCCGTCAATTATGAACCGATTTTGAAAATTATTTTTTTGTTTGAAAGGGTATGCTCCCGAGGTGGTCCCATTGCCACCAAATCAGAATCTGATGAAGGGATCTCATGGAAATCGAGGGAAACCCACGAATTTTTTAGGCAAACCTATAGCGAGTTGGGTATTTTTTATAGTAACCCGTGCATTTGCTCCCGAAAATCACCATTTGGTGAAGTGGCACTGATGATGGAGACCACACATGGCCACCGGAACAACATAATAATAAGTATTTAACGGGTTGCGATTCTATTAGGTACTTTAATATGGTTGCTAAGCAATTTATGCTCGTCACAATGCATATGGTGAGTGGCAGTTCTCCTGTTTCTTACCAGGAGAACTCCTCAACAATTAACGTCCCAGCATCGGGAAAAACAATATTTTGTAAAAGGTGATGAGCAGTTGACTTAAGGCTATTGTAACATAGATAAATTAAAAACTGACCCACTAAAAAGTGAAAAATAAAAAACATTTTGTAAAAAAAAAATAACCGACTTCCATAAAAACACTACAAAGTGAAAAATAACTTTAATTTCGGAAGTCGGTGGCAAAAAACTAAAATACAGATCCACAGACACCGACTTCCGAAATTAAAGTTAGTTTTCACTTTGTAAGTGTTTTTTTGGGAGTCTGTTATTTTTTTTTTCTATTTTTTTTTATTGAACCTGAATACTTTTAATAGGCACTAAAAGATCATAAAGTTGATCAATTTCCAACGAAACAAAATATGTATATTTCGGAATGGGTGGGTAGATCACTCGATGTCACCAGTGGTGACGCGCTTGATTCGTTACGTGTCCATACTAATGACCGGATCCGACATATATGTATATCCGCAATTCGCTACGTTATAAAAAAATCAGAACTTGGAAATGAAAATAAACTGAATGCGAGTGAACATTATCATTTTATTGTGGGGTCAGTATCTTAAGGGGACGATAACCGACTTTTAATGATTTTATACTAAAGATCACGTCTAAACGAGTAGTTTTAATGATTTGAAAAAAATAAATGATAACTTAGAGCATTTTCTCAATATCTTAAAATGTGAATATTTTAGATTATGTTTATATTACATAGTGAATTAATTTGTAAAGTTATGTCTAACGCGGATAAAAAACTGAGAATGGCGCATAATCTACCAAGCGTATTTTTCTGAAACCTTCACCAATTTAAAGATAATTTAATTATTGATCTTTTAGTATACGCGTTTTTATTAAAATACCTTTTGTTTTGTGTATAACAAATTAATAATGCGTCAAATTGGGGACAGCGTTACTTGATGGGCGAGTCCTATTACTGGCTGAACGTACGACGCGTTGCGTGAGCTCATTACAGAACACGCAAGCTAATCACTCAAGGTCACTGGCATATATCTGCGTCTTAAGATGCACAGTTTTATACATGTAAGAAAAACAAAACTATGTATAAAGTGCTAAGAACAGCTAGGTATAGGCACCTACCTAATTATATTATCTCGCTTATTGTCATACAGGTACCTAATTAAAATGCCTGTAATCTGTAGCTATTGTTACCCGAATACCTAAAGCACAATTCCCAATGTAAAAAAAACTATCTTTAACACCTTCATGTTTTATTTTATTTTTATTTTATTTATTTGGGACAAAAAACAGTTACACATTACAGCATTTATAAAAAGTCGTTTTATTACAGTCAAATAAACGTATAACCCACACTATTGTCCACGAAGTGATATCGGTGTATGAAAACGAACGCATGTTTAAAACCATTTTTTTTTTTTTTTTACAAAATTTAGAAGAAAAACCTTTGAATTGAAAGAAGCGAATGACAAGAGCATCCGTCAGGCGATTTGCAAGAGATTGTGAAACCATTTTTTTGAAGTTAGATTGCGACAGCGCGAAAATATCAAAATCAATGAAATGTGTGATATAGGTATCTAAAAGTCGGCGGAGAGGGGCTCGCACCCCAGCCTTCGTTCTACATCGTGCAGTGTAGAATAGGGGGCTCGCACCCCGGCCTTCGTTCTACATCGTGCAGTGTAGAATAGGGGGCTCGCACCCCAGCCTTCGTTCTACATCGTGCAGTGTAGAATAGTTGAGGTGCGCGCACCTCCCGCCGAATAACAGTTCTAGGTACTACGTAACACAGTCTATTCGAGAGCTCAGTACAATTAAATTTGTCATTGCATATACTGTACAGCATCACAACCATGATTAATAAACGTCTGGAATCCAAGCTCAATATCTTATAATGCTTTAGCAAATCTGCATACGAAATGTGGTACGAAAGCACCTGTAATGCGTGGCACGAAGAATTGTTTTCTAAACCATTTCTATTGCATGCCTATATTATCAATGTTGGCACCACCAGTGAAAGCGCATACGAAAGCCGAGTAAGGTACCTAACAAAACGTTATATTCCCGTGTGTAAAAGCTTTAATAATTTTACAAGCCCTCGTAAAAGTGCCGCCCGCCTACGTAATAAAATCAATTTATGTAGAATACACCAAGTTTATTTTTCAAGTATTTTATAGCGATCCACGGCGAATCTATTTTAAAACATCTGTCTTAAAATAGATTCGCCGTGGATTGCACGAGTTCACTACGAGTTTATTAAGCACTACCGTTCGTACTCAACCTTATAAATTATAAAAAAACGAAAATAAATTTAAAAACAGTCTCCAAAAATACCTTTTATTAAAATCGTATTACACTCTAAAGGAATTCTTTGACGATAAGTAAATCTTGACATTGAAATTCATACCTGTACCTACATAATACACACAGCACCTACAATTTTGACCTATACTTACCTATGTTATGTTAAGTTGTATCATGATTATTATTGTTATCGCTATTTGTTTTAATTTAATTTTACTATCTTATTTTAATTTATAAATGGAAATAATCACCAATTAATTGTTTTTACCATAAACTGTATTATATCATGACAGTTTATTTAAATGAGAAGTGATGAAAATCTGATAGGCATGTTGAAATTAGTATTTTTTAGCACAGTGCTTTTAATGTTGTGACACTGTAGTATGTAAATTCAACTTTTTATATTGCTGTGCCCTAGCAGGGTTCATGTATGAAACCTTTACCTAAACTTGTAACAACTTTTTTTTTTTTTAAACGTTGCCCCACACTAGGAATTTCTCCTGTATTGTGGGTGCGTTTACAAACATTTAAATTCACATACACAAACAGCCAGACCCGGAACAACTAATTGTAGGTCATACAAATATTTGTTCCGTGCGGGAATCGAACCCGCGACACGCAGCGCAGCAGCCAATCACTTAACTAACTGCGCCAACCGTGCATGCCGTCGTAAACTACATGGATGCAATAAATGATGAATATGAATATGAATATACTTAAAAATAAAATAAAAACGAGCGAGCCTTACAGTAGTAGCATAATAAATGATGTGTAACATCTGACATCTCACCTTGGTGATAAGCAACTGAGCAGAGACAGAAAATACCCTCAAAATTTAAAAAAGCGAAATACTGAAATATTTGTTCGATTGATTATAGTGTTCGCGGTACTTACAATCTATACAGGGTGTTAAAGAAACTGCGTGCCATAGCTTAGCGGTAGGTTCAGTATCGATAAAGGATCCCAGGTAAAAAAAAAGTTCGTATTTTTTGCTGATGGGGGGCACACGACTTGTATAGGACAACTTCCAACCAGTTTACTGTTTATGGTACTCACGATCTAAAAAGAAAACAAGACAAACCACTGCATAAAGCTTGCGACGAAACATAAAGTGAACGACATCCAAATGACTGTAAAGACCGCAATCCATTCTACCAGCGACCACACACCATGAAACCCTGAACACATTCCGTTTTAATTTACCCTTGCAATAATTAAAAATCTCTCGTAATGAAAACGTAAAAGGCCATGAAATCGTAGTTATTTTTTTGTTTCGAATCATTTAATTTGGAGTGCAGTACTATAAAATAAAAGGACAGTGTCCGTGTGGGATTTAATTAAATAGTTTAATTACATTTTAGAGCGGCCACCTAGTGTAGAGTCGCATCACAGCTGAGACCTGCCCAAGATGTTAGATGTAGCGAAATATTGTTTATCTATGATGAAGATTAGGTAGATTCTCTGTTTGAGTTTTGGACTTATACCTACCTTACATACTATCTAACGCAGACTAAAGAGGAAGTGAATACATACATCTCATGAGAATTCCAATAAGACCAAACACGGCTAAGGTTTATAAAAATAATCTAAATATATAAGTCAAAGTCAAATTGTTTATTTCAAATAGGCACATAAAAGGCAATTTTGAACGCCAATATTTACAAAAAAATAGAATTGATTCTAGTCGCCCCTTCCAAAATGTAGTTTCGTATGGAGAAGAATGGGCAAGAAACTCCACCGGTACTAAAATAATGCGGTGATAAAAGAAGAAACTGACTGACTGACATATCAACGTACAGCCCAAACCGCTGGGTCTAGAGATTTCAAATTTGGCACGCAGGTTCCTTATGAGGTCTAGGGGTGCACTAAGAAAGGATTTTTGGGAATTCCACCCCTAAAGGGATCAAAAAGGGGATGGAAGTTTATATGAAAGTCCGTCAGTTTTGAAGGTAGGATCTTGAAATTTTGTGTTTAGGCTGACGTTTGAAAATTAATTTACAGCTGTCTCAGCGTTTTTGTTAATTCTACCCCCGAAAGGTTAAAAAGGGGGATGAAGTTGTATATGGAAAGTCCTTAAATTTCGAAGTAAAAATCAAAAAAATTAGTATCTATTATGGTAGGAAACTAACGCGCAACAAACTAATATAGCGTCCGAAATTTAGCGGTGGCCGCCACGTAGCGGTGGCCGCCATATAGTGGTGGCCGTCAAATAGCGGTGGCCGCCACATAGCGGTGGCCGCCACGTAGTGGTGGCCGTCAAATAGCGGTGACCGCCAAGTAGCGGAGGCCACTACATAGCGGTGGCCGTTACATAGCGGCGGCCGCTACATAGCGGTGGCCGCCACATAGCGGTGGCCGCCATGTAGTGGTGGCCGTCAAATAGCGCTGACCGCTACATAGCCGTGGCTGTTACATAGTGTTGGCCGCTACATAGCGGTGGCCGTTACATAGCGGCGGCCACTACATAGCGGTGGCCGCTACATAGCGGTGGCCGTGACATAGCGGCGGCCGCTACATAGTGGCGGCCGCTACATAGCGGTGGCCGTTACACAGCGGCGGCCGCTACATAGCGGCGGCCGCTACATAGCGGCGGCCGTTACATAGCGGCGGCCGCTATATAGCGGCGGCCGCTATATAGCGGCGGCCGTGACATAGCGGCGGCCGCTACATAGCGGTGGCCGTTACATAGCGGCGGCCGTTACATAGCGTCGGCCGCTACATAGCGGTGGCCGTTACTTAGCGGCGGCCGCTATATAGCGGTGGCCACCACATAGCGGTGGCCGCCATGTAGTGGTGGCCGTCAAATACCGCTGACCGCTACATAGCCGTGGCTGTTACATAGTGGTGGCTGTTACATAGTGGTGGCCGCTACATAACGGCGGCCGCTACATAGCGGTGGCCGCCACATAGCGGTGGCCGCCATGTAGTGGTTGCCGTCATTTAGCGCTGACCACTACATAGCCGTGGCTGTTACATAGTGGTGGCCGCTACATAGCGGTGGCCGTTACATAGCAGCGGCCACTACATAGCGGTGGCCGCTACATAGCGGTGGCCGTGACATAGCGGCGGCCGCTACATAGCGGCGGCCGCTACATAGCGGTGGCCGTTACACAGCGGTGGCCACTACATAGCGGCGGTTGTTACTTAGCGGCGGCCGCTATATAGCGGCGACCGTGACATAGCGGCGGCCGCTACATAGCATAGCGGTGGCCGTTACATAGCGGCGGCCGTTACATAGCGTCGGCCGCTACATAGCGGTGGCCGTCACATAGCGGTGGCCGCTACATAGCCGTGGCTGTTACATAGTGGTGGCCGCTACATAGCGGTGGCCGTTACACAGCGGCGGCCGCTACATAGCGGCGGCCGTTACATAGCGGCGGCCGTGACATAGCGGCGGCCGCTACATAGCGGTGGCCACTAAATAATTGTGGCCGCTACATAGCGGTGGCAGTCATATAGCGTCCGCAATTTAGCGGTAACCGACACATCGCACTTAAAATAAATAATTCCCACCTGCCACATTTAATTGCGCAATTTAAAAGTGGCCACCACATAGGGGTGACCACCAAATGGCAGTCCAGTGCCCATCCGTTATGTGGCGACATAACGGTGGGCACCAAATAATGGTGGGCGCCACAAAGCCGGTGGCCATCAAATAGCGGTGGCCGGCAAATGGCGGACGCCCCCAAATAGCGATGGGTGCCACATAGCGGTGGGCGCAAAATAGCGGTGGGCGCCACAAAGTGGTGGCCGCCAAATAGCGGTGGGCGCCACATAGTGGCGGCTGCCAAATAGCAATGGGTGCCACATAGCGGGTGGTCGCCAAACAGCGGTGGGTGCCACATAGCGGTGGCCGCCAAATAGAGGTGGCTGGCACATAGTGGTGATCACCACATAGCGATGGACGCTACATAGTGGTGACCGCTAAATAGCGGTGGACGCCACACGTTTTTAGGGAAGGATTTTACTTCGCGTATTGATAAACTCTATGACAAACACAAAATTAAAGATTTTTCTACGTTACAATTGAAGAACTGTAAGTATAACCTTTCAAATAATCCGCCGCAAAGCCGCATCTACTTTATTTGATCGAAATTTGGGGCAGCGCTGCAAAAACAAAACTGTCAGAACTTCAAATTGCTCAAAATAAACTCGTAAAAATACTGTTCAACTATCCGTATTTAACATCAACCAGAAAAATTTATAGAGATACTAAAATAATGAACATCAAACAACTATATATTTACAATACATGTATTATCATCAGAAAAATTCTTACTAAGAGTATTCACACGAACTTAACACTTACTCAATATAAACAAATCAGTCAACGTAGCACACGGCGAGCTAGCCTGCTAGTTTTACCCAAAACCAGAACGAACTATGGCAAAAAAATGCTTACTTTTGAAGGAGCACAACTTTATAATAGAATACCCTCTTGTATAAGAAATCTTCACTCTTTTAATGCGTTCAAAACTCAACTTAGTCAGTTTATAACCGCGGATCGATCGCTTCTGGAGAAATGAAGGCATTGTTTAACTAGTCTGTAACTGATGTGTAGCTTTGTGTAATATGTGTATGGTTTCGTATTGTGTAACTGATGACGACGAACCTTGTGTAATTTATGTAGTTATGTTCCATTATTGTTCTCAAGTGAGTGGCATGTATGTCTTTATTGAGAATAAAGTTTCTTTAAACCTAATAAAAAAAAGAATGTTCCAAATTGGTTTATAAACGACGGAGTTCTGAGGTAACAAATATTTAAAAACAAAATACAGCCGACTTGAGAACCTCCTCCTTTTTGTGAAGTCGGTTAAAAAAGACATACTAACACAATGATTTGTGTAAGGATGTCTTTTTGTGTAAGTATTTGCAACTGATCCAGAAGTTTAGACCTTAAAAATACGCCAAATACTTGCATCGATGATGGATTATCGATAGTGATAATTTCTCCAGCTTATCAGCCACATTCGCCAGCTATCATCGCTTTGCACAAACTAACCCTTCAGAAAACTCACACCCACAGATATAGATGGTCTATCTATTACTGTGCTCACACCAGTCGCGTCACGCCGCTGCTGCCGCTAGATGGCGTTGTAAATAATTAGTGAAACAATTATTCCTTCACGATTGCGTGTTACAGCGTTACAGTTTTAATTTTAAACCAAGTTTTGTCCATAAGGGATGCTAATTAACTCATGTTAATTGCAGTTTGATAATTTAACAGTCGGGTCTGGTAAATTATTCTCTGTAATTCGAGACCGCTGGGAGTTTTTTTAATTGAATTTGAGAAACAACTGTTTTTCGTGGCATTGTTCGTTCAACGGAAGGGGAAACGTGTACATGTGTCACCATTTTACGAAAATTAGAGAAATTGCTAATGATCAGCCGGGAATTCAGGATATTAATAGCTTTTAGAGGATTTGCTTAATGTGGCCGTTTTAGCCCCCTTTTTTTTGGGCGGGAAGTTATCAAATAACTTCTCCCGCTCTGGGCTGAGCGGGAAGGCGTGTCAGACTTTTATTAACTAAAACCCACCCGTGTTCCTTCAGATGCCTGTGTGCCAACTGCCAGGGCCACGATATCCCTTTCCGACGAACTCGCAACCCTGGCAGGCATTAGTCCTACCGGACCTCTTCAGTTGGTGCTGACATGTCTTTGAGGTGCGCGTGGAACACAACGAGCCGTCGACCCGGGCCTTGTCCTTATCGGACGGCAAGCTACTTACCCATCGCTCGCCGGCGCCTACGGTGGCCGGGAATCGGCCTGCGACTCCCGACGCCCGGGGCGTCTCCCGCGGTGACTAAGGGCGTGAGGGCGCGAATTTTGACTCTCCCTCACGCGTTCCGCCTCCTCCTTCGCGAGCATTACTGCTTCGCAGAAAGAGGTGACAGCCTCCCGTGCACTCTCACTCCGAATCATGGCCTGAACCAGGGCCGAACGCGAGATTTTGCCGCCGGTTTTAGGCCCGCCTGATACCTTTACCCTTTATGACTTGTTTATTTATATTTGTTCTTTAGGCACAAACATAAATATTGAACTATAGTTTGCCAGTCTAGGTACCTTATGTACCTAATTAAGTTATTTAGAGACGACAACAGAAATAAATTCTGTTTTGGTCAAGTTTTTGAGAGTTACAGCAACAATATAGTACTGAAGGAAAACATCGTGAGAAAACCGGCATGTACTAGAACCAAAAATTCGAAGACATTGACATCTACCAACCCGCACGGTGGATTACGGCCCACTCCCTCTCCAAGAGAGAGGCCTGTGTCCCAGCAGTGGGAACGTTATAAGCTGCTTATGCTATAGTAAGTACCCTACTACCTAGTGTAAGCAGTCGTGTATACCGACTCAAATTACATTAGCTAACCTAAAGCCGCCGATGTGATTGATATCGATACCTAAACATGATAAAACAAAAAAATAAATTAATTTAATGAGTTCTTTGGGGATTATCAACCGGGTTAGAGTCACTTGAAATAACAGTTAAAAAAATAAGTTTTTGAAGTACGCTTTACGCACGCTTGACTTGGGGAGTAAGCTGGTGAATGCGTGACGAGAGCGTTACGGAAACTGATCGGGCGAGGCCAAAGGAAGTTGTTTAAATTTTAACATGGAACACACCGCGTCACCGCCGCGGGCGATCCCGCTTTTTAAATTCACACTGGCTGTTTATACACTTCAGTCGCGTGGTCTAAAGCACATTCGTTTTTTTTCGTGTAAACTTCACAGACGTGATAGGTATCATTAACTAAATACGATACAATAAAAAACAGATTTTCTCAAGTCATGCTTCCAGAAACAACAAATGCCAGCGGTCGCTGACCCCAAAAAAAATCATCAATTCTTTTTTACTTTTAGTTTCCCTAGCTAATTTAATGTTATCCTGTATAGTGGTACTCAACAGACTTCTTACAGCCTTACCTTTGCCGTATTTAACAAAAATCGTGTTCACAAAATCCGTGGCAAGGCCCTCACTATATTTTGACACGGTGTCATATTACCTGGGGCCCTAAAATGGACGCTTTAGCAGAATCATAATAGGATCTGCGTACAATTCATGCAACCCGCAATTCATCTGTTTGACAGCTGCTATTTGACATTAGACTAAAGCAATTCATAATGTGTGGACCATTTTACGAAACTCCATATAAAACTGTCAAACAGATGAATTGCGGCGGGATATGAATTGTACGCAGATCATATTATGATTCTGCCAAAGCGTCCATTTTAGGCCCCCAGAGTTCAGTATCATCACGGCGGCGTTTTGTTATCTGTAGTCTGAGCAGTGACAGTAATCTTATAATTAATTAAATCCCCAGTCATTGTGCCTCATGAATAGTAATAAGCTACGCTTTAGACAGGATGGGATGTGGTCTGATTGACAGCGAGGAGATTTATTGCTGAAACTGGTTCTGATTACCTAGCTGTTGTCAGTTGAACTCATGATCATTCATTGATTTGAAGACCAATCATTCTAGTGTCCGTCTTGTGTCTATCTAAATGTGATAGCGACAAAAATGGTGTCTTCTATATCGATTTATGAATCTAAGGTCCGTATTATTATTGACGACACGGTTGGCGCAGTAGTTAAGCGATTGACTGCTGCGCTGCATGTCGTGGGTTCGATTCCCGCACGGAACAAATATTTGTATCACCTACAAGTAGTTGTTCCGGGTCTGGCTGCTTGTGTATGTGAGTTTAAATGTTTCTAAACGCACCCACAATACAGGATCAATTCCTACTGTGGGGCAACATTTAAAAAAAAATATTACAGCCTAGAAAAAATATTTAGACCTCAATCAAAACTCAACCATTACTTAAAACTCGTTTAGAGCCAATTGATTGGTTGAAATTAGTTTTAAGTAATGCTTGAGTCTTGAGTAAGGTTTTGAAATACGGACCTAAGTGCTTTATAGTTCTTAGACGTTTCATTTCATATCATTTCATTTGGTGATTTATATTTGTTGAATCAAGAAAGCCGTGTCCCTTTATAAAAAACTGAATGTACAGACGCCAGCACATCAAGCTACTACAATCTGTCAAATTAATTTAAAAGATTTTCAACTTTATCGTTAAAGCATAAGGTTCAAGGTTGATAGGGAAAATTTGACAGTTTCGGGTAGCTTGACCTGCTGGCGTCTGTACCTTACACGCTCTTTTCTCAGCTATAAAAAGTTTTTAACATTATTTCCTTATCGCTTCCACTGTGACCACAGCCTCGGTGGAGCTTACTGCTTTCAACCACCTTCATACACGACACACTCCCAATGTTATGTAGGGAACAGCTAATCATAATTCATGTTAACATCTGTTATACTACAACGTAGTCACGTAAAAACCACCATGTTCTTACTCCTTAGAACAGTACCCCAAGTGTAAGTTTGCAAGAGAGTAAACGTAACTACTTCGTTTGCATTAAAATTTGACCGATAGATCATAATGCTAAGAGTATAAGAGTGAGAATAAAAATCTTAACGCAAACGCGCTAGTTACGTTTACTCACTTGTAAACTTACACTCGGGGTACAGGAATATTTAGCGAGCTGCGTTACAATTTTGGTTTAGATACCTACAATAAAGTAAATTCTATCCATCTACAGATCCTTATATCCCAAAGCCTTGATGATTTTAAAAACGAAGAAACACTAGAATTTTGAAAATAATTTATTGTTAAACAAAGAATTGTTAAGTTAATTGGGATTAATTAAACTCTACGTAGCAACCGTACCTAGAGTTTAAGTAAATCTTATGACTTGACCGGTTTGAGAAAAGTTAAATGTAGCAACTTAAACTTTGAATGTTACGGTATTGCTGTTTTTTTTTTACTACCTAATCCTAAAAAAAACCGGTCAAGGGCGAGTCGGACTCGCGCACCGAGGGTTCCGTACGTACCTATATATGATAATGATGATTTCGGAAAAACTGTGCTATTTAGAGACATCGTTTTATTTTTCCTGTAATCTTTACATACACTTCTATCACATAGAATAATTTCAGATTTTTATCTATGCATACTTCGGAGATAGGGGGGGGGAGCGGTATGTTTTTTTTACATTTTTCATCAAAAGTCAGAAATTATGCTGCTTAAAAAAAAATTTTTTTTTTGAGAATGTGCAAATAGCGTTCTTTCATATGATACCCCACATAGTAGCCCCACTTCAAATTTTTAAGACCCCCTTTCAGTCCCTTTTGCAAAAAATATATATTTTTATTAATTTCTTTCTTGTTTGCAAAATAGTTGGGCAAACGTCATCTAAAACTATTCTAAATTTCAAGTTGATAGCATTAGTAGTTCTTGAGATATCCAGGTGTGACAGACAGACAGACTTAGTCTCTCATAAGGGTTCTTTTTTACCATTTTGGTACGGAACCCTAAAAAGTACGTCACTGGTAATGCCATCATTACGTCATCTTAATAGTTCCCATTTTGGGCAGCTAAGTGTGTTTTGCTAACCAACAACACAAATACAGGCAGGCTACACTTTACACACTCCTACATCAGAATTTATTTGCGTAATGGTCAAAAGCTTTCTCGGAAAAAGTAGGCACCCTGCGTCTACTACAAGTACTGCACACCTATAACTTGACCAAGGAAAAGTATCTACTTAAGGGTGCCCGCCCACGAACGATTTTTTCGTCGATTTTCTCGGCGATTTTTGTCAGAAAGCAATACATTCACACAAAAATCGCCGAAAAAATCGCTGGTGGGCGAGCACCCTTATACTATCTACTAAATCATGGTAACTCAAAAGTGTTCCGATGTTTGTCTGTTAATCACGGTGAGAGGCTGCTCAATTTGTGTGGGGAAAATAATCCGATCGGTCTAATAAACATGGATTTAGGCTAATATTATATGAGGTTAGTTAGATTCTAATATTTTGGCCTAGAAAAAAATAGGTTTTCGCATCAGCAATTTGACACAGAGGAATATGAGAATGACAAACCTCGGATCAAAGGCATAGGTACATGGAAGAGATTACTAACCTGTTCCATGTAGCCAAGTAGCCCGAAAAACACATTACGTTGGTACACAAATCCTGAAATACCAGTAATGTCAAATGGTGCAGCTTATCGCAAGTGTATTCCGAATTCAAGAGTTTGCATCTACGTGCTTCGTATGACTATGGGTTACAATTGAAATCGTCTGTTCAAAACTGTTCAATGCTAACTTTGACTGAAGTTTTATTCGTGCGGTATTCGGAATACCTAATAGTTTTCTGTAAGGGGAACCGGACAAGCCTTGATCTATAAAAATATCCCAGCTTTTGCTTGCGATCAACGATTTTAAAATTTTCCTTTAAAATCTTTATGGTCTTTTATTATATTTTCTTTTATTATCATGGTTTCCTACTTTTATATGTAAAGTCCCTTTCCTGACATGGGCACCGTAGAAAGTAACGTCAGGTATGAGTCGAGACTCAAGAGTAGGACCGGTCAGCACCAAAAGTCAATTAACACTGCTATTTCCATATTGGTATTTCAGTATTTCATATTTAAGAGTTTTAATTTTACTTCTGTTCCGATTTTAATTAAATCATTTAGCTCAATAATAAAGATTTAAACAATTGAAGGGAGTACATACCTTAAACGCCTAAGTTCATTTAAACTCACCTATACCGATCACAGCAACATAATGCGAATGATTCATAGTCCACAAAACCATAAAGAGAGGATATTTTTTTTTTTTAACTAAAGAAAGTTGGACATCTCTAGGAATGGAATACCTAGCGTTTTTTCCTTCTGAGGAAAATCATTAAATCATAATTACGGAACTATCCTAGTGTCGGAAATATTAATCAATTTAACTTAACCCGGGGCACCTACTACACATTACTTACCGTTAATTAAACCCCGTAATTAGTCTTTTTTTTTCTAAAAAAACTTGCAATTTATAAAAAGCTATCGTAGCGTCCGCCATCAAACAAAAAGAAAATTCTTTATCCATTTGATGAATCTTCAGTGCCTTCGAAAAGGCACATTTACACAACTTTAAATTAAAAAAATTTTAGGCGCGTTGAGCGATACCTTTCACTTCTAACGGCAGTCCCCAAGAGTAGGTACCTATGTTTTTTTTTTTAACGAACTCTAGGGATATTTAGTAAGGGCCCGGGAGTAGACAGTCTTAATGAATACAGCCATCTTGAGAACCTCCTCCTTTTTGTGAATTCGGTTAAAAAACTATTTAGTAACAAACAACCGACTTCCAAAAAATACAAGTGTGCTTTAGACCACACGACTGAAGTAAAACTAACAAATAGTAATACTAATTATACTTCCGTAACGCTCTCATCAGTTCCGTAACGCTCTCGTCATGCATTCACCAGCTTACGGGGAGTAAGCTGGTGAATGCATGACGAGAGCGAAGTCAAGCGTGCTAAGAGAAGATAAACTTCAAAAAACATTACGAAGTGAAAATAGTTATTTATGATATTAGGGCGGTAAGTTGGTCTTTACAAACGAGTAGACGAATGTTACCATAGTCACGAGTTTGTAAATACCAATTTCCGCGCGTGTGTCATACAACGTTTTTCAACACATTTGCGAGAAAACAATACAATCGGTAATAAAATAAGCCATCAAAACATTTTAAGAGAATGATTGAGTACTTATTTCTTCGAGTCTTCCATGATATAAAATTATTGTAAATCATTAAATAGCACTCACGATTTTGGCGGCTCATTCAAGATGCAGTAGGTGCAGTAGATTCCATATATTGGAATCCTCGCTTCATCATCATTCATCATTTCAGCCGAAAGACGTCCACTGCTGGACATAGGCCTCCCCCAAGCACCGCCACTTCGACCGGTTCTGTGCTTCCCGCATCCAGCGGATACCTGCGGCCTTCACAAGGTCATCGGTCCACCTTGTAGGAGGCCTTCCAACGCTACGTCTTCCGGTACGCCGTCGCCACTCCAGGACCTTTCGGCCCCATCGGCCATCAGTTCTGCGAGCAATGTGCCCTGCCCACTGCCACTTAAGCTTGGCAATTCTTCGGGCTATGTCGGTTACCTTGGTTCGCCTGCGGATCTCTTCATTCCTGATTCGATCACGTAGGGAAACTCCAAGCATAGCCCTCTCCATTGCCCTTTGGGTGACTTTTAGCCTTCTGATAAGGCCCATTGTAAGCGACCACGTTTCAGTGCCATAGGTCATCACTGGCAACACGCACTGGTCAAAGACTTTCGTCTTGAGACACTGCGGTATGTGGGACGAGAAGATATTGCGAAGCTTCCCGAACGCTGCCCAGCCGAGTCGGATTCGAAGATTGACCTCTTTCTCGAAGTTGGACCTACCTAACTGGACAGTTTGTCCGAGGTAAACATACTCGTCCACAACTTCGAGTGTAGCGCCTCTGATCTTCATGGGAGTGGGTGTTACATGGGCATTGAATTCAATTTGTATGTTAGAAATTATTCAAAATTATTTAAAAAAGTTTGTTGTATGGCAAAGTCGCGTTATTTGAGTTCGAAGATTAAAAACAGTAGTAACGTAATTAAAACGACTTGGAATATTATTAATAGTGAAACGGGAAGGTCTAGTAACCGAAATACTGACTATAGCCTGTCAATTAATGACAACATAATAAAATCAGACTCACAAGTCGCCGTGGCCTTTGAAAATTTCTTTTCAGATATTCCCGTTTCAACTACTAAATCCCTAAACTCATCACCTTCTGTTGCTGAGTCTTTGCTTAAGGAAAATGTTAATGTTTGCGAGTCGGAATTTCATTTTGAACATATTACCTGTAGAGATATAATTAAAACCTTTCACACTTTAAATGTAAAAAAGACTGCAGATCTGTGGGGTAATTCTGTAGAAGTTGCTAAGTCTATTATAGACATTGTAGCACCTACTTTAGCTCTTATCTTTAATAATTGTATTGACTGTGGGGAGTTTCCTGACCTTATGAAAAATAGTAAAATAATACCGTTGTTTAAATCAGGTAGTACATCAGACCCCTCAAATTATAGACCTATTTCAGTACTACCTACCTTTAGTAAAATTTTTGAGAAATTAATTTTAGACCAATTGCAAAGATTTTTTAATAAACATAAATTACTACATAGCAAACAGTTCGGTTTTACAAGGGGCCGTTCGACTACTGATGCCGGTGTTGAACTGTTAGGACATATTTATAATGCATGGGAAGATAAATGCGATGCCTTGGGCATTTTTTGTGATTTGTCCAAGGCATTCGATTGCGTTTTTCATGAAACGTTAATCAGGAAACTCCGCCACTACGGGATCCGGAACACCGCTCTGGATCTTCTTATTTCATACTTGAGTAATAGGATTCAGAGCGTTGACGTCAATGGGAAAAGATCTCCCGGATCTATAGTAAGAATGGGAGTCCCACAGGGCTCAATTCTTGGTCCTTTCTTGTTTCTTATTTATATTAATGACTTGCCTTACCTCATAAAGGATAATCATGATATAGTGTTGTTTGCAGATGACACTTCACTTTTGTTTAAACTTAAACGTCAGCAGCTGGTTACTGACGATGTAAATAGCGCGATCTCAAAAGTAGTTCACTGGTTTAATGTTAATAATTTACTTCTAAATGAAAAAAAAACCAAATGCATTAAGTTTAAGCTACCTCACGTTAGGCAGGTGAAAACTAATGTGTTAATAAAGGGCGAAGAATTGAATCCTGAAGATAGCACTGTATTCTTGGGCTTGACTTTGGATGCTAAGCTTCAGTGGGGCCCACATGTAGATAAACTGTCAAAAAAGCTAAGCTCCGCAGCATATGCTGTTAGAAAAATTCGTAATTTAACTGACATAGAGACAGCCCGTTTAGTGTACTTTAGCTATTTTCATAGTGTAATGTCGTACGGTATTCTGTTATGGGGAAATGCTGCCGACATTCAGACTATCTTTGTTTTGCAGAAAAGAGCTGTTCGATCAATTTATAAATTAAGTCCAAGACACTCTCTCAGAGAGAAATTTAAGGAGATTAATGTAATGACTGTGCCTTCTCAGTATATTTTTGAAAATCTATTATATGCCCATAAAAATATAAAATTATTTAAAAAATACAGTGATATCCATAATATAAATACTAGGAACAAACACAAATTTGTTGTACCTACAACAAGGCTCAAGAAAATAGGTGGCTCGTTTCGATGTCAATGTATACGCTTTTATAATAAACTTCCAAGCCACGTTCAAGATCTAAGCCTTAATAAATTCAAATCATTCATTAAACGTAAGTTGTGCCAGAAAGCCTTTTATACTGTTAAAGATTATATTGAGGACAAAAAGGCTTGGGATTGAGCTGCTCCAATTTTTGTACATATTGAGGTAGTTTATTTTTATTGTTTTTTTTTTTTTTTTTGTTTTTGCTAACTTTATTATTTTATAAACAGTGACATTTAATTATTATTTTATACACAATGACAGGAATATTTACTTGTAAAGTATTATATTATTTTAATTATTGTGAATGTGAAGACTATGTGGGTTATTGCATAATATTTTTTTTTCCCTTTCTTTTATTCTCAGTTAGTGTTAATCATGGTCTGGCAGTTTGAGTCATATAAGTGGCCTACCCAAATGGCCTTTCTTTGGTATTGATAGTCGCATCGTTGAGCTCCTTATATTCTGAGTAGAGCTGCACGATTACTGACAAATGCGTGCACTGACTGGTCAGGTCCACTCAACCTGTGTGGTTCTTTCCTCAAAAGACCATTTCAGACACCAATCTACATGGTCTTCACATGATCTGACCAAGATTATGTCTGGACTTTAAAAGAGACTATGACCTCTGAGTTTGTTTCGGCCTTTCTTCTCAGAGTAGTCAGATAGGAAACGCCGACCTCATCTAGTTTTTAAAATATGATTGACGTGTAAAAGTGTTTGTACAAACCTACTTACAGAAATAAAATCATTTATCATTTATCATTTGACATGACCTTTGTCTTATCCATGTTCATTTTCAGACCCACTCTTTCGGAAGCTCTACTGAGGTCATCGAGCATTACACTGAGGTCCTCCATAGTCTCAGCCATGACAACTATATCGTCGGCAAACCGAAGGTGAGTGATATACTCGCCATTGATGTTGATGCCTAGCCCTTTCCAGTCCAGAACCTTGAAGACATCCTCCAGTGCAGCGGTGAACAGTTTTGGAGAGATAACGTCTCCCTGCCTCACACCTCGCTGCAGAAGGATAGGTTTCGAGGTCTGGTCCTGGAGTCGGACCGACATAGTGGCGTTTTTGTACAGACACTTCAGCACCTCGATGTACCGATAGTCGATCTGGCACCATTGAAGAGACTGCAGTACAGCCCATGTCTCGATCGAATCAAAGGCTTTCTTGTAGTCCACAAACGCTAAGCAGAGAGGCAGGTTATACTCTTCGGTCTTCTGTATAACCTCCCGCAGCGTATGTATGTGGTCTACTGTGCTAAAGCCTTTACGGAATCCGGCTTGTTCGGGAGGCTGGAAGTCGTCAAACCTGCGCGCGAGACGGTTCGTAATGACTCTTGAAAACAGCTTGTAGACATGGCTCAGAAGTGAGATGGGCCTATAATTCTTAAGGAGGGTATTGTCACCCTTCTTAAAGAAAAGGATCACCACACCTCTGTTCCATGCCTGTGGCGTTTTGCCCTCGAGTATGACGGAATCAAAGAGCTTCTGGAGGACCTTGAGAACGGGTTTTCCGCCGGCCTTCAGGAGCTCGGCCGTAATTCCATCATCACCCGGCGCCTTGTTGTTTTTAAGCTGCTTCAGAGCCATCCTAATCTCGTACAAGCAGACGTCCGGGATGTCTTCAGTGTAATGTCGGGTCAATCTAGCTCTTGGGTCATTTGCCAGATTCGTACCGGGGTTATATGTTGATGTGTATAACTGCCCATAGAACCTCTCGATCTCTCCCAACAGCTCAGGTTTGGCGGATACGATCCTGCCGTCATCGGTCTTCAGTTTTGACAGATCTCTTGAAAAGACCTTGGAGCCCTTATTTCGCTCTATTGCGTCCTTAATGCGGTCTGCATTAAAGCGGCGAAGGTCGCTTTTCAAGGACTTAGAGATCTGTTTATTGAGCTGGCGGTACTTAAGCGCATCATCTGAAGACTGCAGTATCAACTCGCGCCTCTCCTCCATGAGCTTTATAGTAGGATCAGAGAGCTTCTTGTTTTTATTTGTACGACGGGTCTTAAAGATCTTAGACCCGACCGTATGGACAGTTTCCACGAACCCATCGTTATAATCGTCCACGGAGCTCCCTAGGCACTCGAAACGATTCTGAAGTTCGAGCTGAAAGTTCTCGGGGTTTTGGACTTGGATCGGTGCTGGGCTGAGCGTAGACTTTACCAGTCGAGATCTTTCCAGCTTGATATTTAAGTTCAATGTGCCTCTTACCATGCGGTGATCACTTCCGGTTTTCACCGCGTTGATCACAGAGACATCATTGAATACTTGCTTCTTCGTCGACATGATGAAGTCAATCTCGTTTTTTGTTGCACCATCAGGGCTCTGCCAGGTCCACTTTCTGTGCTCACGTTTTCTGAAGAAGGAATTCATCATAAAGAGGCCTTCCTTCTCCATAAAACTGGCCAGTACGTGACCTCGGTGGTTCCGACGCCCAACTCCAAATTGCCCCACTCGCAGCTCATCATCGTTTCGTTTGCCCAGTTTTGCATTGAAGTGGACCATAACAACGGTGAAGTGAGTTTTAGAGCCATGCATGGCTCTTGAAATATCCTCATACATGGTCTCCACCTCATCGTCAGGGTGTGAAGAAGTCGGGGCGTAAACCTGTACGACCTTCAGCGAATATCGTGCGGATATTCTGAGTATAAGGTACGCCACCCTGGTCGACACACTCTCGATCTTCACCACGTTGCTCACAAGGGACTTATGGACGATAAACCCGACACCACCTTGGGACTGCTGGTCGCCCTCCCGGAAATAGAGCAAGTTCCCAGATTTCAGGATTATCGAGTCCTCCCCCTGTCTTCGGACTTCAGATAACCCTATTATACCCCATCGTAACCTGCTCAATTCTTCCTCGAGTTCAATAATCTTCTCGTCGGTCCGGAGTGTACGCGTGTTGTATGTTGCCAGGTCCAGTTTTCGGTGATTTTGGTAGCCGGATCTCGTCCGGGGATTCTTAGCACCTCTTGCCTCACCGTTGCCTTGACCGCTACCGTAGCCAAGGGTAGGCGGGCCGCCGGGTACTATGGACCGTTTTTTATTAGTGCTTGTCATTTATGGGGGGGGATTGCCATAATCGCCACGCTTGGCAGGCGGGTTGGCGATCGCAGTATGGTGTTAAAAAAAAAGCGTAGAGAACGCTGCTGCCCATTCTCTAGTAAGTCCCTTAGTCGCCTTTTACGACACCCACGGGAAGAAATGGGAAGATGCTATTCTTTACGTCCGGCACCGCACGGAACACGAATCCTCGCTTGAACAAATATTATTATTTTGTAATTAACAGTTGGAAAGTCGCAACAATCTTTGACAGAAAATGGCGCGAATTTGCAAACGGCGCCTGATACAAAATGATGCACATGATAAAAATTAGTACTACATCTTTCGTCTCATTTTCTCTTTAATAATAAAGTGAGATAAACGTATTGAGCAAAACCGCTTCCAAGGAGGTTCGATCATTCAGCTTATTTATTCTCGTAATTTGAAACTCCTTGGTGGAATTCGTATATAATTTTTATGGTAATTAAAAAAAAACCGTAAAGGATACGCACGGTGCTATACAACGAAGAGGGCGGTAAAATATGTACTTAGGTGAGAGTACCTATTTTACCGCCCGTTCCGTTGTATGGTGCGTAATTTTTAACTTTCGAACAATGTTTATAGGCTTCGTAAATGCATTTTTTGAGCAAATGTGTGGAAAATTACTTTTATTTCATAATGTAAACAACAGTGACAGGAAGTTATGACATCTACAAGATACACAAAGTGTATTAAATACGTATTATCAACCACGTAAGCTTCCCATACCAAATAAAAAAGTAAGTATTTTCAAAATCTGCCTACAATTGACGAAAATATCGATTAACATACATTAAAAAAACAATACCTACATACACAGAAACATATAACTTCCTCGTTTTTTGAAGTCGTTTAAAAAGTAAATAAAAGACTTAGTGCGCAAAGTTTTTGTGCGTCCTGGTGGCACTTGACCGCGAAAGTGGCGGAATACCACATCCTACAGCCGTTTAGTAGTTACGAGGGAACATAGGGACGGACATACATACAATACATACAGGGGCTCAATTCTGTAACTTTGAGTTAAGAAACACGCCATTGACACTCTATCGACACACTACAGACATTATTTTGCCACTGTTGCAAATTTGGCATTCTGCAAAAATTTCAATGGCGTTTCAGTGGTGTCTCAGTAGTGTGTCGATAGTATGTCGATACTGTGTCAGTACAATAGTTTTGAGTGTTGCTAACAAAAATCTACCATGAGGTATACCAAACCTACCACTTTTTAAATCCAATTTTTATCAATTAAATCTTTTTATTATGGGTTTATTTAATAATATAAAAACGTTTTATTATTAAAAACATCAAATTTCACTAAAAACATACGTTTAACGTTTAATGAGTGTAGGCCTTAGGGACGCTATGGCGCGAGGATTTGAAATTTTAAAAATGTATCTTTTTTTTTGCGATATTCTACCAATTTTATTGCAGTACCGGGTTAAACTTGACTATAGAAACCATTTAGACTCTGAGACGCACGACGCGACGCAGCGTTCGATTATTATTTTGTTTTTTTTTATGAATAAAAAAAAACCTTAAATTCATGTTGGGATGCGGCTTACACAGGGTGTGTACCTAAGGGGGGGGTCAAATTTTGGTTATTTTTTGCCTAGGACGCACCGTTTTCGAAATATTTGAATTTAAATCTTATTAATAAAATATTAAAAAACAATTTTCGTGGATTTTTTACATCGTCTCATGGTTTTCGGTCGGAGTGTCAAGTTAGGCACAGACGCCAGCAAGTCAAGCTACCCGAAACTGTCAATTTTTCCCAATCAACCTTGAACCTTATACTGTAAGAATAAAGTTGAAAATCGATTAAAGAAATCTTACAGATTGTAGTAGCTTGATGTGCTGGCGTCTGTACCTTCACATACAAACCTTTAATTCAGCAGGGATTCCATTCCGCCGTCGGTGTCTCTGGAGAAAGGAAATGAGCTCGTCAATTAGCTCCCTTGCCCTGCCAGCAAGCTGAAACGTTTTGACAAACCACATCTTGGGAAGTTCATGAAAGGCATTCACTTGCAGCTTCATTAGTGCATGAGATTTGCGGCGCTGCGCGCTGGCGCAAAAGCAACCCTTGGCGGTCGGCACTATAAGCCAATGACATAATACGCCACCGCAAAGTAGGTACAGAAGGCCTCATTATGGCGAAAAACTACGTCCACTTTATCAATTTCGATACGTAAGACGCGCACACACACAAGGACATTTTATTTTAAATTTAAAAAATAAACAAATTAATCCAATCAATAGGGAAAATAGGTGTCGTTGTTCGATGGCTTCACAATGGCGGTTTCATTGCCAAAACACTATTCATACACGATAGAAACAACTGTCAAATACACTTAAAATATTTACAGACTACCGTAAGTTTGCCGGCATGATGCCATTGTAACATTATAGTGGACCAGACTGCCAATTATTACAATCGTCTTACTATGGCGTTTCCATGGCACTACAGTGGCAAGGGAATGACCGTTTAAAGTTTGTAGAATATCAAATGTCAATGACTATTCTATTGAGACACTACTGACACACTATTGACACGTTGGTTATTTTACAGAATTGAGCCCCAGGTCAAACACTAGCTCTCCTTTTTTGGCTTCGCCGCAGTCGGTAAAAAGGGTTTTCATTTAGACAGTCTAAATTCCCTCGTACCTAAATATGATTCTTCTTTGTATTTTAATTAAAATCAGCAAACTATTTGTAAATTCTTTTGTACAATCAACACGAGACAGCGAAAAATCCAGACTGAAATCCAGCTGTAACTTGGTACTATCGCTTTGTATCTAGAATGTAGACGGTACCCGCTGTGAGCCGTCAAATATAATTTTATTTTCTTTGTGTAGTCCGAGAGCAGACATTCGCTTATTGTTATTATCCACCTAAGTATTACAGTCTTTGTTTTGAAAAGGCTTTCCAGTCCGAATTGTAGGAGATAACGAATTTTGATGTTACCTACTTGATTTGTTTTTGTAAAAATATAGGGGGTGTGGAATGAAATGTGGTTGCAACGATGATTAAATTCGGTTTGCGATTTTGCGCTGCTTTGAGATCAAAAGAAAAATAATCGTATTACTTTACGATAGGATGAGTTCAATCAGCCAGAATTTCAGCATCCATTTCTTTCTTTAGTGTCTAGTTATTCTGCCATACTCTTTGTAACTTAGTTATAATCCTCATTTACGTCATCATCATTTCAGCATCACTGCTGGACATAAGCCTCTCCCCAAATAGGGGGGGGGGGGGATTTCCCATAATCGCCACGCTTGGCAGTCGGGTTGGCGATCGCAGTATGGTTTTAAAAATGCAAAGAGAACGCTGCTGCCCATTCTCTAGTAAGTCCCTTAGTCGCCTATTACGACACCCACGGGAAGAAATGGGATGGAGCTATTCTTTACGTTCGGCACCAAACGGAAAAATGTGGCACGTCCTCGGCAATATTCTGCGTATGAAAAAAATTCTATGAATAAGTATTTATAGATATTATCAGTATTTACTTTTTTGTACATAGTTGTCTTTAGAATTTGGACGCATAATGCATCGAACTTCGCAAGTTCCTCAGTAAATAGTGACAATCCAATAAGTGGGCGCCACAAGTTGGCGGCGGCAGCGGCAGATCACACGGAATTAATTAGAGGAATCGGCTCCCACTGGTATTGTGCAGTCACTGAAAACTTGATACAGAAAACTAAATCTACTACTTACCTATGTTCTGCAAGGGCTTCTGTATTTGGCAAGGCTGAACTGCGAAATGAAATGGTCGTAACATGTGGCAGTAATTAATCGATCAGTGAACCAGTTAAAAACTACCTTCTTAGATGAAGAAGTATAATATTTTATTTTTTAAACCAAATATTTTAAGACGAGCGCTAATCCTGCCGACAAACTATCACGCAGTTTGGCAGGTTTATAAATTGTGTACTTGGTGTTTGGTCCAAAATAAATGATTTCTTTATTTATTTTGTCTTGCAGAGTATGAATAACAATGATAGCAGCATGCTTTGGGATGTGTGATGTCGGAGATAAAATCTCACATTTCAACGTTTTAAATAACAACACTTAGGGTATAGGTAGGTATACGTGGGTATTAATTATGAACTGCATACGAAACCAGTATGGGTATACTTTTAGTACCTACCTATGCAAACGTATATTTATGGGTCTAGGTATTTATCCAATGCTTTGTAATTATTTTTTGTCTCACCATTCCGTAGATGCCACATTTTATCGCCCACTCTGCGTCCCGATCACCGTACAGAGCCAGAACCCAGTCACACGATTATACGGGAATTTGCGCCAATTGCATAATTGGCACTCTGCATGTTTTAGCCAAGTTACAAGCTTTTTGGAGCTGAACTTAGTTGCAACGTTTCAGTTAAATGGACGTGACTAGTCATTGCTATAATGTATGCTGCTGGGAAATACTGGAGCTGAATTAGAGGGAGTTTCAATTAATTTTGGAATGTATGTATAGGATGCTCAGATTAAGTGCTTAAGTGTCGAATAAAACAGTTTCAGAATCTAATAGACAAATTTAAAGCGAATTTTTTCGATGGATGCAAGGCACTGCACCCGCTCGGGAATGATAGCGACTGGGAATAAGAATGGCGGCAGCTTACCAATCTATCAATTTTATTTATTTGATCCATATGAACCATAAACATAATTCTGAAATGGTAGGAAGCTTATGCATCGGAAACTCGAAATTGTTAAGATTTTGCCCTTTTCTGCAAATACATTACTTTACTCATTTCAACGTTTTTAATTTTCTTTTATTGTAAAAGTAAACTTATGATCAATCAATTTAACTGTTTCGCTGATATTGTGATGTGTCAATTTTCTTTGATGATCGTGCCAGTTCATCTAAATGACTCTGATTCGAAGAAGCTAAAATTACAAATTCAAGTTTATCCATCCCACTAAATCCCACATCACGAAGAAAATAGGTCATTCCTCAGAAACATTATCTTCTGGAACCACAATCTCCCATAATTGCTGCAAATAATCACTTTGACCATTCCACTCCGGTAGAACATGAAACTTCCATAAATTCGCGATTTAACCAAACGACCCCTATTTACTTTGATGTCGACGAACATAAATGAATCCAGGTATAGTTCAGGTCTTAATTCAGGACATTCGTCAGGTATATTATGTTGGTCTGTGACCTAGCTTGTCGGTGAAACGATTTCGCAGTAATGTTTCATTTCACGAAAGCAATTTATTTAAAGACTTGAAATTGCTGCGGTAAAGGAATTCTGAGAATGTTTCATGAAATGGATAATGGGACCTATAAAATAAATATAGGTTGCGTGGTATTTTGTTCAGGAATCACCTACCCCTACCTCCCTACCTACTAGGAATCTATATTTAAGGATGTTTTTCTTATTTGACATTATTATACCTACAATTTAAACAACAACTTTTATTATTTTTAATCATATTTTATATTGTTTTTTCTTTTCAATGTGAGGACGTTGTAGGCTTAATAGACTGTAGATCTGTAGACCATTTTCTATTTTGTTAAGTACCTGGTACTTTTGACGGGCCTACGCTGTCCTCTCATACCTATTAACACTGTAATTTGAAAACATTGTAAAAGCCATTTTTTTTTTTTTATATTACCGTGAAGTTTCTTGCCGGCTCTTCTCCATAGGAAACGACCAATTGGAACCGTGCACCTAGCTTCTGACGTTTCATAAGTGAAATAAAAATATTTTGGATTTTGATTTTGGTTTCCACTTTGCATCAAGTCATCAAGTGTGTAGCAGTAGTTAGGTACCTAGGCCTAGTAGGTACTAGGCCGCAGCAATAGCAGCAGTGTTCTTGTTTATGTAACTACACAGATCGCTTTCAGATTTTTTGATATCCTAGTTGTACGCACGGCCTATTAATTTCCATACGAAATGACAGTAACGGATTCATTAGGTCCAATCGATTGTTTAAGTTTATCCGTTTTACAAACATTAAGATTTAAAAATTTGCTAACTAATGCGTGGGCTGTTCAAGTAACAACAGAAATTGGAAACGAAACTACCTAATACTTATGTACCTAATTGAATCTTCGTTCCGAAAACCTACAATTTTGATTAGACATTCGCGTTTAATTAACGGTAATCTGACATCAAAATCTCAGAAGAGCTTCAATACCAGTCTGCCCACATTAATTAGGTAGCTCTTCCAAGAAAAAGGAAGTGTGTCGGTGGAACGAATCGAAAACATGACGTCACGTAAAAAGTGACTTTATCATTGAACGCATCGGAATGAGCCAAATCCCATATCCTATAATGAAACCATCCTTAGTCACACAAGCATTGGTCTAAAATGGGATTTGGAAGTGATTTCCTAAATATAAAAAATGTGCTTGTTGAAAGGATGAGCGGTACGATTATACCTACCATAATATTCCCACAAGATCATACGATCAGGACCCCAAGTCTGCTATTTTTATAAATTCAGTCATTCCAACACGATCCCATTGTCATTTTGCTAAAAGTTCGTAATCTGCTAAATTCATAATGGCCGATCATTGGTCGGTCAATGTTCTCGTAATAGAATTGTGTTATTGTCGTATTGCCATTATTATAAAACCCATTAGTAGAAATGTCATTCATTTGTCATTATGTACGAGATTATAAATAAATGCAATTTCTTTCAATGTATTTAGTGTCAGTGGCCAACCATTGGAAAGTCATAATGACGCCATTATAATAGTAGATTACCAAACTTGTCAAAATCAACAATTATGAAATCAATGATCGACCATTCTGACACTATTGTAATAGCAGACTTGAGGCCCTGTTTGTTGAAGTAAAGTTGAAGTTGAGGTAGGAGAATGATGACGACTTAAGGCTCCTACAGACTCGCGCGATATCGTGTGCGCGACAGGCACCGACAAAGAAATTGTGGTACTAGTGTCGCGTCGCGCCCGCGATATCGCACCAGTGTGTACGAGCCTTTAACCCTAAGGTTAGCTCCTAATCAGCAACCTATTGGCTGATAAGTAGACTAGTATCGATAGGTACTATCGCGGACACTGCCACCTGACCACTTTTCAACCTAATGCTCCTAGTAATAAGGTTGAAAAGTGGTCAGGCGGCAGTGTCCGCGATGGTACCTACAATAGACACTTTCCATCAACCCATCTGGTTGTCCTCGTTCCTTTAGCAAAAACCGGCAGTTGGGATGAATTTATCCCAAGAACAAACTTAACATTGTAGTTGATAAACATGTTCTCCCATACAACAGCAAATGTAAGTTGGTCGACTATTAAGTACTCGTTAACTTGTAAAGCCTACTTAGCTGTGATAGTTTTCCTTTTAACTTCGATAAACTTATGTATTAGGTACTTACCTACTTTTATGCTATTGCCGTGAGTTTTTTCACATAACCAAAAACAACTATTTAGCTGGCAGGGGGGAAACTAACAAAAAATAGCACTCTAAAGCAAGCGTTATTTCGCAAATGGATCTACGGATTAAAAGTATTTATTTTAAAATTATAAAAAAATATATCTGAAATCCTTTTACCAAGCCCTTTCAATTGATATCTCACACGGTACAGTTTATAAATTATTTAAATGGTTTTCACACACTCGCAATATTTTTGAACGAGCTTTCCAACGACACCACACAAGGGGATAGACGAGAAAAAAAAATCATGCCCACTTTAAATGTAGGAGCGATAGCCGAAAAAAATATATTTTAAGAATAAATTTTACAGCTTTCTAGTACTAAGAATCTCTGAGCTAAGCCGCGGACAGACAGACAAACGGACATGCCAAAACTATAGTTATGGGTTCCTTGAATTGAATTAGAAGTAAATACGTTACAAATAGGTGCTTAAAACTCACAGCATCCCTTAGTAGACACACGAGTAGGCAAGTCATTGTCTAATTAGCGAGGAATCCCTTCATTATTAACAACCCTGTTTTGGGAGCGCTCGCTGTAACGAAATTGAGTTATATTTATCCCCTTTTGAGATTTACTGGGACGATCATAGGCCTTGTTCAGTCTTTAAGTTGAAGTGGAAAACTGTGATGTGTGAGTGATAATTTTATTGTGATAAAGTTTTAGATTTTGTGAAAAATTTAGGCTGAATGAGTTTTGAATTTATTATCGACAAAGATGAGCTTTTTATTCTTGTAATTAAACCTTTTTATATTACCTACTCTCGAGTCTACTACGTGGTCTACGGGGGCTTACCGCAAGCGAAGTAAGCGGGTTATTGCTGTCCAATATAATTTATAATTGCACCATTTGCACCCAAGTTCCCGATCACTGGCAGGTACTTATTCCGTTTTGATCGCGCGCCTACTCTTGGCCCCAGGCAGCGGTCTCTAGGGCGCCAGGGTATTGATTGCACCCGGGCACTACATGGACCAGATCCGGCGCTGTTTAGGATAATATTTATTTAAGTGCCCTCCTCTCACAGAGAAGAGCTCTGTGCCCCAGCAATTGGAACATTATAGGCTGATTACGCTGAAAAGCATGACGACCCATGACCGGATGAAGCCTTTGATGAAATATCTGCCCTACATTTTACGTAAAAACAAGCAGATGGCTTCCCATGCATTTTTGAACGCAAAGCCAGTATTGTCCACACTATATATTCCGCGCTTAGGTACTACTATTCATCAGCATAAAGATCACATCTCAACTCAGACATGGACAATGTAGGTGTAAATAAAAAACAAAAAAATTAAATTAAAAAACGCGCTGGACTGTGTGTTGTGTGCACAGAGTACATTTGTATATTATGTTGTGTGTGTAGATAATATAATATAATATATACTTTATTTATACAGGTCCTTACAATATGCTTAAATCTAGCTAAAGTACACAATAATTAAAGGCGCACAAAAGTTGAAACCCTGACTCCTAAACTAGGAATACCTGTGACTTAGGAGTCAGTGTTCTACTGCCACTTGGACACTATAAACCTATTAAGAGCTAGTAAGCTGATTTTATACAAAAATAATATATTATTAGGTAGTGATTTTAAGAAAAAAAACATATTTTTTTTTTAAACAGTAAAAGTAAAAAATAAATTAAAAAGTTAAATTAAAATTAAGAAGTAAAATGACTGTGTGGTTAATTCTGTATGTGTGAATGGGAATCGTGTGTTTTGCTTGCATTGTGTGAGTGTGTGTGTGATTGGGAAACGTGTGGATTTTGTACTGTGTGAATGTGATATGAGAAGCCTAGGTATGTGAATGTGGTGATGTCTAGTGTAAGACTGTGTTTGAATTAGTACGAGCTTGGTGTCTTTTGTTATATTAAAGATGTCGGTGACTGTATTACGTGTTATAGTATGAAATGTTGCGAGTTATGTCAGAGTGGTTAGTAGTTCCTCAATTTGAGCGTAGTCTAGGAGGTACAGCATGGTATTTAGCTTAGCCTTAACATCGTGTTTGCTTAACCTTGCAATTGGTGTGGTCTTATTAACATTTTTGTAAACAAGAGAGCTCAACACATACAGCTGTCTTCTGGCGAAGGTAGTTCTATGACTAGGGGTTGGGCAAACTATTCTTTGACCGCGCTTGTTTGAGTCCTGGGGTGGTACTTGGTTATGTTTCCAGAGAGTGGTTCTAAGCACAAATAGCTGTCTCACAGTTAAAAGTTTGAGTTCGGTGTAAAGCTGATGAGTCGGAGTAAAGCTGATGAGTCGGATAGCGAAAGGGCGTTTGCAGCATAACTTTAAGTACTGCCATTTGCGCACGCTCCAACTCGAGGAATTTAGTTTTGCCCGATCCACCCCAAGCTAGAATACAATAGCTGATGATGGACTGGCAAAGTGCAGTGTAAACCATTTTTAGAGTCTCTAAGTCCGCAGAATGTCTTAATGACTTAAAGAGGTGAATTATTTTCCTGACTTACTGGCAGTTGATTCTACATGCTTGTGCCATTTCAGTCCATCATCGATCATCACACCCAGATATTTGACAGATGTTACTGAAGGGAGCGTTGGGCAAGAACAGGTCGAGGTGTCCAGCAAGGTGTGAGCTCTGATTGAGTATATGTTTGGTGGCTTCGTACTAGCATGAATAGTAAAACGGGATGTAGTTTGTTTTTTGTAAGTTCAGAGTAAGTAGATTTTTGTGAAGCCATTCCATGACAATTTGCAGGGATTCTTCAGATTTATTTTTCACCTCGGTCCAGTTCTTCCCATGCAGTATAATGGCTGTATCGTCTGCATAGGTGAATATGCTAGCAGATGGCAGAGTAAGGGTGCACAAGTCATTGATGTAGATAAGGAAGAACGTTGGGCCGATGACACTGCCCTGCGGGACTCCATATGACATTATCTCATCATCACTAATATGTGACCCTATCTTCACGCAGATTTTTCAGTCTATCAGGTAACTCTTGAAGAGATCATGAACAATGCCTCGTATGCCAATGCTATGCAGCTTAGATAGAAGGGTGGGAACAGAGACTGTGTCAAAAGCTTTTGTTAAGTCAAGGAATAGACCCAGGCATTTATGTTGCTTATCTAGTTTCCTAGCTACAAGTTCAGTTAGGTCCATCACTGCGTCTTCTGTAGATACTCCTTTTTTGAAGCCATACTGATGTTTTGCTATTATGTTGAATTTGTGTAGGTAGTTTACAAGTTGTTTATTAATAATTTTCTCCATTATCTTTGACATAACAGGAAGTACAGCAATGGGTCTATAGTTATCTAAACAATCTCTGTTCCCACTCTTATGTATTTTTTAATGATTTGACATTTATATTTATTCGGTATCAATCGATTTTTTTGGAATTGAATATTATTTGCATGCCCATGAGACGGTAGAATGTGGAGGACTACTTTTTAAGAAAACAACTATGTACGAATTACCCATGTTTGCAAAAATAAATGATTTGATTTGATTTGATTTGATTTGTATTGGGTGGATTACCGCTTTTTTCCACGTATTAGGGAATATACCTGTGGCCATAGAGCAGTTTACTATGTGAGTAATAAGTGGTACGAAGACATGTCGACATAGTTTTATTAGCTTGACGGGAATAGCATCCCAGCCAGTGGCACAGTCTTGTCTAAGGCTTGAGATAATGGAGTCCACTTCAGTATTATCTACTTCGAGAAGAACAAAGGAGCCAGGAGACGTGCTTGGGGAGAGATGTGATGGGGAAGGTTGGGCTGCGGTACTTATCATGGACCAACTTTTGACCGATGTTCGCAAAGTAGTTACAGACGAGGTTAGCTGCATCACGTTTATCAGAGACTGTACTCAGTAACTCATAAGGGGGGTTGCTTTGCTTCTTGGTATAAGTGATTTCTTTGATTTTGGTCAAGTCTTTTTTGTCGTTTTTTGCTTTGCGTAGTTCATTTTGTTCGTATAACCTTTTAAGTCTTTTGAGTAGATTATTACAGTAGTTTCTATAACGTTTATAAGAGGTTTGAATTACTTGGCTGTGAGGTGATTTTCTAGCTTTTTTGTGAAGTTTATCACGGTGACGAATGCAACGTAGTAAACCGGGTGTAATCCAAGGTTGAATATATTTCTGTCTTTCTTAGGGATGGCTACTATTTCTGTGTGGCTAACTATAGCGGTGTTCAATAATTCAGTAAGTGTGTCAGATGCTACGTTAGGATTAGTAGTTCTCAGTACTTCCGAGAAATCTTGGGATTCGATGTGATTTGTCAAATTAGTGTAGTTAATTTTTGCTATTTTGCAGGCCGGCACCGATCTTCCGGAGAGCCGTACGTTATTAATAGTTAGTAGAATTGGGAGGTGGTCAGTAAGTAACATGTGACTCAATCACAAGTAATGTGGCTGTTTTGTCCGTTTTGAGCATCACATGGTCTAAGCAGCTATTAATTCTTGTGGGTATCCGTTGGGCGGGTAACAAACCGTGCGTGGCATTAAGTGTTAAGTATTCGGTAGCACGCTCCTCTAAACCAATAGGTCGGATGTCTATGTTTGTGTCCCCGATTAGGCAGATATTTTTATAGTTTTTTATGGACAGGAGGATTTTATCTACGATATTCAAAAAGTTGTCGAACTCAGCTCTGGTATTATAAGACGGCGAACGATATACAGCCGCAAATGCAAGTTTGTTCGTGATTTCACATGTTAAGCAATTTCCGTTTAGAAAATTGGGTTCTTTAATAGTGCAATTAATGTTATCTTTTATTTATATAACAATACCGTCGTTCTGGTTAGCCGTCCGTTTTGTATAATACGAGATAAAGCCGTTCAACACAGGGAGATTTACCACTTTACTTAGCCAGCACTCAGTAAGTACCAACACATCACAGCTAACATTGAGTAAGTTTATCAATAGTAATAGTTCATCAAAGTTTTTATTTATACTTCGTATATTTATATGGAAGATTTGTATGTGATGGTTCGACCCTACCAAGTAGTTTGAGCAGTCTGACGGTGGACATTTATATGATTTTGCTACTTCAAATTCATCTAAGTCAGCTGTAATAATAGATTGCAGAATATTAGCCATTTCAAAGAAACGATTTACGACAGTATGATACGATACAGTGCGCTGGAATGTTTGGTATACAGTAAACTATGGTCAGGTAATAGAAACTAGTGCAGTGTGCTAGAGGACACCAATTGTCGTGTGGTGTGGAGTTGAACGTATATGTTGCTGTGCCTTATCAGAGTCCATAACTGTACTTTAGCTTTAAACCGTAACATCTTATAAGCACATTATGATATGGAAATAAATGAATTGAATTGAATTGTATGTGATAGTGGGTGTAAGTAGGTGGTGGTATGGAGTGAGATTTGTACCTTTACATTATTATGGTGGAGATTCATACTTATCTACTGTAATACGAGATAAAAAGCAAATCATATTTTTTTTCTGCTTGCTAACCATACGACTAGTCTTGGGGTCGGAAAATAATGTAAGGACCTTATATTCCATTACTGGCAGGAATATTATAGCGTAGTTACATGTGTATGGCATTACTTACCGTAGTCGAATGCTGCGACGGAGGCACGTTCGGCCAGTAACACGTGCTCAACCAGATGCATGCACAGCCATTTTACCTACCCTCAATATTTCGTAAGAATTTCGTGCAAGGAGAAAACTGCAGATGCGAAATTGTATGATTAGGTACGCTGTGATATTCGCTTGGCTACTTTTAGCAAATGGATTTTTTATGAGCATAATTGTACGATTTCTAGTTTTCATATTTTGGTTCCATTTTGAATTAGAATTATTAGAATATTTAGATTACCTAAATAAACGGATTTATTGATAACAAACATGACTTGACCTAATTGAAAACATAAAAATGTTAGACAAACCTAACCAGTCAAAGTACTAGGGGCCTAAAATGGACGCTTTGGCAGAATCATAATATGATCTGCGTACAACTCATATCCCGCAATTCATCTCTTTGACAGTTTTGTATGGAGTTTCGTAAAATGGTCCACAAATTATGAATTGCTTTATTGAAGTCTAATGTCAAATAGCAGCTGTCAAACAGATGAATTGCGGGATGTATGAATTTAACGCAGATCATAATAGGATTCTGCCAAAGCGTCCATTTTAGGCCCCCAGTTCTGCAATCTTCTTATTTATAGTCTGAAGTTTTTCTACAGATAAATGGATGACCTTTTGTTGACCTTGACCGTGACCTATGTCTAATTATTTTTGGATTTATATTGCATGAAGTTAATTATCATTATCACTGTTGCAAACTTATTCGGCAACTTACATTATCACTATTGTAAACTTACTCGGCGAATTGTTTTATTTAATGTATGAAAATGTAATTGACTGTGTAACGTTTTAAGATTTGTCCGTTGTATTGAACGAGGTTTTTATTGCTTTGTTTTGGACTATCTGTAGTTTAGTGTAGATACTTTCGCATAATTATGCTACTCCAGACCGGTGCCGCGTAGGTTATGTGTGGTCTTACAAAGTCATCTTAATATAATTATATAATTCTTCTGTACGTGTTTGTCACCTAACTCGTTCTAAACGGCTGGACCGATTTAGTTGAAATTTTGTTTTATAATTCAATGGGTTTCTGGATGGTTTTAAAACATAATTGGACCCGGTAGGTGGCGCTGCTGTCTGTATAAGGCGGTATGAAGTTCACCGGGTCAGCTAGTATAATATATATCTTGATATAGATCCATAGATATAATATATATCCAAATATAGATCTTGGTTTAGACACACTATTGCCAATATGAACACAAAACGACTGGACTTGTAAAAATCATCCAAGGGTTTTTGACGTATAGGTCAAAATCCCTTGGATAACCCTGGCCAGTTGCTGGGCTGTAGAATGAGCCTTTCTAAATCCGAACTGCTCAGGCCATAGCAGGTGGTTTGTAGCTTTTCCTAAGTGCGATGAAATTACTCTTTCCAAGAAATTTTGCCAAGGACGGTAGGAGACTTATAGGCCGATAGCTAGTTGGTTGTTTCATCTTTTCCTGGTTTCTTAAGAGTTATAATGTTGGCTCTTTTCCAAGCAGAGTGAAGAAGTAAATTCCTTGGCCATAGATTATACACATACATATAGGAATCCCAGGCATTAAAAAATTTGGTTATGAATACTATTGCATTATGCATTATAGTGATAGATTATAGTGATAGATTCTTTAGTAAGCAATTGTGTATACCATCGACGCCCGGATACTTACGACATTTGAGATTTCAAATTAATTTCGACACTTCTCCGGGACGCACGAGATTAGGTGAAATAAAATCATCAGCGTTATCGGGTTTATTTAATGACAGACGGCAATTTCTGTAAAGTTATCACTAGTCCATGCAGTCAATCCCAGTGATTTTCTAGTCAAACCCATAAAAAGTATCAGCAAGCACTTCGCAGTTCGCACTGTTCAACAGGGACGTGTGAATGTCATAATTAAAAATCAAAACTGATCAAATAATATTTATTTTCTCCTTCCTTATCAACAAATTCATTAAAAAAACGTCGCCCTGTATGTGACAGTTCGGCAGACAGGTTCAACGAGCGCCTTGTTACAAAGAACTTTTGCACTGACAAGTGGATACATCGTCATAAATAATAAAAACAGAATACAATTACATTTTATACACAGCACATGTAGAAACCCTCAATTACTTGAAGACATGGACATAATACATAATATTAAACTTTAAATAGTTTAACGGGAATATAATAATAGCTACGGTATGTATAGATCCTTGCAACATATAAAAGTGTGGAAATATTTTACTTATGGTGTTTCATAATCGTGGGTAGTTAAACCTTCGTGAGATTTTCTTTACTACACATAACAATAAATTATTGGGCCAAGAAATCGACAGCCAAAGCGAATGAGCTCATTCTCCTTGGCTACTGCATACACAAACGATAGTCTGGGATCACTACAGAATAGTTTTCGCTATGATTATTTGTTGTATTAGGTTATGAAGGCGCTATTATAAATGAGCTGAATCATTATTATTTTATAGGAAACTTTGAAGGGGGAAGAAAATGATGAGGAAGGCTTATTTTGACCGTCCTCGGCCCATTACCGACTAATGGCAAAATGACAAAAACATATTTTTTTTCTGACAATATAATGATATCTCCGCATTTTCGAGTTACTGACGGATGGTTCCCAAAAATACTACACTTGGATAAAAAAAATACCCAAGTAGGAGATGGGGAAGAGACGCGAGCTAACATGACATGAATAATATAATTCAAAAGGGTATCGAAAGCAATTCGGGGAACACTAGAAGTAGTTAGGTCCAGTTTGGATGTTTCTTTTGAGATCTATTCTAGCCTAAAAAATCGAGCCAAAACTAGATGACTGAAAACCTGTATGTATCTTCGTATCACCGACCCAATTATTTGATTCTCTATATTACATCAATTTCACATAAAAAACGTGTAAAAATTCAATATTACATTATAGACTACAATCTGAATATAATTTGTTAACATTATTATTGCTTTCGTGTGACATAGGTCTATTTTTATCAGTGGTGGTAGGTATATAGTGGTAATTGTCATTAATTAGCATTTGTTAGTATTTTTATTGATTTTGAAGCTGTGTATACTTTGAGGGTGTCTATTTGAGAAGCAAGTGCGATCGCATAATAATTATGATTATACATTTTCCTAAAGTTCGTCAATGCGAAATTCGAAAATGATCACAGACGAACAGAATGGGACCTACTTATTCAGTAAAAAAAAAAATAACAGGACGAAGTAAAGGAAACACACACATACCCGCGATGACATGCAAGTCTCTCGGTCAGTGTGTTAGTCATACCGTCATACGTCTACATGTTTCTTGTATATCGATACATATCGACTACATAGAACGATCATCAAGAAGACTTTCACTGACAGCAATGCGTATGTACCCTAACAAACTACCATATCATCAGATCAGTAAACAAAATAAATACACATGAATGTCTTGTATACATTAAAAATTAAACATTATATATTTGACATTTTATTAAAGACATGTCCACCTAATAGCATTGAACTATTTTGAGCACACAACAAGAGCACCCTGTCATTACAATTTGTATTAAAACTATAAAATGGCTTATTTTACACAACGTCCGACTATTGTAAGCATTCAGTTAGATTAAGGAATCTTCTATTTATTTGATAATAATTCTAAATTCGTAAAAAAATACAAAATTAATAATAATAGCATTTGAATATTAAATAATTATAAATGGAATACACATCATTAAAATGCATAAAACATTCAATCAAAACAGATGATAGGTGAAATAAGTAACTAAAGTGTAAACTTAATTTAACTTAAATATAATTGAATTCGATTTGACATAATAATTAATACTTATTCAACAAATCCGTAACACCATTAAAGGTAGATGAATAGAAGACCCCTTATTCTTTGACCAACTTTGCACTATTAGCATGCAAGCTTGCCCAGCGCTGGGCACCGTGCCCACGGTCCAAGCTTAGATCACTAAAACAATAATCTCCTAATATTATATTTAATTTCTTTCTAATACTCCGGCAATACGCTCTCAATTTAGAAACCATCTTTTAAAATCATTGGAAGATTTGAATTCCATCAATGGAAGAATATATATATACATAGTTGCATAGATTGGAGTATAATTAATTATTGTGTTCGACTATGCGATCGAAAGAAGAATAGAAATGGTATTAATTTTAATTTTCAGTAGTTTTTTTAAGTTACTCGATGTGGAATAGAGGATCCTCCTATTCCTTCAGCGATCGCACATCAATATTTTAAAAAGATAATTATAACTTAATTTAATTGTTTACAGATTTCGTGGAGAAGACAGAAACAGAAGTGAGGTCACAATATTTCGAAGGAGGAAGAATTTAACTATATAGAATTCAATCATTTGGACTTGCGTAGTTTCTCAACGATAAAACATCGTCAACAATTTGTCTAAAATCTATCAAAATGGGCTATCATTTATAAATCTGTATTATTATTTCCTATTAAAATTATCTGCATTATAAAACAACAGTATGTCTGAGTGTAATACGTACAAAACCTTCGCGAAGCGGTCTACAGTTGTAAAACTTCAAGCAAGACTGGTTTGTTTATAAATATTTAATTAGTCTCAATGTGTACTGGCAGAAGATAATTCATATTGATTGTTATATAGTCCAGAAAGGGCCACTGTTGGATGAAAGATTCCTCCTCTTCTGCAGACAACCACGCAGGCAATATACAGGTCCCGACAAAAGTTGGAAGAATAAGCATTTACGATGAAGACGTTATTCAACAGTAGGCGTTTACTGACGATAGTGAATTGACGCAGATTTTGTTGCTGACAGGAGAAACAAGAATGAGATATTACGATAAGACTCTCTTGTGGTTTTAGGAGACATAAAGTGGTCGATCTCGGCTGAAATTTAAAGTTTTCGTTCCACCTAATTCCATAATTTCTTTTGTATAGCATTGGTGATAGAGGACACTGGTTCATCCGGTCTTCAACATGATCTGCCTCAATTCAACATTCTGTCAGTACACACTAAAACCTTCTTTATCTTCACTACCTCAAGTACTAAAACGGTCTGTAGCTAGCTGGGTATTTAATAGGCATGCTCGCCTGCGCCGCCCTGACGTAGAAGGCCCAGCCCAGCTGCTTGTAGGCCTGGATGAGCCGCTCCTCCACCTCCCTGGAGGGACGCTCTTCTTGGATCTTCATGAGGAGCTTGATGCCGCGCCCCCATTGCTCGAATGTGAAGGTGTGCCAGACTCCGTAGTGGATTGCCTATGGGAGGAAGGATTTTTAGTACAAGTATATTTTTAGAAAAATATGTTACTTTCTTCCAGTTACGAGGAATTTGGTTATAGCCAATTTCGTGGAGAAAATATGAATAAGTTGGTAGTGGAGCTAACTGCACAGGGTACGTGCCAAACACATATACAATTAAATTACCCATCCCAACTTTCCTTCCGGGCAGAAAGCTTCCCGCATCATATTTTCTGAACCAATTCTCACCAACTTCTTCGAGGCGTAACGTGATCTCGTAGCAGTTACACTTGTCTAACGGCCGAATACTGAAACGGCACTCAAATATTTAAGGGCTGCTTAAACGTTTGAGCAGCTCCTAAACTTTAATTTCGTATACCTAAACGTCTTTTTTGAGTATCATCTTAAATATAAGTGCTACTTAAAATAAGTAATGCTCAAACACCACTCAGTTTAAAAGTCGTATACAGGAACGCTACTCAACGTTATTTATCTGTCAAATCAACTGTCAATCTGCTTTGAGCAGCCCTTAGATCTGAGAGTGGTCGCGAGGTCCCTCAAATCAAGTTAAATCTATTGAAACTTTTCGAATAGTGATAAAAATATCTCTATCGTCTTTGTCTTCACTTTCGGATCACGAGAGACCAACTGTTTTTGAGTTATATGAGTAAATAAAGAAATATTACTTATCATAAAAAAATCAAGTCTACATTTGCTTTGGCTATATTTATTTTAGGCCTCTGTTTGAGGTTTTCATAGAAGTGCCGCGGCCGGAGTTGTTGTCATGTCCTGCAGCCGCTCACAGCGACAGCATTATACAGTTAGCACACTCTATTCCAAGCCTCTCGCGTCTTCAAAATTATGTTGGCATCAGTTTCTTTATTTTCAATTATATTTTGATATATCTGGAATATTTATTTATTTGTAATACTTATGTAACATATTATTTACAACATGAAACAGTTTGGAATTAAACTTGGGATCTGTGAAATGTTCAGCGTGTAAACGTGCATTATCTGGCCGTATTTATACTTGTAGGAATAAAGTACTTGTAGGTACATAGACATAAATCATGTATTTATTCTGAGCCTTTCAGATGGTAAGTGGTCACAAGTTTCCGTGGGTAAGTGCTTTATACAGACAACGGTTGTCCTGGCCACCCCTGGATATGTACGAGTATGTTATAGGCATGTATTGTCTAATAACAAACTATTACAATATGCACCGGCTCTTGCGGTTATATAAGTATAAAGTACTTACAGTATTTCATTGTTTATGTAGGTATTTACTACTTTATCAGTTCCAAGACCATATCTTCCTCAGCAGGTGTATAATTGCATCCACGTTTCTTCTTCTCCTTCATCGTGAATCAGTTAATAATAATCTTGTTAAATAATCGCGCGTAAAATGTCAAGTGTGACGTTCCAATCTAAGACAATCATGTCAAGGAATTTTCTTTTCTTATGACGTCCTCTTTTGATATTTATGTAAATATTATACATAATTGCCATCGTAATTCAAACCAAACTTACATTACGCTGTTATATTTCAACTGATTAATAATTATAGAAAATATTTGTTCAAAGAAGACTGCGTAAAACGAATACGAGACGTAAAGTAAATTATTTTGTAACTGAGAACGTGCTGATAACAATTTTTGAGCAGGATGTTGCCATGATGTAAACATTTGAGGACTGCTTGGTTAATCATGGTTTCGAATTGCTTGAGTGGCGTTTGTGTATACCATCTATTATTATATCATACCATCTATAATTCGATCTTGGGTCCGGAGTTTCCGGGCAACAAGTTTAACAACAAACGACCCACGGCCGGGACCCAGTCGGACGTCGAGAACAAACGAAAACATTGAACTCGTTGCGAACAGTTTGCACGATAATCCACGACAGTCCGTGCGGAAGAGAGCGTAGCCGCTCTCTTCCGCACGGAAGGGGCTTCTAAAAACGATAGTGCACGAAATATTGAAGAAGGATCTTAGATTTCACCCTTATAAGATTCAAATTGTGCAAGCGCTTAAACCTAATGATTACAATTTACGTAAAAAGGTATGTGAGACAATGTTAGAGCGATTCCGAACGGTAAACACTATCTTTTGGAGTGATGAAGCCAATTTTCATTTAAATGGAAGTGTAAATAAGCAGAATTGCCGTTATGGGTCACCTAAAGGACAGAACCCACGTTTATAACATCAGCAACCACTTCACAGTAGCAAGGTAACGGTTTGGTGCACATTGTCAAGCAGTGGGATAATCGGACCCTATTTTTTTGAAAATCATCGTTGTAAAGCCCTTACTGTGGACGGTGTTTCTTTTCGGCGCATGCTAAACGATTATTTTCTGCCAAAAATGAGAGGACATCCTGCTTTCAGTTCATACACACGGTTCAAGCAAGATAGCGCCACGCCACACACTGCTAGAGACACGATGGCGCTTCTTCGTGATTTCTTCCCTAACAAACTGATAAGTCGTTTCGGTGGTTGCCGGATCTCACTCCCATGGACTTTTTTCTGTGGGGCTACCTCAAAAGCAAAGTCTATGAAACAAATCCCGCGACCATCTCAGTACTAAAAGAAAATATCGTTCGCGAAGTTAATGGCATCCCGACTTCCCTTCTCCAACGAGTGGCACGTAATACTGAGGCCAGACAGACAAAACAATTTTTAAGAAATGAAATCCGCACTTTTCTTCTTTTTAATAGTTATTGAAATAAATGTATTCTATATCCTTTGTAATTTTTTATTTATTTAAATTCTATATACTAAATCTGCCACGGGACACCCTGTACAACATCCCGACATCAATCGTCGGGTAGTTGCCCACCAGACACAACACCCGTCTGGTCGGAGGATCCTCCCTTTTCTATAAAGTATGAGTGAACTTTACACCCTGTTCTTCATACCTGTAAACTAGCTTCAATAATTGTTGTAGTCATAAATAGTTATACAGGCTTGCAGAAAAGGGGCAGGTATGACTGCAAGTCATTTTGTCTCTTTCTAAAGAGTGGTGACACTAGTGAAGCTAACGCTCAGTCCAACTCTCGTAAGTCTATGGTAAACATTTATGAACTTGCCACAGAAATTGTATTAAATAACCAAGACAGCGGCGTTAGTTCCGCGCCACACGATACTTGTACGGTAGCAGTCACCTTAGTATCAGTAAGATCAGTAAACTTGAGCAGGTCAGCGACATTGGCCTGTAGCGCCTCCGAGAGCTTCTCCCGCGCCGCCGCGCCCGGCGCCAGCGCGCGCAGGCGGCACAGCGCCGTGCCCCGGCGGCACAGCGCGTCCACTAGGTAGCCGCGCTGCTTCTCTTGTTCCCTGAGGAAACATAAGGAAACCATTGTAATAGATTGTTATGAAGAGTTACCATAGAGTGTCCATTCTTTTCCATAGCAATCTACACAGGAACAAGCAACTCAATTTCGTGTACATTCAAAAGTACTTGAAATTGATTAAAATAAAATAAATGTGTTAATAAATAGACTAAAACATTTTCTTGTATTTATAGACTTTCATGCTCACAGATTCAAAGTCAAAGTCAAATTATTTATTTCAAATAGGCACATAAATGGCACTTTTAACGTCAAAATTTACAAAGAAAATAGAATTAATTCTAGTCGCCCCTCCCAAAATAAAATATATAATAAATACCAGCTTTCAAATAATATAAAATGATCAACAGGCTACCTCTATAACAAAACAAACAAAGCTCAGAACATCTCCCCACTCACAAAACACCTCTGTAAGAAAACACTTAATGGATGGCTTATGACTCTGAACTATGACACAACCGAAAATCTACTTTCTATCCCAAAATAGTCCCCGCATTCCGTCTATGTTAATCTCTACCATACTACTATCGCATTCAGAAAATAGTTCACATCATCATCACCCACCCACACACACCCACACATTCACACTCACACCCTCACACACCCACGCAGTCCACATGAACATTCCTTCCTATATGTAAAAAGGAAACTATTGTCTAGTTTTAGTTTACGGGAAACCATAATTATGTACTTGGGGCGGAGGCCTGGTGGCCTGAAATACAGGCTTCGGCTTAGCTTAGGCACCAGTCTCCCACAATATTTTCTTTAAGCCCATCACTGGACAATATTGTATTTTGTTATTATTTTATAAGGATATTGTGGTGAGAAATAAAAAATATATAAAAAAAAAATATATATATATAATAGAATTAGCATAAGAAATATTATTAAAATCTCGATTATGATTGTAAATGTAATACTTGGTCAATCTCTATCATCAGGTGGGATGACACTGACAGTTCACTCCACGCTCACTTCACCTAAGGTTTCACGGTGAGATGGTCACAGAATAGCACTGCTGGTCGCGGGCCGTAATTTCGCCATCACTGCTCTAGAATGTCCTATGGAACTGGACCAGCATATTTCCAAGCATTCTTATAATTTGTAATAAGCTTGTTTACAAAGTGTACTTTTAATATGAGCTTTAAATTTTCTTTCACTTTGTATAAAACTTAAATTTGTACTATGGCAATTTAACCATTTTGTGTGGCAACTCCACACCATGTTTTCCGTATCCGTTCTCTCTGTCAAAAACATTGTAATCGTGTAAAAGTGTTCAAAACTAAAATAAATCAAGACAATTGTTAAACCGCAGTGATTTCATTTATTACAACTTCCATTTTGTCATTCACACTTAATTGCAATATATCACAAGGTATTTTGTTGTAACATTTAACACAGTACCGTAACCCCATAAAACGTGTATGTACTTTAGATAATCTGAAACATGGCTATCTATTCTATTTTTATTTCTAGTAAGTATTGAAATTATGTCTATCACTTATTTTATTGAAAAGATGTAGATTTTTTCCATAATATTTTCATAAATGAATTGGCAAGGTACCGTCATAATATTAATCCTTTTAAAGTGGTCCCTAAGAAATTCTCGACGACGTAGATTATAAATGGCTCTGACAGCTCTCTTTTACAAAATAAAGATGGATTCAACGTCAGCAGCCCGACCCCACAGTAACATACCGTACGACATAATGCTGTGGAAGTAGCTAAAAAAACCAAACGCGCTGTTTCTACATCTGTTAATCAGCGGCCGAGCTTAACCGCCCCGCAAGAGATGTTATATGTATGTAATCCCCGTTGTAGTTTCTCGTCTAGAGTGATTCCTAGGAAACCTGTTTGATTAATACATTCCAGTTTTTCTCCATTCAATATGATATCACATTCGCTACTTACTACATTAGGTAATTTAAATCCAATGCATTTGGTTTTTTATTTTTCATTTAGAACCAAATTATTTAAGTACTGTAAACCAATCTTGGACCTGAAGAATAGAATAATGCACGTCGTCAAGGTTTTGTGACCGTCGGTCTATTTTAAAGATCAATGACGTGTCATCAGCAAATAACATCATCTTCGGTTGTTTTTGTCGAATAGTTTATACGAACAGAAGAATACTTACTGTTTAATCTTAGTGGCGTCGCTTCTCGAGTCATTCTTCATGCCGAGGTACGCGAGCAACTTGTCCTGGTCGATTGCCTTTATTACCTGCGAATGGAGAACAAAATCGAATAACTAAAAACCTTTATAAATAAGCCCCCTGATACATAGGACGTAACTGGAAGAATGTGGGTGCACTATACATATGTGAGTTATATACCTTCTCAGAGATTGTAATGAGCTGTTCACACCACGCTGTCGTGACATCGGGGTCTTCATTAGCATGAGGTAGTCTGAAACAATAATACGACGCCATTAACATTGTGGCGCCACCCTCACGGCTACACACGGCGTACATTTAGTTTATAAACCCCGACGCAAGACGGGGTGTTATAAGTTTGACGTGTCTGTCTGTCTGCCTGTGTGTGTGTCTGCCTACGTGTGTGTGTGTCTGCCTACGTGTGTGTGTGTGTCTGTCTGTGGCATCGTAGTTTAAAGATTTGTGCTTATTCAATAATAAGCACAAAACTTCAAACGCTTCTTTAGATAGTCTGTAAAGTTGGCCACTAACATATTTCATGCTAAATTTAATAACGTATATAATTTTAATGTAAACATATTCCGCCTTATTACAAAACAAGATTTATATTTTGACATGGCTTAAACCACGGAGCCAGTTTTTGTAATAAGAACGTCACAGTGATTGAAATACCGTTCTTTATACAAAACTGAAAACTTAGTTCGGTACTAAGCTGTCAGTTTTGTGTTTAGGAACTTTACCATAGTCGGAATAAAGTTCGAAATTTAATAATGGCTCCATGTTTTAAACCTGGGTCTGAAGATAAACTTTGTTTTGTAATAAGGGGGATAATGTTTCACATCTCAAAATGCTAGTGAGCTACGACGTAACTACTATCGCATGCGTATTTTGCAATAGCTTCTGTCGAATTAGTGCCTCATGGTGCCGTTTTGTATGTTGTGTTGTTGACAGCTGAAAAACGTTAGTGACTATCGAATAGATTACGTTAGGTTTCTTACCTATCGAAATGTATAGTGCTTATGGTACGAATTTTAATTATTTCTGTGACCGCTAGGGGGGCGCTGTACAATATTGCATATATATCATTTACGGAGGTGCTAGCGAGTTTTGGCTGTGTAAACTCATGGTAGAGCTGCAATAGGAGTAGCTGACAATGTGAGTGAGTGGTGTACTGACTTCTTGGCGTCGTTGGGCGCGTCGAGCGCGTGCAGGTAGCTGACGTGCGCGCCCACGTAGGCCGGGAACTTCTCCACCAGCTCCTCGTACACCTGCTCCAGCTTGTCTCCCTCTGCACACGATACAATCACACCTTCTAGTTTTATCTATAAAAGTACAGGGTGTAAAAAATGTAACGTTGTTACATTCCTTTTTTTTTTTTAATTAATTATAATTACATAAAATAATGATTTTGACAGTAGAATAAGGTTGTTTTAAGTATTATACTTGTTTACATTTTTAAAAACCAAATTGTCTGGCAGGGGTTAGCAACTGTCAAAAAAATTGAGCTTCATACTTTGATGAATTTAAGGTACTATTTTATACGCCTTTACTACCTGTTACCTGCCCTAGTAACCACAACCCAAACTCTATAGTTGCTGGTCGTTCTTACCTGTACATGCACAGAAAAACTTTCAGCTTTTATAAAATAACGAAGGTCTGGCCGTCGTGGGCTCTTGGGCTATGTGTCCCGTCCCTCAGCCACGGTTGCCGTTTTGATTTTATAATTGACTATTATGTTATAGTCATGAGTAATCATTAAACTCAGTGCGGCGACGATAACCGACTTTTAATGATTTTATACTAAAGATCACGTCTAAACAAGTAGTGCTAATGATTCGAAAAAAATATATGTTAGATTAGAGCATTTTATCAATAACATAGTATGTGAAAATTTGTAAAGTTATGTCTAACGCGGATAAAAAACTGAGAATGGCGCAAAATCTACCTAGCGTATTTTTCTGAAACCTTCACCAATTTAAAGATAGTTTAATTATTGATCTTTTAGTATACGCGTTTTATTAAAATACCTTTTGTTATGTTTATAATAAATTAATAATATGTCAAATTGCGGACAGCGCTCCTTGATGGGCGAGTCCTATTACTGGCTGAACGTACGACGCGTTGCGTGAGCTCAGTACAGAACACGCAAGCTAACCAGTCAAGGTCACTGGCATATATCTGAGTCTTAATCCCCATATTGAGTAAGTGTTGAACAATGTCGCTTTTATATTTTTGTGTGCTTACCGATCTTTGACAACTTAGGACATGTACCTATTTGCTACCTTTATCTAGCTTACTATGCTTTCTGCATTATTATTTATTATGCAACCTATTTGCCTTTAGCTCTGTGCATTATATGGGAATTTACCATACGCCAAGAATGTGTAAGTCATGTCGTGCTTCCCACTTCCATATTAATGTAAACTCCGTAGTGATTGTAACATCCACATGTTACCTTCATTAGCACTAGTACACCTCGCTTTGCTTATGCTTTGTAGCGGAGATGACTAATATAGGCCATCTTGTGACACGCTGGACCTTATGTTTCCAGGGTCCAAAGTTCCGGCTAGCAATCGCTAGCTATCGGTGGCATCCGACAATGTTGTTCCGAGCCAGCACGTGCCGCAACCCTCAGGCTCCGGGAGAGTATTGCGCTACTCGCAGGGGAATGTAAGGGAATCTTGTGACCATAGACCTACCCCCTTTCTATTTATAAAATATATTTTTATGTTGACAAGTTTCGTGATCTTATTTACCTCCATCACGTAGACCCTTTCCGTCACAAAAGACCCATCACGAACCCGACATGTACGCACCCTGTACATATGTCAAACTAGGTAACTTTGTGCAAAAATAATTGCAGGGAAAAACGACTTTTATTTTTGGTGTGAGAATTTGCTGTTTACGGTAATGCGCAATGTAACGCATGCACAACATTGTGGTTATGAGTGCATGCAACGGTACAGGGATCGTGGGAGTATTTAAAATTAAGTTATAACATTTCAAACTTGTTTTCGTTAATAACGGAAAGAACAACTGATTCCTGGCTTGGTTAAGGGTATTATTACATCCATTATAATAAATAAATAAATGTATATGACAAAACACACCAGTAATTATATGTCTTTGCTCTCTGGCCCTGACATCAAGCAATGTACAAATTTGTCAAACTTTTATTTCTTGAATACGATTGCTTTTGGCGATGTGCGTTTTATTTATGCACAATTATTGAAACACTTTTGAGTATAATTTGGTAGTCTAGTTTCAGCTTTCATTTTTGTTTTTACTCCAACGTGATGGCGGTCGTTCCTTTTTACAATATAATGACAACTACGCGACAACGACAACGAAGCTTGTGTGCATGTATACAGCAGCTACACGGCATCAGTGTGACGTTACGCTTTCGCTGGATATACGCTTAGTAAGACACTCCAAGCCCCATATTATAATTTATATTTTCTTTGATTCTTCTTCATTTTATATCTATAATCTACATTATACTTGAATTCAGAATCATGGATAATGTTTAATCTTACTTAATCGATTATCAACTTTAGCATCCTTCTAAGTTGTAAAAAAAAAGGCGTAAATAAACTTTATTTGCAGTGGAATTGAACTTTGTCATAGACGACATTGAGTTTTTTGTTCCAAATCTGAATAGAAATTTAGGTTACCATACAAATTGTGAGCCGTCACGGGACGCCTCGCAGATGTGAAACGTCGAAATCAAACAAACAAACATCGAAAAAAGGTCGCATAGCAGGAGCGGTGAATCGCCACGCGGCAGGCGTCGCCCCGCCAGCCCGTGCGCCTATAGCTGTTGGACATCAAAAGCAGTCGTATCTCGTACCCAGTTTGGGCAGCCAGCTGACGGTGAAGTCCTTGACGGCGTCGGCGTAGTCGTCGGCGGGCCGCGCCTTGTCGCGCGGCGCGGGCGCGCGGCGCGGCGGCTCGGGCGGCGCGTAGGCCAGCGCGTAGCTGTCGGCGCGCCGGCCCAGCTCGTCCTTGCAGAACGTCACGCTGCCCGTGAGGCACAGCCCTATGCTGACGTTGGAGCGGCTTATCCTGCGGAACAACACATTTTAGATCTCGTATAATAATATATATTATAATTAATGTATACAAAACATTCTAGCTCTCTTCAAGAGTAACTATGCAGTTTCTGGCCCATTTTTTTTTCCATACGAAACTACCTTCAACTTTACCTTGGAAGAAGTAACTAAAATCAAATAGAATTTCTTTTAAATTTTGATGTTAAATGCCTTTTAATGATAAATAAATTATTTGAATTGACTTTGACTTTTAGGTGCTGCGGCTAAGTCGTAGTTAGATAATGGGAAACGAGCACTCGTTCACAAGGTACACACGGCTACACATCAAGTTATACAATTCCAGTATAATCTGATCTGGCTTTGTATACGATTTCCGTGCAGTGCGAGATCAGCGTAAACTGGAAATGTATAGCTTGATGTGTGTACACACTCGAACACGTTAAATGTATGGATATTGGCATTAAAAAAAAACTGCCACTGACACTGTAGTAACACTACAGTCCGACCGACGAAACAATGCGTTCTTGACACGTCCTGTCAGTTTCATACTAGCAAATATGTGTTTTGCGAATTTGATCCTTACAGTTACTAGAAATTGTCCAACTGACCGGTACGCATTCTCTCGACGGCGACGGCCGAACTATAGTTACTATAAATTTTTGGAGTAAAGTTTAATTTTTATTTGAACTAACATTACGCCTGTTTTCGACAGGGTTAGACAGAAGTATTCCAATATTTCGTCAGTTTTGTGTTTTCGTTTTATCGTCAATAAACATCACGTTTGGAAATATTCAATAGCAAAAAAAAATACTTGAGCCTGTATTACACAGAAACTAAGCAATAAAGATCAGTGGTATGCGTTTTCTTACTTATCTGAAGGCACAGGTGTGATGTAAAGAGGTAGGAGGTTCCCACTTGCTAACGATCCCGAACTGTACTTCTTGCCTCCTGTCAGCGCCTGGAAAATTAGAACTTGGATAAATATCAATGTCGCAGCTATGATAACTGATTTACGAATATTGAAGATGCCACTTGCACCACAAATCATTTAATACTTTATTTGCATTCCACAATGCGTACTTAGGCGTAACTTAAAATTTGATATAATGTGATCAATATGGTCGGGCAAAGCAAAATAATAGGAGAGAGGAACCTTTGAAAAACTTAGCTTATCACTATCAGTCTTCTGAACTAAATCTAATATTATTATGTATGGGTATTTGGTACAGTAACCGGCACAAGTCGTGAGCACAAACTGACACCTGCGCAGTAGTTAATTTTTCGGTCTCTTTGGCGGAATGAAGAAGCCTGGGGGGCGCCGAGCTGCACGCGATTGGTTCATCAGTCGATGCTCGTCGTCTATTGGACTCTCGCGTGTCATTCGGCTACTGTACACTTTCGTGCTATTTTAATGACTTACGTTTTAGATTTTAAAATTGTTTATTTTTATTATCTCGTTTTAGACAATTGTTGTGTTTTTGAAGTAAAACTTCTTTACGCACGCTTGACTTGGGGAGTAAGCTGGTGAATGCGTGACGAGAGCGTTACGGAAGCGAGCGAGCGAAAGTTGAGAGGGAGATATAAGTTAGTGAAGATAGAAAGAGAGAGAACTACGTTTCGTATATTACTGTAGGGGCAAGAGACAGAGGTGCGAGCACACATTTTCTCCCTTTCTCTCATAGCCAGTTGCGTTTCGTATATCTAAGACACAGTGCAGGCCTATTGTTAGTATAATTAGTATTACTATTTTTAAGTTTTACTTCAGTCGTGTGGTCTAAAGCACAGGTTTTTTTTTTAATTTTTGGTTTTAAATTGGTAAGTCACGAACTTTTCAAAATGCCGAGGAGAAAAAATACAGTTTTAAATAGACAGGCAAGGCAAATGGTGTATTCAGTGTACTGTTTCATAAAGAACAACGCTGTTAACAACGAGTTAGGTATTGACAAAAGTATGTTGGAAATTTATATACATTATTATTTATTTATATTTTTTTTTTTTTTTTTTTAATAATTAGTATGTCTGACACTCGGTTGCTCACGAATGTACTCCATCGGCTTGGTCCGTCCACCTTTCAACCAAGCCAAAAAAATAGTGGAATCGGTCCACGCAAATAAGCTATCTTTAGGTACACCTAACACTTGAGATGTCTCCGACATTAGTTTGGCTGCCAATGCGGCACCACAAAGTTCCAATCTAGGGATGGAAACTTGCTTTTCGATTGGAGCCACTTTTGTTTTGGAGGATATTAGGCTTACGTAGACTCGCTCTTTACTGATGACTCGCATGTACACTGCTGCTCCATATGCGGCTTGTGACGCATCTGCGAATACATGCAACTCAATCCTTGATACACGTGTGTAGTAAAACCATCGTGGTATACTTAGGCCTTTGATGTGCGTCAAGTTCTCTCGATATCGTAACCACTCTGCTTGTAATGCACCATCAATAGGCTCATCCCAACCTAGACCTGTCTTCCACAATTTCTGCATTATCATCTTTGCTATTACCACAACAGGAGCTATCCATCCCAAAGGATCATAAAGTTTAGCTATTTCGGAAAGAATATGGCGTTTCGTTATGGGCAGCTTGGGTTCTGACAGGTTGACAGTATATTCAAAGGTGTCAGCTTCCCTATTCCAGCTCAAACCCAATACTTTAACAACACTATTGATCTTAAAAGGCAACTCATTGTCATCCCGCTTATTTTCTCCAATGTAATGTAACAAAGCCTCACTATTACTGCTCCATTTTTGTAGTTGAAATCCTCCTGAGTTCATCAGGTTGTTCATCTCGTTATAAATATCGACAGCTTCTTTCTCTGTCTCGCATCCTGTGAGGAGATCATCCACAAAGTAGTCAGTTTCAGTAATATTTGCAGCAATAGGATACTTTGATTTCTCTTTGTTAGCAAGTGCCTGAAGTGATTTTACAGCAAGGTACGGTGCACATGCTGTACCGAAGGTCAACCTCAAAAGTTTGAAGTGCTTTATTGGTTCATGAGGTGCAGACCTCCATAATATTCTCTGGTAGTCCGTGTCCTCTTCCGCTACACGAACCATTCTGTACATTTTAATGATGTCTGCTGTAATGCAGATTTTGTGTGTTCTCCATTTCATTAATGTATGACGTAATTCCTGCTGTAGCTGAGCACCCACACATAAGTCGTCATTCAAAGAAACGTTATTCGAACCCTTGCACGAAGCGTCGAAGACTACACGAAGCTTTGTGGTTGTCTTATCTTCTCGAAGTATGGCGTGGTGAGGAAGATAGACAGCCTTTGGGTTATCAATCTCTGCAGAATTAACTTGTACCATATGATTTAGGTTTATACAGGGTGTTTGGCAGAACGTTGAACATACGAAAATGGTGGGTAGGTGGGGTCATCTGCTACTTACTCAGCCCTAATTTATTTGGCCCTGGCCGACTGGGTATTTAAAAAAAAAAAAAAAAAGTTTTTTTCTTGTTTCACCACTTTCCTAACTTTAAAGTGTATTTTTTTTATTAAAAATGGGCAATAAAACAGGCAATTTTTTTTTTTAATCTTTGATGTTGGCAGATTCTTATAAAATTATTGCTTTGTTCAGATGTTAGCTAGAAAAAAAGTTATGAGTCCTCAAACTTACAGAAAGATGTAAAAAATACTTGAATGTTAATTTCAACTTGCATTTAAAAAAAAACAAAAAATGATTGAGGAGTTCCAATTCTAGCAAAACATCCCTAGTGTGTGAGCTTTCTAATGGTATGTAATTTGCTTTTATAAAAAAAAAACTTTAAGAGTTATTTCATAATTTTATCAAGCAGGAAATTTTTGACGAAACTCTACCTTTACGGAAAGTTAAATGTTTTGCGAAATTTAATACTGCAAAGTTGGTAAAAATTATGGATCGACGGCTTGCCAGTAGCAGTGGTGCAAATTGACATTCACTATTCCCTTGAGATGGTTACACAAAGCAGGTAGAAATTTTGTTTCACTCTTGCGCAGTCATAGCGTATTTTTGCTCTCTTTCGCTCTCGTGGCACCGTGACGCCTCAGAATGAATTCTTTTCTTTTATTCAGTCGAGACTTAACTGCCTCTGCGATCTCACGTGCCCGTTACGCTTACGTTTGTTTTTGTTCACTTCGTTTTCTTTTATTGTTATCACTAGTTAAGTTTAAGTTTAAGTTTGTTAAGTTTTTTGTTATTACTGTTACTTGTTGTTATTGGTAAAGAAATGGCTGCTTTTACCAGTGAGGAATACGCGGACATGTTGTTAGCGTATGGAAGCGCTAATACAAATTCGCGTGAAGCGCGAAGAATTTATCAAGAGCGTTATCCCAACCGCCGAGTACCCAGTCATCAGACGTTTGCGAGTACTTACCGACGTTTACGACAAACCGGTAACCTGAACTTACAAGAACCACGAGTGAACGCAGCACGACCCGATGCTACCATTGACGAACAAGTTCTTGCCGAGTTTGACGCGGATCCTACCAAAAGCATTAGACAGATAGCTTCAATACTTGGCTTAAGCATATGGAAAGTGTGGTCTGTTCTCCGGCAAGATGGTAGACATGCTTTTCACTACACTCCAGTGCAAGGCAAGATTAAGCCGTTTATGCACTGCATCTGATACGATTTTGTGGAATGTAGTAAATTATGAGACAGTTCAATTGATCGTTCCATTTAACCTTGATTTCGTCACTTTCTTTATTAGTTGTTTTGCCTCATGTTGTTTTTAGCGCATTCAATTCTAATTTCAAATTAAATTCAATAAACTATTCCTATTCGGCCGCATTCACGTAACAATCAGGCGGCCAGCGCTTACAGGATTCGGATTTCGGATTCGGTTTGCGCAGGTGGTCAGCGTAGGTAAACTTGCCAGCACTTATGGGTCCTTTTTAGAACAAAATTGGAAAGTCGCACGCCCTTTTGTGAATTTGGTCTTACGTCTTTATGGCTAAGCCATAAAGCCAATTAGTGTACTTAAAAATTGAAGATGAAAAATTTGGATAATTGTAGAGTTTGAACTCGGAGGAAGAAAAGATTCAGTATTGAAATCAATTCTTAGACATGTTTTGTTTGTTCTAGGTCTCGATGACAGTGATTTTGGGAGACGTGTGCAATTTTGTCGCCATTTGCTGCATACCGATGTGGACGACGTTAACTTTTTAAAAAGTATTTTGTGGACAGACGAGTCCAAATTTGACAAAGAAGGGATTGTCAATTATCACAATCTTCACCATTGGGCACTTAAAAATCAAAACCCACACGTGAAGAGACAAAGAGGCTTCCAGAGGAGATTCAGTGTGAATGTCTGGGCAGGAGTGATTGGCGATAAGCTAATAGGGCCTCATTATTTGCCCGACAACATCAACGCGAACAACTACTTGGATTTTTTGATAAATGATTTACCACCATTAATGGAAGAAGTGTTCCAAGTAGACATAAACAGGCCTATTGTCTTTCAACACGATGGTTGCCCAGCTCACTTTAGTCTAGTTGTACGTGAGCATTTGGATAATTGTTTCCCAAATTCGTGGATTGGCAGGGGAGGACCAATTCCCTGGCCTCCGCGATCGCCCGACCTCACTCCGCTCAATTTTCACGTGTGGGGAAGGGCAAAGGAACTAGTTTACACTACAGAAGTAGAAAGTCGGGAAGATTTGATAAATCGAATTAATGCTGCTTTCGAAGTTATGCGACAGGAGATGCTGCTGCGCACAACAACTGTAGAAATCAGACGTAGATGCCGCACCTGTATTGCGAATGAAGGGCGTCAATTTGAACATCTAATATGATTTATTATTTAAATAAATTATTTAAATTTATTTAATTGTTTCATTAACGCACCTAACTGGTACAGCATAATTTCAATCGATCATTTAATTTTTACCAACTTTGCAGTATTAAATTTCGCAAAACATTTAACTTTCCGTAAAGGTAGAGTTTCGTCAAGAATTCATTCTGACGCGTCACGGTGCCACGAGAGCGAAAGAGAGCAAAAATACGCTATGACTGCGCAAGAGTGAAACAAAATTTCTACCTGCTTTGTGTAACCATCTCAAGGGAATAGTGAATGTCAATTTGCACCACTGCTACTGGCAAGCCGTCGATCCATAATTTTTACCAACTTTGCAGTATTAAATTTCGCAAAACATTTAACTTTCCGTAAAGGTAGAGTTTAGTCAAAAATTTCCTACTTGATAAAATTATGAAATAACTCTTAAAGTTTTTTTTTTATAAAAGAAAATTACATACCATTAGAAAGCTCACACACTAGGGATGTTTTGCTAGAATTGGAACTCCTCAATCATTTTTTGTTTTTTTTTAAATGCAAGTTGAAATTAACATTCAAGTATTTTTTACATCTTTCTGTAAGTTTGAGGACTCATAACTTTTTTTCTAGCTAACATCTGAACAAAGCAATAATTTTATAAGAATCTGCCAACATCAAAGATTAAAAAAAAAAATTGCCTGTTTTATTGCCCATTTTTAATAAAAAAAATACACTTTAAAGTTAGGAAAGTGGTGAAACAAGAAAAAAACTTTTTTTTTTTTTTTTAAATACCCAGTCGGCCAGGGCCAAATAAATTAGGGCTGAGTAAGTAGCAGATGACCCCACCTACCCACCATTTTCGTATGTTCAACGTTCTGCCAAACACCCTGTATATAAGGAAAAATCTAAATAGTTTCAGTAAAAGAGGTGAAAGACACAATTATGGGACTAGAAATAGGGACCAATTAGTTCAACCAGGTTTCAGACTGGATAAAGTAGACTCATCCTTCATGGGGTACTGTTTAAAATGTTACAATAAAATACCTCCCCACATAGTCGAACTAAATGAAACGAAATTTAAATCTTGTATAAAACGCACACTATGTAGCCAAGCATATTCTAAGTTGGGGGATTACATCGCAGACAAAAATGCTTGGCTTAACGCTGGTCCTGCTCCACAAGGGCGCATAAACTAATTGAATAGCATTCAAAAATATTGTTGGAGCTGCTGAAGATTGTAAATACTATCTTTATATTGTATAAATTCAATCTCTTAGTATTGTTTAATTGCATAGCACATGTGTGAGCACTATGTACCTACCATTTTCTGAGTACGTATTTTATTGACTTGAATGTGCCCTGGCGATGGTGGCTGAGTGTGTCATGCTCACTCCAATGTCTCGCTGATGGCAGCGTGTGTCGGATCATTAAGTTCCCTTCAAAATGGTTGAGCTAAATGGTGCTGATCCATGCGTCATGTTCGTGAACGGGTGCCGTCAGTAAGGACTGGTGGCATTTCTAAGCTGCCACGGCTTATTTTAACTTATGTATTATATTTTAATTGTTTTTTATATTTTTATTACGGACGCTTTTAACGTGCACGTCTTTCTACATTGTTCTCACATGTATAATTTCAACATATATGATGTACCCAATACTATGTAACACTATTTTGATTTAAAAGAGTGACCATGGAGTTTCTTGCCCGTTCTTCTCCATAGGAACCTACTACGCTTTGGAATGGGCAACTAGCTTCATCTCTCTGACTGACCGACCCCTTGACAATTCAAAAGTGCCTGTAATAGGTTTATTTGAAATAAATGCTTTGAGTTTGAGTTATAAAGACACAGGCGGATCGTTAAAGAAGCCAATGGTTCAGAATTTCTGATTTGAATTTGAGTACCTATCAATAATTTTAGTAAGAAACGGTACAGAATAAATTTGGCCGAAAGTGTGCATGCGCGTGCTTGGCCCCACTACTGCAATCTGTGCTCGCGGCTCGTGCCGCACACTATACACAACGTCACGTGTGGAGGCCACTGCTGGCTGCCAACTGCCAGAACCAACATGCTGGCCAAAGCACCTCTCACGCGAGCAATTCGTACTGTTAACGAAATTCAGAATAGGTTGGACATTTTTTCGTGTTACTTTAGTGAACTTGCAAGAGTGTAATTTTATGTTTATTGCTTCTTTATTGTTTTATTTTTATAATGTAAAGCATACATAAGTTCATTTTCTGTGAAGATTACATTGTTACGAGTATAATTATAAGGTTGTATTGTTTTAGTTATAAGTAATTTGGTGTTAATGTATTGTGTAGTTATTTGTAATTGTTAGTAATAGTGTTATTTAAAATAGGTAATATTATAAGTAGGCTTAGCTATCGCATTAGGTTTCTAAACCTGTAATGATAGTTTAAGAGTTTTAAATAAATAAATAAATTATTTTTAGTACATGCGAAATTCGAGTTTGTTCAAAATAAGTAACTGAATCGATTCCAATAATTTTTACATCATGGAGCGTTTACGATGTACGGCATTTCATACAAACTTTCAAGCCCTTGTTTTTCGAAATGACTAAACCGATTTTAATGAAATTTCATACGCATAAGCAGGATACAAAGGTCTAAAAAGTTAGTTAAGAACATTTTGTGGTGGACCTAAAAAAAGTATGGCAATTCAGCTTTTACCATTGACAGCGAGCAGTACACATCTAAGGTGATGGGCTGCTGTAGTCGTTGTTGTATGACGGCCGGGAGCTCTTGTAGCTTCTCTAGCAGGGACTTGTTTTCGTGACGGATGCTCAAACGAAGAGTGTAGTCGCCTTTCTCTAGCTTAACTGAGTACTGGAAAAGAAATAAACATTATTTATTTTCAAAAAGAACTCAAGTTATGAGAGTCAAAGTAACAATCTGGTATAATTAATAAACCTAATCTCAGCGATGATCACATCAACAGAAAAAGCTACATAAATATATGTGGGATATTTAGTTGAGAGAGTAGGGTCCTAAAAGTAAAAATGCACAAAATATAAAGTGTTTAAAAATTACGGTTATTGGGCTAGTAACTGCTACCATCACGATTTCAAATTTGATCCCATAGTAAAATTTATTCAGTTCGATGGTCTAAACTATAAAGCACATCTTAAAGTTCGTCAGGTTAATTTTTAAACACCTTAAATAGAGTAGACAATGACCTCGCATGCAAACTGCACAATTTGTATGTACACTAAAGCATATTCTATCTATATTTCTATCTAATCGGGCTTTTTAACACACAAGAGACTTTTACAAAGTTGTTCTTCTTTTCGAGCACAAAATATATTTTATTATGTTAGATGGGTTGGCCAATCGCGGCATCAGTGGCGTTTTTTAGGTCCTCAGAAGTGCAGCTGTATGGACACTGTGGACACTCCTCCATAAGGGGCATGGTTTGGTTACACAGGTTTTACAGGTCTGAGTGACAGAAACGACGCTCTACAAAACAGGCCCTTTACTGAAATTTTAGACATACATAAACTCACGCCTTCATCCCATGGGGGTAGGCAGAAACTATAGAACGCCACCTGCTACGGTCCTTACATACACCATTTGACTACGCACCTGACCTTTCTGATGAACATCTCCAATTAGGTCACTATATGTCCTCCTAGAACGTGAACTCCCGGTGTTTCCACTCTTCTAGTATGTAAATACCTTCTGTTAGTCGCCTTTCATTCATCCTCTCAACATGAACAAACCACCTATACTCCATTGGGTTAGGTAGTTAAATAAAGGTAAACAAATCGTAAAAAAGGGTTTTTATAGATGACACTTTCTTGTTTAAAAACACGTTGTATAACCAATTTTTTTGATTTTTACGATAGTTTCCACTTTTATTAATGTATAGGCTTTATCTTTTATTATTCATAAACTACTCTTCGCTGATGTAACTGCTTGAGCACAATTTTTTAATTAGATTAATAATAATACTATAATATTTTGTAATCTGTCTATTGTAAAGAGCCCAAAAATATAGGTTCTCAAAACGTCAATGAATTATAACGTTGCTAAATTGAAGAGCATAACTGTGAAGTAGCATGACAACTGAAGTGAGAGGTATTACGTTTAGTCGGTTACTTCACAGCTGTCTCGGCACGTGGTTTTTTTTGTTTACCTTTATTTAACAACCTAAACCAACGGAATATAAGCACATTCTTTAAATGTTTGTCACTACATCTTCTTTTAAACTGCAGCATAGCTTTTCATCAAAATTGTATGACACTACACCAAAATTAAAGGCCATGTACTTTTACAGTTCAAAAATTTAAGCCAGAAGTATTTACATAGGCATTGAATCTACCAGCTACTGCTACTCTAGTGGTTGCTGAGAGTAAATAATGATTACTTTTTTTTTTCTACTTCTCCTGGGTCTCACCTTAGAAGGGTAAGCGTCGCCGGTCGCCATCAGCTGTTTACAACTGTTGTAGATCATCCACATCTGTGACTCAAACTCTGATTCGTATAACATGTCGCATAGTAACGATATTATTGGTGACACCTGGAACAGAATAAATATATTATTTCTTGTAGTTTTATGTGTAGAGGATGTTCTACCTCTTTTATGTGATGGTTAGTTTTTACCCGACTACGGCGAAGCAAAAAGGAGGGTTATGATTTTGACGGGTATGTATGTATGTATGTTAATCTGTTCCCTCATTACTTCTAAACTGCTTGTCATAATTTGACAAATGAGGTATTGTTGGAAGCGTCTTGATCGTCCGCTGGTTATAGGCTATGTGAGGTCACATTAAATTCAATATGGCGCCCTCTAGCGGACATAAAGTCAAAGCCAAAAAATATATCCCATACATATTCATAGTGATGTTCAGAAGACAGCCGTGATCGTATGCCACCTAACCTATCAAAACAACACATTCTAACAGTAGTAAGCGATCATAATCTTTAGGGCAGTGGCATACGACCACGGCTGTCTTCTGAACATCACTATGAATATGTATTAAATACATTAAAATATATTAAGTGTAAGTTGTTTATTTATCCTATGCGTCTTAGAAACAATGACTGGGTCGTTGGTCTGGTTTTTTAAGCGCGACTACGAAGCTTGGTGTCCTGGGTTCGATACCAGGGCCGAAGTGTTACCGCAAAGCGAAATGTGGGTGTACTTAAATACCATTGCCTACCCTTTGAAGTCTACAGGCAAGATGTTGTGTACACGGTAAGAGGGTAATAGTAGCCTACTTATTTAGCTAATTTGTCTGATTACAACCATTTTTACCTGAATTGAATAACGATTGATATAAAAAACGTATGAAATTATGAGAAGTTTACCTCGGTAGCTTTAGCTATGTGGAAGTTGTATGTATTGACTAGTTGGTAGATCTGTCTGCTAGGCGGGATGACGTCACGGGCTGTTAGCGGCACCAGCTTTGATTCTGTCGGCCTGAAAGTATTTATTGAACCAGTAGAAAAAAAAAAGAAGAAAATTGATGAACAAAACACATGTGACTCTAATTAAACCGGCATCCATACCTTCCAAAGCGGAGCTGAGCAACTATACTTGGCGGCGGGAATACAATAGTCTATTCCAAAAGTAACAAATGAAAGTGTAAACAAAACCCTGTTCCAGTTAAAAAGAAACATGCGGGGCAGTCTTTGGGGACGGCCGATAGAAGTGAAAACAGTATACATATAGCTCATGGAAAACCCGAGTTCCATGATTTTTGTTCACCCAAAAAGTGTTCAACGTGCCTAAATTAGTTTTCACTTCAAAAACAGGTTATAAAATTAACCAAAGACGACGACGATAAGGCGACGAGACGTTGGTGGCTAGGCTTCGCAGCCTGGCTCATCGGCGTAACGTTGCTTGTCTGTCGGTCTTCTACAGACTGTACTTCGGAGAGTGTGTGCAGGAGCGACCTGATCCCACCGTTGCCCTTTTACTACCGGAATACCAGGCGTACTGCAGGGTAGCATCAGCACTTGGTTGATATCCCGACCAGTCGTACTCAGCGCTTCTTCTCTACATTTTTTTTAAAAAAAAATGTTATTCTTGAACATAATTTCTCAGAACTTGGTTGTTACCAAAACACGTTTAGAAAAAAAAACTCGATACAAATTAACGGTAAACTAACCCTTTACTTTGAGTTTCAATCCAAAATATCTGTATTAAATATCAACGTGCGGTTGGTATTTAATTAATAACAAGAACGTCTTATTTGTATGCAGAAATTGGTTGTTTTTTATTTTCGATTACTGAACTCATTTTTAGGGTTCCGAAGTAAACAAGGAACCCTTATAGTTTCGCCATGTCCGTCTGTCTGTCTGTTCTGTCCCTGTTCTGTCCGTCCGTCCGTTTGTCCCCGGCTTAGCTCAGAGACGCTTAGTCCTAGAAAGCTGTAGTTTGGCATGAGTGTAAGTACATATTAATCACGCCAAGAAATTTGTAAAATAAAACCATGAAAAACATTTTTTTTTAGGGTACCTCGCTTGCACGTAAAATGGGGATGATATTTTTTTTTCTCGTCTAGTACATGGTGTGAGGTATCGTTGGATAGGCCGTTTATAAATATTGTGGGTCTGTGAAAGCCATTTTTCAATTCTGAGATCCGTTTGCGTAATATTAAGCTTTAAAGTGCTATTTTTTGTTAGTCAAGTGTGTCCCCCCCCCCTGCCAGCAAAATGGTTGGTTTTGGGTATGTGAAAAAAATCATGACAGTAGTATATATAACGAAATTAAAAAGAAAACTATCACAGCTAAGTAGGGTTTACAAGTTAACGAGTAATAGTCGACCAACTTAAATTTGCAGTTGAAGAATTGACCGTAACGTATATCGATGTATGGGAGAGCATGTTTTTCAACTACAATGTTAAGTTTGTTTTTAGGATAAATTCATCCTAACTACGGAACCCTTCATTGTGCGTGGTCCGACACGCACTTGGCCGGTTTTGAGTAAATAAATCATTGCTTCATATTTTGCAATAAATTACAAGCGTTGCGTCATCCCGCTTCTCTTTATTTTGTATGCAGTCTGACAGTGACAGCGGTTTACCTGAAGTCAGCGTCTTATATAAGCAAATCAAGGCAGTCAATTTGAAAGTGGCGCTAGAAATTGACATACATACACAGAGGTACGACGTCTTGTTTACATTTTCATCAGATACATTTTGGAACAGACCACACTACTGCTTACAAACACCTTAATACTTAAAACGAACTCTTTCAAAAATACCTCACAGCTTAAATTTTAAATAATTCCATCTCTCTCACCTGACAATAGGCTCTGAATACTTCAACTGCGCAGAAGGCTGCACATCCTGCAACCTTAAGGAACTCAGCAGCACAGTCTTGACTCCGTCGCCGGCGCTCATGACCAGCTTGTTGCCGAAGTCCGGCTTCAGGCCGTGGAACTCGATACTGTAGTCCACGGACAGGTCGCCTATGTTCGCCCAGTATTTGGCTATCACGACTTCTAGTGTAACGCCTCCCTATAAAACCGTGTTTAATATTTTATATAAAAGAGACAAGCCATGTGCACAATGGGATCTCCCATCGGCAAAAATTACGAACTTCCATACAAACTTTCATCCCCCACTTTAGGGGGTGAATTTTCAAAATTATTCCCCTCCTCTTTCGCTATATGTACAAGGAACACTTGTGCAAGATTTCATGTTTCGCCAAACGAGCGGTTTAGGCCGTGCTTTATCTGTCAGTGAACGAATAAATTAAGGAGATGACGTGAGTTCTTGTATAATTTGTAGATTTGTTTTCAAAATATTGGAAAAGGGCACTCGCACATTTACATGCATATACCACAAACATGGACTAAGTCCCGTATTGCAGAACGTCACTCAAAACTTAAGCATTACTTAAAACTAGTTTCAACCAATCAAATGGCTTGAATCTAGTTTGCCTTGCCAAGTGATGACACATTCTGATATCCTAGAAAAAATTTCACTTGTTATTCTTGAATTTTATGTCAATTTTTATATGAATTTTTAGTTGATGTTCAAATTCAAATCACATTATTGACCAGCGGGTTACAATGAAATTCAGTACAATATTATTACCCTGCTAGACTGACATACAACTTACTTTACTTATATTAGGTTAGATTTGCATGACATATAGAACATGTCCCAGAATTAACGCACAACCTCTTAAGGGGTCTTTGTCAGAAAAAAAATCAGTTGTTCCCTACATTTTGACGAGTTATTCGAAGATAAATGTAGGGAACACCTTGGACCCATAGTAAAAGTTGTTCATAATGATGAGTACTATGACCCCTTAAGAGGTTGTGCGTTAATTCTGGGACATGTTGTATACACAATTTCACATTATCAAGTAGATGGTGTGAAAGTATTATCCACTTACCACTAACTGGTAGGGTAATAAAATAGGTGCTTCAGCAGTAACGTGGATCATCTTCTGTTTCTCGTGGGATCTACTTCTCTTAGGTAACAGCTCCATAGTGTACTAACAACCTGGTGTGTTATACCTGCTTAAAACCCCTACAAGAATGGTTGTCACTTACAACTAACTGGAAAGGTAACAAAGTAGGTGCTTCAGCAGTAACGTTGATCATTTTCTGTGTCTCGTGGGATCTACAACTCCTCTTAGGTAACAGTTGCATGGTGTGGACCAGAAATCTGCCAGTCTTTTCTTTGTCTTCGGTTGAGATCTTCAGCACTCCCCATGAGGCTTCAGGAGGGACTGTGGAGTTATTGAAATGGTTCATGAAATGATAATATGTGGTAGTTCAGTTTTAAAAATAACATATTATTCTTGAATGCGTAGCATACGGAATATGGATACGGCAGTAATTTTATTAGTGCGCTTGTAGCGGCATCTACACCGCCAAATGCGAACTACACGTCACACTGACGTCACACAAAATCAAGTCTCTAAGCAATAGAATAACAAAGGGACGCTGGCTGGATAGAAACCAAAATTAAATTCCATTTCTGCCTGTGTGGCAAATTTAATATTTTGTTCGATTAGACAGGTACAGTCTACACCGGTTTCGTTGCTCTGGCTCAGGGGGGCCAGCTAGATAGAACATCATAATGGTTTGATAGCGAAAAGCTTCAACGAAAATTTTGAGAAGCTTTTACTGAAGAGCTAGGTTAGGAGTCAGATAAAATGCAGTAGTCTTTCATACAGTACGCATTGAATGTGGGTTCCTTAACTTGGGACTTACTTGCTTCTCATAATTATTTTATTCAAAAACTTTTTTATACAGGGTCAAATTAAATTAGCTAGCGAAACTCCGCAGACGTGATGGGTATCGATATCTAGACATGATCACACAAAAAATAAATTAATTTGACGAGTTTTTTTTTTGGGGTCTGTAACCACAGTTAGTGAGTCACTTGAAAAATTGTTTTTTTTTATATACTTCACTGACGTGATGGGTATCGATATCTCAACATGATGAAAACAAAAGAAAACAGATTTTCTAAACTCCTACTTCAAGTAACAACAATAATAGTACGTTGACCCCAAAAAAAAATCATGAAATCTTTTGTTATATTATTTTGTCCTTTTTAGATATCGATACCCATCACGTCTGCGGAGTTTCGCTAGCTAATTTAATTTGACCCTGTATTGTGCAAAAGAATGTGAAATAGAATCATCACAGTTATGATAATATTACTCACCGATAACAAAATGCCTGACAATAGTAGCAGGCTTAAACAACACATTCTTCTCAATAATGTTGGGCGGCGCGGGCGCAGCTAATTTAAGTGGTTGCGGCTGTAGTACTGTCACAGGTACTCGGAATACTGGGCCCTTCTCTATGCAGGCAACATCGTATGCATTTATACTGGAATCATTTCGTAAATATGTAGGAGGTTTAGAAATGAATAAAGAAAAGTAATAGTTTAATTTGCTTTGTGAGGATTTTATCAACATTTTATACAGTATGTAACAAAAACCCTGTTGTTCCTTTTAGGGACGTATACATTTACCTACAAGCACAACATTGGTGGAATTATAGTAAAAAGATTAAGTATTGGCTAGTCGAGAAGTCAAAATCAAAGAATGAAAGAGGTTAGAAATCAGTTAAACATTACAAATATTAATAATTAAATATTTATTTTAAATATTTTTGTTGAACAGTTTTTATAAATGACTTGCTTTATTACGTACTAGCGACCCGCCCCGGCTTCGCACGGGTGCAATGCTGATACTAAATACACTACAGAAAAACTGTGTATATAAAAACATAGCGGCCCGCTCTGGCTTCGCACGGGTATAAAATATATAGCCTATGTGATTAAAATCGATCCAGTAGTTTTGATTTATTCATTACTGCCCATGGCCCGCACGCGTTACATTTGGAGTAAAACAATCCCCCTTTCCCTATACCATGAAGATTTCCTGCTATCTTTGGAATATCTAAATTCATACACTACATTTTTACTTATTTACTTTTTACATTTTTAACTATTTATTTTATTTTTACAACATATTACAGAATGTCTTTATAAACAACGTTCACAGCTTTCTTGTCATTAGACAATACAAACATGTTTTCTCTGGAGGTCACTCTTGAAAGAGCGACATACAGTTGTCCATGTGAAAAACAGTCAACGCTCAAATCTAAGCCTGCAACGTTGAAGGTTTGACCCTGCGATTTATTAATGGTCATTGCAAAAGATGGCTTTACCGGAAACTGTAAACGTTTAAATTGGAAGGGTAAATCCGATGGTATCAGAGGGATTCGGGGAATCAATACATCTTCTCCGGTACCACATCCTGTGAGTATTGTGCACTCTATTATGAAAGTTTTCAATGATTTTACCAGCAAACGCGTGCCATTGCAAAGTTTAGGTGGATTCAGGTTTCTTAATAAAATAACAGGACAACCTACTTTCAACACCATTTTGTGAGGAGGGAGTCCAGACGGGTTCAAAGAGTTTAGAAATTCTGTAGGAAAATGAACAGCTTCTTCCAAATCGAGAACAGTATCGACCGAGTAGTATATTTTCGTCGGCGCATCAATCTTTGAAAGAATCAAGTTATTTACTTTATCTACTTGTTCGTTAGTTGGTGACAGAATCGCTCTTTCTTTAAACCAAGATATTGTCTTATAACTTATGTTATCAATGTCAGGATAGACATTGTTGACTAACTCTTGGATGTTGTCTATCAAAACGCAAAGGTTTTCAAGGTCAATCCTTCCCTCACTTTGTGTTAACTCTCCATTGCCAACTTTTAGCAGCATCTCTGGAAATAGCCTGTTCTCACGTGAAGATGACGAAACCCTCATATTAGTTTTAAGCTTTAATTTATTGACATGTGGCCAAAGGTTGGATCTTTTTAGGCAAGCATTTATTTCGTCAGCACGTGTTCCTCGAGTCACAACTGGTAGGATTTGACGGAAATCTCCTGAGAACAGAATTGTACATCCACCCATAGGTGAATTTTTGTTGCGCAAATCGCGCATTGTCCTATCCAGTGCTTCCACAGACGTCTTGTTTGACATGGTAGCTTCGTCCCAGACTATTAATGAGCAGTCACGCATCAATTTTCCTGTATTGCTCTGGTTAGAAACACTACAGACGCTGTTATTATCATCGGTGGCGATTTTCAGCGGGAGCTTGAATGTGGAGTGTGCGGTTCGGCCTCCTTCCAAAAGCGTAGCGGCAATGCCGGATGACGCAACAGCTAACGCAATTTTTCCGATAGATCTCACTTTTTTTAAAAGCAGATTGATTAAAAATGTTTTTCCTGTACCTCCTGGGGCATCAAGGAAAAACAATTTCCCTTCATTGTTATCAATTGTTGATAGTAATGCAGTGAATACTTTTTTCTGATCGATGTTTAATCGTGGCTCATCTTGAGCTATATTTTGTAAAAGTCACGTTTGATCGTATGATGTTTCTCTTGTGTATTCGGCACTGTTAGTTAAATCTGAGTTAGTAGTATTAGCTGGCATCGGCAGTCCAAAATCCTTGATCGATTTACCCGAAAGTAATTGCACTACTTTGTTCAATTCCAATAATGCTTCGTCAAATATGTTTTGATCATATTGTACATCATCTGAGTTTAACTCTCGCCGTCGCCGAATCAGAATATCACTGGCCATATTTTCTTGAAATTTATTCCATAGATTAACAGAATCAGTTACTTGACAAAACACTACTATGACGGCAAATAAATATCTTAATGATGTAGCTGAACTACAAACAGCTGCTTCTGATAATGTGTTTTCCCAGTGAGAATCGTCTTCCAAGAGCCCCATAGCTTTGCATGCTGCTTGATAAGTATTGTAAACAACACCTTGTACAGTTCTTAGGTGTGCAAAGGATGTCGGGCCTTTTACAATATGCAATAACATTCTCAGATAAAAGCATTCGCTGTTGTTGGGATGAACCACGTAGACTCTGCCAAGAGCATCCGTTTTTTTTACTCCGGGGAAACCATCAACCGCAGTACCTTGTTTTCGCCGTTGAAAAGTTTTAGAACTCTGGTTCCATGTATAGTAAGTAACCTGGAACTCTGTCATACGTCAGTGTTTTCGCGAAATCATCTTGAGCACATAACTTGAAGAATGCTGTCAATGTTGTATCCCGCGGGTTATTAACAACTTCTTGTATATTGTTCTCTGTGAAATATACTCTTTGTCCATTTTCTAAATGAACTGCAAGGTGGACAATTGTGGGAGCCCGGTCGTGCACTTCGAATGATAAAATCCTCCATACAGCTTCAGAGCTGCAGATGTAACGTCCAGACTGATATTTTTCCACTTCATTTGGTGATTGTATGCTGAAAGTGGCTTGATCACTGCCTTTATTAATGTACTTAGTAACATATTGAATTGACTTTATTGAATTGCACAACTCTACGTTGATGTGGGCATCAAAAATTTTCAAAAGGAGCGGATTATAGGGAACGATCCATCGGTTATCAATATCATGGACGGTAGCATTTTGCCCACCCTGTTCTGGCGATCGTCGACGATATTTGGGATATCCGTCATCGCTAGTACTTGTTTGAGTTTGGAACGACTTCGGAAATTTTTTGCTGAATTTAGAATCTCGCATACATGGAGAATTCGGGTTTAAAGTCCCGCAAGGGCCGTGTACCATATGTTTCTTTACGATTTCGTACAGGATAGGATCTTCATCTTTATCCGGTAATTCAGCTGAAATAACCCTGTCAATTTGGTTTGGTCTAATTTTGTTCACTAACCACACCAACAGGTGTACATGTGGCAAGCCACGTTTCTGCCATTCTATTGTGTACATATGACAGCGCGGCGGGCCGAATATATGAGACTTGTTAATGAGGTGCAGGAGTTTCTGTACTTTTAAATGGAAGACTCTGTTAACTATATCGTATCTGTCTTGTGGAGTTAAATTGGTGTTAATATTTTCTTTGATTTCCGGCCAATTTGGGTTACATGTTGCAGTTATAAATAAATCAGGTTTGCCGTAATTTCTTACGTAAGTCATGGCGTCTTGCGATTTTTCGTGTAAATATCGAGGTCCACCTGTGAATGATGAAGGTAGTATAACCAACTGCCCAATGCCGTTGCGGTGTTCATTCGCCTGTAAAGCATCCTGAAGATGAACGTAATTTTCAGCTCTCAATTTAGTTTGATTATTACGGATGTAGGCCAATCTCTCAGATTCAATTTTCGCATATTGATCTACCAAGTATTGGTTTGTTAACATTCCATATCTAAGCAAAGTATTGAAATTGTTACGTCTTGTCATTATACGGTAGCAATAGTAGTTCATACATGACACTGTTTTACGCAGAGGTGTACCACCGATTGGGTCAACTTGAGAAATATTAATGGCATAACCATTTTCTCCACGACATAGCATCAAAGGATATTGTAAGCTGTCATAAGATCTGTGTAACTCTGAAATTTTTTGCAAATTATCATCACGACTATGCAATACAATATCTCTTTTGTTAAATTGCTGTCCAGCTATCACCACTGCTACTTCACTCGTGGAAGGCGCATTGTATCGTCCTCTGTGTTCTCCAACAGGAACTTTATTTGCATGGATTACGACATTAAAGTCAGGAGTATCTGCTGGAACACTCTCAATCGCAGTTTTGAAAGACTATGTAGCAATTATGAGAATGTAACATATCTTGGAGAGATCTAATCAAATCTCTATCAATTGGCTGTGCAACACTTGTACACCGCGTAGATGCTTGTGTATCTGGATCTGCAATAAAATATATTTGCAGAAATTTGTGATCCCGATGATCACAAATTTCTGCAAATATATTTTCGTCGAAGTGGTAGCAAGCTCCCAGCTAAGTGGTACACTTGCCCTTGAATTTTAAATGTAGGCATGAACCCACGCTCAACGACTTGCTTACTCTTAAAAGAGGTCATTTGAAATGCGTTATTATAACGGCGTATATTGCGCATGAATTGCTTGGATTTCTGATGATCACCCGTAAGAAGAGAGTGAAGTGGTTCAGGTGGAGGGAGAACTTCTTCTAATTTGACTTTTCCTTGTAAGCAACACATGCCTTTCGATTCGTCCTTGAATTTCAATGCCAAGCAATGTTCACACACTACTGACATAGTACCTATTGATACTATACGATCGTCCTTGTAAGAAATCGAAGGATCGTAATTAATGGCAGAATTTTCTTTATTCACCCATGAATTAGTAACTCGTGCTGATGATTCTCTGGCTCTCTGTATTCGATGTCTTTCCCTATCTCGGCTGCGGTGAACCTCACGCTCTACTGAAGATTCTCTCTCTCTCTCAGCTCTATATCTATCCCGAAGCTGACTGAGGCGAGCCTCACGCTCTACTGACGATTCTCTGTCCCTCTGAACCGTATGCCTATCTCGATCCCGGCTGCGGCGAATCTCACGCTCTACTGAAGATTCTCTCTCTCTCTCTCAGCTCTATATCTATCCCGAGCCTGACTGAGGCGAGCCTTACGTTCCGTTGACGATTCTTCATCTCTTGCTGAACGTACTCTTCTGGCATTCACTGTACTACGACCTATGTTCGAACGACGACGTCTTCCAGACATGACTTTATAATTTCTGTACAAAATTTACTCAGTTCTATATGTATGATTACCTATGCACAAATTGCCATATTATTAGTATGTGCCGCAGTAAAAAATATCTAAATTCTTACCATTTAGAAACAAAAGATAATCAGCAATCATAAAAAACAAAAGATACCTATTCTATTCAGTTCTTTTTTTTTTTACTGAAATACCTCAACTTAAAAAACGATTTTAATTATAAAAAATAATTTGATAGTTCGTGCGACTAAAAACAAAAGATAATCAACAATCATCAACAACAAAAGATACCTATTCTATTAAGTACTTTTTCTGAACTTACATATCTCACCTTAAATCACGATTTTTGAAAATAATTTCCCTAATATTAAATTGATCTAACTGTAAATTTTAATCAAGATCTTAATAGAAAATTGCAATCCATAAATTATGGTTTTATTTAATCTAATCTTATCTCACCTTATGTAGGTACTTATAATTGCTATAAGTGCGATTTAAAAATTAACCTTCGAATAGAATATAATTTATATTTTAAAACTACTATCATACAATTATTTATCGTAACTTACTTATAATTACTGATACGTTGTCGCGCTGAAAAGCACGTTTTTATTACCTAAGTATTGCTATTTTCCTCGCTGGAGAGCTCCGATATAATAAACGCGTCCGATCGCTGCTAAATTCAAAGTGCTATAGGGAAAACCGCGGCCTCAGACGCGCTATTTATAGGCATGCTCTTGCCGCACCGGGCGGCCGGCCGGTACCGCCGCAAACGCTACGTCCCGCAATTTTTAAATCTGTAATATCTTCGAAAATATTCACTTAAATCATACGGTGTAAAGGGCCATATAGATCTATATTAAATGAAGAATGTATTCAAGGTATTTAATTGGTTAAGGATTAATGCTGTATTGGTTAAAATCGCTTCGAAAATTAGCCATTATTTGTCGTAAAAAGTAAATGACAAAAAAAGTTATTGTGGGTTATCCATAAGAGATAGACATATACCATCACGGACTTTTCTGTAGACCTTTTCAATGTGTACAATACAAAACTCGTAGGGTTCAGCCTGCGTTTGCAATGTAAGCGAAAAAAATGAAATTATTTACGACATCACATTAGAAACCTCAAAAATAGCAGTACTTCTCCACTATTTAATGGATGTTATTATACATATAAACCTTCCTCTTGAATCACTCTATCTATTAAAAAAAACCGCATCAAAATCCGTTGCGTAGTTTCAAAGATTTAAGCATACAAAGGGACATAGGGACAGAGAAAGCGACTTTGTTTTATACTATGTAGTGATGTATACCGATTCTTAAAACGTAGGTAGAAGGAACAACAGGGTTTTTGTTACATATCGTATACCCAGAAGGTTATTATATCTATATTATCCTACGACATTGGTATGACTTAGAAATACGTTGACGAAATAGAAAAAAAATATAGTACCATTTTTTTTATTAGACTAGAAATGTTACATTTTGTTGGGTTAGTACAGGAAAATTTGCATCCCTAACTCATAATATCGAATTTCTCCCAAAAATTCGAATTTTCATAGCAGTTTTAAAGAGTCATCAACCTCATTAATATGGATTTTACAAAATCCAAAACAGAAAAAATGTTTCCAAATTACAAGAATATTAATTGCTTATTAGAATTAAAACCCCCAACAGATAAAATAGCACTCACGTAGTGGCGTGCGCGCCGGGCGGCAGGCCCGCGAGCTCCACGCGCACGCCCAGCGGCCGCGCCGCGTTCATCATGTCCACGTGGCGCGGCGCGCGCAGCCACGCCGCGTCGCACGCCAGCGCCAGGCGCATGCCGAACGCGATCTGCTTCGGAATTATCGACTTGTCTGCAACACATGCAAGCTACATAGCTTTCGTTGTATCTGCTACTACTTGCCGCGCAGGCAGGGGATACATCATTATAGCGAAATTGTATTGGAAAAACAAGACAGTCGACGTTAGTTCCGATTTTGGTAACGCGCCAAAAGATTCATAAACAACTTTTCATATAGGTTGGCATTGTGAATGACAGGGAAGATAGGATTGAAGTGTTAGAGCAAGATAGGATTAATTTTTAAACGATTTTCGGCTGTATCGGCCAGGCACCATAACCAAGCTAACACAACACCGTCACAGTCCATGTGTTATCATCAGAGATCAGAATAGGTAGAGCTTATTTACCTAAACTACGAGGAAGGAAGTAACGTAGAGTGGATAATACCTCCTCTAAAATACCGGAATAATTATAATGACGTTAAAAGCTCAAGATTTATAAACCACGATTTATTTAAGTATTGGAGTTTATTTAGTTACAAATTATTGATTTAATGAATTTATATAACATTTTTTATGGTTACGTACTAAAATAGTGTCAAATTCAAATGTTTTGTTTTATGTAGGTAAAATAAAATTAAGTTGGCTGGTTTATTAAAACTTGTGCTTCGAATACATATCTACATACATTTTGTTATGAATTAATGAATGAAATGCACTGACCCCAGCGTGGTTGAACCAGACTCGATTGCTCGAATGAACCCAAAGATTGTTCATGGGACTACAGAGACCATTGTATATCGGAGAGTAGACCGGGGGGCGCAATAATAGTAGGGAAGACGCGCCCTTGGGGCATGGAAGGATTATTAGAGCCGTGCCGGATATGCATCCTTGAGCAAGCATTGGAATAGTGGAGAGACGGGTGATATTTATGTATGGGATCATGGGGCATCTTTTAACAACGCAGCCGCAAGATTGGCTTGGGTCCTGCTGCTTTTTCGACTCTTGTCTGTGGAGTGAGATTTCACGATCTTGGTCTAGTTTGATTAACTGAGTTTCTTCTTAAAGGGTTCTAAGGCCACTCCATGACCAGTGTAAAGAGGCGACCCGGACCTTTAGGGCAACCTCGTTTAAGTCCCTTTCCTTTGATAATCCAGCTGCTTTGCTGGCCACACCATTTAGTGTATGTTTGTTCATTTCATGCAAACTTTAATTATCCTGTTGGTTGATGATTTGTTAGTTTGTTGTTTTAAAATATCTCGCAGTGCGTTGAAGTCGACATTGTCAAAAACTTTTTATGGCGAGGTTAAGTGCATACTTAATATATTTTTTCTCAAACATGCATGGAAATATTGTCATTATTTTCGAAGAAAGAACACGCGAAGTATCGAATTTACGGTCAAAGAAAATCAAATCCATTGCAGGAGCGTTTTTCGAATTTGGAACATTACAACGCTCCAGCAATGTTGTATGAAACGGCGTGCTGGGGTTATTAAATACACTTTTACTCCGAAACATGGCAACCAAGGAAGTAACTTATCAAAGGTTTTATTTAAATTTCGAACTGGCTTGCAAATAGCAAGCTGTGTATTGAAAAAAAAAAACAAATGAACACATTGGCGCGTGAAAAATGGTCGTTGTTCGTCATTGAATCTGGAATTTATAAATAATTTACTTTCCCTGCATTCTTTTGAGAAAAGCACTATAAATGCCTCGGCGGAAATGGCAATTGCCTGTCTCCTATTAGTGAAGTCCTCGCCTACGGCTCGGCCTTTAAACTCATACTCGACCTGCAATTGCCTATTTCACGGCCTTTGCAATAATGTACTATTACTGCACGCCATTCTTCGTCCAAGACCCTTTTAAGCGTAAAGATGTGATCATCTGTTGACCTATTGTTTAAAAAGACAGCTTGTTAGTTGCCTAATTATTTTGTTATTTCGTCAGTAGGATGCGTAAATTCTGTAACCCGTAACTAAAACTGTGACGACGTGCGCACGACACGACCGCTAGCCTCAGCGTCCCGCGAACCAATCCATATCTACATACATTTCGTTGTACAGATATTTGGTTATTCGTACCCAGGAACAGGTAGCGGTTTCTATTGGTTCAAAATATCTTTCTTTATCACACATTATGATATGATTTTTCAAATAAATAATGTGTAACTATAAATAAATCCCGAGATTTAACGTCATTATAATTATTCCAGGATGTTAGAGGAGGTAATAACCACTCTGTTACTTCGTTCCTCGAAGTTTAGGTAAATAAGCTCTACCTATTCCGATATCTGGCTTATCATATCAAATATAAATTGTAATAAAGGTTTTATTCTTTCTTTCTTCGTATAAAGTAAATCCATCCTGTAAAAAAAACGCAAGCGAATTGTATGTGCAAGCACCTTGTAGTGATGTCTATATCCATCAATCTAAATTATTAATTATCAATAAGTGTCAATGACTGACATTTTCCTGAATAAATTTAAGTTATTAAAAGTATTTTATTCTTATGCTATTTATTACCTTCTCAAAATCAAAACTACATAATATAAACATCTTGGACGTACCGTCAGATAAAATTCCAATTATTATATCCTTGAGCAAAGGTACTTTCGGGCCTACGAAATGAAAATACGGGTCAAAGTCCACTTGGCTTTAAAAAATTAAATGGCTACAATAATTTATCATACAAAATCCAACATAAATAACTAATCAAAAATGCCCTACGTCACCAAACGACGCTCTTTAAACTGAGCTTCACCACGATCAACGTCTATACTAATATTATAAAGAGGTAAAGTTACTAAGTTTGGATGTACAGACACCAGCACATCAAGCTACTACAATCTGTCAAATTTCTTTAAAAGATTTTAAATTTTTTCACTACAGCATAAGGTTCAAGGTTAATCGTCTTCACATATAATTAATGTACTCGAACAAAATATTGTAAAACATTTTTAAAAGAGTAATGGGTGGAGTTTCTTGCCCATGGGGCAACTAGAATCAATTTTATTTCTTTGTAAATTTTGACGTTCAAAAGTGTCTCTTACGTGCCTATTTGAAATAAATAATTTGACTTTGATACGGAAAATTTGACAGTTTTGGGTAGCTTGACCTGCTGGCGTCTGTTACGAGGTAATTTCCGAAACAACTCATCCAATTTCAAAAATTCTTTCACTGCTAGAAAGCTACACTATTGCCGAGTGTCATAGGATATGTTTAACGGTACAGTCGACTTCTACGTGGATGAAGTCGCGGGCGGAAGCTAGTAAGGTATAAAGTAAGACTCACTCTCCATGTCGTGATGGTCCTGTAGAAAGTGCGGTTCGACGGTAACGCCGATGTCCCGCGGCGCGTCGCCCGGGCGCGGCCGCAGCAGGATGCCCTTGGCGCTGCCCGCGCCGCACTGCACGCTGAATGTTACGTCGCGTTCCGGTTGATCGTAGTATGTGCTTAGGAGGTCGAATGCCTGGCGTAAAAAGATGTAATGAAGGGTAGTTAATTAAGCTTAGTACCTACTTCTAATTCAAAGAGTTGAAAGAAAATCAGTAATTTTTTTTGAAAACAAGTTTTTTGGTACGGAATTCCTTAACGCGGCTTGCGGTAGGACTTGACTGGTACAAATCGCCATGTAAGGAAAAACGTTATGAAAAAAACGTTACCATGCGACTTTCTCTATCTCTGTCTCTTTTTATGATATAAGAGTGTGTGTGTGCGAGCAAAAATTCGTTCCTGACAAGGGTCCGCCGACCGCACATGTTTTTAGGGTTCCGTACAAAAATGGTAAAAAGGAACCCTTATGGTGAGACTAAGTCTGTCTGTCTGTCACACCTGGATATCTCAAGAACTACTAATGCTATCAACTTGAAATTTAGAATAGTTTTAGATGACAATTGGCAATCTATTTTGCAAACAAGAACAAGAGCTATGTGATAGAAGTTTATGTAACGGTTACAGGAAAAATAAAACGATGTCTCTAAATAACACAGTTTTTCAGAAATCATCAACATCATGTACGGAACCCTCGGTGCGCGAGTCCGACTCGCTCTAGACCGGTTTTTTTTTTTTACTTTGGCACTGACGCCACGTAGTAACTAGTAGCTACGTAGTCTGGTCATAAGTTTTGTCACATATGGAAAGTTAAATAAATGACACAATGAGTTACGCACTACAACCATTTATATATCAAATAAAATGGTATAAAATACAGATTTAAACCACATTAAAATTATTCGAAATGTCCTCCTCTTGCTTCGATACAAGCCTTCAATCTGCAAGGCCAGTCATCAATCGAAGCACGCACGACATACATGTCAATATCGGCGACTGCTTTAATCAGGGATGCTTTAAGTGACTCCAAGTTGCGATGGGGTTTAGCGCAGACCTTCTCCTCTAAGTGCTGCCATATTTTGTAATCCAAGGGATTCAAGTCTGGACTGGATGAGGGCCAATCCTCATGCCTGATAAAGTCGATTCCACGGGTCGTGAGCCAGTTTTGGGTACTTTTCGCCTTATGAGCCGGCGCAGAATCCTGCTGGAATACCCAGTGCCTGTTTTCGAACATTGTTTGTGAAAGAGGTTCCACAATGTTTGTTAGGACTGTGTTTTGATATACGAGGGCACTGGTTTTCACACCTTTTTCACAAAAAAACACCTCCGTTGGACCCAAATAGGACACCCCAAGCCAAACCATGAATGCCGAAGGGTGATGACCACGCTGAACACGTGGCACACGTTTGTTCGCTTCTTCACTAGAGTGTGCATACACTTTATCATTTTGTTTATTGAAACTCTCCTCAACATTAAAAATGTTTTCGTCTGAAAAAAGTATTTCGCGGTATTTTTTTCCCGCGTACCGCCTTAACAAAACCCGGCTTCTTTCGAGTCTGATTTTTTTCAGCCGTGCGTTAAGAAGATGTGCTGTTTTTTTTTCTATAAGCACGCAGTCCTAGGTCTTCATTTAACACCCTTTTAACAGTAGTTCTGCTTAGTCCCATCTGCAGAGCCAACATTTTTTGCTTGCGGACAGGATTTCGTTGGATTCGCGCCTTCATTGCTTTGATGACCGCTGGAGTCCGAACAGTACGAGGTCGACCGCTCCTTTGTTTATCTTCTAATCTTGAATCTTCCCTGAATCGTTTGATAGTACGATAAATAAATCTCAGTGGAATTTTCAAATTTTTCAGCAGTTTAAAAATCTCAGTTGGCGCGTGACCGCAACGATGCAATGCAATTACTGCGACTCTGTCTTCTTTGCGCGTCCACTCCATTTTAGAAAATGAACAAAATTCCAGAAACCCTTTGTTTTTATTTTCTTTAAATATTCAAATTTCGAATGTCCATAATATTTTCCTCGGCTTGCATTCTAAATTCGAAATTTTACCTATGTGACAGAACTTATGGCCCGACTACGTACATAAATACATTGTGTCAGCGACGCATTGGCGTAATATTATTGAAGATACGTCGCCTAATCCTAATCTGAACTAACGTTAGACGCGAACACGCCCCTAATCTAGAGGACACAAGAGCATTCTCTTTTCATCAACAAAAACAAAGTGCTTCAACAATAAACTTATATATGTCATGAAAGTTACAAAATAATATTAAAAAAAGTTAACCTTTTCAACATTTAGAAGACCGCAGCCCTGTGCCCAGGGCTCCACATGTGATAAGTATGTAGCAGAGTTCTCCAGCGCGCGCTTGATTGAGTACGGCGAGTACGGGAGGCCCTTCGCTTTCAGTCCGGAGACCAGGGTCGCTGAAAAAAGAGTAAAGATTAAAATTATGATAAACCTATAGGTTTTTTTACAAGTTTATGGTGCTATACAAGGTGTAACTCAAACGATGTTGGACCTGAAAAGGTCATTGTAGTCAACATTATGAACAACTTTACTATGGGACTAACCATGAAATCACGAAAAAATAAACTGAATTGTGTAAAGTAATTATGGACTAACCTACTGCGCCCGCGACGTGTGGTGCTGCCATTGATGTTCCATTCATTAGTTGACAATTTCTTAGTGTAAATCTGCAAATACAAAATAAATAAACAGTATTAATAACAGTGAGATTGTCTTGCATAAATTGCTTAATCTGTTTAAAAAATACAGTGATATCCATAATGTAAATACTAGGAACAAGCACAAATTTGTTGTTCCTACAACCAGGCTTAAAAAAATAGGTGGCTCGTTTAGATGCCACTGTTTACGTTTTTATAATGAACTTCCTAGCCATATTCAAGAATTAAGCCTTAATAAAATCATATGTTTTAAAAAGCGAAAGCTGTACCAGAAAGCCTTTTATACTGTTACACTATATTGCGGACAAAAAGGCTTGGGATTGAGATGCTCCAATAAATTTACAGTGAATCTTGATTTGTTTTTTTTTTTTTGCCAACTATATTTTTCTATACCGTTTTACATAAACAATGACATGAAAATAATTAAAATAATATATTACTTTACAAAGTAAATACTTTGTAAAGTATTATATTGTTTTAATTAAAGTGATTTTAATATCCTATTTACAGAATAAACGATTTCATTTCATTTCATTTTGTAAATGTGAAGACTGTGGGTTATTGTTTATTTTAGTTTTTTTTTTCTCAGTTAGTTTTTATCATGGTGTGGCAGTTTGAGTAATTTATGCGGCCTACGCAAATGTCCTTTCTTTGATATTGTTCGTTGAATCGTTGAGCTCCAAGTTCTAGGTTGAGCTGCACGACTACTGACAAATGCGTGCACTGACTGGACAGGTCCCCTCAATCTGTGTGATTCTTTCATCAAAAGATCATTTCAGGCACCAATCTACATGTTCTTCACATGGTCTGACCAAGAATAGAATAGAATACTCTTTATTATGTACACCATAAAAGTTACAGATATAAATGTAAAAATGCAAGATTATGTCGACTTTAAATGAGACTGTGACCTGTGAGTTTGTTTCAGCTTTTCTTCTCCGAGTAGTCAGAAACGAAACGCCGACCTCATCTAGTTTTTTTTAAATATGATTGACGTGGAAAACGTGTAAAACGGTGGGCCCGCGCGAGCTCCAGCTGCAAGTGTCACATACCTAGCCACAGCAGCCACAGCTCCTCCGGGCGCACACACAGAGAGCCCGGCCGCGCCATCTGCGGTGGGCCCGCGCGAGCTCCAGCTGCAAGTGTCACATACCTAGCCACAGCAGCCACAGCTCCTCCGGGCGCACACACAGAGAGCCCGGCCGCGCCATCTGCGGTGGGCCCGCGCGAGCTCCAGCTGCAAGTGTCACATACCTAGCCACAGCAGCCACAGCTCCTCCGGGCGCACACACAGAGAGCCCGGCCGCGCCATCTGCGGTGGGCCCGCGCGAGCTCCAGCTGCAAGTGTCACATACCTAGCCACAGCAGCCACAGCTCCTCCGGGCGCACACACAGAGAGCCCGGCCGCGCCATCTGCGGTGGGCCCGCGCGAGCTCCAGCTGCAAGTGTCACATACCTAGCCACAGCAGCCACAGCTCCTCCGGGCGCACACACAGAGAGCCCGGCCGCGCCATCTGCGGTGGGCCCGCGCGAGCTCCAGCTGCAAGTGTCACATACCTAGCCACAGCAGCCACAGCTCCTCCGGGCGCACACACAGAGAGCCCGGCCGCGCCATCTGCGGTGGGCCCGCGCGAGCTCCAGCTGCAAGTGTCACATACCTAGCCACAGCAGCCACAGCTCCTCCGGGCGCACACACAGAGAGCCCGGCCGCGCCATCTGCGGTGGGCCCGCGCGAGCTCCAGCTGCAAGTGTCACATACCTAGCCACAGCAGCCACAGCTCCTCCGGGCGCACACACAGAGAGCCCGGCCGCGCCATCTGCGGTGGGCCCGCGCGAGCTCCAGCTGCAAGTGTCACATACCTAGCCACAGCAGCCACAGCTCCTCCGGGCGCACACACAGAGAGCCCGGCCGCGCCATCTGCGGTGGGCCCGCGCGAGCTCCAGCTGCAAGTGTCACATACCTAGCCACAGCAGCCACAGCTCCTCCGGGCGCACACACAGAGAGCCCGGCCGCGCCATCTGCGGTGGGCCCGCGCGAGCTCCAGCTGCAAGTGTCACATACCTAGCCACAGCAGCCACAGCTCCTCCGGGCGCACACACAGAGAGCCCGGCCGCGCCATCTGCGGTGGGCCCGCGCGAGCTCCAGCTGCAAGTGTCACATACCTAGCCACAGCAGCCACAGCTCCTCCGGGCGCACACACAGAGAGCCCGGCCGCGCCATCTGCGGTGGGCCCGCGCGAGCTCCAGCTGCAAGTGTCACATACCTAGCCACAGCAGCCACAGCTCCTCCGGGCGCACACACAGAGAGCCCGGCCGCGCCATCTGCGGTGGGCCCGCGCGAGCTCCAGCTGCAAGTGTCACATACCTAGCCACAGCAGCCACAGCTCCTCCGGGCGCACACACAGAGAGCCCGGCCGCGCCATCTGCGGTGGGCCCGCGCGAGCTCCAGCTGCAAGTGTCACATACCTAGCCACAGCAGCCACAGCTCCTCCGGGCGCACACACAGAGAGCCCGGCCGCGCCATCTGCGGTGGGCCCGCGCGAGCTCCAGCTGCAAGTGTCACATACCTAGCCACAGCAGCCACAGCTCCTCCGGGCGCACACACAGAGAGCCCGGCCGCGCCATCTGCGGTGGGCCCGCGCGAGCTCCAGCTGAACGCGCCACCACACACTCGCGCGCGCATGGAGTATGCAGCAGACATCATCTCAGGAGACACGTAGGCTCCCACACCTGTGCATATGCACAACACAATACATGTTAGTTGATTCACTCATACTTTACTTACATCAACTCCATCAATCAACCAGACATGTGAATTAATAATACTTTAGGGTGCATTTTCACTGAGCGATGCGGAACGGAGACGTGCAGGAATCGACCTGGTTGAAATCCACACATCTCTTGTCTCTTCTGTGATTGGCCGAATACTGCAAACCGTGAATCCATCGAAACAAATAACGAAGTCGCAAAAGGTAGGATAAATACTATCAACTGATCAAAACCGAACTCTCGGCGCGCTTAAAAAAACCCAATAACTCATATACACTAACCGGCCATGACACCAGTAAGGTCCTTCTCGAGACTCAATTCACTGACTGTAAACTCCTAGAGGACAGGACGTCGGAGGCTGAACCAGAATGGACCCCAACGAATAAAGACTGGTCTAGAGCCAACAGTATAGTAACAGAAGACCAAATAATGTGGGCCATCAACAACTTTTAGCCATTTAAGTCCGCAGGCATCTTCCCAGCCCTAGTATAGTGGTGGGTAGATCATCTGACACCATGGCTGGTGAAGATCTATTGAGCCTGCATAGCACTCGGATACATACCTCTTGCATGGCGTGAAGTGAAAAGTCGGACGAGAGACTAAATGCGGAAACTAGAGGCAGGTTATATTCTTCGGTCTTCTGTATAACCTGTCGCAGCGTATGTATGTGGTCTACTGTTCTAAAGCCTTTACGGAATCCGGCTTGTTCGGGAGGCTGGAAGTCGTCGAACCTGCGCGAGAGACTGTTCGTAATGTTCGTACTCTTGAAAACAGCTTGTAGACATGGCTCAGAAGTGAGATGGGCCTATAATTCTTAAGGAGGGTACTGTCACCCTTCTTAAAGAAAAGGATCACCACACCTCTGTTTCATGCCTGTGGCGTTTTGCCCTCGAGTATGACGGAATCAAACAGCTTCTGGAGGTCCTTGAATACGGGCTTTCCGCCTTCAGGAGTTCGGTCGTAATTCCGTCATCACCCGGCGCCTTGTTGTTTTTGAGCTGCTTCAGAGCTATCCTAATTTCGCACAAGCTGACGTCCGGGATGTCTTCAGTGTAGTGTCGGGGCAATCTAGCTCTTGGGTCGTTGGCTAGATTCATACTGGGGTTATTTGTTGATGTGTATAACTGTCCATAGAAGCTCTCGATCTCTCCCAATAGCTCAGGTTTGGCGAATACGATCCTGCCATCATCGGTCTTCAGTTTTGTAAGCCGGCTCTGCCCAATAGACAGATCCCTTGCAAAGACCTCGGAGCCCTTATTTCGCTCTATCGCGTCCTTAATGCGGTCTGCATTAAAGCGGCGAAGGTCGCTTTTCAAGGACTTAGAGATCCGTCTATTGAGCTGGCGGTACTTGAGCGCATCGTCTGAAGACTGCAGGATCAACTCGCGTCTCTCCTCCATGATTTGTATGGTAGGATCAGAGAGCTTCTTGTTTTTATTTGTACGACGGGTCTTAAAGAACTTAGACCCGACCGTATGGACAGTTTTCACGAAACCATCGTTATAATCGTCCACGGAGCTCCCTAGGCACTCGAAACGATTCTGAAGTTCGAGCTGAAAGTTCTCGTGGTTTTGGACCTGTATCGGTGCTGGGCGGAGCGTAGACTTAATCAGTCTAGATCTTTTCAGCTTGATATTTAAGTTCAATGTGCTTACCATGCGGTGATCAGTTCCGGTTTTCACCGCGTTGATCACAGAGACATCATCGAATACTTGCTTCTTCATCTACATAATGAAGTCAATCTCATTTTTTGTTGCACCATCAGGGTTCTGCCAGGTCCACTTTCTGTGCTCACGTTTTCTGAAGGAGTTCATCATAAAGAGACCTTCTTTCTTCATTAAACTGGCCAGTACGTGACCTCGGTGGTTCCGACGCCCAACTCCAAATTGCCCCACTCGCAGCTCATCATCGCTTCGTTTGTCCAATTTTGCGTTGAAGTCCCCCATGACAACGGTGAAGTGACTTTTAGAGCCATGCATGGCTGACCGTCCGGGACCATCCGTATATTGGTCATACCCACCTTTAAAACTACCAGCGTTGTCATTAGTAGAAAATATTATATGATTCAAGCAACAGCTACTTTATCTGTGTACATGTGCAAAACACTTACTATACTAGAAATAGAGAGATAGCTAGAGAACGTAAATTCGTGCGAGCACCAGTAAAAAATTACTATGGCATAAGAACTAAAAAGTATTTAACCCCTACACTGTACAGTATGTACAATAGTATCGACTGGTTAAGAACAGATGATGGTGTAATTAGCAGGCGAACAGTGGGAAATAAATTAAAGGCTGAACTGCTGAATGAAATAGTTGCAACATGTAGCAGTAATGAATTGATTGAGGGACACTGAACCAGTTAAAAACTACCTGTACAGTCAGGAGCACCAATATGTATACACTCAGCAACTTTTAAAAGTGGTTTCCTCCAACTGTATTGATTGAAATTTTATTTTACAACGAACATAATATTTTGGAACCCAAACTATTATGAAATAGATCTTTTCTCAAACTTACAATCGTTATTCCACGAGAAAATCGGTTTTGAATTCTGCTAAGCGTTTACATATTCGTGCTCATGACTGTACCTACCTTCTTAGATGTTAAATTGTTTAAACCAAATATTTTTAGACAAGCGCTAATCCTGCCGACAAACTGTCACGCAGTTTGGCAGGTTTATAACATGTTTACAAGTGTTTAATCCAACATAAATCATTATAAAAAAACTACCGACAAAAGTTTCTAGTTTACCATTGATGTATTAAACAGGAAGATACGGTACGCGCTCCTCGACGTGGACCGCATAAATTAGGGGAAAGAACACAATCGACCTACATTACTCTCGGTTTGCGGGGAATACCCGAATCGTAGTTTGTTTCCGAGTTGTTATGGGTACGTAACAGTGACAATTATTGCTGTCTCGTTCGCGCTATAACCCGCGTAATATGTCTCTCTACTTCGGTTATCGAGCACATGGCGCACGACATCGGGTCCATTTAATATTTACGTGATGTTAGAGAGAGGCCTATCTTCCTGCAGGCGCTAAGCCTGCAGGAAGATAGGCCACTCTCTAACATGGCGTTTTCGATCTCTACTCTACTGTAGAATAGACATCGCTTGTCTACACTTCTCGTAATCTCTTCTTCGCGAGCACGAGGTCACACCTAGACTCGGGTTTCTTCGTAGACAGTGACTTGTCCATAGCAACGCTAGTGGTGTGTATTACTACCCAATTTTACTGTATTTTTGCGTTTCGTTCTCAAACAAATATATGAAGCAAAGTGTTTTTAATTAATGTTTCTTCAATTACAAAACGCAAATGGTCTATTTAAAATTATACATTTTAATCTAAGACATACAAGTTAAAGCTACTAAGTTTTAAAACTCATTTGTGTTTATTGCGTATAATTTACAGCCATTATTTGAATAGAGTGCCATAACTATACTATTTTGATTGCGTCACGCAAAAAGTAGGTAAGTATCCATTAAGGCTACCGCAGACTGGCGGGTCGCTCCGTCGTGTCGCGCCTGTCTACGGGAGCCTGCTCCGTCGCGTCGCGCCTGTCTACGGGAGCCTTTATGTTTTAACTAGGTACTTACATTGTTATTTATTGTTGTTTATCGATATTTTATGTAAGTAATTATTAGTATAAGCTCCATATAAAACTGAGTGTATGAGATGTAGTCAGTGAGACAAATGTTCAATGAGAAGATTTTGACTCTTCAGATTTTTATATTCCCTGTGAATGTATTTAGTAGATCAAAGTTAAGGGACAACATAGTGTAACAATAGGATCTATTATTTACAGAAGTTTTGGGCGACTGGTCCTGGCTGAGTTCCCTATATCCTTGCTTATTCTATAATTCTACAGGAACTCACTTCCCGGGAGATCAAAGGCTAAACAAGCAAAGGAAGCTGTCTTCCCATCTTCGCTGAAGTTTTTCTAAAAACTTAAATAATACCGGTGATTTGAACCCAACAATGTTAAAGCAACAAAGCACCGCCTAAAATTACTCGAAAAAACAATTACCAAATCCTTGTCTAGGTCCTTCTATAAGTAGACTATTTCGGAAGAATGTTTTCTATCCCAAACTGTCAAAATCGGAGAAAGATTGTACGTCGTGCTCGACGTTGTAGACAGTTGTCTAGGGTAGAGAAGACAAGTCTCTTCACATTTGATTTTGTAATCGCCGTGCTACAGACACTAGAAAAGTTTCTGTTGTCTACACTGAAACGTCATTTTTGTCTATTCTTCCGTCGACAAAACGCGTAGAGAGGGTTCTCGTGCTAAGCCTGCTGTTTAATACATCAATGTAGTTTACCATTAAATGATCAAGTAAAGAATAAAATACATACCAATAAGTATAGGCTGCGCGATGTCGGGGGGCGCGCCCACGGTGCACAGCGCGGGCCCGTGGTTGCCCGCCGACACCACCCAGCACACGCGGTAGCGGTTCACCACCTCGCAGATTATGTCGCCGACACGGCTGGGAGAGAGTGACGTAGTATTATATAGAGTTATATGTTCAAGGTAGAAAGAATATGTGGAGAGAGAAATGGAAAATTACTTTCTACTAGTAAAGTATCAAACTTCCTTTTCAAAATGCAACAATGGCTTACAGACAATACCTTCATCTTAAAATATGTAAAGAAGTGAACATGTTCTGTGTGTGTCAACACACTTGAAAACTTGGTGCTATGATGAAGTTACATTTGAATCTGCACAATAAGTTAATCCTTGAATGTTGAATAAGTTGTCTCCGATCAATGTTTAACCTTAAAACCACAGACAGTTGCAAACCTTATTTTAAGCATACAATATCTTGACACTTCCTTGTATCTATATTTTCGAAGTAGCAATGTTTGTTAAGCAAAGTCCAAGTCGCTTTGAATGTCTAGCTGATGTATTCCCTAGAAATATACGTGACAATAGTAAATTATGCCAATTAACGTGTCAAACTACTTTGGTGCGCAAAAGTGTCTACTGTATGCCCCCAATTATATATAATAAATTACCAAGTAGTTGGAGAGAATTAACAACAGTGCAGTATAAGAGTAGACTACGTAAATTGTTAATGGATAAGACGTACTACAGTGTGACTGAGTTTTTATTGGAAAGATTTTTGCTGAATTGCTCTGTTATAATGGATTTGCGTTTGATTAGGCTTTAATAATATAAATGTTTGCATTCCGAATGGTGAAATATGGCTGACCTTTAATGTATCTTTGTCACCTATTATGTATTAGCCATATTTGCAAAATAAATGTCTATTCTAGAATAGAATTCTATTCTAAGAATAATGAAAACATACAATATTATAAACAAACTAAATGCTTATAATCCTAACTAATATTATAAATGCGAAAGTGAGTTTATTTGTTACCCCTTCACGCTAAAACGGCTGACCGGATTTGGATGAAATTTGGCACATGAATAAACTATGACCACCAGGTCACTCACTATGTCCTAAGCCATTAGGAAATCATCTTCTTCATCATCATCATTTCAGCCGAAAGACGTCCACTGCTGGACATAGGCCTCCCCCAAGGGCGGGGTTTGCCATAATCGCCACGCTTGGCAGGCGGGTTGGCGATCACAGTATGGTGTTAAAATGCATAGAGAATTCTGCTGCCCATTCTCTAGTAAGTCCCTTAGTCGCCTTTAACGACACCCACGGGAAGAAATAGGGTGGTGCTATTCTTTACGTCCGGCAACACACAGAGAAGCATTAGGACAACATTAGGAAATAGGATTCTTTTAATACCAGTAGTATGTTCCCGTGGGATAATTTCCTACCTCCACGCGGGCGAAGCCGCGGGCATAAGCTAGTAATCTATATTTTATTGATATTCCTTTTATGCTGTACCCCTAGATACAGGAGAGTAGTAGCAGGTGAGGACAGACTGTGCGTAATATCAAGTTGCTTGTAATGTCTGGCTGCGGATAAGACTTTTAACTAAACTGTGAACATTTCCACTACTACTCACCCAGCATCAGACCAATGCGCATGCTCTCCGTAACTCATATTAATAACATCGATCTTCATCTTCTTGGACAGTTCCATGATCTTGATGCAAGCCCTCACCAGCGCCGTGCCGGTCTCCATGGAGCCCAGCCGGCTGTCTCCAATGGTGAGGGACACTATCCGGGCGCCGGGAGCCACGCCGTTGCGGTCCGGTTCGTCCGGGAAGTAACCGGCGGCTATGGCGGCCACGTGCGTGCCGTGTGTTGCTGACGATACAAAAGATTAATCAATTTTTTATTTTTATTTTCTTATACGTAAATAAACAGGGTGTAATAAGACATCACAAAGCCGTCAACTACGCATACTGTACATCTAACTAAGTACCTTTGCGCAAAAATTATTGATGGGAACCGATTTTATTTTTAGGGATTCATAAATTGCAATTTTTATTGCACGCAATGTAACGCGAACCCAGGCAAATGAACTCAGTGCTGTCGTGTGAGTTAAGCCCCGCCCCTTCGTTCTACGTGGTACTCGTAGGTTTTTGTCTAATACTCGCGGCTATGAACGAAATTAATGTAAGAAAATTTTAAAATTCAGGTAATGTTTGCTTGGAAAAAAGTTTTATAATAACGTTTAGAACTCGTTTTAAAAAAAAAATATGCGAGTTTGGCCTTCAATATCTCCAGAACCAGTGGATTCCCAGATATAGTCTAGTGGAAAAAAACGATCCAAATAATGGGTAGAATGTGTAGCTTTCGGCTTCGGAAAGGGTCTTTTTACACCCGATAGAGTATGGGTGTGGTACAGGCTGCACACAATATCAAGGTTTTATGTATAAACAAACAAGGATGCATGGTCGTATGATACTGTGCCAAATAAACATTTTTCTTTCTTTCATAAGTTGCAAGTTGCGTCTGATTCAGACAATCCAACTTTAGAATTGATCAATTAATATAATTTTCTATCTCCAGTAGCACAAATGCTGCTTTAAATGGCATGGTTTGTAAACTCGCACGAAAACAGTTGTTTCTGGCAGCATTACTCTGCAGGAAAGGGATAATCTGTCTATAATATAATACCTTAAGTAGGAAAAACCTCTGTTCAGCAATAGAGGACTACTACTCACAGCACATGCCGACGACCTCAAGCGTGTGTCCGTCATCATGCACGTTGATGCTGACGGTCATCTCATCGACGGGCGTCAGGTGCGCGTGTTCGTGCGTGGCGCTGTATTCACCCAGCAGTGGGCCTGATGCCAGATCGCCTGTCTCGGACGTATCGATACATGCTCTGTTGAGTAAGAACAGGTTATGTTTTACCTGTGAAGCTAATAATTGGATGGGGAGATTTTTAATTTTGGTTATGCCTTTGCAGTTAGGGCTATAACGCACTAGCGGCTGGCCGTGATGCACTTTAGTTTTTATATGAAACCGCATGATATCAACGCACTGACTTGCGGCCAGCCGTCAACCGCTCCGGTTTCTTGGAGCTGCGGCGGCGCGCACCGGTTCAACGTAGCGGCGCGCCGCATCCCCTCCACGCACTCGCCGCATCCCCTCCACGCACTCGCCGCGGTTAGCCGCAAGCGCTTCCCGCCCTCGTCCGTCACTAGAGGTCAGTCAGTCACAGTAGAAGGTGTATCCAAAATCTATGTTTATTTTTACGACGACGTTTTCCACGATAGTAATATAAATAAATAACTGCAACAACTTCTATGACGTCTATCATGTCCAATATTTCTTTAGAAATGCGGCGGACCGCAATAGAACCGAGACTATACGGTTAACCGGAATACAAATGAGTAAAGTAGAGCTGGAAACCATACCTAACATTTATAGATAAGAAAGCTATTAGGCTACTGAATATAAACTCCATCTAAGTCCTAATAATACCTATATCAATAGCCTAGTTTCCTATTTATCGGTATCCACATATCTCTAGTCTAAAAGCGTTCACTGTAAACCCTTGAAACTTCTTATCGTAATTATCACAGGATTACCAGTAAAAATCATTAACTGTTCTATTTATATCAGCATGAAGTCAGCAATTATAACATGAACAAAAGAACAGTATTGCAATGATTAATAAAGTAATAACTTTAGTCACAATAGACTCATAAAAAATAGAATAATCCGCCATACATTGTCTGGCCTTTAATAAAACCTGTTCATTAAAGGTATTAAACCTGTTTATTTGCTATAGTACTTATTTGTTACTTTAGTAATATTAGAATGTTAATGCAACATCAGCTTGATTAGAATTCCAGGAAATAACATTGGCTTGGCTTTTAAAAGTAAATAAATAGTAATAAGGATTTACAACCAATAGAATGTAATGAAATTGCTGCAGTTTAATTACAACAATTAAACCTTGAAGATAATGTTTCAGAACCTTAAAATTGTAATTATATTATGTATGACAGCAGTGAAACATTTATTCTAGTCAACAGGTCTATTCTAAAAATAAATAACCGGTCAAGTGCGAGTCGGACTCGCGCAAGAAGGGTTCTGTACCATTATCTATAAAAATGGCAAAAAGTCACGTTTGTTGTATGGGAGGCCCCCCTTAAATATTTGTTTTATTTTAATTTAATTATTTATTTCTAAAGTGAATATACAACATTAGTTTTTGTTTATACTAAACCTCTTAAGGGGTCATTGTATTCATCATTATGAACAACTTTTACTATGGGACCAAAGTTGAAATCGCGAAAAAAATATCAGCTGTTCCCTACATTTTGACGAGTTCATCGAACTCAAATGTAGGGAACAGCTGATTTCTTTTTTCTTATTGCTATTCTGCAATGATATGGCTAGAAAGGGGGGGTTACTCTTACTATCAAGATGAAGATTAATAGAGAAATATGGAAGAAAAATACATGCGCTGACTCTAAATAAATTGGCATAAGGGCAGGAGAATGATGATGATGATGACCATCATTAAAAGATTTTACTTACATACTAAATTATTAATATCCTTTTGTATCAAATCCACAACATACCTCCACACAGTTCCATCATGGAACAGCACACAGTCGTAAGTAGGTCCCAGATCATTGTACTTCTTCTCTGCAGTCTGCAGCACTTCCACTCTGGCTTCCAACTCCTCCTTCAGGAGTTTGTCATCTGGGCTCAGTATAGGGTTCTTGGCCACTGAAATATAAAACAATTTTTGACTTAATTTGAAATGGATATTGTTAATCACCAAACACTTTTTTTTTAGTTAGCTCAAATTTGACCACTGCTGAGCAAAGGGTGGATCTGCTGAAAAGTATAGTAGCAGAGAGCGCTAAACTTGGACTCAAGATCAAGCATGCCAAGACTAAAGTAGTGTACACCGTGTGTGTGTGGTAGTGGAAGACCGTGCTCATCATCTTCCAAGCTTAAATCTACTCAACGGTTATGAGAAAGTCAGCGAGTTTGACCTCATTCGTGATCAAAGATCCAAGATACACATCTTGGATCTTTGACCACGAATGAGGGCAGCTGCCTTGAGGAAATCCGACATTGTACTGGTATGGCCAAAAGTGCAATGACCAGTCTAGGGAAGAATTGTGGCATCCGTCGAAATACCGAAATACGACTGACCCATGCTGTAGCTTTTTTAAATTTTTTTATATCGTGCTGAAACGGCGGAGGCTGCTTCGTATACCATCGACCTCCATGAGAACGAATGAATCCCTACTGGAGGAACTCAGTATTACCAAGCGACTTTTTACAATATGCTAGGAGTGTGCCCTCAGCTTTTTCGGACATATTATGCGTTCACCTAAGCATGGTCTGTAAAGGCTTATGATACTGGGCCGGGTGGTAGGAAAACGCGCTCAGGGCAGAGCACCGGCAAGATGCCCCTAACTTCTGACGTTTCATAAGTGCCCATGTAGGCTTAAGTGAAATAAAATATTTTGATTTTGATGGTCAGACACAATCAAGGAAGCTGTTGGAGGTAGCATTTACCGAACGGTCCACACTGCAGAAGACCGCATAACTTGGAGATGCGTTGTATGTGGTTGCAACCCTCTGTATTGAAGGGACAAAGAAGAAGAGAAGGGGGGCAAAGGGTCCCACAAGTTCTTGCAACATCCCCCAGTTATTCAGTGAAGAAAATATTAGGTTGGGGAAAAAGTCTTTTCGCATTATAGTATGTATGAACTTGTAATAAAATCTCTTTGGCTATACTATTTGTATCTGGCTGGTTTTGGTATCATTGAAAGTTTAAATTTTAAAGAACATAATTCCAAATTCAAATTAGGAAAATGTGTGATTTTCATTTGTTTTTCGTACTGTCAAGATGAGTGAATCTAATGAAGAAATTCGATACATTTTAAAATTTTACTACAAAAAAGGTAAAAATGCAACGCAAGCCGCGAAAAAAATTTGCGATGTTTATGGACCTAGTGCAGTGTCTGTGAGAGTAGTACTTTGGTTTAAGCGTTTTCAATCCGGAAATGTTGATGTCAAAGATGCACGTCGCTCTGGTCGCCCTATTACGGATAAAATGGATGCCATTTTTGAAAAAGTGGAGCATGATCGGCATATCGGTAGTTACGACGTAGTTGAAGAACTGAGAATTGACCACAAAACAGTTTTGGCACATTTGAAAAAAACTGGGTACACAAAAAAGCTCGATATTTGGATACCTCACGAGCTGAAAGAAACCTAATAAACCGTGTACCAATGCCGTGTACTCATTTGTGATTCTTTATTACGACGTAATGAAACTGAACCATTTTTGAAGAAGCTGATAACTGGTGTTGAAAAGTGGATCACGTACGACAAGAACGTGCGAAACAGGTCGTGGTCAAAGGCCGGTCAGGCGTCACAGACTGAGGCGAAACACGGGTTAACTCGCAACAAGGTGATGCTGTGTGTGTGGTGGGATTGGAAGGGCATTATTCATTATGAGCTGTTACCACCAGGCAGGACCATCGATTCTGAACTCTACTGCGAACAACTAATGAAATTAAAGCAAGAAGTTGAGAGAAAGCGGCCGGAATTAATCAACAGAAGGGGTGTGGTTTTTCATCATGATAACGCTAGACCTCACACATCTTTATCTTTAGCCACTCAGCAAAAATTAAGATAGTTTGGCTGGGAGGTATTAATGCATCCCCCGTATAGTCCTGACAGCACCTTGCACCTTCAGATTTCCACCTGTTTCGGTCTCTTCAGAATTCTTTAGGCAGTGTCAGGTTAACATCACGAGAGGACTGCCAAAACCACTTGTCGGGGTATTTTGATCAGAAGATACAAAATTTCTATAGCAATGGGATCATATGATGATGATCATATGGGATGTCCCTACCTACAAGATGGCAAAAAGTTATCGAACAAAATGGTACCTACATACTTTAGTTAAATGTAAATAAACTATATTAAAAAATGTTTTGAATTTTCTTAAAAAATGCGAAGAAACTTTTTCCCCAACCTATTAATAATACCTGTTTATAGTCATTCTATAATTAAATCTTTAAAAAAAGAACTCTAGCTGCTACTAAAAACAAGGCTTAGAGATAATTTTACCAACCATATATATAACCAGGCTCCAAAGGTGTAACAAACATTTAAATTAGTGACACAGTGAGTCCCAATTCATTAATTATTGTACCTGCATTTTATGAAAAAAAAACTATAATTCTCAATAATTCTACTTACCAACATCAGTTTCAAAATCTTGCAAATTCTTATTAGCCTCAGCGAAGGCTGGCTTGTAGCCGACATCCCAGCCGTGTTCCTTCCGATGCTCTTGCATGCGTTCCTTCAACTTTGTTGGGTATAAACTGAATGGATGTAAAACTCCCACTCGCCATGATCCTGAGGGATTCTTCCATAGCTCTGGGATCTACGGGAAACAATATTTGGCAACAAAATATTATTCATTATAATGCAGTGAAGTTACACGAAGGATATCATGACTGTATTATAAATATTATTGGTTTAAAATAATTGAACATTTCATAGGGATAGAAGTATTGAATAGTAGTAAATGTGTTTAAACTAACATTAGAAGTATTTTAAATTAATATGATTAAAGGGAACAACCTCAGTGTTGGCAACTATTGACAATGTCGATTAACAATGCAATTAACTTATCAAACATAGAAAAAATTGGAAAAAAACATTATTTCCGCAAGAATTTACCTTCAGTTTGCGGCCCGTGAGACCGGTAATGCATCCATCGGTGAGTTTTTTAATGACAGTATTGGTGTCCACATCGCCGCAGCCGCTGCAATCGTACCTCTCAATAACCTTCGTTTCACCCGTACTCGTTACCTGCAACCTCAGAAGTACTTAATATCGGCCAAAATTGCAATAAAAGTGCAACTAAACAAATCGTGACAAGACAGTTTTTTACCGTAAGTCCAACAGCTGCAGGGTCGACGCCCGAATCGAAAATAGCAATGACGGTGTCTCTGCCATCATAATTTGCATTTTTGTTGATAAATGAGACAACTCCTGTCTCTTTTTTCGGCAACAATCCCCAAACGGGGAAATCACAGTCGATCGGAGCGTCTGCCATTTTTGATGACCCGATAACTAGTGTTGCCATTGCCAATAAAAATAAACATCCAAGAATAAATAAAAAGAAAATAGTGTGATAATTATAATAAGAATTTACTATTATAAAATATATTAATTTTATAATCGTAAACAATAAAACCGAGAGTCGATTAGTTCAAACTCAATGAAAACATGGGTAGGGGAAAAAATGGGGGCGCCAAAGAGATTTAAGACGGAGATATATGCCAGTAACCTTGAGTGGTCTGTACTGAGCTCACGCAACGCGTCGTACGTTCAGCCAGTAATAGGACTCGCCCATCAAGAAGCGCTGTCCCTAATTTGACACATTATTTATTATACACAAACAAAAGGTATTTTAATAAAATCTGTTAAAAGATCAATAATTAAATTATCTTTAAATTGGTGAAGGTTTCAGAAAAAAACGCTTGGTAGATTTTGCGCCATTCTCAGTTTTTTATCCGCATTAGAGATAACTTTGCTTTCATTAAGTAATATAAACATAATCTAAAATATTCACTTATTAAGTTATTGAGCTGCTCTAATTTATCATATATTTTTTTCAAATCATTAACACTACTCGTTTAGACGTGATCTTCAGTATAAAATCATTAAAAGTCGGTTATCGTCGCCTAAGATAGATACTATAAAGAGGCTATCAAAAGCATCAAAAGTAATGTCATAGAAAAATTGTGATCCCATGTCTCAGCGACGACATCTAGCGTAATATAGCAAAATTACATAATAGCTAAGTTTGAAACGTTACACTTTTACACGTTTGAAACATCTTAGAAATTATTTATTTTATCTAAATTTTGGGTAAATTACAAAATACTAACGAAAATAAACCGCGGTTAAGTCTAGTCGTTTTATAACTACGTGATTTGCAATACCATCATGCATAATTCAGTATCTAAACTTTGAAAATAATTTTCTTTTGGTGGACAAGAATGCGACTTGACATGCAGGCGTACCACACTAGACTGAGCGACTTTTGCCCACTGGGGCAAATGTATTGGATTACGATTTTGTTCACTATGTCCTGTCTATTGAATAATTTAATGTATTTGGGGGGCGCTAAAACATAATTTATTCTCAAAGTGGGCAGTAGACAAAATAAGTTTCGGAACCCCTGCTCTAAGCTGAAGCTGATCGCCGGCGCCATCGCCACCGCGCGCCGCGTGCCGTTACCTTTGTCTGAACAACGCATAATTAAAGAAGAATTCGGATAGAAATAATAAACATATTGCACCTCCTTGTTAGTGCTCACAAAAATGACACAGTAAAGATGACAATACCGATATGATTGTCATCATAAAATAATGTAACGTTCATGTTTTAATTTTGAAGAAATAATGTGGTTTAATATTCTTCCAGGAGCCTTAATTATTTCTGGTGCTGTTGCATTCTCAGGATACGGGCTCTGGTGGACTCATTATTTTATACTTGGGAACGTAAGTCACGAAAATTGTAAGACACTATTGTTATCACAAATTCAGAAAGATATATTTAAGCCTTATTCAACCTATAACGTTTCCACTGCTGGGATACAGGCCTCCACTGACTCCTTTCTGTAAGAGGGATTGGGCCATAATCCACCACGCAGTGCGGGGGTTTACTTTGACCAAATCTTACATTCAATTAATTTTAACAATAATATGGCAGTTAGTAAGATATCAAGTAGCCTATTCCTTCCAAAGTGTCCTTTATTTTGATTGCACGAGGTCCTCGAGGTAGGCCAACCAAGATTTTAAGACAGCTTACAAAAATATAAAGCATGGATTTTTGAGACGGGGCAGTAAGCGGAGGGCGTACAACGGTAGACTAGCGCAACTCCTTTAAAACAATATTATCTCGTGACTGAGAAGGAATATTGAATAACGGCTAGTAGGGATAGGGACCCTCGGTATCTAAGTGTGTCTAGAATTTTCTAATACCTTTTATAAAGTTTCATATTGAGACACGAAGCAACAAAATACGACATAGAGAATAGCGGCCACATTCCTCTAGATCGTTTTTTGTTTCTTCGTGTCTCAATATGAAACTTTATAAAAGGTATTAGAAAATTCTAGACACATTTACCGCGTCACACGCCACAGACGGCACTAATCTCCGATTTTGTTGAAATTTCGCGAGGGGATTGTACCCAAATTGTTCTATTTAGTACCGCTATTGAAAATAATTGTACCTCTTGGGTTTTGCTAAAAAATTAAAAACAAGAAGGACCGTCTGTGGCGTATACGCCACGGACGGCCCATTTTCTTCGGTAGAAGTTTGAGATGCACATTATACATCAAAGAATTGTACCTAAATAAAAACCTACGAATTCTAAATATTAACACGATAGCGCGCACCAAACGGCCGCAATATTACATTGAAAATGGTGAAAAATTAACCTAAAAACGCAACACCCAGAAAAAAGGTCTTTTGGTGTGATTATTTCATCCTAAAGAATTGTACCCATTGGTAGTAGTATTATTATTATTATTATCTTGTCTGTTGTGGTGGTATTATTTTAAACGCAATCCCCCGTTTATTACAAAACAAGGTTTATCTTCAGACCCAGGTTTAAAACATGGAGCTATTATTGAATTTCGAACTTTATTCCGACTATGGTAAAGTTCCTAAACACAAAACTGACAACTTAGTACCGAACTAAGTTTTCAGTTTTGTATAAAGAACGGTATTTCAATCACTATTACGTTCTTATTACAAAAACTGGCTCCATGGTTTAAGTCATGTCAAAATATAAATCTTGTTTTGTAATAAGGTGGTATAAGTTTACACAACTGTTATCAGGATAAGGGCAAACTGGATTGACTTATTAGTAACAAGGAATATATTACTTTGTTAACAAAATGATTTATCACAATTATTTTTTCGTTCCGTCACCTTCCATCAAACTCAAACTCAAAGCATTTATTTCAATTAAACCATCTCCATCACTCTTAAGGCTACTATGGTTATTCTGGCCCATAGAGCACGGAATTGCTGCGCGCCGCCCGCCCCCGGTACGACTGAAGACGGCATCGGCAGTACTAATAATATTCTTACCGCGCTGCAACATCAGACCAGCTCCATAGTACCTACCATATAGATGTATCTATGTATTACATTGTCACCGAAAATAAATAGGTTAGGTGTGCCAGATTTCAGCTCAAACGGATAGCAAGTGCTTGAAAACTGTCTTATAAAATAACAGGAGGGCCGAAGCAAGTAGAAGCTTCTAATAATAGTTTAAATAACTAAGCTGAACTTTCTTGATCGAAGGGAAACTGTATAAAATATTCTTTAGAAGTATTGGCCGTTTTCCATAGCACGGCTACTTTCATAATTTCTTCCTTTCGAGGCAGTACTGATACGAAAGGCAGTGTGATACTACACTAAATTGATCTCAAGTGATAATTTTATTTATCTGCTGTTATCACGTGAGTTATGCGACCCAAAGCAATCAGATTTTGCATTGACTGCTCTTAAAAGTTATAGGCCGCAACATTGATTGTGGCAATCGCATGCTATTACAGACTTCTTATTCATTTCAAAGCGCTATGTTTTATCCGCCCCCATATCATCCGTTTGGTAGCCGGATCAGTCCGGTTTCTATTCCATACCAATATGGGTCATGATCTGCATTTTCCGCGATTCATATCAGGGTTCTGTCCGGTTCAAGTTCTTTCCAGATGGTATCTGACATTGTCCGGTTCCCATCCAGAAAACAGTCAGGTGCCGCATTCGAAGCTATCTGAAACTTACCTAACTTATTACTTACTTATCTTATTAAGTTATAACCCATAGCAACATCACCATAATATAATTATTAAACCTATTCCAAAGAATACCAAATTCAGCTTGCAATATTAAAATAACTGTAAAAAAAAAGTAAAAACACAACCCTATCCAACTTCATTCAAGTTAAGTTATTAAGTTAGATTTGTTCCATTGAATCACTTTTTCATGAAATCATATCATTGGGGAACAAATCTAACTGAGAGAGATTTATATGGTTTGAACGATAATAATTCTGTAATTACATATATGTTATAGTCGCGAATCGTATTTTGATCAAGATAAAACCTGACACAGACATGCAAATTGCAAAAAACGTAATAAAATTTGAATTTCGCGGGCTACAGCTGCGGATTCACCAGAGGGATGCGCTAAGGGAGCCCGCGAAATTCAAATTTATATAAATATATATATATATATATATATATATATAAATTTGAATCTCGCTATAATTATTATGAAATGTATAATAGCACGCGATTGCCACAATCTATGTAGCGGCCATAAAACTTTTAAGAGCAGTCAATGCAAAATCTGGTTACTTTGGGTCGCTTGACTTACGTGATGACAGCAGATAAATAAAATGATCACTTGAGATCAATTTAGCGTAGTTTCACACTGCCTTTTGTATCAGTACTGCCTTAAAAGGAAGAAATTATAAAATTAGCTGTGCTGTGCAAAAAGACCAATACTTCTAAAGAATATTTTATACAGTTTCCCTTCGATCAAGCAAGTTTAGCTTAGTTTTTAGGGTTCCGTACCTCGAAAAAAAAAAAATGGAACCCTTATAGGATCACTCGTGTGTCTGTCTGTCCGTCTGTCACAGCTGATTTTCTCCGAATCTACTGGACCGATTAAGTTGAAGTGGGGTACACACATTAACTTCTGTGACCCAAACACGGACGTGTTACGTTAATAAATTAATTTTGAATATGGAGGTCACTTTTGGGGGGCAAATTAGAAAAAGAAAAAAAAAGTTTTTCCGACTGTACCGTGACATATCAAATGAAAGGGCTTGTTTTAAGAATTTTATGTATATTTTCTTTATAATTTTAAAATAGTACTTATGAAATTATTTAAGAAAATAGATGAAAAATTACCATTATCTCCGAAACTACTGAGCCTAAAATTATGATAAAAATACAGAAAAACCTTTAAGAAAGAAATAAAGAAAAAACATTTATTGGGACTCGCACAGATCACAAATTAAATAAAACACACTCATAGAAACCAAAAATAGAATAAAACCAAAAATAAAACAAAGTAAACAAAAAGAAAATAAAAACAAAGTCCTGTACGAGGCCAAAAGGTCCGTATCTCATAAGAAGTCTGTGGTCTTAAAAAAACATGGTAAATCACTCAATATTGCGTACAAACTTACATTTGCAGTTGGAATGTATGGGGATCATGTTTTTCAACTACAACGTTAAGTTTGTTTGGATAAATTCATCCCAACTACGGAACCCTACATTGTGCGTGGTCCAACACGTACTAGGCCGGTTTTTTTTTAAATTATTATTAGAAGCTTCTACTTGCTTCGGCCCTCCTGTTATTTTATAAGACAGTTTTCAAGCACTTGCTTATCCGTTTGAGCTGAAATCTAGCACACCTAATGTATTTATCTTTGGTGCCAATGTAATACATAGATACATCTATATGGTAGGTACTATGGAGCTGGTCTGATGTTGCAGCGCGGTAAGAATATTATTATAACTGCCGATGCCGTCTCCTCTCCATTCGTACCGGCGCGCAACAATTCCGTGCTCTGTGGGCCAGAATAACTATATTAACCATAGGAGTGATGGAGATGGAAAGTGACGGAACAAAAAATAAGTTGTTGTGATAAATAATTTAGTTAACCAAATAATATATTGCTTGTTATTAATAAATCAATACAGTTTGCCCTTAAATCCTGTTAACAGTTGTGTAAATTTATTGCTTTTAAAATAATACCACCACAACAAACAAGATAGTTCAGTACATCGAATTTGATTGTCACATCTAGGTATTACAAAGATGGCTAGGTCTGTGTTGGTGATGGTGAGTTTGATTTTGATTTGCTGCTTTCTCCTAAAGTATTTCATGTTTCTGTAACATAATTACGTTTTTGTGAGGTGTGAAATGGGTACAATTCTTTAGGATGAAATAATCACACCAAAAGACCTTTTTTCTGGGTGTTGCGTTTTTAGGTTAATTTTTCACCATTTTCAATGTAATATTGCGGCCGTTTGGTGCGCGCTATCGTGTTAATATTTAGAATTCGTAGGTTTTTATTTAGGTACAGGCGTATACGCCACAGACGGTCCTTCTTGTTTTTCATTTTTTTAGCAAAACCCAAGAGGTACAATTATTTTCAATAGAGGTACTAAATAGAACAATTTGGGTACAATCCCCTCGCGAAATTTCAACAAAATCGGAGATTAGTGCCGTCTGTGGCGTGTGACGCCATTTACCGAGGGTCCCTCGGTACCCTTCGTAATTTCTTCTGTCACGAGATAATACTATAAAGGAGTATCGCTAGTGTACCATTGTACGCCCCCTTGTAGCTACAGGAAAACGATCTCAGGAGAACGGAAACTTTATGAGAAATTTAGAGCGGCATTCACAGATTTTGAAAAAATGTGAAAAAAATGTGTGTGAAAACATGATCGAATAACACCAAAAAATGTTTGTGAAAATTGCTAATTTTCTTGCTGATTGTAAAAAAAAAACAAATTCGGTAAATGCAAGCCAATGTCATGATTGCATGAAAAAGTCATTCAATGTAACAAACCTAACTTAGAGAGATAGGAATGATTCTAATGTTTAGAATTCTGTAAATTTTATACATAATTATCTGTTTAAAGTCGTGAATCATATTTTTATCAAGATACAACCTGACACTCACCTGCAAATAACCAAAAAACGTAAGAAAATTTGCATTTCGCGGGCTATAGCTGTGAATTCACCTTAGTCGCTTAAGATGAGTGACATCTCTCCAAGGAATATACTACTCCCTGACGAGAGCAGCTCACCTTGGTAAAAAGCAACTGAGCAGCGACAGAAATTAACCTTAAAATTTTAAAAAGCTAATATTGAAATATTTATCCAAATAATTATTCATTACTAATAATCGCCACTGGTCTAAATTCGACCCCCTCTACTGACAATCTATACTATTTAAAGATACTACTTACTAATTCCATGCTATTAAAAAGTAGGTACTTCTAAACTTATCCCTCGCTCAAGCTGTCACTTCCTGGTACAAACAGTTTCCGTTCCTTTTCATAAAATCACTCCCACAGAAAGCGAGAGGAAAGATGTTACACATCATAAACTGCAAGTTGGAATTTCACTTCGGCTCTTCGATCACAACTTCACCTCCCAATCATAAAGCATTCTGGTCAAATGCTCTAAGATAGACAAGCCTCCAATACGAGTAAGAGGAGGCAGGTAGAATACCTCCTGAGTATAAGTGTTCTGTGTAGAATACCTTCCACTTATCTCCCCAAAACTACTGTACAAATAGGTATACATAAAACGGAACAACAGTCACACTTTATGTCCTTGTCCAGGCAAATCACTGTCCATTCCAAGGTTGCCTGGAAGTGATCGCAGAATGCGTTATGACCGCCCATTGTATTACATATTTTGTAGTGTTTGATTTATTTTTTGTTACGTATTTTTGTGCTGTACACACGGCTACACATCAAGCTATACAATTCCAGTTTACGCTGATCTCGCACTGTACGTAAATCTTATACAATGCGAATTCAGCTTATACTGGAAATGTATAGCTTGATGTATAGCCGTCTGTACAATAAAGTATTTATAAATAAATAAATGGAAGTAAATATGTGGTAGTAGAACTTTGAAGAGTTTTTGATGTGAAACATCTATAGGCGCACGTAAAACCTATTGCTGGCGGGGCGACGCATATGCTGCGTGGCGAGTGGCGCGGTCCCCCCGCTACGCGACCCTGACCTTTTTTTAGGGTTCCGTACCCAAAGGATAAAACGGGACCCTATTACTAAGACTCCCCTATCCGTCTGTCACCAGGCTGTACTCAAGAACCGTGATAGTTACAGCTGAAATTTTCACAGATGATATATTTCTGTGGCCGCTATAACAACAAATACAAAAAAACAATAAAATAAATCTTTAGGGGGCTCCCATACAACAAACGTGATTTTTTTTATAGATAATGGTACGGAACCCTTCGTGCGCCGACTCGCACTTGGCCGGCTTTTTTTTCGATGTTTCACATCTGCTAGGCGTCTCGTGACGGCTCACAATTTTTTTTTAAATGCATTACAGTAAGGTATGAAAGGTACTAATAAAATATAATTAATAGAATAGGTAGATTACCTGCACTTATTTGTTTACTTTCTTGGTCACACTGTTGTTGCTTGCAATATTTTATATCGAACGATGGCAACACGCAGCTTACTGTCATTCGGATTACGAAATTGTTGCTACTGTGTGTCCGATATTTTGCTAATATGTGGTACGAAATTCTGCCCAGCGCCTTCATTATCACGGCTGCCCTAGGTTTGCCAGGCTGGGGTCTTTATCACATTCACAATTTAACAATAGGCAATGTAAGTTCACTTATATTATTATCATGTTAGATAACAACCCCCCTGCACTCAGCAGTGTCTTATTCCATAGATCTTATAGAGCTGTTCTTATTTTATTATCAGTTCAGTTTGGGTTCACAGATAATATAATAATGTGGTAGTCACAAATCATGGTCAAAATCATCAGTTGTACACAGGAAATGTAACAATTTATCTAAAATGTATAGGTTTACAGGTGCTGCAAGCTTTTACTGCGTAACGTTTAGTGAGTAATAAAAATCTTGAGCTGCTGTTAGATTAAAAAGAATTAATTTTGTTTTGCAGCACTACAGACGCAACCTCGATGACAGATGGGACCGTCAGCTGTACCAGAGGGACCTCAGACTGACTGGAAATCCCTACAAAGTTGCAGTAAGAAACATTTGTTTAATACTGTTAATGTAAGGTAATATCTGTATATTACCTTACATTTCAACTGAAGTAATAAATGCAATATTAAGTTACCAAAGATCACCAAGAAATCAATTAGTGCTTAGAAGTATATTTTATTGATATACCTACCTATCAGAAGTAGTTTCTAAAATAATAATTTCTTATTTTCAGGGACTAGAAACAATTAAGGATGATGAATGTGGTAGGTACAGCAGAACAAATCTCACACAAAAACTATGTGCTTCAGCAATCATTGTCTACCTCTGGAAGTACAAATGTGGTTGATGAAAACTTATTACTTCTTAATAAAGAACCCCCACTGAGACAAAGCTAGTAATAACTAGCTTTGTCTCGGTAACACAAAGATTACTGGAGTGCATACCTTTTCTGACAACTATACAACCAATGAATTATACATAGTCCACAATCTTCCGTGCCTCGGAAAGCTGTTGGTCCCGGCTGTCATTAGTGGATCTTTGACAGATGTTATGGGTCGTCTGAAGCCCAAAAGTCAAACAAATAGTCTTGGGTATCTTATTAGGCTAGGCAGATGATACCTCCATAACAGTTAAAGGGTCATCATCATCATTCATAGCCGAAAGACGTCCACTGCTGGACACAGGCCTCTCCCAATAGGAAAGGTGTGGAGTTGCCATAATCACCAGCAGACAGATAGGGTATTATTTCTAAAATAATCTTTTTATTTTCAGATGAAGGGAAAAAGCAGTAAAGATCCTAATCAAGAGACCTAATTAAATTATGTACTAGATATTTCTGTTGTTAATAAATTGCTTTTAATGTGTCTTTTCTTTTATAACAAAATAATAGGTTCTCTTATACCCAGTGTTAGTTACTTTCATATTGAAAACAAAATAATACCTACACAACAAATTTTGCATTAAAAAGAAAGTTTGCATTTGAAACATCCTTATAATTAATTCAGTACATGGAGGAATGTAAACATCCTTTGATCAACCAACTAGTATTCCTAAGAAGGCAGGTATAGTATACCATTCAGGAACTGGTGCAGCAATGCAATGCCTATAACAGAATGAGGACAGTCTTAGTTTGTTTCTGATAGTAATATCTTCTCGCTGCGCTTCAGTATAAGTAGTACATTTCTGATAGTAATATCTTCTCGCTGCGCTTCAGTATAAGTAGTACATTTCTGATAGTAATATCTTCTCGCTGCGCTTCAGTATAAGTAGTACATTTCTGATAGTAATATCTTCTCGCTGCGCTTCAGTATAAGTAGTACATTTCTGATAGTAATATCTTCTCGCTGCGCTTCACTATAAGTAGTACATTTCTGATAGTAATATCTTCTCGCTGCGCTTCAGTATAAGTAGTACATTTCTGATAGTAATATCTTCTCGCTGCGCTTCAGTATAAGTAGTACATTTCTGATAGTAATATCTTCTCGCTGCGCTTCAGTATAAGTAGTACATTTCTGATAGTAATATCTTCTCGCTGCGCTTCAGTATAAGTAGTACATTTCTGATAGTAATATCTTCTCGCTGCGCTTCAGTATAAGTAGTACATTTCTCGAAAAGTCTACTCTTATCTTCATCCAAATATCTTCTGAATTTATCCACAAATACATCCTCCTCAGGTTCGATTTTGATTTGACTTTCATTTGTTTTTATTATAGGTTCTGAGTTAGTCAAGTTATCACATTCATTTGTTTTAATTACATATTGTTGTGATCTAATAAAATGAAAATCTTCACCATCAGAAAGATGTTTTTTTCTATAATGTAGGTGCATATAATATCTTCTTACAAAGAATTGGTCACACATAGGGCAAACAAATACTCTATTATGCTTACTCAGAACCATTGTATTCAATCGGACAAGTCTTAGCCTTAAAATTTTTACGTTTTCATTTGATCTATAATTAGATCTTGAAACAGATTTCATAGCAGGTTTATTCATGAATCCTTTACATTGTAGGTTTTGAAACTTGCGGTAGGCAAGTAAACCGGTACTTGCAGTGCTAAATGAGTTATATCCTTTGTATTCAAAGCTTTTTGTATTTATGTATACAAAACTGGCTTTAATACTTTTCGAATTAGTTTGACATATTTCAGTACCATTCTTGAGACCGTCTATTATGTGGCCAAGATTCTGTGAATTATCTCTACATTTTGTGTAGAACTTGTAACTGTTTATTGCTCCTGACGAACATTGATTGCATACTGCGTTAAATATTGATAGTTGGTCACTTATCTGAAACAAAACTTGGGTATGACTACAACTTAACATTCAAGGGCTACTTCTAACTAACAAATTAGGTAAGTACCTCTCTTCTTGAAAGCGGTTGTCAACATTTAATTATCATTATTAGGTAGGTTTATAAAAGTAAAGAAGTTCAGCAGGCTTTGAGCAGCAAATTGAAGGCTTGTTGTAATTTCAATTCCAAGTTCCAACACAACAGAACATCTGGCAAAGTCATACTTTGACTACCCAAGTAGGCAAGTACCCATAGCATAGAGGTATTTCGGTCTATCTATCTATTCCTCATTCATTGGACAGCGGCCGTGATGGGTAGGTTGCTCTCGTTAGAGAGAGAGTAGGTAGTATATTCCTTGGTAGGTTGATTACTATGGCTGCTAATACAGTTCAGTATGAAAACAAGATAAAATCAAGTTTTTTACCTCCGGACCCAAGATACTCTTAAGAATATCAGTCATGTATACTTCGTCGTAAGTATTATCGTGTTTCTTTACAATAACCTTGTCTTCTATGTGAACCGCGGAGTCCGCTACGGTTTTGAAGCATAAGCAACAGAAATGGTTTCGTCCTAGTATCATGCTGTTAACAACACTTCCCTTTATTTGTTTCATTTTGAAGAACAGATTTTGGTGCACTTTTCATCTAACAATAATTTCTGTTTTGAAACTCGTGCGAACTGCAAAATCAAAACAATCGTGAGTCGTGTCGTCACTTTTTTAAACCATAAATCGTAGTCTGTGCCATAAATAAAGAAAAGTTTTTTTTTTCAAAACGCCTCACAATCCTTACATCCATCCTTGTCTTTGAGTACTCAATACTCAAAGATCCTTGTAGAGGCTTGTAGCATATTCACAGAATAAGTAATAGTATTAAGGCTTCCACAGAACAGCGCGACACGCGACGCGACACAAATGCCCCACGTGTCGCGCGACGAGCGGTGCCTTTGTATCGCGTCGCGAGTCGCGCCGGTCTGTAGAAGCCTTTTAAGGCGACGATAACCGCCTTTTAATAAGTTTATACTGAAGATCACGTCTAAACGAGTAGTGTTAATGATTTGAAAAAATTTGAGCATTTTCTCAATAACTGACTATGTGAATATTTTAGATTATGTTTATAGTGACATTAATTTGTAAAGTTATGTCTAACGCGGACAAAAAACTGAGAATGGCGCAAAATTTAACAAGCGTATTTTTCTGAAACCTTCACCAATTTAAAGATAATTTAATTATTTATCTTTAAGTATACGCGTTTTATTAAAATACCTTTTAGTTTTTGTATAATAAATTAATAATGCGTCAAATTGGGGACAGCGCTCCTTGATGGCCGAGTCCTATTACTGGCTGAACGTACGACGCGTTGCGTGAGCTCAGTACAGAACACGCAAGCTAACTACTCAAGGTCACTGGCATATATCTCCGTCTTAACCTTAATAAGGTATACGTGCATGGCATTGTATAAGTCGTGGGCACAGATTAAGTAGGTTAGTGTTCAGTGAGCAGGCAACATCGCGCGATATGACGTCACGTATTCAATCTTCATTCTGAGTCCGCGTCCGTGTATCACCTGGGTCAGTTTCCCTCACTCGTCAGTTTATTTAATTCACCAGTATCGTTGATTAGGTAGTCAGTTTTGTGGATTAGACAGTCGCGTCAATTCGACAATTTCCAGTGTTCGCCAGATTCGTTGATTCGTCAGTTTAGTACACTCAACGAAAAAGATATGTTTACGTTTAAAGCCGACCCTTGGTGAAAGCCTACAGCCAGACTGAACTCTGACTCTTCCCAGGCAAACGTTTCTCTTTCAAGGCCCACCACAACACGCCACGAGGTACCCTATCAATCCTATCATACGCTCTCTCCAGATCAATGAACATCATGTGCAAGCTTGTGTGCATGTCTGTACTTCTCGCACAATTGGCGGAGAGCAACAGTGGCGTCCATTGTTCCTCGACCTGGCATAAATAATAATAATAATAATGCTTTATTATCAGGCAACTAAGGCCCATGGATAAAATACACAAATATGAAGGCAGAGGGTCCAACATCTTAAATGAAAGTAAGAAATATAGCAGAAGTCAGCCTTTATTTCCACAACTTATTAATTCACTGTAATAATAGTTTAATTCAGACTACAGTATCTAAGCGCTACAACATGTGCACCGGGCCGAGCCTACGACCAAAGAGTAGAGTAACTATATAACGACAAGAATGATCCCCTCCTTTTTTTTTTTTTTTTTGTATGGCATCTCGTAGCAGACCTAGAGAGGTCGTTGCTACTTAACCGGATATTCCTGTGGCTGCCCTAAGGTTTTTAATCTTAAAGCCTCCAGCCAGGGCGCAAATTATATATATTAAAACTAAACGACAGCGCACTAAGGGCACCCCCTGTGGGGTACGGACCTCGGCTCAGGGCGTCGTTGGGGGATCACAAAATTAGTAACAATTTGGGGACGGGCTGGATCAACATTTTGATCATGATTATTATCAGGGGATATTATATTTATTGCTACGGCGCTCTCAGCCTCTAACCGGGCGGCTGGCGCATCGACATTCAAGGGACGGGGGGGAGGACTTTTATTACCATTTACTCGGGAAGTTCGCGTGGTACCTCGGCGGCGAGGACAGAAGGTCGGTTTGTGTATTTTGTGCACTGTACTCGTGGCCCTATTGCTTTCCTGAAGGAGAGTGATGGGGTCATCCGGATCTAAGAGAGTGTGCCTCGGTCGGCGAGTCTGACTAATGGCAGAAGGCCTGTAACTAGCGGCCTGCACAACCAAGGGGTTGCGATGACGTTCCGCGGATTCGAAAAAGCGCTTTGCAAGGCGCTTCATAAACTGTTTGATGGTAGGCATCTTAAGGTCTACGTGAAGTTGTTCGTTCCGAACGAACCAAGGAGCTTTCGTAATTCTACGGAGAAATCGGTTTTGAAGCGTCTGCATCTTATGAATGTGATATGACTTTGCGTGAGCGAAGACTACGCAGGCGTAAGTCATGATCGGTCGGATCCCCTCCTTGCTGCGCGCTTGCTTATGTAGAGCGGCTCGAGTAGTGGGGATAGTGGGGAAGCCTAAGTGACACATTGCAGTGCGTAACTCGGCCCGTTGCACGTGCTGTTTACAATGGTGACGCCGACAAATATATTATCTTACAAAATAATAAACTATTACATAAACATTAACTAAGTAGTACGTGGGGTCAGCGACGTATTGCGCTGAGTCGAGGTGTCATGTAACCTTCCGCGGAAACGCAGATACACGTCTTCGGCCAAAATTCTTCCTTCATGAAGGTCTCCAGGTAATGAGTCGGAACGCGCACCACAAAAGATTTAAAGTTAATTTTGTGGCGCGTCTCCAAGTTCTCGACTCTTAAGGTGAACTTGGTTTTAACCATTATGTACTCCACGATCTCCTCTGCCTTCATGGAGTGATGAACTGGTTCGGGGTAATCTCACTCTCTATTACTTTCTCCCAGGCATACCTTCCTACTGTAGGTATGACATGAGCTTTATCCCTCGATAGCTGTTGCAGTCCTGTACATCACCTTTATTCTGTTCAGGCTCAGAATGACCCTTTCCCAAAATGTCCCTCGGTTTCAAATAGTCCATTTCCCGAAATCATCCCCATAATGTCCATTTCCCAGAAGGTCCCTTTCCCGAAACGTCCATTTCCCAAAATGCCCCCTTCCCAAATGTCCCTTTCTCAAAATGTCCCTTTGCCGAAATTACCTTTTTTCAAAATGTCCCTTTCCTACGACAGCTACGCGTTTAAACTAGGAATATTTAAATAACATAACCCAAGTAGTCAATCAACTTTTAATCACTTAAAATATAAAACCAAAACAAAAACAAACAGTCAAAAGCATTTTATTTACATACTAATAAATCAAAACGTCAAAAGCCAATAATTGAACACGAGAATCTAAAACTGAACATAATTATTTAAACTGGTAATACACAATCACATAAGTATACTATAAAACAAAAAAAATAAAAGCCTTTATTTACATAAATAAAAAATAAAAGTAAAAAGTTTATTCATCAAAAAAGTAACAATACAATGTGACATTATTCGGTGAGCCACAAACTAAGCATTGCTTGTGTCTTGTGGCTCTGGAGTGCGAATTTTACAAAGTTAATTACATTACAATTTGAGGATGTAAGTATTTTTTTTACAGATAGGTTAAAGTAAAATTAAATTAAATAAAAATTGTGCGGTTCTGAACACAAAATAAAAGAGCAATGATCAAGGTTGGGCTTGTGCTGTGGTGTGTGTGAGTGCATGTATGCGTGCGTGTGTGTATGTGTGTGTGCGTGTGAGTGTGTAGGTGCTATATCAAGGCTTCCGTGTCGATGATAATTTTAAAAGAGCTGAAGTTAGGGTTTTCTTACAGGTCGTAATTGAGCAGTCCTTTAGATCGAAGAGTTTGCTAACTTTAGTGTAAGTGTTGGGATGGGAAAAATTGGTACATCGTCTAGCTAGTTCAGATTTGGCATTTGGTATGGGTACTCTGAAGACACGCTTGTTTATTATGTCGCTATAGTCTAGCCGTTTTTTTTATTGTTGAGTGATATTAAGCGTTGCTTGGAGTACGAATATTTGTCGTACCCTGAGTACTTGAAACTCATGGTAGACAAGGTCTGTAGGGAATCTGAATGGTTTTTTTAGTGCAACCTTGATAAGTGCCCGTTGCGCCCTCTCTAACGTTATAAATGTGCTTTTACCAGCGCGTCCCCAAATGCTGATACAGTACTGTATAGTGTATGATCGACTGGCAGAGTGCAAAGTAGACCATTCGCAAGATATCGATAGGGGTACAGTCGCGAAGTTTTTTCCAGACGTGTATTAGTTTTCGTACTCTGGAGGAGAGGGCATAAATGTGGGCTTTGTTGTACGTTAAGTTGTTGTCTATGGTTAATCCGAAATATTTAATCGTGTCAGTACGTTCAAGGACCGTGCATACGCAGGGATGGTGTGGGAGTTGTGTAGCAATATTGTGTTCCTGTGGGCAGGTGTGTATTTTTAAGGACACGGTTTGAGAGGCACTGGAGGAGCTTGTTTTGGAGAAAGCGATATATTTACTTTTAGTAGCATTTAGTGTCAGTAGATTAGTGTCTAGGGATTGCGCTATTTCGGAGAGGCCTTGTTTCGCCAGTCGATACACTTGGTCCCATGACGCGTCGTGGAAAACGATGGCTGTGTCGTCTGCGTAGGATATCACTGTAGCGTTTCTAAGGGGGTGATTTACTACGTCTTTAATGTAGAGCATAAACAACGTTGGGCCAAGGCTACTGCCCTGCGGAATGCCGAACGTGATAGGGAGCGGCCTGCTTTGGTGACTGCCTATTTTACAATATTGATACCGCGATGTTAAGTAGCTGCGAAACCATTCTAGAGGTGTTCCTCTTATACCCATTGCGTCAAGTTTATTCAAGAGCAGTCCAGGTGACATGGTGTCGAATGTTTTTGCCAAATCAAGAAAGACACCCACACAGCATTCTCCATTTTCTATGTGGTGGGAGACTTGATTTGTCAAAAGTGACACTGCGTCTTCAGTGGACCTTCCCCGGCGAAATCCGAATTGCCTATCTGAGATAATGTTGTGCTTCTCTACAAAATTTACTAGTAAAAAACAAAACGTCAAAAGCCAATAATTATCCACGTGATATCTAACTGTTTGACGGCGGGAGCGTGGGCGTAGCGACATTAGGGTCACCGTCATTGGTTATTGGTGCGGGTTCCATGAGGTAGGTGGGTACTCAGGCAAACCAGTAAAACGTAGGTTGTTGCGCAAATCACAGTCACGTTTTAATCAACAATTTACAGTCGTTCGTAAGTAGCAAAAGAACAAAGCTTGTACGGTGAACGTGACAGTTTCGATCGTATGATCTGATGGCGTCAGCTACAGCAATGCGAATGAATCTCCCGATGTTTGATCGACTCTGTCCGCGTGTAGGTATGGCGGGAAAATTAAAGCGCCACCTCACGGCGTTCACCGTACTAACCGATCAACCAATGAGAATTAAGTTAGTGTGACCAATACTATGAAATCAGCGGGAAGTAATATTCAGATAATGTTGTCGTCTTGAAATCGTTTGCGACGACACGGCCAAACTGATGAGTCACACGTCCTCGTGTGTATCTGTAACAAAATTCTCATTTGTAGCAAAACTCTTGCTCGGCTTAACCTGACTACAAGGTAAACATAAAAATAAGAAGTTCGAAAGATACCTCACAAGTAAACATAATCAGAATAAACTTTAATTATTGTACAGTGAACAATACACAAAAACACAACACTAATATGACCCGGCTGCTCGGCAGCGTAGTCTCATTGAGACCCAAACAGTAGTCTTATTCAGACCCGGACAATAGTCTTATAGACCCGAACAGTAGTCTCACAGAGACCCAATAGTAGTCTTATTGAGACCCAAGCAATAATCTTATAGACTCAGCCACCATACATCTAGCCGCGCATGGCACCCTGAACGACTCATAGAATCGCAGTTACAACTACGACCAGACTGTACAGTTTGATTAACAAAGGGTAGGTTATACCTACTTAGTCATTTTAGTGTGCGTGAGAATAAGAATTCAAAAAATAGCGGAAGTGCTTTCACTATCATTATCTGCATTGGATTCTAGGTCAACAATCAGTTCAGATGGAGCTTCACATTGAGGCATCTTTCTAAGACGATCGTGGGCATACTTATAGGTTCTGTTACTGGTCAATGATTTCAAAGCGTAACGATCGCCCTCAAGTACATCAGTTATTTGAAATGGACCTTTATATTTCGGATCTAATTTTGTTTGGTTTCGCTCTTCGTTTTGAATAAGAACCAGGTCACCGACATTAAATTTGACTAATTTAGCCTTATTACTATCAAAACGGGACTTTTCGTAATTAGAACTTCGTTCGATGTTGTGGGCTGCGTGCTTTCTCGTTTCAGAAATATCTACCTCAACTTCAGTATCGTCAGCAGTCAAAAGATTCAGTGGTCTAGCTACGCGACCGATCATAAGTTCTAGGGGACTCGCCTTTGTCACTCTATTTACAGTGCAATTTAACGCCAGTTGTACCTCGTCAAGAGCTTCCTGCCACGACCTTTGCGATGTTTCTACTGCAGTAAGCATGCTTTTTAGTGTACTCATCACGCGTTCTACCTGACCGTTCGCTCGGCTGGACCCTGTCGCAATTAGATGTAGGTGAATGTTATGCGAACTACAGTATTCCTTAAATTCTTTACTAGCAAAACAACGACCTTGGTCTGCTATTACGCGTGAGGGTGCACCAAAGAGAGCGACACTAGATTCGAGCGCCTTGACGACACTAGTGGTGTCAATACGAAGCGTATGATAAAGAAGCACAAATTTTGTGAACGCGTCTATCAACACTATCACGTACTCTTTTTGATCGTTTTTACCGCTTAATTTGCCGGTAATATCGGCATGCACTGTATGCCAGGGGACAGTAATTTTAGGGATGGGGTGAAGCTCTGCCTGGATACGCCCGGAATGAGACTTTGAAACTTTGCACGTGATGCAATTGTCTACGAACTTACGTACGTACTTAGCCATACTGTCAAACCAGTAATGTTCATACACTTTCTCTAATGTTTTATCAGCGCCAAGATGCATAATCAACTCATGTACGTGATTTATAACGGACCATCGAAACGCACGCGGTACTATCGGCAGACAACGCGTGCGATTATTTCTTTGTACTTTACGATGCAATACACCCGATCGCAGCTCATACGTCTTGGCAATGTCGGCAGGGAGTTGATTTTCTTTGAGCTTTATGACAATAGCTTGAATTTCATCATCTCGCAACTGTTCAGCCAATAGCCAATTTTCTGACAGAGTTGTAAGGTCAACTCGTTTTTGTTGTACCCGCTCGACCGTTGACACATTCTTAGGTAATGCGGGTAGTTCGGGCAAAGGGTTGCGAGATAAGAAATCAACATGGCTCATCCGTTTACCCTCCCTGTAGACAATCTCAAAATCATATGACTGTAAGCAAGCCCAATAACGATGGACTCGCGGGGAAAGATCGACTTTGTTGTGAGATGCTTTCAGAGAGTTACAATCAGTAACTACTACAAAGTGACGTCCCTGAAGGTAATGATGGAAACGTTTTACAGCCTTCACCACCGCCAGAGTTTCCAACTCATAAGAGTGGTATCTCGACTCGGCGTCCGTGGTTCTTCGGCTGTAGTACTCAACAACGCGCAACTGACCATCTACTTGTTGAAATAAAATACTACCATAACCAATAGCACTCGCATCAGTGTGTAATTCAACCGGCAGGTCAGGGTCAAAAATCGTAAGTACGGGTGTGTCGGTTAAAACAGAAATAATTTTCTGTCTGACCTGTTCATGCTCAGGTTTCCAGTTGAATTGGACACTGGTGTTCAAATGAAACAATGGGAGCATAATGAGTGAAAAATTCTTCACGAATTTTCGAAAATAGGAAGCTAGGCCTATAAATTGTCTTAATTGAGAACTATTTTCGGGAGGGGGGAGCTTACTAAGCGCCTCTACTTTACGAGGGTTTGGGCGGATCTGTCCTGAAGAAATATCGTAACCCAAAAACTCAACTCTTTGTTTGAGGAAAGAACACTTCGAGAGGTTTAGTGAAAAACCAGCATCGGTCAAAGCAGTCAAAACTTCACGTAGCCTAGTAAGTCCTTCCTCTACGCTGGTTGAGGGTACCATAATGTCATCTAAATATAGTATCGCATATGAAAAAGCTAAAGGCCCCAGAGCATTGGATACTGCTCGCTGAAAAACACTGGGCGCATTGCGCAAACCGAAGGGCATGGCTAGGTACTCAAATTGCCCGTCCGGTGTCACAAATGCCGTGCGCTCAATGCTTTCAGGGTCCAGGATCTGAATTTGATTAAACCCACTAGCACAATCTAGGCAAGTAAAATAGTTGGCGCCATTCAGTCTAGCTATTTGATCATCTATGCGCGGGAGTGGAAATCTATCTGGCACCGTATTCGAATTTAACTCTCGATAATCTATTACCATACGCTCTGAACCATCACGCTTTTCTACGAGAAGAATCGGGCTAGCAAACGGGGAACTACTCGGTCGTATTATGTTTGCATTCAACAACTCATTTATTTTGATACGCACTACCTCCCGTTCGCGGGGACTGAATCGGTAAGGGCGGCGGTAAACAGTACGAGTTGGATCTTTTAAACGAATTTTCATTTCGCCTGTCGTAACCCGAGTTAATGGTAAACCATCAATAAAACCAAAAGAAAATTCACTCAATACACGCGCAAGACTATCTCTAAAAGCGGGCGGAACGTCGGTTTCAATTGAACTCAAATTAATTTCTGTTACCGCGGCAAAACAAGAAACCGGTTTTGTTATTATTAGACGCCCTCTCGCTAACGTAATACTCAGATCATAATTTAAAATATCAGAGCCTAACATTATGTTATGCGGCATAAATTCATCTGGAACGATAAGAAATGACAAATGTAAACAGTGCCCGGCAATAACTACCTCACATAAAATTTTGTCGGTACAGTAAACATAAGCGTTACCAACGCCTGTTAATCGTATGTTAGCAACGGAACGCTCTCCTATGAATTTATGCGCGATACTTTTCTTTACGAGAGAACACTCAGCACCACTATCGAAATAAAAAATGTACGACTCACCGGACTGTGTTAGCTCTCCACGTACACCTTGGACTTGGCAGTAGTTGACTCTTCGTTCCAGGGCCGCGCCGCTGTTGCTGCTGGTGTTGCTACTGCCTGCTGCCTTGTTCGTCTTCGGGCAGCGAGGTGCGATGTGACCTTGTTCTCCACAGCGGAAGCACGTGACATTCTTCTCAGGATCCGATGACGTAGGCGTAGTGGTAGAAGTGGTCCTTTGTGTAGCAAGCGCCTGATTACTTTTACGTAAACGACAGTCGATTGCTTTGTGTCCAATCTTATGACAATAATTGCACTGGAACGGCGGCGGCGTCGGCGTGTTACTTGCCTTTGTTCGTTTAGCGTCCAAAGTGGTGTTGTCGACGTGTCGATCATATTTTCTTTTTAACGAAAATGCGTTTAATTCTTGAATCAACTTCGTTCTTGTTTTGATTTCCGTAGTAAAAGCTAGTCGGTTGATTCTACTATCTATTTTCGCAATGTGAGCAAGTACATACGATACAGCTATCTCCTCGCAGCTCATGTCCTTCCATTTAGCAAGAAGTGACGTCATCAAACGGCTTGCGTATGCAGCTAAATTTTCACCCTCATTTTGTTGACTATTGTTGGCGTTAATTATAGTCGCTGCACAGGTTTCCGCACAATCATATCGTGCTAGGAAAAGGTTCTTGAACTGGCTCCAGGTCATACCAGTATGCGATACCTGAGAAAGCCATGTCGATGCACTTCCTTTCAGAGATTTGCTAAGCGCGATAATTAGCGCACCTCCTTCCAAGGGATGTTCTGTGAGGCAAATGTCCACCGTTGAGCTCCAAGAACGTGGATCGACGTCTGGTAGGTCTGGGTTGAACTCTGGCAGCTTAATTGAATCTGACTTTGGCACTGATCCTCGTATGGCTTCAATCATGCGCATGGTAATCTGATTTTGCTGCTCGAGAAGCTGGCGCCAATAGATATCGGTGGTAGGCGCCCGAGCTGATCCCACTTCTGATGACGGCGGGAGCGTGGGCGTAGCGACATTAGGGTCACCGTCATTGGTTATTGGTGCGGGTTCCATGAGGTAGGTGGGTACTCAGGCAAACCAGTAAAACGTAGGTTGTTGCGCAAATCACAGTCACGTTTTAATCAACAATTTACAGTCGTTCGTAAGTAGCAAAAGAACAAAGCTTGTACGGTGAACGTGACAGTTTCGATCGTATGATCTGATGGCGTCAGCTACAGCAATGCGAATGAATCTCCCGATGTTTGATCGACTCTGTCCGCGTGTAGGTATGGCGGGAAAATTAAAGCGCCACCTCACGGCGTTCACCGTACTAACCGATCAACCAATGAGAATTAAGTTAGTGTGACCAATACTATGAAATCAGCGGGAAGTAATATTCAGATAATGTTGTCGTCTTGAAATCGTTTGCGACGACATGTTAATATAATTATCTATACTCACACACACAATCACATAATTAGAATATAAAAAAAAAACTTTTAATTAAGTACATAGTTATCATCACGTGGATAATTATTGGCTTTTGACGTTTTGATTTCATCATTTCAGCCGAAAGACGTCCACTGCTGGACTTAGCCCTCCCCCAAAAAGGGGGGATTTGCCATAATGGCCACGCTTGGCAAGCGGGTTAACGATCGCAGTATGGTTTTAAAAATGCATAGAGAAAGCTGCTGCCCATTCTCGAAACGAAACGTATTCAATTAAATCAAAATGAACGAAAAATAAAGATAGCTTGTGTAGTTGTGTCTCAATGAATTGCTTCTGCTTCTGGCTCGTTGGATAAAGAGCGAGGCATGCGGGATAGCAGAGCGTGACCCGATGAAGTCCGGAAGTTCGGAGTTCAAACTCCGGATTGTGCGCACAAACCAATGGCGATTGGTGAACTGTGGCCGTTTCGAGGTACTTTATTTAGATAAGGAGAGGGTCCTATATTAAGAGGTTTTTATAATATTAGTGATGTTCCCATTTAATTTTCATCTTTTGTGAAGTGGATTTTTTGTTGAATCTATGGTTACCATTCCGAATTATGCCATAGTCGCTCGCAGCGCTTGCCCCCCTATTAGTAATCTGTGGCTTGCCCTCGGAACAACTAAATTGTTCTGACCGCTAGCCGCTCACATCAATAATTTGCGTTCCGTTATAATTAACACGATTATGACAGTAGAGAGCTGTCAACAACTCTGAACGCTTGTGATCGCACTCACAGTGCTCGCTCATCGTCAAAGCCCTAAACATTGCACAAGAAAGATCGCTTAGATATTTTTATGAAAATGCAGTGATAAAGAGGATGACGAAGTTTATAAATAAGCGCGTTTATATGCTCCAGGCAAAGATTTACCCTGAAGAAAAATACCATGAATTACTAATAACATAGATGCAACATTAATTAAATATAATGCGCATGAACGTAAAACTCATTGTGTCGCTTAACTTCAAACTTGGATAAATCCACTCTACCCTGTTAGGAGATATTTAAAAAAAAGTGTTAATAGTCTTAATTTCATGAATTAAAACACATTATTTTTTTATTATGGCAACATTATTGAAGAAAACGATCCTGTTTAGCCCATTCCGTATCATTCTTTCAAAAATGTAATATTTAAGTTGGATTTACCTTCTTTTGATATAATGGAATGCAATTTATCTATCTTTGAAAAAACTCAGTGTGGATTTTTTAATTCTTACGGCGAAGTTTTATATTAGGTCGCTTGCGGGCCTTACTAGGTGACACAATTTTAATGGAATTATCCATGGGAACTGTCCAAATAATAAAAAGAAACAATAAAAAGCGGGAGTGAACGGTGTTACTGTCGCAAAGTTTACGTGGACTGACGGACAGCCATGTTGAACAAACGCAATTACCTGATTCGCTCTCATGGATTTAACTACATTTGAAAAAAACTGTCTCATGGATTTATCTGACTTAGATAAAATATTATGATTTTAACGGTTTATTTTCTCAAAAACCATGCGGATTTATACACAACTGATAAAATTGTTTAAAAGAATTTCTTTTTCCGTTTCTTTTGACACCAAAATCTTAAAAAATCTCAGAATTGGATTTATCCGAGTTTGAAGTTAAGCGACATTTTCAGGTTTGCTGTTACGTCTTGGATTTTAATTTATGCCACTGACACTCAGTTGCAGAAACGATCTTTAAATTTTAAAGACTACATTAAACACTAATGTAGCATTAAATCATTGCACAAAACCACTTTTTATTTTATTTTAATGCTCCATTATAATTTAACTAATGAAATGTCAAACCTAATGAAACCGGCCATTTTAAACACTTTTACGTTGCACGTAACTTCATTAGCGCCCATTAGCAGGTGGTGAACTTTAAGTTTGACATTTCAGATTTTTTAATTTTAATGGGCCGAAAAGCATCCATTAAAGAGCAACATTAGTGTTTTCTACGGTACTTTAATGCATTTCTGTAATTGAAAGATGTCTTTAACCAGTCTTTCGTCATTATCTGATTCTTATTTAGTAGATTTACCTCGCCGTCGAATCCCAGACCGAGTGAATTTATTTTTAAAACATGATGGAGAAGAGTTTCGTGTAAGGTATAGAATTTCCAAGGAGGCAGTTCTTCAAATTTGTAACCTACTTGATTAAGATTTAGAACCAGTGACGCAAAGAAAAAAATCCATTAATGGCCTGACACAGCTCACACAGCTTTTAATATGTTTGAGATTTTTCTCCACTGGATCTTTCCAGCAAGTATTGGGTGATTTAAACAGTTTGTCGGAAACAGGTTGGGTCGGGTTGTTTGTCAGTTTGTTTATACAAAAAGTATCCCGTGAACTAGCAAAATTAAGCCACCTCTATATTAAAATGCCAGACCGGACAGAACTACGTAGAGTTGCAGAAGGTTTTTATGAAATTGATGGATTTTCACGTGTGGCAGAAGCTCTAGACTGCACAAATGTTAAAATTATTAGAATAAGGGGGATGCGCTAAGGTAGCCCGCGAAATTCAAATTTTATTACGATTTTTGTAATTTGCAGGTCAGTAACACGTTGTATGTTGATCTAATTATGATTCGCGGCCATAACCCTTAAGGCTTTACAGAATTATAATCATTAGAATATGAATCAGAAGTATAAAAATTGCAAAAAACGTTGGTAAATTTGAATTTCGCGGGCTACCTTAGCGCATCCCCTTAAACCAGATTATTTAAACTAGATTAAACCACAGAGTACACTGAATACACATAAATCAACTAAATTTACTTTATTTTATGCTAAAATTGTGGTGTACTTGTACGTACGGATAATAACAGAACGCAAATGTTCACTCTTTTCGTTCAATATGGTAATTTGTTCCTGGCAATATTATTTAAAGTCTTCTTTAACTAAAGTGGCATTAAAAATGTCTAATGCTATCGAAAATTTGTTTGTGCAACTTCATTAAAGTAATGAATTCATTAGCGATAATGCTGCTTTATGTAATGAAGTGTTAATGGTGAGCTTTCTGCAACTGAGTGTGAGCCCTCTCGTATTTATCTGTAACCATGATTGAAATTTGTCGCCAGTTAGGCTCGTCGGCTATATTCACTTGAATACTCATGGTTGAATTACAGTATATCTTTGTGTATACGCCAAAATTTTCTTCTTTGGTTAGTTGGCGACTGTAGCCAGAAGCACAATTTCTTAAATGCTACGTGTTACAGGTGTTGAGAAGAAGGTTGATGATAAATAATAATCAATTACTTACAATGTTGTATATTGTTACCAGTCCAGCGACACGTACAGAAAGAGAGCAATAATAAAGTTACACGATCTTTTATAACATTTCAAATGACAGTTGTCTACCCTTACTACTTAGCTAACATGAATATTGCAACAGATAATAAACTGTACTACTACTACAAAACAAACACTTTTAAACTAAATATTGTAACAATGCCTTTACAAAAATATAATTGATAAGATATTATAATCTCTTATATATTCTTAACAAAATAATTTAATGGAACTTACAAACTCAATCATTTAGTATTTAAACATCAATCATTTAGCATTTACATAGGTACAATAAATGAGTCAAAGGGCAACAACAAATAAATTAGTCAGCGTGACCTTAAACAAACTTCTACATAATTATACCTAGAGGTATTATATAATACGATAACATACGTTAGTTTAAAGATAAGATGCGAATCAAAACAAAACAGCACAACTGTACTTTTTAACAGCGCTCACGGTGCTAATAATTTGGGGCACGGTCGGCGGTATCGCAAGATGGCGCATGTCATGATCATGACATTGATCATATAAAGGACGATTCACGGGACATCGTTATCGCACTTATGCTAATTCGGAACGGGTATAACCACGCTCTAATCGATTACAGCGCAATTCGGAATGTACCTTAGCAATGTGATGGACACTGACAGGTGACAGTTGACAATGACGTTTGCAGATGTTAATGTTTACACTTTACAATGACAAAATTTAAAGACCGCTCCCGCCGAGTGACCGAGTCTCGCTCGTCTCCCGCTGGCTTGAATATGGATAACTGTTTTGTAGAAATCACAATAGAATTCTTAGCGGTTGCCTTCCACAGCATCCTTTATTACGCATCAGTTTACCCCAAAAGTGTCTTTGAAACTCGTAAAAAGTACAATATTGTGGTGCATCGTTCAATTCATCCTGAAGTGAATCAGTATCTTGATCTGTGCCTGAAAAGTATAGGAGAGTGTTTGAAGAGTGATCAATTAGGTTGTGTGGAGTTTGTAGTTACAGATAAGGAATACAAACCTTTGTTGAAATTTGTGTTTCAATTTGATAAGAACAGTTACTTTGACGAGACAATTGATGCTTATTTGGTACAATGTGAGCAGAATTTGCGGGCTTTTTGCTTAAAAATTTCCTCAGTGAGTAATAACTTTAAAGACTTGCCAGAAGATTACAGTTTCTCAATATACATTCATACCAATGAGTCCAATGCTGTTGCCATGTCAACCAATCCTGAATTTGAAGAGTTCCCGCTTGTTGAAGTTGGTGAAAAGCAAGAGGAGACAGATAGAATAATTCCAATCAGCAGGTTCTCAATGAGAAGTTATGCTGTAGATACTTATGTGGAGTTGAAGTAGTTGTTAGTATTATTGGACAAAAGTAAAAACATAATAATACCCTGTAAGTACCACACACAGCATTTATTTTATGCCTGCTCTGGCTGTAATGTACCTTCGCTCAATAATTGCGAGTTATAAAATTTGATGAGAGATATCTAAGAAATCAAGGAATACATAAGTCATCTGTGGTTCTTTAATAATGTTGAGTGTGTTATAGAAATGTAAGTGTTATTTAATTTAAGTAGATAGTTAATATCACACCTTTGTCCAGTGACCAGATTTAAGGGGATGTAAAACAGTAAACATACAGCCGTTAAGGAAGTGGCACCCTGAATAATTCCTGCAGATTGAATTGGGACCTTGTATGGCTGAACAGGAATTTGTCAATTGTAATAGAAGTGAAACTTTGCAAGTCTGAGAAGAAGCAGAACTTGACTGAATAAAAAGTTTGTTACAAGTGTGCGTGCAAAGTCAGCATAATCTATAGATATAGTTGTAGCATCTATAGTTTTATTAGTAGTAGAATAATTTGTATTTGTTTAGGTCAATATTACAGAACCTCACTCAAGACTAGAGCATTACTTAGCATAGTTCCAACCAATCAAGTGTCATAAATTGGTTTAATAATGCTTGAGTCTATTATTTATTTAACTTCACATCCTTAATAAAATACTCTGCAACATCTCAACAGATACCATCTTCATTCTTCAGTTTTACTTTCAAGCATCTCAATCTAGAGTATATCTCATCCCAGTCCACATAAGCTCCTATTAATTGCCGTACATTACTCTCACTGTCCTCGTACGCGTTCCGACCGTGCAACAACCTTATATTATTAAAGCATAGTATCTCTCCAGCCTTAGTTTTAAACCTGGCGGCGAACTTGTGGTTCAAAGTTAGGAACATGCTATGAGCCTCATACCATGGCTTCACTAACTCAATCGGCCCAGGGAACTGACTACCTCTTTGTGGAATCGAGAAGTTTATTCGAGTTATTTCGCCGTGACGATCTAAGCAGATGACGGGCTCACGATGCAGTTTAAAGAATTCATTGCCATCTTCTGTCCCGACATCCCTCCACTCGATTTCTGTGTCAGTGAGAAGCTTATATTGTTCAGGGTGATTCTCCTTCATATACTCGGCGACATAGTGGCAGTCTGACAGCAAATTCTCACCTCCTCGACTAGCAGTTTGAACTAAACAATGTAATAAATTAGCTCCCGGACAATACTCGTAGTAAGGCAGGTCAGTGTGTAGTTGTAGATTACTCGATAAGTAGGCCACGTTACTCGTATTCGGGACATTCCGCACAACAAACTTGACACCGTAATGTGTCCTCTTAGTAAATCCAATTTTATTCACAACTGCATCTATAGCTGTTTCAGAGTCTGGAGTGTTCTGAATCAACGCAACTCCATAAACAGATAACTTGTATAGCCAGTTGTACAGAGCTTCGTCCGAATTTAATACATCGTTGTAATCATGTTGGGAAAATATTTTATCGAAGTCTTCTCCATGCCACGTAATCTTCATAGGTTTATAGATAGTTTCGCTGTAATTCTTCTGATTTTCTGGCGTGAAACCTCTGATTTTGAGCCAGTTCAAATTGTATTCAGATGTGTGTCCGTCGTCCCAGGTGACTTGCAGAGAATTTTGGTTCTTCGAGACGTCTTTCGGCTTTACATTCAGATCGAAATTGCTCCAATCCAGTATCCGGCTTTTGGCTGAGGTATGATAGCACTGTTCACACTGGCAGTTTTCTCGTAACCACACGTAGGGGAATTGTAAAGATTCGCCGCGAATGTTTACGTTTAGTAAATCTTCTTTTTTTTTGTATAGCACATTCCGAATGTGAATTAGTTTGATACACGAAGCATTTGGCAACGATTTGGTAAAGTATTTTGCCCTCGTAGCGAGTCTCAAGGCGAACATGTCGACGTGTCGCCGAGCTAGCGAGCGCCACACTGAGAATGAGATATAATTTATATTCATTAGGTTAATGAACTGGGATGTGGCGCTATGTACCTACAATACAAACACACGGTAGTGTGGTTCAAACAATATTTGTGTGAGATAACGATTTGTCTAGCAGACAATTTGGATACGCTAGTTTAGAAAGGCAAAGGCTTAGAGAGGCTCGTGGCTAAGTAATACCAACTGCAAGAGTCGATCGGGTTAAGCTACGCTTGGCGCGGTTGGTCCGTGGATGGGTGATCTTTACATACCGAGACCACCCTCCGTGCCTCGGGAAGTTCGCTGAGCCGTTGGTTTCGGCTGTCATTCGTGGAACTCAGTAGTTACGGGTCGTCAGAAGACCGATAGTCTGACAGTCTTAGCAAAGGGTATGGTATTACTTACGCAGTAACTGGGTTTTGGTGTTGTGTGTTGTTGGCCGTACGATACCGGACGTAAAGAATAGCACCATCCTATTTCTTCCCGTGGGTGTCGTAAACGGCGACTCAGGGACTTACGTTCTCTATGCGTTTTAACACACTATACTGCGATCGCCAACCCGCCTGCCAAGCGTGGCGATTATGGCCAAATTATGGAAAAAGGCTGACCAGATGATGAGTTTAGAAAGGCATAGGATAAGTTCCATCTTCCCTCTAAGTATACTTATTGAATGCTGTAACTGCCTACTTCAAGATACATTACTGTCTACCTAATTATTAACTTAGTTACCGCATGTTCTTGCAAACTCACAAAATCAAAAGAACGGGGAACGTCTGTTCATAAGTGTGTTTACCGGAGCTCTAAACCGGCCTTCGTGTAGTCCCGACCGACCTTATTGTTGCTGTATAATCTTAATAAATAATTATCTCAGAATGTACTTATTAGGTACTCAAAGAATTAAAGAGATAAAAGATCAACTGACATTTTGTTTCACTTTCGCGTTAGTTATCTCGCTAAATGAGACTGGTACAAAGTTCCCTACTTGACGAACTGACATGACCTTGAATCGTTCCAGTTCTCGCTCGCAAAACATACCTACTTACGTTGTAAACTGATTTAAAACCAACTGACACGAGCGGACAAAGCGAGCGGCACTCGAACCAGAGACCTCTCGCGAATTGTGCGTATGTTCTCTCTGACCACTGAGCTACCGCGTAGTAGGTACTGTGCCAATAGAGAATATGCATGTATTTTCTTTTTGTAGTAGTAAAAGTATTTTTTTCACTATTTCAATAAAATTGTAATATAAACCCAAGAATAGAATTAAAAGTTAAATTGAAGCACTGCTTGATGCTCAAAAAAAATATGAACCATTTCCTACTACAGTTCAAACGCTTGACGACACGGTTGGCGCAGTGGTTATGCGATTGACTGCTGCGCTGCGTGTCGCGGATTCGATTCCCGCACGGAACAAATATTTGTATGACCTACAAGTAGTTGTTCCGGGTCTGGCTGTTTGTGTATGTGATTTTAAATGTTTGTAAACGCACCCACAATACAGGAGAAATTCCTAGTGTAGAGCAACGGTTAAAAAAAAAAACGTCCGTTTCTGTCGCGGTCATTATGTGACGTATGTACGTGTAAACAAAGCAGTTTCGTGGATAATGAATGATCCACGAAACTGCTTTATTTCATGTGTTTTTTAGCCCCAAATCATATAAATTAAATTATTGTTTAATTTATATGATTAAGCAGAAATCGCACTTATTTACCTTAGTGAGAATTCAAGAACTTAGCAGAGAATAGATCATATTTCGTAACTTTCGGCAGTTTCGAAGAGGACGCGTTATGAGTTTGCGTTACGTTCGAAAAAAAAAAACTCAACATAAAACAATTATTAATTGTGAATTAGGTAATGCCTAAAAAAAATTAAAATATTTTTTTTAATTATGTGCATATTGTCTATTGTAAATAAATTTGTTTACAAAATATTGTAGAAGCAAATCTTAGCGTGGATGTATCACGGTAACTTACGCTTCCGGATACTGCAGTTTCGACCCCTTACATTCGCTTCTGATTGGTTAGTAGTTATTAAAACATTAAACACTTGATATTGTAACAATATTTTAATGTGCATAAACTTATATAAAATACCTACCATAATAACAACATTTAACGGTAAAACAAAACGTCTACAATTTATTGCCAAAAAGGTTGCATTGTATTTTGTAAATACGGAGCATACAATTTATGATAAATAATTAATTTCGTAATGACTGAATTAATTTGTGCCCGGTTGGTGACAATAGGCTCGGCCCTATTACATGGGACTTACACATAACTGGCAAAATGTAGGTACCACCGCGAACGTTCCCGGTCGACCACTTTTCGCCCTTATACCCATAGTAATAAGGTTGAAAAGTGGTCGACCGGGAACTGTCGCGGTAGTACATACTATAGGTATATCTCCATCCGGGAAAACAGGCCTGTTATATTTGTCCAGTCGCATGCAGTCTTACTGGTAATCAAATCGTGATTTACTATCGAGTCACATAAATAAAAAACTACCTATACAAGCACATTAAGCACAACACTAGCGAAGTAACCTAACACGAGTATGTCTCCGCAAATAAAAGCCTAGCTTTAAAAACCACTGAGTAAATTTTTTTTAATAATAATAATTTCTATTAAAATAACCTAGAAGCACATTATCCACGCAGGACGCATCATTCTGTACCGTCAACGAGCATATAACCCATAGACGCCTAATAACAGGCGACCGATGTCTGTCAACAGTGTCAATACATCAGACTTAGATCTGATACAGGTCACCACACAACAATTTCGATTCAGTTTCGACCAGTTCTGTGAGCCGTAAACACTTTTCCGTTAGTCAATAAAAAATTGTGAAAATAAATATTGTAATGGCTCCTTGCACAAGACGTTGGTGTGGTAACAATACCCAAACTTCGAGTTTCTGGAAAGATGGGATAACATTTCATTCATCGGTAAGTTAATATCCTAATCATAATAAGAATTACTTTCTGATATTATTTATCCGAGTTCATCTTTGGTCATACTTGTAGGTGAAAAAAGGTGCAAGGACTCTCGTTGATGTCTTTTATGTTTGCGTCCCTTTCTTCTGATTGTAATTTTTTAGCCATCTCTTTTTCTCTATTATTTGGTAAACATAACTAGCGATAAACCAAATCCTATGACACAAATTATTCGATAAAGCAAAAACTTATACCTACTATTTATACGAAGATCTTTTAAATCACTAATTACAATAGAGACGTTAAATTAATTGTGAAACGATAATTGATTTTAGGTACCCACAATCCTGATATAAAAAATAAATGGATTATTGCAACCAAGCGAGAGAACTGGTTCCCATCAACACATAGTGTAATATGTTCACGGCATTTTACTGACTGTATATAATAAACATTTTATAATGTAAAATTATTTAACAAAAATATCGATACCTTCGTGTTTTACCCTGACCTGTCCCATTTCTAGTGTGACGTAAAGACCTTGGTAGGGCCAATCAGAACGCAGTACCCCGCTTCCTCATACCTCAGCTAGTTGATAGAATAGTTTTGGTGCATTAGATCAAGCATTGGGCGTCTACTGGCTGTATGGTCGTTGTGTACCGTAGTGATGTAAATATGAATGTCGGTAAAAAAAATAACTCCTTTTAACGTCTCAGGACACATCCTGCATCTAAATTAATTGGTAAGTACTTTGACAACAGTCTCTATTGCTTCAATAATATTAAAACTACTAAACATTAATGTTTGATCTGTACTGTGATTTTATGGTAAGCGTTGCTGAGCACCCCACGTATGTTCCAAATGTCTTCAAACCTCTCTGGTTGAGTATTGAAGTTGCTGTCCGTCGCCTTCGCCCATAATTCGAGCTGCAACAATAATAAAATGGTTAGCTTCAGGTTTCTGGGGTAGAATTCGAATACGAATCGGGAAATATGCTGTCCAATGTCATTGTCTTTAATAGGTGGTTGACCACTTTTCTGTATTATTTCTAAGGTCATAAGGGTGAAAGTGGTCACCCGCTATTATTGGCAGATTTACGTACGTGGTTTATGAAAATACCTCTGTACTTTTAAAGCGGCGTTTAAACCCTCAGGGTAATAATAACAGTAAACACTACACTCCTTTCACAGTTATTTTACCTCTGATATTATGTCATCACTGTGACAGAAAAGTGGAAAGGAAATCGTTTGGCTTGGTATGGGCATGTGACGAGGAGGCGGGAAACGCATGTGACTAAAAGAGTGTTGGATATAAATGTTGATGGGTGGAAAGGGAGCGGAAGGCCAAAGAAAAGATGGATGGATTGTGTGAGGAATGATATGAAAGAGAAGGGAGTGAATAGCGTGACGGCTGACAGGGGAGAGTGGAAAGAGAACACGTGTTGCGCCGACCTCGAGTAACATGGGACACGGTCAGGAAGATGTTGATGTCATCACCAGTGATTGGAAAAGGTGAGCTAAAATACCTAAAGTTCGAAAAGGAACAGAGACAAAGTGGAGACGCCTTACGACAAAATATTTTTTTATTTACGTCCCGAGATTTCTTCTTTTCGTCCCGAGATTTCTTCTTTTCGTAAAATATATATGCACAACATTTGAGCACGGACTAAAATATAAAACAATTGTTTGAATAAAATTTCATAAATTGTTTGAATTTGGAAAATTAATCAATAGTTTAATCTTTAGAATGTCTTAAAAGCATGTAAAATTCATAAACTTACCGAGCAGTTTGATTACCAGAGCAAATGTCAGTATGTCAGTTGCGGTAAAATGTAGTCCATAAAATCAACCGAGGTCATGTGAAGCAGATCCAATAAACGATAAAAACAAGTACAGGTAAAAAAAAAAAAAACAAATGCACGAGTGAGTGATGCGCGCACGACGTCGCTTGGAATGCGAAACAACCCTCTACCCCTCAACCCTTTTGTAATTTTTTACCAGTGACAAACAAAAGATAGAAAGGGAGAGCAAGTTTTGGCTATTTTGGGAAACAAAAAAATGAGGCGGACCCAGGCGAACAAACACACAAATAGAAAACGTATCTACTTGTTTTTTGATAACGTTCTCCTTGTTTTTGAAGTCGGTTAAAAAGAAAAATGAACAATTAGTTTACTGTATTAAAAAAATATATAATTATGTACTTAGGTGATGTCCCGAAACTAGAACTAAAAAAGTTCGAAAAAAAAAAATGTCGTAAGGAAGTCTCCACTTTTTTTGTCTCTATTGGAACGATTGAACTTTAGGTATATTAGCTCTACCTATTCAGATCACTGGTCATCACTGTCGAAATCACAGGTTGCTGTTGGGTTGCTGCTGTCATATAAAAAGCAAATTATCAAAAAGTAAAAAAATAAACCCGACTGCAAAAACACAACTGAAAAGAGAAAGAAAAAGAAGCATTATAATCTATACAATTTTCGTATCGCCGCGCTACCGCTACCGGGCGCTGGGTGGGCAAACAAAGTTACACCATGTTTCAGGTTATTGGTTTGTCCTCGCCTGCAATGCCAAAATTATATAGATTATGTATTCATTTAAATGATATGATGTAAAGGCATATTTTAATGTAAATTGAATGCCCAATTGGTGCTAATGCAATTTTTGGTTAAGAGTCAAGTCCCCCCCCTCCCTGCCAGCAAAATGGTTGTTTTTGGATATGTGAAAAAAATCATGGCTGTAATATATATAACAAAATTAAAAGGTAAACTATAACAGCTAAGTAGGATCTGAGGAGGGAAGTTTGTTTTTGGGATAAATTCATCCCAACTACGGAAACGGAACCCTTAATTGTACGTGCTCCGATACACACTTGGCCAGGTTTTGTATTTGCAGATGAATATACACATAATATATAGCCTGTCACTTTCACAATTGTGACGATAAATGATGATAATTGATTTTTATTTCTGTAAGTAGGTTTGTACAAACACTTTTACACGTCAATCATATTTTAAAAACTAGATGAGGTCGGCGTTTCCTATCCGACTACTCTGAGAAGAAAGGCAAACTCAGAGGTCGCAGTCTCTTTTAAAGTCTAGACATAATCTTGGTCAGATCATGTGTAGGCCATGTAGATTGTTGTCTGAAATGGTCTTTTGAGGAAAGAACCACACAGATTGAGTGGACCTGACCACGAATCTAACGACACCTCATATGTTAAAATCCATCAAGCCGTTTAGGCCACAGTGCGTGCCAAAGAGTTCATGTCCATCTTCATTTTCGTTAGTGTTTGAACATACCGAAATTGAACTCAGGACGTTTGACCCTACCTCTTTCTGCCCCTTGTCCACCGGTACCCTGGCCGTCCACAGCGTCCACGCATAGTGTTGCTGAGGCGGTGCATCATCACACTGCAACTCCTCAGCCTGCACCCACGTGGCGCCGCAGTCGGGAGACACGTCCACTCGCAAGATCTTGGCACCACCTCCGGAGTAGGCGTAGCCTGGTGATGGAAGAGATGAAAAAGTGTGATTAAAATGATGAGTCAGTCAACGCCATAGTAACTTCACGCTATTCAGCGCAATAGCTGTTTTGCGTGACAAGGATAGAATATTCTTTTCCAAAGCTGTAAGTGTAACTTTCCATATTTTTCCAAAGCTGTTAGTGTAACTTCTCAATATTTCTACCGATTTCATTAATTTTTTAAGTGAGCTTCTTTAGGCGCGTTGAACGATTTTTGGTAGGGGGAAAACTTATGGGTTCGCTTCACCGACATGTTAATGTGACGTGTTGCGCTAGACTAGCGACGCGCAGCGGCCTGTGTACATGTATACGCATATATAATTTGCTACTGTAGGCCTACCCCATGACTGCCTATTATTTTTTTTCAATAATCGTGGTTTTTCTGTAACGTCTTTAACCTTTTCAGCGCCACGGACTTCAATAGAAGTTCCAGATTTTCGTGCCACCAGCGCCACGACTTCATTAGAAGCTTGAAGAGCTTCTAATGAAGTCGCGGCGCTGGTAACTATGTTTTAAAAATAAAATTACTGTATTTAACAAGTTTTTTTCATTTTGTTATTTATTATAGCAATCTAATACCCTGTTTTTTTTTATATTTCCACACAATAGATGCTGTTATTTGTCTTAAAATTGGCAAAAACAAAACCTACAAACATTTTTAATGTCCCCAGAACGCCAAGGACTTTATATAAAGTCGGCCAGTGATGTGACGCGAAAGTTATTACTGTTTGATTTCACTCGTTGAAATATTTATAAATCTTATTAACGAAAACAATTTGAGGGCAGTAAAATATGAACTTAGTTAACTACTTTATAACAAAGGTAAAATAGACTAACTTCGACATTCAGATGGGTGCCGACTCGGAATTAAATAGTTGTTATCAATCCATGTCGATAATTATATTCCCATCTCTACAAAAAAATTATAAGTGTATGGTTGTCAGTGCCCCGGGCGCCACGGACTAATCGTTCTGTGACGTCATAAACGTACGGCTGTCAAGGTCACTTTGGCATAGTGCAGGCTGCAGGTACTAATCGGATTCGTTATCGGAGTAAACAAATAGGTGAGAAGATTAATGAAGAACTGGATTCTGATCAGCCCTGTCGGCCGCTATGGCAACTGAGTTTAGTAACTAGTTGTCAACAAAGAAATAACTTTCGTTATATGCAACCGGTTGCCAAAGAAGACCTTTATGTCTTGTTTGGCAAGCAGTAGCCACTATCGCAGAAGTTGCAAAACCAGTCATACAAACTTTGTTTAAACACAATTAAAAATCCTTTTTGGAAGGATTTAAATAATTTTAAAACTAGTTAGTAGTTCTTGTCGTTAATGACAATTCATTCTGGAAATGCTTTACACCGAAAGGATGTAAAGGCAACATTACTTTAAATGTTCGTAACGAGATTGTAAACCAAAGGGCACATGAATATGACTGTAAACAGAGCACTGGGACAAAATAATGCACCTACGATACAGGAAAAATTCAAAGTGGGGCAACGTTTTAAAAAAATAAAAAAATAATACAATTTTAAAAGAAACAGATCATTTGAAAAAAAAAATATATATTTCGTTATACATTTATAGCTTGGCGCCTGGCGAGGCATCGCGTTCTGTGTCCGTGGGCGGTGAAAAGGTTAAAATAAGTTTTATTCATGTATATTTTTGATAGTAGTCAAATACTCTATTATCAACCAAGAACAAAATTCAAATATAATTTAGGAAGAAAAAAAAATTCAATAAAATTGCTGATTTTTAAGACTGAGAATTTTTTAAACACTTTTTGAAGGGCATTAGTTACAAAAAAAATCACAAAATGCCCACTAGAAACTAAGTAAAGGGTCTTAGAGGTTTCGAAGGGAAGGGTGGCCGAACGAAATACTAGTTTGATCCGACAAAAAGTGGGGGCAAAAAACTCTACAAACTCATAACTCTGCAGAACTGACTCTCGAGTCATTAGGACCTGACCCTTACCTCTGACCTCCACGCAGCCGTCGCGTACGACGAGCGTGTCGCCGTGCGCCGGCTCGCATATCGCGCACGTGACGGGCAGGCTGTATATCGGCGGAGCGGTTGCAAAGTCTGCTGTTTCCCATGTCTTGGATGCGTTGAAGGATCGATAGTCTTTTTGATGCCAGTGGGAAGGACTCTCGTCGTAGGATACTGTTATTGATTCTGTTGGAAGCGGAGAAATATAGTATAATTGTTATAGGTACACACATGGTAAAAAAAAGTAGCATGATGGTGATAGTAGAATTCAAATTCAAATATTTTTATTTGTAGAACATAGGTAAAACAAAGTACAGATGTCAGTATTAATAAAATGAGCGCCATGTCTTGCCGTCAACGACGTACAAATATTCTAATTATAATTTCTTATGACTAATTGGTTAAAAATAATTAAAACAATCAAATTAATAATAACTCAATTAAGTATAACAATAAAAAAAAACCAAAAATATTAAATAAAAAACTGTTCAATTCATTAATTAAAATAACAAGGAAGGAGAGGAAGATGGGAGGGAGAAGGTTCAATCTTGCAACTTTTTATTTAAGACTGTTCGTCATCATTAACTTTACTGCTGCAAACTGCAATGACTATAACAGCCAATGAAAATGTAGGACAGTTTTACACTAAAAGTATGCTTCAAGAAGGCTTTATTTATTAAAAAAAAAAGAGTCATAATATTTTAGTTCACATAAACCTACATGGGCACTTATGAAACGTCAGAAGCTAGGTGCACGGTTTCAATTGGTTGTTTCCTATGGAGAAGAGCCGGCTAGAAACTCCACAGTTACTTTTTTTTAAAGAATGGGCTTTTACAATGTGTTCATAAAGGCTTACTAACTAAATACATACATAGAGTTACCCCTAATCATTGCAATAATAAGGTTTGTTTTTGTAGGATGTGCATTATCTATGATTTTATCAAACTTTTATCATCAATGTTCCTACTTTCATCTAATACGAAGCTGCATAATCATTGGCTTGATCCTTGACTTCTTTCTTAAAATACCCCCAGTGTATTACTAAAAAGCAGTTTCCGACTGACCCAGCCACTTCACGCTCCTGACAGCCGGCGCGCCGGGCACCACGGCCCGCAGCGGGTGCCCGTGGTCGCGCGGCAGCGGCCGGCCGTTCATGCTGGTGGCCAGCAGGATGCGCCCGTTTGGGTTCAGAGCTTGATCCAGGGGAATCGATGTGGAGAAGTTCACGCCGGTCGCGTCGATGTCCGACCCTGTGAACTGAAGAGGTTTTTGTTAAGGAGTATGTGAGGTATAACACAATTATTTAACCCAAAGCATAGCTGTAGCCTATACAGTCTCGTGGGCTTTGTAAAAGGATACCTTATACTAAATTGCCTTTTTATTAACACAAGTTTTTGTTTATATACAGTATGTATGTTTAGGTTAAGGTGTTTTTCTATAGGCCTATGTCGCCTGAAAAAAATGGTATTATTATTTAAATTAAATAAACGATACCGCGAGTATTTGATTAGTATGAAATTGACATATTTAAGGTTTATATTGATACGTACTTGCTATATGCAACAACTATACCTATAGCTTGCTGAGATAGGTTAAATAGCACCAATCTCGCAAGATTGTTGATGTAAGTAGTTACAAGATCTAACTACATTAGTTCAACAGTGACCATATTACTATCTGTACAAGATAAACGTTACAATGACGTGCTTCCCGCCGGTGTCCCGCGCGTCGACGCCGCAGTAGAGCAGCACGTCGCGCAGGAACACGCCCCCCCACACCGCGTTGCTGATCGCACCGCCTTGCCAGCTGATGCCCTTGACTGGTTTCACCTGCTTTTTGGTTGGTAACAAGAGAAAAAAAAATTGTATATTAGTCTGGTGAAACGCTTGATTGTGCAAAATTATTTATTTCAAATAGTCACATATAAGGCACTTTTGAAAGTCAAAATTTATAGGAACATAGAAAGAGAGGAATTCTATATTCCTATAAATAAATTTCCAAAAGCTATGGAGTACGTATGGAGAAGCATGAGCAAGATACTCCACTTACTCTTTTAAAATGTTTAACAATATTCTGTATACATTACAAGTATTAATTATACATGACAATTATAATTATGTGAAGACGATGTACCTATAATAAAATTAATATATTTACTACAATAGGTAAAAATAATTAAAAATGAAGCAATTGAGATCAATTAAATATGTCATAGATACATAATCACACTTTTACCGGATTTAAACAACGGAACTACTATACTGAGTTTTATGAGATCCGGAAAGACTCCTTGGTCTACACTGGTATTATATATGAAAGCTAAATAGGGGAAGGGGGGGGGGGCAATGGTTTTGATGATAGACCTACAGACTTTTACAGATATTCCCAAAGGGTTTGTATGGTGAAACCAAAGAGTATGCCTTTACATTATTTCTAAGAAAGGCAGCAGAAAGCGCGCAGGACGAATATAAAGCTGCAGTAGTTTCAAGGGAATAAGCATAAAAGTTTTCAAATTCCCGAGCTATTTGTTCTTTCTACATCTGAGTTGATGGGGCCATGTGCAGTCTCTTAATCGATATCACGCTGTTTTTTCTACTTGTTTCATTATTTATTATTTGCCAGGTAGTCTTTATTTTATTGCTACTATAAAGAGCTTTAGTTACTTTGCACACACTTAAGTGGCCGGCGTAGCACGCGTAGTTCATACAAACGTAATAACCAAAATAATTTGTAAATCAAACATATTCTTAAGGTATTGTGTATTTATTTCGATTGGATTACAGAATATCTATGTTCCCAAATATACAATATGTAACAAAAACCCTGTTGTTCCTTCTACCTACGTTTTAAGAACCGGTATACATACGTAATAAAGCAAGTCATTTATTAAAAACTGTTCAACAAAAATAATTAAAATAAATATTTAATTATTAATATTTGTAATGTTTAACTGATTTCTTACCTCTTTAGTTCTTTGATTTTGACTTCTCGACTAGTCAATGCTTAACTTTTTTTTATTATAATTCCACCAATGTTATGCTTGTAGGTTAATATATACGTCCCTAAATGGAACAACAGGGTTTTTGTTACATACTTTAAATTTTGTAAGGACAATGATATAAATACGAGATATGGGGAATATAAAATTTCTATAGAATAAATATTTTTCTCATAACTCTTGTTTAAATCAGTGTCCATTCAAAATACATATTTGGGAACCTAGATATTCTGTATTTCAATCGGAATAAAGATACACTACCTTAAGAATATGTTCGATTTAAAAAATATTTCTGTATTACGTTTGTATAAACTACGCATCCATCGCCTCTTAAAAGTTTTTGAATACTTTGTAACTTACTGAGAAAGTTTGTAGTATTCATATGTTGCTTTAGTCCAAATCGTTTTTCCCTGCTTTGACGAATACCTGGAGTCGCCCCATCACTAAATAAGAACTTTGTGTAAATACTTTTCTTTAGTGGAAGTGTCATTAAACTGCGTGTTTACGTCTACGTGTATAGAGAAAATAACCCGGCGCGCGGCGTAGTACTCGTTTTGGGTCACATATACTTATTATTACGTGATAATGACGTAACGTGACTCTAAGCTACAAAATTTTACTGTGGAAATGACGAAATTCAAACGTGGTACAGTCTACGTATTCTAGAACCACCCCAGATTATGTCGAAATCAGTTTAAAGAATTTCGGGGGCTATTATACCATATTTAAAGTTTTGATCATTGGTCAAAGTCAAAATATTTATTTCAAATAGGCACTTAAATGGCACCATTGAAATGACTGTTAAAATTTACAAAAAAAAATTGAATTGATTCTAGTCGCCCCTTCCGAAAGGTAGTTTCGTATGGAGAAGAATGGACAAGAAACTCAACCGTTATTCTTTTAAAATGTTTTACAATACTAGGGAAATTAATTATTTGTGAAAACGATGCACTTAGAAAAAAATTGTATAGTAATTTGATTACACAATATGTAAAAATAATTCAAAATGTTAATTATGTGATACATACATGGTGCTCACATTTTTTGCATTACAGTTTTGCAATATTGTTTTTAAAGGCAAAAAAATCATCAAAATGTCAGAAACATAACAAACAAACAATTGCAATAATCACACATTTAGAAATGGCTTTTTTACATCTATAACTAAATATCCTGTCATCATTGCGACGTTACCATCTTCCAGAATGCACAGTCTTAACCACAGAACCACACCTTACCTCGTTCATCTCACTCCGCCTATTCCCGGCACACATGAGCGCGGCGCGCACGCTCGCCTTCGGGAACATCTGCAGCTGCTGCAGGGTGAACTCCTTGCTGCGGACGCTGCCGTTCTTAATGATGATGCGGACGCGGTGCTCGGACGATTCCAACTCTGGAACAGGCATGTGTTGACGGACGTAAAATAATTCGCTGCAAACAAAAAAATAGCGCGAGGTGAGGAGGGAAGGCTAGTAAAGTGCTGCAAGGATCTTTTTGCTCTTTAAATGACATTGATTGTTGGTAAACATTTTTGAAATTGTTTTGAAAAATCAAGACGGTGGCGTTAGTTGTGATTTTCACGAAGCGCCAGCGAATGGTCCTTGTACAGCATTGATGTAAAATAAGGGAAGATATGGTACGCGCTCCTCGACGTGGACCGCATAAATTAGGGAAAAGGACACAATCGACTTTAGTCACAATCGAACTGGCGTTTGTGTAGCGCGTTAAGTAAAATTTCAGTAATCGTCTAAATAAGCAGCAACAATGCCTTCCTGTATTCATAAAATTTGCACAAATAGTGCAAAAACCAAAAACAAGTCCCACGGGATTAGTTTGCGCTCGTAAGTACAGCCAAAAATGTTAATTTGTTGAAATTATAATAATATTTAATGTTTGCTCGCACAGTATAAAACTGTTAAAGATTATATTGAGGACAAAAAGGCTTGGGATTGAGCTGCTCCAATTTTTGTACATATTGAGGTAGTTTATTTTTATTGTTTTTTTTTGTTTTTGCTAACTTTATTATTTTATAAACAGTGACATTTAATTATTATTTTATACACAATGACAGGAATAAATATTACTTGTAAAGTATTATATTATTTTAATTATTGTGAATGTGAAGACTATGTGGGTTATTGCATAATATTTTTTTCCCTTTCTTTTATTCTCAGTTAGTGTTAATCATGGTCTGGCAGTTTGAGTCATATAAGTGGCCTACCCAAATGTCCTTTCTTTGGTATTGATCGTCGCATCGTTGAGCTCCTTAAATTCTGAGTAGAGCTGCACGATTACTGACAAATGCGTGCACTGAATGGTCAGGTCCACTCAACCTGTGTGGTTCTTTCCTCAAAAGACCATTTCAGACACCAATCTACATGGTCTTCACATGATCTGACCAAGATTATGTCTGGACTTTAAAAGAGACTATGAACTCTGAGTTTCTTTCGGCCTTTCTTCTCAGAGTAGTCAGATAGGAAACGCCGACCTCATCTAGTTTTTAAAATATGATTGACGTGTAAAAGTGTTTGTACAAACCTAATTACAGAAATAAAATCATTTATCATTTATAGTTATACATACATCTGTCTTTACAGACATCAGTAAGACATGATTATTCATTGGGTAAGATAATATTTTGCCATGCTCATAGTTCGGGCCGATAGAAGCTATGCGAGATTATGATGCGACAAACAGTTTCAAACGTGCAGTGATATTTTTTATTTTATATTTAACAAGTTTCCATGGAGGTTGAAATTAAACATGTAAGTGGAATAAATGTTTTGACGACACGGTTGGCGCAGTTAGTTAAGCGATTGACTGCTGCGCTGCGTGTCGCGGGTTCGATTCCCGCTCGGAACAAATATTTGTATGACCTACAAGTAGTTGTTCCGGGTCTGGCTGTTTGTGTATGTGAGTTTAAATGTTTGTAAACGCACCCACAATACAGGAGAAATTCCTAGTGTGGGGCAACGTTTAAAAAAAAAAAAACAGCACACTTTCTTTACACTTGGAGTTGCTAACAGTTTTTTATAACATCTAGCTCAGCTTCTACACAAAGTCAATGCCTTTACACTACACATACGCTCAAAGCAAAAACACTCTAAAATCTAACAAAAAAGACTTCGTAAGCACATTACCAACATACTTGGGCGTGTCAAAGTGTGCTATCTGCATCTTGGGCGGTATCTCGGCGTTGAACGGCTTGCTGGTCTTCACGATGAGTCTCTTGTCTCTGTTCGGCTCCTTCACCCACAACTCGTCGTCCGTGTGGTCAACTACGTCGTCCTCGTGAAGGTTACCTGTGGATGTGCTGCTCATGTTTTTATTGGGAACTGGGTATTGCACAAATCATAGACGTAGCTGTTTCTAATACACACAATCTGCAGAATACTATAGCAGGAAAGCTCTCAAAATATATAGTCACCGTAGATATAGTGTTGTCAACAACTGGTGTAATACCTAAACAGATTCATCAGTTTTCAAAAACACTCGATTTACCCTACACATATCAGACTCTTCATAAAGCTGCAATCTTGAACACCTGCAGGATTGTCAGAAAATTTCTGCATAATGACAACGATTTTATTGTTACTTAGCCCTCTTCCTGTCTCCTAATTTTTGCTGTGCCCGCCAGGGTCTATATTGATCTTTTACTTTTTGATACCATCTATTAATACATATGGAACGCAATAAAGAATTGAGAATTGAAACATCAATCGTCTCCTCACACACGCGTGCAGCAACTAACGCACGAACACAGTCTCATGAACAGACACAATCACTATCACACAACCCGAACACACCATCATATCATCATAATATAACCAATTTCCAGGGGTAGCACTTGGCTTCGGCCCGTACTACCCCATAACTACGGCGGGCGCAACGCCGAGATACGTAAACGTATAAAATGAATAATAATACTAATATTATGTATTTTCTCAAACATGCTTGGAAATTCGACCATTATTTTGACAACCTTCTTTGAGATAAATCGAAATTGCTGTACTGGCCAAATACATTTGAGCAGCGGTCACAAAAAGTTGTATAAAAATCCATATTTTGTGTCGTGTTTTAGCGGCCAAATAAATTACATAGTAAACTCATATCTATCGTGTAATTTAAAATTGGAACGATCTTTTACTTGAAACATGGCAACCAAGGAGGTAACTTATCAAAGGTTTTATTTAAATTTCGAACTGGCTTGCAAATAGAAAGCTGTTTACTGAAAAAATACAAAATAAAAAACACATTGGCGCGTAAAAAATTTGAATCTGGAATTTATAAATAATTTACTTTGTTGGACTTCTTGGCGGGAAAGTGAAGCGTCATGTTCAGTAGTTTGTTTAATTTTCCAAAATTAGTGTTTAGCCGAATATTAATGTGTAATAATGGTGGATTATTAACCATTAAGTGTTTGTGAACGTGCATTAGTGTAGGCAAATGAAACAAAACAGTGCAACTTCGCTTCAAGTTCTCTCAAGAAGTCCGCGTGAGGACTCAGTAAAGTGCCACATCTTTACTGAAACTCAAGGGGAGTGGGCGGGGATATCATCATCATGCATTTATAATTAATTTCATCAATACACAAGAACACACACAAGAACTAAAACTTGACATTGGCTAAATGCACAAACCGTGCGAAGCCAGAAGGAAAAAAAAAAAAAAAAATTTACTTTGTTTGAATTTCTGCGCATTATTTGAGAAAAGCACTATACAAGCCTTGGCCGCAACCAGGCATTTATGGACGTGAAAATGTGGGCCGAGGCACACATACGTGAATGTGTGCCTCGGCCCACGTTTTCACGTTCGTCCATCAATGCCCATATTGCAGGCCGCTGCAGTAATGTACTATTAATTAAATAAAGGAGATAATAATAATACCAGACTATTATTGTCCCAGTGCAGGGCAAAGGCCTCTTCTTATACAGAGAAAGCATGAGCATTGATCACCACTGCCCCACGCAAGCTCAAGATGGGTTGGCGATTTCATACTTGTCTATACAAATAATAAAACTGAAGCGTTTGATTTTTTTGTTTGAACGCGCTAAAACCTGGAAATACTAGTCGGATTTGAAACATCTGTGTTAGCATTTGATAGCCCAATTCTTGAGGAAGGAGGATATAAGAAAGAAGGAGGTATGCCCCGGTAGTTGAAAATGTATCGGAACCAGGTGTCTCCAGTTTGTCCCTACCACTCGCCACAACTACACATGTAGTTCAGTAAAAGCAATCTATACTAAGTAGCGCACACACTTGCAAGATATAAATCAGAACGTACTACACAATCATTTATAAACCCTACCCCATCAAACGCAGCGTGCATTTACTATTCACCGTACAACTTACTCACACGAAAACATCAAACGCTATCGTTGTGCTGTGCAAAAGCCATTTATTTTACATATAGGCTAGTGATTGACTAAATTGGAAAGTTATCGATCCTTCCATTTATCGTCGTATTAAAAATGTTGTGGGATCCTAAAAATAAAATAAGTAATAAATGATATACTGATACAAATATAATATAAATAAACAATAATGTACCTAAAAAAATATATTATTAAGTAAATCAAAAAAAATAAACAATATGAGCTATTCAAAATGAGTAAAAAACATTGTTTCCTCATGGGTCTTCCAATCAGGTAACAACAGTTGACAACTTGAAGAATAAACTATAATAGCAATATATTCATTAGGCAATCGACATTTTTGTCGATAGCCTACGTTAGTGGATCTGCACAAGGACATCACTAACTCGTCCCAGCCTCAGTCCAAGATACAGCAGCGTACTACGCGGTGCATGCCCTAAACAAAGTATAATTTTGTGATGTTTACATTGATAGTCCAGTCAGTCATGATTCCATGATTTATAAAGTTTTTAGTTAGACTTCGGTTTTTACAAGAAACCACTGAACAACACGGCATTCATATATGTTGTCACGACCGCGGTCGAAAGCGCACTAGTTCGCAGATATGACCATTTGCCTGGTACATGAGCGTTGCGATCATGTCGCGTGGACACTGACACGCCCCCTTGCCACTTCTCCGTTTTTAATATTTCTATGGTTATAAGCTATTTAACATCACATTACGACACTAAGGAGCCGAGAAAAAAAAAAACAAGTCAGAAAGAAGGCTAAGCGAAAACGAAGTATTACCGCGGGCGAGCGATGCGTTGCGACGCGGTGGGTTTTTTTTGGAATTTCACGCGGACAGAAGCTAGTTTAAATAGAAGTCCAGGGTTTCCTTCACCGAAGTCGATTGTGTGATTGAACTAGTCACATTGCTACCTGCCCAGCTTTGAACCTACAACTTCGTGCATAAGAAGGGAGGCCTTAAGCACTGGGCCACCAAAGAGAACTGTAGTACATTTTTTTAGAATCCAGACGAGTTAAAACGTTCGTTAAACTATGGATTTTCAATGAAAAGTTCTAAAAGTTCTTCAGTGTGCAATGTATGACGATGAGGCAGAAGGTCTATTGACGACAGCTGGAAGCGCCATGAAAGGGGTTAAGAAAATTCTCGATCCTTATCTAGGGGGTCTATAGATTGACAAACGGGCCGATAGCCCATCTAATGGAAATGGTTTATTGCTGCCTATGGACATCTGCGACTGCAACACCTTAAGGGCATCATTGGCCATGCGTAGTTCATTAAGAGACAATGTTGTAATTATGTAATTTCAGCAGCACAAATTTTTCAAACCCGGAACACAGCGATGTTGTAATCTCTCTCAAACATTACGTCAAGGTCAAAGATTTATTTGCTTATAAATATGGTTACAATAGTTCTTACATTGGTAATAATTATTATAGTAGCTTGACACATTTAATCATACCATAATGACATGCAAATTTATGGTACAAATTACAATTATCGTAAACGTCATAACATAAACACTCACCTATCCTATATGACTCCAGCAAGGCATACACCTCCTGCGTCTTGTGCATCCCGTATACGTTCCAGAAGGGTTCAATACTCAGCCCTGCCGCGTTCATGATCTGTGCGCCTCCTGGGTGGGAGGGCAGGAATGACGTCACGTCGTACACGCCATTCTTGTATGTCACCCAGAAGCTTTGCCTGTGGAGGAACAAGAGTTTAGAAGTGGGGTCACATTCGGATTTCGAAAATGCAGTTATGCAGGACTTTATTATTCATACATATACTGATGCACATTCTGGTATAATAGACTTACATACAGTGTGAGTCTTCATAATGTGCACATATCGAAATGAGGGAATCTTTGCTTAATTTTATCGACGGTAAAAATATATAAAAAAATATATATATTTTATTTTATATGGAATTAAAAAAAAAATTGTTAGCTACTGTGACCCCTGTGTAAACAAATCGGTATAACTTTTAAACTAAACGATCTATCACGATGAAACAAACTCAGTAATGACTGGAAATAATAGGGCGTGTTCATAAAATAAAAACTAAAGAAAAACTCGCTCTCAATTGAGTATTAGGGTCATTTTATAACAAACATCTGATATTTTTTCATAAATTTTTATAATAATTGTAAAATATCTCAATAAAAGTCCCGATTTCCTACCCTTTTTTATTACTTTAAATTATTTTCCATCGTATCAGCTTTCTAAAAGTAAAAATACCATGTTTATAACTCAATCATAACGTTTCCTATCAACTGTTTAAGAAAGGCCTTGCACTTGGTTACGTACTTTACTTTAGAAGATAGAAACCCTTTTAAAAAAAAAAAAAAATGTTTAATATTTTTTTTTTCCGTCGATAAAATTAAGCTTAGTTTCCCTCATTTCGATATGTGCACATTATGAAGACTCACATACAGTGTGAGTCTTCATAATGTGCACATATCGATTTTTTTTTTTTTTTTTTAAGTGTTTCTATCTGCTAAAGTAAAGTACGTAACCAAGTGCAAGGCCTTTCTTAAACAGTTGATAGGAAACGGTATGATTGAGTTATAAACATGGTATTTTTACTTTTAGAAAGCTGATACGATGGAAAGATACAGGTAATTACCTAGTTTAGAGACTACCGTCCAAACAAACTGATTGCTAAGATAGTTACAGTCTACACACAAATAAAATAATTATGTAATAGTAAATAGTTGTAGGTGTCGAGTCATATTTTGTATCAATAACACATTTTATTCTTATTCTTATATCGATCTTCTTTCGGGCTGTGGGAAAAACATGAGTCAATAGAACAGAAAAAGGTCATCGTGATAGCGAATTGCTTTCTTGAGCTATCATTTAAGACTCAGATATATGCCAGTGACCTTGAGTGGTTAGCTGGCGTGTTCTGTACTGAGCTCACGCAATGTGTCGTACGTTCAGCCAGTAATAGGACTGGCCCATCAAGGAGCGCTGTCCCCAATTTGAAGCATTATTAATTTATTATACACAAAACAAAAGGTATTTTAATAAAACGCGTATACTAAAAGATCAATAATTAAATTATCTTTAAATAGGTGAAGGTTTCAGAAAAATACGCTTGGTAGATTTTGCGCCATTCTCAGTTTTTTCTCCGCATTAGACATAACTTTACAAATTAATTTCACTATGTACTATAATTATAATCTTATAATATTCACATATTAAGTTATTGAGAAAATGCTCTAATTTAACATATATTTTTTCAAATCATTAACACTACTCGTTTAGACGTGATCTTCAGTATAAAATCATTAAAAGTCGGTTATCGTCGCCTTAAATGAAAATGATACGATAAATCAGTACAACTTGGGGGCCAACGGATTAAGAATGATGTAACGTCGAAAAAAATATCGATAGAGTGAAACATCGATGATTAATTACCTATAATTTCGAAGCTTTACTGCGGGAATATAAAACAAAACTCATAATTAATTAGCTTTTGTATTTCTAGCTCGTCTTTAAAGGTAGATGAGAAAATGTAACCAGACGTAGTAAATATTTGTGACCTTTTAACATATGGATATGTCAATTCTATTATCATACGCAATCATTGTTGACACTATTTTGTTATCAACTATTAAAACTGCGTTCCTAAGTACCCAGTTTATTATGTGTTTGAGTGACAAGACAAGCTCACACAGTTCTTTCTAGCTTTATGTAAAATTATCATAGTTGAGAGAAAAGAAACCGCACACCGCCTGTTGAGTATAACATTCATCATCTGCCGGCCTTTTGACAACTATTTGTGGGGTCGGCTTCTAGTCTAACCAGATGCAACTGCATACCATCATTTTACATAGAGCGACTGCGCTATCTGACGTCCCCAACCCAGTTACTGGGTAACACGATTCCCTTTGGAAACACTGGTTGTCAGACTTTCAGGTTTCTGACGACTCGTAACGACTGTCAAAGTTCCACGTATCAGAGTCGTGACCAACGGCTTAACGAGCTTTTCGAGGCACGGAGGGGTATAAGAGCCATACCTTACCGGGATGCCATGGCGAAGCGACGTCGCCAGGTCGCGCTGCCAACTAAATGTATACAGCTATATACTGGGTGGCTCGCCTGGCGTCCGCTAGGTTACGTTAATGAAAAAATGAGACACGATCAAAGAGAAATTGCCAGATCTATTATTAATTTATTTTATTTATTTAACAGTTTATGTACACATATATAGAGACAAGAAAAAAGGTACAGAAAAATACGTACAAAGGTGATGCTTATTTCTAAATAAATGTCTTAATAAATGTTAAGTATTACTCAATTGGTGAACTTTTGACCGATAATAATTTAAATTGATAATATGACATCTCTGTACTCCTGACTTATTTATTAATAGGTTAGCCTTTGTTTGTTGTTGATTGTTGTTGTTATTGTTTTGTACTAAATCATTTATATTATAATTTAACCGTATTGACCTCGAACATGACGAATTTATAATCCCATTAATTAAACTTGACATTATGTATTGTATTGCCTATATCAAATTATTTACAGAACTTCATCTTGACATGGTAAACTTGTATTGATTTGATTGAATATATTGAGTGAGTCTTTATTATTATAGCTTAAACTGTTTGCATGCCCTAGTTATGGTAGTTTAGTATAAGGATAATTTGAAACTCAACATCTGTTTTATACGCTTTCTATTCTATACACAGCCAACCATACATTTTATTTGCGACGCGACCTGGGGTGCGCCGCCTCGGCCTCCCGGTTAGGTATGGCTCTTAGATTGTGTACAAAAAACGGATGCTTATAATAACAACATTACATCATACTTACTCAAATACGCAATTACTACCATATCTTCACAACAACACAGTACAAATGTAGTTTATATCTATGTATTACAATCTCACTTATCAATGCCAAGATTGTTGCCAAATAGAAGCCGATAACATTACGTACCTACCTACATATTGCAGCCTTACCTCTGCTGTACAGACCTCCTTGCGCGCAAAACCGGTCAAGCTAGTTTTATTCTTAATTTTCTTTTTGTAATATTTCTCAAATTTGAATTTGGTTGATGCTTTGTCAAAAAAAATCGGTTGGCAGAGGTCAGTCGTACTGAGTCGCTTTTCTATAAGTAGTACAATGCAAAAAATGTGAATTATTGGTTTTCAAGGCGGGCACCAAATGTTACACTAACGTACCAGATGTGACCATAAATAATACTCCATTAACTAGAGTATCAAAATTTAAGTACCTGGGTCAGTGGGTAACTCATGACCTGAATGATGACCTGGACTTGGAAAGGGAACGCAGGGCGATGGCTGTCCGAGGCATACATTTAGGGCATTCAACGCGCTGCGTGTCCAGTATAACAATATATTCAGGATGCTGTAGGGTCTACCATGCTTTCGTAGCGCTTCCGAGATGTTTGCCGAGGTCATGGTCCTGCCATTATACGGAAACGGTGTGCCTCTTTTATTGGTAGAATTCGTGCTAGCTCCCACAGCATCCAGAGTGTATTGTGTGATAGGTGGGACATTGCCGATTTGACGAATATCAGACTTGACCAATGTCGTTCAACCCGCTGGCTCACTGGATACGGCCGGCTGCACACATAGGTGTCAGTCGTTTCAATATTGTTTATAGAGTGTGGCTTTTACTAGCATTAGGTTAAGACCTTCACTAACAACTTATGGATCTTGATCTGAAATAAAATAAATATATATCTAAAGTACTTAGTCTATGCTTTTCTATTGATGTTATAGAAATTTACATTGTGGTGATTTAGCGAAACCCCTAATGATCTGGTCATATTTCGGTCAGTGGGTCGTCTTAGGGACTAAATAACCAGGTGCATAGCCACCTCTATAAAAAAAAAATTATAGTGGTACTGCGATAGCATTCCTTATGTGAAAATCCCCAAGCCGCCTCCAGTGTATGATATCCCTACACGAACAAAATGTAACGGCTATTTACAACCGAGTGGCTTAATTCGGAGGGAGCCTGCAAAGTTTGTTGCTAGAATTGAACAAGTGAACTTGGGAAACGGTCTTGGTTATTTGTAGCCGTAAAATTTTTAGCCAAGCCAAATCGGTACTTTTCTAAAACTTTGTTTTTTTTTGTGTATTGTATACGGGATTTACTGGATTCGGTCGTGAGTACCTATCTAATTTTGCCTTTTTAAGGTTCCGTACCAAAATGGTAAAACGGAACCCTTATTTTATTTTATTTGAAAGTGAAAGTGAATAGGTCGTTGGTGTACCCAACGACCTATTCACTAGAAACATGAACATAATAAAAAATAACATGCATTGAGTTATGGTGAATTAATCACTTACAGGCGTACACGGCACTTAATAAAAATAGCTCCTTAAATTTACGGTTTAACAAGATTTTTTACTCGTAATGAGGATAGAAAAATGAACTAGAAACAAAGAACAAAACACTGAGTAAAAACAAAATCATAATCGAAATTAGGATCACAAATTAAAAATTTAAATCCAAATTTAAATTATTATTGCAATCTAAATTAAAATTAAAACATTTAAAATAAACAGTAAAATTGCAATTCAAAATCAAATCGGTAGAACGTGATAACGAGTGCAATAAGAAAACATTCCAAAATTGTTATGCTATCCCCCCCTGAGTTTGTTTCGCCATTTCTTCTCAGGGGTAGTCAGATAGGAAATGTCGGCTACATCTAGATTATTTTTTTATATGACGTGTAAAAGTGATTTTAATATCCTATTTACAGAATAAACGATTTCATTCCATTTCATTTAAAATGGCAGGCGTATGTGGCAAAAAACCAAAAAAATAAATAGTAAAAAACAAAAAGTAGAAAGTAAAAAAACCGGTCAAGCGCGAGTCGGACTCGCGCACCGAGGGTTCCGTACGAATATATGATGTTGGTGATTCCTGAAAAATTGTGCTATTTAGAGACATAGTTTTATTTTTCCTGTAATCTTTACATATGCTTCTATCATATAGAATAATTTCAGATATTTATCTCTGCAAACTTCGGAGATAAGGGGGGGGGTACGGTATTTTTTTTTAACATTTGTCATCGAAAGCCGGAAACTATATCCCACGTGCCCTATTAGCCCCACATAAAAATATAAAAGAACGCTGTTTGCACATTCTCAAACATATTTTTTTTTTAGACAGCATAGTTTCCGACTTTTGATGAAAAATCTGAAAAAAAAATACCATCCCCCCCCCCTTATCTCCAAAGTTTGCAGAGATAAAAATCTGAAATTATTTTGTGATAGAAGTGTATGTAAAGATTACAGAAAAATAAAACGATGTCTCTAAATAGCACAGTTTTTCAGAAATCATCAATATCATATACAGGGTTATTTTTAAAACCTCAATAACCTCTTTCGCGATTTCAGTAAAACCGGTAAAGTTTCACCGGCCAGAAAAAGTGTCCGTGGTCCACCAAGGTGGACTGAGGTGATCCACCGGCAAGAAAAAGTGCCCGTGGTCCACCCAGGTGAAATAAGCAGGTGGACCACGACCGAATCCCGTTTTTGTGCTCTATGGCGTCGGGGTTCGATTCCCTGTCGCAGCCTCGATGGGATCACTACATTATGTACGATTCTTATGAGTTTATCAGTAAATGTTCTCTTCTTGTTAATTTAATCTCATTTGCAGATTTTATCGACAAAACCGAGAGAATTTTCTTCTTTGATTTCTAAAGGGAATGACTGGAACTATCTTGGGTAGTTTATCACTATTAAATAATAATTATCAAAATTTAATCTCGGTGATTATTATTACGTAATTCAACGTTCAAATGTTTGTAGGGTGTGTATCTACCCTGGTTTAGCTGTAGCTAAACGACTTTCTAATAGTTATGGAGAGCTAGTCGCTATTTCGCAGTTCGGGACTAGACGTTCTAATTCTTAAAACAGGTAATTTATTGTTGTTTTGATGAACATTAAAATAAACAGATATGAATCAACAAATTATCAAACATAGTAACGGCACTTAGGTAATAATTATCGATTGAGCAAATATTGATTTGTCACAATTTCCTTAAAATATTTCTCATGGGGATTCCAATAACTCGTGGGTCGTTATGTGACTACTAGGTACTTAGTACAGACAACAAAAGAGATAATGACGTAGGCAACTAATAAAGCGGCACGCAACCTCTACCGACCAGTTACGACTTCAGAGTACTACTTAGTCAAGAATGTGGTCATGTTTCATGCTTACTTTTCAGTTCATTCAGTAAAATTATGTTTTTCCTTTGTTTTATAACGTAATCGCACGCAATAACAATGAATAATTGACGCCGTTGTGCAGATAATGACCTCTTTTTATTTTTTGCATGTTTACAGCTCATAAAATTAGTATGTAAGTACTTACTTATTTATAGTCGATAAACATGTTTACTGGCATTTATGAAGTATTAATATTTTCCTGCTTGTTGTCTTGGCAGATTGATGTGTAATCAAGTCAAGGTATTGACGGTTTTCCTACTAATTCAAATGATATTTATTGGTTAATAATTGTCAGGACTTGGTATACTATATGTAATGTGCCTCACATAAACAATGGCAGCTTTAATTTAATGTTCATTTTACTATTGCTTGAACACTATATTGTTTGAAACAACTTTTTGATTTAATAACCACCATAATATTAAAACAAAACCGGTCAAAAGCGAGTCGGACTCGCACACCGAGGGTTCCGTACGTATATATGATGTTGATGATTTCCGAAAAACTGTGCTATTTAGAGATATCGTTTTATTTTTCCTGTAATCTTTACATATACTTCTATCACATAGAATAATTTCAGACTTTTATCTATGCAAACTTCGGAGATAAGGGGGGGGGGGACGGTATTTATTTTTACATTTTTTATCATAAGTCGGACTCTATGCTGCCACAAAAAAAAAGAAAAAATGTTTGAGAATGTGCAAACGGCGGCGGCGTTCTTTCATATGATACCCACATGCCCTAGTAGCCCCATTTCAAATATTTAAGACCGCCTTTCAGTCGCTTTTGCAAAAAATATATATTTTTTTTAATTTCTTTCTTGTATGCAAAATAGTTGGGCAACCGTCATCTAAAACTATTTTAAATTTCATGTTGATAGCATTAGTAGTTCTTGAGATATCCAGGTGTGACAGACAGACAGACAGACTTAGTCTCACCATAAGGGTTCCTTTTTACCATTTTGGTACGGAACCCAAAAAGTATTTAGCATGTCACAGACTGATTTCTTCATACACTTTCTAAATGAAAAGCTGTGATGTAGGTAGGTATCTTACACCTGCCCAGACGTTAGGAATATTCAAGATGGATGGTGGCCTTCAAGAATAAAACTGTTGTGTATCATGCAGCATCCATGAAGGGTTAAGTTTAAGTAACAGTAACTTACTCATCGTCATGCTTGCTAACTTCATCAGCCCTGAAGGTAGGAAGGTCAGGCCTCTTATCTCCGGCTTCTAATGTTTTTTCTTCACTGTCTTCATTTTTCTTTTCTCTTAAAGTTCCATTTTTGTTGGACCTTTCTGAAATGTAAATGCATAATCTGCAATAAAAATAATGGCAATGACATTTTACTTTAATTTATATTATTGTCTGATTCTATAAGACACTGATATTTTTTTTATATTTCTATTTTGAACAAAATAAGATAATGGTTTATTTTTATCTTTAAAGTTGCTAGTTTTAATTCAGCCCTCATTAGCATTTAAATAAATATCATGCATAGTATTATGTATTGAGGATTTTCAAGCTATTTATTTCAGTAAGTATATTGAAATGTGTTCAGTCAATTCATAGAATCAACAGATAAAACTTTAATTACCAAGTCATTTACCTGTGCATTTGTTTTTAATAGGTTTTATACATCATGTGTATTTGGTGTTATCATTTAACTTTCTACCTAGTGTTAATTATTATTAATGCAACGTATCTAGAAGACAAGAAGTAGGATTCTCTCAGTTAAGAATTCAGCCCTCAGCTTGATGAATGTCAGGGCTAGCAAACTAGGCTTTTTACCAGAGGTAACAGGTATGAGGCATGGGTAATAGTTGTAGATAAAGCTCACGGGTAGTCACATCCCACATGCCCATCTCAATCAACAACTTAATCTAATCATACACTAGTAGCAGAATGAAGAAAAATCTAGTTGGGCTAGGCAATAAGGCATACCATTGCATAAAACTGTGAAATTGGATGGAAGAACTAAAAATACGTGTACCAAATTTTAACTTAATCGGTCCAGTAGTTTCAGAGCAAATTGGCTGTGACAGACAGACAGACACACAAATGATCCTATAAGGGTTCTAGTTTTCCTTTTGAGCTACGGAACCCTAAAAACCAACAGACGAGTGATCCTTTATGGGTTCTGTTTTTTCATTTTGAGGTACGGAACCGTAAAAACCAACAGAAGTTTGTTAATAAAAATAAAATAGAAATTACCTGCTAGTACAGTTCCAATGATCACAGAACTAAATAGAGCAGTTGCTACAGTTTTTCTGTAATGACCATAGTGTCTCTTGTCTTCTCTATGACCATATTGTTCTTGATTTGATACTTTTACTGCAGTTGCAGCTAGGTTGATGAATTTTTTCTTTTGGTTGATAGTTCTGAAAAATGCATTCATTAATTTAATTAAAATATACTTACATTAAGTTGCTAGGGCTCTAGTTCATTGTTATTTTTATTTAATTAGTATACAAAAATGTTCTTCAGAAGCTAAGGTGTGTTTATGGATCCTTTTGAGTGCTCTCAGCTGTTAGGGTATGTTTTTACTATGACTACAACACAAAATACTTTAGTGTGAAATAATTTTATGGTTTCTTGCTGGATTAAGGTACTGGTGTACTTAAATAATAAATATTTAAGGCAACTTCTTTTTTATATTTTTCCCATAGTAATACTATAAAAAAATGGAAGATTATCGTGAAATCCACGACATTATCTAATACAAAAAAAACTTTTTACTAATTATTTCCCTTAGTCATTTCCTTCCAGAAAAACAACTAAGTGAACATTCTACACTTAAAAAAAATGTGTTGATTTTACGCAATTTTCACTGACTCACCTTAGCAGTATGTTTTTGAGCGACATTTTGATCAAAATGCTTCAAAACAATGTGTTGTTACGGGGTTTACATGATAAACTAGTAAAATTAAAAATATTGTCTGATATCGGCTATCACAACAGTATTCCGACCTTGGATACTGGACTATTTGTGACGAACTGACGACAGTGACGACCTTTTAATTCTATTTATCACTATTCAAACACGACTCACGTCGCGAGCAAAATAAATGACGACGAATCGACGATTCGATGAAGTGGGACACGATACGACGTATTGTCCCGTAATGACAATGACAGTGACACTGGTAAGAAACTCAGAGTAAGAAATGTCATATATGACAATCAGCTGAACGGGCCAGAAGTACCGGGAAGTAGTTTTGCGTTTACCTAAAAAATTGCAATAGAAACTCAAGGAAGGAATAGAAATGAGTTTTTACCGAGATAGATTTGTTCTCTCTAGGAAAAATGGCAAGCGGCATAAGCAATCTTACTGTAAGTAAATAGAAATAGTCGGCCAGGGTAACTTACTACCCAAGAAGATTGGTTTATTTTGGCTGTAGCAGAAGTACGCTTTAGTACTTTTTGCAAAAATCAGTAAAATGGTAATTCAGTAGCTCAGTTCAGTAGTTAATTAATTCAAAGAGTAGAAAACATAATAACTCACGTTTTATTTATTTAATACTTTAAGCACACAAATGTACAGAAGCGGACTTAATGCCATAGGCATTTTATTTTTTTATTCTTTACGACGCGCGCTGCCGCCGCCACCGGGCTCTCCGCTGCCGCCGCCGCGTCGTGCCGTCACATCTTCACTCGTCGTCGTAACATAGATCAAAAGTGATTGATGCACTCGGGGACAAGTGTAGTGTTCGGTGTTCGATAATGGACTTAAAATTTTTGTTCGTGCATGTGTGATGTAATTTGAATTTTATGGGCTACCTTAGCGCATCCCCCATGAATCCGCAACTGTAGCCCACGAAATTCGAATTTTCTTACGTTTTTTGCTATTTACAGATCAGTGTCTGGTTGTATCTCAGTTGTATCTTCACAATATGATTCGCGACTATAACAGATATGTATTTACATAATTTTATAATCAAATCATTAATACAGCTAAAGCGGATTCATGACTTTTTCGTTTTTGGTAACAGACAACATTAAAAAAAAACTTTTTCCCCCAGAGGCAGTGTTGCCAACGTAGGCGATTTGTCGCAATTTAGGCTACTCAGAACGAGAATCGGCGACGAAGAAATCTAAAAGGCGACTGGTCGCCAATTAGGCTACTCTAGGGACAAGTTTTTTTTTTATACTACTTAGTAGGCAAACAGGCATACGGCCGTGCGTGTGTGTAATGTTGGTACAATTTAATATTGAGATGGTCACCCTATTCGTTTGTGATTGGTTATTTTCGGGGAATACCCTGAATTTGTCTTAGCTATTATGTAACCAAATTAGAATGCAATCGAGTTACATGTATTCTATTGTGAATAATGACTTCCGCAATCATCTGTGTTGTACTGACTAAATAGTTCAGATAAATTCCGGTTATTGCTTTGTCACTTTCACTTTGTACAACTTCGCCTGTGTTTAATTTGTTTGCGTTTTTCAATTGTTGTGTAATTTTTGTGAAAATGGGTAAACACGGTAAATATATAAAACATTATCGTGATGAATGGGAAAAACTACCAGCATTAAAAGTAAGTAAAAACTTGAGTACTGTTTTGTATTAAATGTTGTGTGTGATGTACGTAGGTATATTATCTGCTACATGGTCTTACTACTTCCAGACTAAATCAGAAGTCGTGGTTTTTAGTCCACAGTTCACAATCATTTTTTTTTATATTTGCCCCAATCTGGTTAAGATGTAATAGGTAGACTGAAACTGCACAAATAGAAATAAATATGATGTGGTTAACAACCACTAGTACCATACCTACCTGGTACATACAATGTATACATACCTACTGCCTAGCGTATTATTGAGTTCAATTTCTTTTACAGATTGGCTTAGTCGAGCACCTGTTGAACTGACGGATAGTGGTAAAGGTGAGGCATTTTGTAAATTATGTATCACACCACTCCGTGCGCACAAAACCGATTTAGAAAAACACATGAAAACGAAAACACATAAAGACAAAGAATTAAGTTTTTCAAAAAAGCAACCCAAGCTTGCATCATTTGGCTACTCCTCAATTAGTAACAGTTCATCAAAAGAAAAAATAATAGACATACAAATATCAGCCTATGTCGCTGCTCACAGCTCCATACGCAGCATTGATCATCTGACAGATGTGTTAAAAACCTGTGGGACAGGGAGTCCTCTTGAAAACATTCAATTACATAGATCAAAGTGTTCGGCCATTATAAAAAATGTTCTAGAACCAGCCATGCTCAAGGAACTTTTAGAAGAAGTTGGTAACCAGAACTACTCTATTATACTGGATGAATCCACTGACGTAACTACAGAAAAGTACATGGCATATTGCATCCGATACTATAATTCAAAACTAGAAAAAATTGTTGATGATTTTTTAGGCTTTCAAGAAGTATTTGAAGCAACAGCTAGCAGCCTTTATACATCATTTAAGAGTTTTATGTCTAAAATAGGTTTGAATCTTCAAAATCTAATTGCAATAGGAACTGATGGAGCAAGTAACCTTTGTGGCAAACATAACTCCCTTTTCACTCTCTTACAAGCAGATATACCCCATTTACAGCTATTGAAATGTGTGTGTCACTCCCTTAGTTTATGTGCCTCCAAAGCGTGCGCGGAATTACCTTCTTGTCTGGAATATTTACTTAGGGAAACCAGAAATTGGTTTGCCCACAGTCCACTGCGAATGAAAATATATCAGACCTTATTTGAAACTATTAATGATGGTAAAAAACCCTTGAAACTAACTCAGTTATCCGCAACTAGATGGCTGGCGTTTCATTCAGCTGTTAAAACAAACATCAACCAGTGGCTTGAGCTAAAAACTCACTTCAATGTGGTAAAATCATCAGAAAGATGTTATACAGCAAGAGAGCTTGCTGCCATGTATAATGATGATACAAATTTATTATATTTGTTGTTTTTGTCTCCGATATTAAAAGAAGTAACAAATGTGAATATTATATTTCAAGCAAGTGATGCAAATATCACAAAAATATATAGCGATCTTCGGATTCTTTTACTTTCCATTGCAAGACGTGTTTTCAAACCAATATTTCTGAGAAGTCAAAGTCTGTCTGAAAATGCCTCTCTAACAACGCTCCATGAAGCAGATATTGCAGCTGTTAAGCGAACTTTAGAAAAAGCCGGAGCTCCATTTGAAAATTCACTGTTCCACTGGACTCAATCGACTTTGGAGAAAAGTTCAATGATTTACTTGTAAAAAAAAGACTGTTTCTGCCGACAAAGCCAAAGAAGTGAAGCAACGATGTTCTGCTTTTCTTGTACGGTTAGTAAAAGAATTAGTTGACAGGTTACCGCTTAATGTGTCGGTGGTGGAAAAAATTCAACTTTTGGCACCAAGCCGCGTATGCCTCTCCACCAGCAAACCCAATATTGAAGATTTTTCCCTGGCAGTTGGGTGATCCCAATATTGACCGAGAAGCTATTATGAACCAATGGCGCGTATTAAGCACTATGCGCATTGAGGAGATAATCGGAACAGATGCTTCTCCTAATGACATTGTAAATTTTTGGATAGAAGTGCTAAAAATGAAGAATGCTGGTGGAAGCCCGATGTTTACAGAACTAGCAAAGTTTTCGATACGATGCCTTTCATTACCTTTGAGTAATGCCGCTGTAGAAAGAATTTTCAGCGTAATGGGGACAATCAAAACCAAATTAAGGAATCGCATGCAACTACCAATGCTGATCGCCATTCTTAGAATTCGTACCCACATGAATGTAAAAGGTATGTGTTGTAACAACTTTCAACCAAGCAATCACATGGTGAGTTTGCACGCTGGCAGAAAAATGTATGCCTCCGGTGGATCTTGCGCCAGTACTAGCACATCAACTACTACTGAAGACGGCGAAAGTCTTGATGATGCCTTATTATTGCTAGCAGAGGACGAATCAGAATAATCTTAATTTTTGTTAACCTTTTGAGCGCCAGGGTCACAAATACGTGACAAGCGAAAACTGTCCCTGAGCGCCAACGACACAAATATGTGACAAAAACAGCGGTACATTAAAACACGAAATAAACTATTTAAACATTACTTTAATGCCTATTTATTTATATACCTGTAAAATAGAAGGTCCAAAATTTATTTATTTCCATAAAACTAATTAAATTGCATTATAAATATTGAGAAATTTTACGTTAAAAAGAAAGAAATAAACTCTGAAAAAAGAATGTCCTCACACGCCAGAGTCATAACTGCGTGACCGCTAGTGATGTAGCGCATGTTGGATAATATCATTATTTCAAATCAAAGATCGATTCGAAACTTTCCTCTGGAATATATTATTTTAGGTATAATTTGGTACTAGGATAAAGCAGCATTAATTTTATAAAACCAGTCTTAAAAATCATTCAATAAGCTACATAGTCAAAAATAAAATTTGGTTGGGTCGAATTTCGATATTCACTAATCCCAACTCAAGCGCATCCCTAACGCAACCCGAATTATCAGTACCCTGTACGCCATGGTCACGACTAGACGACAATATCGTGACGTCACAAGCGCGGCGACCAGAAATTAGTGAAGTGAATGAATAATATTTATGATTAATTTACTTGTGATATCGAAATAATATATATATTGCATTGTAGATTTTGTATAATTTTGTTCTATTATTCAAAAGATTTATTAGTATAAGACTGATTGGTAATTGTGATAATTATATATAATCGTTAATTGTTTTAATTTGTTACTTTTTATGCCAGGTTTATAGAACTTAATATTTAAAAACATGTATACATAGTACATACTGTATAACATTTTATTAAAATTTTCTATTTTTTCATAGTTTTTATTTACCTTCTTAACCTATTTCAATCATATATTTTTAAGTACCTGTTACATTCGGAATTATAAATCTGATTTAAAAAACGTGTTTCATTTATTATAAAATAATATTGTACTAGAACATCGATAAACGAGATATTACGTTGCCACATCCTTATTTCGGAAGCGAAGTAGTTATTAAAATGGCGGGCCGTCCACGCCATGGTCACTTCAAAACCGATTTCTCCGTAGAATTACGAAAGCTCCTTGGTTCGTTCGGAACGAACAACTTCACGTAGACCTTAAGATGCCTACCATCAAACAGTTTATGAAGCGCCTTGCAAAGCGCTTTTTCGAATCCGCGGAACGTCATCGCAACCCCTTGGTTGTGCAGGCCGCTAGTTACAGGCCTTCTGCCATTAGTCAGACTCGCCGACCGAGGCACACTCTCTTAGATCCGGATGACCCCATCACTCTCCTTCAGGAAAGCAATAGGGCCACGAGTACAGTGCACAAAATACACAAACCGACCTTCCGTCCTCGCCGCCGAGGTACCACGCGAACTTCCCGAGTAAATGGTAATAAAAGTCCTCCCCCCCGTCCCTTGAATGTCGATGCGCCAGCCGCCCGGTTAGAGGCTGAGAGCGCCGTAGCAATAAATATAATATCCCCTGATAATAATCATGATCAAAATGTTGATCCAGCCCGTCCCCAAATTGTTAGTAATTTTGTGATCCCCCAACGACGCCCTGAGCCGAGGTCCGTACCCCACAGGGGGTGCCCTTAGTGCGCTGTCGTTTAGTTTTTAATATATATAATTTGCGCCCTGGCTGGAGGCTTTAAGATTAAAAACCTTAGGGCAGCCACAGGAATATCCGGTTAAGTAGCAACGACCTCTCTAGGTCTGCTCTACGAGATGCCATACCTAAAAAAAAAAAAAAAAAAAAACGCCATGGTCACAATATGAAGACAGCAGATCAAGAATAGTGTTGTACCTACAGTTATTATATTTAAATATATTGTAGTCTCATATCTGTTATTACGGTATTATACAAGTCTGTAAATAGTGTATAACTATTACTTTAATAGGAAGAAATGTAATGTTGAATTAAATTTCAATGTTATAAGGACATTATATTTCGAAATTAAAGACGAAAATGAAAATAAAATTGATTATCGATGAAGTTTTGGAATCCCTATTTTTTTCGTAGGTATTTGCGGTGAATTTGTGGCCTGGCGTTGAGGGCAAGTTCATGCGTTTTTGCTCTGGCGTTCAAAAGGTTGTAGTTTTTAAAATGTTAATTTTAATTTCATTAACGTGTTTTAAAGATGGCTTATGCCTAATTATCAGTGTGATAGGAACATATTATGAATAAATTGGTAAAAACTACATTTTATTTTATTCATATTGATATTTTGGTGTTTGGGCTACTTTAGGCTACTACAACTGAAATTCGGCGATATTAGGCTACTTCATGCATGAGAAACGGCGACATTAGGGCCAGCGCTGTTGGCAACACTGCCCAGAGGAAGATAAGCTATTTTAGCCCCGCTCGGTGAAAATGACGGATTTTTTGAACATGAGGAGTGAAAAACCAATTTTAACTTATATAGGTTTTAGATGTTCGATAACTTTTTATGGATAAGTAAGACCGATAATGTTAACAGACATGTTTTGAAATAAACCGTGTATGAAATTGAAAAATATATGAAAAAGAAACATATAAAAAAATAAAAATACAAAAAGGAACGCACATGGGTGATGTATACGAGTAGGTTTTCAAGTGCGCGAGCGCGTGTGTGTCAGTGTGTGTGTGTGTGTATGTGGGGGTGTGTGTGTGTGATAGTGTGAGCGTGCATTGTGTATAATAATTATGACATTTGTTCGTTTAGTTTTTAGGATTTAGTTTAGGTTTTGTTTAGCCCTGCGATTGTGTCTTGGGATCGGAAGAAGCCAGTCACAGCTTCCTCTACTATCGATTTAACCTATGTTAGTACTTCACTAATAACACAGACAGTATACAGGCTTTGAGTATTTATACTCCCAAGTGACCTCACCAACTTGCTGTCATTTAAAATGTCTTCCGGCTATAGCGCGTAGAATGTTGTTTTTGGGCTGCCACGGAGTCTCTTTAGCAACGAGGTCGTTACGCCGTACAGCATTGAAGCAGTCGGTACGTGCCTCAGCGAACATAGATGATGCCATACAGAACCGAAGCAAACGCAACAGCACTCTAAATGCGTTGTTATACTGGATCCACAGAGCATTGTAGGTGGTTTGTGTGTAGCTGAACCACAGGCTCCCCGAGTACAGTGACATATAATATGCTTTGAAACAAAGTTATTTAGACCGCGGCTGTACATTGGAAGAACCGGCGGGCCAGCATATTAGCCCGAACCAACAATGCTCTGCGCTCCTTCATATCTGCGTCGTCTTTCAAATCGTTCGTCACCAAGTGTTGTGTAAATCTTTGACTTTGACACGCTAGGCAACCCCACACTATTCAGTAACACAGGAGGGACGTTGGAGGGACACTTGGTACCAGACTTGAAGACCATGTATTTTGACTTGCCTTTGTTGTATACAAATACAACGCCATGACAAGCAGCATACGACTCGCAAATATCAGGAGCGTACCGATCGAGGGGGCCAGAAGCACCATGTCGTCTGCATAGCTTAAATTATTGAAACAGACTCCATCAACGGACTACTGATTATTAAATAGCTCTATTGATTATTAACTTGCTCCAGTGGTTTTCATCCTACATTAAAAATAGAACACAGAAGGTTGTTGTGAGTGACCATCAGTCTGATACAGTGTCTGTAACTTCTGGTGTTCCACAGGGCTCAATCCTGGGACCACTCCTATTTAATATTTATATAAATGACATTGGGAATTGCTTCTTAAGTACTAAATTTCTTATGTATGCTGATGATTTGAAAGCCTTTAAAACTATTACGACTATAGAAGACTGTTTAAAGTTTCAAGAAGACTTAGATAGACTCTCAGCATACTGTCTTGACAACAAACTACACTTGAGCATCTCCAAATGTAAACATAAACTTCACAAAAAACAAATTTATCACAAATTTTAAGTATAAGCTAAATAATGCCTTGCTAAGTAACACCTCAATTGTAAGAGACCTTGGTGTTCTACTGGACAATAAGTTATCACTTAATCAATATGTAGAAAGAGTTGTGAATAATTCATTTAAGATGTATGGTTTTGTCATGAGATCATCTACTGAGTTCAAACGGCCCTCCACCTATCTTTACTTATACAAGACGCTTGTACGCTCGCAGCTCGAATATGCGGTCCCAATCTGGAACCCGTTTTATAAGAAATATATGGATATGATCGAGAAGTTCCAGCGTAAGTTTCTTCGCGCCATGCACTATAGGTGCTATAAAAGGTGTTTGCCATATTCACAATTAATAAGCAAATATAATATGTTAACATTGGAATCTAGACGTAAGCTTCTAGAAGCCAGCATACTACACGGTATTGTTCATAATCACTTCGATTCCGTTGATCTCACGAGTAAGTTATGTTATGTGGTCCCCCGCAATGTAAATAAGCGTAGTGTCCGTGCCGGTACATTGTTCGCTGTAAATACCTGTCGGACTAATTCAGGAATGCGTTGCCCTGTCCGTCGCATGGTGGAATCTTATAATAGCAACTTCATTGATATTGATATATTTGTATGTTCCAAATCGAAATTTAAGTCGAATGTTTTAAAAATCTTATCTATTGATACTAAGTAATAGTGTGAGTCCGTCAAATTTGAATGTATTTCAATCGTTTTAATTATTTTTACTAAGGAATTGTATTGTCAATTCCTCTTTTTTATAATCTTATATCTTTGTGATAATATGGAACAATCCCAATTTTTTTTTTTAAATTTTTAATTTTATTCAAAAATTAATAAATATATATATATATATATATATTTCTTTTTATATAGTTAATTAATTAATTGTATTGTATTTTAATAATATATTTCTTTTTACATTTTTTTTTATATAATAATTTATCTGAGTAATGCTGCTCTAGTGGCACTTCTTGCCTAATCTTAATTTTGTTAACATGCGGATAATGTAGTGGGCTGCAATATTGTTAATACTACTTATGAGCTTATATTATTGTTATTTGTAAACATTTTATATTGTAGCTGTTTATTGTCCCATAATAAATAAATAAATAAATAAATAAATATGTAAATAAATAAATAAAATAAATAAATAAATAAAGCAACAAAATCAGTTTGCTACTGAGCCGCTCGATCAGTGCATTCACGTACAGATCAAACAGCAAAGGTGAGGTCAGGACACCCTACCTCACGCCACACTCCGGCCTATTTGGCTCTGAGAGCTCGCTCCTACCCAGCGCACCCGACTCTCCTGCTTCATGTATCAGTACCGCAGAAGTGATACGAGCTCCGGTGGCACCGCGGTATCAGACAATTTCTGCCAGACAACGTCTAAAGAGACAAGCTCAAAAGCCTTGGACAGGTCAAGGAAACATGCACAGATTGGTGTTTTCCTGTCTGTGTAATACCTGACAGCATGCTTTAAACTAAGAATAGCGTTTCTGTTCACAGCCCTGGCTGAAACCCAAACTGGGCATCATGCAGTTTGATGTGGGTATTCAGATGTGAATTAAGCACACTGTCAAGTATTTTAGCCACGACAGTAGCCAAGGAAATCGGCCTATTGTTCCACCATTGTATGCATGGAATTTCTGGGATGATTTTAATCGTTATTGGCATCCAGTGGTCCTGCGATACCGTATAAGTGTAGTATCTGGCCCCATAACAAAGCGAGATTCGTCAGAAAAACACAAAACGCCACTATTCTGCCCAATTTCTGTGTTCACGAGCCCATTGTAAACGGGCTCTACGATTGCGGGGCTCAATAAGTGATACACGTAGCGGCCCTCGGAATGGAGATTGACTTCATGCAAGCGATTTTTTATGGTTTGATCGATTATTAACATCCCTGAAGAGCTATGAAGCCTCATAACCGACTTAATAATGGTCGTTGCAGTAATCTGTATGTAACGATTAAGTGAGTTACAAAAAACAAAAAAAAAACTGATTTTTAGTAACTAGCAAAAATGTGCTTGATCCCTAGTCACTTTTGATGGTTGTGTTAGCAACGTTTATCATTTCTGTGAAGTACATGACTTCCCACAGAAAATCGTGGTGGAAAAACTTAACAGATACTTATATATGAAACTTTACAGAGGTTAGTTAAGAAACGATTAAGATAAGACTGTCAACGTCCCATCATTGAGTGATGTGAGTTTTAAGACAGGCTGCTTATTGGTGATGGGGCCAGCTCAAGTATGGCGGGCCGGCACATTCCATTGCAGGGTGCGGGGATTTCCCGGGTTGTCGACCTATGTAGCAGTAATCGTCGGGTTTTATTCCGACATAACCCTCTGTTCCCCAAACTTGCCTATGAGGACTTTCGCAAGATTTTATTAAATAAAGTATTTAAGTCCAGACACCAGCACATCAAGCTACTACAATCTGTCAAATTTCTTTAAAAGATTTTCAACTTTATCTTTAAAGCATAGGGTTCAAGGTTGATTGGGAAAATTTGAAAGTTTCAGGTAGCTTGACCTGCTGGTGTCTGTACATATCATAATTAGTGGAATCAGTTAGGTTTGCCTCATCGGTAGGTACCGCTACGTACGCTACGTAAATAGATAAAGGCACACTGAAATACATACATTGCATTAAAAGGGCGTTGCATATTAAAAATGCATGTTTACACTTTCACAATAGTAGCAAGAAGTAAAAAATGCAACGTTAGTGCGTCGTTAACCTCTTTCAGATGTTCTAATGAGATTTTAAAGACTTTATGCATTAGTTTTACCTACTACTTAGTTTTGCACGTAAAATAGTTGATATTTAAGATTTAAGTACCTATTTTCAAGTACCTACCTACCTGCATGATGAATTTTAAACGCGACCTTTTCTAAATAGAACTTCTGCATTCAATGATAAGTATTGGTATTCATTGATTTCGTGGTAGGTATGGGTAAAATGGTATCCCAGTCCTTTTGTTTATTTGCCAAATGCAATATTTTTAACAATATTTTGTAGGCAACCGTTGATAAAAAGTATTGGAGCCTTCTCCAATACTTTCTGTATATATTATGTCTTATACTCGTAGGTCGTATTTGTCTTACTAGGTATAGATAGGTGTACTTACATGTCTACCGGCATTATCCTAGCTGTTCAATTCCACACGTGGAAAAGTACGTCTAGGAGGTAGTTTCTCAATAAAATCCTTTCATTATTACATTCCGTCGCCCACAGCAGTGTTTTATTGCTCTCCTTGCGAGTAATAACCCCTCGAACTACAAGTGGAATAAAGTTTACCTTGCCTCTCCTGTCGGGAACGTGTAGGGACAGATGGAAACACCTCCAGAAAAAGTTATGGTTGCAAAAACGTAGTTGCAATAATACAGTTTGCACGTTTTGTTTTCTTAAAAAAAATACACATGATTATATGTAATTTACCTAATAATTTTTAACCTCTTTATTTTTTGCGGCGGTGATGCTCGCCACACACCACGTTAGTTATTTTCACGGGGCGAAAAGCGAGCTGCGGTCGAACGTCGCTTAGCTACGCTGTATGTGCAAAACAAACAACAACAACAACATGCTGGCCCGTAGATTCTCCCACTGCTCTGAACAAGTGAAACTAACGTTATTCAAGGCTTATTGTCAAAGCTTTTATACGGGGAATCTGTGGCTCAGTCACACCAAAAGATCGCTGGATGTCCTGCGCGTCCAGTATAATAACATCTTCAGGATGATGTTGGGGCTGCCTCGCTTCTGTAGTGCATCGGGGATGTTTGCGCTGTGTCGCACTGACGGCTTTCATGCCATCATCCGCAAGAAAACCGTATCCCTGATCTGCAGAATGCGTGGCTGCTGCAACAGAATTCTGAAGACTGTTGCCGACAGGATCTCTTCTCCGCTGTGGAGATCCTTTATTGAGCGGGTAATTTGAGTGGTGTGTGTATTTTAAATGTAAATTTTAAATGTATGGATTAAGTTAACTGAATTAAATGTTTTTTTTTTTTTTTTTAAGATAAGATGGATGAGGTGGGTGAGACGGTGAAGGATAAAAGAAAGGATGTGTTATGTGTGAAAGAGACGAAAAAAAAGGGAGTGGACATATCCAAACACGGTTCTCTGACCGCTGTCTGGTCCGGTGTTCAAGAGACACATAGGGCCTGCCAGAATGTGCGAAAGATTATGTTTGTGAGTCCCAGGATTCTATTGGCCTAAACCCTATATTTGTTTTGTGCGTGTATGCACCCGATACAGGAGGTTCACCTTTGGATGAATGTAGGTCAAACTAGAATATTGTTATGCTTGGAGACTTTAATGGTTGGGTTGTTGTGAAGTATTTTTATTTCAAATAGATATAATAAATTCTCTCACTCTTACTGATGTGAAATTAAGTGTTAGACAACAAGGTTTATAGCGGGCATAATTATAAGATTCACAGATGAATCCGCCCTGGAGTGTAATGTGGTGCTGTTCCAGAAACAATGGGTCGCTTACCATCGTGTTCATCGTGTCCTGTTGTCTGCACGTTACAGGAACTGATGGACGCTACTGAAGGTGCCACACTCGTAACCTAATTTTGAACCGCCTCTAATCGACACGCTAAGAAGGAGAAGCCGGGCTAAACATTTGTTGTATGAAGTGTCACTACCTGTGACCTCAAGGTGCCCTAGCAGTGCTTAAGTAGCGTCACTCTGAGAGGCTCTTTTAATGCGCCATAAATTGAAATTAAAGTGAGGGCGACCCACGAAATATGTCAAAAATATTTCAGACAACAAATTTTTATTTTTACGAGCACTAATTCTTATTTTATGACCGACATTGCGGTCCTAATGGTTTTACCTTCTGATTTTTTCTTTTCGACAAAATAATCGTTCAGTTTTATGTCACTTTCAGATCGTGTTGAATAGAAAACTATTATTGTGTTTTTAATAAAATACTTTTATGAGTTTCATGTGAGTTCGAGTATAAGTATCTATGCACAAAATGATTGAATTATTTCGTCGTCTGTCGTCTCATGAAGATGGATGCTCTTGGTCAAAATAACACATTCGATGCGGCAGTGCTTGAATCCAACTTGCCTTTTGTGCGTTACGAGTCAAATAAGTTTCCCGTACCAAGAATTCCACGTGCGTTAAGACTTCTAATTTCCAGTTCCTGACTTTAAAGGGCCTCAGACACATGGAAACTCATCAGGTTCATCTAAATGGTAGGGTACATTGTTGAGTATTATACACAACTGCGGTAGCACGGGGTTCTGTTGGATATTTCAAGAGTTGTAGTGACATTTTTCAAAAATGCTCATTTTACGGGAAATTACTTCCCGTGCCGCATGGAACAAATATCATGCTCGTGAAATAAGTGTTATTTTAAACAATTCATTTGTTTGACAGCTGCTATTTGACACTAGACTTCACTATAGCAATTGATAATTTGTGGACCATTTTACGAAACATTCTGCCAAAGCGTCCATTTTAGGCCCCCAGAACCAAATATTCCAAGATCCAGGTCCAGAGTTCCAGACTCAGAACTCCAGAACAGGATCTACGAACTTACTTTATTTCCGACAACTTTATTACAAGCAAAATTATTTTAGCAAAAATGTTAACGTCAATATACGAATGAGTCTTAGGCCCGTATTACTGACCTACTCAATCATCATTCATCATCATCATTTCAGCCGAAAGACGTCCACTGCTGGACATAGGCGTCCCCCAAAGGGTGGGTTTGCCATAATCGCCAAGATTGGCAGGCGGGTTGGCGATCGCAGTATGGTGTTAAAATGCATAGAGAACGATGCTACCCATCACTCAATACTCAAGCATTACTTAAAACTAGTTTCAACCAATGAAATGGCTTGAAACTAAGTGGTTTTAAGTAATGCTTGAGTACCTATTGAGTGACGTTCTGTAATACGGGCCTTACTCTTCTCCGGAAAAGCTGAATACCGCGATTCAGAAAATGACGACATTTGTTCAACGCCATCTATCAAATTCTGTGGTTAACTCGAAACACGCTCTCCATAATAATAAAAAAGTTGTTATGATTTAATAAACTAATAAATAATTATTTAACATTGTATTATTAAAGAACACCACATCAATCATTATTATCTTACATTATCACCACTTTTCATTTGAAATTCTTTGAGCTCCACTAATCACCACCAATTGAAAGTAAGTTTTTTAACATTATAATCATAATCATTACTTTTTGAAATAACACAGACACCTTTTTAAGACGTGCAAAGGCGACTTTATGGCGTGTTTACATAATAATATAAATCATATTATTCACCTAAATTAGTAGCATTTGGCGTGTACCTATGTACTACTTACATTACGTAATTCTTATTGAACACTTTTTATCGTTTGCTATAATGAAGCGATTGCGATTAACCAAAAGCTAAATACCTATAACTCCGAGCTACACACAATATTTGAGTATAAAACTTAACCAAATTGGTTTTGTACGTTTTACATACTGGCGCGACACGCGACGCGACACAAAGGCCCCGCGTGTCGCGCGATGAGCGGTGCCTTTATGTCGCGTGACAAGTCGCGCCTGTATGTAGAAGCCTTTACATGATGTTGTAACAACTTGATCTCTCACATACTTATTAACAGACAAAAATTTCAAAAATGATAGAACTTACTGGCTGGATGATTAATCATTGACGCTGACGCCCTAAAAAAAAAAATATTTTCTATGGTACAGAAACGCCTCGTCTACAGATTTATTGATTATGTATATAATAGATTTATGTATAGATATTCTCTTCTGATTCTGTCGATACCACGTATAAAACCGACTCCAAATAAAATGAAGAATCAGAATTTATTTATTAGTAAGAATATAGATTTACCTATGTAATGTTTATAATTGTCTATGTTCTGTACATTCCACCACAACAAGGTGAACAGCAAAAACAGCAGCAGCAGGTAAAATGTGCTTCCCAAAATAAAGCCCAGAAATCCACCGAGGTTGTTTTAATTTTTGCATGATCTGTTTCATCATAATCTCGCAAGAAGCCACCTAACTACAAACTTCTCTGAACTACGATGTTATCTACGCAATGATGATGTTGCAACGGATCAACGTACTTTTATGCTAAGGCTACATTTAATACTTTTATTAGGTATATCACTTGCTTGCACCACAGTTAGTGACAGACTCACAGAACAGACTGCCCCAAGAGCCAACGCGCTACGCCGGCCACCAACAAGAGTGCGGACCGGATGTAGCGCGCCACTTTGTTTGGTAAAACAGTATCATTAATTGACATCTTGAATACAAACCAAAACAATTCTAAATATTAGTTTTAACGTTATAAAATACAGGAATTAATTAATGCATAACTTGAAATGTAAAATCAATGTTTAACAAAATAAATAGATCCTAACCATACCAAAAGTAACGCCATCTAGTGGTGTAGGATGACAGTCATATCCAACGTAAAAATTACTGTCATCATACTCACACAACAACAACTAAAATATTACACTTCAACAATCAATAGCATATCTCATTTCAACTAAATTCTAACAATAGCCAGTCGACAATTATCATTCTAGTGATACGAGAGGAAGATATCCAATCACCTTCCGACTGCGTTTAATTCCTATAACTTGGGATATTTTTGTGAATTTCTTATTCGTTGGCATACCAACAAACACGAAAACGTTGGCATACCAACAAACACGAAAACGTTAAGAACAAAATTTTGCAATTAGTGCTCTATGTTGGTATCCTATACCTTCTTACGTTTGCAAAATCATTGTCCCGCATTCAGTGGGACCCCGCTCCAATCGCGAGGTCCGTTTTGCCCGGGACTCGGATCCCGGGGGACGGTTATTGAAAAACTTAGCGGCGCGGCCGAGGCCTGGCCGTGAATTAATGCCGCGCAAATACGAGAAGTCATGCTTTACCTTATCGAGAACCGGCCCAAAGAAATATAAGGGATTTCTGAACGAATCCGCGTTTTCCTTACTGATTAGGTAAATATTAGACGACGAATTAAAATGTGATTGAAGTTGATTTCTGATTCGAACAGTATTGGGTTGAAGTAGTCAAGTAAATAATGTAACTTGAGATAAAATATCAAACCTAAATCCTCATACCATAAAATGGCGTCTACTCCTACGAAGAATACAAGCGTGATGTTCTGTTTACCGCAAAATTATACTTAAATACAGTGTATCTTTCTTTCACCTTTTCCATTATAGCAAGAAAATTAAGCCATCACCGAATAATACGCAGGATTGAGGGATGACTCGCCGAATTTTGACAACGTTGCCTCAAATGATGGATACGGTGGGATTTAGGTAGGAGTAATATTGATTGTGTAAACTTTGCATAAAATGAAGTTGTTTTTCCCAGCGAATAGAACGGGTCTATGAGGCGTTACGTTTAATTCTGCTGAAAATATTTTTTCTTTGAGTCAGCAACTGGTAGCAGCTCTTTCTTTGAAGTAGGTACTTACTACCATTTTACATATTACTACGGCTGTGTGGTTTAGACAATATAGGTGCCGGTGTAATTTTAACACTCCGAATATAAACTTTAGAAGCATGAGGAACAGGGTGTAAAGTTCACTATGACAACACGGTTGGCGCAGTGGTTAAGCGATTGACTACTGCGCTGCATGTCGCGGGTTCGATTCCCGCACGGAACAAATATTTGTATGACCTACAAGTAGTTGTTCCGGGTCTGGCTGTTTGTGTATGTGAGTTTATGTTTGTAAACGCTCCCACAATACAGGAGAAATGCCAAGTGTGGGGCAAAGTTTAAAAAAAAAAAAAAACTCATCCTCTATAGAAAAGGCAGGATCCTCCGACCAGACGGGTGTTGTGTCTGGTGGGCAACTGCCCGACGGTTGATGTCGGGACGTTATATATCTAGTTGCGCGGTAAACTCTGCTTGCGCGATGCAGGATTTTGCGTGACGTCAGTGTGTCGCGTAGTTCGCATGTGGCGATGTTGATAAAACCATAAATACAATTGTACAAAACCATAAATAATCGTAAACATGACTTTTGGTGTCAGATTAGTTAACAGGTTTCGAATCCATATTATCCTCGTACTTACGGCCCCTTTTAATCTATAAGTAGACCCTCTCAATTTTTTTTAAACATGAGTCCATTTCATAAAATAAATATTTAAAAACACAGCTGTCCTTTTTTTCAACTTTACTGACTTGTATAACTTGGTGAGCTTTCTGTCCAAGCTTTTAATGGACCGCTCTACTTCTGCCTCTTCCAGTTAGGTATTATTATAAAACTTTTAAACACGGAAGTTGCTCTGCACTCTACACGTGCCGACCAAGTTCAAATATTTATCTTTAGTTTGTTTGTACATGTGGGACATTATTTTTAAATTAAAATTGCAATGTTGGCACTTAGAGACAGCTGCAAAAATAATTATTTGCATTGTTGCTGTGGCATGCATTGTTTTAAAATAAGTAATAGTTTTAACAAAACAGATGAGTAGAAAATTGAGTATCTTGATTCTTATCGAACAACATCGAAATAAAGATATTAACATTATTGAGGAAACGTGCTTAAATGAGTGTGGAATGAAAGCACAACCTATTCAAATACTTTTTAAGCCTGATACGACAATAACAAGATCAGCAATTAACAAAAATAAATAATGAAACACGTAAAACACACAATGAACAGCGTGTTACGGAAAGGGTATATCCATACAAACCGGGTGAAGAGTGCATCTGGTTCATAATCTCGGTACAAAATTTCAGCTCAAAAAGAATAACTTAGAAAATGTTTGATATTTTTTTTATTTCTATAGTTTTGCCATGTAGTTTGTTATAAAAATTATTCGTGCCTTTGATATTTATATACCCTTTCCGTAACACGCTGTATAAGGCTGACACGTTTCTAATAATGATCAGAAATATCAATAATTATTTTTCAATACACTTCCTCGAAAAGAGAAACAAATATAGTGCGAAGACTAAAACGAACAAAACCTTTTGAGTTAGTGTAGTGTAAAAAGTGTAGACATAATAGTGACAATGACACACTTAAAACACGTGAACAAAGTGTTTATAAATATTATTATATTAGACTCTAAGAAAGTGGAATGGACTTGTGTAAAGTACAATCAGCACTATTCTAAGTTTTAAAATAATTATCACGTAGCAAATTAAGTTAGATTCAAATTACTTATTAGTCTTATAGGCTAGATTGTAATTAATTATTAAGAACCTGGTTCTTTTTAATATAGGATAAAAAAAAACTTCCTCGAAAACTGGTTCATATCGCACTACGATTAGGTTCACAATGCAATGTATTTCACACGCGTGCGATTTTTTATTTTCCAACACGTGTGCGGGAATAAAAATTGCCACAGATAACTTAGACCTATACTTAGTCCAAATTGGTTCAATGCAATGCCTCTATTCACACCGTCTCGCGCCAGAGACGGTCCTCTCTAGTCGGAGGTGATTTTTTTTATCTCGGTAAAGATGCGTCTTTACGGCGTTAATATTTTTGGAATATTTAAATAATTTTTATAAATAGAATACCATGATTATTACAATAAACAAACGTGTATGATCAAATTAACATTTAAGGCCTCTACATACGTATGTAGAAGCCTTTATTTGTGTTCGAAACTCAAAAATATTTCATTTTTCTATTTTTCTTATTAGGCTGTTTATCGGATTTATACCTTTGCTTCTCCTTCAACCTGGCGAAAGCAAGGCGCGGAAAAAAAAGAAAATTAAAACAGTTTCCTTGTTAATTCATGACAAAAATATTTCTCGTTATTTTATTTTATTTATTCAAAAGTGTATTAAAAACGTCGTTTGATACACGTGGACATTTGTTATTGCAGTTCTCGGCTCAAAAACAACCTCGCCTACGGCTCGGGTGTTAATTCCGCCTCGAATGCAATAACAAACATTCTCCACTTGTATCAAAATGTACTATTCCTAACTCTGAAAGCCACACGAGCGTAAAAGTAAAATATAAATGATTCCAGTATACTCGTACGAGTATTATAGTGCAATATTTCATTTGAAACAATTTGTCAGCGCGGCTGCGGGGGTCGGATGGTTGGGTTCATCTCGTTACACTAAACTTATACTGATCTATGTGCTGATAGAAATAGGAATGGGAACTAAAAGAATAATGAAGATGTAGGTATGATTTTTATTATCACCGTTTATTCAAGGGCAAATTAATTTTGAAAATGAATATTACAATAATAAAATCACCGCAACAAGTTTGCACCGCGTTTAATGATTATTTCGTATCAGTAGGTGTAGATAACAACAAAAGTACGGGAGCCGCGGAGCCAGCGCAGTGTGGGCCAATAAATTTCCAATTAATAAAATTCAAATAAAATAGAAAAATATTAAATTAAGTTGTACGCGGAATGAAAAATAAACGTAGCTTTAAAGTGAACGATATTTCGCCGCTTTTAGTAAAAAAATGCGTAAGAGGTTAACATTGCCCTAAACTAATAAATATTTTTTTCGATGAGGGCAAGCAATATTAATTGGTTTAAAATTTTAAATCATATTTACAAGGCAGAGTACAATCAGTAGAAGTAGATAGCGATAGATAGAGAGAATATTTCGATGGCGTTAATCAGGAAATGTACACCATAAACATGGCTACTATTAATAATTCAATACCCCAAATAAATGTTTTAGGATGTACCTTATTTATAATATATACGTAAATAACTTACCAAAAAAGATAAGTTCGTCGTGTCTTTTGTTCGCTGACGATGTTTCTTTATTATTTAAAACGCCCGCGAATGTTGACCATTTAGCTATGTTAAAAGCTTTCACAGAAGCTAAGCTATGGTTAAACGAACACTACTTGGAAATAAACTTATCTCAAACTAAAATATGATTCAGAACTTACCAAAGAACCCCAATAAACCTAAATATAATACAATTAAAGCAAGAAATAAACGAATTTACACTTTTAGGCCTAGCATTCGACTCAAACCTAAATTGGAAGAAACATATAGATATACAAGATATATACAAGAGCAAAATTGTCCCACTTTATTTATTCTCTATAAGCATCATCATCATCAACATCGTTTCAGCCGAAAGACGTCCACTGCTGGACATAGGCCTCCCCCAAAAGTTGGCGAGTTGGCGTTGGCGATCGCACTATACACACACACATACTGAAGCGACAAGAATAATGTACCCAGGATTTTGTAATATCTTGATTTAAAAGACTGTCCTTGGAGTTTCTTGCCTGTTCTTTTCCATAGAGATCTACGCTTTGGAATGGAAAATATGGAATTAGAGGCAATATCCTTGAACTTATCAAATCTTATCTGACTAATCGAGAACAAATTACACACATAAATTAAACCTGCCCCTATACAAGAACTGAAATGAATAATGTCTCTACACATAGAAAATGCATATTCGGTGTGCCGCAGGGCGGTGTTCTTGCTCCATTACTATTCATAATACCTATATATTAATGACATGCCTAAAACTATTAATAATCCAATGATTTTATTCGCTGATGACAGTACAACACTAATCAAAAGTAAAGATGATGTGACATTCGAAAAAGAAATAAACGACAACTTAAATGATATAATAACTTGGCTAACTGAAAACAACCTAAAAATAAATCTTGAAAAAACAAATTACATTTCATTTGAACAAAAAACAAACAATAAAAAACCGGATATTCATTACGGTCACAAGACTATCAGTGAAGCAGGCAGAACACATTAAATTCTTAGTATTTGGATAAATAAAAATATGAGCTGGAAAACACACGTTGAAAATACATGCAAAAAACTTAGCCAGTATTCCTATGCTCTCCATAACCTAAGAAAAGTGTCAAATCGGGCAACATTATTAATGGCGTATCACGGGTATGTTGCATCTACTCTACGCTACGGACTTATATTTTGGGGAAACTCGCCAGACAGAGAAATGGGTTCAAAGCCCAGAAACAATGCATGCAATGAGTGGCATACAACGCACAGAAAGCTGTAAGCCACATTTTCAACAGCTCCAGCTATTAACAATCCTGTGTCTATATTATATACAACATTAGTTTTTGTTTATACTAAAAGTTGAAATCGCGAAAAAAATATCAGCTGTTCCCTACAATTTTGACGAGTTCAGCGAACTTAAATGTAGGGAACAGCTGATTTTTTTTCGCGTATTCACGTTTGTTCCAGTAGTAAAAGTTGTTCATAATGATGAATACAATGACCCCTTAAGAGGTTTAGTATAAACAAAAACTAATGTTGTATAAAGTGGCTATTTTTGTCAAAGCGAATCTACATCTTTAAAAACATCCAAGAAGTACACGACACAAAAATAAAATATGCGTAAGACGTCATAAAAAAGCGGGTTTTAATAAAAACATTTTGGGCATGGCACCCAAAATACAGGCTGACTTTGAAAACATGAGACAAAATTTAAGGGTGTGTTCTACCCATCAATATGAACAACTTTTATTAAGGGACCAAATTAGAATTCGCAAAAAAAAAGTCGACCTTCCTTTATAGGTACATAACCGATTGTACAATTTTCTCTATGAAGGTCGACTTTTTTTTTTGCGAATTCTGATTTGTCCCATAGTAAAAGTTGTTCACATTGATGGGTAGAACACTCCCTTAAATTTTGTCGCATATTTTCAAAGTCAGCCTGTATACAATAAGTTGCCAAAAAGTATCACAGACCTACACAAAATTAACCAATTTAAATTAAGTTTGCACGATTTCCTAGTTGCAAAATGTTACTATTCAATTAATGATTATTTAAATGAAAGATTACTGATTTTATCTGAAATCGGACCACAAATGTAATGACTATTGAAGTTTTTTTTTTTTTTTTTTTAATTTTTGACATTCTCTTTTTTATGTAACTCAATTTAAAATGTATCCTCTAGGTAAATTCAATGTTACGATTAGTACTTATTAAATTAATTGGCACACCTCATTAGGTTATAATACAATACATTGTCTTATTTAAATTTAAAAAACACATTTGACAATGGCATCATAATCAACATTACTAAAATCAAATGTGCTTAAACGATCTCCTTATCTTAAAAACATCGAACGTGCGCCGCGCATACTGGGGCATAGCTATGAGTGTCTGCACAGTGATGGATTGACTTTGTGTGAGTGCGCAAACATTGAGGTGGTGGAGGAATACAAGTACCTGGGTTTAGTCATAGACAACAGCTTCTCATGGAAAACACACATTATACACTTATGTGACAAACTTAGGTATGTGCTTGTAAAATTCCACCACCTTAGTTTTGTGCTGGATAGGGCAACACTGTACATGGTCTATTATGCACTGGTGGACTCACTGGTTTCTTTTTTTTGTTTTCCTTCTGGCTTCGCACGGTTTGTGCATTTAGCCAATGTCAAGTTTTAGTTCTTGTTTAAAATATTGATGAAATGAATTATAAATGCATGATGATGATATCCCCGCCCACTCCCCTTGAGTTTCAGTAAAGATGTGGCACTTTACTGAGTCCTCACGCGGACTTCTTGAGAGAACTTGAAGCGAAGTTGCACTGTTTTGTTTCATTTGCCTACACTAATGCACGTTCACAAACACTTAATGGTTAATAATCCACCATTATTACACATTAATATTCGGCTAAACACTAATTTTGGAAAATTAAACAAACTGCTGAACATGACGCTTCACTTTCCCGCCAAGAAGTCCACTGGTTTCTTATGGGCTGGCATGCTATGGTAACACATTTAAAACATATTTGGATAAAATAAAAAAATTGCAAATCAGATTCATGAAACTATTAGTAGATAAAAACACAAAAAACCGTTGTAAAAGTAGTGATTACGAAGACTTATTTTTGGAATGTAAAATGCTGCCGGTCCATGAGAGGGTAGTGTTGTCAGTAGCTTTAGAACAGTATGGTAGCAATGAATTTAAAAACAATATAATACGCACAAGATCTCAAAGAATTAGTAACATGAAAAGATTTACCTTTTTTAGTCCCAACAATTTTTAATAACCTTCCAATAGATATAAACAGCTGTATCACAAAAACCTCCTTTAAAAAATAAAATACATAAGTACCTCTTTTATATGTTTTGTGAAAACCTCGCTGCACAAAAGGGATACATAAAAGGGAAAAATATAATTGTTTGTATGTTTATACATAGGTGAAAGTGTCATTATATAAACCAAATTGTATACTTTAGTTATAAAAAAAGGAGCTACGTCTGCCAACAAACTGCTGTGCAGTTTGGCAGAAGTAAATGTACTGTATTTATATTATTAATCTGAATAAACACTTTTTCCTTTTTTTTTTTGAATTTTTTTTTTATACACCTGTAACACCTTTTTTTAACATGTATTAAGCAAATAAATTATTTGATTTGAATGGGCAAATAGCTTCAACTAACAGTCGGCCAGTTAGTCAGACTAACTTACCGACTCTGACAATTCAAAATTGCCTGTATTTGGTTTAATTGAAATAAATGCTTTGAGTTTGAGTTTTGAGTTTGCACTATCGCAGTATGATGTTAAAATGCATAGAGAACGCTGCTGCCCGTTCTCTAGTAAGTCCCTTAGTCGCCTTTTTCGACACCCACGGGAAGAAATAGGATGGTGGCATGGTGCTATTCTTTACCGCCGGCACCACACGAAACCTACCTAACTCTATTAGCATATTGAAATGCAACACAGACAGACAGAATATGCAACCTGATAATATGTGAACATTTTAAATTGAAACAAATTCAAACATTTTAATTTGTAATAATAAATATATTTTTTGTGAATTTATTACATAAATAGCTGCGCCCCGCGGTTTCACCAGCGTAAATCTCGATACCGTGGGAATATCGGGATAAAAGGCCTATATTTTAATCCACGGTGTCAGCTACGTCCATACAAAATTTTATCAAAATTGGTCCAGCCGTTTGAGCATAAAGAAGTAACAAACACACACACACACACTCACAAACTTTCGCCCTTATAATATTAGTGTGATGGTTTACCGAATCGCATCACTATGTGTCAATAGGTCGAGCAGGAATACTAGAGTACTGTTCTAGTTTTTTAGTTGGAAGATGAACTGTAGGATGTTGCGCTCATGCAAGAACCGTAATAAGGTACCTAACATGAGCCAGACATCAACAATAGTACATTTTGATACAAGTGGAGAATGTTTGTTATTGCATTCGAGGCGGAATTAACACCCGAGCCGTAGGCGAGGTTGTTTTTGAGCCGAGAACTGCAATAACAAATGTCCACGTGTATCAAACGACGTTTTTCAATACATCTTTGGAAGAAACAAAATAAAATAACGAAAAATATTTTTGTCATGAATTATTATGAAACTATGATTTAATTTTCTTTCATTTTCCGCGCTTTGCTTTCGCCAGGTTGAAGGAGAAGTAAAGGTATAAAGCCGATAAACAGCCTAATATGAAAAATAGAAAATTCAAATATTTTTGAGTTTATATATATTTTAGTGATATTCATTTTAGAAGTATGTATGTAAGTATATTCTCTTATTGTGTGTTTATTTTTAAATTAGTGATTAGTATAGTAATAATATTAGTAAGTTTTTTATTTTGATTTTATGTATTATGTTTTCTCTTTTAATCTTACACACGTTGTCTACATCTCTTCGTCTACTTTCCTTGTCGCAGGTATGCTGGAAGAGATTTCTTTAGAAATAAGCATCACCTTTGTACGTATTTTTCTGTTCTTTTTTTTTTTTCTTGTCTGTATATATGTGTGTACATAAACTGTTAAATAAATAAATGTTAATTTGATCATAAACGTTTTTTTTATTGTATTATTCATGGTATTCTATTTAAAAACATTATTTAAATATTCCAAAAATATTAACGCCGTGAAGACGCATCTTTGCCGAGAAAATATCACCTCCGAATAGAGAGGACCGTCTCTGGCGCGAGACGGTGTGAAGGCTTCTACATACCAGCGCGACTTTCGCGCGACGCGACACGGCACAAAGGCCCCGCGTGTCGCGGGACGAGCGGTGCCTTTGTGTCGCGTCGCGTCGCGCGACAAGTCGCCCCGGTATGTAGAAGCCTTCAATAGAGGCATTGAACCAATTTGGACTAAGTATAGGTATAAGTTATCTGTGGCAATTTTTATTCCCGCACACGTGTTGGAAAATAAAAAATCGCATGCGTGTGAAATACATTGCATTGTGAACCTAATCGTAGTGCGATATGAACCAGTATTCGAGGAAGTGTATTTAAAAATATGTTGGCACCCGCAGGTTTTCTAGATGACGTTGTGATTTTCTATACTTACCTACCTATGACCTACCCCTACCATATATAGGCAGCCTATAATGTTCCCACTGCTGGGACACAGGCCTCCTCTCGGTGAGAGGGAGTGGGCCGTAATCCACCACGCGGGCCCAGTGCGGGTTGGTAGATGTCACATAACTTTGCATTTTCGGTTCTAGGACTTGCCGGTTTCGTCACGATGTTTTCCTTCACCGTTTTGAGAGCAATAGTGATGAAATAATTTACACAAAGTGCTAATTTACAGAAAAGGCTGTCTGGGTTCGACCCTAGCACGTACAACTCGTAAGCCGCGGCCGTTACCACTGGGCCACCACTGCTTCTACTACCATATAATTAAACATATTTATCTGTCCTCAAGATAGTTGGGTAAGATTATTAAATAAATATTCATCTGTACCTTTATTTACTTAAGTCGCCGCGGTGCATGGCAGACCTACGCAATCGACGCATGTCGCCGTCAGCTAGACTTGTATTTCTAAATACGTTAGGTACTCCGTATTTATTTTTCTGTAAAACTGCATTTCTATCAATGATATTTTAAGTATAATCTATATTTCTTTTTCTGTTAGGGTCTGTTTTTGACAAGATATATCCTTTAAATTCTAGAAATTTTAACTGGAATATCTTAATTTCCTGACTTCCTATAAAAGTATAACTGAAGACAAAACTGTTCAGGAACTCCAACTCTGTACTTTACACGTACACACGGCTACACATCAAGCTATACATATTCAGTTTATGCTGATCTTGCATTGTATAGGATTTTTTTAAAATGAGAGGCCAGCTTATACTGGAAATGTATAACTTGATGTGTAGCCGTGTGTACATATTTTTCATCGGCAGACGCAAAAAAAAATGTTAACAAAAATTTGTTCGGGCGGTTGCCATTGTTCTTTAGACATTAAAAATATAATTCTATTATATAAAAGGTGTACCTAGCTATTCTGTGCTGGCAAATATAATTTCCAGTACAATGGAAGCCAAACTGATGGGTACAATACGACCGATGAATCTTGGCCGGTCTGAACACAGGCTCTCCGAACTTTCGCACATGTTCACTCACACTCACCTCATATCACCATTTGGTTCCTATAAAATGTTATTTATTTATTTATTTTATTATTTATGTACACACAGTAAAATACAGAGCGATATGATATAATTATAATTTAAGAACAAAAGGTTATTGCGTAGCCTCCTGCGCAAAATTCGTATCGGCCAGTAACTAGTAGCAGAGCTCGCGAAACATTAGGTTAACAAAATGGGGCGGCTGATCCGCTGTATTTTGCTCTACTACAAGCATATGTACGAATTTAAGTTATACCAGACGTTATTGATATAATGTTGGATTGATATCTAACAACTTACGCTCATCTAATAGGTATGCTGACACCAATAGGAATGGGAAATAAAAGAACAAAGACGATATACCTATTCTTTATTAACACGGTTCATCAAGGGCAAGTGTAACTACTATTTTCTAAATATGACAAAACAACTGGAGTTAAGTAATTAGGTATATCTTTACCATAAATGAAATCTAGATGACCAAAAGTTTTATCAGAAAGTACGCAGAGTGAGGCGTTTTGTAATTTGGATTCAAGCATGTTTATGTCTGTAACGTTAGCAACATAGTCGTTGTCGCTCCCTAGGAACACCCATGGCATTGTGATACCAGACAAGTCGTATAGCGGCGGGCTGGTCTGTCCATATGTAATAAGATTTTTAATTAAGCCATAATCGTATTCAGAAAAGCCATTATTCTGCATTTGCCCCCATCTGATGAAGTTTTTAAGAGAAGTTCCAGAGGGAGTATGACCAACTACTACAGGCAAAACATCGTCGGTGATCTGGAATTCATCGTAACCTAAAACTGTGAATATGAGTACAGAGCAAAAAGGATATGCTAGATCAGTGGTTCCGCACAATAACTCTCCTGAATTTTGCAGTAATCCATTTCGTGGTAATACTTCTTTATTAAGAAATGAGTCTGTCAGTGATAATTCTGGGGCAATAAGACTTTGGATCTTTATCACAATAAACCTCGCATGTTCTAACCACGCCGTCGGTGATAAGCCGAAGCCAACCTTAATCTTAGCATTGTATTCTGGCTTCTTGGAGCAAAGGATTAATAACATAGTAACTCCTTGTGAATGAGCGACATATGATAATTGAGTTTCATTTGTCTTAATTAATACATAATCTATGGCTGCCGGTAGATCATATATGGCCATTTCATCAACAGAAAAGTCCCAGAATGCAGAATCTTTGTCGGGATTATATGTAGTGTGGTTTCTGCTGTAAAAGTTTCCTCTGGCGTTGGGAACCCAGATGTCGTAACAGTTGTCAGAGTAGACGTAGCAGTGAGCCTTCCCAGGCCCCGGTATGAGACAGTCATCACCACTGAGGTAGAGGCCGTGCATGAACATTATGACACCCTTGGAGGCTTTGCAAGATTCCTTGACAGGTATTCGGAAAAGGCCCAAGATGTATCCATCTTCTGTGGTCACAAAATGTTGTTCAGCTGTGTAACCGTCGTATTTCGCAAGTTCCACAAATGTTAAATCTTCTCTTGGTGAAAGTCCAAATGGAGACGCGATATCATCATCGCAGAAAACTGTGTGTATGGAGCAGAGCAGGATCAGGGCGTAGAGAAAATTCATGTCGAGGTAGGGTTGCTGCAAAAATAAAATTCTAAGATAAAATCGGTCTGTATCAATAATATATATATAGACAGTTGCAAAATATTTAATTATTTTCTCTAGATTGCACACTCAGCAACAGTTGTGTTTATCATGGGCCCATGTAAATAAACTGCTGTTTTAGCGTTGATGCTGTAAACGTGCCTGATAAGGCGTCATCGGCGCCGGCAAGTTTATTTTTCATCTTCAGCTTCGAGAAGCGAGCTCGGTAATTTTTGCATTTCACCTCGGATGTGTTACATTATCGTTTGTCCATTCATGAAAGGAGTAACTTTGTCGACTTATGCGGGAGAGCTTAGCAATTAAGAGAATGTAAGATGCAAGAACGAGCGAAGCTAGCTCGATAATTTTCGCATCTGCCTCGAATCTTTTAGTTTGTCCATTCATACAAAAAAAGGACTAACTGTTGCGATTTATGCAACAAAGCTTAAGAATTAAGATAGACTAAGATCTATTCTGTTCTGTTCGGGAGCCTAGGGTCAATTAGATTTTCGGAAATAGAGGAGTTCGGTACTTTGTCGATTAATGCACAGAAGCTCAGTCCCTCTGCAATGGATCTCGCCTCGAATAGGTTAGTAAGGTGTAAAAACATTCAGAATTATAAAAATATCCGAAAACGCCTAGTTTTCGGGTATTTTTATAGTTCTGCATGTCATTTATTTTATTTTAAAGCCAGGGAGGTGCAAGTGCACCCTCTTGCAACCCGACTCTGTAAGGTGCTGATTGATATTTAAGTTTTTTCTCTTAAAAACAAACGTGTTTTTACCCGATTAATTTGTAAAAGTTAAAGCAAAAGTAGTCTTCTGTAAAAGCAATCTTCCTAATCCCGAGAACGAGCAATTGGTCTAAGCTCAAACTATGTTATTACAGTATAATTCTTAATTTTTGGCAGATGGAACGGTGATGTAAGGCACAAATCTTTCCGGACAAAATATCTTGTACGTTCGCGGTTTACCTGAGCTTTGGAAACGAATCATCGTTACGAAACGTTTATTATTTAAACATAGTTATAATTCCCTTTTCTATTCAGATCCCTTAATTTGATGTCTAGACTGGCTTGGTTCGCGTGTTACGTCACTTTTCGGCTCGTATAGATCTACGTAAGTGTCTGTTAAGGTAACCCCCCAAGGATTATTATTAGTTATTTCGGTTCTTTAGGAAGTCACATTTTCCATGATCATCTACAATACTCAATATATTTATTGCTTCCACATGTGAACTTAGGCGGTAGGTTTTACAAAAGGTGGTGGTGGTGGTTTCTATCTTTCTGCTCGCCTATGTCGCAGTCTTGAAAAAGAGGTATCGACCGTCTTTTTTCCATCCTGTCCAAATTTACTACGGGTTCCTACGTGGGACGCACTTGCTTGTTTTTTTGCAAATAAACTAGGCAAACCAAATGGGTTCTCTATTGTGTTCCCTAACTTTTTTATCCTCATCATCATTTGTCCGAATGATAACTTGCCCGAACAAAATGTCACATAATACCACATGCTATAAAATTTAAATCCCAAAATAAAATATGCCCTAAATTTGTTTGTCATATATTAAGTTTTTATTTATTTAATAAAAGTTATAAGTTCTAAATTCAAATTATTTGTATAATATTATCCTAATAATATTTTTGAACATGGGGTTTTTATTTCCCTGTAATACACCATGCATGCAGCAAGCATGCAGCATGCAATGAGCAAGCAAGCAAGCATGCAGCAGGCATGGTTTCTGTCACGGCGCCAACGCGATTCTAAATTACACTCCAATTGACGGGGTCCGAAAGGGCCAATGCCTGCCAGGGTTACGAGTCTGTCCGAAAGGGGTATCGTGGCCCTGGCACACAGGCATTTGAAGGAACACGGTGGGTTTTAGTCAGTAAAAGTCTGACACGCCCTCCCGTTCCGCCCAGAGCGGGAGAAGTTATTTGATAATTTCCCACCAGCAAAAAGAGGAAAAAAATGGGGTAGGGCATACAAGACTACGTGGAGTCGGATTTACAGCGGTTCGTTTCTGTCACTAAAACCTAATTTTTAGCAAATGCAGCAAACATTTTTACTCTATATGAACATTCGGAATAATGCACAATATATTATATGTATAATACAATACTTAGGATATATGACTTTATTTCATGGAAAATTAGGAGATTTAATTATTATTGTACTCGATATTATGACAGAATAGTTTTAGAAGTAAAGATTATTATGTAAAACAAAATTTCGAATTTTTGAACATTATGGTTACTGAAGTTTATAGCAAACGTGATATGGATAATGATTTTCGGCCAAACAATTTTAGGAGAAGAAAGGGAGTACCAAGCCAATGATATTAGGAAACTCCACATAATCACAATCGGTACAAATTTAAATAAATACCGGTACTAACCTTTTGCCTTTACATGAGTATGAAGAACCAGTTGACTCCTCAGATGATGCACTTACTGTATTTGAGTTTCAAGATTTCCGCTTTATATAGCACCCGAAATATCATTGTATTCATTGCTTTGTAAGACAGTGATAATAATAATTATGAATTAAAGGCATGTACACACGAGTTATATTTCAGTCGGGTAGGTACTCAAGAATTATTCAAAATAACTGTATTAATATAGTTTTCGTATGCTGTTGGTACCGGCTGTCATTCTTGGATCTTTGACAGTCGTTACGGGTCGTCAGGAGCCCGAAAGTCTGACAACCAGTCTTAAGGTCTGGTCAGATAGGCAGTCGCTCCATGTAAACTACTACCGCCTTATTACAAAACAAGATTTGTAATAAGGCTAGGGGCCTTATTACAAAACAAGGTTTATCTTCAGACCCAAGTTTAAACCATGGAGCCATTATTGAATTTCAAACTTTATTCCGTCTACGGTAAAGTTCCTAATACAAAACTGACAACTTATTACCGACCTAAGTTTTCAGCGTTGTATAAAGAACGGTATTTCAATCACTGTTACGTTCTTATTACAAAAACTGGCTCCATGGTTTAAGCCATGTCAAAATATAAATATTGTTTTGTAATAACACGGTTATAGTTTCGCCATGTCCGTCTGTCTGTCTGTCCCCGGCTTACCTCAGAGACTCTTAGTATTAGAAAGCTGTAATTTGGCATGGGTATACATATTAATCACGCCGACAAAGTGGTAAAATAAAACCTTAAAAAAAACTTTTTGTTAGGTACCTTCCTTGCACGTAAAGTGGGGATGATTTTTTTTTCTCGTCCATTCCATGGTATAGAGTATCGTTGGATAGGCTGTTCCAAAATATTGCGGGTCTTAAAAAATATTTTTCAATTCAGGAATCCGTTTGCGTAATAGTGCTATTTTTTGGTAGAGTCAAGTGTCCCCTTCCCCCAACCTGCCAGCTAAATGGTTATTTTTGGATATAATTATGAAAAAAATCATGACAGTAGTATATTATAACGCAATTAAAGGGAAAACTATCACATCTACGAGTAATAGTCGACCAACTTAAATTTGCAGTTGGAGAATTAACCGTGACTTATATCTCTGTATATGAGATCATGTTTTTGAACTACAATGTTAAGTTTGTTTTTGGGATTAATTCATCCCGACTACGGAACCCTTCATTGTGCGTGGTCCGACAGGCACTTGGCCAGTTTTATTTTACTACTGACAGAGCGACGAATGGCAGCCGAGTGATTGCTGGGCCGCCTATCATAAGATAGAAGAAGTACCGTCACGTCGTAGTGCAGTTCCAGCAGATAGTCCACTGCACTTTCAATCCCGGGAGCCCTCCTGGAGGGTTCACTCAAGTCGCATATGGAATGCCGGGAGCCCTCGCGGAGGGCTCATTTTAAATATCAGTTTTCTACTGTGAAAATAAAATCAGTTGTAGGTATATTTTAGCAAGATTTAATAATATACTCGTTGGTTTTCAAATACAACCATTTTTATTTATATTATATTCATATATTTTTTTTTTAACTTGCTTTATGTATGGCGGCAAGGCGTATGAGCTCTATGAAAAGTGGGTGGAGTCGAAATTGTTAACAACATAGGGTAGAATGATTATGACGTGCGAAAGAAAAAACATCTCTAGAGACAGATGGATGAAAACTGATGTTATAAAGGTTCCGTTTTCCTTTTATGGTCGGAACCTTAAAAATTTCTTAGCTGCCACGGCCTATTTTAACTAAGGTATTTTAATTGCTTTTTGTTTTTATATTTTTATTACGGAGGCTTTTAACGTGCACGTCTTTCTACATTGCTCTTACATGTATAATTTCAACATAAATGATGTAACCAATACTCTGTTACACTATTTTGATTTAAAAGAGTGTCCGTGGAGTTTCGTGCCCGTTCTTCTCCATAGGAACCTACTACGCTTTGGAATGGGCAACTAGCTTCATCTCTCTGACTGACCGACCCCTTGACAATTCAAAAGTGCCTGTAATAAGTTTATTTGAAATAAATGCTTTGAGTTTGAGTTTAATAATTTTGTCGCTTTCCAAGTTTGTAGCTTGCCTAAGCAACTGAATATGAAGTACCTGTAGCTAATTGATATAGACACTCTGTATACACAGTCTGTTTCAGTACATTACTTTATTATACTGTGTATCGGCTTTGTCAGGATAATTAGAACAAATAAATGACTGATAAAAATGATAATTTTGCAGATATCTTTTGCAATTTTTCTAAATTGTACGTAGTAACAATGTTATGGTTATGTCACAGCCAAGTAGCCTTTCAGTTAATAGCCTAGCCTTTGGAAGTAGCGCTCGCCGGCCGCGGCACCGCTCGCGCCGGTCGCTGGGCTCGCGCACGGTTGGTCACTGTTCTAACCTTTTTAGGGTTCCGTACGAAAATGGTAAAAAGGAACCCTTATGGTGAGACTAAGTCTGTCTGTCTGTCTGTCACACCTCGATATCTCAAGAACTACTAATGCTATCAACTTGAAATTTATAATGGTTTTAGATGACGTTTGCCCAATTATTTTGCAAACAAGAAAGAAATAAAAAAAAAAAATGTTTGCAAAAGGGACCGAAAGGGGTCTTAAATTTTTTAAGTGGGGCTACTAGAGCATGTGGGGTATCATATGAAAGAACGCTGTTTGCACATTCCTAAACATTTTTTATTTTTAAGCAGCATAGTTTCCGACTTTTGATGAAAAATGTAAAAAACAATACCCCCCCCCTTATCTCCGAAGTTTGCATAGATAAAAAATCTGAAATTATTCTACGTGATAGAAGTGTATGTAAAGATTACGGGAAAAATAAAACGATGTCTCTAAATAGCACAGTTTTTCAGAAATCAGCAACATCATTATATACGTACCGGAACCCTCGGTGCGTGGTGCCATATATTATGTAAAATAACACAAATATCGAAATGATAATTCGTTATTTAGAAATAGAAATAACATTAAATTTAAGTAATTAAACACATTTAATATACCTAAGAATGCATAATTGTTGCATAAAATCAATTATGTTAAATATTTAATGTTAGGAATAATTTTCATCTTCAATAATTATTTTGTTCTTAAAGCAATTATTTATTGACATGAATGGTCAGGATGCAATCAGAACGTATTGCTGTAACTGCATTGTAGGTTTAGGAACAGTGGGACGCTGCTCACACGTGTAAGTATTATTTGGTAGCTAAGCTATGCACGCCATGAGGATATTACCCGACGTGCCCCCTTCTTAGATGAAGTAATATGAAGAATAAATTAATTATAAGTACAATAAAATAAATGTACTTACAAAAACAAAGTATTGTTTTATTTACCTACACTCAAAACCCCATCAGAACTTCATCATTATCAAACTGTTGCAGTCAGCTGCTGGACATGTATCTCCTAATGAACCCACTCCACTGAGTACAAAGGTAGCGACAAGCAATCTAGAATATTTACTATAACACTACAATAATGTTTATGCACCTACTTGTATGTATGTAGGTTATGTACTAGTGTCCCAATGTAGATATCCCCAAATACAATCAATCCTAAGTCCCAATCTACATTGGGACACTAGTCTATCAATATTGGATTCTGTAACCGCCGTCGCCGGCCGACCTTTACGTACATCGTCATGGAGATGATCACGTCCACGTCTAAATTCTCTGAACCACGAATACACAGAGCTGCGACATGGGGCTTCATCACCAAATGCCAACAGAAGTCTCTGGCAACTCTCTTGTTGACTTAAGTCACAGCGAAAATCGTACAAAATCATTAAGCGAATTTTTTCACGAGTTATATTCATTGTAATTGCGACACACAATTTTCTAAAGGACGCCACAATGAAAAAACAAATGACAGTCTCGCAAGTTAAAAAGTAAGATGTTCCCAGAAAGTTCCATTTTCGAATTTCATAACTGCTTTTTTATTTTTTTTATTATAAGTGGCCAATTCCAGAAACTTTTAGTATGCCCCACGTATTTCTACAGTATACATCGGCAGTATATTTATAAAACTGTTTAATTATTCCACGTCAGTATTTAAATATATTATAATTATATTCCAGACATATTTATGTCATGGAAGCCAAACTGAACCACAAGAGCTAGCGAAACATTACGCCATTGCGTTAACCTAATGTTTCGCTGATCTTCTGGACTTTGCTCTACTACAGGAATATGTACGAATTTAACTTATACTACACGTTATTGATAGAAAGTTGGATTTAGTATTGTAATGTTGACAAACTGATGATCTAGGAAATACAAAGACTTAGCGAGCTAAGTAGTGACCATCTTTTGTTGTTCTCCATACTAGCACGTTAGTTTCACTTCACTGTCGCGGTGCGTATGCCTTAAACACCCGTCCGTCTTGTAATAACACCACGTTCCGTCTCCGCCCCGTCCACGTCCTAACATATCCAGTATGTAGCGACCTTTAGTTGGCAACAACGGATAGCAAAGAGTTATTTAGTAAACGTACTAAAAGTTATAGAAAGTTACTTAAGGGGCATGCGCTAAGGTAGCCCGCGAAATTAAAATTTTCTTACGTTTTTTGCAATTTGCAGGTCAGTAACAGGTTGTATGTTGATCTAAATATGATTCGCGGACGTAACAAATATGGCTTTACAGAATTATTATCATTAGAATCAGCAATACAACTCTCTAAGTTCGTAGAATCCTATTTTGATTCTACGAAGAGAGTTAGTTGTTGTACCTTAGCGCATCCCCCTTAATCATCAGGTTGCAAAACGATGCTCTACAAAAAGTAACTCCGGTGTGTATGCACCATTTCCCTACTTACAATTTGGGCACTGTTAGGTAGGTACCTACTGAAGCTATTACTTTTCAATAACTACATAATGATTCTTGAGCAGTTCGTTGTGAATTTTTCAACCATAACTATCACAAGCAAATAACAATCTGTCGCTTTAAAAACTTATAATATTCTAGTCAGTTGCAGAATTTTCTTCGAAACTCAGCCAATCTTAAAATATGTAGTAATATCTTCCGGCTATCAGGACCACAATTTTGCACTGGTTTGCAAATGCAGGGAAAGCGAGGATGCAAGGCCAGCTTAACGGCTCTTAATTTATAGGTAACATGCTGTGTGGCTGCAGCGACGCAATGGCGTGGAAGATACGGTACCGTAACTGGGGTAATGGAAAACTAACAGGAGTATACTGTTAACTGGGTAGAAAATTGAGCTATATGACTTTAGGTGCTGGAGAAACTTGATGGCGTCCAAAAGTTAAAGTTATGTCTCGTTTAAAGATACAAATACAAAATACAAATACAAATTGTTTATTTCTGTACCAATCGTTTGATTTAGTTGCGATTGGAGCCTCCTTTTAAGCATGATGACGCCTGGCCTTTTGGCTGATTGTACAATGTACAAAAAAAAAAAAAATAAGTTTTTAGTTCTAAGTATAGATTTTTCTTTATTACTTAAATAATATATATATATACAGGGTTACTGGTAATTCGACGTATATCCGTCAGGGGCTGATAAGGGGGCCAAAATGCAACAAATTGAACCCCCCATATGTATGGCCGAAATTCAATAGTTTTCGAGATATTAGAATTTTAAGGGGTTTTCGATATTTACCCAAAATTTGACATTTCATTCCAAATTAAAAAAAAACTACATATTTGAATGGGTACCATTAAAAATGATGTTGTAGCTGGCACTTCAATTAAGCTATGGACATAATTAAAACTACTTAATTTAACAAAATAATGAAAATAATGAGCGATATAAGAATAATATCTTACCAATATTTTCATTTTACGCTTCAAAAATGTTGTCTCGTCACAAAAATTTCTATGACATTAATCGTACAAATAACAAAAACAACTTGCTTATTCTGTAAGCTTTCCAGAAAGCTATAAAAGTCAATTTTAAAATACATAATTCGTGCCAAGGCAGATGTTTGAATCGGCGCGGGGAGAGAAAGGGTCATTTGTATTTGTATGAAATATAATGCATAAAAAATGTACATCAAATTTTATTACAAATTTTACACATCTTGTTCAAAATGAGCCCCTCGATTACGAATGCAGGTTCGAATTCTCTTCCGAACTTCGGTTTTCGTCACTCTTGATGTGAACGTTGTTCTCATCTGTTGCGCCGCGTTTATTATTCGCTGTCGAAGTTCTTCGACTGAATTTATTGGGGTCACATAAACTAATGCCTTCATATGACCCCAAACGTAAAAGTCAAGTGGTGTGATATCAGGGCTTCGTGCTGGCCACGGAATTGGCCCTCCCCTCCCAATCCATCGGTTTGGATATCTCTCGTCTTGCCACTGTCGGACAGTAATCCGGTAATGTGCTGGGCAACCATCATGTTGAAACATGAGGTTGTTTTTTATTTCTTCGGGAACATCCGCCAACAAATCGTCTAGGTTGTTTCTCAAAAACTCCTCGTAATTTTCGCCGTTCAAATTTTGGGGCAAGAATAGAGGGCCCACCAAATAATTATCAACGACACCCATCCATACGTTCAGGGAAAATCTCATTTGCGACGCAGTTTCTTTTAGTTTTTTTGGATTCCTGCTTGCTTTAGGTGCCCAAAAATGTAAGTTATGGTAATTCGTTATTCCATCCCGGTCAAACTTTGACTCGTCAGTCCACAAAATATTTCTTAGGAAATGTTCCTGGTCAGCGTCAGCGTTTCGACAGCGAATAATAAACGCGGCGCAACAGATGAGAACAACGTTCACATCAAGAGTGACGAAAACCGAAGTTAGGAAGAGAATTCGAACCTGCATTCGTAATCGAGGGGCTCATTTTGAACAAGATGTGTAAAATTTGTAATACAATTTGATGTACATTTTTTTATGCATTTTATTTCATACAAATACAAATTACCCTTTCTCTCCCCGCGCCGATTCAAACACATGCCTTGGCACGAATTATGTATTTTAAAATTGACTTTTATAGCTTTTTGGAAAGCTTACAGAATAAGCAAGTTGTTTTTGTTATTTGTACGATTAATGTCATAGAAATATTTGTGACGAGACAACATTTTTGAAGCGTAAAATGAAAATATTGGTAAGATATTATTCTTATATCGCTCATTATTTTCATTATTTTGTTAAATTAAGTAGTTTTAATTATGTCCATAGCTTAATTGAAGTGCCAGCTACAACATCATTTTTAATGGTACCCATTCAAATATGTAGTTTTTTTTTAATTTGGAATGAAATGTCAAATTTTGGGTAAATATCGAAAAACCCTTAAAATTCTAATATCTCGAAAACTATTGAATTTCGGCCATACATATGGGGGGTTCAATTTGTTGCATTTTGGCCCCCTTATCAGCCCCTGCCGGATATACGTCGAATTACCAGTAACCCTGTATATTACTAGAGCGCGTGTTGCGTGCTTTCCATTTACATAAAGCATAATTAGGTTAGAATTTAATATTTTTTAATATTATTATTTTCTCTCCATCAGAGCACCCGCCATCTTATCTCTTCACCACCCTTGGTTGACTGGTAGAGAATGCCTAAGGCATTAAGTCCGCCTTTGTAAATTAATGTGTGCGAGAAGTTTAAATAAATAAATAATTTATTACCATACATTCAAACACGCTCGCAAGATGAAGCTCAATAAGCCATGCATGGTCAGATCAGCTGCCAGATTATCTTCACATCACATTTATTACAATATTTGTTTTACTACGCTCAAGACACGAGGCAAAATTAATTTAATCAAATCTCACTACAAAACATTCCCTCAAATAAATATTCATGAGCGATTTCAAAACAAAGCTGTGGCACACAGTTGTAGTATGTATTAGAGGCGGTGGTGTAGTGCTCGGCAAACAGGAATGTTTGGAGGCATCGCCGCGATATTGGTGGAACTCCAGCGCGAAAGTGCGATGTGGTATCTAAAGCAAACACGGCGGTGCTCCGCCCGGCCGGTCACTCTTCGTAACGGATTCTATGAGTCAAAATCTATCAATCTGCCTTTCCTTTACCCAGCTTTATTGGGGTCGGCTTCCAGTCTAACCGAACACAGGTGAATACCAGCATTTTACATGGAGGGACTGCCAATCTGACCTTCACAACCCAGTAACTGGGTAATACGTTAACGTAATACAGTTTTGTTGGTATAGTGGCGTGTGCTACTCGTAGCTAACTTACGGCAAATAATTTAATTTAATGTTTTGTGTAATGTACATTATTTTGCGTGGCGATTATGGCATACCCCTCCCTTTGGGGGAGGCTTATGTCCAGCAGTGGATGTCTTTCGGCTGAAAATCAAGTTTTTTTTCTACTGAACAGACAGCTGTGCTGCTGGGGAGATTTTTGCGCCACTTCTTCTTCCCAGCTAAAGCACTAGGAAGTGGTGAAGGGCGAGCGTTTTTGGGGGACTATCTTATGTATGCCTCAGCCTAGTTTGAATAAATTACTTTTGAATTTGATACGGTAACCCTTGGTAAGACTGGGCTTCAGACGACCCCTAACAACTGTCAAAGATCCACGAATAACAGCCGAGACCAACGGCTTAAAATGCTTTCCGAGGCACGGAGGAGTCTTAGTATGTAAAGATGGTGAACCATCCAAGGACCAACCCCAGAAAGCGTAGCTTAACCTGATGTATCGAGTCGTGCGGCTGTTATTACTTAGTCATGAGCTCCTCAGCCTTAATGAGTAGTATAGATAATAGTTTAGTGGCATGAGGAACAGGGTGTAAAGTTCACTCATCCTCTATAGAAAAGGGAGGATCCTCCGGCCAGACGGGTGTTGTGTCTGGTGAGCAACTGCCCAACGATTGATGTCGGGATGTTGTATATATGCTAGTCGCGCGGTAAACTCTGCTTGCGCGATGCAGGATTTGCGTGCCGTCAGTGTGACGCGTAGTTCGCATGTGGCGATGTTGATGCCGCTACAATAGTATGAGTAAATACTTAAACAGTAAAAGGCTGTGAGAAAGGGGAAAGAAAAAAAAAAGAAAAGATGTTTTATAGTCACAGAAACACATGCTTATGTAAAGAACAAGTTAACTCGAATACCTAGTTAGTAAAACAAAACAATAATATAATTAAAAACATGGAAAATGTAGTCAGCTGCTGCACGTTGTGACAGTGACAAGAATGCTTCCACTCAGCATGATGCTGTGCTATGGGAGACCCACCCACAGCACAGCACTGATTTGCAGTGGTCACCCAAAAGACGAACATGATTGGTTTGGTTTGAAGATTGTGAAGAGATTTCTCTTATATTGTCGTGGTTATCATAGTTGCAACTTAGGAATTTGTCGACCTCCGTCTGTTTTACTGTGATTGCAAGTCCTACCTGGTGAGGTGATACCCCAGAGCTATTTTATATTTCAATTTTTTTAATATTTATACCTTTTTACCTATGTTACTGTTGTTGCTACTACTACTCTACTCTTATAATATTTGACGGCGCAGCAAGTGGCGCCATCTATTTTTTGTTACGCAGTTACTGGAATCACCGACAAGGTCGGATAAGAGTGACACTGGCTGGTGACAGTCACTCTAGCAGAGCGTCGCATCGATGTATACGTGGTGGCTGTCTTCTGATGACAGAAATGTCAGGGGAGCCGCTGTCCTACCACGTCCACCGGAAATGCTATATTCCGGCACAATCCTGATGATATTGAAGCTATCCTGCGCTATTATATTTATATAATTCGTAATGAAATATTCACTAAAATATCTATTTACAATATCTAACAACATAACACATACTACAACTATTTAATATATTATTTACGCATTTTACATACAATTAATCTAATCACAATATTTCATACCTACATCATAATAAAATACACCGATACATTATCATCAGATGTCTAACACTCACACTCAGTTGCAGAAACGATCTTTAAATTTTAAAGACTACATTAAACACTAATGTAGCATTAAATCATTGCACAAAACCATTTTTTATTTTATTTTAATGCTCCATTAAATTTAACTAATGAAATGTCAAACCTAATGAAACCGGCCATTTTAAACACTTTTACGTTGCACGTAACTTCATTAGCGCCCATTAGCAAGTGGTGAACTTTAAGTTTGACATTTCAGATTTTTTAATTTTAATGGGCCGAAAAGCATCCATTAAGAGCAACATTAGTGTTTTCTACGGTACTTGAATGCATTTCTGTAATTGAAAGATGTGTTTAACCAGTCTTTCATCATTATCTGATTCTTATTTAGTAGATTTACCTCGCCGTCGAATCCCAGACCGAGTGAATTCATTTTTAAAACATGATGGAAAAGAGTTTCGTGTAAGGTATAGAATTTCCAAGGAGGCAGTTCTTCAAATTTGTAACGTATTTGATTAAGATTTAGAACCAGTGACGCAAAGAAATAAATCCATTAATGGCCTGACACAGCTTATAATATGTTTGAGATTTTTCGCCACTGGATCTTTCCAGCAAGTAGGTATTGGGTGATTTAAACAAACTGCTGAACATGACGCTTCACTTTCCCGCCAAGAAGCCCACAGAGTACTTTTGTACGTCTCATGTATGACACGCGACGTATGTTTTTCTGTTAAAATTTTGATTGAATTATTGTTGCTCATTTGATAAACTATATTTGTGTTTTCGCTACTGACTATTTAGGAGTTTATTTATAAACGATGATTAAAGTTAAGAGACGTTTAAACGTCAACAATGTATGGTTAAACAATCGCTCGCTAATCATTACTTAACTTTAAGAGCGTTTACGACATACGGAATTTCATACAAAATTTCAAGCCCTTGTTTCTCGAAATTACTGAACTGATTTTATATCCTTATGCAGGATACAAAGGTCTAAAAAGTTAGTTAAGAACATTTTCGAAAAATAGTGTTACGTCCCCTCTTTGAGGAGTGGCTAGAGAGGCGCCACGGCGTCCTCACCTTCCGCCTGACGCAGGTCCTCACCGGACACGGTTGTTTCGGGAGGTTCCTGTTCAGGATAAAGCGGGAGGAAACGCCCGGGTGTCACCACTGTGTGGATCGCCCGGAGGACACGGTGGAGCATACGGTGGAGGTCTGCCCTGCTTGGGCGGAGCACCGCCGTGTCCTCACGGAGGCGATCGGCGGCGACGATCTCTCGCGTCCGGCCCTGGTTCAGGCCATGGTTCGGAGCGAGAGTGCATGGGAGGCCGTCACCTCCTTCTGCGAAACAGTAATGCTCGCGAAGGAGGAGGCGGAGCGCATGAGGGTGAGGCAGGGTGCCCGCCCTTCCGCCCTAAGTCGCCGCAGGAGACGCCCTGGGCGTCGGGAATCGCAGGCCGATTCCCGGCCACCGTAGGCGCGGGCTTGCGGACGGTGAGCGATGGGTAGCTCGCCGTCCGATAAGGACCAGGCCCGGGTCGACGGCGCGTTGTGTTCCACGCGCGCCTCAAAGAGACGTCAGCACCAATTGACGGGGTCCGAAAGGGCCAATGCCTGCCAGGGTTACGAGCCTGTCCGAAAGGGATATCGTGGCTCTGGCACACAGGCATCTGAAGGAACACGGTGGGTTTTAGTCAGTAAAAGTCTGACACTCCCTCTCGCTCCGCCCAGAGCGGGAGAAGTTATTTGATGATTTCCCACCAAAAAAAAAAAAAAAAAGCCAAATAAGACCTGTTTTTTTCCATAGACACAGAGATTTCCAGTTATTTGTTTATAAATAAGACATTTCGAAAATGTTCTTAACTAACTTTTTAGACCTTTGTATCTTGCTTATGCGTATGAAGTTTCATTAAAATCGGTTCAGTCATTTCGAAAAACAAGGGCTTGAAAGTTTGTATGAAATGCTGTACGTCGTAAACGCTGCGTTTATAAATAAAAGGGAAGATCACTGTGTTTCCCCGCTTGCATGACTGTTACTAACTTTGTGTAAACTATCCCCATTGCACCTTCCAAACAATACTGTGAGTGTAACTTGCCTATTGAAAATCTACAGTACCTAGTCTCATTTGGTGATTGCATATCTACACCAACTCTTATGGACATATTGCAACTTTCTTGGTAGGTACTCATACTCGAATTCATAGATATGTAGCAAAAAGTTCTGCTTGGTAATATAAATAGGTTTGATATATAGATAAAACATTTATTCAGTGCACACAAAAGACATAGCACAATTAATAGATAACAAATTACAGGAATATTTATATAATAACAAGGTGCCAATAAACAAAAAAGAAAAAAAACCTAAAAGAAATAGCGTGATAGTAACGAGTAATTGGTATTTCCACGAACAGTCTTTCCCATGAAAACCTAATCCCATTTTCCTTTGTTACGGTATTACAAGCAAAGTGGTTGACAGAGAAATTAACTTCTTTTTAGGGTTCCGTAGTAAACAAGGAACCCTTATAGTTTCGCCATGTCCGTCCGTCTGTCTGTCTGTCTGTCTGTCTGTCTGTCTGTCCGTCCGTCCGTCTGTCCCCGGCTTAGCTCAGAGACGCTTTGTCCTAGAAAGCTGTAATTTGGCATGGGTATACATATTAATCATGCCGAAAAAATGGTAAAATAAAATTATGAAAAACATTTTTTTTTAGGGTACCTCCCTTACACGTGAAATGGGGATGATATTTTTTTTTCTCGTCTATTCCATGGTGTGGGGTATCGTTGGATAGGCCGTTCAAAAATATTGTGGGTTTGGCAAAACCATTTTTCAATTAAGGGATCCGTTTGCGTAATATTAAGCTTTAAAGTGCTAGTTTTTGTTAGTCAAGTGTCCCCCCCCCCTGCCAGCTAAATGGTTAGTTTTGGATATGTGAAAAAATTCATGGCAATAGTATATATAACGAAATTAAAAGGAAAACTATCACAGCTATGTAGGCTTCACAAGTTAACGAGTAATAGTCCACCAACTTAAATTTGCAGTTGGAGAATTGACCGTAACGTATATCGATGTATGGGAGAGCATGTTTTTCAACTACAATGTTAAGTTTGTTTTTGGGATAAATTCATCCCAACTACGGAACCCTTCATTGTGCGTGGTCCGACATGCACTTGGCCGGTTTTTTTTTCATGAGTTAGCTTTCTTTTCTCTGAAGAAAGACTTGCAGTACAATGCCACCTCCGAGCATTAGTACATTCAAGTTTGAACTTGGAATCGATAGTATGCGCAGAATGTTGGAAATGAAAGCGTTCAGTGTTATTGGGTAAATTAACCGCTGCTTTGGCTGCGTCCGACAACTTCGGACCAAGTTCGTGTGTATGTTTGTTTGTTTATCTATTTATGATATGCCAGCTATGTGGAGTTATGGTGGATTTCTAGACGTTTGCACAAGCTAACTGTGTAGCTAAATAATACAAATATTTTAATTATGGTTAGGTATGTAGATCTTGAACTTTAAACTTATGAATCATATTGTGTTTAATTTTCGCTTAGTAGTATTTTCATGATCAACATGTGATTTCAATTACTTTTGCACTGGCTGCTAAAACTCATGCTGAGGCGTGCAACCGTATTTTTTTTTTTTTGGTTGGGAAATTTTCAAATAACTTCTCCCGCTCTGGGCGGAGCGGGAGGGCGTGTCAGACTTTTACTGACTAAAACCCACCCGTGTTCTTCCCGTTGCCTGTGTGCCAGGGCCACGATATCCCTTTCGGACAAACTCGCAACCCTGGCAGGCATTGGTCCTAACGACCCCGTCAGTTGGTGCTGATATCTCTTTGAAGCGCGCCTGGAACACACCGCGCCGTCGACCCGGGCCTGGTCCTTATCGGACGGCGAGCTACCCAACGCTCACCGTCCGCAAGCCCGCGCCTACGGTGGCCGGAAATCGGCTTGCGACTCCCGACGCCCGGGGCGTCTGCTGCGGCGACTAGAGGCGCGAGAGCGCAAACCTTGCCTCTCCCTCACGTGTTCCGCCTCCTCCTTCGCGAGCATTACTGCTTCACAGAAGGAGGTGACGGCCTCCCATGCACTCTCGCTCCGAACCATGGCCTCAACCAGGGCCGGATGCGAGAGATCGCCGCTGCCGATCGCCTCCGTGAGGACACGGCGGTGCTCCGCCCAAGCCGGGCAGACCTCCACCGTGTCTTCCGGGCGATCCACTCAGTGGTGACACCCGGGGAGGCGTGCAACCGTGGAGTCAGTGCAAGTCTATTTTCATCTAACAAGTAATTTACAATTCACACTGTGTACAGGCTCCCATAGCAATGGTGCATTACCTCCGAATAAGTAAAGGCAACCCCCCACCAATCTCAAATAAAAATGACACTCAATTTATAAAACTAAATTTGATATTCCCCACAATATAAAGCTCATATAGGCAAGTTATTAGCTCCGTAGCATGATGGATGATAGTCCCGCGCGCCTCACATATTAGAGGAGCAAATTGTGTTGCACTGCAGCCGAGCTACTAAATTATGTTATAGCCTGCTTGTAATGAGCTCTTAATTTGTGAGGCGTTACAACTTTGCTGCATTATTGTATTAGATTAGAGCTTTACATGGAAATAGAAAGAGGTATTCAGCTCTCAACAAACAATGCGCTATCCAAAATTCATAATTGAAAACACATATAGCTTTCCTAAATTGCAGTTGGCATTATGTGGTAGCTGTATGAAACGCAAATCCTAGGCCCCAGGGTTGCATCTCGAATTATCAAGAAATATGTTTGTCACGCCAAAACAGCCGGATCATAACTGATTTTGATCTTTTCATGCCACTATTAATTAATTAATTAAAATTCTTTATTGGGAGTAACTCATGAGACTCATACGGTATTAGTAACTATAAAATAAACTTACAACTATGTTAGTGATACAATTACAATAACAATTACAAAACACACACAACAACTTATTCACTGCTTCAGCATTCCAGCTGAAATACTGGAGCAACGACTTACTATAGAGCAGTCCAGCCTGTCAGCAATAACTCCCAGGATGCTGTTGGAACTGGCTCGCACCCTGCGCACCAAGGACGCACATCTTTTGCGCATTAATGCGTAAAAGCAATCAACACGCAAATCCGCAAACATCCCTGATGCGCTACAGAAGCGAGGCAGCCCCAGCAAAACCCTGAAAGCATTATTGTACTGCACGCGAAGGGCACTGTACGATCTTTGCGTAAAATGTACCCACAGGCCACAGGTGTAAAATGATGAGCAAAAGGCTCTAAAAAGTGTTTTTTTAACCTCCGTAGAAGCACGCTTAAACCTGCGGGCAATCATATTCGCTCTAACCGACAGCGCCCTGCGCTCTCTCACAATATCGTCATCGTCCTTAAGGCTAGTGGTTAAAATATGCCCAAGGTACTTGAATGAGTGCACTCTTGACAACGGCACACCATTCATCATTACTGGAGGTATCGTTTCTGGACATTTTCCACCAGCCCCAAACACCATCACAACTCTTTCTCACATTATACAAGAGGCCATGAGCACTGGCGTACCTCTCACACACACTCACCAGTTTCCTCAGGCCACAGACTGAGGCACTGAGCAGCACCATGTCATCTGCATAGCTGATGTTGTTGACACATATGCCATCAATATAACATCCGACTCTGGTGCTACTCAGTTCCCCAATCAACTGGTCCATGTACAGGTTGAAGAGTGTAGGAGAAGTCAGACTCCCCTGCCTCACACCTGACTCAAGACCATATGGACTCAAGCATGCTCCATCCCACCTCACACTATTGACCTGGTTCCCGTACGAAAATTTAAAAATATTTATGATTTCAGGTGGTAGCTTCGCATCATTAAGCTTTTTCCAGAGAGTGTCATACGAAACCAGATCAAAAGCACTCGACAGGTCGAGGAAACAAGCGTAAACCGGAGTTCTACGGCGTGTGTAATACTCCACAGCATGCTTAAAGCCCAATATAGCACTATCGGTAGACAACCCTGGTCGAAACCCAAACTGGTTGTCATGCAATTGAACATGTCTATTTAATTGCGCATTAAGCACGCTGTCCAGTACCTTAGACACAACCGTAGCCAGTGAAATAGGTCTATAGTTATCCCTATCAGTCAATAGTCCAGTTTTATTCTTAGCTATGGGCACTACAACTGTTCTCAGCATATCTGAGGGTATATACGCATGACTCAAACAAAGGTTGTACAATAAAGCCAACACACGCGTCAAATGAGGGCCCACATACCGAAGATGCTCGATGCTGAGCACATCATGGCCAGGAGACTTCCCCCTTGACATTGACTGTATGATAGAAGCAATGTCTCTGGCAGTAACCCTGACTCCTAAATCCCCTTTGGGCTCAACATCGATCACCGCCTGGGACGGTCCTAACGACGACTTAACCTCAAATTTAGCTTTAAACAGTTCAGCTATTCCCTGCGCATCAATCACACCGTCAACGCACACAGGCACGCCAGGCTTATGATTAAGTTTGTTTGTGTTCTTCCAAAACCCACGAAAGTCCTTATTCAAATGACCAATGACTATAATATGCTTCCATTATTTAGTTATTTTTCTTTTCAACAATTTGTCATTGACCTGGTCGGGGTCTAATTCATCTCTGTTTTAATTGGCTGACAGCTGGATGCGCGGGTCCAGCAATCTATATTATATAAAAGAAGAAACTGACTGACTGATCGACTGACTGACTGACTGAAATATATCAGCGTACAGTCGAAACTACTAGGACAAGGAACATGGAATTTTGGAGAAAGCTTCCTCTTATAATGCACTCAGAAAGGGTTTTTGGAAATTAAACCTATAAGGGGTGGAAAGGAGGGATTTTGTTTTATGAAAAATCTTATTTCTTGGGTTAATTCCCGGACGAACAGTCAATAATTAAATTAGAGAGAGAATCGTTTGTCGCGGTTGTGTCCGTGGAAGCGAGTGCCGAGCCGTGTTGCCGTCGCGCTGCGCCTGCAGAGCTCGCGCAAGGTGTGTGGTTCCATTTCCAACAATAGGACTATATTTGTAACCACCATGATTTATTTTCTTAAGAGATAAGATAAGATAGCCTGCTCATTCCCACTCCTGGGCAAAGGTCTCTCTCCATCCCTTCCATCTTTCAGGAGTCTGCGCGTCCTCCTTCCACCCCGCTTTCTCCTACGTGGCTTACCACGACCCGGTCTTACTGTCTCAGGGCACTAGTTCTGAGCTATTTGGGCCCACAGTTTGTCCGGCATGCGGCAGACATGTCCTGCCCAATCCCATCTGAGTTGGGCAGCCGTTTGAGCCACGTGGCATCATTATTATTTTAGCCAAAAAAGTTACTGCTTGTCAAACCCACCTTTATTTAGGTAATTGTTTCGAAAGTCAGTCGGTTTTGATAATATTACAAAATATTCTTTTATTTTTTCACAACTTGAACCCAATATGGGTGATTTATGCAGAATCTAGTTTCCATATATAAACACTGTTTATGTGTGCGTTATATTGATTAAAAATCTATAAAGGCTGTACTCACCATCAAATATCTCATAGTAACACAAGAAATATAGTCGACATGACATACTTGTGTGCGGTACGAGTATTAGTTTGTGTGTTAGTGATTAATATGACGTACTGTCATTATGTGCGGTATCCCAGTGGTGTGCAAGTGTACGGTGAGGAGGTTCAACCTCTTTATCCTACTTATAGGCATTATGAAAATCTACCATTTGTAGATGTAAGACAACAAACGACACTGCCAAGAAATCATGGCACAAGAGTACAGGTGTGGGTACACAAGGTACATGTTGTAGAAGTGACCGATGGACTGGGAGGACCATTCGATGATTCTCGGCCAAATTTAGTCGGTTATGCGGGACTTACAGGGAACTATTGTCCGGACAATCGTGTAAGAGCAGCTGATGGAATTTGTCGAGAAGAAGATTGAACCAATTATTATTATTTATTTATATTTACTTCCACAACTTTTTATGTATTCATTGACTTAACCGTTGTTCCAAAGAAGGAAAAACAGACTACATTATGCCATGTGTACACTGTTTCGCTGTTTTGTTTATGAAAGAAGGACTATTTGTCATAAGACATTGTAAGGATTTTTGACAAAGAAATACAAAAAAATACTTTAGTTTGGTACATGTAGCATATTAGAATACTGTAGTGTGGTGTGACTGCCGCAAACTTCACTTCTATAAACGTACATAGTTTGCGTCTAGAACGCGTTCAAGAAAAGCTTCGTTTGGCATCTACCTTTTTCTGTCGGCTAGCTGTACATAGCATAACTAATTATGATTTTTTCCTTATTATTAAGTTTTCTTGTAAACTTGACATGTACCTACCTGCTAAGCTGTAATTAACATATATGTAACGAAGCAGGAGTTTGGCCGAATGAAATTCTTGAATACTTTTAACGCAACAGTATATTATGTAACAGACTGTTACGTTCTTAGCAAAGTATTTTCCTAGACTAAAGTTGTCAAAAAATAATAGGCCCGTTTTGACATTTAACTTGAATCGATTTATCGTGAGTATCGAGTACCGAGTGGTATGGTTACTTTACTAGTTACGTCGCGATGAAGAAGGTGTTCTACTCTATTTTACATTTAAAATTTTAGTCAAAATACAATCAAGTAGGTAATTATTGGAAGTTGTTTATAATATTAAATTAACTATTTAAACGTAAATTTTAAATAATCGTATCAATTATTGAGCATTTCTTAATACGATGTAAATGTGAATGTACATGTTTTGTACTCATGTAGACATACTAATTGTTGTAATTCTAATGTACAACAATCACTACATGATACGTCATACCCGGTGAATGCCTACTTGGTGTTGCCAGCTGCAGTCGTTCTACCGGTGTCACATCGCGCGCAAGGTCGCACCAGTTTGCACGAGCCTTAACACTCGGCCATACTCTGTAGATCGTTCCACGACTCTCGTTGCATTCTTCAGCAGCAGATTTTGAACCCTGGAATAGAAAACAACATCCAGCAGTAACTTGATAATAAAAGAATTATATAATAAATAAAAATGTCTCTCTTGTTTGAATTAAATATAATTATGATTTGTATAGTTGTTTTTATTAGTGGCTCCTTTATTAGTTTATTTACTTTTATACACAGATCAGAAAACTCACGACTTGGTCACACAGTTTGTATTTTATAGATGTACATAAATTATATCTCACACAGCTATAATAACTCCTATCGCACACCGCTATTTATGTTTTTATCGGAGCTTCACGTGGGCGAAGCTAGTTTGCTGTAAAACACCACTTACAACTTTTTTTTAACGTAAATTGGAGTACAGGTACCGCTCATACACGTGCAAACCACACTGCCTGGCACACGGCAAGAGAATAAATATAAAATTGCTCTTGACTTCTCTCTAAACCCAAGGTCGAGCGATCAATTGTACACGTGCGAAAATATAAAGAAAGTAACACAACATTTTATGACCAGCACGCTTTTGACAATACACAGACAGATACAGAAGGGTCGCTGTATACAACAAAGTGTCTTCTACTTTTCTCTCTGCCCGGTTTTAAAGCTCGCGCACGCCTTTTCAAATTACAAATATTTTATTTCACATAAAAACTAAAAAAACAACTCAAAGCATTTATTTCAAATTTTACAGGCACTTTTGAATTTTCAAGGGGTCGGTCAGTCAGAGAGATGAAGCTAGTTGCCCATCCCAAAGCGTAGTAGGTTCCTATGGAGAAGAACGGGCAAGAAACTCCACGGACACTCTTTTAAATCAAAATATTGTTACATAGTATTCGTTACATAATTTATGTTGAAATTATACATGTGAGAACAATGTAGAAAGACGTGCACGTTAAAAGCGTCCGTAATAAAAATATAAAAGCAATTAAAATATAATACATAAGTTAAAATAAGCCGTGGCAGCTTAGAAATGCCACCAGTCCTTACTGACGGCACCCGTTCACGAACATGACGCATGGATCAGCACCATTTAGCTCAACCATTTTGAAGGGAACTGAATGATCCAACACACACGCCACCATGAGCGAGACATTTGAGTGAGCATGACACACTCAGCCGCCATCGCCAGGGTCCATTCAAGTCAATAAAAGACGCACTAGCTCACACATGTGATATGCAATTATATTACAATACTAAGAGATTGAATTTATACAATAGAAAGATTAAATTTATACAATATCAAATTACTTAATTAACCTAAACCTTCATGGGCACTTTTGAAACGTCAGAAGCTTGTTGCATGATTTCAATTGGTGGTTTTATATGGAGAACATCCTGGGAGACACTCTAGGTCACATTTTCATATTTACTGCCAGATTAGAGGCCATGCATCTTGCCCAGAAACATTATATTATTTCGCAGGTTCATATAACTTAGATGCCCGTCTGTGAAGCATGATGAAAGCAAATGTTTAGGTCAATTTATAACTTTAATACTTCGATGTGAAAAAATACACAAATTTAAAGTGTAGTAGTGATTCATGATCGCAATACTATGACAGTTTTATTGAAAAGAGTGTCCATGGAATTTCTTGCTCGTTCTTCTCCATATGAACGCTTTGGAAGGGCAACTAGCTTCATCTCTCTGACTGGCCGACTCCTTGACAGTTCAATAATGCCTGTAAATGTGTTGTACAGAGAATTTAGTCCTTAAGAGCGTTTATACCTTACTTACGGCTTTTCATACAAACTTTCAAGCCCTTGTTTTTCGACATGACGGAACTGATTTTAATGAAACTTCATACGCATAAGCAGGATACAAAGGTCTAAAAAGTTAGTAAAGAACATTTTCGAAATGTCTTATTTAAAAACTAAAACTGGAAATCTCTGTTTCTATGGAAAATTTAAAATCGGTCTAATTTGGCTGTATCACTATTTTTAGAAATTGTTCTTAACTAACTATTTAGATCTTTGTATCTTGCTTATGCGTATGAAGTTTCATTAAAATCGATTCAGTAATTTCGAAAAACAAAGGCTTGAAAGTTTGTATGAAATGCTGTAAGGTGTAAACGCTTTAAGGCTTCTACAGACCAGCGCGACTCGCGACGCGACACAAAGGCACCGCTCGTCGCGCGACACGCGGTGCCTTTGTGTCGCGTCGCGTGTCGCGCCAGTATGTAGAAGCCTTTAAGCCCGCAGTTAACTCATCCAATATATCTTATCTTACAAAGTGCTCCTTCTGCTATTTTCAAGTTTGGGATAACATTCTTGTTATGATTTTAGCGACACGATTATTATTTCCTCTTTATATTCTCCCCCGAGTAAAATGTCTCATGTCGTAAACTTTTATGATGAACTAGACTTTTATGCTCGTTCTGGCAGTTATTTATTTTTATCTATATACTTGAGTTGTATCCCAGTGTTATATGTTAGTAGTTGATTTTTTTTAATCTGGTTTGTCAATCTTTGTCCCATAGACGTATAAAAAAGTGTCCTGTCCAAACTGTCCAAACAATAATTCATAAAAAATTCCCATAGGAAATGCACTTTCAGTTTTCCTGAATTTTACAAATTTCGGCGTCTTTACAATTGTTTTATTCGGTAAAAACCTGATTCAACTATTACGATAATTTCGACATTTTAAAACTAAAAATATCCAAATCGGTCCCGCCGACGCCGCTCTCTTGTCATCGAACAGCATTTCATTTTTAACCTACTTCCAAAAAGAAGGTTATGTGTTTAGCTGTATGTTTCTTTTTTATATGTTTGTTCCCTGTTTGCTCCGTTTATATTGTGGACCGATTTTGAAAATTCTTTTTTTTTTGAAAGGGTATGCTCCCGAGGATGTCCCATTGTTTCGTAGTCAACATGGTACCCTTATAGTTTCGCCATGTCCATCTGTGAGTCTGTCTGTCCGCGGCTTAGCTCAGAGACTCTTAGTACCTACTAGAAAGCTGTAATTTGGCATGGGTATACATACTAACATAATATTCATCACGCCGACAAATTGGTAAAATAAAATCGCTTCGGTAGGGTGCCGCTCCTACACGTAAAGTGGGGATGATATTTTTTCTCGGCTATCCCCTTGTGTGGTCTCGTTGGAAAGGTCGTTTAAAAATATTGCGAGTGTGTGAAAACATTTTTCGATTAGAAAAAAAAAGAAAAGAAAGAAACAAAGAAAATACGTTTATTTGCAGTAAACATGACGCAAAGAAAGAACATAGATACAAAAAGAACAAGTAGGGGGAAAATATGCGTCACATCCACGCGAAACGGCCACCGCTCAGCATAATGCTGCGACCCTATTCGAGACAGAGCCCCAGCGCTGGTTTTCAGCGTTAGCCGGCGTTGACGTGATGACGTCGACCGGTGCAGCATACAGTGAGATTATAAATAAGAAACTAAATAAATACAAACTACTTAGATAAAGTTTATAATATATAATATTTACAATGGCAACATTTAACGATTCAGCGATCCGTTTGCGAAATATTAAGTTTCAAGTGCTAATTATTGTTAGCCCGCTTGTAGACGTCCGTTGTTTTCCCTGGACAACGACCGTTTATTTTGCCGGACTCGCAGTGTTGTATGGCTTATAAGGAATGTGTGTACATGCACCGGCCGCCGGACCGGTGTCCAACTCATACAAATAGGAAAAACATGGTCCGTGGTCCGATGGACAAAACGGGCGTGTACAAGCGGCTTTAGAGTCAAGTGTCAGACCCCTGCCAACTAAATGGTTATTTTGGGATATGTGTAAAAAATCGCGGCAATAGCATATAAAACGGATTTAAAAGAAAACCAATCACATCTAAGTAGGCTTTATAAGTCAACGCGTAATACGAGTAGTCGACCAACTTACGATTTGCAATTGGAATGTATGGGAGAACATGTTTTTAAACTAGTGAATGATCTACAAATAACAGCCTGGACCAACCAACGGCTTAACTAGCTTTCAGAAGCACGGAGGGGACTTGGTATGTAAAGATGGTCACCCATCCACGGACCAACCGTGGCAAGCGTAGCTTAACCTGATCGATCGACCCGTGTTTGAGCTGTTATCCCCCTCTCAACTCATCAAGTTATCACTATTGCTGCTATTAAACCTGATATCTCTCACTAGAATATGATATGAAAGTACCTATGTGTTTGTTTTGCTTTTACGCCTCAATATTACCAACTATTCGGTCGAATTTCTCTTTCCTTCCTTTATTCCCAAAAAAACCGGCCAAGTGCGTGTCGGACCACGCACAATAAAGGGTTCCGTAGTTAGGATGAATTTATCCCAAAAACAAACTTAACATAGTAGTTGAAAAACATGCTCTCCATACATCGATATACGTTACGTTCAATTCTTCAACTGCAAATTTAAGTTGGTCGACTATTACTCGTTAACTTGTGAACCCTACTTAGCTGTGATAGGTAGTTTTCCTTTTAATTTAATTATATATACTACTGCCATGATTTTTTTTAACATAAAAAAATGTTTTTCATGGTTTTTTTTACGAATTTCTTGGCGTGATTAATATGTACACCGATGCCAAATTACAGCTTTCTAGGACTAAGCGTCTCTGAGCTAAGCCGGGGTCAGACGGACGGACGGACAGACAGACGGACATGGCGAAACTATAAGGGTTCCTTGTTTACTACGGAACCCTAAAAACGGTTGTAGCCGAAGGATATTCTCCGTTAAAATAATAGAGATGTAGGGACCATACTCCATTAACTTGAATATGATTTTAATACTATCATCCAATCAACAACTTTATTAATTTGTTTGCGAAACTGATTTTGATAAAACTGAAGTGTTTGTTAAATTTTATGAGTAGTTTGGAACGAGCTAAACAATTAGTAACCTTTTGTGGTGATTGAGCAATTAGTAAGTTTAATATGAAATTAAAACGTTCAAGACTGAAAATACATATTCAAATTATTTATTGCGATTTAATTGTACAGGATTTTGAAGATGTTACCAATAGGTAAGTTCTAGAACTGAGTTGCCTGTAAGGCATTGCAATTTAAATAGTTATAAATATAGGAGAAAAAAATATGTATTATACATACTCCATACTCAACATACACACACTTACATGGTTCAATGTACTAGTACCTAACAAACAAAAGTCTATTTAGCCCAAAGGTCCACAACCTGCCTGCCCCGGGCCGCCTGCGACCCGCATTGGCTTCCTTGACGGCCCGGCAAGCTTAAGCAATAGCTTGGCATAATTAAATTGATTGATTACTATTCATGGTCTAGAAATTAAAACAAAATAGACAAGTACTTTTTACACTAATGCTGGAAATCAGTTTGAAGAAATAGAATGTGGTGCTATTCTTTACGTCCGGCACCATACGGAACAAATTAGTTAAGAGTAAACAATGTCAAACATCTCATTGATTGAATTTTATAAGTATAATTTCCGGTTTCTAGCCTCGTAAAATTGTATGATAAATAACTGCGATGATCGTTGTATTTTAATTACTTACTTACTTATAAGTTTAAAAAAAACTTTTAACAAATTAAAAACAACTGACTTAAAAAAAAAAACACTACAAAGTAAAAAATAACCTTCATTTCGGAAGTCTGTTGAAGGCTGTTGTTTAATTTTGTAAAATGTTTTTTTATTTTTCACTTTTTAGTGGGTCAGTTTGCAGTCTAAGTTACAATAGCCTAAAGTCAAGTGCTCATCACCTTTTTACAAAATATTGCTTTTCCCGATGCAGGGGCGTTAATAGTTGGGAGTTCTCCTGGTAAGAACCAAGAGAACTGATGGTGACTTCACCATATGCATTGTGACGAGCATAGATTGCTTAGCAACCATATTAAAGTGTCTAATCGAATCACAACAAAGAAGAAAGAAAGAAAGAAAATACGTTTATTTGCGGTAAACATGACGCAACAAAGAACATAAACACAAAAATAAGAAAAGGTTGGGGGAAACATGCGTCACATCCACGCAAAACGAACACAGCACAACAGTGAAATACTTATTATTAATTAGTTCCGGTGGCCATCTGTGGTCTTCATCATTAGTTCCACTTCACCAAATGGTTCTTTCCGAGTGCAAATGTATGAGTTACTATAAAAAAATACTGAAATCGATGCCATAATCACCACGCTTGGCAGGCGGGTAATTACATTATTATGTACATCTACCGCCTTAAGTATGTGTCAGTGTTTCTGTCGGTGAATGTTGCACGAAAATGCAAATAGCCGTTGATATACAACAATTATACAACTGCACTGAACCATTGATAAAGAACTTCGGCTACATCTAGATTATTTTTTTATATGACGTGCAAAAGTGATTTTAATATCCTATTTACAGAATAAACGATTTCATTTCATTTCTTCATTGCTGGGAATTGTTTTTGCTCATGCTCACGGTCTGCTCGACTCGCTAGCTTTTGCAATTTTACTAAAAATACAAAAAGCAAAAAGCACACTATGTACTACATATTCGTTATTATTTTTTATCTAACACAAATTTATTTTATTTATGTATGTATGCACATACACAGTTGCAGTATAAAACTGCCGACAAAATGTACATCCACCACCTCACACTTTCAGGTCCAGTTGAAAACCAGCGACAGGCACTAGTTGTCTGGCATTTTTGCTGAACTGGGACTTTTTGGCGCAGCTGGCTTACATCGCACATTACACTTTTTACTTGTTTAATTTTTTTTTATGTTAATTTATCTGCTGTATATCGGGTGTAAAAAGACCCTTTAAATCGGTTCCCAGCAATATTTTTTGCGCAAAGCTACTTAGTTAGATGTCCAGTATGCGTAGTTGACGGCTTTGTGATGTGTCTTTTTACATCCTGTATTATATTGTGTGCCGTTTAGTCTGTGCTAAATAAATGCATCTTCTTTCTTTCTTCTTTCTATCTATAATAATGAACTTCCTGACAAAATTTCAACCGTTCTTCACGTCCTGAGGTCCTCCAAACTTGAATACGTCTTATATCCGGCCTCATACCAAAACGAGTTTCATCGGAAAAGCAAACACAACGCCAGTCTTCTTCCTCCCAATTTCTGTGTTTACGAGCCCATTGTAAACGGGCCCTACGATTGCGGGGTGCTATAGGTGTAACTCTCAGCTGTCTGCGGGAACGCAGGCCCGCTTCACGTAAATGATTTCAGATGGTTTGGTCGCTTATCAGCAAGCCTGAAGAGCTGTGGAGCCTCGTAGCCAACATAATGGCAGTCATGGTACGATTCCGTCGAGCAGTATTTTTGATTTATCGGTCCTGTCTGCGAGTAGTGATGCGAGATCGTCCTCCATGTCGCAAACTTAGGACGGTAGCCGGAGTTGTTAGCCGGAACTTTGGACCCTGGAACATAATCTCCAGCGTGTCACAAGATGACCTATATTGGTCACCTCCGCTGATTGCGACACCAAGCATAAGCAAAGAGAGATGTACTAGTGCGCTAATGAAGGTGGTGTGTGGATGTCACAATCAGTACGGAGTTAACAAAATGGTAGTGAGAAGCACGACATGACTTGCACATTTTGAGTGAGATAAAAGATACAAGATATCAAAATTCACAGAGCTGTAGGCAAATAGGTTGCATGGTAAATATTAATGCGGAAGGCGTTATTAGCTAGACAAAGGTACATGCCCTTTCTTTTTTTTTATTCACGGGGTGGGAAATCCTCATGGATGTCGTCCGCCCTGGGGCGGACGGAGATGTCTGTCAGACCCTTACTGACTAAAAACCACCCCAGTGTACCCCTCCCACACTTGCACCGGGGATCTTGGGATCTACTATTACTTCCGCAATCCCCGGCTGGTGCCGGCCTGCCTCTGCGGGCCACCTCAAGTCTGGGGGGCGGGTGAGGTGTTTGACGGGGGACGGGCGCACGTATATGAATGTGTGTGCCCTTCAAGTCAGCGGAAGACGGTCTGGTTTTCACCGGTGGTGTATGTGACAACGGGGCTCCACTCCAGCCTGGCGCGAGGAGTGACAGGGGAGAGGGAAGAGGAGGTCGCTTACCGGTCGAGTTGTCATGCGTCGACCAAGGTCACGCGCATTGCATTGAATGAAGGCCTTGGCAATTTAGTATTAAAAAAAAATACAAACGTACAGCCGAACATATAACTTCCTCCTTTTTGGAGGTCGGTTAAAAAGTAAACAATTATAATGCTTATAATGTAGCTAATCTACTGTTAATTCTTTATTTTATGTATTTATAATTAAATAAAAAAAAAAATGAATGTTACAACGTTACACTTCTCGTGTCAAATTATGTCGTCGCTCCATATCGATGCAATTTTTTTCAGTTCCGATGCAGTAATTGTACTCGTAATGGTGATAGTTGATGTTTTATCAAAATTTTAAGAAAATCCTTTATTCAAATAGCGAAATTCACTAAAAAAAATCAATAACGATCCAAAAAAGTTAAAATAATAATCCTCAATTGTGGCGATACTCTACGAGTAAAACGTACTTAATCCCTAGACACTTTTGATGTATGTATTCTCGGCCCTTGACTTCAAAAAAGTTAAAGACTTTACTACCTGGTTAAGCCAGATTGGCTGATTGAATATAAATATTTTGTATGAAGCTTGCGCCGTTTAATCTTGGCAAACCAATTACTAAGATCAGCGGATTCCATGGTAAGCATTCTGAATAATTGTAATGATTTTCATAGATTGGTTTCGAGACACGAAGGGGTATCGAAATGGTCACTAATCTATTGATTACGCAAGTGCAAATTGGTCAAGGAAATAAATCGATCCATGCGGTTATCATTTATACAGCAGACTGTCATACAATTCTACTGACCACATAACAAGATATAAAACAGATAGATGAAAGAAGTTTTATTTTATGTGTGTTTTGCGCTCGCCATAGTTTTACGTTCCGATATAAAACCGTGAGCCGGACCGTCCGTCAGTGTTCACGGTTCGTTATTTTGAGGAAAGTGCCTTAATAATAACCCCGGACGAGGAAAGCACAACTATGGTTAGGAAGCTCTTGCTCTTATTTTTAGAAGGAAATGGATAAATCTTATTTGAAATAAATAAAAAAGATCAATTAAAAAATCACAAAGCCATTTCTAGAATTATACAGATTATGGCCAATTCAACTCTATACACCTTTTTTTGGCTACCATTTTCATTTGGCGCCAAATTAGACGGTTTTTTGATAACCACTATTTAGTTAAAATGTGAAAAAATTGTTATACATCATTTATATGACCCTGACTACCGCATTAACTTCATTAATTTAATCCCAAAATTCCTAAATGAATTTAAAACGGCATTTTTTTTAACAAATCACACAGCTGACAGGATCGATTTATTTTCCTGTTTTCTGAATGAATTCACAAAAATAATATTGTATGTGTTATGTTATTAAAAATAGTTATTTAAGATATTTTAATTAAGGACCACGCTACCGCATTAGGATTTTTTCCTGTAATGATAGCAGTGTTTGTGATAAATAAATAAATAAACTTGGATCTTCAATAAGTTGGTCCAGACCGTTCATTGTAGAGGTTATAAGAGGTTTTAGTTCAACATAGACGATTACGAAACTAACGATTACCAGATCCACTCTTGATTTTGCTTTACAAATAAACTTAATATCACGGGTTTAACGGTTAAATAGGAAAAGCTCTTCAAGTTGCGATGCAAAAAGTTCACGGTACTAAACTCTAGACTCTCAAGAGATCTCTAGTAGACTTTTAAATTCATATTCAAACTCCGAAGCCGAAGGACCTATAAAATCAACATCTTTTGTTATACTTTTACGCGTACTAAAACCTTCGTAGCTCGTTCCTCGTAGGAGCCGCACTCAGTCGAGTGTGGTATCGAAAATATGTGAGTGTGGTATAAAATCGTTTGCTCTAGTGAGGGGTGGCGGGTGAGGGTTTTTGTGACCCGCCGCTGCCGCCTTGTGACGAACATTAAAAGGGACAACTTGGAGGGACGGTATACTGGCTGGTAGAAAACCCCGGTATGTAATTTGTAATGAAAATATGTATAATTAGCATTTAAGTAATGGCACAAAATATTAACACAGAAAACAAATAACTAAATCTATTTAAAAAAAAAAAATGTGTGCCTCACGGCTGCGCCACTATGCCCAGTTTGACTTCAATTTTTTTTACCTTATTAGGCAATGACATATTATAAATAGACGCGTCATACACGAGCATTAGTGCGCTGAAAAACAGCGTAAGCCATGATTGTGGCTACATACTTGCATACAATCATACAGCGCGTGAAGAAAAGGAAAGAAGTATACCGATAGCTGTTGTTAGAAAGAGATGAACATACATAATATTTAGTTACGTCACTAGCTGCTGCATGTACATTAGCGCACGTACGTAATAATAATAATTATTATTGTAAATATCAGGCAATTGCCTGGCATTTACTTATTATTCATTATTGAGCGCAGGTAACGCATCTAAAGGTTTCCATTTCTGTACAATATATTAAATAGAAAACTTAGTATCTACAAATTAAATTACTACTTATAGCTGTAAAAAATGTTACTCAAATATGTCTAACCATAAATTATGCACAATCAGAAGATCTACTTGTTGTCTGTAAATAGAACCGCTAACATGCTATTTTTCTTTTAGTTACCCAAGTTTTAGTTGTTTACTATAAACTCATTGTTAATTTATTACAATAAGCATTTATGCACTTTCTAGCCTGAAACACAGGTTCAACTTAGCTCAGGCAAATAAGCAACTGTGCTCTATTTGAATTCTTAAGGTATTTATTGCATACATGTGATCCTTTTATAAATAAACGATTATTATTATTATTAATTCGATGGCTCTTGATGTTTGCTGGAAGTAGATTGCATAATGAAAAGAAAACCAGCAATAATTGTTTGAATCTGAAAAATTTGCTCGTAATTTTACCAGTGCAGAGTAGAACTGACGGTATGAAACAGTTGGCCACTGTTGGTTAACTGTATGATACCTACCGTAGTTTATTAAGCACAATTTCGTTGTAATTTTCGGGCTGATCTACACCCTCATGGCGTATTAAGGCGACGATAACCGACTTTTTATGAGTTTATACTGAAGATCACGTCTAAACGAGTAGTGTTAATAATTTGAAAAAAATATATGTTAAAATAGAGCATTTTCTCAATAACTTAATATGTGAATATTTTAGATTATGTTTATATTACATAGTGAAATTAATTTGTAAAGTTATGTCTAACGCGAATAAAAAAACTGAGAATGGCGCAAAATCTACCAAGCGTATTTTTCTGAAACCTTCACACCAATTTAAAGATAATTTAAATATTGATCTTTTAGGATACGCGTTTTATTAAAATACATTTTGGTTTGTGTATAATAAATTAATAATGCATCAAATTGGGGACAGCGCTCCTTGATGGGCGAGTCCTATTACTGTCTGAACGTACGACGCGTTGCGTGAGCTCAGTACAGAACACGCAAGCTAACCACTCAAGGTCACTGGCATATACCTCCGACTTAAGACTGACATGCTTTGTGTGAATATAAAAAAAATCAGCAGGTAATAAACGCCATCTGGTTAGATGAAAACTAGTGTGCAAACCTCCTAGTTTCCATAGCCCCTCATGAATGTGTCATGTCACACCGAGTGCCCGCGTCTATGAAGGACATTCCTTATTTTTTCTGAGCGATTATCATAAGGGCGATGTGCCCCACGTCACGAGCCGCGACATTATGATGACGTCGTGGTGGTTAGCTTTTATAACATGTAAAAAGAGGTTGGGTAACGTTCTATTATAATGGTGTACAAGACAGATATATACATGGGTATACGATCACCCAAGAGGCGTTCAAAAGGCGGTAAAACAGTCGCAATCGTAAGCTTTCTTTTTGATGGTTGAACATTATTCATTGCTTCAGTCTAGATATCTGGAAGATGAATTGGTAAAACGCATGAGGCATAAAACATTATTCTATTGTAAGGAGAAGAGAAACGTTTTTAGGGATAAAATAAAATAAAATAAAATACTTACTTTTTGACTAGCAATGTGGGTTGCACAATTTTGCGCACTACGCTCACATTTCTTTCACCGGTCATTGCAAAGTCGTTTGGGAACGACAGATTCCTGATAGACAATTAAATTCCATCGATAATACACTCTTGAATTACAATTTCGGTTGGCAACATAATAATTCCAAAAACATGATTTGGTATAAAATGAAATATTACGTCGCGGCGAATCCCCTTGCCTAATGGACAGACCTTTTTGTGGCCATTACAACTGTTATTGTATGTTATTTTAGCTTGTGTGGTTAGGATTTGTGCCCATATGAAGATAATTCTAAAATTCAGAAGAGGCTACAGAGAGACGATTCAATTTGAATATTATAAAAGGACTGACTCTGCAGAAATCCGCACCGTTCACCAGTTCCTTAAACGTACTATTTATTTTCGTGAGCATGGCCACATCGGCCCACTGTGAGTATCAAAATGGAGATTCGAATTCACTGTGAGTTTCAAAAGGCCATTTATGTATGTGCTTGTTGTGAAAGTGAGATGGATGACAGAACACGATACAAAGTATCAGCGAGCAGACTGCCACAATACAACATTAGTTTTTGTTTATACTAAACCTCTTAAGGGGTCATTGTACTCATCATTATGAACAACTTTTACTATGGGACCAACCTTGAAATCGCAAAAAAAAAATCAGCTGTTCCCTACATTTAAGTTCGCTGAACTCGTCAAAATGTAGGGAACAGCTGATATTTTTTTAGTTTAGTATAAACAAAAACTAATGTTGTATAAAGTGTCACAACCACCAAGTTTTAAGAACGGATTGTTTGATGGTGTTGGTGTGTAGTTAGATAGATAGAATAATTATGCTGTATTGTAGAAATGTACACCTAAAGCATATGATTATGCTCACAATATCTTTTTTAGGGTTCCGTACCCAAAGGGTAAAACGGGAGCCCTATTCCTAAGGCTCCGCCGTCTGTCTGTCTGTGTGTCCGTCTGTCACCAGTTGAAATTTTCACAGATGATGTATTTCTGTTGCCGCTATAACAACAAATACTAAAAAACAGAATAAAATAAATATTTAAGGGGGCTCCCATACAACAAACGTGGTTTTTTTTGTTCGTTTTTGCTCTATATTGATAATGGCAACAGGTAGACGCTTGAAATATTCAGAGAATATTTAGTTGCACTTTAAAAATAAATAATTAAATTAAAATAAAATAAATATTTAAGGGAGGCTCCCATACAAAAAACGTGATTTTTTTGCGATTTTTATAGATAATGGCACGGAAGTTCACGGAACCCTTCGTGCGCGAGTCCGACTCGCACTTGGCCAGTTTTTTTTTCTATTTTAATGGGATAGTGGCGAGATAAAGAAGAAAAGAAAGAAAATACGTTTATTTGCGGTAAACATGACGCAAAAAAGAACATAAACACAAAAATAAGAAAACGTTGGGATAAACGATTTCAATAATTTTTACATCATGTTATATTTTGTCCCAAAAATATGTTAAGTGTGATGGAAAATGCAATCACCATTTAATTACTTACAATACAATCGCCGTATGGTTAAGTACCTACTGCCAAATTATTATCAATGAGCGCAAGACTACCCGGGAAGCGCGGGGGCGGCGTTAGCATGTTTTGGTACGGACAACCCGGTAACATAATAACCTTACAACTTTGTGATTTTACATGATACAGTTTTGAAATTTTGTACATAGATTCTTTACATAAAAATACTAGACACGTGTTTTGGGTTTCGCATATACTAAAACTATTTTTTTATAATATTAGTTAGTATTGGATAGTTAGGATTTATCCTCCCACTGAAACACCATACAGCAATTAAACCAACGGAGCAAAAAATTACTTCATGTGCTGCTTTCCATCCATCCTGTGCGCAGTGGACATCGAACGGTCGGCGATGGATCACGCATACTCACGCTGCACTGTTTCGCAGCTTCATAGTTCCGTAACTCCATCCATATTGCGCACATTCTTTCGGATTTTTTTGAGACTCGATGAACTGACTGAGTACGTACTCAATTCGCAATACTCAAATCTTTATTGCATGCCACAATGTATATGCTTTAGGTGGTTAAACATTAGGTTAGAGAACAATCGTGGACCCTGTCGGGCACAGCAAAAGATTATGTTATAATCTAACTTATTCTAAAAATATTTAGGTTTTGTGTATTTTATATGTGTTTTAGGGATAAATCATTTAAATGTTCGGTTACACTTTCACGAATAAATGGAGTTTTTTTTTTCATTTCTTATTGTTTCGGGTAACTTATTATATAATTTTATTGACATTACCAGAGGGCCTGTGGAATGTATTTTTAAGCGTGATGTTGGTAAGTTTAGTCGTGTTTTGTGTCGTAGTGTGTATCTTGTTTGTATGTCTTCACGTTTAGTGTATAGGTCTTGGTGTTTGTGAACGTACCTACCTACTTAAGTACTCGCTTCTCCTATAGCCTCGGCCAAAACGTTTTATTCGTGTCACGTACCGTCTCCTCTCATATTTTTATTGTCCGCAACAGCTTAAGAAAATGCCCCTCACTGAAAAACAAGGGCTTTTAATGGTTTTCTGTGAAACAATATGAATTATTGAATAACTCGTGTTTTTTCCATTGTAACGCTATTGTTTGGAAGAAACCTTTTCTGTAAAGTAATATGTGAAGTGTGTCTGTCTGTGTCGTTCTGGGCGTAAAGAATAGCACCACCCTATTTCTTCCCTTGGGCGTCGCGTAAAAGGCGACTAAGGGACTTACTAGAGAATGGGCAGCAGCGTTCTCTATGCTTTTTAACAACATACTGCGAGTGCCAACCCGCCTGCCAAGCGTGGCGATTATGGCAACCCCCCCCCCCCTTTCGGGGAGGCCTATGTCCAGCAGTGGACGTCTTCCGGCTGAGGTGATGATGATGAATATGTGAAGTACGAGGGTAAATGGATCTACTCGTACTGTGATGGAATGAGCATTGATCTCATTACTGACAATTATTTGTTGATGATTTCAACGGTTGGTTGGTCGTTTGTTTTTTTATGTTAGAATTTTTTGGGTTCTGTGAGAATACAGAGTGAAAGGATTGAATCAATCTAGTATTATGGCTTCTACAGACCAGCGCGACACAAAGGCCCCGCGTGTCGCGCGATGTGCGGTGCCTTTGTGTCACGTCGCGAGGCGCACCGGTTTGTAGAAGCCTTGAATGTCTAATTAGCAGTAGGTAGGTACTAACTAAATATATGTATAATAATTAGGTCCGGTTTTGATCACCATGCGATGTTTTCCTCTGTTGTATTCAAAATCCAGAGAATTTCAAGCCAGAACACAAGGCAGAATACAGGTGTTTTTTTTTTCGTCTGGAAGCCATCACGGACGACATCTATCCTTGGGTGGGTGGAAACCATACTGCGTTTCTCGAACTACCTCTGAACGGGGTATTGTGATTTTTATACCTACTGCATGTTGCTGGCAGATACCTATAGTTTTTCAGCGTTAAGAGTGTTTACACCTTACGGCATTTCATGCAAACTTTCAAGCCCTTGTTTTTTGAAATGATTGAACCGATTTTAATGAAACTTCATACGCATGCAGGATACAAAGGTCTAAAAAGTTAGTAAAGAACATTTTCGAAATGTCTTATTTAAAAACAGATAACTGGAAATCTCTGTTTCTATGTAAAATTTAAAATCGGTCTAATTTGGCTGTAACACTATTTTTAGAAAATGTTCTTTACTAACTTTTTAGACCTTTGTATCCTGCTTATGCGTATGAAGTTTCATTAAAATCGGTTCAGTCATTTCAAAAAACAAGGGCTTGAAAGTTGCTGTAAGGTGTAAACGCTCTTAAGTCTAGTTATTTAGGAAACGCGGATGAAGACCATAACTTCAATAATTTGATGATTTGCATCACTATACTTACATAAGTTAACAGCAAAGTAAAATTCAAGTTTTGGATTTAAAGAAATGCTTTACAATTCATTTTACTCAGTGCTTTAGGAAAATATTGAAAACCTATAACTGTAACTTGAATATCCCTTAACCCCTAACCGTGTGTAGGTACACGGTTAGGGGTTAAGGGAGACTCAAATACTACATTTACTAAACTCCTGCGACATATTGAAAGAATGTTTTGTTAGACATGTTAAACACGCTGCCACGAGGGTTCAGCGCAATAAGCGACAAGCACCGTTTATTGCGTTGAACCCTCGTGGCAGCGTGTTTAATTTAAAAGTGCACTAAATTGCATACTCAAGCGGTCAGCTTTACAATTTGCTGAAAGCGCTGAACTGCGAATAAACATGTTTGTGGTAGGGCAGACAAAAATAGACGTGGATTTTGAAGTTTTAATTTGAGTACGAACGTGCGAAGTTAACGTAACGTAAATTGGAACGATTTTACTATTAGAAATACTCGTTTTGCACGTAATATTTACTAAAGACTTCTTTTATATTTATTATTATCATTTCAGCTTAAAGACTTCAACTGCTGGACATAGGCCTACCCCAAGCACCGCCACATCGATCGGTTCTATGCCTCTCGCATCCTCGCGGCCTTCACAAGGTCATCGGTCAACTTTGTGGGAGGCCTTCCAACGCTACGTCGCCGTCGTCCGGTACGCGGTCGCCACTCCAGAACCTTTCGGCGCTGCTCTGTCCACTGCCACTTAAGTTTAGTATAGTTCTTCGGGCTATGTCGGGTACCTTGGTTCTCCAACGGATTTCACGATCGATCACGTAGGGAAACTCACAACAAGCATAGCCCTCTCCATTGCCCTTTGGGTGACTTTCAGCCTTCTAATGAGGCCCATTGTGAGTGACCACGTTTCAGTGCTATAGGTCATCACTGGCAACAGGCACTGGTCAAAGACTTTCGTCTTGAGACATTACAGTATGTGGGATGAGAAGATATTGCGTAGCTTCCCGAAAGCTGCCCAGCCGAGTCGGATTCGACGATTGATCTCGTTCTCAAATTTGGACCTAGCTAATTGGACAGGTTGCCCTAGGTAAACGTAATTGTCCACAACTTCGAGTAGAGTCTCCGATCTTCATGAGGGTGGGTGTTACATGGGCATTTGACATGACCTTCATTTTGTCCATGTTAATTTTAAGCCCCCACTCTTTCGGAAGCTCTAAACTAAGATCATCGAGCATTGTACTGAGGTCCTCCATAGTCTCAGCCATTACGTAATATCGTCAGCATACCAAAGGTGAGTGATGTACTCGCCATTGATGTTGATGCCAACATCAGTGGCGATTTTATATCTATGGTTGATATTTATTGAGCTAATTGCAATAGGATATTTGTATTTTCGATTAAAAAATCTCGCGCATTCGTGGGAGGGGGGGAGGAGGGTTCTCTGTATATTTGAAAGCGGAAGATTTATGAAACACGAAAAGATCAAGGAGTCTGGAAGTTTTATGAAACAAATGAAAATCGAGGTGAATTAATGTCGCTGGCTTTATAAATCGAAAAAGAGTGAGAGAGAGCTTTCAGCATAAACACAAATCCGCAATGTCGATTTAGATAGAGCTCCTTGTAAGAGGGATCTTCCGTAGTCCTTATTAACTACCACCAAGTTTAGTGTTGGTGGTGTCGGGGAAATTACAATGCAACAATTAATGTTTCATTGTCAATGAGTGTCTAAGATCCAGAAGGTTTCGGTAATTATTGGTAATTATGAGATTCAAATTATGATCTTAGTTCTGACGAATAAGCCTTTAGTTTAAGATGTGAGTTAAGTTAGTTTTAAAAGAGGTGATTTCAGGTTGTTTACCGAGGCAATAAACGAAGCAGAATATAATGAATAACTGCAGTGCACGTATTTTGAAAGTAGAACTCCCAAATAAATTCTACCATTTCTAAGCCATAAATATCAGAAGCCATATATTTTAAATAAAAACCTGGACCGACGAACTTTACCAGGACCAAGCTCTAAAATATTATAGCGAGCTTAATCCTACCTTGCATCTGCGTTTTCCAACTAAGCCCATTAAAGAGAAAACAAACTTACACTTGCAGTTGACACAGCCTTAGTCCTTTCCAATAGGGTTGCTTTTTGCGATAGCAAAGTTTTTTACACAAAATTACTTTTGCGTTTTACATGGACTTTAAACCCCTGTGTTAGGATTGGTTTTTGCAGTTGTGAGTGGTAAGTGTGCCTAAACTTGTTGCATACGGAGAGTTAGGTTCCACCAGTGTTATGTTTTCTAGGTCATGCATGGCGGGTCGTATGTGGTTTTGTTTAGGTTATTTAGGGGCTTTTCATAAGAACATTCTTAGAATAGACTGGGTGCAGGCAAAATGCTGGACTTTCTTTTTCTAGCTTCTGCCCGCGACTCCGTTCGCGTGGAAGTCGTACTCGTAACACAGGTTTCAAAAAAAAAAAGTCAAATTGTTTATTTCAAATAGGCACATACTCGTATACACACTTTGAACGTCAATATTTACAAAAAAATAGAATTGATTCTAGTCGCCCCTTCCAAAAGGTAGTTTCGTATGGAGAAGAATGGGCAAGAAACTCCACCGGTACTCTTTTAAAATCTTGTACAATATTTTTATAGGTACATTAATTATATAATTATATGTGAAGACGCACCAAGAATAAAATTACTATACCACAATAGGTAATAAAAAGAGTTAAGAATGAAGCAATGACATGACAGATAAATTAATTATGTGATAGATACATGGTGCTCACATATTTACAAAAATTGTAAAAAATATATTAGATTTCCTAAAAAATAACAATATCAGTGTGAGTTTAGGTAATCACAGAATTTAAAATAAATGTCATGAAAATATTAAATTATACAATTAAAATAGCAACCTGTTTGATTTTAGGTTTCTACATACCAGCGCGACTTGTCGCGCGACGCGACACGGCACAAAGGCCCCGCGTGTCGCGGGACGAGCGGTGCCTTTGTGTCGCGTCGCGTCGCGCGCCAAGTCGCCCCGGTATGTAGAAGCCTTAAGTCTAGACTCTAGATTGTCCTTGATCCTATGGAGCAGGACCAGCATGTTTCCAAGCATTCTTATCTTGTATACGAGTATAATCCTCTAATTTGTAATATGCTTGTTTACAAAGTGTTCTTTTAATATAAGTTTTAAATTTTCTTTCATTTAGTTTGCAAAGCAACAGATTTTTTTATCGTGTACATGCGTTCGTTTTCATACACCAATGTCACTTTGTGGACAATAGTGTGGGTTATACGTTTTTTCAACTGTAAGAAAACTACTTTTTGTAAATGCTGTAATGTATAACTGTTTTTTGGCCAAAAAAAAAAAATTGGATAGTGAATAGCAATAGCAATACTGCAAGAGCAATATTTGAAATCTGTGACCTCAATCGTACAGTGGTCCGAACTTTCAATCTTGAGATGTACCAATATACCGCAGTTAGGACTTGTAGAAACTGCTGCATTTTCATTGAAGTGTTAAAAATTTAGTGTGAAAGTTCAATGTAAGTAAGTGAGACACTTCAATGAAAATAATTTGAAATGAACCCGTAAAACGTTGCGTTTCGTGGGTCGTTAGTTGAAGTTAACTTGTTTTTGTTGAAGGTTTTTACTAGTTCGTTTCCGGAGAGAGAAGGAATAAAAATATTGTGATATTTATCTCAGTTTCATTTTTATATATCTAGTGATCCACTTCTGCTTGTCGGTACGTCGAGATTTCTGTGATGAGTAGGTTAGGTATATCTAAGTTAAATATTACTTTTATGTAATTATCATACCAAAAAACCTTCTGGAATACATCTTCTGAAGTCTAAGAGTGAATTTCTCAGGCGAAAAATTTACGCGTCTAGGCTGAAAACGCAGTGCTGCTTTATTACAGATATTGCAACGATTTTTTTTCTCAGAATTAAAGAGACGTGAATCTATATGAAGCCACTTAAATTATATTTATAAGACTATTACTTTTTAAGAAAAAAAAACAGTAAATGACGAATTTTCAATTTCCGTGTCTTGTCCGCAACAACTTTCATACACAGCCTTTACCTCTCAGGCAGATATACCCCAACATTTATAGGAAAAAGTATTTTGATTGCGTTAAGTATTAATTGACCTACGAGAAGTTAATTAATTTTAACCGACTTCACAAAAAGGAGGAGGTTCTCAAGTCGTGTGTATGTTACCTCAGAACTCCGTCGTTTATGAACCGATTTGGAAAATTATTTTTTTATTTGAAAGGATATACTTCCAGATTGGTCCCATTTTTATCAAAATCCAGTTCTGATGTTGGGATCCATAACTGAGGGAACTCCTCAAATATTATAGGCATACATATAACGATTTTATATTTTCATCAACAAGTCAATCATTTGCATTCAGAAAGTATAATTTGGTGAAGTGGAACTGTTGAAGAAGGCCACAGATGGCCACCGGAACTTCTCAATGATAAGTATTTCACGGGTGACGATGAGATATCTGGATTAAGATAGTTAAGCGAAACAAATTTGATCTGATGATCGAAACTGATCTGTTGATGAAGCTGGAAGGTAGGCACTGGAACTCGGTAATAAAACAATCTATCCTACCCGTGTTTGGTCTTATTGCAATTGTCATGAGATGCATTCTGGCTTTAAATGATTTTTAACCGACTTCAAAAAAGGAGGAGGTTCTCAATATATATATATCTAGCCGTATAAAGGTACCTACATATAAAAGGAAACCGTGACTTATTGGTTTATCAACACAGCTCAAACCACTGACAGATTGGGCTGAAATTCGGCACGTAGGCATCCGCTAAGAAGGGGTTTTTGGAAATTTGACCTTTAAAGGGAGGAACGGGGGATTTGTTTGCATGAAAAATCTTATTCCTAGAGTTAATAAACTTGAAACTTGGACGAATACTTACGTAAATAAAATATATAGTTTGTATTTTTTTGTTATCTTAACTTCAATGGATGTGATGTCAAAGCTTGTATAGAAGAATTATAAAGCGTGGTCCGATCAACTCGAAACTCAGTATTTATACTTAAAACCAAAAATGAAGAATAACTTGTATCAGGGTTTTTCTAAAATCTACCCATAACGGGTTGAAAAGGGGTAGTCAGTTTTAGAAGAGAGGATTTTACTACGTGGCTTGATTAACTCGAAAATTGGTATAACCTTTAAGTCAAATAATGGAAAAGTCGCAAACCACTTTAAAAATTAACCTCTTTGGGGGTGTAAAGGGGGGATGGATACAGTTTGTATGAAAAAATCTTCTTTCGTTGATCTGTTAACTTGAAACTTAGACTGAATTCTTCATCATCAGTCTCCTGCCCTAATCCCAATTTATTCAGGGTCCTCGTAACATGTCGAATTACACTATAGATTTAATACATACAAAAGGAAACAGTAACTGACTTACTGACTGATCTATCAACACAAAACTCAAATCATTGAATGGATTGGGCTAAAATTTGGCACACAGATAGTTATTATGACGTAGGTAACCGCTGAAAACAGAATTTTGAAAATTCAACTCCTAAAGGGGTGTAACGGGGTTTCACATCTTGTATGGAAAAACATTTGAATTGTATCAATTCGACAATTCGCAGGGTTACTCGTGTCAACAAATAAATAAAACGTGTTTCACGTTTTAAAAAAAAAGTGTAAAGAGGTAAATAGTCTACAAATCAATATGGTGTCATTTTCAAGGTTTGTCAGGACGTTGTTCTCGTAAAGGTCAACAATTTTGAAATATTACACTCGAAGAACAAAAAAAAAACTAATATGTCCTAATTTATTATTATTTTGTATTGGTCGAAATAACAAATCTATCTGTATAAATAAATGGAGAAACTGACCGACTGATTGACTGACTTATCAACGCACAACCCAAACTACTGGGAGCGACGTGAAATTTTGCACTAGGGGTCCTTTTATGTAGGGTAGGTACTTTTAATCCCGGTTCCCGTGAGATTTTTTCTGACATCTACGCGGGTGAAGCCGCAGGCAAAAGCTAGTATTATATATGTTCAGGCATAACTTATTTGTTTATGAACTGATTTTTATAATTCTTTTATTTGGTAGAGGAAGCTTGCGCGGTCTCATATACATTACAGATTTACAGCTAACTCTTCAATAATACGTATTTAATCCACTCGGTGTATGTTGATGATGTTATAAAACTTCCTGTTACTGTTGTTTTCATTGCAAGTAGTATACGAATTGGTGTGGCCATATAAACGAAAATACAAAACCAAAGACACCGACTTCCGAAATTAAATTAAATATAATATTAAATGTGGGTATAGTACAGGTACACCTCTGCCCCACCCTTCGAGGAAACAAGGCGTGATTATGTTATGTGCTTCCGAAATTAAAGTTATTTTGCACTTTTTAGTGTTTTTGTTGGAAGTCGGTTGTTTTTTTTTGTAGAAAAGTTTTTATTTAATGTTATACTCATAGTTGTTTTTTTTTTTTTTTTTTTTTTTTAATGGGTACATGTCACCGGTAGTTTTGTCCGAGCGAAATTACTAATTTCTATGGTCATTTAGTTTCGTCGTCCTGAGCTTCCACCAATGAGTATAAACGAACAATAAATCCCTGCCCGGCAAGAGACGGTCATGCACTTACGCGTAGTGAGAACGGTAAAGAAAGTAAGAAGAAAGAAAATACATTTATTTAGCACAGACTAAAGGCACACAATATAATATAAGTACAGCAGGTAAAAATAAAAAATTAAAAAAACAATTAAATAGTGTAAAGTGCGACGTAACAAATTAGCGGGTAAGTGTGCCTCACGGCTGCGCCAAAAAAGGCCCAGTTCAGCAAAAATGCCAGACAACTAGTGCCTGACGCTGGTTTTCAACTGGACCTGAAGTGTGAGGTGACGGATGTGAATCAGTTTTATACTGCATACATAAATAAATAAATAAAATAAATTTGTGTCGGATAAAAAATAATATAGTGTGATTATAGTGAAAATTGCAAAAAAACAAAATTAAAACACACTAATAAATAAATGAGAAGGACACATCAGGACCTTCGTTAATATGTAAGTAAATAAATCCTTCGAAACAGGTCGAACAAAAAACCCGTTTTAAAAAACCTTCATCGCATAATCGCACAATACGCTGCAAGCAGCCGAGCGCGACGGACTATTTACGAACAAATCGCAACTTTATGTGTTTTTTATACTTGTCTTAGCCATGCTAGGTATTGAGATTGACTAAATACTGTGGTTATATTGAATAGGTTAAATAAGTCAGCTAAACATTGTTGGTGAAAGTGGAAAAAAAAAAACAAACGTAGATAAACGAAAGATAAAACATAATATATGTATGAAAGGTAAGCGCTAGTCGTTACTAGTATTAAGGCTTCTACATACCGGCGCGACTTGTCGCGCGACGCGACACGGCACAAAGGCCTCGCATGTCGCGGGACGGGCGGTGCCTTTGTGTCGTGTCGCGTCGCGCGACAAGTCGCCCCGGTATGTAGAAGCCTTTACAAGTCGTCATGAATTCTTTATAATGTGACGATACCTACCCACTTTTAATTTCTCGGTTCCCTTTCCACAGTCATTATGCTTCTTTATGGGGAAGGCAAACCACAATCTGCACAGAGCTTGGTGAAGGATGGGTGAAATGGCGCTATCCCGACATCGTACGTCTCAGCCGCGTGCAAGTAGGCCAGGCACATTGGGTTTTTTTTTTTTTTTTTTGGGTGGGAAATTATTAAATAACTTCTCCCGCTCTGGGCTGAGCGGGAGGGCGTGTCAGACTTTTACTGACTAAAACCCACCCGTGTTCCTTCCGTTGCCTGTGTGCCGGGGCCACGATATCCCTTTCGGACAAACTCGCAACCCTGGCAGGCATTGGCCCTAACGGACCCCGTCAGTTGGTGCTGACATCTCTTTGAGGCGCGCGTGAAACACAACGCGCCGTCGACCAGGGCCTGGTCCTTATCGGACGGCGAGCTACCCATCGCTCACCGTCCGCAGGCCCGCGCCTACCGTGGCCGGAAATCAGCTTGTGACTCCCGACGCCCGGGGCGTCTCCTGCGGCGGCTAAGGGCGTGAGGGCGTGAACCCTGCCTCACCCTCACGCGTTCCGCCTCCTCCTTTGCGAGCATTACTGTTTCGCAGAAGGAGGTGACGGCCTCCCATGCACTCTCGCTCCGAACCATGGCCTGAACCAGGGCCGGACGCGAGAGATCGCCGCCGCCGATCGCCTCCGTGAGGACACGGCGGTGCTCCGCCCAAGCCGGGCAGACCTCCACCGTATGCTCCACCGTGTCCTCTGGGCGATCCACACAGTGGTGACACCCGGGCGTTTCCTCCCGCTTTATCCTGAACAGGAACCTCCCGAAACAACCGTGTCCGGTGAGGACCTGTGTCAGGCGGAAGGTGAGGACGCCGTGGCGCCTCTCTAGCCACTCCTCAAAGAGGGGACTTATCGCCACAATTGTGGCGTGCCCAGCGCTGGGTTGCGACAATCGCACTCTCCATGCCGCCATGAGATCCCGCCGGAGCTCCGTCCGCTGTGCCCCGATTTCTCGCGGCAGCGGAGTTTCACCCCGGCGTTTCACCTCCTCGCGCCACTCCCAGATGTGCGCGAGGACTTTTGCCTCCAGATCCCATGGCGGCAGTCCGGCAAGGAGGGTCGCCGCCTCACGGGAGACCGTGCGGTAGCCCCGTACCAGCCTGATGGCCATGACCCTTTGGGACGCGTTCAACCGCTGGGCTGGTCGCAGCCTCAGAGAACGCGCCCACACCGGTGCCCCGTAAAGGGCCATGGACCGCACGATCCCCGCGTAGAGCCTCCGGCAGGAGGCGTTTGGACCCCCTAGATTGGGCAGAAGCCGCTTCAAAGCAGCCCCGACCTTCTCCAGTCTGGGAGCCAAACGTCGGAAGTGCTCCACGAAGTTCCAGCGGCTGTCGAGGACGAGTCCCAAGTACTTTATCGTCAACTCGACACCGATGTGAACTCCTCCCGCCGTTATCTGGGAACCCGACAGTGGCGCGTTCCGAGGACCATAAAAACACATGGCCTCGGACTTGTGCAAGGCCACTTCGAGTCCCAATTGCCGGATCCTATCGAGGATTGTCGCAACCCCACGTGCCGCTAGTTCGGCCGCCACCTCATGCGACCTCCCCTGCAGGCACATTGGGTACGTTGAACAGCAACGCATGAGTTCAGCAATCCATAAGTTGGAGATAAATGTTTAATTAAATGTGTTGTCTTGTATTTTAACAGGTCTCCCGTCTGCGAATAAGACGCAGTGATGCCGCGGATATCGCAACAACCTCTGGGCCGAGGACATACTAGACTTGAGCCAGCGAGCCGAGCCGAGCGTGAGCATGAGCAAGAGCAATTCCCAGCAATGAAATATAACATAACATATAATATATATAACAGCGGCTATTTGCATTTTTGTGCAACTTTCACCGACAGACACAGAAACACTAACACATACTTAAGCCGGTAGGTACCCACATCATCATCATCATCATCATCATCATTTCAGCTGAAAGACGTCCACTGCTGGACATAGGCCTCCCCCAAGCACCGCCACTTCGACCGGTTCTGTGCTTCCCGCATCCAGCGGAAACCTGCGGCCTTCACAAGGTCATCGGTCCACCTTGTAGGAGGCCTTCCAACGCTACGTCTTCCGGTACGCGGTCGCCACTCCAGAACCTTTCGGCCCCATCGGCCATCAGTTCTGCGAGCAATGTGCCCTGCCCACTGCCACTTAAGCTTGGCAATTCTTCGGGCTATGTCGGTTACCTTGGTTCGCCTGCGGATCTCTTCATTTCTGATTCGATCACGTAGGGAAACTCCAAGCATAGCCCTCTCCATTGCCCTTTGGGTGACCTTTAGCCTTCTGATAAGGCCCATTGTAAGCGACCACGTCATACATCATATAATTGAGACATTTAGTGCCACCATGTTCAGCTCCCGTTGCGCTTCTCTAAGGTACTGCCGTAAGCGTCGTCTTAAAGTGTCTATGTTGTTAATTACTCTAATGTACGGTAGTGCACCATATCACCACGTCTTCCCGCCAAAAATGTAAGTAGTAGTAAGTATTTCAGTTTACTCGGAACTAAATTTTGCAATTTCGGTGATCAGGTTTTGAAAGGATTTTTTCAAGATATAAAGCTATCACTTTTATGCATGCTAAGTAGCCTTTGGTACACATTTAAGATTATAGAAAACAATAGTCATAGCCTTGATAGTTTCTTGTAATTAAAAAAAAATTGCCGCGTTTCCAATTTCTGTGAACCAATTTCTGTGGTTTCCGTGGCATCTGGGTGTCCACGGAAATTACACAACTCCACAGAAATTCTACCAATCAATTAATGTTAATAAAGCTTCTTGAAAATAAACATTTGTTATGCCGAAATTACTTTGACAGAACTCATTTAACATACCTAGATATATATATAGATTACACAGAGATAGCATTAAGGCTTCTACAGACCGGCGCGACTCACGACGCGACACAAAGGCACCGCTCGTCGCGCGACACCCGGGGCTTTTGTGTCGCCTCGCGTGTCGCACCGGTCTGTAGAAGTCTTTATTCATTCCATTACAGGTACAGCCTGTTATATCCCATCCACTCCATCATTATTTTGCTAATGCTATCATAATCAAATGTGAGAGTTTAAATTGACTCAACAGTATTTTAAATACCTTTTTTTTATTTTAGGAATCCAAAAAAGAAAAAAAAATTGCCGAGAAGAAAGGTTAAAAATGAAGAGATTTGCAGAGCAAAAAAAAAAAGAAAAAATGAAAAGCGACCATGTCAAAGCTGAGGAGTTGCGTATGAAAGATTGAGAACGTTATCATCGGAAAAAAGCAGAAGGAAATTTTTTACCCCTAAGTGAGATACCAGGTCGAGCTCGTAGACTTAAACAAAACAGACACAAAATTATTATAAAAGACAACAACAAAAAAAGGAATTACCCAAATAACAGGAAAATGAGAATAGTGGAGATACAGATATATCACGTTCAATACATAATGAGGCAACCTAAAAGCCCTTTATCATGTTCATCTCAAGCCAAGTCACTACATATTATTACTCCACATGCTAATGAACAGGTTTCACGACACCCTTTGAAAAATCTACGTTCAAGAAAATTATGTTACCAAGAAAACCATGGTGACAGCGTTGAAGAGACACAAACAGAGCTACAAAGTATTTTTTCAATTCAGCAAACCAGTAGTCCACTCGCCTGCACATCACCTGTTCCACTTATATCTCCTAGTGTAAGCAGCATAAATTCTCCTATTTCAACCAACGCACCATGTAGTCCCAATTCTGATGTATCCATTAACTCCATAATATTAAAACGAGAAGTAAATACACAACTAACAAAATATCAGAAAAAAAAAGTCCGCTGAAATTTACATGTTCAAAAAAGCTATTTTAAAACTTAAGAAGGAAAAAGAAGTATACAGAAAGAGATTACAATAGAGCAGACACTTAAAATAAGTCCTAAAAGTAAGATGATCAGCAATAAACTTAAACCCAAGAAGCCACTAAGCCCTCCGGCTAAAATTATTCGAAAATTAGTAAAAAAACTACTACGAGGATGATGAAAATACGCGTTTGACTCCAGGTAAACAAGACTGCATTACTAGAAATGGTCTAAAAAGCAAAAAAGGTATTTACTGGACAATTTGAAAAACCTTCACCGCAAATATCTGGAATCTGGATTCCCGCCCATAAGTTATGTTATTATGTCCAACAAATATTTAAATAATTTGTTTAGGATTTTTTTATTACTTAGTTTCAAATTAAACATAAATGCTAATCAGAATTTGTTATTTCATTCCTAGGATTTGACATTAGTACTGTTATTAATATTATTAAGTTAAAACTCTACTGTTTTTGCAGTGATAATATTTTTTTTTTAGTTTGGTTACAATATGTGTAGGTTATTAATGTAAGTTTGATAAAAAATTATATGTAAATTTTACCTTATCATAGGAGTGAAAAACATAATCCGCCTTATTGACATGGCTTAAACCATGCAGCCAGTTTTTGTAATAAGAACGTAACAGTGATTGAAATACCGTTCTTTATACAAAACTGAAAACTTAGTTCAGTACTAAGTTGTCAGTTTTGTGTTTAGGAACTTTACCATAGTCGGAATAAGTTCGAAATTCAATAATGGCTCCATGTTTTAAACCTGGGTCTGAAGATAAACCTTGTTTTGTAATAAGGGGGAAAGAGTTCATTGATTGCTAATTTTGTAAGACTGATTTAAGTGATAGTATACCACGTTGTATTTTTATAAATGCTTATTAAAATAACATAACATAACATAATCTTTATTTATATAAAAAAATAGATTGTAGTACATGTTACAGTTTTCACAAAGATGCGTAAATGATTCGTATTATATCAGTTTTTTTCATTATACCTTATATATAAGACTAAAAAACACTTTTTAGTACTTAGTACTCAATTTCAGTGCACACGCACAATTTCTGTGGAACCAATACAAGTTCGGTGGCAATAGTAAAATTTCTGTGGCTCGCCAATTTCGGTGGCCCAAATAACTCTCTAAGTAATATAATTATATAATCCGCTATTAGAAAATATGTATAAAATGTGGAAATATTGTGTTTTGTCTTTAAAGTTTTTTACAAAACCCGAAAATGAATATGTCCATGGAAATTAGGTGAAAAATCGAGTTGTTGAAATTGACTTCTAAATGATGATGAGAACCGCATCAAAATCCATTGGTTAGTTTAGGAGAACTAGGTGGTCGCACAGAGAGACACGGAACGCGACTTTATACTATGTACACACAGCTACACATGGAAAATAAAGATTGGAAATGTATAGCTTGATGTGTAGCCGTGTGTGGAAGATCTTGTTCATCATTTTACTTAAAAAACAAAATTCCATCAACACCCCCTGGCGTTGATGGAATTTTGTTTCCTCAAAATTAGAAGAGTATTTCAATTAGTTGTATACTCTTTTGTCGAATATAAATTCAAGAGCAAAATCCTCGCTTCTCGTAAAAACTCGAACCTAGTGAGTCGCACTGGGAAATCTCCCAACTATTTCCGATAAATGCTGGAATCCTAGCCGCGGGGTGTAAATAATGAAGCATGGCCGCCGCGGGGCTCAATTAATATTGAGTGGTGGGCCCCTGGAGGATTGCGCTGCGTATCTTCTTTCTATTTGCTGTGTAATGGCGGAAAAATGTGTGGATCATACTTGGTTCTATATTCGAACGGAGATATTTTTAATGCCATACTGTTTCTGTTCGCCATACAAATTAATTAATCATGACTGCTTGATATACCTACCTATGGCTGTTGAAATGCTCATAGATAAATTACAAGACATATCTTTCATTTAACTGCATTGTGCTTATTTAAAATACTCCTTAGTTTTCAGTGCCTCACGCATACACTCGGATTTATTCGTGTTCACATTCACACTCACTCACACACTCACATGCCTGCGTCCGTGCTGCATGTTTAGCTTTAATTTTCTTTTTTTTTAATTTAATATTTTTTAGTACCTACCTTTGCATAAAACAAAAAAAATATGCAAAAAAATATTTTTTAGGATGGAGTAAAAAAATATCATCCCCACTTTACATGGGGGGTCCCATGTAAAGTCGGGATGATATTTTTTTTCTCATCTACCTCGTGAGGAGGGGTATCGTTAGATAGGCCGTTCAAAAATATTGAGGGTCTGTGAAGACCATTTCGATTCAGGGATCCGTTTGAAATGTTTGTTAGAGTCAAGTGTGCTAGCTAAATATTTGTTTTTAGATATTAGAAAAAAAACCATGGCATTAGTTTAAACAACGAAATTAAATTAAAACTATCATAGCTAAGAAGGCTTTACAAGTTAACAAGTAATAGTCGACCAACTTACATTTACAGTTGGAGAATTGACCGAGAACATGTTTTTCAACTACAATGTTAAATTTATTTTTGAGACAAATTCATCCCAACTACGGAACCCTTCATTGTGCGTGGTCCGACACGCACTTGGTCGGTTTTTATAAGGAGGTCACTTTACAAACATCTTTACTATGAAGAACCTCTAGCGCTTTAAATAGTTATAAACTGCGTAACAACCTCACTGTTACGACATACGACACGGGAAAGAGAAACGTGTGCAACATAAATTGGCATCTCGTTACACTCAATTTACAGCGAGTGCAACCGTAGCGTCTGCAGATATGATTCAGTTAGGCTGGCTCGTTGCTCAGCATTCTATTCGGCGACATTGCTTGTTCTGAGATACATAGTACCATTATAATTATTAGATATGTTCATATTATAGTAGTAAAACACTCGGATAGTTAGAGGATCTTTGCTAAAACGCAGCTGAATGGCTACGGATTTACTTCGGTGGTAAGCATTTAGAGGTCTGTATTCTAAAATGGACTGTATGAAAACGGGACCACAGCTGTTTACTTCGATCAAAAAACCACTGACTATGATCGCATTCAAACATCTGAAGATATTGAAAACCAGCGCTCTTTGACGAGAAACTCAGTAAACGATGATTTAACGATGTAACTTATAATAAACAAAAAGATTTTGGGTTTTTCTATCAGGTGAACATGATTGTATATCCTGACGTTTGAAACTGTGCTCGATAAATGACAATAGACTTGCTCTCCATGCAGACATTTACCACGTAGGTCCCAGAGGACCTACGTGGTAAATGATAAATGATTTATTTCTGTAAGCAGGTTTGAAGAAACACTTGTACAAGTCAATCATATTTTAAAAACTAGATGAGGTCGGCGTTTCCTATCTGACTACCGGGTAAAAAGTGATTGCAATGACATTGCCAACCGCATCAGGAACAACGACCTGAAGGCCAATTCTCGTAATTTAAAAAGTTCAAAATCTAGTCGCAATCTCATCTTGGCGACAAACAAACGTGAAAAAATTGTCAAAATGTAGGGAAATAAGAGGTATTTTTGACAGATTGAGACTGAGATCAGACTGTGAACGTTCTTAAAATTAGTAGAATTGCCCCTCATGCTTTACAGTGTGTAAGGGACATTAACATGGAAACTATTACCATGAATTCAGTACATGATTCACCAACGTTGAAATGTAAAGTAACTTATTAAAAAAAAAAAAATTGCTTTTCCTTATAAATATTCCATTTTTATAATTATGAAACATGCACCGTGTATAGATGTCCTATATATAGCTAAAGTAACCGTCATGAGAAGCTATAAATACATAAAATTGCAAATTATACAACTATCAACTTTAAACTCAAGATATCTAAGTTGATTTATGAATGAAGAAATTATCGCTAAATGTCATAAAATAATTTTAGTTGCAATGGAAACTGAACCATACGCAATTTCAGTTAAAGTTTTAAATCCCAAAGTATGAAATTTATCTCGTCTCATGGCGTTGACTATAGACTGAGTATCTGGTCCTCGACACAAAGTCGCAGTATGGTCGTCTGATTAGTCGCACTTGGCGCCTCATCAGCGGCTTCACAGTTTCACACCACGTATTATTTGCGCGTCTCACGAGTGCGCGTCGCCTTGCACGAACAAATTGATACTTCAGTTCTGCTTATTGTGTTATGTGAGAAGATTGTGTGTTTGTTAGAATGATGTCTATGCATTTAGTTAGGTAGGTACTGTTTTTCAAAGGATTTAGAACATTATATCAACCCTGTATTCCTCGAAAGGTTGGGCAGAAGGGTCTAAACAGTACGGTTATGGAATGCCTTGCCCGTGTCGATAAGGCGGGTTCAAACGGGTTATTCGCACCTCATCCCATTCGCACTTCGTACCGCGTTCGCAGTTGGTCCAATTCGCACTTGGTCCCATTCGCACTTGGTCCCAATCGCACTTAGTCCCATGCAAGTAGATTGTAAGGAAAGAGGTAGGTTTGTGGACCAAAGTGTTATATAACATCACGCTACGACCAATAGGAGCGGAGCATCAATGAAAATGTTGCAAAAACTTGAAAAATTATTTCTGAGAGCTTCCATTGAGTAGGCTGCGTAAACGGTTAAAGTTAGTCCACGGGAAGTACCCCGTTGACTTAGAATCATGAAATTTGGCAAGAAGCAATATCATGTAGCACAAGTAAAGGAAAAATCCGAAAACCGTAAATTTGTAGACACATTATTTAAAAAACCCGTGATAAACCATTTACATACCTACTCTGTACGGAACCCTCGGTGCATGAGTCCGACTCGTACTTGACCGGTTTTTATAAATCCAACCCACTTCGGTCCATAAACCTACCTCTTCTCTTACAAACTACTTGCATGGGACTAAGTGCGAATGGGACCAAGTGCGAATGGGACCAACTGCGAACACGGTACGAAGTGCGAATGGGATGAAGTGCGAATAACCCGTTCAAACTTGTCCACTTTTAAAATTCTGATACAAAAGCAGTTGCTCTCTCCTTAAACATCATCATTACAATATAGTTCCTTGCTTTTGTTTCATGTTTATTATTGTTTTTATAAATAGAGAAGTTTATGCATGTATGTATGTATTTATGGTATGTATGTTGTACCTGCAGTATTGTCTCTGTAAAAGATCGCTTTTAGCGTTAAGACCGCCCGCCCATTGTTGACACCCTATGTAAAATTACTACATTTATATCTGTATGGTGTACATAACCAAATAGGTAGGTCTTTGTTTTAGCAGGCGAGCCTGCTGTTGTGTGCCTTTTCCACCTAAACGTACGAGACAAGCTTCTGGAAACTGCTAAATATTTTGAAGATAGAGTTCCTAAGAACTCTAGAGAATCCTCTGGAATACTTTGTAAACTATGTAGGTCAGGGGTTCCCAATCTTTTAACATACGCGCCCCCCTTTCTTTTTTTTAAAATCACTACCCTACAGTTACTTTGTTGACTAATGCAGAAAAGCCTAAGAATGTAAGAGCGAGCATGAGTGAGCTCGAAAATTTTTGCACCATCTCGGACAATTGTCTTTTGACAATTCATACAGAAAAAGGAAAATATTTTGTCGACTTAAGGCGACGATAACCGACTTTTAATGATTTTATACTGAAGATCACGTCTAAACGAGTAGTGTTAATGATTTGAAAAAATATGTGTTAAATAAGAGCATTTTCTCAATAACATAATATGTGAATATTTTAGATTATGTTTATATTACATAGTGAAATTAATTTGTAAAGATATGTCTAACACATAAAAAACTGAGAATGGCGCAAAATCTACCCAGCGTATTTTTCAGAAACCTTCAACAATTTAAAGATAATTTAATAATTGATCTTTTAGTATACGCATTTTTTTAAAATACTTTATGGTTTGTGTATAATAATGCGTCAAATAGGGGACAGCGCTCCTTGATGGGCGAGTCCAATTACTGGCTGAACATACGACGCGTTGCGTGAGCTCAGCACAGAACACGCAAGCTAACCACTCAAGGTCACTGGCATATATCTGCGCCTTAAGCAGCAATTTTTATGAAACGTTTGGGTTTTGGAATCTAGCCTTAATCTATTCTAATACCAAGGTCAAGAAATTTCATAATTATACTGCTTATTTTTGAAGCCGCGCCGCGTGGATCTTATCTCTTGGATCTTATCCCCCCCCCCCCAAGTGGGCGGCAATAATGTAGGTAACCAAGATCGCTGAGAAAAGCACAATGATGACAGTCCATTACCGCATATTCTTCGAATCACCCTTCAAGATAAAGTTCTCCTAGAAATCAAACAAGAAATACTTAAAACTGCTTATACTTGAAATTGATAGAATAGAATAGAATAGAATACTCTTTATTATGTACACCATAAAAGTTACAGATATCAATGTTTTATTGATGTTGTAAATATTAAAATACAAAGCCTGTGTAAGCCCACTTGACCTCAAAGGGAACTTCATGCACGTGTCGCGACTTACCTTGTTAAATTGAAACGAACTGAACCACTACCAATTATGTAGTTAGGTCTCCTTAGATGAAAGTGTTTACACTCGAAAGCAATTATTTTGTTTTAATTGATAAGTGAATATTGTACTAGCTATTCTTTGAGAATGAGAATGGGCAGCAACGTTCTCTATGCATTTTAACACCATACTGCGATCGCCAACCCGCCTGCCAACGTGGCGATTATGGCAAACCCCCCCCTTTGGGGGAGGCCTATGTCCAGCAGTGGACGTTTTTCGGCTGAAATGATGATGATGATTGTACTAGCGGCAGGTAGGTACATGACGTCATCACGTCGTCATTGTCATTGCGTCTGTCTGTGCTTTTATAAACAAAATGCGATCACTGTATTGTCTGCCAAGTGTAGTGATTGCCATTAATCCTATTACCGTTCATTATGCGGTGTTTGGAAGGCTCATCTTTGCGTGCCAATTATTGACTAGAAGTTTATACTTCACTGTTATAATTCCTTCGGTCTCACTGTAAATTTCACAGATACTTTGATTTGCTTGACCGTACTGAAGTAAAGCAAGCGCTTCATACGAATGCGTGGTATGCGAATCTTGCACTAATTGTATAGCTACCTAAAACTAACATAGCTGATGTTTATTATAGATAGAATGACACTACGGACCGCCGGAATACAGAAGAAGACTTGGATTTCTTGTCTGGATAAAGAATTAATGTCAGACTAAATATAAGTTTCCTGCACTACTAATGCTACGCAGTGAACGAAATAATTCCGAGCACATTCTGTAAGACGAAGCAACTAGGATTATAGCATATTCAATGGTTTCGGATTTCGCAAGCTTTGTCTTCATATTCCCATGCATGTTAGATCGTTATGACAAAGGAGGCGAACATAATATTCTTTACTGAATATTAGTGTTACGGTGGATGGCTTTGTTCGTGGAACTAACGTTCTTATTCTATACTAGCTTCTGCCCGCGACTTCGTTCGCGTGGAAGTCGTAAGACACCACAATGTACAAATAACAGCCACATTTTTATATAAAACTGCCTCGTTGGTCTATAATTGGTCGCATGCGCTACTGTTGGAAATGAGATCCTGGGTTCAATTCCCGGGTCAGACAAAGTGATATTGGGTTTTCCGTCTGGAATTTCTCAGTTAAAGTCCGAAGTCTGAATTTGTGTGTCTGTGCCCGGTTAGTGGCAATAGGCTCGCCCCCTATTACATGGGAACTAAACATAACTGGCGAAATTGAATGTGGGTGTACTACGAGTATAGGTAGGTACACCTCTGCCTAAACCTTTGGGGAAGACAGACGTAATGCTATGTTATTTTTATAAAATATAAATACATACATAAACTCACGCCTACTTCCCATGGGGAAAGACAGAAACTATAGAACGCCACCTGCTATGCTACTTACATACTCCTTTTGATTCGTTTACGTTCCTGGTCATATGCCCCCGCACGCTTGTTCCGAGTACTGCGCACCTGTTCTTTCTGAAGAACATCACCAATTAGGCCACTATATTATGTCCTTCTAGGGGTTTCCACTCACATCTTCCTTGTAAATACCTTTTGTTAGTCGCCTTTCATTCATCCTATCAACATGACCAAACCATGTTCTATGTTAGCAGGTTTGGTTTCCGCACTAAGTCCTTCATGTGGACCATTGTGCGTGGGCCATTGCGGCCGTCATTGGTTATTCCAACCAGTCCACCTCCCTCCAGAAGCCGATTAGGTCTCCTGGTCTGATTTAGATATCTGTGAAGGATCTGGGTGACCCGGGGGTTTCTGTTTTGATCTGGGTGACGCCTGTCTGTATGATCAAACCATCTAAACACAATCTTTTAAAATGTTGTCACTACATCTTCTTTTAAACCGCACCGTTGCTTTATCACATAATTTTGCAGCCTATTCGCACATTTCCACAGCACTGATTCTACTTTCATGCATCTTTTGCCACACCCAACATTCACTTCCATACATAAGCGTGGGTACCAGCACACCAATGTGAACAGACAGCCTTGCCTTTTTGGGCATTGACTGGTGGGTCAGAATCGCAGTATAGCACAATTCACTTTATTTCCCGCATTAACACTTTATAATATAACTTCCCTGTATACTACGTTTGTAATTATGGTCTCAGCAGCCAAAATATACAGAGACTCAGGACTGGTGACGTACAGTTACCCGTGTGAGAAGCAGTTAGTCCTGAGGTCGATTCCGCAGTCTTCAGTAGCAATTTTCCATGGCATTCGAAATTTTCGTTTTCAGTGAAATAACGAACGCCTACGTTCCTATATATACTACCTATTGTCACAAAACTGATACACTGACTGATGCATTCTTACAGATTATTCCTGACGAACGACTATAACTAAAATAGTATAACAGTAGATTATGCAGAACATATGGCCGATAGAGCCGAAAGTTTCCAGAGTGGAGACCGCGTACCTGGAAGACGTATTGCTGGAAGGCCGCAGGAATCCGCTGGATTCGGGAAGCACAGAACCACTCGAAGTGGCGATGCTTGGGGGGGGGGCTATGTCCAACAGTGGATGTCTTTCGGCTGAAATGATGATGATGTGATAAAACTGCCAATTAACGATTTTCAGACTTTTTCTTTACCTGTGCTGGGAGACTGCTTTTTGCCGAACTTTATGATTCTAGGTCAACGGGAAGTACCCTATAGCTTTTGATTAATTTGCGAGTATCAAAATATACGGACGGGCGGACAAAGGTTCTGTTTTTTCCTTTTGAGATACGGAACCCTAAAATGTAAGTTGGAGTCTCATTTCCCACGATATGTACCTATGGGATTTTTTTTTGCGATTTCTGTCTCATCTAGTACTCAAACCTCAGTTGGTCTAATAGAGTTTTTGATCCTCATATGAAACAGGATCTATTGGCACCAAATTTTTTTTAACGACAATTTCTCATTTTATTGCTGACTGTACATTTTTTTCATAATATATGTCTGCAGATCAAAACGCCTCAAAACGTTAAGGATAGTCTTCTAAGACCGATATCATGTAGCTATAACGGTAAAGGTACCTTGCTGCCCCATCACAAAAATTCACCCTGTTTAAGCCATGATGATTACAAGCTTAGCTCCATAAAAATATAGCGTGATGGTTAAATCTGTAACTGCATTGTTCTAACCGTTTGGGTAGTCTTTTAACAATTAACTGTAAACTATAGAGGAATACAAACATAATGCAATATTGCTCTTCCCCCATAGCAAATAGCGTGATAATTTATAGCCCACCTACTGACCAGACTTATGGAAATATCTATGCAAAATTTGAACAGAATTTATCCAGTAGAATTTGCGTGATGCTGGAACATGCATTCATAGAGGAACACAAATATAATGCAATATTGCTCATCCCCCTTAGCAAATAGCGTGATAATATATAGCCTACCAATTGACCAGGCATATAGGGAATATTTCTGAAAAATTTGAACAGAATCTATTCAGTAGAATTTGCGTGATGCTCTAACATACATACAGACAAACAGACAAAAAAATAAAAATTAAAAAAAAAAAGGCTAAAAATTATATTTTTGGCCTTGGAATCGATCCCAGACCTCGTTGCAATAACTTTTTTTCAAAAATATTCAGTGTACAATTTTGACTTCGCTACGATTTTATTATATGTATAGATAATAGTGACATTTCTGCAGCCAAACTAACCCGTCATAATCAAACGATTAACAGAAACAACGAAGTTTTAAGTGCGTTTAGCGCTAAACGTGTTTAGTGACCTGTGGTGGAAGTTGGATTAACAGATATTTTCACATGCCTCTAAAAATCTAAAATCAAACCAATAATCTCGTGAATTCATTCCCCCACAAAAAGCGCGTCTCTTTAAAGGTCAGTGCGGCCTGGCACGCCCATAAGGTCAGTGCGGCCTGGCACGCCCATAAGCCCATAAAACGCTCTCAAACGCCTGTCAAATAAGCCGCGGTATCTTTGCAGCGCATTTCGTAAGCAGAAACAATATTAACCGGGGCTCCAGTTTAATTTCCATAAGAAAATAAAAATGCCCGTTATTTGTCTTTGGCGAGAGGGGATCTTAGTTTTTGTGTGGTAAGTACTAGTGGTACTAGATGGGTTTTAAGGCGAGTACTAGGTGAGAAAAATGTAACTGAAAGAGATTCGTCGGCAGATCGTAAAGCTGTGGGCTGTGGGGGCAGTCATCGATGGTACCGAAAATAATCTGAAAGCATGCCGCTGAAATTTGCCTTAGATTAGGTAACTTAAAAATACATGATGAGTCACTAATTTTCAGTATTTTATTACTCTAACGTCATGCAAATCAGTAAACCAGTAGTCCACCAAACTATATATATTACATTATATTGTAATATCCTACTAATCTCGTATTATAAACGCGAAAGTTTGTAAGTATGGATGGATGGATGTTTGTTACTCTTTCACGTAAAAACGGCTGGACCAATTTTGATAAAATTTTGTATCGAGGTAGCTGACAGCCTGGATTAACATATAGGCTACTTTTTGTCTCTATATTCCCACGGGATCGAGACTTACGCGGATGAAATCACGGGGCGCAGCTAGTTATATTATATTGTATAATATTATAAATGCGTAAGTAAGTTTGTTTGTTTGTTACCTTTTCACGCGTAAACCACTGAACCGATCATCCTGAAACTTTACATATACGTTGTCAGGTGTACAGAAACGGACATAGAATACTTTTCATCCCGAAAAAAGGTATGGTTCCCGAGGAAAATAACAATAATGTTCTAATGATAATAGATGGCACCACGTGTCTTTCGAATCATGCCCGCTTCATATCCCGCTGAATTTTTAAATTCTCTAGAGCTCTCAGGTGTACCCTCGTATAAACTTCAATTAAACTTAGGTGTACCAGTTATGCTTATTCGTAATTTAGATGCACCCCGATTATGTAATGGGACGAGGCTTCGGATTACACAATTAGGACAAACTATAGTCGGTGCCACTATTTTAACTGGTGTGGGCAAAGGGAAAGTGTAATTATACCTCGAAACCCAATAATCCCCACTGACCTACTATTTTAATTTAAAAGACCCCACTTTCCAATAAAACTATGTTTTGCTATTACAATTAATAAAGCGCAAGGTCAAACATTGCAGGTAGCAGGGGTGCATTTCGAAAAGCTATGCTTTTGCCATATGTAGCATGTTCGCGTCTGTCCAATGCTCAGAATTTTTACGTATTAGTGCTAAATAGAAGGACATACAACATTGTGTATAGGAGCGTCCTAGAATAATGTTCCGTTCTGAGCCCATGATTGCAACGGAAAACAACAAGCAGAGTACAATCCGAAATGATTGTCAAATTCTGAATTAACGCGAGCGAAGCCGCGGGCGAAAGCTAGTAGACAATATTGCAGCCCACAACGCTGTTCACGGATTAACTATAGGATACAATACAGTGAAAATAATAGCTAGGGTTACAAATACAAGATTTAATTTTATCCTAACTTATTATTCTAACGTACTCGTATTTAAGTTATAGAGGTCATCATCATCATTTCAGCCGAAAGTTGTCCACTGCTGGACATAGGCCTCTTCTTTAGGGGGGGGGGGGGGTTGCCATAATCCCCACTTTGGCGTTAGTTATAGAGGTATATGTATATAATAAACAACAAATGGTACAAAAAAGAAAAATATATAAAAATATTCAAGAGACTTTTGGACCTATAGCCATACTGATTGATGATGTATGTCTCAATAATATCAGTTACGCGGACGACATGGTGTTGCTGAGTGCTTCTGTGTGTGGCCTTTCAAAACTGTTGGGCATCTGTGAACAGCTCGCTCACAGCCATGGCTTGATATATAATGTCAAAAAAGTGAATGCATGGTCTTTCAGGCCAGAGGAAAATGTCCGACAACGATACCTGCCATAAAATTATGTGGAACACCACTGAAGAGGGTGGATCATTTTAAATATCTTGGACATATCATGTCCTCTGATCTGAAAGACGATGCAGACATAGAGCGAGAACGCAGGGCGTTGTCTGTAAGGGCGAATATGATGGCCCGCAGGTTTGCTTGTTGTACCACTGATGTGAAAACAACATTGTTCTGAGCATATTGTACATCTTTCTACACGAGCAGCCTGTGGGTCTCATACACGCGCAGACAGTACAACGCCTTGCGTGTCCAATATAATAATGCATTCAGGGTGCTGATGGGGCTGCCCCGATTCTGCAGCGCATCAGGGATGTTCGCCGACTCGCATGTAGACTGTTTCTATTCTACTGTAGCGGCATCAACATCGCCACATACGAACTACGCGTCACACTGACGTCACGCAAAATCCTGCATCGCGCAATTAGAGTTTACCACGCAACTAGCATATATACAACGTCCCGACATCAACCGTCGGGCAGTTGCCCACCAGACACAACACCCGTCTGGTCGGAGGATCCTCCCTTTTCTAAGGTGGATGAGTGAACTTTACACCCTGTTCCTCATACCACCAAACTGGTGACCCCGAGTATGAACGTCAGCGCAGCCTTCGTGCAAATACTTCAGCGTGACGTCATCATCATCATCATCATCACTTCCTCAAGCTTTCGAGCGGCGAGTCACACAGCCAGCCAGCACCTACGGCTTCAACGGGTATCCTGACCACCAGCATGCAGCGGACGCGCATACCTGGTCATCACCCACAGCCTCATCAGCAACCTTGGCACAGCACACTGCACTTTCGGCCGGCCCACAAGCAGAGAACATGCCTCTCCTGGTCGACGCCAGCAGCCAGCCACAACCCGGCGCTGTACTACATCCGACGCACTGGAGCATAACGCAGCGCCACCCCGACTCACTGGGGAATCACCGCAGAGAGTTCCGACTCACCGAGAACTATGCGGCACCAGGTTCCGACTCACTGGAACCCTCTACTGGCACTGGCAAGTATCGCAAGATACACGACTCAGCCCACTATCGACCTCCGGTCTCCGGAGGGGAGTGATGTAGCGGCATCAACATCGCCACATACGAACTACGCGTCACACTGACGTCACGCAAAATCCTGCATCGCGCAATTAGAGTTTACCACGCAACTAGCATATATACAACGTCCCGACATCAACCGTCGGGCAGTTGCCCACCAGACACAACACCCGTCTGGTCGGAGGATCCTCCCTTTTCTAAGGTGGATGAGTGAACTTTACACCCTGTTCCTCATACCACCAAACTACTATGCGAAAACGGTGTACATCCCTGGTGCGCAGGGTTCGGGCTAGCTCCAGCGGCATCCTGGAGGCATTCGAGCAGAGGTTCGATTGCCAGTACCTGAACCATTGCTGTATGGTTCACATACTGAGTAATCGAAGTCTGTAATTGTCTTGTGTATTGTCTATTGTTATGTTGTTGTGTATTGTCTTTATAATTGTGTCTATTTTTTATTTTTATTTTGTAATTTTTTTGTGCATAATTATGATCCTCTTGTTGGTCGAAATAAACGTTTTATTATTATTATTATTTTGCACATGCAAAAATGTCTATATGTTCAAAAGTCCCATTGTAGGAATTGACCATTCTGCGAACAGGCGAACGCAAGCAAAATTGCCTGCGTGGCAAAAACTAGGTCCATCGTCCACGACGCTACCCAAAATTAACGTGTTACAAACTCCAATCACCAATGAGTAACCAAAATGTCATATTACTAGTATTTTAATGGCGGTCCGTACACAAGTACACAACCCAACCAATCACTAACTAATTGAACCGTTAGTAAGTTGTGTGCCTACGGACCGACAGCAACTCGTTCAGAACTCACCACGTTGGTAGTAGTCGAAGTCCATAATCCTTAACTTATTATTTCTCATTTGCATTCGCAGAGACGTGATTTCAGCAAGAATTTTAGCAAAAGGTGTTATTGTTTGTCAGCTGTATTTAAGACTATGTTTAATCCTGTCTACGCTTTTAGCTCTTAAAATTTCTGCAGTTAGTTCCGTTATATTGTTAAAAAAGTCGATTTATATAGAAATATCTTAATAGATAGATATAATAATCATAACAGGAAAACATACAACAATCAGGCTCCAAGGACGAAGTTATTGAAAGGGCCAGAAGAATATTATACAGTGTACGGCGAAATAAAGGTTCAAGGTTGCTTTCTGGGAAGGAGCTCTCAATAGTAATTCCAGAAATGATCGCGGGCGATAATATAAAAGTAATTTTCTGGTTTAATTGTTTCAAGTAATTGTTTATAGGACTACGAGTACTTACAGGAACGAAATGTTTCATCACCTCCTAATAAGGTCTAATTATTTGGTAGATAGTGCCTATCCGGACTCTGTGAAACAGGCTCTTACCATATCAAATTAATCACAAACGACGAATGTTCTTGTTCACAGGCCATTTGAAGATACCACGCTGCCCTAGATCCTCTCTTAGTCGTCTTAAATGATACCAACAGTAACAATAAAGTTGTGGATTCAACAAATATATATAGCAAATTTAATCACAATATGTTAGGGCATGCGGCATGCCTTAACATATTGTGATTAAATTTGCTTTATATTTTTTTAAATATACGGCCTACCGCATGCCGTATATTTTCGATACATAATCAGAGATTAATACTGTTTTAGAATTCTATTTCTTTTTATAACCATAGTGTCTGCCACCCCACAGCGAGTTATTATTATTAGTCCTCAAGTTAACATTATACTGACCCTCCCTTCCGGGGTAGTCGTATTGGTCCTTTTGGGCCGGACAGTCGTGTTGGCCCTTCTTTACTGAATAATCAGACTCGTCCTTTCCAGCTGGATTGTCGTATTAATCCTTCTTGATCGAATAGTCATACTGGTCCTTTTGGACCAGATAGTTATATTGATCCTTCTTGACCGAATAGTCGTACTGGGCCTTTTTGGCCGAATAACATTTGGGATCCAACCATTTATTGAGATCCTTAGCTGGTATCTGCTTTCAATGTATTATTTTGTTCAGAAAATGTTAAAAAACGTGAGTTTACATTAAATACAGGTTTCTGTGTCATGACTTCGTAGACGAGCAAGATATTTTGTTTAATTGTCTCTTGTGCGTAATAAGTCGATGCCTTTGCTGAGAAATACGGAAGTCTACTTAAAATTTCTTTTGATAGTAGGAAGTAATTGAAAGAATAGAGTTCTTCTCAAAAACTTAATCACAGAAAGTTTTCGTTAAGTTTATTTCCAATGACCAACATAAAGCAACAATATTTTGAAGAACGGTATCGAATGTATTCTTGCATCCTACGTGTAATCAGATTGTAATATGAAATTATGAAAAAAGAGCTCTCTTGGAAAACTATCACCACTTACTTCTTGCTGATATTAAGCAAAGCCTTAGATTGTATCTCATCAACACCATCTCCATTGTCACACAGCAGCCGAGCCACAATGGTACTCCTTACTTCGTTCAATTGAGCTGTAGGAGTATCAATGTATGGAGTTTATTGCCGATTTTTCATACGATACTACCGTTTGAAAGGGGCAACTAGAATCAATTCTATTTTCTTGTAAATATTGACATACAAAAGTCGTTTATGTGCCTAATTGAAACTTTGACTTTGTTCGACCGTTTATTCGTATATCTATAGGTACCTCAGCTGAGCGTCGGTCCCACCAAGGTGCCGTGCAGCAGTCTCTCGCTGTAGATGGCTACCATCAGCTCCATGTCATCAACTTCATCGTCGTATATATTCGGAGTGGTTCCACTTTCTGGAGTGGACTCCAGAAACCTTTTCATTGGATTCGGTGATTTAGACGATTCTAAGTTTGAGCTGCAACGATGGATCTAAAGACCACCCAAGCGAAAACAATGAAACACATCGCATGTGCAACGAGTACCTACTCATCCTCAGCAATCAATAATCAGGGACTTCCGTTTTCCAGTGGAATTAAAATCTCATTACATCAGCTGACCGGTAGGTAGGTATGAATAATAATGTGATCATTATAAATTATGCAAAGTATCTCTTTTATCGCACCACTGACAGACACTTCCGTTTACAAACAGTTTTCGAAACAATAACTCGTGGTTGTGGTGTTCACTTAAATAAATCGTCATCAATCATCGCCATTATCTTCAATAGCTGGGCTTAATTCACTAATGTACATCAACAGTGTAACGGAATGTGTGCTTACAAATAATTAGTCAGTAAATACTTACTAATGAAGATTATACGTCTTCCAAAGTTGTCCATAACATGTCGCAAAAGCAGTCTTTTGAGACCAGTCTTGACTCTATGGGCCTTATTACAAAACAAGGTTTATCTTCAGACCCAAGTTTAAACCATGGAGCAATTATTGAATTTCGAACTTTATTCCGTCTACGGTAAAATAGGTACTCTCACCTAAGTAGGTACCTGTTTTACCACATACTCCGTTGTATAGCACCGTGCGTATCCTTCACGTTTTTTTTTTATTTCCATAAAAAATATATAAGAATTCCACCAAGGATTTTTACATTACGAGAATAAATAAACTGAATGATTGAACCTCATTTGAAGCACTTTTCCTCAATACGGTTGTCTCACTTTAATACAAAAGAGAAAATGAGACGAAAGATATAGTTCTAATTTTCACCACGCACACGTGGTGCCATTTGAAAATTTGCGCCATTTCTTATTAGAAACGTCAAAGATTGTTGCGGCTTTGTTTCATTACCTACTTTACTTAGGATGACATAATGGGAGAATTCTGTTATCATTCCGCGGTGTTTACGGTTAATGGAAGGGTCTGTGACTTCTTCCGATCCCAAGACGCAGTCGTAGGGTTAACCACAATACCTAAATTAATCAAATTATACTCATCTCTGTACACCCTCACTCATCCCCATACACTCACACACACACACACCCCCACATACCTTACACCACACTTCACTCAAGCGCGCCTCTTTTTCCTTTTTGTTTATTCTCTGCATGTTCTTTTCTAAATACATGTTTCTCAATTATATATATTTTGGATAAAGATAAGTGGAAGAGCGGAGTCTCCTAACACAAGCATTTACTTGCTTAAAAGGAGTCTCCAAATCATATAATGCAAACCAAGTATGTTAATTGAAATAAACATTTTTATTTTTAAACATTTTTATTTTTATTTATTTTTTTACCTATTGTACTGGTTTCCCGCAAATGTGTTGAAAAACGTTGTATAACACACGTGCCGAAATTGGTATTTACAAACTCGTGACTATGGTAAGCCGTCGACTTTGTCTCGGGCGTACATTCGTCTACTCGTTTGTAAAAACCAACTTACCGCACTAAGTAGTATCATAAATAACTACCTATTTCATGTCTCACTTTCATTACATACAACCGAATATTTAATACAGATCCAAATCAGGTAAAGGGTGACAGTTTGTTGGATTTCACGTTATAATACCACTGAATAAATTCAAGTTTTCTCACAACCTCATCTGCATAGCCTTTTCCTACTATACTAGTCACTTCCACTTAACAAATATGCAAGTTTTCGCAGAAGAAAGCCTAATAATTAACAAACTAACGATTAATTAAATTAATTATTTAATCAACAAGAACACAAGCATCTACAATTCTAACAAAACTAGCCGGACAGGGGTCCACCTCAAGTACGGAACTAGAAGTAATCCAACTGTCTTGTGGGTAATCTGTCGCTCCCGTGTTTTCTGCACTAGGTGGGTAGCACATAGCGACACTTAGGACACAAACTAAAGTAGCTAAGTAAACCTTCATTGTAACTGTTCTTGACTTTTCCCTGCGTCGATCTGTGAAGGAATGGCTTATGCAGTTTATATTCATACTTTAGAGAAGTATCGATATTTATTTTACACTCGGCACGTGTCACTTCCACAACAAAAGGACAAAAAATGAGAGAGTTTATGTAAAAGTGTGCCATTATGTAGTTTATAAATAAATCATAATTGCTTGATGTGACATTTGATGAACAAAACTAGTGCGAAGTGTATCTGCAACAATGTATTTACTTTATAAAATACATGTCGATTTAAGGTAAGTGGTCCATTAAATGAAAAAAAAAACTTCGTTCAACTCATGATTTAATCGACTGGAACACAATAATATTCAATTCTGACAAAATCAACAGGACATGGGTCGACCTGAATCGCGGATTGATATGGAGTCCAATATTCTTCTGGGTACTCTGTCACTCCTGCATATTCTGCACTGGATGGGTAGCACATCACGTTGGCACTTAGGACAAATACTATTGTAGCCAAGTAAAACTTCATCGTACCAGCTCTTGGCTGTTTCTCCTGTGAGGTTCTGACAGAATAGTTTCATGAAATTGGTTTGTGAAGTTTATATATTTATACCTCAGTGAAATTACCGACAATACTTATACTGATGTCACCTATTGGAACGTCAGTGTAGCAACAAAACAATTAAACGTAAATACTAAAGAACAAAAGTGTTAAAGGGCCGCCGGAATAAAAACACACTGCCTTAAGAAAATGTTAGATTTACAAATTATTGTGGTATTACGTTTGTATGAACTACGCATCCATCGCCGGCCTCTTAAGGCTTCTACAGACCGGCGTGACACGCGACGCGACACAAAGGCCCCGCGTGCCGCACGACGCGTGGTGCCATTGTGTCGCGTCGCGAGTCGCGCCGGTCTGTAGAAGTCTTTATGTAAAACTGTTAGATAATACTTTGTGTGTAAATTCAATAACAAGATTAAGCATAATTTTGGTTACTTTAGGAAATTACTCTTGTGTTAAATTTCATAATCCATCTAGCTGTTGGGATTGGTCATACTTGACATAACCAATTCAAAGTCAAATTATTTATTTAAAATAGGCACATAAATGGCACTTTTGAACGTCAACATTTACAAATAAAATTGATTCTAGTCGCCCCTTCCAAAAGGTAGCTTCGTATGGAGAAGAATGGGCAAGAAACTCCACCGTTACTCTTTTAAAATGTTTTACAATATTTTGTATAGGTACATCAATTATATAATTATATGTGAAGACGATGCACCTAGAATAAAATTACTATACCACAATAGGTAAAAAGAATTAATAATGAAATTTGATTGGCTTTCGGAAATCGGCATCTAGGATGTCAAAGTTGGAAAAAAATCGTGTTGTAAAGAAAATAACAAAAATGTCACCAAAAAGGTTTAATCAGCAGGTACACAAGTATTCTGCATTCTAACAGTATTCTCTGGACAAAGGTTCACACCAAACGCCATAAAAGAATAAAAATAATCTAATTCTTTTGTCGTTCCATTCGGCTGCAGTTTTTTTTTATGCAATATCATATTATTATCCACGATAACTTCAGAATCCATTACATTGATTATCAAAACACAAACTAGTAATTTAGAGAAGAACTTCATTTTGGCTGCTTTCAGGTTTAGTTTACAGTGGAATGGTTTGTTGTTAGTGCTAGATGCAGTTTATATTAGTTGTTCGGACTCTGGTACAGTCATAAGCAAAACTGCAGTGACTTTTTTACATTTCCTAAATGTACTGAAAACTCTGTACATATTTTCGGTTATTATATAGCTGTACAATAGATCATTTTCCAAGATATGTTTAGTCCCAAATACGCTGTTACAACTTAGTAGTTGATAGTAAATCTGTCCCAGTTTATTAAATTATAATTTTTTATTTTCGTATTTTTTTATTAAACAATGGACTACCACATTTTATTTTTATGGCTACAGTAACTATACGGTAAAATAAGAATTGTAAAATAATGACTGTACCAGAGTCCGAACAACTAATATAAACTGCATCTAGCACTAACAACAAACCATTCCACTGTAAACTAAACCTGAAAGCAGCCAAAATGAAGTTCTTCTCTAAATTACTAGTTTGTGTTTTCATAATCAATGTAATGGGTTCTGAAGTTATCGTGGATAATAATATGATATTGCATAAATAAAACTGCAGCCGAATGGAACGACAAAAGAATTAGATTATTTTTATTCTTTTATGGCGTTTGGTGTGAACCTTTGTCCAGAGAATACTGTTAGAATGCAGAATGCTTGTGTACCTGCTGATTAAACCTTTTTGGTGACATTTTTGTTATTTTCTTTACAACACGATTTTTTTCCAACTTTGACATCCTAGATGCCGATTTCCGAAAGCCAATCAAATTTCATTATTAATTCTTTTTACCTATTGCATCGTCTTCACATATAATTATATAATTGATGTACTATACAAAATATTGTAAAACATTTTAAAAGAGTAACGGTGGAGTTTCTTGCCCATTCTTCTCCATTCGAAGCTACCATTTGGAAGGGGCGACTAGAATCAATTTTATTTGTAAATGTTGACGTTCAAAAGTGCCATTTATGTGCCTATTTTTAACCGACTTCACAAAAAGGAGGAGGTTCTCAAGTCGTCTGTTTTTTTTTTTTTTTTTTTTAATGTTTGTTACCTCAGAACTCCGTCGTTTATGAACCGATTTGGAAAATTCTTTTTTTATTTGAAACAATATTCTTCCGGATTGGTCCCATTTTTATTAAAATCCAGTTCTGATGTTGGGATCCATGAGTAATTGAGGGAACTCCTCAAATATTATAGGCATACATATAGCGATTTTTATATTTTCATCAACAAGTCAATGATTTGCATTCAGAAAGTATAATTTGGTGATGTGGAACTGATGAAGAAGGCCACAGATAGCCACCGGAACTTCTCAATGATACGTATTTCACGGGTGGCGATGAGATATCTGGATTAAGATAGTTAAGCGAAGCAAATTTAAATAAATAGTTCTGATCAAAATGGTACCATCAAACTGATCTGATGATGAACAATGTATCCTACCCGTGTTTGGTCTTATTGGAATTGTCATGAGATGCACTCTAGCTATAAATGATTTTAACCGACTTCAAAAAAGGAAGAGGTTCTCAATATATACAGGAAAAGTTTTTAACAAGTGCGCAAATTTTTTTTGGTGGTTCAATATCAGTAACAGAACACATTTCCATTATTTATTCAATACTTTTTTTTTTATCCTACTTTAAATCAGCAAAATATGGACACAATCTATTCGTAATAATATCAATGGGCGCGCGCGGCGGCCGGCGCAAACGGCGGTGTTGCACGGGGGTGAAACCCCCTCCCGGGCGGCAGGGCGCCCCGGGCGCTGTGGCCGACAGTTCGCTCATCGCACGCGCCGTCGTGTGACGTCGCGTCTAATCGATTCCCCGCGCAAGCGCCGCGCCGCACGTGTGCCGTGCTACCGGTCACGATGTCGGACTTCAGTAACCGCGAGTTTTACGAGATGGTGCGAGTGTATGTACTGAGTGATGAAAGTTTGCGAGCAGCTCGCAGAATGTAGGCGACGGAGAGCATACCTCGAATGCGAGCCCATGAAATCCTTAACCCCGCGGTCTCTAATGAAAGGACCATTTTAGCGGCCACTCAAAGGCTGCTTGATCACGGACAGTTCAGAACCCCGAATCATGCACGAGGGTCTGGCAGACCCCGACTGGCGATCGAAATCGAAGAAGCCATCCTAAGCCGATTAAAGTATGAGGGAAAAATTGGAATTACTCTTCAAATAACTTCAGGTCACGGCCTAAACATAAAAAACTCTAGTTCGAACCTGATAAAATTAGCGATCAGTACATTGTAACCCACGTAAATACCTACGCCGGCGAATCGAGCGAGCGCACAGCTGATAGGTAGGTACTTTCGCGCGTTCCGCTTCGCCGCGCGCCGCCGGGTAGCCATACAACCACTTTTAAAGTAAACATCTTTCGTTAACGATATTTTTTGTTTTTTGTACTAAGACGTATCAAAATAAAAAATACGTGTTTAATAAAACTCGTTTCAGTTTAATTTGTCAAAATTTGCGCAGTGGATAAAAACTTTTCCTGTATATATCTAGTCATATATACATACACACATAACACAGCTCAAACCACTGAACAGATTGGGTTGAAATTTGGCACGTAGGCATCCGCTAAGAAGAGGTTTTTGGAAATTTGACCTTTAAGAGCCAACTAGTCGCGGGCTCGAACTCACTGGCGGGCGCGGCCAAAAAGCTCGCTGTCTCACTTAACATCGTGTCCGACAGAGATAGCACCAGTGATGAGCAGTTAGAAGCTAGTCTACACGCATAACGTCTAGTCGCACGCACACAAACACAGTGTACGATCATTCATACTAAACCGCGCGCGTAAAAAAATACTAAAACTCCTTTGGAAGGTGGGGTTTTATGAAAAAACTACTGCATAAATCAATTACGAAAAAGTTTATTATAATCTTCGACAATTGAGCTTTGTCGGCACGAGCTTTGTTTTCGACATTTTATACTTCTTTTATTACTTATTTACGCTCAAAGTTGCGTTAAAATTAGCAGGAAAAACGAATCTTTGTTGGCTCATAACTTTTGAATGCCTTTTTTTTTACTATTCTGCTTCTGTACAGACAAAATTAATAATAAGACAAAACGATATCATGTTTTATTTTAGATGTACAATGTGTAACAGTGGAGTAAAACCCCCCCGAAATTTGTATTGAAAAAGTATCGACTAGTTGCGCCTTAAGGGGGGAAAAACGGGAGGTTTTGTTTGCATGAAAAATCTTATTCCTAGAGTTAAGAAGCCGCGGGCAAAAGCTAGTATTATATAATATGTTCAGGCATAACTTATTTGTTTAAGAACTGATTTTTATAGTTCTTTTATTTGGTAGAGTAAGCTTGCGCGGTCTCATTACATTACAGATTTACAGCTAACTCTTCAATAATACGTATTTAATCCACTCGGTGTATGTTGATGATGTTATAAAACTTCCTGTCACTGTTGTTTTCATAGCAAGTAGTTGTATACGAATTGGTGTGGGGTAGGTACCACTAAAAAGTGAAAGATAAAAAACTTTTTTACAAAAAAAAACAACCGACTTCCAACAAAAACACTAAAAAGTGAAAAATAACTTTAATTTCGGAAGCACATAACATAACATCACGCCTTGTTTCCTCGAAGGGTTGGGCAGAGGTGTATCTGTGTACACCTCCGAGATTAAAGTTATTTTTCACTTTTTAGTGTTTTTGTTGGAAGTCGGTTGTTTTTTTTGTAAAAAAGTATTAAATAAATAATTTGACTTTGACTTTGAATTGGTTATGTCAAGTATGACCAATCCCAACAGCTAGATGGATTATGAAATTTAACACAAGAGTAATTTCCTAAAGTAACCAAAATTATGCTTAATCTTGTTATTGAATTTACACACAAAGTATTATCTAACAGTTTTACATAAAGACTTCTACAGACCGGCGCGACTCGCGACGCGACACAATGGCACCACGCGTCGTGCGTCACGCGGGGCCTTTGTGTCGCGTCGCGTGTCACGCCGGTCTGTAGAAGCCTTAAGAGGCCGGCGATGGATGCGTAGTTCATACAAACGTAATACCACAATAATTTGTAAATCTAACATTTTCTTAAGGCAGTGTGTTTTTATTCCGATTGGAGGTTCCCAAATATATATTTTGAATGGACACTTATTTAAACAAGAGTTATGAGAATAATAAGTTTCCTATAGAAATTTTAAATTTCTCATATCTCGTCTTTATATCATTATCCTTTCAAAATATATATTTGGGAACATAGATATTCTTTAATCCAATCGAAATAAATACACACTACCTTAAGAATATGTTTGATTTACAAATTATTTTGGTATTACGTTTTTATGAATTACGCATGCTACGGCGGCCCTTTAACACTTTTGTTCTTTAGTATTTACGTTTAATTGTTTTGTTGCTACACTGACGTTCCAATAGGTGACATCAGTATAAGTATTGTCGGTAATTTCACTGAGGTATAAATATATAAACTTCACAAACCAATTTCATGAAACTATTCTGTCAGAACCTCACAGGAGAAACAGCCAAGAGCTGGTACGATGAAGTTTTACTTGGCTACAATAGTATTTGTCCTAAGTGCCAACGTGATGTGCTACCCATCCAGTGCAGAATATGCAGGAGTGACAGAGTACCCAGAAGAATATTGGACTCCATATCAATCCGCGATTCAGGTCGACCCATGTCCTGTTGATTTTGTCAGAATTGAATATTATTGTGTTCCAGTCGATTAAATCATGAGTTGAACGAAGTTTTTTTTTTCATTTAATGGACCACTTACCTTAAATCGACATGTATTTTATAAAGTAAATACATAGTTGTAGATACACTTCGCACTAGTTTTGTTCATCAAATGTCACATCAAGCAATTATGATTTATTTATAAACTACATAATGGCACACTTTTACATAAACTCTCTCATTTTTTGCCGTTTTGTTGTGGAAGTGACAAGTGCCGAGTGTAAAATAAATATTGATACTTCTCTAAAGTATGAATATAATATAATAAATAATTTATTGTTCGGACTCTGGTACAGTCATAAGCAAAACTGCAGTGACTTTTTCACATTTCCTAAATGTACTGAAAACTCTGTACATATTTTCGGTTATTATATAGCTGTACAATAGATCATTTTCCAAGATATTTTTAGTCCCAAATACGCTGTTACAACTTAGTAGTTGATAGTAAATCTGTTCCAGTTTATTAAATTATTATTTTTTATGTTCGTATTTTTTTATTAGACAATGGACTACCACATTTTATTTTTATGGCTACAGTAACTATACGGTAAAATAATAATTTAATAAACTGGAACAGATCTATTATCAATTCTGATAAAATCAACTGGATAGGCGTCCACGATAAACATTGTAATCCAATCTTCTGGGCAATGCGTCACTCCTACATTCCGCACTTCTCGATTGGTTGGGTAGAACATAAAGCTACATTATTATATTTATTACTTATGACACAAAATAAAAATATCGCTAAGTAAAACTTCATGGTAGCTGCGATGATTAAGTGAATATGGTTTCTGCATTTATTTGAACTGCAGAGTAATTACGAACAATAAAATACTTTGACATTATCGCGTCACATGTCCCTGTGTCACTGTTGTTGTACCACTCTGTTGTTAAATAAAATAGTTTTTTTTTTTTTTAAGTAAAAGTAAAGTAAAATACTACGGTAAATCCAAGAATAATATTGGTTCAGCAAATGATCCACCAGGAAAAACCCATTGCTTAAATTATTGATTTTACTGATCACCGTATAACTTAATTTTTAACCTTTAGCAAGTCTCCGGGATTGTTTAAATAATATCGTAGCAGCTGGTCAAATAAATGACAGATTGTATAGAAAAGGCTCTTAAAAATAAGGGTTTCAAAAGACAATGAAATAAATAAAAACATAATTTTAATCAACACGAACACCTCTATAAACCATGCACAATCTGCACTAATCATAGACTTAGAAGACGGATAATACTATCCTCCTGAGTGAGGGATACGTGTCACTCATATACCACGTTCTTCTGGACAGCACACAGCTTTATTGACACCAAGGACACAAACTAAAAGTATAAGTAAGGAGTGTTAGAAAGAAAGAATCTTTGGCATGATTGGTGGAGTTTTCTAAGTTTCTAAAATTGCCCAATGGTTGCACATACTAATAATTGGGAGCCAATTATCATGTCTCACTAGGAATAAGCCACACCCACGCGCTCCGGCGCGTCGGCCGCCGCACCCGAGTTTTCCCGAACCTTCACGAAATTTAACGAAATTCATTCATCACAATCACATCGTTCGTTTGACGTTTATCCAGTATCCATTTAATTTTTATGTCAATCGGTCAGTCAGTTGACAGTTGGACTTTGGAGTCGTACCGTGGTGTGGATGCCGAGAAATCTCATAGAGATCGGTAACAATAGAAAAAGTAATTGTGTCTCATTATTAGTGACAGTTGACTTGTAATAAAATAAATAAGTGCGGTTAAATATTAAGGCGCCTCAGCGCTGCGATGGAGTGGATGCCGAGTAAAACATATTTTTTTGGCTAAATGGCTTAACGGTGAGTAATATTTTTTTGTAATGATAATTAAATAAAGAGTAATATTGAAAAAATGTGTCAATGGTGTTTATCTATAGAACTATCGAATTAAGTTAACAGAAGGAATAGTTAAGTAGGTATCTTCTTTGTGTTCTTTCTTGGTGAGTTCCCGATATTGTTAGTTTTTAAGGCTTCTACAGACCGGCGCGACTCGCGACGCGACACAAAAGCACCGCTCGTCGCGCGACACGCGGGGCCTTTGTGTCGCGCCGGTCTGTAGAAGCCTTTTAATGTAGAGTAACCTTGCAAGCTTAAATTCAGAGTTATACTTATACTCCATTTGAAATAAGATAAGACGTTTAAAAAAACCTTTTTTACAGTCCGTTCAACCGATTTTGATTTCTATTGCGTTGGCGGTATGACAAATGGCACCTGTAATAAGCAGTTGGTATTGTAACCACGTTTATGCTTTTAATGCCAACCTTATACGTACGGCATAGAAGTCAGAATCGGTTGAACGGACTGTAAAAAAGTTTATTTGTCTGTAAATTAAAGTAATTGAGTAGGTAATAATGGGCAAATAGACTATAGCTATTTGTTTCGTTCCAGAAAAAATCGGTTTGCTTCTGGCTTCGGCGGTGACAAGAAAGCAGAACTTTAGAAGCTCACCACTAAAGTTATATGCTCTGTGCTCACCACCGCCACCTCTACGCGAGAGCCACTACGGCGGCAGGCGATGCGGTTATGGTCGCTGCACACTCTGCCGATCCTTTTTTAAGCACAAGAGTAAACTCAACTTCGTACACCGTGAGTCCAGTGTAGCTTGTAATCACACTTAAGGGTCGTACAGACTCACGCGATATCGCGGGCGCAACAGGCACCAACAAAGAAATTGTCTTTGTCGGTGCCTGTCGCGCCCGTGATATTGCGCGAGTCTGTACGAGGACGATCCTTTATCACCTTAACTTATTCATCACTTACATAAAACATGGTTTTCTTAAAAAGTGAATAACAAAATTGATTAAAAAAATACCTACTACACAAAACAAACTACTACCTACTAGACAAATGTAGTTGGAAGGGCGCCCGGCGCTCACTCAAACCGGTTTTACGCGCGCCGCGTGGCCAGACTCAGTGAATGTTATTACTATTTGTATTACTATTTGATGACACGGTTGGCACAGTGGTTAAGCGATTGACTGCTGCGCTGCGTGTCGCGGGTTCGATTTCCGCACGAAACAAATATTTGTATGACCTACAAGTAGTTGTTCCGGGTCTGGCTGTTTGTGTATGTGAGTTTAAATGTTTGTAAACGCACCCACAATACAGGAGAAATTCTTAGCGGGGCAACATTTAAAAAACAAAAAAGAGAAAAAAAACTATTTGATAAATCTTCAGTTCTTTACAAACCACCTCAACAAAGGTTCTCAATTCGATAGTTTGTTTATTTGTATAAGTTTATATTTTGAAGAATAATTTTAACCATCATAAGTTGGCCCGTACAATTTGTTGTAATAAAGAATCTGTAAGTATTGAAATTGACAAAATTTCTTTTTGTTTTAGATTTCAATGGGCGCCTGAAGGACGCCGGAGAGATATGTCACCGCCCTGCCAAGAAACCCTCCTCCATGTCCTTCCCCAGGCTTCAAACTATCTCCATGTTTTTCATCACAATTGCCCAGCGGTTAGACCGCGAAGGCGTACCTAAGAGACAGTCAAAGTTACTTTCGCATTTATAATATTAATATGGATAATTCTTCTAATAACGTGACAAAGATAATTTAATAATTAATACCGTAAATTGAAATTTTAAACTTATTTTCGCACCATTGTTATATTCTTGAGAATTTTTCCTTTAATCTGTTGTATACTTAGTTTGGTTTTGTGGAGTTTCTGGCCGGCTCTTCTCCATAGGAAACGACCTATTGGAACCGTGCACTTAGCTTCTGACGTTTTATAGGTGCCCATGTAGGCTTATGTGAAATAAAATATTTTGATCGTTGATTTTGTTTTTTATATTTTGTTGTTAGTTATATTTTAAAATTGAGAGTAGGTAGGTTTTTAAGTTTTTAATTATAATAATGTTTAAAAATAAAAAGATTGTTATTCCGCATTTTATTTTGATATTTTTCCCGCGGTTTCACACGCGTACTCGTAGGAACCTATCCTGTGTCCATTCAAAATATATATTTAGGAACCTAGATATTCTGTATTCCAATCGGAATAAAGACACACTACCTTAAGAATATGTTTGATTTACAAATTATTTTGGGTTTACGTTTGTATGAACTACGCCGGCCTCTTAAAAGGAATAGTTTTTTCCGATTTAGCAACATTTTTCATTGATGCTTCGCTCCTATTGGTTGTAGCGTGATGTTATAAGATTTTTTTTTAATTCGAACCAGTACTACTTCCTGAGATTACCGCGTTTAACCAAACAAACAAACTCTTCAGCTTTATAATATTAGTATAAGTAACATATTTAGGAAGTAACGATAATAATAGATTAGAATTTTATTTGAAAATTCATTACCTTTGAAATCGTACCTTATTACTAGCGCAATAAGCTTGAACTCGCATGTATAAGCAAACTCCGGTAAGTATAGGTAATTGTGTTACTAAGTTCAACCTTATTATTTTAGACAGCGTCGCGGAACGGCGGACTTACAAGAGGCTTTTTGTAGGCATAATTAATTAACTTAACTTCACACACGTTCGTCATGGGGTAGGTATCCATATTTTTTCAAAATTGCAAGCACATTGTGTATTGGGTTTTCGGCATACAATTTCGTAAAAATACTTAGAATAGAAAAGCAAGGAACGCACGAAAACACTAGGTGACCGCCAACCCGTCAGTAAGTAGGTAACAAAACTCGGAAAAGGTAATTAAACCCTGTTTGAAATAAATAAAATAAAAAATGTTTTTCTCACATCAGATTATACCTACCTGTCTACTTAAGAATATTCATCAAGATCTGTTTAAATGTAATATGAGTAGATAATACCAACTTAATACTTTTATGTAATTTTCCAACAAATATGTAAGAATGAAGGATTAAGTAAAAGATAATTTAACTAAAAAATATTGATACCATGCCATTATTTCTATTCGATTCAAGTATTCAGTATTCAACCACGCTATTTTTTATCGCACATTATCTTATTCTACACCACGACGCGCATACGCACACACCCTCACGTACGCACTGCAGCACGAAAGATTACAAGTAAGAACAGACGCAGCGTTCAAGGTCAAAGTGGGGTAACTTGATGTGCTGGCGACTGTACATAGTAGCTCTTGACTGTTCCTCGTGTTTGGTTAATGTAATAGTTATTTATGATATTAGGGCGGTAAGTTGGTCTTTACAAACGAGTAGACGAATGTTAGCCCGAGACGAAGTTGAGGGCTTACCATAGTCACGAGTTTGTAAATACCAATTTCCGCGCGTGTGTCATACAACGTTTTTCAACACATTTGCGAGAGAATGATTGAGTATTTCTTCGAGTCTTCCATGATATAAAATTATGGTAAATCATTAAATAGCACTCACGATTTTGGCGGCTCATTCAAGATATCAGGCGCAGTAGGTTCCATATTAATATCGGTTCCTCGCTTGAACCCATATTATTATTTTGTAAATATCAGTCGGAAAGTCGCAACAATCTTTGACATTTCTAATATGAAAATGGCGCGAATTAGCAAATGGCGCCACGTGTACATGGTGAAAATTAGTACTACATCTTGCGTCTCACTTTCTGTTTAATAATAAAGTGAGATAAACGTAATGAGCAAAAGCGCTTCCAAGGAGGTTTGATCATTCAGCTTATTTATTCTCATAATTTGAAACTCCTTGGTGGAATTCTTATATTATTTTTTATGGTAATTAAAAAAAAAAACCGTAAAGGATACGCACGGCGCTATACAACGAAGGGGGCGGTAAAACAAGTACTCAGGTGAGCGTAATTTTTAACTTTCGAAAAATGTATACAGGCTTCGTAAATGCATTTTTTGAGCAAATGGGTTGAAAAATAGTTTAATGACGATGGTTTATGTGATTATATGTATACCTCTAGAAATTACAACGATTCATACTTAACATTGTAGCGTCACTAGTTACTTTAAATTAGATCGACTTTCAGAAACCAGGGGCATAAAGATGAGATCGGGAAAGAATAAAGAACAAATCAAATAGGTATCAATAATCAATTTTAATCAACAGGAACGCAAATATCTGCCACTTTCACAAAATCAACCGGACATTCGTCTGCAAGAATCATCGCACCTGGAACGTCTATTCGTTCTGGAAAATCTGTCACTACTGGATCAAACTCTTCGTCTGGGCCGGATGGGTAGCACATAGTTACATTGACGCCTACAATAACAGAGAATATAAATATTGCTGTGTATAACTTCATTGTAGCATCTCTGTTCTCCGTGTCGGTCTATGGCGGAATACTTTGATAACGATGGTTTATTTATTTATACTTATTTATATACCTCAGAAAATTGCCAACAATTTTTATTCTACATTGTAGCGTCCCTACTTAAATTTTGCTCTTTACCTGAACTAAACGTCAAATTAATTTAAATAGTAAAGTCAAATTTAACTAAGGTTTTATTGCTAGACCCGGTTCAAATGAGGTATTCATATATATTTACTTATTTCTATTAGACTTAGAAAACAAAAAAAAACAATAGTATGGCAATAGGGCCGCCCCCTATTATATGGGACTTAAACTTATTTTTAGTAATTATGGAAGAAATACTAAGCAAACTTTTTAAAGATAATAAATTCGTTTTAGTTTGTGGTGACCTAAATATTGATCGTTAATTCACCAGATAAATGTAAGCTTCTATCATTGTTTAAATCATTCAATTTAAAATGTATATTTAATGAAGCGACTAGAATAACAGCAACCTCGGCTTCATGCATAGATAATGTATTTACTAATTGTAAAATAAAAGACTCATCCTTAATTAGTGGCGTCAGGTCAGACCATACTGGTCAACTTGTATCATTTTACTTAGGAAAAAACTTACATACTGATAAAATCATTGAATTGAGACCTCTCACTAAAATAAATTGAAAATGTTTAATAATAATGTCCTTAGCAAACTTTCAACAGCTAGTTTTGATTCGCAAGACCCCAATTTAAACTATGGTACATTGTTTTCTACAGTATGCCAAGAGTTTAATAAAGCGTGTCCTGTAAAAAAAGTGACCATCAATTCTAAACCAAAATTTAATGAATGGGCCACTGCTGGCATTAGAAAAAGCAGAGATATTTTATATAACTTGTACTATGAAAAATCATTGACATCTGATCAAGCCCTTCATAATTATGTAAGAAACTATTCTAAGATATTCAAAAGAGTCTGTGCTCAAGCTAAATCTAAATTAATTAGTAACAAAATTAGTATTTCTAATAATAAAATAAAAGCTGTGTGGCAGGTAATTAACAAAGAAACTGGAAACACAAAACAGCGAGATCAGAATGAATTGTCTTTAAGAATTCATAATGAAACCATTTCAGATAAGTTAAAAGTTGCTGAGACACTAGAGAATTTCTTTACCAACATCCCAATAGACCTAACGAAATCTCTTTCCTAATCATCTATACTACCTGAATCACTTCTCAAAGAAAACTTCTCTAAGGACATTCCAAGTTTTGAATTCAAGCCTATTTCTATTGTTACAATTAAAAAAGCATTCAAAAGTCTTAACATAAAGAACACTGAAGACTTATCGGGGATTTCCGTTAAGGTTCTTGGAGATATTATTGACACAATAGCCCCTGTTCTAACAGACATATTTAATCAATGTTAGACAGCGGTACATTTCCTAATTTAATGAAACATAGCAAAGTAGTACCAATTTTCAAATCGGGAAGTAAGAGTGATCCCTCTAATTATAGACCTATATCTGTGCTACCAGCATTGAGTAAAATATATGAAAAAATCATGCTAGACCAGATGTTGTCGCATTTTAATTCAAATGGAATTTTACATAGTAATCAGTTTGGTTTCACGAAAGGTAGGTCGACGACTGACGCAGGAGTAAAACTCATCAGTCACATTTTGGAATCCTGGGAGAAATCCCAGGATGCCATTGGCATTTTCTGTGACCTCTCAAAGGCGTTGACGACAATACACTGATCTGTAAATTACACCACTACGGAATTCGTGGGCCAGCTGCTGATCTTGTTCTTTCTTATCTATCAAACAGGCAGCAAAAAGTAAAAGTTAATGGGGTGACGTCATCGGGATCTCTAGTAAGGATGGGCGTGCCTCAAGGTTCAATTCTTGGCCCTTTCTTATTTCTAGTTTATATAAATGATCTTCCTTACATGATGGCTAACTTATCGGATATAATTCTATTCGCTGATGACACTTCTCTTATTTTTAAAATAGATAGAAAAGATACGGATGTCTTACACGTCAACGATAGTCTGGCTGTTCTTTCGAAATGGTTCGCAGCTAATAATCTCTTACTTAATGCGAACAAAACAAAATGTCTTAAATTCTCATTACCAAATGTACCCCAAGTAGGTCTTAATTTAAAACTTGATGGTAAGAAGCTAGATGCTATTACGGAAACTGTATTTCTAGGAATTACTCTAGATTCGAAATTGCAGTGGGGTGCCCACATTAGAGCTCTTTCAGGTAGATTAAGTTCAGCTGCATATGCAGTAAGAAAAATAAGGCAGTTGACAGATATAGCCACAGCTAGGTTAGTGTACTTTGCTTACTTCCACAGTATTATGTCTTATGGCGTTCTGCTGTGGGGATCGGCAGCCGACGAAGATTCAATTTTCATTTTACAAAAGAGGGCAATCCGCGCGATCTATGGAATGGGTCCTCGTGAGTCCCTTAGAAACAAATTCAAAGAAATTGATGTACTAACTCTGCCCTCTCTTTATATCTTAGAAAGTATTTTATATGTTCGCAAAAACTTAGGACTATTCAAAATAAAAAGTGATTTCCATAATATAAATACACGTAGTAAACATGAAATTGTGTTACCCAAATTTAGATTAACTAAAACAAGCAAGTCATTTCTTGTAAACAGTATCCGCTTTTATAACAAGTTGCCACAATCGGTTACAGAACTTAGTGATGGAAAATTCAAAACGCACATTAAACGTGCCCTTATCAAAAAAGCATATTATAAGATTAAGGACTACGTTGAAGACAAGGAAGTTTGGCATTAATTCCTTCTGTACATGTGGCCTCCCTGGTACCTCATTAACGGCAAACTATGTAAATGTCTATTAACAGCTCCCAAATTACGAAGTTATTTTTTAATTTAATTTTATCTTTTTTTTACAAACTTCACTGACATAACGTTTTTCTTACTTGACATTATTATACCTACAATTTAAATTTCAACAAGATTCTAACTTTTATTATTTTAATCATATTTTATATTGTTTTTTTTTTTTTTTGTCAATGTGAGAATGTTGTAGGCTTATTAGACTGTAGATCTTTAAACCATTTTCTATTTTGTTAAGTTCCTGGTACTTTTGATGGGCCTACGCTGTCCTCTCATACCTATTATCACTGTAATTTGAAAACATTGTAAAAGCCAATTTTATTTTTTTAAAAGAGTGACCGTGGAGTTTCTTGCCGGCTCTTCTCCATAGGAAACGACCAATTGGAACCGTGCACCTAGCTTCTGACGTTTCATAAGTGCCCATGTAGGCTTATGTGAAATAAAAATATTTTTGATTTGATTTTTTTTTGAAACATAACTGGCGAAATGTGGATGTACTAATAGGTACACCTCTGCCTAACTCTTTGGGGATTACAGGTGTGATGTTATGTTATGTTAGAAAACAAAACAAGAATAGCTTTTCAATTGGTTTAACGTTAATCTTCACACAATTCAAATTTCAAATTCAAAATCATTTATTTCAATCCATTTAGGATCATAAAAATTACATCGTACAAAATTCATATTTTATCACATATAATTAATTAAACAATATTAATAAAATCAAAATTAGAATTATATAACTATATTAAAATCATAAAATAAAAAATGATTAATAACAACTACGCCTGCCTCTGAGTCATTTGTTTGTTTGTCATTACATTAATGATATAGCAATGGTTAATGTACTGACAATCAAACCTGTTCGCAAATACGCTCAGGATGGTGTTGGTTGTGGTCGGTAACCTGCGCCCCAGGGATGTGCGCTTCCGCATCGTCGTGTAGAAACAGTCGACACGGGCGTCGGCGAACATCCCCGACGCGCTGCAGTGCCGGGGCAGCCCCAACAACACCCTGAACGCATTGTTATACTGAACACGGAGGGCGCTGTACTGCTTCTGGGTATATGACCCCCACAGGCTACAGTAGTAAACAACTCTTCAAACAACGACCTGGAACATTATTCCCAATAAAAAAAAAATATCAAGCCCATTACTATTAGTATATCTGTATTTTCTTTAAACATCTACCTTTTGAACCTGTGCCCTTACACGGCGAGTCCTTGGTCGTGTCGTTTGTGGCCATAGCTGGTAGGACAGAATTCATAAAAGTAGCAGTTAGAGGTACAAACGTTTCACCGTTTCCTGTCACTCACCATCATTTTCTATGCAATCACTTGAAAACCACTAGGGTACCTTATATTTTGACGTAGGTCGTCACATTGATCACAAGTAGTATACCTTTACAAGTTCCCAAGTCACAGGCAATAAACCTAGTTTGGGAGCCAGGAGATTAATTAGTCTCACATCTCCGTACCAAATTATTGTACAATTGTTTTTGTCACCAAGTTATAGATAAATAAAATTACTAAAAAAAAAAAAAAAAAATATTACAAGAATACATTGGTGCTTGGTTTAATCAGCACTGACGCCACCGTCTAGTTTTTAGGGTACCATAGTCAACAAGGAACCGTTATAGTTTCGCCTTGCATGTCTGTCTGTCCCCGGCTTAGCCCAGAGACCCTTACTACAAGATAGCTGTAATTTGGCATGGGTATACATATTAATCACGCCGACAAAGTGGTAAAATAAAACTTCGAATTTATTTTTTTGTAGTTTAGGTGCGTGTGTCCCTCGTAAAGTGGCTATGATATTTATTGTCTCGTCTGTCTGGGTTCTGTGAGGTATCGTTGGATAGGCCGTTCATAAATATTGCGGGTCTGTGAAAACGATTTTTAGATCCAGGGATCGTGTACAAGTAGACAGTAATGTAGAAGTAGACAAAAAATAAATTGAAATAGTTGATTTAATCTTCTTCTCGACAAATTCCATCGGGACCTCTTACCAGGTTGTCCGTACAATAATCCCCCGATGCTGCAGAATATCCTCCTTTGGGTGGGAGTTTAAACTCTGCCTCGTCAAATTCAAACACTTTTACCTGCTGTACCCACACTTGTACTTTTCTATGTTTGAGTGGTTTTCCAGAATTTCTATCCTCTAAAATAGCCTTTGGAAGTTGAAATGCTTCACCATTTTCCTCCAGTTCCGTCACCGGCACATTGTCAACCGTTACTTTGTCACCGCCGGGGTAAACCACGTAGTAAGAATAAGAATGCGTTAGACCGAACACTACAACACAAACTAACAATAGAGTCAAGTATCTCATGTTGACTGCTTCCTGTGTCACTGTGAGATATTTGATGATGAATGCTGCATTTTATACTTTTTTATCAAGGGAACGATGGAACGCGTACAATGCATACATACAAGTTTTTTTTGATAATTAAGAAACTAGATTTTGAATGTCGCTTTTTTGTATTTTGGGATGTTAACTCCGGCAAGGTTAGTTTAGCAGATGGCCGCCGTGTTCATAATGCATCATCACTTGCAGAACCGGTATGTACCAGCACAGTTTACGATTGTCAAGGTCACGGCAACAATTACAAAATAAACCTAAGTAGTGTAAGTGTTTCTAACAGCTGTTAACTATTGACTGCCTTGTTGGCCTTGTGGCTGCAAGCGCGACTGGTGAGCATGGGCTCCAAGGTCGACTCCTGGATCAGGCTAAAATAAGTTAGGTTGTTAAGTAGGTGGTGAGACACCCAGTGCCCCAAAGTCCACGTAATTAACGATTGTGAAGGTCATAAATACAAATTTCGCAAGTGTACGTCCGGTGGAGAAACAAACCGGCCAAGTTCGTGTCGGATCACGCACAATGAAGGGTTCCGTAGTGAGGATTAATTTATCCTAAGAGCAAACTTAACTTTGTAGTTGTAAAACACGTTCCCCCATACATTCCAACTGCAAATGTAAGTTTGTACTTTGTCACCGCCGGAGTAAACCACGTAGTAAGAATAAGAATGCGTTAGACCGAACACTACAACACAAACTAACAATAGAGTCAAGTATCTCATGTTGACTGCTTCCTGTGTCACTATGAGATATTTGATGATGAATGCTGCATTTTATACTTTTTTATCGATGGCTACGTAGGTACAAGGTTTTTATAATTAGGAAACAAGATTTTGAATGTCACTTAGTCTTCATTTTTGTATTTTAGACTATGCAGAATTTAAATTACTTGTACCTAGTTTGGGATGTTAACTCCGGCAAGGTTAGTTTAGCAGACGACCGCCGTGTTAATAATGCATCATCACTTGCAGAACCGGTATGTACCAGCACAGTTTACGATTGTCAAGGTCACGGCAACAATTACAAAATAAACCTAAGTAGTGTAGGTTTTTATAACAGCTCTTAACTATTGACTGCTTCGTTTGCCTAGTTGTCGCAAGCGCGACTGGATTTGATGGGGCCCGCAGAGGCGGGCTGGCACCAGTCGGGGCTGCGATGAAGAGTGCTTAAGTACCCCCGTAGCTTCCGGTGCAAGTGTGCGAGGGACACACGGGGTGGTTTTCTGACAGACACCTCCGTCCGCCCCAGGACGGGGGGCATCCAGGAGGATTTCCAACCCGTTACAAAAAAAAAAAAAGCGTGTTTGGATAACATGGGGTCCCAGGTTCGAATCCGGGTCCGGATAAATTAAATTAGGTTGCTAATTAGGCGGTGAGATACCCCAGTGTATCACAGGGCAAATAAATCACGATTTTGAAGGTCACAAATACAATTATCGCAAGTGTGCGTCAGGTGGAGAAAAAAAGTGTTTGTATAATTGATGTAATCTTGTTTTTGGCAACGTCCAACGGTACCTCGATTGTACTGTTTGGAAAATAGTCCACCGTGGCCTGGCTACTTGGATGAGAACCATTGAAAGGTCCTCTCAAACCATCGGTTACTTCTATAACATGTACCTTGTGTACCCACACCTGTACTCTTGTGCCATGATTTCTTGGCAGTGTTTATTTTAGCTTTGAATTGAAATAACAAACAATAAAGTTTTGTCTGTGTAGTGATGCGTCTTTTGGTTCTGCTACTTGACGATAGATGATGTTAAATTCAGTAAAGGAAATACTCACTTTTAAGTAAATTAATTAATTTTTACTTTACTGATAAGAAAGTAAGTTAAAATCGGATTCGCTTCGGCTTCTCTCATACAAAAGTTGACACCTCGCCGCTGGTAAGAGACAAGAGGTTGAACCTCCTCACCGAATTCATTCAATTGTATCACCTTCACTTTCTGTACCAACACTTGTACATCACTGGGGTACCTCACTTATTGACAGTACTTCACACACATGTCACATTGATCACTACAACACAAACTAATACTCTAGTCAAGTATATCATTTAACGACTAAGCTAAAATAATTAAAGTAGGTACGAGCTGACTGAACGACGAGCGAACTGAATGTCGGCGCAATCCCCGACAACAGAATACTGTTGTCCGGGATTGCCGCCGACATTCAGTCTATTGTTTTTTTACAGAATAGGGCTGTTCGGTCAATGTATAAAGGGGACTGGGTGAATTTGTGTGGGAAGTAGTCTATGGACTAAGAGGAATTCGGTTTAGATATTTGCGTAGGAATACTATAATACTATCCCTTGTGCTAAGGGGCATCAAAACCTAACACGGCAATATTGACAAAAACACACTTTTAGAATTTACAAAGGCATGTTAGTATGTTACATTGTACAGTAACCGTTGTAGCTATAGGAGAACGTACTTTGTAGACTGTCTTTAACTCTTTGAGTTATTGCTAACCGCATTCACAGATTTTGTAAACATGGTACAGTCAGCTAGAAAAAAGACATGTCTTACATTTTATTTTTATGGCGCCGATCGATGCAGTCTCATATAAACCTTAAAATACTCTTTAATTTGCAGCACTAAAGAAGTCACAATTAAAAAAAAGGTTCTACTAGTAGTTTGAATAGACTTATCTAAAATCTCTCGCTTTCTAATTATGTCACAAAAATCTGACTGAAAAATATATTTCAAGTTCACAATTCTTTGTCAATAAGATTGAAGAGAATAGCATTAGCATTCGTTATCTGTTGAGGTCAGAGGACTAACTAACTGGTGGGAATGAAACCCAATATGAACACTAGTACCAGATTTATTGTCGTTATCCACAGGTTAAAGCCTGTTAAAGAAAATTACATACACTGGTTTTAGTTGTAGTTTTAGATTTCAGTAGATTAGAGCAAGTATGGCTTCAGTTATAGATACCGTGTCCTATGACAATATGCGGTTAAAACAATTACAAGCCTAGTGAAAACTCCTACTTCTGGAAGCGAACTGATTAACGATGAACATGAAAGTGGGCGGAAAGATCTTACGTTTACATCAACTTCTGGCTTCTAGAAAGAACGAGAATATTCCAGCATGTTCTACAAAGCAGAAAGTATTGTAGAACATGCTGGAATATTCTCATAGATTATTTAATCTCATAGATATTATCATCGCTGGAATATCATAATATCTCTTTAATGTCTAAAATCGATCAATACAAAATTCATTAATAATTATACAATAATTAATTCATAACAGCGCCCCTGATGTCGCGAGGCGTAAGCAGTTATCCAATATTCCATTCATAATACGCGTAAATCATTCATAAATGCTGACGCCCTCTAGCAGCGAGTGGTAGAAACAGAAGATACACTCTTACATTGTTTTCGCTGCTCATCGACGGAGGGCGCTACTATGTATATAAGTCACATTATCATTACGAATTGTTTTTATGTAAAGGTTTTTGCCATTTGTTACATTTTTAGTACTCTAAACTCGGTTGATCCTATAGAGTTTCTTGATCCTTATAAGAAACAAGATCAATTGGCATAAAAAAAGTTTTTGAATAAATTGACCATTGTCTTGCTGACTGTACTTTAAAACAAATCTGTAAATGCAGGTCAAAATATTATATAAGGTAAAGTGTTAAAGGCAGTCTCCTAAGCGTCCAAATATCCACTCTGTATCTTATAAAAGTGTATTTTTCTAAAAATTGCCGTCTCAGATTAGAATAGAATATTTATTTGCCAGAAACATGGTATGTTTACAAAAGGTGTTCGTATCATACATGTCTCACCGTTTTAACGGTATGCAAATCATAGATTCTGATCCCTTTTTGCACAAGAGTTAAGATGAGGTGTCTCTACACAAATATCTAAACGCTATTGGTCCTTAGACTACTTTTCCCCAGTCTCCTTTAGTCTGAGACTCTATCTCAGAGAGCCATTGAAAGAACGTACTTTTGGTCTTGCAAGTTTTTGGAACGTACTTACTTTTGGTCGAGACGCGCTTGCGAAAGTGTCCCTTTGCTATCCTGTATTGAATTCACCGCGTTTCCATTTTATTTTCTAAATCCAATTGCATCCGCCAACATAGTTTTGATATTTTTGGGACTATTGAACTGCATATTGTGGTTATTAGCGCCTTAATAGACGCTTTTACTAAATGCTTTGAATTTTATTTCGGTTACCCATCCAACATGGCCAACCACTCTGATAACGAGTAAACCGAGACGTCTTCGTTATATTTATATTTATAATCATGTATAATATAAATTAATAAATTTATAAGTACCATGTTTTAAAGCAAATAAATGTATCAATAAATAAAAGACCCAGGGAGTAGAAAAAAAACTTTTTAATGAACACTAATTTAATGTTCTTCTTGACATTTATCATCGGGACCTCTTGCGCTATCCGGACAATGGTCCCCCGAAAGTCCTCCATTTGCTGTTTTAGGTGGGTCTCCTAGTCGTTTAAACGCTGCCTCGTCATATTCAAACCCTTCTACCTGCTCTACCCACACTTGTACTTTTCCATGTTTGAGTGATTTTCTAGAATTACTTTCCTTTAAAATAGCCTTTGGAAGTTGAAATGCTTCACCATTTTCCTCCAGTTCCGTCACCGGCACATTGTCAACCGTTACTTTGTCACCGCCGGGGTAAACCACGTAGTAAGAATAAGAATGCGTTAGACCGAACACTACAACACAAACTAACAATAGAGTCAAGTATCTCATGTTGACTGCTTCCTGTGTCACTGTGAGATATTTGATGATGAATGCTGCATTTTATACTTTTTTATCGAGGGAACGATGGAACGCGTACAATGCATACATACAAGTTTTTTTTGATAATTAAGAAACTAGATTTTGAATGTCGCTTTTTTGTATTTTAGGATGTTAACTCCGGCAAGGTTAGTTTAGCAGATGGCTGCCGTGTTCATAATGCATCATCACTTGCAGAACCGGTATGTACCAGCACAGTTTACGATTGTCAAGGTCACGGCAACAATTACAAAATAAACCTAAGTAGTGTAAGTGTTTCTAACAGCTGTTAACTGTTGACTGCCTTGTTGGCCTTGTGGCTGCAAGCGCGACTGGTGAGCATGGGCTCCAAGGTCGACTCCTGGATCAGGCTAAAATAAGTTAGGTTGTTAAGTAGGTGGTGAGACACCCAGTGCCCCAAAGTCCACGTAATTAACGATTGTGAAGGTCATAAATACAAATTTCGCAAGTGTACGTCCGGTGGAGAAACAAACCGGCCAAGTTCGTGTCGGATCACGCACAATGAAGGGTTCCGTAGTGAGGATTAATTTATCCTAAGAGCAAACTTAACTTTGTAGTTGTAAAACACGTTCCCCCATATATTCCAACTGCAAATGTAAGTTTGTACGCTCAATATTGAGAGATTTATCATGTTTTTAAGATCATAGACTTCTTATAAGTTTTTCTGGAATCTATAAGTACCTAAAGTGGCATCACAGTTGGCCCTATCAGAATACCAGCGCTGCAGTATTTATTTTTTAAATCAGCATTATGTTGAGATAGGAGCCTTTTTGGCATCGCACAAGTTTTGATTGTTTTTTTTTTTTTTGTATATTGTTAGTTTTAAAATGCGATTTTTGTGTTTCTTGTGCACGTCCCAAAATTGTTTTTCTTAAAGAACGATTCTGTACTTTTTTCAATGTTTTAAGCTCAGTAGTTTAATTTCGGACATAATTTCGGACATAATTTCTTTAATTTCGGGGGTAATGGTTCATTCTCGTCTATTTTCTTAAATAATTTTAAAAGTGTTTATTTTAAAATTATATAAAAAATATATCTGAAATTACTACAACAAGCCCTTTCATTTGATATTCATACGGTACAGTTTGCAAAAATTACAGACAGACATACAGACACACAAGTGATCCTAATCTGGGTTCCATTTTTTCTTTTTGAGGTTCGGAAACCCTAAAAAATGAAAAGTGTTTGTATAGTTGATCTTCTTAATTTTCGTCTACCGATACCTTTTGTACTATTTATTATTCGCAGTGGCGGATTAACCACATAGCAAGAGTAGCAATTGCTACGGGGCCCGCGCAAAAGGGCCCTGCGTATCCTAAACCACCTCCACTTGACTGTAATTTTTTGAGTGAATCTTACTAAGACGTTGTAGCGGCATCAACATCGCCACATAAGAACTACGCATCACACTGACGTCACAGAAAATCCTGCATCGCGCAATTAGAGTTTACCGCGCGACTAGCATATATGTATACAACGTCCCGACATCAACCGTCGGGCAGTTGCCCACCGGACACAACACCCGTCTGGTCGGAGGATCCTCCCTTTTCTATGGTGATGAGTGAACTTTACACCCTGTTCCTCATACCACTAAAACGTGGTACTTATATTGAATTTACTTGATTTCACAAAATCGTGAAATGTAACACCTTTTCCGACTAAGACAATCCACATTGTTTTCGCTGCTTATCGACGGAGGGCGCTACTATGTATATCAGTCACATTATCACTAAGAATTGTTTTTGGGTAAAGGTGTTTGCCATTTGTTACATTTTTAGGGTTCCGTAGTCAACAAGGAACCCTTATTGTTTCGCCATCTCCGTCTGTCTGTCTGTCCGTCCGTCCGTCTGTCCCCGGCTTAGCTCAGAGACGTTTAGTATTAGAAATCTGTAATTTGGCATAGGTATAAATATTAGTCACAGCAAGAAAGTCCTAAAATAAATCCATGAAAAACAATAAATAAACTCATAAAATACGGATGCATGTTTTAAAGCAATAAATGTATCAATAAATACAATACCCAGGGAGTAAAAAAAAAACCTTTTTCAATATATGAACACTAATTTAATGTTCTTCTTGACATTTATCATCGGGACCTCTTATGCTATTGGGACAATGGTTTCCCGAAATTCCTACATTTCCTGCTTTAGGTGGGTCTCCTAGTCGTTTAAACGCTGCCTCGTCATATTCAAACCCTTGTACCTGCTGTACCCACACTTGGACTTTTCCATGTTTGAGTGATTTTCTAGAATTACTTTCCTTTAAAATAGCCTTTGGAAGTTGAAATGCTGCACCATTTTCCTCCAGTTCCGTCACCGGCACATTGTCAACCGTTACTTTGTCACCGCCGGAGTAAACCACGTAGTAAGAATAAGAATGCGTTAGACCGAACACTACAACACAAACTAACAATAGAGTCAAGTATCTCATGTTGACTGCTTCCTGTGTCACTATGAAATATTTGATGATGAATGCTGCATTTTATACTTTTTTATCGATGGAACGCATACGTAGGTACAAGGTTTTTATAATTAGGAAACAAGATTTTGAATGTCACTTAGTCTTATTCTTTGTATTTTAGAATATGCAGAATTTAAATTACTTGTACCTAGTTTGGGATGTTAACTCTGGTAAGGTTAGTTTAGCAGACGACCGCCTCGCCGTGTTCATAATGCATCATCACTTGCAGAACCGGTATGTACCAGCACAGTTTACGATTGTCAAGGTCACGGCAACAATTAAAAAATAAACCCAAGTAGTGTAGGTGTTTATTATCTTCAATTGTACAAACACACTTACCTAAACACTATGCAGCGGAACAACTAAGGGAAAGAGTGTTTTCGATGAAGTCTGGCACCCAGAGTAAGATTTAACTTGTGTTTAGGAGGGTGCCAGCGTCCTCGCCTATAATTTGAACATATATTAGTAGTGGTAGGACGAGCTGAAATGTAGTTAGGTTGTTAAGTAGGCGGTGAGACATCCTAGTGCACTATTGTCCTCGTAATTTACGATTGTGAAGGTCACAAATACAATTATCGCAAGTGTACGGCAGGTGGAGAAAAAAAAAATGTAAGTGTTTGTATAGTTGATTTAATCTTCTTTTTGACAACGTTCATCGAGACCTCTTGTACCGTTAATCGGACAACAGTCCACCGCAAGTCCCCCATGGCCTCCACTACTGCCCTACTTTGGCCGATACCATCGAAAGGTCTCCCACCGGGTGGGGGCTCCTTTCTTTGTAGTTTTTCTAGTTCTATCGGTACCAACCATTGTACTCCTTCGTCGTCATTCGTTGTCAATGTCCTTTGGGTCCTCCAGCATTACGCTCCATTTTCGTCACTTGCATAATATGGTCTACCGAAACTTTTGCTCCACCGGGGTGCGTGTCATGATAATAATGTGTTATATGGATCAATATAGAACACAAACTAATACTGAAATCAAGTATTTCATGTTGATTGCTTCGTGTCACTATGAGATATTTGACTATGAATGTTGTATTATATATTTATTTATTTAGTACTATAAGCTCACAAATGTACAGAGGCGGAATGTATATGACGGAAGCCATATTGTTTAACAGCTGTGAGAGGCGGCGACTAGATGGCGCTAGTGGAACGTGCACCATAGACAATCATTCATTCTATCGGTCATTTGACTTAAAATACTTGAAATCAATTGAGTGAAATATTGTAACGTTACCCCCCACTAGCGGATCGCCATTATAAGGAGCTACGCTGTTGAGTCGGTACGCATTTTGAACGGATGCGTCTTGGTGCACGGACCACTGTCTCTCGACAGTCAGTAGTGCCCGGTTATTGGATATGGAACGCTGTCTCCGACAAATTAGTACTATCCTTATTGCGGTGGGTGCATGGACCACTGTCCCTGACAGTCAGTACTGCCCTATGTGACCACCACTACCATTATTAGTTATTTAATTAATTCTATTTAATTTCTATATTCTCTCGATTTAAAATAACTGATTGTTCGATTGAAATATATTTCTGTATTGCCATATCTGAGTATTACTTCTGATGTCTGAACCTATCCCGACATCAGAAGTGGGATACGAAGACCACCCCACTTCTGGAGACTCAGCTTCCAATATCATGCAAGACCAGATGCTTTTGTTTAGTAACGGCATGGAAGCCTTAATTTCTAAAATCATCGGAAGTTTGTCATCTACCGCCTGTACACTAAGTCCATTAGTCTCATTCGACCGTGACGCGTCCGCACACATCGTCTTTAATGAAGGAGAGAATTACTTGTAAAGGAGATTGGGAACTTTACTATGGGAAAAATCCCCATGGCGGACAATGATGAAACGTACTTTATTTCAAAGCTTTAGACCTGTAGCTATGTTTACTTAAAGCGCTATATTGTGACTTATGGGAATTCCGAGGTATGATGAGTCAAAGTTGCAAATATTTTTGCCTAAAATAATTTGTTTTTTTTTACATTTTAGGTGGGTTGCTTCGCAAAATAACTATACGTTACACTACTATATGCTACTATATGTTTCACTTATGTTTTCACTGAAAGTTTTTATTATTTGTTTTAAAAAATGTATAAACACAGTACTAATATACTGTTTTTGACAATTTCAACATACATTTTGTGCCTTACTAAATAATAAATAATCATCATCACCGTGGTACCGTACTGTATTATTGTTTATTTATTATATTATGGTACTTTTTACTGAATGTTTGTATATTTTATAACATCTATAATTCAAGTCTAAAACAATCATATTAAACAAATACTAAATAAAAAGAGGAGTTATATGATAATAGGTTTTTATTAGTCATCATAATCTATGATAATAATATCGTTCAAAAAGGCAGCTGGCGCAAGATTGACATCTTCATGTCTGGCCCATGAAAGATAGTAAATCATACTCGCAATATGTGCACAACACCCCACTGTGCGGCGGCCATGGATACAAGAACAATAACAGTTATGTATTCCTTCTCGTCCATTTTGTGTAGTGTCAATTAAAATGTACGTATAATATTGCCTCAGTCGCACATGACGTGACTGGATGCGGCCTCTTATCAGTGTCTCATTTTCGATCAACTCCGGGTGTCGATACACTTCAATTGCATAATTGCTATTGGATCTCAAATGTTCGTTGCAATATGATCGGGCTAGCTTTAAATGGTATATACCTAGAGTTACTGAAAATAGTTCTTCATAGGTTAGCCTGGGGAAATCCGCCAGGTCTGGGTTATTCGCTTCCATTCTTACAAATGTCGCCCTTTGTCTGTTTATGTTATTACTTATAACATAATCTGCCAAAGTATTTTCAGTATTCATATTTTCATTTATTATGTTTATATATTGTTGAGCTCGTTCATTATCTTCATATGGAGTTTGGTTTGCATTTATTATAGCCGCACAGATTCTAAAATCTACCATCATGTTCTTCATTGTTACATTAAAATAATGTTGTCTGAAGATTTTAAAATCCCTTTTAAATCTTCCGTTAATAGCTTCTACCACCCACCGGCACATTGTGACTAATCTTGATTTGTTTGCTTCGATGGTGGTTAATTGTTGTCCTCGTGCTCTAGTGGGTGGCATATGTACTTGAAATCCACATTCTTCAATTGTCGAGACGGCGTCTCGAAAACCTCTATCTAATATGAATGCGTCTCCTGGTCTGAGGAACCACTCGAGACCAGATTCAGTTTCACCATCCAGTAGACGTCGAACAATTGTCGCATCGGACGTAGTTGCGGCGTAGGGTCCAAAAACATCTATGATATGTCCATCTGCGCACACTATTAAAAAAGGCTTCAGAAGATTCCTGAACTTGTGTAGGCTGTATGTTTTTCGTTGAAATAAGAAATTCATGCTTTTCTGTAGGTAAACATAAGTGCCATCTAATATAACTACAGCGTTAGAGCCTTCATTTCCAAAAAATGCATTTGCAATACTTAGATTTCTTGCTATAACTTCTTCCCTTGTCAAATGATCTATGCTAAGATAAAGAGGGACATAATCTTGTGTCAAACATTGTCTTGTTAGACGAATATTTTTTTCTAATGTTCTTCTCGACATTTTAAATAATGTTGCCAGTCGCTCATTAGGTTCTCCAGTTCTTATTTTAGACAGATATACTCCCAAACATGTAGCAGGATTTCGTGATCTCGTACTTAAAGATGGCGTATGATGCAAAATGGCATTAAATTGATTTTTTGTTAAAGATGTCCAAAAATGGAATTCATCATCATCAAAACTATCAAGGTTTTCGAAATCTTGCTTTTTTTCGAGACCCCATTTGTAAATGTTTATTATGTCTAGCATATAATCACTGTTGAAATCTTGATGATTACCCTGTAGCATCAGCTCTTCCCATACATTGTTTCTGAGGTGCGAATCACAGACTCTGGCACGATAAGGGATATAGAAATTATGATTTTTTAACATTTGAAGTTTTATGAATTTCGACACAGAATGACTTGGTGCATTTCGACAGTTGTCAAATATGCAACGTCTTGAAGTATTAGGGGCACGTGAATGGCCGCCAAGACTAAAAGCATTATGAGGCAATAACTGTCCCTCGGGCACTCCTGGTTCATTGTCCGGCTCATCTGGTTCTGGAACATGTTGTACCGGTTGTTGTTGAGCTTGCACTGAACGATCAGCTCTCTGCCAGCAAGGATGGCATATAAATCTTGCCCCATTAAATGCAACCTAAAATGAAAATACTAATTATTGCATAAATAATAATATACACACTATTCTGCCACTATTTCATTACAGCCTTGAAATGATATAAAATGAATATAAAATCTAAACGTAAATGTGAATGTCATCTATATAATAGTTAATGCATACCTCTCGTGGCGCTATTTCGTGCAAAATAAATTCCACGTGACCTCTGTTTGTCTCAAGGAATGCTTGAGATAATCTATGTTTTCTGCGCCGCAACACAGATCGATCACAACTAACACAACGGTTTGGTCTATCCATTTTAACCGAAATCCAATCAAAGAGCAAAATCGACAAAGTCCGTGAAACAAAGCAATCAGTCGGTTCAGAATCAGTAATAAGTTCAAAACACAGGGAGCGCACAGATCACAACGACAGATGACGAAGGACTACGAGTGGCGTATTGGGTGTTCGAGCGATGCGCGCAAGCAGCGAAACCGGTTTGTTTTTTACCTGACTAAACACAATGCCGAGCCGCAGCGCGCATTGTCATAGCCATTTGACGTATTTTTGTGATGACAGTATTAATATTTAGGTGTAATATCAAGTGTAAAAGTAAAAATATTAAAATATTCAAATCTTTTTTTTTTCAATATTCCCGTTTGTTACAGAAAAAAAAATGCACGGCAATAAAGTGGATGATAGTATCTATCATCTGTGATAGGTTTCGTTTGTGTCCGCTACTTTTCGAAAAGCGGGGCAGAAATTTCCCAATATCATTTAGAGGTACTCGTAGAAGAGTAAATGATGTGGTACCTTTAGTAGGTATAGGCAATAAAAATATCAATAATACTTTGCAATTGCTGTGTCAGGCAGAAATTAACGATTTCGCGACGGAGATTCTATTCCAAGTTTTGCTAGATAAGTACTTACGTCGTAACATCTTATTGAGTCGAGACATTTTAAATAACGGTTCATGTTCGAGCAACTGAATTAATTTTGCCTAGAACTATAAACGTGTGTAAAGCTATTCAGACTACGGCAATAATTGTGTCGATTGGATTCTTGTCGTTTTCTTTTTCGTGATAACTGAGGGGTTGTTTCTTTGACTAAAATGATCACATTATCCATTTTAATGTAGTAAATCAATTAAAATTCGGCTCGAAATAAGTACAGAGTCAACTCGATACCAACACTGAGAAAGATGGTCATTTTAAACCTCTGTCAGTTAAAACAATCTCGCCCTCCTGATTGGCTGAAAGGATTTGACGTCTCGCTCCTGATTGACTGAAAGGATTTGACTAAATTTGTTAATAAACTTCGAAGGATTTGACTGAGTTAGATACCGGTGGTAACCGGTTATTGCCTTAATTTAAGTGGATTTGACTACTTTTGTAAATGACAAGCGATAAAAGACTTTGTTTTTTAAAAATAACGTTCTTAACTTATTTTCGTTTTTTTTGGAGATGACCAAATTTGATTTTACCAGTTGATAGAAAACGTGACCTTGTAAACATCTTAGAATTATACTCTGGACTTTTTTAGTAACGGTTTTCCGACAACACGCGTTAACACTGGTGAGTTGGAGGTAGGGATTGTAAATGTTCGATAATTTTTAGTATTCGAATACTTCTTCAGCCTTGTTCGAATGTTTGAACTGTTCAAGTGATGTGCGAGTTATTTACTCGTACAACTCGGTATTCGAATATTTGATTGCAATGCCTATTTAAAAGTAAGATTGATAGACCCTAATCGTACAGTGCAAAGACGTTCTTACAGACTGTCTCCGGACGAAAGTCAAATCATGCGCGATAGGGCTAATTTACTGTTGCAAGCCTAAATAATTAGACCCAGTAGTAGTAATGTAAATTAATGCGAATTAACCCATCAGTACCCAGTAGTACGCCGTTTGCTAGGCGAGCCCTTTTGGTTATAAAGTATGATGGATCAGACCGTATGTGCATATATTATAGAGACGTTAATAATAATACAGTGACGGATCGTTATCCATTACCGTTGATTTCTGACCAATTTTCTTTACAAAGTTAGATTCAAAATTTAACGGACCGTTTGAGGTCATAGAGGTTCTTGACGGTGATCGCTACACATTGAAAGCATTCAATTTCAAGCGTATTTACAAGTACGTGCATGATAGCCATTTGAAGTAGAAGACTTTGAGTTGAGTGATAGTGGTGAACTTGGTTCAGCTGGTCGAACCGTACCAGTAGCCATTGTGAAGCCGTAGTCCGTTAGAAGTCGGTATCTGCTTATAGTAGTCCGTGGATGCGCGGTGCGCGGGTGGCTCTAGTGGAGGTCGGGTGTTGTAGTGACCATAGAGTTCGTGGGACTCGGAATTCAGGTGAAAACAGTGAAACAAACATGAGGTTTGTTGAACGGGCTTAGTGAAAAGCCACAGGCCACGGATAAGATTCCTACTTTGTGTTTTGTTATGGTCTAAGGCTGATTTATGAATTGCTCTCACATGTTTAGTTTGATTTTGTCTTTTGCGAGATGCGCGATAAATGTGTAGTCAGATCTTTGACTACGACTTTGAATTTCCTGATTATTGATAACATGTTAATTTTCTAATTTTTCATTGATTTATAGTAAGTACTCTAGTTTAATTCAAAATGAAATAAAGAGTTAGGTTTAAAGAGTACTTTGACGAACGAAGTAGGGAAAAGGGTATCTGGTATAAAACTATACAGTATCAGCCTCCTCGTATACCGTGGTTTGCTATCAAGGAAATTAATACGTATCATATTGTTCTGTTTCATAGATTACGCTCTGGTCACTACCCATCCCGCAAGTTTGGTTATTTTATGAACAAAGTAAATCCCAATTGTGAAACATGCAGATCGGTTGAAGATGTTCACCATCTACATAAAGAGTGTACTAAGACTAAGAAGGAAAGAGAATCATTGTTGAGTGTGGCAAAAGGTAATGAATATGATATTGGTAGATATGTTAAAGTTTTGGCGCAGCCTTCTCCCGAGATAGCAAACCTACTTACGCTCCTCGTTCGTTCTGGCTACAGGAGTTCACCCACACACAAGCGGAGAACTAGTGGACCTCGTCACTGGGCGCAGGCCGTTCCTGTCCAGGCGTAGCAAACGCCTGGTTAGCCTGCCATCTAGGGATGGCATGGCTTCCCTGGATTGCCTGCAGCCCGGTGTCGAGGTCCACTAGTTCTCCGCTTGTGTGTGGGTGAACTCCTGTAGCCAGAACGAACGAGGAGCGTAATCAAACTAAGCTTGACGTGAAGTATAGAGGCCCTTTCAAATTGTTGAAGTGTTAGATGGCGATCGGTATGTTTTAAAAATCTTTAGTTAACAAGCGTACTTACAAACGCTCATGACCGTGTTCGGAAGATGCCCGATGTCAAGTACGAATTGAGATTGTAGACGAAATAGATGAGTTGACATCACTTTAGTTTATGTAACATGTTTTCGGTTCATTGGTTCGGAGACTACAACAGAGTATCGTAGTGCTCAATGAGTAGTCCATGGGTACGCGGTAGGTGGTAGCTCTGGGTTGTATAATCGGGTTTTGCCTAGAAGCAAAGACCATAGAGTCAAGGGTTGACTCGGTATTCCCGTGGGAAATAGTGTGTGTGTTATTGACCATGAATGAGATACCTATTATTTTAATATGGAATCATTGTGCTTGGTCTCGGTAATCTCAAAACTAGATAGTTCCAACTTTTAGTTTCAAATTGCTTGGAAATTAAAACGGATTTTAAATTTTAAAGAGATAGTTCTCAAAACTTAAATGCCAGTCGTGTCTTAGAATCCAAAAAACATTATCGATTGGTTCACAAACAGTAACTATTAATTCTGAATCCTGTAATTCTGCTGTATAACCCAGTACCGGAACAAGGTCTCTTGCTGGATGACTAAATATACTAGTACTGGTTTATACCGTAGGGGTTGCAAGAGTTGTGTGTGGTGAGCTAGCTCAGTTGTAGCTGGAAGGGTCTCACCTGCTTGTGTGGGTTGATGACCTAGTCCAGCGCTTTGTCGATTTAGACTAGCAAATATGTAGCTGAAGGGGTTTCACCTGCTTTTGTGGGTTGATAACCTAGCCCAGCGCTTTGTGAGCTGCAGGAATCTGACCTGCTTTAGTGGGTGACGATTTAGACCAGCATGTTTGAACTGTAGGGGTTTTCTGTTGTAAAGAAATACCTAGACCAGTGATATTTGGTATTTTGATATGTAACGATGATGATGATGTGAATTAATGAAAGTCTTTTTTTAATTTTTTTGGATGAAGTCATGCACTCGAGGACGAGTGATTTATCAGAATGGCCGTGACGGAAGCCATATTGTTTAACAGCTGCGAGAGGCGGCGACTAGATGGCGCTAGTGGAACGTGCACCATAGACAATCATTCATTCTATCGGTCATTTGACTTAAAATACTTGAAGTCAATTGAGTGAAATATTGTAACGTTACCCCCCACTAGCGGATCGCCTTTATAAGGAGCTACGCTGTTGAGTCGGTACGCATTTTGAACGGATGCGTCTTGGTGCACGGACCACTGTCTCTCGACAGTCAGTAATGCCCGATTATTGGATATGGAACGCTGTCTCCGACAAATTAGTACTATCCTTATTGCGGTGGGTGCATGGACCATTGTCCCTGACAGTCAGTACTGCCCTATGTGACCGCCACTACCATTATTAGTTATTTAATTAATTCTATTTAATTTCTATATTCTCTCGATTTAAAATAACTGATTGTTCGCTTGAAATATATTTCTGTATTGCCATATCTGAGTATTACTTCTGATGTCTGAACCTATCCCGACATATATACTTTTCTATCGACAAAACGCACACATGTAAGTTTTTTTCTATAATTAAGTAATAATAATAATAATTAAATTCTTTAATGGGAGTAACTCATGAGACTCATACAGTATTAGTAACAATAAAATAAACTTACAACTATTTTAGTGATACAATTACAATAACAATTACAAAACACACACAACAACTTATTCACTGCTTCAGCATTCCAGCCGAATGCTGGAGCAACGACTTACTATAGACCAGTCCAGCCTGTCAGCAATAACTCCCAGGATGCTGTTGGAACTAGCTCGCACCCTGCGCACCAAGGACGCACATATTTTACGCATTAATGCATAAAAGCAATCAACACGCAAATCCGCAAACATCCCTGATGCGCTACAGAAGCGAGGCAGCCCCATCAACACGCTGAAAGCATTATTGTACTGCACGCGAAGGGCACTGTACGATCTTTGCGTAAAATGTAACCACAGGCCACAGCTGTAAAATGATGAGCAAAAGGATCTAAAAAGTGTTTTTTTTAACCTCCATAGAAGCACGCTTAAACCTGCGGGCAATCATATTCGATCTAACCGACAGCGCCCTCCGCTGTCTCTCAATATCGTCATCGTCATGTATGTTGTCGTAGTGGGTATGTCTGTTTTATTATTAAATTGGATTCTGTCTTTTTCCTTGTATTCTACAAAGTCGTGGGCCACGACTTTGTTCAAGTGGAAGTCGTATAACTACGTAAAATAAAATGTATCGATTTCTGTTAATATCGTCTGAATGGTTTCGAGTTTGATAACGAAAATCAATAGGGCTCATGCGAAGGAGGAAACAAAACTCATACAAGAAAACTTGATTAATCCATTGTGTGTGACGACGTGAATCGTGACGACAAACAGTGTATCTGTTTGTCAGCAGAAAGCACTTCATGTAATTTTTAGAGTTTCCTTCCTCAAAAGGAAAAAAACGGAACCCTTATAGGATCACTCGTGTGTCTGTCTGTCTGTCACAGCCAATGTGCTCCGAATCTACTGGACCGATTAAGTTGAAAGGTACACATGAATTTCTGTGACCCAAACACGGCCGTGTAACGTAATTAATGAATTTAGATTTTTTCCATTTGCCCCCAAAATTTCGCTTTTGAGGGCAAAATAGAAAATTAAAGAAAGCTTTGCAAACTGTACCTGGTACTGCACCGTGTTACATATCTAATGAAAGGGCGTGTGGTGAGAGTCTCGCGGGAGCAAGTGACGTAGAGTTGTTTGTGAGAGAAGTAGCTCGACCTGAGGTCGAAACCGGTCGCCTTTAGTAGGAATTTCCCATTGCTTGCAAAGTTTTTCGTTTTCAGTGAATTAATGAACGCCTGCCTTCCTGCATATACAAATTATTGGCATAACCCTTGCACTGAATGATGCATTCCAAAAGACTATTCCTGACGAACGGGTCACTAAAATAATATAACAGTAGATTGTAAACACACGGGATGTCTCATTAACAGTGTGTGCGTTCTACGAACTTTTATCTATACCAATCTATACTGATATTATAATGCTGAAGAGTTTGTTTGGTTGAAGGCGCTAATCTCAGGAACTATTGGTTCGATATGAAAAAATATTTTTGTGTTGGATAGTCCATTTATCGAGAAAGACTATAGGCTAACATCACGCTACGACTAAGAGGAACATCAATGAAAAATGTTGCAAAAACGGGAAAAAAAATCCTTTTGAGAGCTTCCGTTGCGTACGCTGCGTAAACGGTTAAAGTTACGCAAAAAACATGTATGACGGAATTGTTCCTCTTTAAAAGTTCTTAAAAAAGTCCGCGACAGCATATAACTATCTTTTAAGGTGAATCTTTTTATGGTAATCTTTTGAGGAATGCAACTCATCTCATTGGGTAGTATTCATGGTCTTTAACATACTACGACTAGTTTTGTTAATGGTCGCTGGTGGGTCACAGGTCTGAACAAAATGCCCATTTACCTTTGTTCTAAAATAATGCATTATTTGCGAAGGTGTTTTTATAAACAATGATATTAATTTTTAACCAAATAAATACGTTGTTCATCACAAGTATTTATTTTTGAACAAAATTACTCTTGATCTTAGGAGATATCACAGTTATAAAATAATAATATTATTAATGTGAAACATTGTGATGTTTTTAACCTACGCTTTCACGCAAAAACTACTAAACGGATGTAGATGAAATTTGGCACACAGATATAGTTTATAACCAGGATTAACAGATGGTTATCCCGATATTCCCTCGGGATCGAAACTTATGCGGGTGAAACCGCGAGGCGCTGCTAGTGTAATAATATAAATAATGAAAAAAAAGAATCAAATTAAATATCATTAGTCGACAATCGAACTTACAACCACAGGTTTGCAAAGCAGTCGTTGAACCACTAAGATATTATTTGCTTGTTGAACGTTGATTAAAATAGCCATTCATATAAATGTCATTATTGACTGCTTAGCTATGGAGCTAAGCAGTCAATAATGAATTAATGACATTTAATATTTAAATTTAAATATATTTTTTCATTTAATTTATTATTTAAAGGAATAGCGTGATGATAATCATTTAAAAGGTTAAATCTGTAACTATGTGAAATATTCTTACCTTTTTACAATTTGCGGTAAACTATAGAAGAATACGAACTTATTGCAATATTGCTTATCTCCATAGCAAATAACGTGTGAATAATTTATACTCGTAGCCACCACCACGGACTGACCAGCCTTATATGGAATATCAATGTAAAGTTTGAACAGAATCTATCCGGTAGTATTTGCGTGATGCTGGAACATACATTCAGACAAACAGGTAAACACACAAACAGAAAAAAAAAATTGCATTAGAATCGTTCTCAGACCTCGTAGCAATTACTATTTTTCAAAAATATTCAATATACCGTTTTGACTTCGCTACGATTTTATTGTATGTATAGATATATAAAAGAGATGTTTAATTTTAATTAGTGGCGCCTAGCTTTAGTTTTGCAGACGGCCGCCGCACCGTGTTCATAAATCATATATCGTCTACGATTGTCAAGGTCACAACTATCATAAAAATAGTAATATGTATGAATGAATGAATAAATATTTATTTGTTAAAAACAGGTACACACACTTGGTTTTCGGTAACAATTCGGTTGAATCTCTATGTTTTGCCAGCGGCGTACAATTGTTTTAGGTCTGAATTTTATTTTAATAACTTATACACATATACCTAATATGTGTATATGTTATTAAAATAAAATTTAGAAACATTTTTTATGAATAAATAAGGTAATTACAAATTCAGTAAGGTAGCTTAGATTAAATAATATTAAATTCATTAAACACATTACACAATATACGAAAAAAACACACATTCATTGCTTAGTCAAACAATATTATTGTCATTAAAAATTCGGAAATTGGGAACAGTGCAGTTCAATGTTGACCTTACCCCATAAAGCTTATTTGAAATAAGACCTTTTGGTTTCATCAGTTTCAATTTTGTCAGGAGCAAATAAAACAAGGTTTATTGGTACTATTACATTTATTGTCACGAACACACTTTTCATCTATTATATAAAGTCTTTTGGGACATTCGTCACTCGATAATCATTCCATACGTCCTCCCATTTATTGCGTATGGTTAGAAGAACTTTGTAGTCCTTTGGGCACGTCCGTTACATTATTATTTAGTACCCACACTTGTTGTTTTCCCTTTTTATTACTAGGTTTATCAGTTTTTTCCCCAAATCTTTCATCTATAGCTGGAATGTCTACAGAGTTCATGTTAAGATCATCTGAAGGCTGCACCTCTTCATGATTTGAACGTAAAACCACTTCACCGTTTCCTGTCACCTCTTCACCGTATTCATTCACTTCGATCACTTTCACCTTCTGTACCCACACTTGTACACCACTAGGGTATCTAAAGTATCGACAGTACGCTAGATCTAACACTAGAATATAAACTAGTAAGACACACAAGGGTTTCATGTTAACTGCTTTGCCTCAAGGCTTTCAACAAAATGATTGTGGTAAAAAATTGCTGCCATTTATATTTCTTTGATAGTATGTATCTTTGTATGTAGGTAGCATATTAAAAAAGTTTCAAACACTGCATTTATATTTTGCATTTTGGTTTTTAATTATTTCAAATGGTTTTGACAAGGAACCGGAAATCAGGTCGTCTCGCCTGCAGAAGGGCAGATGAGCAGGTTGAACAGAAGGTCAGAGGTGTGGTATGATATAAGTGGTTGTTTTGTTTTAGAATTATTATTTTCGGAAAGTTTCGCTATTATCTTTAATTTGTGTTCTATTAGGTACTTGGACCCAGAACTTTTAATATCTTGGGGAATAGGGAGAAAGTTTTGAAATGGGAATGTATGGTCTAAATCAGAACTATGAGTATTAAAAAAAACGGCCAAGTCCAGTAATTGGGATGAATTTATCCAAAGAACAAATATCATTGATTGTAGTTGAAAAACATGTTCTCCCATACATCGATATACGTCACAGTCAACTGCATATATGTACGTTTGTAGTCGCATCGCGCAAAATATGTAACATAAATGGCCGTATTTTGTTATTGCGTTGGCTTAGAAGCTTATTTTTTTAGAGCTTCAAAGGACCGTAGACTTACGCATTTGATTTTAATTTCAACTTGATACCTTCACACGTTCCTGAGAAAAAGAGTCTTTACAGACCGACAGATGGACGGATGGACAACGAAGTGATCCTATAGGGATTCCGTTTTTTCCTTTTGAGGTACGGAACCCTAAAAAGTGGTAAAAGCTCAATTTGAACCACATGAGAATCTCGATACGCTCATTCGTCCACTAAACCGAGTCGGACTCGCATTGTATAAATCGGTAGACGGGTGCACATTAGTTGCGTATTTCAAATTCTTATAGACAATAAAATGTTACGTCATAGAATATCTAGAATGTGTATGATATAATAATATTAAACCCAATGCCATACGGTCGATCACCTTCACATAACCTTGTCTGGCAAAAAAAAACAAACTCCACGGGTCTATACTTCTCTTCTAATATTTAAAAAAGTAAAATTGGTTTGTAAGTTTGTTTGTTTGTATGTAACGGGTAATCTCCGGAACTAATAATCCCATTCTAAAAATAGCGATTGTTGTTGTAGTTGCTATGTTGGGGTCAACTTCCAGTTTAGCTGGATGTAGTTGAACACCAGTATTTCGTCTAACAATAGTAAGTACGAGTTGAAATAAAATATGGGTAACAGCTATTTCTTAGAATATTTAATGTTCACTAAATATTTACTATTTCTGGTCCATGGGGCACCAGTGGTCCTTTCGCTTGTTAAGATCTACACCCCGGATCTTCTCACAAGGCACGGGGTAGTTCCTGAAAATAAAATAAATAATATAATTTAGATCATAGGGAAATACTGTTTACACAGTACAATTAATTAGAAACAGACTGAGACAGATAAGCAGACTTTTAGAGACGTGTATTTATTCTATACACAGGGCGTCCCACGGATATGCCACGTGGAGGGAAAATACCTTGAATATTGTAGATGGAACATTTTACTGAAAGAAGACATTATTTGAATTTAAAAAACAATTTAAACTGCATTCATAGATATTTAAATAATTACATGGTTGAACCGGAAGTCGAACCCGTTACACGAGAAAAATAATCATTCTGTAGCTTTATCATACCGATCGAAAGGGTTCATTATAAGGATTATTTTTTGCTAAATAACATAGTGTCACAAATAAAAGGAAGACCATGAATTTTAGCATTTTTAATACAAAATTAATCAATTTATCAAATGCTCAAAATGAGTCCCTTCCTGTTGAATACAAAGTCGCACTGTTTTGATTATTTCGCGCCCTGTCGATTTTTTGATCTTGTTGTGGTGGATATTTAGAATAATACGTCTAGGTTATAAAACTACTTGTCCTGACTGACTGATTCATCAACGCAGAGCCGAAACTACTGGGTTTAGGAACGTGAGATTTTGTACACGGCTTCGTTTTATAATGCAGAGGAGCACTAAGAAGTGGTTTTTGTGAATTCGACCTTTATGGGGGTGAAAACGGGGGATTTCGTTTAGATGGAAAAACTTATTCCTTAAGTTAGTAAACTTGAAACTTGGCACGAATACTACTAAGTAAATTAGAAAGTATAATTTTTTGTTTTTTTTTAACTTCTCCCTAAAGAGGTTGAGGGGTGTGGAATTTTAACTTCAGTATTTGTACTTAAAACCAAAACTACGAAATAACGTGTATCGTGTCGACATATGGGACGTGGACTCTGCAATCATTGTACCGATAATTGTAACGGTAAACTGGGTCAAGGGCTTGATTCAGAAAACAGTACTCCTGGACACGGAACTTGTAGGGAAGGGGGGTCTCTAGAGCCCTGACCCCCGGCAGCTTGGACCCTGTTCCTGATGCCGATGGACCACTATTTTTTATATTTTTTAATGATTAAAAATAAAATGTAATTGATGTGTATGCAAATGAAATGAATAAAACAATAATAATACGTAACGTTTATTTCAGGCGAAAACTTGCATTAATAAAATAAGCTTAAGACTATGTTAGTAATACTCCACTTTGCACTAGCTTGACTATGGTTGTGCTGTCCTGTGGAACTTGTCCGTGGAAGCGACGGAACAACACATCCTGCGGTGCGGAGACTTTTCTTCCGGCCAAAAGTCTTCTTCCATAAAGAGGGGCAGATAACAGTTCCGTACACGCACGACAAACGCTTTGAAGTTTACGTACCGGTGCGATTCCAGTAACTGCACACACGCCGTGTACCTCGTACTTTGGCGCACGTACTCCACCCCGATGTCCTCCGTCTTAGTGGTGTAGTACAAGCGGGAGAATATGTACACCGGTGTGTTCGGATTTGCGGCACGCAGGCTCAATTCGGGCTCCGTAGCAGCTTTGCCGCAGTGGTTCTTGTTCGTTCGCGATCAGCGCTTCCTCCTTTGCACCGTCACGGAACCGTCATAATTATCAGCCCTATTTGGAGCCTTTTCTGGCATGGGTTTGATACTAGGAGCGCCAGGGGCACTCGCGGTGACGCTAGTGAAATCCCTTTGAAGGGGTTTCGCCAGGGCTGCAGACACTGGCAGCGGGATGGGGCTCAGGCGGGTGGGCTTGGGCGGCGCTGCGTGGAGCCGCCGCGACGAGCATGGAGCTGCGGGGTGCGCTCTGCAAGCTCAGCAATCAACGGATGCGCTGGCGAAGAAAATGCTGCTGACGCGGAATTCGAAGACGATACATCGAGGCCGGCTCCGCGACATGTTTCACTCATCGACATTTGACCTAATTACCGCCACACTGTTGCGCAACTCACTACCTTCTTTCCGCAAATCAGCGACGGTGTTTTGGGATGCATCTAATTACACTACTATCTACACATACTATTTCCATATCTACTATTTACACTATAATCTAGTTATACTATCAGCTCTTAACTATTGACTGCCTCGTTAGCTTTGTGGTCGTAAGCGTGACTGGTGAGCATGGGGTCCCAGGTTTGAATCCCGGGTCAGGCTAAAATAAGTTAGATTAGATTAGATTTATTTATTTCTCAGTATATGGTACATTTAGATGTTACATTAAACATTGTTTCACACATACTACCACTGCTGGTGTAGAAATATTAAATAATAAGCTACGAGTATAGACATGCAACTCAGAACTACACATTATAATAATAGGTATTATAATTATAAAGTTATGACATTTTGTCTGTCAAGTTTTTAAAATAATTTTAATGACAAATTAATATAAGATTAATCTAAAATGCATTATTTATAATGTCAAAATATGAATAGTAAAATCAAAAATAAAAATCATTACGTCGAAAATATAAATCATAATGTCAAAATATAAATCACAACGTCAAAATAAAAATTAAAAATGTCCATGAATTCATAATACTGTTAAAATACTAATGTTTAATTTTGAATACTTCTCGATTAAAGAATACTTCTCAATGTCATTTACTAATCTTAATTACAGTATCAAAAAGTATGATTTAAAAATTCATTGACGGAATAAAAACACATGTCTAAGAGCCAGTCAAACATTTTACATTTAAACTTATTAATTGGTAACATTCTCAGGGCAGGTGGTAATTTATTATAGATTTTAACTGTCATACAACTGGCATTTCTACTATACAGTTGCAATCTCTGAGCGGGTACTAGTAATTTCCCGGCATTTTTTTTTGTTCAGTCTTTCGGAGATGAGGGTATTTTTTTACAAACAGACCAAAAATATACAGAAATGGGAGTGGGAGAATTTTTAATTCCTTAAATAATGGCCTGCAATGGTCAAGATATTCTGCTCCACTCATGGCCCTGATACATTTTTTTTTACACTATGAATGCTCTTTCCACATCTACTGAGTTAGGTTGTTAAGTAGGCGATGAAATACCCCAGTGCACGTAGTTTACGATTGTGAAAGTGACAAATACAATTATCGCAAGTGTACGTCAGGTGGAGAAAAAAAAAACGAAAAGTGTTTGTTTATTTGATTTAATGTTCTTCTACACTGCCAATAAATCATGGCGCTAGAGTACAGGTGTGAGTACACAAGGTACATATAAAAGTGAATGATAGACTGGGAGGACCGTTCGATGGTTCTGGGTCAATTACTGCAGGCATTGGGGCACTGTCGGCGACCTTTTGTCCAAACAATGCTACAAGAGGCCTCGTAGGACATTGTCGTTTCTTTGCCAGAATTTCCATCAAAATCCTTTGGTAGTTAGAAAAATGAATCGATTTTTGTTAATATCGTTTCAAAAGTTACGAGTTTCATAACGAAAATCAATAGGGCTCATCCGAAGGATGATAGGAAACTCATAGAAAAAGATTTAAATTAATCAATTGTGTGTGTCGACGTGAATCATGACGAAAAACAGTGTATCTGTTTGTCAGCGGAAAGGACTTCATGTATCAAACAAACACTTCCACACAATAGGCATAACGGACAGCCCTCTGTGCAGGGCTTGTGCCATGGAGGCTGAAGAAACCGTTGCGCATGTGCTCTTTGAATGTACAGGCGTCACCCAGATCAGAACAGAAACCCTGGGGCACCCAGATCCTTCACAGATATCTTAAGCAGACAAGGAGACCTAATCAGCTTCTGGAGGGAGGTGGGTTGGGTGGAATAATCAACTGACACGGACTAAGGACTAAGTGCGGAAACCAAACTCTCTAACATAGAACATAGATAGATAGCACTTCATGTCACTTTTAGGGTTCCGTACCTCAAAAGGAAAAATGAAACCCTTATAGGATCACTCGTGTGTCTGTCTGTCTGTCCGTCTGTCACAGTCACACAATCTACTGGACCAATTTAGTTGAAATTTGGTACACATATAAATTTCTGTGACCTAAATACGGCCGTGTAATGTAAATAAATGAATTTTGAATATGAGGGCCACTTTTTGGGGCAAATTAGAAAATTAAAAAAAAGCTTTGTTTTCATTTTCTGTACCGTGTTACATATTAAATGTAAGGGCTTGTTGTATGTTTATCTGTTCTGTGGTTGTGAGGGCCTCAATTTTTTTTTCAATGATTTTAAAATACATAGTTTAAAAGTTATTTGAGAAAATAGATGAAAATTATCCATTCCCCCTTATCCCCGAGACTACTGAGCATATAGGAAAAAAACTGAAACTAGTTCTTTACTTATAGATTACAGGAAAATCTATAAGAAGTCTATGGTGTTAAAATAACATGGTCAATCTCTCAATATTGTGCGCACAAACTTTCATTTGCGGTTGGAATGTATGGGAGAACATGTTTTTCAACTACAATGTTAAATTTGTTCTAGGGATAAATTTATACCAACTACGGAACCCTTTATCCCTTCCCACCCTTCACACGTACCTAGCCGGTTTTTTTTAATTACATTTTATGGATACAATATATGTATATTATATGTCAAGGTATATCTATCTAAAAATATATGAAGCGTTTAATGTCAAGTCTCTAGTTTTTAAAACTTCCCTGCTATTATCAATTTCATGTAAATTGAGATTATAGAAACGATTTAATGCTGGAAAATTTTGACAAGGTGACATAATATCGAGAGTAGAGCACTCTCACACGCAAAGTCAAAGTCAAAGTCAAATTGTTTATTTTGAACACTTTTGAACGTCAATATTTACAAAAAAATTGAATTGATTCTAGTCGGCCCGCTGAAGCTGAAAGAAGTGAAGACAGGAGAACTGAAACGCTGAAGCGTTGTGAGGCGAGCAATAACACACAAAGCCACAATTAATAAACTTTCCTGTATACTACATGTGTAGTTTTTGTTTCAGCAACCAAAATATGCAGAGAGTCAGGACGGGAGGGAGCTAGCGGCGTACAGTTGTTGGTGTGAGAAGTAGCTCGACCTGAGGTCGACCCCCGCAGCCTTTAGTAGGAATTTCCCATTACTTGCAAAGTTTTTCGTTTTTAGTGAATTAGGAATTATATGTACCTACGCCTAATGAAATGAAATTATTTATTCTGTAAACAGGATGTTGGAATCACATAAGAACGCCTGCTTTCCTGCTTATATACTACCTAATGGTATAACTCTTGCACTGAATGATGCATTCTGACAGACTATTCCGGACGAACGGATCACTAAAATAATATAATAGTATATTGTAAACACACGGGATTTCTCATTGAAAGTCAGTGTGTGCGTTCTACGATCTCTCATGTAATAATATAAAAACAAAATGAAAAAAAAAGAAGCACATAAAATATCTTTAGTTGGTAGTCGAACTTACAACCACAGGTTTGCAAAGCAGTCATCGAACCGCTCAGCTATTTGCTTGTTGAACGTTGACTAAAATAGCCATTCTTATATACGAGTATGTCATGATTGACTCCTTAGCTCCATAAAGGGTAGGTTGGGCGTGATGATAATCTTTTTAGAGCATAAATCTGTAACTAGCTGCAATATATACTTGCCTTTTGGCTCGTCTTTTTTCAATTTGCAATAAACTATAGAAGAATACGAACATTATATTGCAATATTGCTCATCTCTATAGCAAATAAAGAGATAATAATTTATAGCCTACATACTGACTTATAGAGAATATCAATCTAAAATTTGAACAGAATCTATCTGGTAGTATTTGCGTGATCCTGGAACATACATTCAGACAAACAGGTAAACACACACCTCGGAACAACAATAGGAATCGCTCCCAGACCTCGTAGCAATAACCTTTTTTCAAAAATATTCAATATACCGTTTTGACTTCGTTACGATTTTATTGTATAATTATTTAGGTAAGTTTAATTTTAATTAGTGGCGCCTTGTTTTTAGTTTTGCAGATGGCTGCCATGTTCATAAATCATACATCGTCTACGATTGTCAAGGTCACAACTACAATAAAAATAGTAATATGTATGAATGAATGAATATTTAGGTATTTGTTAAACACAGGTACACACATTTGGTTTTCAGTAACAACTCGGATGACTCTCTATGTTTTGCCAGCGGCGTAAATTTTTGTTAGTTACTCGTATTGTAGGTATAATATTATTAAAATCAAATTCAGAAACTTTTTTTTTAAAATTAAGTTATTAAAAATTCAGTAAGGTAGTTTAGATTAAATAATATTAAATTCAATAAACACATTACACAATATACAACAAAAACACACACATTCATTGCTTAGTCAATTAATATTATTGTCATTAAGAAATTCATCTACAGTGTAATAACATTTATGTATTAGAAAAAGGGATAACTTCTTATGTATGTATGTACCATCGCGGACACTACCGCCTGACCACTTTTCAACCTTATGCTCCTAGTAATAAGGTCGAAAAGTGGTCAGGCGCCAATGTCCGCGATAGTACATATCAATATGATTCAAAATATTTATTTATCTACCGGTTTGTAAATATGAGGTTATCAATTTGGAACAGTGCAGTTCAATGCTTGACCGTAAGGTAACCCTTAAAACCTATATGAAATAAAACCTTTTGGTTTTATCAGTTTCGATTTTCTCAGGAGCAAATAAAACAAGTTTTATTGGTACTAATACTTTTATTGTCACGAGAACACTTTCCATCTATTATATAAAGTCTTTTGGTACAATCGTCAATCGATAATCATTCCATACGTCCTCCCATTCATTGCGTATCGTTAGAAGAACTTTGTAGTCCTTTGGGCACGTCCGTTATATTTTTATTTAGTACCCACACTTGTTGTTTTCCTTTTTTATTACTAGATTTATCAGTTTTTTCCCCAAATCTTTCATCTATAGCTGGTATGTCTACAAAGTTCATGTCATCATCTGAAGGCTGGACCGCTCCATGATTTGAACGTAAAACCACTTCACCGTTTCCTGTCACCTCTTCGCCGTATTTATTCACTTCGATCACTTTCACCTTCTGTACCCACACTTGTTCCCCACTGGAGTATCTATAGTATTGACAGTACGCTAGATCTAACACTAGGACATAAACTAGTAAGACACACAAGGGTTTCATGTTAACTGTTTTGCCTCAACGCTTTCAACAAAATGATTGTCGTAAAAAAATGCTGCCATTTATATTCTTTTGATATTGTGTATCTAGGTATAATATTATAGGTAGCTTATTAAAAAAGTTTTAAAGACTACATTTATATTTTGCATTTTGGTTTTTAATGAATTCAAATGGTTTTGACAAGGAACCGGAAATCAGTTCGTCTAACCCGCAGACTGGCAGATGAGCAGGTTGAACAGAAGGTCACAGGTGTGGTATGATATACGCGGTTGTCTTATTCTAGAACAATAACTGTTGCCCGCGACTTCGTCTTTTAAGTTATCAGACATATGGACAGAATTACACATACACACTGACATTTATAATATTAGGAATGCACGGCATCATAGCGCACATCTTTAGCTAAGACAATAGTAGATTGAACTGTTATTATTTTCGGAAAATTTCGCTATTAATCTTTAATTTGTAGATATAGATCCTGTTTCTTAAGAGAGAGTAGACCAAAAGAGATTTGATGCATCGGATTTAGTACACAGTAGCATTTGCGCGAATGACATTTCTGCTAAAGACACTTGCCCGAACCCACTTTTGCGAAAAGATGTCGTGATTTTTAACCGACTTCCAAAAAGGAGGAGGTCCTCAATTCGGCTGTATGTTTTTTTTTTTTTCGTATGTTTGTTACGCGATTACTCCGTCAATTAAGAACCGATTTTGAAAATTCTTTTTATGTTTGAAAGGGTATACTCCCAAGGTGGTCCCATTGCCACCAAATTAGAATCTGATGAGGAAATCCCATGGAAATCGAGGGAAACCCTCAAAATTTATATGCAAACTTATAGCAATTTGGGTATTTTTTATAGTAACTCGTGCATTTGCTCTCGGAAAGCACCATTTGGTGAAGTGGAACTGATGAAGGAGACCACAGATGGCCACTGGAACAATAAAATAATGAGTACCTATTTAACGGGTTGCGATTAAGCAATTTATGCTCGTCACTATGCATAAGGTGAGTGGCAGTTCTCCTGGTTCTTAGCAGGAGAACTCCTCAACAATCAACATCCCAGCATCGGGAAAAGCAATATTTTATAAAAGGTGATGAGCAGTTAACATTAGGCTATTGTAATTTAGATAAAATCAAAACTGAGCCACTAAAAAGTGAAAAATAAAAAACTTTTTACAAAAAAATTGTTACCGACTGCCAAAAATAACACTACAAAATGAAAACTAACTTTAATTTCGGAAGTCGGTGGCAAAAAACTCTAATACAGATCCAAAGACACCGACTTCCGAAATTAAAGTTATTTTTCATTTTGTAGTGTAGTCGGTTACTATTTTTTTGTAAAAAGTTTTTTATTTTTCACTTTTTTGTAAATAGTTTTGTGATGATTTTTCGTCATGGGTGTCGTTTTTATCGTTTTCGAGGTCTCTGATAACAAAACTGGGGTCAAAATCAAAATTCAACATGGCGCCACCGAAAATTTCCAAATTTTTCGGGTGGGGATGGGTCTCGTTTTCATGGTTTTTGAGGGCACTGACAACAATAATGGGGACCTAAGCTTACGCGGATCCCTTAACAAAGATTTGATACAAGTTGAGATATTTACACTAAACTCATAAATCACTCTTACAAAGACAAAATAAATTTTTTGACACTCTTGTACGTCTCTAAAAGAACTTTAAGTTCTAAATAGGCTTGTATAATGATGTTGAAAACTTGCGTGCTGCTTGGGAGACGAATAGACAGAAAGACGGACGGACAACGAAGTGATCCTATAAGGGTTCCGTTGTTTCTTTTGAAGGTACGGAACCCTATAAAGTGGCAACAGCTCAATTCAAGTGACATGAGAATCTTGATACGCTCGTATTCGTCCACTAAATCGAGTCGGACTCGCATTGTATCAATTGGTAGACGGATGCACATTAGTTGCATATTTCAAATTATTATTATTATTACAGTAAAATTTTGTGAATGCCAATGATATAATAATATTATATTCAATGCCATACGGTCGATCACCTTCACATAACCTAGTCCGGCAAAAAATCAAACTCCACAGATGGTCATGATAAAATAAAATACAAGTTTTGTTTTTATTTGTTTGAAATTCTCATCTTCATTATTATCATGCGTAGCCTTTTTAGTCTAGCTGGATGCAGGTGAACAACAATATTTCGTGTAACAATACGAAGTTTGAGTTAAAATAAAATTTAGGTAACAGCTATTTCTTATTATTTAATGTTTACTAAATATTCACTATTTCTGGTCCATGGGGCACCAGTGGTCCTCCCATTGGTTAAGATCTATACCCGGGATCTTCTCACAAGGCACGGGGTAGTTCCTGAAAATAAAATAAATAATATAATTTTAACGCGTCTTAGATTTTAAAAAATTTAACGCGCTGGCGGATTTTAACTCGACACTCGGTACTAATACTTACAACAAAAAATAAAAAAGCACGTGTTTTAGGGTTTTTCAAAAATCAACTCCTAACGCGGTGGAAAAGGTTAATAAAGTTTAAGGGGTCGTTTTTACTGCTTGCTTCAATTAACTCGAAAATGGGTATAAATAATGTTTAAGTCTTATAATGGAAACGTATCAAACGCTTTTTTTTAAAACAGGTGTCGTGGTGAAAAAGGAGGATATAGTTTATTCGAAAAATCTTATTACTTTGATCTACAAACTTTAAAACTGTCCCGAATACTTATTTACTTATCTAAATAAATGTTAAAGATCATATTCTTTCAAAGGGGGCCCTCCACTCCTTGTGTTGTCATTTTTAGAAGACAGTTCGAAATCCACGCAGATGAAGTCGCGGGCAAAGTGCTAGTTCTTTATAATCAGTAACAGTCCACTACAGTGCATAGAAACAGCACTGCATAGTATACTTTCAATATTTTTGCCAGCCTGAGTACAGTTACGAGCATAAATATAATTATTACTATGGACACATCTTTTTGAAGCCAATGCAGCATCTTATATTTTGGCGCCGCTTATTGTCTCGTCAGATAGTTTTGGTGTTCTTTTGATGTCACATATTTGTGCTGCAACTTGTGTATATGCCTTCCACAAAATGAGGGTTCCTTTATATTTGCCGTCATCTTGATGACAGGTATATATGGAAGTCCTTATCAAAAAAGCATATTATAAGATTAAAGACTACGTTGAAGACAAGGAAGTTTGGCATTAATTCCTTGGCTTCCCTGGTACCTCAATAACGGCAAAAATATGTAAATGTCTATTAACTGCTCCCAAGTTGCAATGTTTATGTTATTTATTTTTTACATACTTACTTGACATAATCGATGTTTTTTTTAACAATTTTAATTTCAACAAGGTTCTGACTGTAGATCTGAAGACCATTTTCTATTTTGTTAAGTACCTGGTACTTTTGACGGGCCTACGCTGTCCTCTCATACTTATTAACACTGTAATTTGAAAACATTGTAAAAGCCATTTTTTTTTAAAGAGTAAACGTGGTGTTTCTTACCGGCTCTGATCCATAGGAAACGACCTATTGGAACCGTGCACCTAGCTTCTGACGTTTCATAAGTGCCCATGTAGGCTTATGTGAAATAAAAATATTTTTGATTTGATTGATTTTGAATCATGAAATCAGATATTATTGCTGTACCTATTACTCTTCCACTTTATCGAACCAATTCCCTATCTCACGACCCTCAAGTTTTTCAACCACTTGATAGATTTATCAGCCAGCACATGTACCAGTAAATAAATGAGGTAGGTGAAGGCAATTTGTTTAGAAGGTCGGTATCGGTATCTACCGCACGTACGCTATAGTAAATATTTTACGTCCGATGGGCTGTATATTAGTTTTATGCGAAATGTTTAGAGACGGTTTCTTTTTACTTATTTATTATTTTACTTTCCTCCATGCGCAACGATTTTGTTCGATATGTTACTTTTGTACCTATTCGATCGTTTAAGAAGTCTTGGGACTCGTGAGGCTATACAATATTATGTTAAATCTCGCCGCCATGCTTTAGTTAGAACTAATGATCACCTTACAGGCTTCTTGTTCTTGTTCTCAGAAAAGAAACAATTTTAGTCTATTTTGTATGAGGAAAAAGGTTCAAACCACTTACATATCACTTCTATTAAAATATTAAAGTCATTTTTTTTGTGTCATTTGTATATAAATATACGGGACAGGTTGGAGCAGTGGTGGCCCAGTGATAACGGCCCCGACTTACGAGTCATAGGTCGTGGGTTCGAACCCAGACAGGCGCTTTACTTTGTGTAAATAATTTCATCACCACTGCTCTCAAAACGGTGAAGGAAAACATCGTGAGGAAACGGCATGTCCTAGAACCAACAATTCAAAGACATGTGACATCTACCAACCCGCACTGGGCCCGCGTGGTAGATTACAGCCCAGTCCCTCTCGAAGAGAGGAGGCCTGTGTCCCAGCAGTGGGAATATTATAGGCTGATTATGCTATACAGGACTAGATTCTACCTGCAATTTTGCTCGCATGTTAGTCAACTATAGGTACTATAAAATATACTCCATGACACTCGGCAACAGTGCAGCTTTCTGCCAGTGAAAGAATTTTCGAAATCGGGTCAGCGACCACACGGTTCCACGGTGACATTATTATGTCACATGCAATAGGAAGTCGCAATAATGCCCGAAGGCACGCCTGGTTTGTCCGAACGTACTTTGATTGTGTCAATGCGGCTTTAGGTAAAGTGAGCTCACTTCTGGATCCTTAGTCCTGAATCCTTACCAGGGATCTCTCCTGAAGAACGCGGCCGGTTGTATCTGTTTGACGTCATCACCGCTGTCACACAGCACACGAGCAATGCTCGTCTTCCGTATTTCGTTTAGTTGAGCTGAAACATGATTTGATAACCGAATGATTAGTATGTATTAGGTAGGTGACCCCGTGGCCACGAGCTGCATGCGCATGCGAAACAAATGAAAGAAGTTGTTAAGAGCACGTCGCGAGTCACCACGACGCCACTTGCGGAGCGACGACGGACGGAAGCACTCCTTGTATTTTTAGGAACACAATCTGTCAAAAATACGTAGTAGATAAGTTTTTAACATTGACTGTTGCTGAGACGAGATTACAACCAGATTTTTGACGTATTTAATTACGGGAATTGCCCCTCTGGTGAGGCGCGCGCGTGTCGCTTGACGCAATTGGCCCTCTGGTGGCGCGCGCATGACGCTTGACGCAATTCGCGTCACAAGTCACATCGCTCGAGGCCGTGAACGGGGCCTACAGGTAGCGATCGGATCAAAGAATCAAGATTAAGTAGATAATGTGACTACTAAATTCCCACACGAAATAACAGCTAAATTCATGAGAAGTTCGCAGCTTCGCATTTAATGATACTTAACAAAGCAAGCCAATCAATCTTGCACAATCAAGTGCATAACGCAGACAAATACCCGAGTGTCGTAATTTTTACGAGGTACGAGTATACCTAGTAAATCGTAAACCTTTAAAATCATATTACTATCTTCTCTAGGAAATGTCGACTCCATCTAGCTTATTTTTTAAAAATTATAATATGACGTGAAAAAGTGATTCCCACATCCTATCGTTTCTTGCCCGTCTTACTACCAATGATACTGCCAGTAGTAATACTGTTAATTTGATCTCCTTTCTTACTACCGCAGTAGTAAGTTGTTTTAGGACCGTTACTTGTTACCCGACTGCCCCAGAAGGAGTTTGATGTTTTTCGAGTGTATATACAGTAGCGAAATAACAATTAAAATTCACCATTTTAACACGTATAATATATGTTATCTTGTTATTTATTAATATTTAAAAAATAATGGCATCCAAAAAATACAATAAGCTAAAATTAAATATCATTAAAACAGTTGCGGAACAGGTAATTTGGCCTAAATGAAAAGAGATTACGAGAAAACTTAAGGTAAATCGGATGGTAAATCCTTATTACGCATTTTGTTTCCGAAAATATATGAAAAAATCATGCTAGACCAGAATAGATGTTGTCGCATTTTAATTCAAATGGGATTTTACATACTCATCAGTTTGGTTTCACGAAAGGTAGGTCGACGACTGACGCATGAGTAAAACTCATCAGTCACATTTTGCAGTTGGCATTTTCTGTGACCTCTCAAAAGCGTTTGACTGCGTTGACCACAATACAGTGATCTGTAAATTACACCACTACGGAATTCGTGGAAAAGCTGCTGATATTGTTTTTTCCTATCTATCAAACAGGCAGCAAAAAGTAAACGTAAAGGGAGTGACGTCCTCGGGATCTCTAGTAAAGAGGCCAAGGCCAAGAATTGAACCTAGAGGCACACCCAGTGCCTCAAGGTTCAATTCCTTTCTTATTTCTAGTTAATATAAATGATCTTCCTTACATGATGAATAATTTATTGGATATAATTATATTCGCTGATAACACTTCTCTCATTTTTAAAATAGGTAGAAAAGATACGGATGTCTACACGTCAACGATAGTCTGGCTGTTCTTTACTTAAAATTACTCTAGATTCCAAATTGCAGTGGGGTGCCCACATTAGAGCTCCTTCAGGTAGATTAAATTCAGCTGCATATGCAGTAAAAAAAATAAGGCAGTTGACAGATATAACCACAGCTAGGTTAGTATACTTTGCTTATTTCCACAGTATTATGTCTTATGGCGTTCTGCTGTGGGGATCGGCAGCCGACGTAGATTCAATTTTCATTTTACAAAAGACGCCACCGCGCGATCTATGGAATGAATCCTAGTAAGTCCCTTAGAAACAAATTAAAAGTAATTGATGTACTAACTCTGCCTTCTTTTTATATCTTATAAAGGATTTGAAATGTTATCAAAAACTTAGGACTTTTCAAATAAGAAGCGATTTCCATAATATAAATACACGTAGTAAACATGAAATTGTGATACCCAAATTTACATTAACTAAAACAAGCAAGTCCTTTCTAATAAACAGTATCCGCTTTTATAACAAGTTGCCAAAGTCGGTAATAGAACTTTGCGATGGAAAGTTCAAAACCCACATCAAACGTGTCCTAATCAAAAAAGCATATTATAAGATTAAGGACTACGTTGAAGACAAGGAAGTTTGGCAATAATTCCTTCTGCACACGTGGCTTCCCTGGTAGCTCATTAACGGCATAACTATGTAGATGTCTATTAACTGCTCCCAAATTACGATGTTTATTTTATTCTTTACATACCTTGACATAATGTTTTCATTATTTGACACTAAATACCTACAATTTTAATTTAAAATATTTATTAGTGACTTGTGGACAGAATATTTATTCAGTTTTGGTACAGTTGTAACGGCAAACTTGTTATTTGGTTTAAATAGGTTTTTATTTTTATTAATTTTAGTAATATTTTATATAGATTCTTTTTTAATTTGTGAATGTGAGAACGTTGTAGGCTTAATAGACTGTAGCTTTGTAAACCATTTTCGATTTTTTTTAAGTACTTGTTGACGGGCCTACACTGTCCTCCCATACCTGTTAACACTGTAACTTGAAAACATTGTAAAAGTCCATTATTTTTAAAAGAGTAACCGTGGAGTTTCTTTCCGGTTCTTTCCCATAGGAAACGACCAATTGGAACCGCGCACCTAACTTCTGACGTTTCATAAGTGCCCATGTAGGCTTAAGTGAAATAAAATATGTTTATTTTTATTTTGAACCAAGGAATCAATTGCAATCGGTTTTAGGTTCGTGGCCACTAAACGGAAACTTTCAAATGACAATTATATGAAGATGAACCTAAGTTATCCCGACAGAACTGGTTAAAGATAATCAACTGGTATTAAATAAAAAATGTTAAGTCTGAAAATACTAATAACTATAATAGTCACGTCTAATGGTTTTAAAAATAACAAGTCGATTCTGTCCATTCCGGACAATATCACATAAAGGATATCCTTAAGACGCATATATATGCCAGTGACCTTGAGTGGTTAGTTTGCGTGTTCTGTACTGAGCTCACGCAACGCGTCGTACGTTCAGCCAGTAATAGGACTCGCCCATCAAGGAGCGCTGTCCCCAATTTTACGCATTATTAATTTATTATACTAAAAACAAAAGGTATTTTAATAAAACGCGTATACTAAAATATCAATAATTAAATTATCTTTAAATAAGTGAAGATTTCAGAAAAATACGCTTGGTAGATTTTGCGTCATTCTCAGTTTTTTATCCGCGTTAGATATAACTCTACAAATTAATTTCACTATGTAATATAAACATAGTCTAAAATATTTACAATAATAAATTATTGAGAAAATGCACCACTATCAATGCAATCATTAACACTACTCGTTTAGACGTGATCTTCAGTATAAAATCATTAAAAATCTGTTATCGTCGCCTTAAATGATCACCTCTAAACGGACTGTTGTGAAACTGAATGAGTGTAGGCCGAGAGAAGATTTGAATGAGAGATTAGTATCTTTGACTGAAGTTGTTTTCCTTGACTGAAGTCGTTTTTAGGGTTCCGTACCAAAATAGTAAAAAGGAATCCTTATATTGAGGCTAAGTCTGTCTGTCTGTCTGTCAAACCTGGATATCTCAAGAACTACTAATGCTATCAACTTGAAATTTAAAATAGTTTTATGCCCGACTATTTTTAAGAAAAATATATCTTTTTTTCTTTGACTGAAGTCGTTTCTGTGACTGAAGTAATTTTTTTTGACTGAAGTCGTTTTCCTTGACTGAAGTCGTTTCTTTGACTGAAGTCGTTTCCTTGACTGAAGTAGTTTGTCTGACTGAAGCCGTTTGTTTCAGTGTCATTGTCTTGTATATATTTTTGTGATCCCTAGGTCTTATAGGACGGGCGGTTATATTGTTTTTCACCCAAAAAAACCCTTTTTTTTCTTCTTCAAATACTTACGAATAGTCAAGGCAGCGGGGAAGTCTCCATGCTCAAAAAAGAACTTGTCGGAACGCCTCCACAGCAGCAGGTTGTGTATCATGATGCAGTACAGCGTAGGGCTCACGTATGTCCCTGGCAGAAGCTTCTCTATGTAGATTGCCAACATCACATCTACGTCATCTACGTCATCGTAAATTCGACGGAGGGTTTCTACTTTCTGTAAATAACAAGCGTAACAAAAGTCTCATGATAGATTCGGCACAAATCTTCACATGGTCAAATTTGCTGGGCAGGATTTTCCTCATAAGATTTCATAACCAACGGCTTTGACGCTCTATCACACAGCCGAAGTTTAACCTTTATTTTTTTTTCATCAGTAATTTTCGATTAACTAGACGTTTTCTGACACACCTGCTCAATTTTTGTTAATTTTAAAAGTCACGAGTATACAAAAAAAACAATATGCGGTAAGTCTGCAGATTCTGAAATCTCAGCATAAATATAAGCACTTACATCTTTATCAATAGTATCGTAGAAGTCTTCCCAGTGCTTAGCTGGCTTCATCCCGCAGATCTTTCGGTAATGATTGTACGGCGGTAGACCAGCGTCACGGCCACTCATTATATCGGTAGCTGGGAGGTCACTGACTAGTAGCAAGTCAGCTAAGTACCGCTCTGCTAGCTGTTCAGAATATATAGTGAATGTCGGCGTCGGTAAACGCAACTTTTATGTCACACAGTCAAATTAAAACCCCAAAGAAGAGCACATGATTAAAAACTCAGTTCAGTAGTGCCATTAGGCTATATTCAAGCCATGATATAACTATAATTACATCGGGAGCCATGACGTAGTCGAACTTATCAGCTGGCTGGATGAGTGATCCCTCGGTGAGGTCAGCTTCAGTGTTGTTGATGGCGAGGATGCCGCTCCGCAGCGAGTCATCAGGCGTGGGTCTACTGCCCACATACCTGCCGTTCCTGTACAGACTGATGTAAACAAGATTAATTACTTTTACTTTAATTATTCAATTATAAAATACTAGCGACCCGGCTTACGGTTTTATGACTTGACAAAACATTGAGATTTCTTTATTATATCATGTAAATTAATATAATACGTAATTTTGAGATGATCAATCCTCTAAAGTCTAAATGATGTCTAAAACCGTATCCAAATCAGTCGCGTAGCTTGGAGAAACAACGCGCCGAATAGATCTTTTCCACGAGAAATGGAGTTGTTGTCGAATATCTGCAAGCCTTACTAAATACTGTAACATAATGTAGACGTAATTATCGGCACTCTTAAGTATTTTTCTTTTTCTTTCTTTTACTCTTGGGTAGAAACTCAAACTCAAAGCATTTATTTCAAATAAACCAATTACAGACACTTTTGATTGTCAAGGGGTCGGTCAGTCATAAAGATGAAGCTAGTTGCCCATTCCAAAGCTTAGTAGGTACCTATGGAGAAGAACGGGCAAGAAACTCCACGGACACTCTTTTAAATTAACATATGGTTACAAAATATTGGTTACATCATTCGTGTTGAAATTAAACATGTGAGAACGATGCAAAACGTCAAAAGCGTCCGTAACAAAAAGATAAAAAAAAAAAAAAAAAAAAATTAAATTAAAATAAGCCAAGGCCGCTAAGAGATGACCAGGCCCTACTGATGGCGCCCGTTCATGAAGATGACGCATGGATTAGCACCATTCAACTCAACCATTTTGAAGGGAGCTAAATAATCCAACACACCCACCACCATCAGCGAGACATTACAGTGAGCATGACATACTCTCAGCCGCCAGGGCACATTCAAGTCAATGAAAGACGTACTCAGTAAATGGTAGCTTTATAGTAAGTACATAGTGCTCACACATGTGTGAAACGGTTTGGTCTGGCATCTCTTTTAGTTCTAAATGAAAAAAACCGGCCAAGTGCATGTCGGACCACGCACAATGAAGGGTTCCGTAGTTGGGATGAATTTATCCCAAAAACAAACTTAATATTGTAGTTGAAAAACATGATCTCCCATACATCGATATACGTTACGGTCAATTCTCCAACAGCTAATTTAAGTTGGTCGACTATTACTCGTTAACTTGTGAAGCCTACTTAGCTGTGATAGTTTTCCTTTTAATTTCGTTATATATACTATTGCCATGAATTTTTTCACATATCCAAAACTAACCATTTAGCTGGCAGGGGACACACACACACACACTTGACTCTAACAAAAAACAGCACTTTAAAGCTTAATATTCCGATAAACCCACAATATTTTCGAAAGGCCTATCCAACGATACCCCACACTATGGAATAGACGAGAAAAAAAATATCATCCCCATTTCACGTGGTTTTATTTGACGACTTTTTCGACATGATTAATATGTATACCCATGCCAAATTACAGCTTTCTAGAACTAAGTGTCTCTGAGCTAAGCTGGGGTCAGACGAACGGACGGACAGACAGACAGACGGACATGGCGAAACTATAAGGGTTCCTTGTTGACTACGGAACCCTAAAAATGAAAAGTAATTTATTCAAACCAGGCCGATCAGCAATTTTCGGACGTCAAAATTACATGAGACAGTCCCATAAAACGCTCGCCCTTCATCACATCCTAGTGCTTTAGCTGGGACGGAGAAGTGGCGCAACAAACTCCCCAGCAGCACAGCTGCATGTTAAGTTAGAAGAACTTGATTCAATACAAAAGTTCGCAAAGTAATCAATATTACGAAACACAAAACAATCAATTAAATTATTTGCCATTTGTCAGCTAACACGCCAACTGAACTGTTTAACTCACTCCGTACGACCTTGTTGGAAGTTGTGGAATCACCGGACGCCGATGACGTACTCGCGGAGCACGCCAGGCTCATAGCGATGGTCGAAGTCGTTGACATAGCCATCGGTCTCGTATATTATGCCTTCTGCTAGAGCATTCTTGCGACCTGCGAAGGAAGAAGTAATATAGGTACTAAGATTATTGCCTACAGCTGAGTAGATTGTTGGGAACATTAAATCTGACTGGAGATTCCGGAAAATATGAAGAATGGTTGGTTGGTTGTTGGGTGGTGGTGGGTGGAGGTGGGACTTGTTGGTGGGATGTGATATTGGGTATATGTAGGTATTGGAAAAAAATACACGACGTGTGTTAAACACTAGCCTTTACGAATGCAAAAGTTACCATATCTTATTTGCGACTAAGCTAGAGTATTCAAGCAGCTCTATGTATATAATTTTTCTTCACATCGTGTTTTCCCTTTCTTTTAAACAATGATTTTTTGAAATACTTTCGAATTGTATTAGTCTGGAACAGCCTATATACCGTCTCACAGGAGTCAGGCGTTGGTAGCTGCGCCACAGTTTTAACTTTTGCAGCTATCATCGTTTAACATTGTTTTCTTTTTTAACCGATTTCCAAAATGGACGAGGTATTTTTTTATAGTAACCCATGCATTTGCACTCGGAAAGCACAATTGCTCGTCACAATGCATATGGTGAAGTCACCATCAGTTCCAGTTCTCCTGGTTCCTACCAGGATAACTCCTCAATAATTAACGCCCCTACATCGGGAAAAGTATATTGAGATAAGATAAGATTCATTTATTTGTATAAACATGGTATATACATATAACAGCTTGCAAGATGATAATAAATTACTATAAAGTCCGATCATGTCAATAAATTTTTTCAATCATTCATTCATTCAATCAAAAATCAAAAGTCATTTATTCAAACTAGGCTGAGAATCAGCACTTTTCGAACGTCAAAAATTACATGAGACAGTACCCCAAAAATGCCCACCCTTCACCACTTCCTAGTGCTTTAGCTGGGAAGAAGAAGTGGCGCAAAAATTCCCCAACAACAGCAATCATGCCTTATATTATATTGACGTACAAATATTTTAGTCACATTAATTATAAAAAGAAATTAACCAAACTGCTAAGTCAAACTTACAACTATATTATATAATAAAATTAATGTCAGACAAGTTTTTCGACAAAAATTTCAGACACACTGTAATATGCTTTTTGCGATAAAAACACTATCAACTGACGTTTGAATGCCTTGATATTTAGCTCCTTCCAACGTTTAGGTAGCTTGTTAAATATAGTTGGAGCCATGCAGATGATACTTTTGCGCATGAGTGCAGTTTTTGCAGGATATACGCGAATTATGCTCATATCCCGTCTATTACGTGGGACAGCGTCCTGTAAGCGTGGAAATAATTTGAGATTCGCTTTAACAAACATCACAGTTTCGAGGATATACAGGCACTGTTAATTTAATATCTTGTATCTTATAAAATACGGTTTACAAGTATCAACAGTCTTTAACCTAAACATTGCCCTAATGCATCTCTTTTGGGCCTTGAATGCGATGTTGAAATCAGTAGAATTTCCCTAAAAGATGATACCGTATCTTAAGTGAGACGCAGCTATGCCGTGGTAGGCCACAATTAAGGTATCTACATTCACGACTGCAGTTAGGGAATGTAAAGCAAAAGCAGAACTACAAATTTTTCTTGGAGAGATTCTCTATATTTGATTTCTAGTCAAGTCTTTTGTCAATGATCAGTCCGAGGAATTTAGTTGTATTAACGCTTTCAATGGTTTTATAATCAAGATTTGATGTCAAAATTATTTCTAAACGCTCTGGCTAAAATGCATGATCTTAGTTTTATTTAAATTGATCTTTAAATTATTACTGTCTAACCATTGTATTATTGATGTCAAAGAGTTGTGAATGTCAAGTTTATATTGGGGCATGTCATTATTATTATTAGCAATTATCACTGTACTATCATCTGCAAATAGAGTCGTGGGATGTGAAGTTGATTTGGCAAGTCATTAATGTATAAAGTAAAGAGAGGAGGTCTCAATACACTACCTTGTGGAACACCAAAGAACATAACGTTCATCTTTAACATGTCTCTTCTTTTTTAGGAGCTATATTGATTCTAGTTATTTCTACCTTTTGCTTTCTATTGTCTAAATAAAATTTGATTAAGTTAAGTACATTATCTCTTATCCCATAAGCGTCCAGTTTTTTTAATTAGAATGTCATGATTTACGTAGTCAAATGCTTGTGTCATGTCGCAAAAGATAGTACATACAGGTGTTCTGTTGTCCATCTTTGTCAATACCGAGTATATAAAGTCGTAGATTGCCATACTTATAGTTTTATTTTCACGAAATCCTTTTTGCTAGTTACATGATATATTATGTTTGTCAATGTAGCCGTTTAATTCCTTGTGCATGAACTTTTCAAAAACTTTTGAAATTATTGGACTCAGTGAAATAGGCCTATAATATTCCATGAGCTCTCTTAATATTTTGTAAAAGGTGATTAGCAGTTGACATTTGGTTATTGTAATTTAGATAAATTAGAAACAGACCTACTAAAAAGTGAAAAATGAAAAAAACTTTTTTCATAAAAAAAACAACCGATTTCCAAAAAAAACTCTACAAAGTGAAATATAACTTTAATTTCGGAAGTCGGTGGCACATCCTAAAATACAGATCCAAAGACACGGACTTCCAAAATTAAAGTTATTTGTCACTTTGTAATGTTTTTTTTTAATTAAAAGTTTATTTATTTTTTTGTTTCTTTTTTTTCCCAAATAAACGATTATTCTTATTCTTACCAAGAAATTCCACAACAAGTTCATAATAGAAGATGTACTGGAACTGAGCTATGTTGATCTGCCTGGCAGTCAGGAACAGCAGGTGTTCATCTTAATTAACTCACTAACTGACGAGCTATCCGGTTGTGCTCCCTGAAGAACCACATCACCGATAAGTAGATCCCTGAGAGCAGGTTGCCTTGGAAGTGGTCACCTGCAAAAAAATATTATAGGCACTAGGAACATTGTTATTTTCTAAAAGTAGCCCTGTCGTCGTAGGTACAGACATAATTATGTCCGAAAAAATTGTTAAAGATACCCTATATTCTAGCCTAAAGAAGTAGGTTGTAAAGTAAGTACGTCTAATTTCACTTTGAAAGAATTAGTTTTTGAACTTGGTCACCTGTAGATAGACAGAATAATCATTCACACCGTAGAAAGACATTCAAGTTTTATTAACAAAAACACGATGCTTCAGATTGCTAATTTTTCAAGCCTTGGAAAAAAATCAGTTCAATAATATTTGGATGATTTATCTTGGAAATATTTACATAACGCATACCATAGTTATAGCAGCTGGTTTCCGGGGGTCTGTTATTAGTGCAGAAGACGCTGTTTCCCTGCGGCACTTCACGATTACCCTCCATTCTGAATGCTAGTTCACCTCCTTGGTAAGCCCTGATCATTCTGTTTCTGGCTTCATAATTCCCATAGACAGTTGAAAGATCCAGCAGGGGAGTTACTACAGAATACTGAGGAGGAAAGAATTTTATGGTGATTTCATTGTACTTTTACTTAGCTGTAATTATCATGAGAAGTGCAGTTCCCGGCAAGAGGAAGAGCACCTATTTCCTCTTTTTTGGTGTCGAAAAAGTGTTAAAAGTGGCAGCAGCTTCCCCAAGTCTTACGACGACGAATTAGTACGATCACAAATCTGATTGTACGTTATTGGCAAGTTCCAGTTTGACCCTTAATCATAACTATGTTGAGCAGCAGAGGCAGAAAAGGATGATTTAATGGAAAGGCATTTACTCTTTCAGCAGGCAATGTGTTCGGTAGACACCCAAGGTCCTGGTAAGTGATGACCCTGGTCAGGTTGAGGCACCTGATCTGGGCGATGCGAAGGTAAGGGTCGTCACCCGGCACAGGTATGGGGATGCAGACCGGGTTGACTCGGTTAGGTGTGTTGCCTATGCAGCAGTCGCTAACGCGCCCGTATCTAACTGTCATAGAATTTAAGAGATTTTATAAGAAGTGAAGAAATATCGAAAGGCGGTGGTGCTAGAAAGATAGCACTGTGATGATAAAAGAAAACAAGATAAAACCAGTTTTAGAAAGAGTATCATAATTTTGTGAAACTGTTTATTAAGACAACTGTCTTTGATTTGGCTTAATTTATTAATTGGCATTTACTTGCTAAACAGTTTTAACTTTTTGTAATTTATGTTAATTTTCTATTTTGAATGGCATTGCAAAACAGGATGTCTCTAACGAATTGAATAGACTGATTCAGTTAAGATTCTTATTAATGTATAAAAGATCCACGTTATGAGCAACCGAAAACAGCAGGACGTGGGACGCTAGTGTAGAGAAGTGGTGGTTAGTGAAGGACCCATCGGCGATTAGAGAGGTGCGGAGATACCGCGCTGATGGCAGCTCTGACCCATCCCTCGCTGCTCGCAATGTGTTGCCTATTTTAAAAGGTATTATTAGGGACGACAGTAAAGGTTTAAATCGTTAGATTTGGAAGTAACTCAAGTTTCAAACAAGATGTCATCACAAGGTGTCACACCATTCTCAGAACGTTGGCTGATAGGTGGGACTCTCCGATCTTGGGGCGGTGGGTACGACTGCATGCAGTCAAGTAGGCATTCCCCTGGATCGGCGTGCCTCACACAGCTTAGAAATATTTGTACTAACACTAGTTTTATAAGTTTACACTGTTACTAACATACTTATATGGAGCATAGCTCTGAAATAAACGATATATTATTATTATAAAGTTATGGAAACACGAGTATCTTTTGATGCCGTAGGTCTACGATTTAAATCTTTGTTTCGCAGAGGATTAGAGAGATACTCTATATGATGAAAACTCTAAAAAGGATCCAAAAAGAATGATTTAGGTTGACTTACAATCTTCTCCCGATTTCCGTTCTACTCTAACATGGCAAAGCACCACATACCTGGTCCAAACTGTGGAGGCAGGAGTCGTGGGAGGGGCGTCATGCTGGCTCCGCGGGAGGGGTACTTAGGGTTGCTGCATGTTCCGTCTACACGACGACCCTCCTCTTTGCGACATGACTGAACCGTTATTGTGCACACGCTGCAAGCAGGACAGAGAGAAACAAAAATCCTAATAACATTTGTTATGTTAAGAAGACGTACTCGTATAAGTTAAGTTTTAAAGCTTCCTCTCTTCAGGATTTACTATCTTGCTGTGCCTGACAGGGTACATAATTATATCATTAAATAAGTAACCACTTAGGTGGTTAATTATTTAATTATATAATTATGGACCCTGTTAGTACAGATTATGGAATGCAATAAATGATTAAATATTGAGAATTTTAACGCCATTATTAGTCAACCAACTTTACCTTTTGGTGTTTTTGCGGAAGAATTACCATTATTTCACCAATTTCTTGTCAAAGTCTTAAGTTGAATAGTTTGTCAAACAAACCTTTAGTAAATCAGTGAATAAAAAAAGAAAAAAAAAATAGGCAACACATTGCGAGCAGCGAGGGATGGGTCAGAGCTGCCATCAGCGCGGTATCTCCGCACCTCTCTAATCGCCGATGGGTCCTTCACTAACCACCACTTCTCTAAACTAGCGTCCCACGTCCTGCTGTTTTCGGTTGCTGATAACGTGGATCTTTTAATACGTATTTATTATGATGACGAACGCCATTGAATTTTTCCATAAAATTCTCAATTTAACATCAGTTCATCATGGTACTTATAGTGGTTTATTAGGATTCTTAATAATAGAGATGTCTATGGGCTTAATTATGTAGTTTTATATCCTGTTACCATCTTGACACTAATAAAATTAATAGCCTAGTTTACCTACTGGCAACCGGACAAACCGGTTCGGTTCTGGCATCTTGTGTGACTGCGAAATGCGATGTGGTTGCATAAATTATTTACTATTGTTCTTTATAACATTTCTAACCCTTTCCCTCCAATTTCTGTCCCGGAAACGATCAATTGCAATTGTCAATTTCGCTTGGTACGAATTGATTGTCTACCAGTACAATTGAAGCGGTTGACAATATAACTATTACTATAAATTGATGGCAATGGATCAATTGCGATTGATCGTTTCGGGATCCCTAACTTAAATATCATATTATGACCGATGCGCTCGATTTTTTGCAAAAGACTACTAGACCTTCATGCTCAAATTGGCCTCGTGTTTAACATGATCACGTTTTAAACCCGTGTGGTAAACTTTTTGGATTTGTTAAACTCCAAACATACACAAATATCGTGTTTAAAAGATACTACTGTTACACACGATTTTGTGGTAAGTTAGTAATAGTTACTTATGATATTAATAGTCACGAGTTTATAAATACCAATTTCCGCGCGTGTGTCATACAACGTTTTTCAACACTTTTGCTATTTCATTACATTGCAAGGTAATGAAATAAGCCATCAAAACATTTGAAGAGAATGATTGAGTATTTCTTCGAGTCTTCCATGATATAAAATTATTGTAAATCATTAAATAGCACTCACGATTTTGGCGGCTCTTTCAAGATATCAGGTGCAGTACTAATATCGGATTCCTCGCTTGAACTCATATTATTATTTTGTCAATATCAGTCGGAAAGTCGCAACAATCTTTGACATTTCTAATAAGAAAATGGCGCGAATTTGCAAATGGCGCCACGTGCACATGGTGAAAATTAGTACTACAGCTTTCGTCTCATTTTCTCTTTATAATAAAGTGAGATAAACGTATTGAGCAAAAGCGCTTCCAAGGAGGTTCGATCATTCAGGTTATTTATTCTCGTAATTTGAACCTCCTTGGTGGAATTCTTATAATATAATTTTTATGGTAATTAAAAAAAAACGTAAAGGATACGCACGGCGCTATACAACGAAGGGGGCGGTAAAACATGTACTTAGGTGAGAGTACCTATTTTACCGCCCGTTCAGTTGTTTGGTGCGTAATTTTTAACTTTCAAACAATGTATACAGGCTTCGTAAATGCATTTTTTGAGCAAATGTGTTGAAAAAAAACTAACCTTGTCCCATTGACGATGCCCGCCAAGTAGTTGCTGCGTTTATCCGTGATAAGCTTCCCGAAGTACGCATCATACAACACTGGCGCTTCTTGTGCCAACACAGATCCGAATGTCACATATAAAGATAGCAGGATTTTCCAGTCCATCGTGACACAAGCTAAAGTTTTAATTCATGTAACATTTATTTAGAAATAAAAGAGGTAAAGGCTGTTCTAGATTTTTGTATTTTTGTGAAGTGATCAAGTACACAACCATGTAGGTATTGATCGTGATTGAAAAATGACTGAAAACGTTAAAGTGTGAAAATTAAAGTAGGTATTTATATGATTAGAACAATTAAGATTCTTCAATTGCCTTGTAGTTTTTAGAGCAAAGTAATTATATTTTTAGCGTTGTAATGAGATTGTTGGCACGATCAGCCACACATAATGAGTAAGCAATCGGTATGATTGATTTAAAACCAAGAAACACGCTTAAGTTCTTCAAATCCAATTTTAGGGACACAACACAACACGTTATTTGAGACGTTTCATATTTTTAATGATTAATAAAAACAAAATGCAGGTGGGTGTCGAGTGTCAGTTTTGTTCATCATTCATCCTCTCAACATGACCAAACCAAGCTTTTAAATTTTTAGGGTTCTGTACCAAAATGGTAAAAAGGAACCCTTATGGTGAGACTAAGTATGTCTGTCTGTCTGTCTGTCTGTCACTGTGACACCTGGATATCTCAAGAACTACTAATGCTACCAACTTGAAATTTAGAATAGTTTTAGATGACGTTTGCCCAACTATTTGTTAAACAAGAAAGAATTTAAAAAAATTATATCTATTTTGCAAAAGGGACTGAAAGGGGGTCCTAAAAATTTGAAGTAGAGCTACTAGGACATGTGGGGTATCATATGAAAGAGCGCTGTTTGCATATTCTCAAACATTTTTTGTTTTTTTTTGAGGCAGCATCGTTTCCAACTTTTGTTGAAAAATGTAAAAAAAAAATACCGTTTCCCCCTCTTTATCTCCGAAGTTTGCATGGAAAAAATCTGAAATTATTCTATGTGATAGAAGTTTATGTAAAGATTACAGGAATTATAAAACGATGTCTCTAAATAGCGTACGGGACCCTCGGTGTGCGAGTCCGACTCGCTCTTGACCGGTTTTTGTTACTACATCTTCTTTTAAACTGCACCGTTGCCTTATTACATAATTTTTCAGCCTATCATTCATAGTCACGCCAGACATGCATTCCACAGCACTTATTCATAGTCACGCCAGACATGCATTCCACAGCACTTATTCTACTTTCATGCTTCTTTTGCCATACGGCCACACCCAAAATTCACTTTAATTCACCAGCACACCTTTGTAAACGCCTTTTTGGGCATCGACTGGTTGGTCACAATCGTGTGTGTCGCACCATTCAATTTATTTCCTCATTTACTACCCTTTCCACATCTTCATCAATCTTGCCATCCCTTGTAAACTGACTTCCCAAATATATAAACTCACTTACTTACTCCACACTCTTATCATTTATTTTTACATAACACACCGATACATCCTCATCTCTTTAAAACACTATGACCTTCGTCTTATTCACATTTATATTCATCCCTTTCCTCTTATATGCTTCATCCATCACATTCACCATTTCATAATACATACACTGATTTTTTTGTATGGGTTTAGGATGTTGATGGGACTTCCGCGCTTCTGCAGCGCTTCGCAGATGTTCGCGGAAGCCCGTGACGATGATTTTCATGGTATAATGAGAAAGAGGGCAGCGTCAATTATGGGTAGATTGCGCGGAAGCTCCAACAGCATCCTAAAAACATTATGTGATAAGGTGGACAGCCCCTTTATTAGGCACTGGATGCGGAGGCACGTGCCAACATGTTTGAGCCACGTAGGTATTAGTTGTTAAGTGAGTTTGTAAGTTTTACTAACATAGTTTTTAAGTTGTCGTTACTAATTATATGGAACATGTGTATTTTATGTGTGATCCGAAATAAATGAGAATATATATATATATATATAAACATTGTATATTTATTAAATTAGTTAAAACTGATTGTGAGAAAAAATTGTGGGGTCATTACAAATCTACGCACGAACACTGTCGCACACTTGTAAGGGTCTAGCGTAGTAGGTAATTCATCCATTTTGGTTTGTTTTGACTGTACAGCGGAAGTGTGATGGTAATTTACGTAGTTTTAATATTTTTTGGGATACAAACTACCTATATTGAAGATAAGATAAGATTCATTTATTTGTATAAACATGGTATATACATACAACAGCATGCAAGATGATAATAAATTACAATTAAGTCCAATCATGTTTAGCCTCATAATATATTGGCGTACAAATATTTTAGTCACATTAATTATAAAAAGAAATTAACCAAACTGCTATGTCAAACTTACAACTATATTATAATAAAATTAATGTCAGACAAGTTTTTCGACAAAAAATTCAGACACACACTGTAATATGCTTTCTGCGATAAAAACACTATCAACTGACGTTTGAACGCCTTGATATTTAGCTCCTTCAAACGTTAAGTAGCTTGTTAAATATAGTTGGAGCCATGCAGATGATACTTTTGCGCATGAGTGCAGAGCAGTGGTGGAGAGCAGTGGTGGCGCAGTGGTAACGGCCCCGACTTACGAGTAAGAGTGTAAATAATTTCATCACCACTGCTCTCAAAAACGGTGAAGGAAAACATCGTGAGGAAACCGGCATGTCTTAGAACCAACAATTCAAAGACATGTGACATCTACCAACCCGCACTGGGCCCGCGTGGTAGATTACAGCCCAGTCCCTCTCGAAGAGAGGAGGCCTGTGTCCCAGCAGTGGGAACATTATAGGCTGATTATGCTATGCTCATATCCCGTCTATTACGTGGGACAGCGTCCTGTAAGCGTGGAAGTAATTTGGGATTCGCTTTAACAAACATCGCAGTTTCGAGGATATACTCGTACAGGCACGGTAAAGTTAATATCTTGTATCTTGAAAATTACAGAAATCGATTTAGTAAACGATTCTGAACAAACTAATTTTATAATATGAATTTTAATTAAGTTACACATTGGTTTTTGTTTATACTAAACTCGAAAAGGGGTCATTGTACTCATCATTTTGAACAGTTTTTTCTATGGGACCAACCTTGAAATCGCGAATAAAAAATCAGCTGTTCCCTACATTTGTGTTCACTTAAATCGACAAAATGTATGGAACAGCTGATTTTTATTTCGCAATTTCAAAGTTGGTCCCATAGAAAAAACTGTTCAACATGATTGCATGAGCGATTAGTATTAGTAAACAAACCTGCAATAGGGTGAAAATCCAACCAGAAAACTAGTTTGCGTGATGCGTAAATTTAGACACGCGTGCAATGCAATAAAAATCGTGCAAGTAACTACTTAGAACAATGTAGCTGTTATAAACGCATAGTTTAATGTGTTTTTAAATATTTGATTATCAAAATCACATACAGGCAGCGTATTATTGTTTGAAAAAAATATATAATTGAAGGAGATACATCACAGACATTTGCTGAATTTAATATATTTTATAATGCTTGCTGCTTGTTTGCTGTAAATAGTGGAACAGGTGAGTTTGAACTCACGACCTTGTGTTCGCAAGTACACGCGTTAACCAATGGGCTATTGCTATTTAGATTCAATGGCGTAATAATTTATACCATAAAGATTGGATCATGAATTACTATATTCGCGAGTAAATGCCTGCAGAATGTAGGTAATAGTAAAAAAATAAATATTATAATGCAGTTAACTAAATTAGTATAGGTAGTACCGAGACATTCAAACTGTAAAAGAGGAAGATACCGTGAACTATTTTTAAATTCAGCCGTTGTCTAGCTGAATTTGTTAGGGTCGACACTTGCATATCATTATGCATAGGGTTCAGCGGCGAGGTGTAAAGAAGAATTGCAGTTTTGGTGTCGCTTAATTTCAGAAGCATTCATGAATGAATGTATAAGTATAATGAATGTATAGTATATGTATAAGTACATTATATGAAACAGTTACAGGGATTTACTTTGAATGCATTAGCTTTTTTTTCTAAGCTGTAAAAAGCACAAACAAATATTTTATTAAATTTGACTAACAAAACGCAATTATTTGCAATATCTAAACGCAGAACCTGGGACGGTAGCTATGGAGTTGCCATACTCACTAGAATAATAATATGGTATTTCTATTTCTATAATTTTATTATGCTAATCAGCAGGATTTTGGTGGTTTCATCGTTTAAACTATAGACATCAAAAGTGTCTAGGAATCAAGTACATTTTAACTATAAAAAAATATCCAATTAATATTTAAAAAATCTAGTCTTCCAGACTAGCTTCTTACTTTAATTCGTATGTTTAAGTTACAAAATATAGGGATATTTTGTAAAAACTAAAAATAATGCAATTTCTGCAATTTGTTGGAAATTAACCTAAATTAATATTGTCAATAAATGACACAAAAGGCAAACAAGGAATTTTTAAATTTTTATTGTAAAGAAAAAAAAAATCCTTGTGTTGCCTTTTTTGCCATTTAATTGACGAAATTAACTTATAATGTTCTTTCTAACAAGTCAAAAAGTTGTTGTGGGGCACGGCATCCATACGCGGCAGAGCTCTTCTTAGGAGCATATCACATGCGCGCTCAATTGGGTTGAGGTCTGGCGATTGAGCAGGTCATGGCAGAACGTTGATGCGAGCATAGGCCAGAGTGCGTGTTACGATTCTAGCCGTGTGTGGACGTGCATTGTCGTGCATTAGTCCTAACGAACCACCCAACCGGCTTAGCAAAGAGATGATCACATCTGAAACAATCCTCTCCGCATAAATCTGAGCATTGAAGTTGCCCCTGATCCAAACGAGATCGGTTTTTCCACCGATCCAAATACCGGCACAAACTATTATTGTTCCTTCTCCGTATGAATGAACTTCCTGCCAAAATTTCAAACGTTCTCGACGTCTAGAAGTCCTCCAAACAAGAGTACGTCTTGTATCCGGCCTCATACTGAAATGAGATTCATCGGAAAAGCAAACAGAACGCCAGTCTTCTTCCTCCCAATTTCTGTGTTCGCGAGCCCATTGTAATCGGACCCTACGAATACGAGGTGCTGTAGGTGGAACTCTCAGCGGCCTTTGGGAACGCAGACTCACTTCATGTAAACGATTTCGGATGGTTTGGTCGCTTTTCAGCAAGCCTGAACAGCTGTGGAGCCTCGTAGCCAACATCGTGGCGGTCATGGTACGATTCCGTCGAGCAGTATTTTGGATGTACCGGTCCTGTCTGCGAGTGGTGATGCGAGATCGTCGTCCATGTCGCTCGGCCACACTGCCCGTGATATGATAGCGTGTCCAGAGGCGGTTTATGATGCTCTGTGTAGTGTCAAGAGTGACAGCCACAGTAAGTTGCCTGGAACCAGCTTGCAACATTCCGACGGCTGTCATCATCTCTTCTCGTGTCAAATGATGTCATCGCTCCATATCGATGCAATTTTTTTAGTTCCGATGCAAATCTTGTAATGGTTTTGTAAAAACGCTATTAAACTCTTAAGGGATCCTGATTGACAGTTAATTTTCAATGTTTTATCAAAATTTAAAGAAAATTCTTTATTCAAATAGTGAAATTCACTAAAAAGAATCAATTAAGACTCAAAAAAGTTAAAATAATAATCTCAATTGCGGCGATACTCTAAAACGTACTTGATCCCTAGTCACTTTTGATGTATGTAGTATAAATAAATAATAGTCTTTACTGAATTTAACACCATCAATCGTCAAGTAGCAGAACCAAAAATATGCTATCACTACACAAACAAAATTTTCAATGTTTTACAGAAATAAACTCAACTGTTTTAGGTACTATCATTCTTAAATTATTATAGAAAATATAAAGAATTGAATGCAATATAATAATAATAATTTATTTAATAATTAGTGCCTTCTATTAAACTAAAGCTGAAATATTTTTAATTACAGGTGCAAGTAATGATGGTTTGGAATTAGAATGTTAGGTAGCGACCCGCCCGATCTAGGTTTATTCAAATCTGTGTTTCAGGCCATCACTTTACATTTCAATTACATTGTGATATTTTTTTCAATAAAAATGACATAAATTAATCTATTAACAACTGTGAGAAAAAGAATATTGATACATACCTACCGAATATTGATAATACCTTAATTTAGCCTACGTAAAATATACAAAAGTATTACTATAGTGTACTTACGAGGGAATAAATTATCATCATGACAAAATTTGTAGAAGTTTTTCTTTGTCTGTGTAATTGAGTATCGCCAAATATTCTGACAACCTTGTACTACAATTTTTATAGCTTACACTTTTTTATGGCTTAGTACCTTGTTGAGCCTAATAAACAGAAAAAATCTTAAAAATACATATAATCGATTAGCAAACGCATGTTTAATTTGAGGCTTTATACAAACCAAGTCGTTCCTTCTCTTGTCGGAAGGTACTGGTTCAAAAGGAATGTGCTGCAGTGTGCTGGTATACCTTAGAGAATGTGAGAGAAGGCAATGCTCGCAGCAGCTCTCGACCCAGTCACATAGGACAGCTGCGAAAAAAAAAAAAAAGGTGAATATTAAATAAAATATGCAATTTCACTCCAAAATTGACAACTTGTTAATTACTGAGATAGGAATCAATTTTCACTTCTTGAGTCCTATTAGTCAAGTAGTCCTTAAAAATATGAAGAAGTTTTCCCCAGATATCGATGGACTCAAGTTTTAGGATTTAGGAGTAACCTCCTGTAAAGTCCACTAGGTCTAACGACCTAGTGGACTTTTAGTTGCCTTGATTCCAATCGTGTTTTATTATTTATTTGAAACGAAGTTCCTGGGGGCCTAAAATGGACGCTTCTGCAGCATCATAATATGATCTACGTACAATTCATATCCCGCAATTCATCTGTTTGACAGTTGTATATGGAGTTTCGTAAAATGGTCCACAAATTAAGAATTGCTATAGTGAAGTCTAATGTCAAATAGCAGCTGATAAACAGACGAATTGCGGGCTGTATGAATTGCGGGCTGTATGAATTGCGGGCTGTATGAATTGCACGCATGATTCTGCCAAAGCGTCCACTTTAGGCCCCCTGAACGCACGTTAAACTCTGCAGTCTGCACAGTTGGCGAATGAGAGCTATTACGAGATATTTACGCATTTGTTAAAATTAAATTACTTCCTTACTTGTAGAAAAAGGCAGAAAAATGGTCTATTTAGGGTTCTGTAGTCAACAAGGGACACAGTTATAGTTTCGCCAAGTCCGTCTGTCTGTCTGCGGCTTAGCTCAGAGACTCTTAGTTCTGGAAAGCTGTTATTTGGCATGGGTCGACAAACTGGTAAAATCAATCTTTGAAACATATTTTTATTATTGTATACATATTATATAATGCACGTAAAGTGGGGATGATATTTTTTTCTCGTCTATGGTGTGGCGTGTTTTTGGATAAGCCGTTCAAAAATCGATTCAGGGATGTTTGCCAGCTAAATTATTGTTTTTGGATATATGAAAAAAAAATCGGTCGGGGTAGTATATAATATGTATATGGAAGATAATTGCATAAAATAACTAACAACTATGACGAATTGGAAAGATAGTGTTCTTTCACTCTTCTATTAAATACAAGTTTGGTCTTGGGATAAATTCATCCCAACTACGGAACCTTTCATTGTGCGTAGTCCGACATGTACTTAACCGGTTTTTTTATTTTCTCATCTTAGAACAAAGTCCCTACCCAATATTGACCTTCTAGATTCCAACAAATTGTGCCATAATATAATTCAGTTAAAACGTTGCACTTTCTACTTTCCAGTCTAGTAACCCTACGTATTAGCGGAAACGGGAAAACGTCGGTACTTTCCGCTGCCCGTCGGATTTTTCCGTCACGGTGTCGGATCGAGTTATGAGGATATTGAAAGGAATATTATACTCATCACGTGTATCTTTGTCGGAGTGGAAATATTTTGAATCGAACTGTTTTCTTACCTACTTAAGTTTTCGATTTTGCCATTTTTAGGGTTCCGTACCCAAAGGGTAAAACATGAACCCTATTACTAAGGCTCCGCCGTCTGTCTGTCTGTCCGTCTGTCGCCAGGCTGTATCTCATGAACCGTGATAGTTAGACGGTTAAAATGCACTTTCACTGATGATGTATTTCTGTTGTCGCTATAACAACAAATACTAAAAAGCAGAATAAAATAAATATTTAAGGGGGGCTCCCATACAACAAACGTGATTTTTTTGCTCAATTTTGCTGTATATTGATAACGGTAACAGGTAGACGCTTGAAATATTCACAGAATATTTAATTATATATTCACTTTAAAAATAAATAATTAGATTAAAATAAAACAAATATTTAAAGGGGGCTCCCATACCACAAACGTGTTTTTTTTTTTGCCATTTTATAGATAATGGTACGGAACACTTCGTGCGCGAGTCCGGCTCGCACTTGGCTGGTTTTTTTTTTGGGTCACCACTTTCAGCTGCTTTTGTTTTGATAAAATTTGTGTGAATCCTGCTCAATGAGAAATACCTAGAAACCTGACAATGCTCGGCCAACCCAATACAGTAATGCATTCAGGATGCTGCTGAGGCTCCCTCCGTTTTGCAGCGCGTCCGCTATGATCATGGAGGCACGCACAGATGGTTTCGCGGCAATTCTAGGCAAGAAGGCGGCGTCACTGGTGCACGGAGTGCGTGTGAGAAGCAACAGTATCAGCAAACATTGTATGCATTTATTCTTCGTGTCCAGTACAACAACGCCTTCCGGGTGTTGTTGGGGCTACCAAGATTCTGTAGCGCGTCAGCCATGTTTGCTGAATCTACTACCGATAGTTTTTCAGCAATCATGAGGAAAAGAACGGCATCATTGTTACGCAGGATTCGCGGGAGTGCCAATGGCATCCTGAAGGTGATTAGGCTGGAAGGGGAATACGCTGGACGGCGTTTTCCTGGAGTATTGGACCCGTATGCATAGCTACGGGTCTGATAATGCAGGAAAATACATGAATTGATGGTATAAATGTAGGTTTATTTTATTTTATTGTATTTTTAATTAAATGTGAGTACTAACATAGTTACGTAAGTTGTATCACTAACAAAGATCTATGGAGCAAGTTTCCGAAATAAAAGTTTTATTATATATTATTATTATTTATGTGTAAACTAACATTTAAGTTTTAAACCCGATTTTAATAACAAAATGGACCATGTTACTTATCTAATAATTTTTTTTTTCTTTTTTTAAACGTTGCCCCACACTAGGAATTTCTCCTGTATCGTGGGTGCGTTTACAAACATTGAAATTCACATACACAAACAGCCAGACCCGAAACAACTACTTGTAGGTCATACAAATATTTGTTCCGTGCGGGAATCGAACCCGCGACACTTTTGCGTGTGTTAAGTGATAACGGGCTCAATTAATTAACATGGTATCATAAATAAGTTTGTTAACCCAAAACCCTATTATAAACCTAACAGCAACTATTTAAAACATTACGTGTATTTTGACGTTTATAGAAAACAATAATTATAATTACTAAACCCGACGTCTAAAGGCTTCTACAGACCGGCGCGACTCACGACGCGACACATAGGCACTGCTCATCACGCGACACGCGTGGCCTATGTGTCGCGCTGGTCTGTAGAAGCCTTAAACCCAAATACACCTACACGTTTATTTTCCTTTAAACCAAAAATCTCCTAAAAAGGTTTGACACGTGTATGTGCTTAATTTTACTGTTTTGTGACTTTTTACCTCGTATATCAATCGGGCCATTAGGAAAATGATCACTGAATAGTGCTTAGAATTTATGTATTTAATTGATTGCCTGTGATGTTTGGGCACGTGGAGTATTTGCTTTGTTGTATAAGTAGACAGGCAGACGGGATAACGACCTACAAACACAAATTGGTGTGCAAATATAGACCAGACCTACTTAATATTTGCACGCCACACATGGCAGAATATTCGTGTGGTGCCTTACACTAAGAATAGTGCCTCGTATTTTCTTCTCGTGGGTATCATATGGAGGTATTCACTAGAAGATCTCTATCCTGTAATAAATGTACCTGTACATTTAACCCCCACACGAATAATTGACTAAAGGAAAACATAACATAATGCTTTAATTTATTTATTACTGAACTTCTTAGATCTAAAGTAAGAAAATTGTGACTTAAAACGATGAATACCTTACATCGCATCGTTTGATCGCACCTATGATATTCACGTCAATCGCATTTACAGGAAGGAAGGCCGGATATTGCGGCACGCGAACTGACGAAATATCTTGTTCCACGTGTCACTTCGACATTCATAGCTTGTTCCTGAATATTGACATATTTGATATGTAGGTGGGTATGCAAGATCAGACTTATTTGTTTTTATGGAGTCGGTTTTTATAGTCTCGTAAAGTCAGGGATTATAATTCTTTAGCATAATATGACTACCAACTTAAATTACACGTATATTCAAATCACAACAAATTCTTTGTCAGTTACATGAAATGGCATACCACGGCAAATTAGCGTAGTCTGATAATTTGACAAACAATTGATTTCCTTGACTTTAGAACCAACAGTTAATAATAATAATAATTTTTATTGTTCCAATAACAGTTACATAATTAACCAACTACGGTTCCGCAAGCCTGATTAAATATTTGAACAGTCAAATAAATGCTATCTGGCAACCTGAGAGATAACCAAATCGATATAAATAAAAAGACAAGTCCTGACTGACTGACTGACTCATCAACACCCAGCACTAACCCTTGGACCCCTTGGGGGGGGGGGGACTGGGATCGTCATTTTTGTAGTTAAAACCATGAAAGTGGGCAAAATGGGCAGGCACTGGTCCTAACGGACCCCGTCAGTTTGTGCTGACATCTCTTTAAGGCGCGCGTGGAACTCAACGCGCCGTCGACCCGGGCCTGGTCCTTATCGGACGGCGAGGTACCCATCGCTCACCGTCCGCAAGCCCGCACCTACGCTGGCCGGGAATCGGCCTGTGACTCCCGACGCCCGGGGCGTCTCCCGCGGTGACTAGGGGCGTAAGGGCGCGAATTTTGCCTCTCCCTCACGCGGACTTTGCCTCGAGATCCCATGGCGGTAATCCGTTTGTTTTTATATCCCACTATAATGGTGGTAGCCATGGTGGCAAGGAGGCTCGCTGCCTGGTAAATCAGCCCCTGAGGGCGTAAAATAGGGGATGAAATTATAAATGGGAAACCCGTTAGTTTTGGTTGGTAATTAATAATTACATGTATCAGCGTTTTTGAAAAATCATCCCAGAAGAGGGTAAAATAGGGGATGAAAAATTTGTATAGGAAACCCGTAAATTTTTAAGGTAACCCATAAAATTGGTATTAAGCCTTTAGGCGTTTGTGTAAAATCATCCCATATGCGGTTAAAAACCCTTACTAACTCATAATCATTCAGTCCAACTTTTGCTATCGCCATAAACACCTTAGTAGTTCTGAGAACAATAACTTTACTAAGGGATCCAATGAGTATTAATATTTAAATTTTCCGTATATCCGTAACTGAAAACAGCAGGAATTGATCTTAGAGGGGCCTGCTTCTCACACGGCCAGTTTTACGTGGCCTGCTCCAGATTGAGCTCATCTAGCAGCCTGGTTAAGTTAGCACCTGAGGGCAGAGTCCTATCCCCCTGTGAATAACAACGTAAGTAATAGCGTAATTTTAATTATTTAGGTAACTAGTTACCTAAATAACAAAATTGAGCCGTCACGGGACGACTGGCAGATGTGAAATATCGCACTACACACACATTTACACATTACTGCATATAGACTGTATAAGTGTATACTTAGTGGCCGATCGCCACGCGGCATGCGTCGCCCCGCCAGCAATCGGTTTTACGTGCGCCTATAGACATTAATTCAAATCCTTAACTTTAACATTTTTTTTATAAGTATTTAAATTTCCGTTTAACAGTTGCCTTCAAATTTGGCATTCAAGTAGGTAATTTTCCGTTCCGTTATGTATTCCGTTACTATTGTTAGATTTTAGGATTTGTTATCCTCCAGCAATCTTATATCAATCCGCGCGCCGCACCTGGGATACTATAATAAGCAGTGTGAGAAGACATTGTTTACCTGGACTAACTCACAGGTACTTTTAATCCCGGTAGTGCGTTCCCGTGGGATATTTTCCGACATCCACGCGGGCGAAGCCGCGGGAAAAAGCTAGTTAAGTATATACATAGGTTTTTAGAAACCCGATTTAAGGTAATATGCCCAATTCACTCATATCTATACCGTTAAGCGAAAAAACACGTAACACGGTATTATTTCCTTAACAATTCAATTCACAAGTACCTACTTAGCTGCTACCTAAAAGCCTTTCCAACCGCCACCTTGTCCCAAAAACCTGCTAAAAACTCTTTCAAAAGAAAAATGTGCGATCCGGCCAACAAAAGCACGCGTTTTTCAATTCTTTTTTGTTGGAATCGCACAGTTGGTTCCGCACGGGAACGTACGGGTTGGTACAGGAACGTGTCACTACGCACGGTTTGAATCGGGAACACGAGGCGTCACAGTGTGTCATGGAATGATGCCTGCTCACATGGAAATCAAAATAGATTCATGTGTGTGAAAACATGGTATTATTCAGGTCAAAGCAATTTATAATGAAAGAAATACGCAAAGCTGAATTTAAGCTAGTTTAAGTTGAAGAAAAGCCAACATCAATCGCTACAAATTATTTGTAAAGAAGAATTATGTAGGACAACGCCGATTTTAGAGCTACTAATACTCGTACATGCACACACAACTCAAAAAAATGCTGGCAAAAATGTGGGAACCTCTGCTTACCGCTTTGGTTTTATGAATACGTGGCGATTTTGTCCCTAATTACTACCCGTAGATGCAAAGGAACAATATTTTTTTTAATCAAAAAGCAAGCTTTTCCCCCCCGGACCTCTGAGGAGCTCAGACGCTTTTACGGAGACCCGCTGTGTTAATTAAATTCAATTTTTAAATAAAATTTTGGCAATTAAATCGAATAAAAAAATAGGAGTTCATCACCTTGGAGGAGATCTTATTTAGCACAAACATCGTAGTCTGTCATTGAAGTGACGTACCGCTCCAGCTCCACCTGCACTGCCCCCGCCCACTGCAGCCGGCAGCCCGCCTCCTGGGGCGTGACGAAGTTCGGCCAATTAGCTGCGCACGCGCAAGTCCACGGCTACGCATCGCTACCACAGCTAGGAGGTACGTACCAGTGCTCCTGGTATTTCGTTATCAATCTATCGCACGGCTCATCGACACCTCTAGTACAGCGCTTGTATCCTGATACTTAATTCAACGATACAATGATGCCGCTTAGACGTACCCCACCGAAACAGCAGATACTCTCGGAGACCGACTCTGAGAGCGTTGAGGGAAGCGTGTCGGATATGCAAAATACTGATGACCGGGGTAACATAAATATGAGGCGCACGTTGAAACGTAAACAACAAGAAAATGAGCTTACTAATTTTATGCAAGAGGTACGCGATTCTTTCGCGAAGTTCTCGGAGGAGCATAATTTAAAATTACAAAGCTTAGAATCGTCTTTAGCAGAAATAAAAATCCAGAATGACAGTATTAATACGTCTATGCAGGCCTTGTCCTCCAACTATGGCGTCATTCTTAAAGAATTAGAAAGCCTCAAGTTTGAACGTAAGGAACACTTGGCTTATATTGGCTCCCTGGAAAATAAAATAGAAAACCTTGAAAAACAGTCTTGTTCGGCAAAGATACAATTGAGAAACATTCCAAAATTACAAAACGAGTCGAAAGCTGAGCTGTGTAATGTGGTGAATAAAATCGGAAATGTTCTCAATCTTCAATTACAAACTTCGGACATTAAAGACATTTATCGTCCGTTTGTAAAACCGAACGTATTGAAACCGATTGTCGTTGAATTCACTTCAGTTCTTACAAAAGAAAGTGTCCTAAACAGGGTTAAAAAACTAACTCAAGCAGAGAAGACCGAGAAGTTAAATACTACCTTAGTCGGCCTTGATAGCCCCCAGAAACCGATATTTATATCTGACTGCTTAACACCAAAGGGCAGGCGACTGTTTTTCTTGGCGCGCGATTTTACAACGACGTATAAATACACCTACTGCTGGACGTCCTATGGAAAAATTTATTTGCGAAAGAAAGAGGGTATGCTGCACATCCGTATTAACGAAGAAAAAGATCTCGATAAGCTTAAGAATGAACAGAAGGCCACAGAATGACTATGTCTATATTATTATGTTATCTCTGATCAATCTCAATCCTTAAGTTCTCATTTATCCCTAGGTTTTTTATTATTGCATGTTAATTACATAAAAAATACTTTTTTTTTCCTGAATACTGTAATTCACCGAACATTCGAACACTTCATACTAATACATAGCTACTTTAAATACTGCCATAACTACAAAATACGTACTTTTACTTTTGTTCTTAATTCTTTAACGCCTAAAATAATTCTTAAAAGGCATAAAATAGTTACATCCTGTTGGAAAACGTATAGCAATGACGACGTAAATATTCTTGCTCGACTACTGAATAACACTATCTCATTTTTTGTCTATAAAAATTCTAAGTTACATTTAGTTGATCCTCTGCCTAAATATGCTATCAAAAATGCTTGATATTGCTACGGAAATTGATGGAATATCAGTGTCAAATTCAGTTACGTGTCATGTTGAGGATTGCAAAAGGTCGATTCCTTGCCCGAATGACTGTTTGACTGTTGTTACCCAAAATATACGCAGTTTGTCTCGAAATTTTCGGCGACTGGGTATCGGCTGTGACATTATTATTCTGACAGAGTGCTGGTTATCCTGTAACCCTGTCTCGATGGAAATAATCGATTCTCTTCAAATAATTTTGCCAATCAAAATGACGGAGTTACAGTTTTTCATAAAAAAGTATCGATGCTATTTGTGAGGAGCCGCCTTGCCAAGACTGTAATGGCCCGTCGTCAAAATCGGCTCCCAAACTGAAATAGTGGCAATTTATAGATCTCCTTCAAATCGAAACACGGATGCTTTTCTTTTATCTCTCAATAACATCTTAACTAGTCTCAGTACCTATAAGAATATCTCTGTCATTGGAGATATCAACTTAAACATCTGTCTTGAAGGCCAATGCCCTAAATCCTTAGAGTACTTAAATCTATGTGCATACCACGGTATCTTACCTGCCCATACCCTGCCCACGAGAAATGGCAAAACATGTCTTGATCACGTGATGCTTAAAACGCAATGTCAGGCGCTCACTGCTGTATTGCAGTCAACAATTACTGATCATCAGGCTGTTTTGCTATGTCTTCATCGCAAGCAGGCAAGAACATTTGCCCACGTCTCCTTCAACAAAATAAATGTTGAAAAATTAAACTATAATTTATCCCAAATTAATTGGCAACCGGTCTACTCCACATTTGACGCAAATATTGCCATGGAATTTTTCATTACAACTATTCAGCATGAAATTACAGCAAACACTACCATCCTAAAATTATCGAACCGTAACAGAATTATTAAACCATGGATTACCCCAGGACGGTCACAGGTCACGGTGTCTCATGCAACGGATCAGCGTTGCATGAGACACCGTGACAGATTGCATAAAAAGTTACGAATGTCACCTGAAAACAGCACATTTAAAATTATTTACGCAAGGTACCGAAATTTCTGTAACCGTCTACTAAAGAAAGTTAAAACATCGTACGAAAGAAACCTATTGAAAACTGCGGGCACTGATAACAAAAAAATATGGGACAATAAAAACTATTACCAACACTAAAAAGACAAAAAACACCGCGACAGAATTAATTAATGCATGCAACGCAAGAGAGTCGGTAGGAAAAGTGAATGATTTCTTTGTCAGTGTGGGCAAAGACTTAGCTGATAGTACTACAAACTGTGCAAATCCAGAGCATTTTCATTTCGCAACTGAAAACACAAAGCACTGTTTAAAATCTTTCGCCTTATTGGACACAGACAGATGAGGCGGAGGTAGAGAGTTTGATAATGGGTTTTAAAAATATCTGTTCCGTTGGTTGGGACTCTATACCAAATAGCCTTCTTAAAGAAAATAAACACATACTTGTGCCCCTTTTAACGCATCTTTTTAATACTTGTTTATCACAAGGTGTTTTCCCGGCGGTTCTGAAGAAGTCAGTGGTGCATCCGATACATAAATCCGGAGATAAAGACCGCATCACCAACTATAGGCCTATCTCTATTTTGCCCTCTATCTCCAAGCTCCTAGAACGCATCCTCAATAAAAGGCTCACAAGCTACCTAGAAACAAATAATCACCTTTCTTGCAATCAATTTGGTTTCCGAGCTGGCAAGTCTACAAGTGATGCAGCCCATGAGCTTGTGGATTACTTGTTAGAAAATTTTGATGCGGGCAAAAAGACTTTGGGCATTTTCTTGGATTTGGCCAAAGCCTTTGACACGGTCTCCGTGCCATTGCTTTTACAAAAACTGGAGCGAATAGGCGTTAGGAGAGACCAACTCCAAATATTTAAAGACTACCTTTCTGATCGCACACAATATGTGAAAATAAATGGTTACATAAGCAGTGACTTACTAGTCTCCTTCGGTGTCCCTCAGGGTAGTATTTTGGGTCCAAGTCTATTCCTCGTCTATTTAAATGACCTTTGTGAGCTAAATCTTGCTGGAGGTCAAATAATATCGTACGCGGACGATACGGTGCTGATACTTGGGAGAATGTGTATAAAAGTGCACAGCATGGTTTTAATATAGTAAGCCACTGGCTGCAGAAAAATATTCTCACTCTTAATGCAGGTAAAACTCAATATCTTACCTTTTCTATGCGTAACCGTAATTGCCCTCCTTCAAATCTCTCAATAATAGCACACAATTGCTGTAATGATGTAAGCTGTTCTTGCCCTGCCCTAATTAAAGTGGACAAAATAAAATATTTGGGACTGATTATTGATAATAATCTATCATTTCGACCTCATATAGACATGGTTACTTCTAGGGTAAGAAAACTGATATTTGTTTTCAAAAATCTAAGAAATGCAGCTGAACCTAAATTAATTAAGCAAGTATACCTAGCACTTGGCCAATCAGTTCTGCAATATTGTATTTCTGTATGGGGAGGCACGTCAAAAACTATACTCAAACCATTAGAAGTTGCACAGAAAGCAATACTCAAGGTCAGCACTTTCCGGCCCTATCTGTTTTCAACATACCTTTTGTATCAGTCCTGTGAAGTTCTCATCGTCCGGCAGCTCTTTGTCCTGCACGCAGTCTTGTATGCTAATACAGAGTATAACAAGTCCTCTTATTTATCTATGCGCAGACGAAAGGTCATTACATACAATGATCCACCGACCTTTAAACACCCATACGTTCGCAAGTACTATTGTTTCCTAGGCTCTTTTCTGTATGATAGACTAAATAAGCTTGTCGATATACACCCCTTAAATAGGAACAAGTGTAAACTTATGGTAGTAGACTACATTCGCAAGCTAAACTACAATGAGACCGAAAACCTGTTGTATATAGTTAAGTAGCTTACAATAATACTCACCCTCCTACACACATCCACTCATTTACACTCTACTCACCGGAGGCCGTCACTATACAACTAATTTAAGATTGTTCTATTAATTTTGTCATTTCCGTTTTTTTAATATTATTTTATCTCTATGTTTAATGTGTTATAGATTTGTATAGAGGTCAAATAAAGTTTTATTTCTAGTGTCGCCTACAACAGGGGAAGAGCGCTGATGTCTGAAATACAGATATTTTATATCTAGTTCGGGCACAGTTCAATATCACATCATTGAATAAAAGTGTAATGTAATATATCACTTTAATATTTAAATGTCTGTATGTTTTTGAACAAATAAATTATTCTTATTCTTATTCTTATAATGTGAAAAAATCCTGTAACAGGAAAATGTTTATATATCCAAATTATAATTGCGGTAAGATGGCCGATTTCCTCCCCATTGCCTCAACAATGAATCGTTCCCCGAACTCAATTTGCGTGCTATCAAGTGGTAAAGGGTTCTAATCGATGCTTATACATTTCGTATACGAGTAAGTATTATTCGATGTTTAGCTTATTTTGGCAAAGAAAAATGTGGTACAATGAGGCATACCACACGACACATATTAAGGAGGTATAGAATAATATAAAAAAATAGATGTAAGTACACTTGCAACGTTTGTGATTTATATTTTAAGTGTCTCTCGATCCTCAATGTGGGCAAGAAACTAACCGAGGTGAAATTGATTGCCTTACTGGTCAGGCCATAGTTATGTCTACCACACCAGCCTGTTTGTATCACTGCAGTACCTCTTCTCATACAGAAAAGGTAATCAGCACGCTTGCTCAGTGTAGGAAGGCGATTTCATACCAACGTTCTCTATGGGAACAAAACTAAAATCGTAAAAGAAATCAGCCTTAACTCGACAAAATGTAGGGAACAGCTGTTTTTTATGCGATTTTAGTGGTTCATATAAATGTTCAACAGCCCCTGAAGAGATTTTCAGATATTTTAACTACAATGACCTTGTAGAAAAAAGAAAACGTCGTGAAGACCAGGGTGTCTACTCCGAACCGTTAATCCGAAGTATCGGCCGAATGTTAGGCCGTTTTATTGCTTCCATAGTTTCCTTTTTTGACTTTGAATCCTTACCCCAATTAAAGTCACATTTTTGACTTTGGCTTATCTCTTTGACTGTCGTATTTTTTTTTCACCGTAGTCGCAGCCATAGTTAGCCGGAGTCAAGCAACGGCCGAACATTCGGCCGATACTTCAAATTTATGTTCGGAGTAGACCCCCAGATTCCTTCCAGATGTCTATGATTAACAAGTTTATAGTGTCTGTGTGCTCTAACCATAACTATTACCTAAGTTCCACACATGTTCTACATATAATGAAAGCTTGAACGATGTAATATGTGCATCAGAGTCCGAAGCCCAAACACACCATAGGGCATTACGAACGAACTACTAAGGGGCCGGGCACAGCTGTGATCGCATTAACCATGCGGTAATAGTATAGCATAGCATCTGAGTGTGTCATGATCACGGACTAAGGCATTATGCCTACGTACATTTGGACACTGCGGATTAACTAACTATGATATTGACAAGGGATATTCATAAGGGAAGTAATAATAAAATAATGGGAAGAACAGGACTGGTCGCTATGGCGTTGCTTGGGGGGACGATTAAGAAGATCATAATCAAGGCGTTTGACCGGTATTGGTATATTACTGGTGATGGTATTGGGTGGGAATGAGGCAATCGGGTATTAGAAAAGATTGTGCACTCAGACATCGAAACCGGCAATACCAAGGAGATTTCTCTGATAGCAAGCTCAAATGCCAAGTTCAAACGTCGCATGTGCCAAAAACCATTAAACAACTCTTCACAGCAATTTTCCCGCAGATTACGTGTCGTTATCGTCAAAATATCTTTCAGAATCCACAATTGTACCTTAAGTTATCCGCTCCCAGCTGAAGTAACCCTCCATAACTTATCCGCTAACAAGAAAATCCATGCTAACCAGACCGCCGACGATCCCAACTTCCTAAAACATCACACTTATCATCACTTGCTAGAAAAAGACACCACTATCTGGGAATATCTCCGTCTTCATCTTACACAGAACAATGATCTTAACTCGACTGGAGTTCTATCAGAAAGGATTAATATTCCATCAGAGAGAAGTACTTCCAGTAGAAATGCAATATCGCTCGGGAGCGGGGAGCGTCGACAAACAATTAAAGTAAGGTATAAAAAACGGCTCTGGCCCGTCAGAACGATAAGAATCTTGTTATTAAATTGAAAAACGGGTGACGAGTTCGGGTTCAGAAGACTTCAGTGCTATTTAACAATCGTGTTTTTGTTATGATATGAAAAAAAACTGGCCAAGTCCGTGTCGGATCACGCACAATAAAGGGTTCCGTAGTTGAGATTAATTTATCCCAAGAACAAACTTAACATTGTTGCTGAAAATCATGATCCCCATACATTCCAACTGCAAATGTAAGTTTGTACGCACAATATTGAGTGATTTACCATGTTATTTTAAGATAACATGTAGCGGCATCAAATTCGCCACATGCGAACTACGCGTCACACTGACGTCACGCAAATCCTGCATCGCGCAAGCAGAGTTTACCACGCAACTAGCATGTATACAACATCCTGACATCAACCGTCGGGCAGTTGCCCACCAGACATGACACCCGTCTGGTCGGAGGATCCTCCCTTTTCTATAGTGGATGAGTGAACTTTACACCCTGTTCCTCATGCCTCTAAAAACAGACTTCTTATAGGATTTCCTGTAATCTAGAAGTAAAAAACTATTTTCTGTATTTTTATCAAAATTGTATGCTCACTAGTTTCGGAGATAAGCGGTGATAATTATTCATCTATTTTCTTAAATAATTTCAAAAGTATGAATTTTAAAATTATAAAAAAAATAATGTAATCCTTAAAACAAGCCCTTTCATCTGATATATCACACGGTACAGTCAGTAAAACTTTATTTTTAAATTTTCTAAGCCCACAGAAGTGACCTCCATGTTCAAAATTTATTTATTTACGAAACCGTATTTGGGTCACAGAAGTTCATATGCGTACCTAATTTCAACTTAATCGGTCTAGTAGATTCGGAGCAAATCAGCTGTGACTGACGGGCATACAGACAGACACACGAGTGATCCTATAAGGGTTCCTTTTTTCCTTTTGAGTTACGGAACCCTAAAAAGAAAGAAACAAAGAAAGAAAAATTGTTTGTTCTGCACAAACAGGGCACACTTTACAAAAATAAAGAATAAAATAAAAATTGACAATATGAGATCAGATTTAATTCTCGTAACGGAAATACGTAGGATAGAGTGGCTATGAAAACGCTAATGTGTTAAGAAGGGGTTTTGGCTTTGTTGTTTTTGCGGTAATCTATATTAGATATTATGCATGCTTACACTTTTACATGACTTTTTTACCTACATGTCAGCCGAAAAAGTTTAACACCATACTGCGATCGCCAACCCGCCTGCCAAGCGTGGCGATTATGGCAACCCCCCCCCCCCCCTCCTTTTGGGGGAGGTCTATGTCCAGCAGTGGACATCTTTCGGCTGGAATGATGATGATGACTTTTGAAGCACAATAAAGAAGGCTCTGAAAGATTTGCAACGCGTCGACAAGGCGATCAAACGAAATACTGCGACTGGTTCCGTGTGAACCCGCTCTTATCGACGGAACAGTCCTGACAAACTGTGGAATCGAAAGAAACGCTCGCTCTTGGAACTTTCTGGAGTTACGAAAGAAGAAATGTGCATTATGCAACCATCTAAAGCAGCGTTTCATTTACCTATAGGTAAAGTCAGAGAAATTAATTGTTTATCAAATTGACTACCAACTTAAATAAATTGTCCCTAAATTAAATGCATCAAACAGCTTTGACAGTTACATGAAATGCGTAAATCACAGCAAATTGCCGAAGTGTGTCATTTGCTAAACAAAATTTTTTGGCAAACATTTAAGTGAAGTGAAAACAACATTGTTCAGAAAGAAAGAAAGAAAGAAAGATAATTTATTTGTCAAACATGCGTATACATAAACTGACAAGGCAGACATGCAAGGTATTGAGTTAATATTTTGTTGTGAGCGTCCATGTTTTGCCAATAGCGGCGTACAAATTGTATAAGTTGTAAGTAATTAGTTAACAATTTCATTTAATTGGATTAACATTCATAATCATTTCATTAATAATTTATGTCAAGATTTAAAGTATATTATGGTGAAAAATAAATTAAATTATGTCCAGTATATATACATAATTATCAAATAGTATCATTATAATCATTTCATGTCACGTCATTTTAAATTCATTAGAAAATACGTAAGAAATAAACAATAAAAATAGATGTCTCGATTTTAAAGTCCAAAATAAATTAAATTAACTATGTCCACTATAATTAACTGTGTTCACATTATAAAATTGTATTTTTAACCATCTACATTAGAGGTCGGAATAGAAAAGTCCTTTTCCTCCAAAAAATGTAAAATAGTGTAATATGCTTTATTAATTAAAAAAATTCTCAGCTTATTTTTGAAAGGTGACAGGGGCAGTTCTCTCCAACTTTTAGGCAATTTATTAAATATCATCGGAGCCATACAGAAAATACTTTTGCGCATGAGTGATGTTCTCGCAGCATGAGAGCATATCCTACTGTTGTCACGCCTGTTACGTGGTACAACTTCATTTAATTGTTTAAATCGGTGTGGATTCGTTTTTACAAATACAGCTACCTCTAAAATGTAAAGACATGGCAACGTAAGTATTTTATATTTTTTAAAGTACGGCACGCAACTATCGGTAGGTTTAATTTTAAACATTGAACGGACGCATCTCTTTTGAGCCTTGAACACCGTTTCTCTTTTTGTTGAATTGCCCCAAAAGACGACACTATAGCGTAGATGGGATTCCGTTATGCCATAGTAGGCTGTAAGTAATGCCTCCACACCTATTATGGAAGATAATGTGTGCAGTGCATAAGCAGATTTGCTGATTTTCTTGCATAAGATTTCGATATGGGTTTTCCAATTCAGTTTTTTATCAATATGGAGTCCTAAAAACTTTGTTGTTTCTACCTCTTCTATAGGCTGCTCATCGTATTGTATATTTAAATTACTGTTACTGTCAATACGTTGACTAAAATGTATAACTTTAGTTTTAGTTAGGTTAATTTTTAAGTTATTATCATCTAGCCACTTTATCATTAAATTTATTGAATCATTTATGTCACTTTCATAAGTATCTACACTTTTACAAGGTATCGTTATGGTGCTGTCATCGGCAAATAGTGTCAGAGGTTGAGGGATGCCTTTTGGAAGATCATTAATATATATTATAAATAAAGGAGGCCCCAAAACACTCCCCTGTGGCACACCAAACGAAACTGTACGTTCTGAAGACTCAAATACAATGTCATGCTTACTTTTCATGTCAATTTGGTTAATATGTGTTTTTTGAGTTCTGTTATGTAAGTATGATTTAATTAGATTGTTGACATTTCCTCTAATTCCATATGCATCAAGTTTATTTAATAATGTATCAAAGTGCACATAGTCAAACGCCTGAGTCATGTCACAAAATACGCCACAGACTGGGTTCCTCTTGTCGACGTTATAATATAACGTCGACAAGAGGAACCCAGTTTATATAATGTTACATATTATGTAACATTATATAAAAAGTCGTAAATGGCCATATTAACAGTTTTACCCTTTCTAAATCCTTTCTGTTCCTCGCATATAATATTATGTTTTTCTATAAATGAATTTATTTCCTTGCAAATGTATTTTTCAAATATTTTAGAAATTATGGGAATTATTGATATAGGCCGATAGTTCTCCATTAACTCCCTATCTGCTTTCTTGAATAGTGGCTTGACAATAGAAACTTTCAGAGCATCAGGATAGACGCCTGCACTAATGCTGAGATTGATGACATGACTCAAGTGACCACTGATTTCATCCGCAACGTGTTTTAGTATAGAAGTCGCAATACCGTCATATCCCACACTGTTTGTATTATGCAAGGACATTATTATCTTTTTAATATCGTCTGGAATACTAGGGGCCATAAACATAGTTTTATCATTGTAGACTAGTGTACACGTCCTAGGTCTGCAGTCGACAGCTAGTTTTGGCTGTATTTTATCGATAAAAAAATTATTAAATGCCTCAGCCATAGTCTTTTGATGTGTTAGGACGATGCCACTCATTTTAATTTTATTTATGTTAGATTTAGGTACGTTGTATTTTGCACGATTGATAATTTGCCATGCAGTTTTAGATTTATTTTTAGATGTACTTCTGTTTTTCTTGCTTTATTTCCTGTACTGTTGATAACGCCCTCTGTGATTGACTTATCTAACTGCTGATCTACATTTCGAACCCCGATTGGCGATGTGGATTTTGAAGATGTAGTGGTTATTTTTTTATTTTTACTAGTTTTATCTGTGTTTTTTCCCACACACTGGTTGACTTTTGCAGAAGTTGTCTTCGTTTTTGGTGTTTGTGGCTTTAACTTAGCAGGTGAGCATGCCACTTTTTTGTACAAAGCATTCTGCTTCTGTAACTCCTGGTTAAGGAGGTTGAGCTTTGTGTTTTCTAGCGTTAGGGATTCTATTTCGTTGTGGGCACTATTGAGTTCTAGAGTTAATTGCTCTAATTGATGTTTCAACTTGGTACATTGATCATCTTCGTCGTCAGAAATGTCTGGTAAGCTAGTTGTGGTGCCATCTACTGGAGAGTTTGTTAGTATGGTATCCTCATCCGTATCATTAGTAGTCGTTTCAGACTTTGAACGGTTACGTCTATACGTGATATTATTTAGAAAATTCATCTTGTAGTGCTGTTGAGACGCAAAATAGAAAGGAAAAAAAGGAAAACCCAAAGATATAAATTAGTTAGGTTGTCTGTATTACTAGCTTAACTTGTCTATTTTCCGCTAGATGTTGTTGAAACAAAATACGAAGCAATGTCGATAATGCAGTCAATCGATTTGTTCATTGACGTCACTTGAAACGCTACTCGCCACCAGATGGCGTTGTTTACACGAAACGACAAAGCAATGCCGATAAAGCAGTCAATCAATTTGTTCACCAACGTCACTTCTTGAAACACCACTCGCCACTAGATGGCGTTGTTTGCAGTTTCATACGATTTTTGGGTTTTATTACATTTGCAACCCCACAATTATTGTCATTTAATTGATCCTTCCACCACTAGATGGAGTTGTTTGAAATTTTTATTAGTTTTTGTTTATTTTTCACACCTGCAACCCCAGAATTAATGTCAGTAAATAATTATTTAATTACTCTTTTCGTCACTGGAGGCGCTAGTATGGGTATAAAGGTCACTTTTCAAATAAAAAATATGTTCTAGCAACGACTCGACAATTGTTTCACTTAATAATTTCACTGTTTAGTCAAATTTTGTCACACTGTGTCACTGATTCTAGTTTTGAATGTAGTTAAAATATGTTCAACTGTTCAATAGAATACATATTGCTTGTTTTTCACCATTTTAAGAAAAGAAGTACCGTTCGTGTTTACCATCAGTTTTATAAGTTTTAACTAATTTTAACTTATTAAACCGTGTATGTAGTCACTAGATAACAATGTCACTTATTTATTACAGTCCACTTTCACTAAATTATCCATTAAAGACACGCAATTGCTGCTATAAATATTTTTAAAGATTTAAATACGACGGAACTATTGTTAATGTGGCGACTGAGCTCACGCAACCCCTGTCACTCATCAGAGTGACAGGGGTTGCTCAGAGCATATTGTACGAGTACATCTTTCTACACGAGCAGCCTGTGGGTCTCATACACGCGCAGACAGTACAACGCCCTGCGTGTCCAAATATAATAATGCATTCAGGGTGCTGATGGGGGGATCTGGAGGCAAAAGTCCTCGCGCACGTCTGGGAGTGGCGCGAGGAGGCGAAACGCCGCGCCGGGGTGAAACTCCGCTGCCGCGAGAAATGACGGCACAGCGGACAGAGCTCCGGCGGGATCTTATGGCGGGATGGAGAGTGCGATTGTCGCAACCCAGCGCTGGGCAGGCCCCTAGTCGCCACAGGAGACGCCCCGGGCGTCGGGAGTTGCAAGCCGGTCACCGTAGGCGCGGGCGTGCGGATGGTGAGCGATGGGTAGCTCACCATCCGATAAGGACCAGGCCCGGGTCGACGGCGCGTCGTATTCTACGCGCGCCTCAAAGAGTTGTCAGCACCAACTGACGGGGTCTGATAGGGCCAATGCCTGCCAGGGTTGCGAGTTTGTCCGAAAGGGATATCGTGGCCCTGGCACACAGGCAAATTAAGGAATACGGGTGGGTTTTAGTCAGTAAAAGTCTGACACGCCCTCCCGCTCCGCCCAGAGCGGGAGAAGTTATTTGATAATTTCCCACACAAAAAAAAAAGGGTGCTGATGGGGCGGCCCCGATTCTGCAGCGCATCAGGGATGTTCGCTGAGTCGCATGTAGACTGTTTCTATTCTACTATGCGAAGACGGTGTACATCCCTGGTGCGCAGGGTTCGGGCTAGCTCCAACGGCATCCTGAGGGCATTCACACAGAGGTTCGATTGCCAGTACCTGAACCATTGCTGTATGGTTCACATACTGAGCAATCAAGGTCGGTAATGTGTTTATGTGATATTTTTAATTGTGTGTTTTTTATTTATTTTTCTTTTCAATGTGTGTTTTTATTTTTATTATATATTTTTTTTAATTTGATAAACATGTTGTGCATATATTATGATCCTTGTTGGTCGAAATAAACGAATTTTATTTATTTATTTAAGGTGAACCCGCAGTGGTAGCCCGCGAAACCAAGTCCGTTTCAGGTTGTACGATATCTTGATCAAAATATGATTCGCGACCATAACAAATATGTATTTACAGAATTATACATCTTTCTTAGTTAGATTTGTTCCGGAAAAAAATTTCTTAAGAGATGTATTAATAATCATTTTAATTTCGCGGGCTACCACTGCTGATGCTGGTCCGTCTTAAGGGGTCGATAACTGACTTTTAATGATTTTATACTGAAGATCACGTCTAAATGAGTAGTGCTAATGATTTGAAAAAAATATATGTTAAATTAAAGCATTTTCTCAATATCTTAATATGTGAATATTTTAGATTATGATTATATTACTTAGTGAAATTAATTTGTAAAGTTATCTCTAACGCGGATAAAAAACTGAGAATGGCGCAAAATCTACCAAGCGTATTTTTTTAATCCTTCACCAATATAACGATAATTTAATTATTGATCTTTTAGTAGACGCGTTTTATTAAAATATCTTTTGTTTTGTGTATAATAAATAAATAATGCGTCAAATTGGGGACAGCGCTCCATGATGGGCGAGGCCTATTACTGGCTGAACGAACGACGCGTTGCGTGAGCTCCGTACAGAACACGCAAGCTAACCACTCAAGTTCACTGGCATATATCTGCGTCTTAAGGCTTCTACAGACCGGCGCGACTCACGACGCGACACAAAGGCACCACTCGTCGCGCGACACGCGAGGCCTTTGTGTCGCATCGCGTGTCGCGCCGGTCTGTAGAAGCCTTTATCAGTAATGTTTCCTGAATTTAAATAGCAAATAAATTGGGATTTTTTTTTCTTTTCAAAATAATCTTTTGACGTTGTTGGTAAACATTTGTGTGAAATTTTATTATAATAAAAAACTTACAAAAAAAAACAACCGACTTCCAAAAAAAACCCTACAAAGTGAATAATAACTTTAATTTCAGAAGTCGGTGTCTTTGAATCTGTATTTGAATTTAAAGTTATTTATTCACTTTGTAGTGTTTTTTTTTTGGGTCAGTTTGTAATTTAATTAAGTTACAATAGCCTAATGTCAAATGCTCATCACTTTTTACAAAATATTGCTTTTTCCGATGCAGGGGCGTTAATTGTTGAAGAGAACTTGAACTGATGATGGTAACTTCACCCTAAGCATAGTGACGAGTATAAAGTGCTTAGCAACGCGCAAACTTATTATTAAGTAGTTCCAATAGCTATCTGTGGTCTTCATCATCAGTTCCACTTCACCAAATGGTGCTTTCCAAGTGCAAATGCATGAGTTACTATAAAAAATACCCAAACCTCGATTTTCATGGGATTCCCTCATCAGAATCTGATTAGGTCACAATGGGACCACCTCGAGAGCATACTCTTTCGAACAAAAAAATAATTTTGCAAATCCGTCTATTACGTATACAATATGTAACAAAAACCCTGTTGTTCCTTCTACCTACGTTTTAAGAATCGGTATACATACGTAATAAAGCAAGTCATTTATAAAAACTGTTAAAAAACCAAAATAAATTAAAATTAAATATTTAATTATTAAAATTTGTAATGTTTAACTGATTTATTTCCTCTTTAGTTCTTTGATTTTGACTTCTCGACTAGCCAAACCTTAATTATAATTCCACCAATGTTGTGCTTGTAGGTCAATATATACGTCCCTAAAAGGAACAACAGGGTTTTTGTTACATACTGTATATATAGTTATGCCCGAACATAAAAAAAACAAAAAAAATATAAACATCCGAAATGATAACCTCCTCCTTTTGAAAGTCGGTTAAAAACAAGATGGTGACGATAGTTCAGATTTTTGCCGCGCGCTGAAAGATCCTATTACAGTTGTAATGAGCAATCAAATGAACCAAAGATTGGGGATGAGACACGAGACCGTGCTGTCCATGTCGTTGGCAGAATCCCATGGGCAACATTAAATCTCAGTGGGAGTGGGTTGGTTATTCTATATTAAGAACATGTAGACTGCTATTATGATGAACGTTATTTTCAAAAAGGTTTGCGTTACGTCCTTTGAAATGTAATAAATGTGTTCTTAGTTGTCAAAGTCAAAGTCAAATTGTTTATTTCAAATAGGCACATAAAAGGCACTTTTGAACGTCAATATTTACAAAAAAAAAATAGAATTGATTAAATTACTTACTTGCAACTAAGTAATTTGTATGATTTTTGGCCATGACTGCGATGCAAACACATCTACGTATAGTTTACAAATTATTCACCTAAAGTAGAATAGAATAGAATACTCTTTATTATAAAAAAAGTAAACTAAACACACTACCCAACACTCTACTCTACTCTTACTTACTACTTAACCTACTTACTTTTTTTACTGTACTCTTTAAAGTAGTTAGTTGTCACAGGAGCATTATTTGTACTAGTTGTAATAAATTGCCGAACTAGCCTCCTGAGCCTCACCGCGCTTGCCTTGATCCCGTAAAATATGACAAGCTTGGAACTGTGCCGGAAGTTTTTACCGTAAGTACTTAGACGTGAAAGCTTTTCAAAGGTAACTAATTAGGCCAACAATTTTGTGGCAGTTTGATTATTTATTTGTTTAATTGCCTTAAAAATATAATTACAGGTCATAATCCTAAGTCCGATAGCCAAGCCACACACACAAAATTAAAATTACAGCCCCAAAATACATCTCAAGATCATAAATATCATTGTTTATAACATAGTGTAAACAATAGTACTTTTGCGAATTTACCCAAGTGACATGTAAGTATATATCAATTTCGACCTGAATATAATTGATGGTGCGAATTGCGCGAGTCAGAGGGGTTTTGGCCAACAAGTTGGTCCAGGCTGATGGTACGACCAGCAGTGGCGAGGGCCGTCGCCTCCGCACATAACGGTCGGGTACGTACAAGTGCAACTGCTGCAGCACTCTCGGGTTGTGCTCTATGCCTCGGAGCAGTTTCACCATGTACGACACCAGTGCAAATTTCCGTAGCTCTCTAAGTTGCTTGTACCCCACCATACCCAGTACGAATACTTTACGATTAGACACTTTAATATGGTTGCTAAGCAATTTATGCTCGTCACAATGCATAATTATGGTGAAGTCACCATCAGTTCTCCTGGTTCTTATCAGGAGAACTCCTCAACTATTAACGCCCCTGCATCGGGAATAGCAATATTTTGTAAAAGGTGATGAGCAGTTGACATTAGGCTATTGTAACTTAAATAAATTGCAAACTGACCCACTAAAAACTGAAAAATAACCTTCATTTCGGAAGTCACTGGCAAAAAATTAAAATAGATCCTAAGACACCGACTTCCAAAATGAAGGTAATTTTTCACTTTGTAGTGTTTTTTTTGAAGTCGGTTGTTTTTTGTTACATAGGGAAAAATTGGGAATAAATAATAGTGTAGTCTTGACTTTACTCTTTGAGGCAACTAAATGTGCTTACAGTTCTAATCAAGCAAACAACCCCGTTTAAATAATAGCGTTTTCCGGTTTCAGATTCCTTCATACTATGTATTCCAATATAATATGTACGTAATTCGGACCATATTCGTGAGTTAAGAATCTAAAAAGGTTCGGTCCCTTGTTCGTTTTTATCGAGAGTGCCCAGCCGCAACAGATTTCTGGACATATGTAAATACGCTAACATCTGCTCCTTTGTATTGTTTCTGTATAAAATATGTGGACATAACTAAAGGGTTTTGTCTTCAAATGGGATTTGCTGATTGAGGATTCGTTATGTTTGGATTTCGACTTATTTTTTTATGGACTTATGTAAGAGGTCCTATAATATTATGGTTCGAAATCTTCAGTTTGTACTGGCTTACTTTTTACCGGGCTACGGGAAATTCAAAAGGAAGGGTTAATAATATATGTTCTTTGCATGTGTACCTAACTAATTTGACGTTCAATTCGGTTAAAAGTATTATTTAGGTGTGATAATGTACGAGTATACAGGGTTATTTTTAAAACGTCAATAACCTCTTAAGGGGTCATTGTACTCATCATTATGAACAACTTTTACTATCGGACCGGACGGATAATGATGAGTACATTGACCCCTTAAGAGGTTATTGACGTTTTAAAAATAACTCTGTTTTTGGTTTTAGTAGGTTTAAGTCCATAATTATGTTAAACTAGTTTCTGCCCGCCACTTCGTCTGCGTGTTTCTTGTTTTAACATAAAATGTATCCCATGACACTTGACAATACTGTAGCTTCCTTTTAGTGTAAGAATTTCGGAATCAGATAAGTAGTTCCTACATACAAACTCACAAGTTTTACCTCTTTATAATATAAGCATAGATTGCTGGTAAGTCTTTTATTTTGATGGATGTGCATCATTACCAAGTGACGTGTCAGTATGCACCCTCTATTTACTAATTGCTGCTCAAAGTGTTCTTAGTGAATGACAGTGGATTAGCAATTGGTGCAGTACTCAAAATAGAGTATTCAGTACCTTCGGGTACGAAGGTTACTACAATTTTCGTAATTCTTCTGTTCTGTCCCTTCTCCTTTTAAAAAATCCCTTCAGTTATATAGGTTTAGTAAAAAAAAATCGGATAGGCTATCAAGGGCCATACTAGGCGCGGGCTTGCGGACGGTGAGCAATGGGTAACTCGCCGTCCGATAAGGACCAGGCCCGGGTCGACGGCGCATTGTGTTCCACGCGCGCCTCAAAGAGATGTCAGCACAACCTGACGGGATCCGATAGGGCCAATGCCTGCCAGGGTTGCGGGTGTGTCCGAAAGGGATACCGTGGCCCTGGCACACAGGCAAATGAAGGAACACGGGTTGGTTTTATTCAGTAAAAGTCTGACATGCCCTCAGCTCCGCCCAGAGCGGTAGAAGTTATTTGATAATTTCCCACCCAAAAAAAAAGGCTATCAGGGACGCAGCCGCGCTGGCGTATATTAAAAGTGAGAGTTAGAGAGTGTGTAATAAATACTAGTGCTTGTACGATACAACTCGTCCGACACGATAATATCAAGGCAAACCGTAGGTCACAAGTTAGAACCTGCGTCGTCCCTACACCATGCAGCAGGGGGGCCGCAGACGGTTGGATGGACAGGACCGGAATGTGGCCGTCCGGCGACTCGCGGACGCGGCTCCCGGACGATATTTGCCTGGAGACAGTTCTGAAGGATGACAATATTTACCTTAGATATATCAATATATCAAAAACGAATATAAAAATATAGCTAAAAGCGGAATTTACTACGTTAAATACAGTTTCAAACGTACTACCGACAAAAATAACAATAATATATGCTTTCCAAAGTTGGCAGTATTCATAAAAATGTAAAATATTGCTTAGATGAGTGCCCTATAATTTCATGACCTGAAGACATAGGACACAGGTATGATAATCTAACCGAATAAAAAAAACAAATACAGGACACATCAGTTCGCATGCCATGTTACGTAAATAGGCTAAATGACGTAGTATCGTAGAGAAAAACACCACAGTACTCTACAGTACAGGCACTGATGGGCTCCATTTATGGAGTATACGAAGCAAATGAGGCCAATATGGTTGGTTTGCGCTTTAAGCAGTCGTTCCATGTAAAATTCTGGTATTCAGCTGCATCCGCTTAAAGTCATAACGGCCGTTGGTTTGCCGAACTGATGAATCATGGCGAAGACGTCGCGGTTGCGACCCGCCCAGTACTGTACAGAGTTGGGGATCTTTTTCAAGAAGTCTGTGTCCATCTCTACGAGCTGTTCGACGAAATCGCGATCCTCTATCTCTCTACGAGTGATGTTTTTGGTTTCCTGACAGAATCAAAATGTGTTATAAATACCCTTTGTCGCCCGCTGGCGTAAGATCACCATTGCCTTATATTAAATTGTTATGTATGGAGATCGGGAAGAGAAGAGAAACAACCGTCTTGCTTGCACACTAGTTTGGCATCCGGCAGGCGCGGTGCGCGCGTCTCACGCTGGCTTCATATATATCACTCCTCCACACTTAGATTTTGAAACCTGGTGACAGTTTATAATACTCTTAAAAACTAATTATAATACCTACCTAAAAATAACAGAAGACACAACAAAACAGTTAAAAGTATTTATTATAGTCTACCAGTCTGCGCTTTTGGCGCGAGAGTGTGGGTGATGGTGCGCGTGGTTCGGCAACATTGCCCTCCCTCGTACTTCAAGACTGATTGCCCTCGGACACAAGTACCTCAGGTTGCGCTGCCGGTGACGGTGGCTCCACTGAATTATCAGCGGATACTCTTACTATCGACTGCCTCACAATCACCCCAACAACCCCTAACAAGGTCTTTGCCTCCTTGGCTCACGCTACCTGCTCCGCCATTTCAATAGCCCTCGACAACGTGAGCGTCAATGGGTTCTGCTCGAACAGCTTGTCGCATACACAAGGATGAAACGATCTCTAAAATTCGTTTCTAGAGCGGTGGCAAAAAGTTGCCAAACCCCTTAATCGCGTCACCAATTCTCCAATGGGTTCGCCTGTTGATCTGCTGGCACCAAAAAATACCCGCGTGCGCTTGGCTCAATCTAATACGTTCCCAGTGGAGACGAACACGTTCCGCCGAGATCGAAGCGGGTCGTCGAGGGCCGGAATCTGTCTCTCTTGCTACCCGAGCTCTTGCACGCCTGTTTTGTACGTTACATATCGCATGCGGTGGCGCCATAGTAGAGCAGTCATTAAATTTCTCGTCATGGTCATCTTATGGTCACAAGTATGAGTTGTATGTATCACAATCCACACATACTATAACGTCTGAGCTCTGTCAAACGCGACACTCCCGCTCGTATTGATCAATGTATTGCTGAGTATATAATCACTAAATAAAGACAGCGCGCGATGGTAAATTTAGTTCCAAATGCGTCGTGCTGCGTGATTACCGAGACTACCGAGTAATGGCCAATATAATGTCGGTTGGTGCCATAATTCCTACATCCAAAGTACCTAATAAGCGTTCTTGCCAGGACATATTTCGTTACATATGGTTATTGCAAGTAACCCCATAATGACCGAAATTATTAGACGTTTCACGTCAAAACGCATAGTTGTTGCTATAGTTTGTGGCTTGCAGAAAGATATTTCAGCTCAGCGAATTGGTTTCATACGAATTAGACTGGTACAAAAATAACTTCGGATAACTTTACTAGGAAAATGTAATGATAAACCTCGCGACAAAGGTTTCAAATATGTTTTTCACAGAAACTTATATGTACACACCACAAACTTATAACACTCCTCTTTTTTGTCGGGGGTTAAAACGAACTCAAACACTACATATCTGCTATTTTTTTTCAAGACTGTAGTAGTGAGCTGGATATCCTGGCTGCAGCATGAGACCAAGAATTCCAAAATCATGCATAGATAGCATACATGGGTGTTTCAAATTTTATGTCACACATATGTTTGAAAGTAAAGGAAATACCCATTATGCGTCTAAGACCTCTACCGCAGCTAATAAAAGAGTGGATAACCTTGAAACGGCTGAACCGATTTTGATAAAACATGTCTAAGAACCACGCTAGAAAATCTGCTTACAAATAAAAACAAACCATATACAAATCAGTTCATCCATTTAGGAGCTACGGTGCAACAGACAGACACACACGCACATAGCGGTCAAACTTTTATCACCCGTCTTTTTGCATCGAAAAGAAAGAAAGAATTCAAATAAAGAACAACCAAATTGCGGTGTAGGTGTACATCTCAAGGTTGCACCAATCGGGAGTCCAGCTCAGCATGTGTCAGTCAAATATCTACGCCTGACGCTGATATTCTACCGAATCCCTGCAGTGACATACGGACGTCGAGTAGACGCGAACTACTGGTGGAAAAAGTGTTATGTGCTGAGTGAAATTATGTAAAATACCCTCAATTTAAGTTATTCAATCTGCAGTGAAGTTTTGCATTCGTAGGAAAATGTTCGATGATGTATTTTAATTGTATTTGTGATTAGGTACCTATTTGATTGTTTAAATATAGTTATTACGTACTTGGTTGTTAAAGGTTTTTTTTTTTTCCATAATTAACTACAACCAGGTTCTTAATAATTAATTACAATCTAAAACTGGGCGGAAAAAGCTTACGTTTACATCAACTTCCGGTTTCTAGAAAGAACTAGAATATTGTATGTAGATTGTTCTACATTGCGTCCTCTAGTGTCGAGAAGTACTCTACAATAATATTTTTTAATTATACAATAAAGGCTCTTACAGACTAACGCGATACCGCGGGTGCAACAGGCAGCGACATAGAAATTGTGCTACTAGTGTCACGTCGCGCCGATGATATCGCACCAGGGTGTACGAGCCTTAACTCATTCAGAAAAACGCTCCTGGTGTCGAGAGGCGTAAGCAGTTATCCAATATTCCATTCATACTACGAGTAACTTATTCATAGATGCTGACACCCTCCTCCGAGCAGCGAGTGGTACAAACAGAAGGATACACTTTTCCATTGTTTGCGCTACTCATCGACCGAGGGCGCTACTATGTATATCAGTCACAAAAAATACTTCAAACAGTAGGTAGTTCATGAAACTTACATATCAGGGGTTATTAAAACAGGGCGCGGATTATATTATAACTCGTGTGTAGTGGTTAACATCGTGATCTAGGATACTTTTTACTACCGCGGGGCGCAGCTAGTTATTCCTAACCCAGGTCATGCCAAAACCCATGCACCAAACCCCAACCCCACCCCACCCCACCCGGACCCGATGGGTCCGTTTGGACCAATGTGCCAAATTTCATCTAAATCTGTTCAGCCGTCTTAGCATCAAAACCTAACAAATAAACTGACTTTCGCATTAACCACATTAGTATATTAAGGATTTTTTTTTCTTTTTTTAAAAACGCTGCCCCACACTAGAAATTTCTCCTGTATCGTGGGTGCATTTACAAACATTCAAACTCACATACACAAACAGCCAGACCCGCAACAACTACTTGTAGGTCATACAAATATTTGTTCCGTGCGGGAATTGAACCCGCGACACGCAGCGCAGCTGACAATCGCTTAACTACTGCGCCAACCGGTTTGTATTGTTGCTATGTACTTAAGACTTGGAAATGGTTGATCAAGCTAGCTAGCTACGCGAAATGGTTGATCAAGCTAGCTAGCTACGCGAAATGGTTGATCAAGCTAGCTAGCTACGCGAAATGGTTGATCAAGCTAGCTAGCTACGCGAAATGGTTGATCAAGCTAGCTAGCTACGCGAAATGGTTGATCAAGCTAGCTAGCTACGCGAAATGGTTGATCAAGCTAGTTAGCTACGCGAAATGGTTGATCAAGCTAGCTAGCTACGCGAAATGGTTGATCAAGCTAGCTAGCTACGCGAAATGGTTGATCAAGCTAGCTAGCTACGCGAAATGGTTGATCAAGCTAGCTAGCTACGCGAAATGGTTGATCAAGCTAGCTAGCTACGCGAAATGATTGATCAAGCTAGCTAGCTACGCGAAATATCTCATTTTCTCACATTTATCTCTGAGACAGTGCTGTTGTTTATTTGGCGACTCAATTAAGAGAATCACTATCGCCTTATCACGTAATCTATCTGTCCTCCCTGCGAAGGTTTTACTTAGAAGGCAACACTGAGTTACTGCAATTGTTATATTATACATACTTATCCTTTATAAACTGTACGGTTTGTACACCGGTTAGGATTAATTGTCGAGCTCACAATTCTGTTGCTTTGGTTGTGTAAGGTTGAAAATTATTATCTACGAAGTAGGTATTAAATGAAGTGACCAGACTGCATCTGTCTGGGCGGGTACCTAAAAAGAAGCAGTCCATAACCCGGTCTCAACCCATCAAATAACTTAGCACTATTAATCCTATAAAAGTCCTATTTGGGCGAATAGAAGAAGAGTGCAGTTATTTCACCATAATGCAGATTTGTTCTCCAGGAAGTAAATAAAGTGATAAATGACCATTCCCTCCCAGAATTAAAGCAATCGTAAAATAACTGTATTATATGTATATTTTTGTGTTGTATAGAAACCTATTTTAGATAACTTTGTAAATTAGAATACATGTTTTTCCTAACCCCTGTTTACGTCCTTACAGTACTAACATGTACCACAAAGTATCTACAAAGTTCGACGGCCCGCCACTCTGCGCTGCCGTCTCAACGTGACGCTGGCAGAATAGTCGACACCGGCTCAATTGACAAAAGCTAAAAAAAGGCTCAAAAGAAAACAAAACCGGTCAAGAGCGAGTCGGACTCGCGCACCGAGGGTTCCGTACGAATATATGATGTTGATGATTTCTGAAAAACTGTGCTATTTAGAGGCATTGTTTTTTTTTCCTGAAATCTTTACTTAGGCTTCTATCATATAGAATAATTTCAGATTTTATCTCTGCAAACTTCGGAGATAAGGGGGGGGGAACGGTATTTTTTTTTACATTTTTCATCATAAGTCGGGGATTATGCTGCCTACAAAAAAAAAATGTTTAAGAATGTGCAAACAACGTTCTTTCATATGATACCCCACATGCCCTAGTAGCCCCACTTAAAATTTTTAAGACCACCTTTCAGTCCCTTTTGCAAAAAAGATATTTTTTTTTAGTTTTTTCTTGCTTGCAAAATAGTTGGGCAAACGTCATCTAAAACTATTCTAAATTTCAAGTTGATAGCATTAGTAGTTCTTGAGATATCCAGGTGTGACAGACAGACAGACTTAGTCTCACCATAAGAGTTCCTTTTTACCATTTTGGTACGGAACCCTAAAAATAGGTACTTGTGTATCTAAGACAAACAATGAGCTCCTGCAACTTCCGGCGGGAACTTATTGTTGTGATCTTTACTTATGTTAACAGGGGTATATTATTTATTTAACACACAGAAAATAAAATTAATTTGTATTTTCTTAATTATATTGTTCCGTACCGTTCCAATCAAAATGCTTTCTTCATTATAAATTATTTCAGATTTTGAATTGTTTCCACTCCACAAAACTTTATTTCATAACAATTATGTATTTATAAAAGAATTGGGTTTCATTCGATGAAGCTGATTCTTAGCCTAGTTTGAATAAATGACATTTAATTTTCATTTTGTCATACGGAACATACTCGTAGTATAAAATAGTATACAAACAGGAAGCAAAAAAGTTAAGTGCAACAAAAATTATTTCGAGAATTATATTTTTATATATGACTATTTATATCCACGTAATAGTTAGCAGCGTACCTATAAATAATTTTAGTTACGCTGACGATATGGTTCTGCTCAGCCCGTCTGTCACGGCAATGCAAAAGTTGATAGGAATATGTAAGGTAGGTATATGCAGATAAGCATGGTCTTAAGTATAATGCTAAAAAAAGCCAAATAATGTGTTTTCGTTACGACCACAGCACATTACATACGAGTATACCGGACATATTTCTATACAACGCTAAGCTGGAATTTGTTAAATGTTTCACATATTTAGGTCATATTCAGACTGAGAAACTTAAAGATGACGAGGACATTGAAAGGCAAAGATGTTCGCTCGCTGTCAAGAGTAATATGCTGGCACGAAGATTTGCGAAATGTTCAAATCAAGTGAAAATCACCCTGTGCAACGCATACTGCCGGAACCTTTACACCTGCGCCCTTTGGTACTAATACACGCAGCGTGCTTACAACACGCTGTGTGTTCTATATACATACGCTACGCTGTGCATTGAATACTGGGTTTGCCGGTGTAGTGCTTCCGGCATGTTTGCCGAAAGCAGGGTAGATGACTTTTACGCTGTCATGAGAAAGTCGCAGGCGTCTTTTACGAGTATGTACCGAACACATAAATCTGACAATGGAATATTGAGGGCCATATACGAGGTAAACTATTTCTTCGTATATGGTAATTAATATTCCAGCTAAAATAATACTTTGTGCAATGTAATGTAATATTGTTGTTATTGTTTGATTGATTGTTTTGTATAATTAAATTATAATGAATAATTTGTAATCTGGTGTTTTTATATGGGTGTACGCCTGAATAAAAAAATAATTGATTTGATTTGATATGTCATGTCAGTAGCTAGTTACTTAAAGTTATACAGAAAATATAATTACCTTTTAATTAAAAAAAATATCAAGTTATTACTGTGACATTTTAATTTGTAATTTTATTTATTCTTCTTAACAATTTTTATAATTTTTGCGTGCCTATTTCCAGGCAGAATATACCAATCCTATCTACTCCACCTTTATGTTATGTAAACTACATTCGTTGCAAACAAATTATTGATTGATTGATTGATTAGCGCTCTTACAGGACAGAAGTTGCGTCTTATATTTTGACATGTAAGGATAAGAATGGCTATGTATTATTGTAAGTTACCATATTATTATTTTTGTTTCTGAATCTAAAAGTTTTTTTACTTTATATATCAGATCACGTACAAATATTATTTAAAGTTTTTCCAAATCAGTTTCTGTGAGCCTCCCGTCCCTGTAATAAAGGGCTTCTTTAGAAAATTCTCTTTATGTAATTTTGTGTAGGTTGTAGTCGGGATCTTTTCACAAATTGTCTCTATTCAGTCATTCGCCCTTTGAAACTATGAATGTTAAAATAATATTTACTCTCTAATTAATGGACGTTAAATTCAAAGCCCAAAGGTAACTGCCGTTGAAAGACATCTTGTTAATTATTCTCATTTATTAGGGTTCCGTACCGTAAAAGGTAAAAACGGAACTCAAGACACGAGTGATCCTATGATCACTCGTATCTGTCTGTCTGTCGGTCACAGCCAATTTGATCCGAATCTTATGTGACCCACACAGCCGTGTAACATAAATAAATTAATTTTGAATATGAGGGTCACTTTTGGTGCCCCCCAAAAGTGACCTTCATGTTCAAAATTCAAAACGAGACAATAAAAAAATTAGTTTTGCAAACTGCACTGTGTGACATATCAAATGAAAAGGGGTTGTTGTAAGAATTTCAGATATTATATTTTTTTAAATAATTTGAAAATAAACAGTTTAAAAGTTATTTAAGACAATCGATGAAAATTCGTAAGAAGCTGGCAGAATCAGCACAATGGTAATGTTTTCCCATTGTTTGTTTGGTTTGTTGGTATATTTATGTATAATTAGGTATATATATTATATTTAAAGTTTTCAATAGGTAAGTACTGGAAAAAATGCCCATGGCATTAAGTTCACCTGTGTACATTTGTGAGCTTAAAAAAATAAATAAATAAAATTGAACATTCCGTGCCCCTCCCCCCCACCTTTATGTCCAAAATTACTGGGCCAATAATTTTGAAAAAAATACTTCAACAGTTCTTTACATAAGTCTATGGTCTTAAAATAAAATGGTAAATCACTCAATATTGTGCGTAAAAACTTACATTTTCAGTTGGAATGTATGAGGGAACATGTCTTTCAACTACAATGAAAAGTTTGTTCTTGAGATAAATTCATCCCAACCACGGAACTCTTCATTGTGCGTGGTCCGACACGAACTTGGCCGGTTTTGCTTGTGATAAGTATCTAAATAAAAACATTTTGCGATAAATATTTTGGTAGTACCTACGTCTCGATGTCGATAATATTACCTAATAAACACGGTGGGCACTTCAACTTGACAATGAATTAACTTCATTTATGTAACTAATGTAGTTCTCAGACAACAAAAAAATAATCAAATGCATAATAGTCACAAATAGCTATAGCTATCGACTGATTGGCAAAACTCATAGTCAGCCCATGGTCAAAAAATGCTTTTTTTTAACAATATACGATTAAATAGATTTTAGTTGATGTTCTTCAGAAAGGTCAGGTGCGTAGTACTCGCAACCGGCGTGCGTGTATAACTAGATGTATGAACGTAGGCGAAGCTAAAGGAGTATGTGAGGAGCGTAGCAGGTGGCGTTCTATAGTTTATACCTACCCCCATGGGAAGAAGGCGTGAGTTTATGTATGTATGTGTGTAGTTCACAAATATAGGTAGGTATTTGATGGTTTCAAAATACTCCTATTGCCAGTGTTTTCATTTATTGTCGTATTGTCATCCCCACATGGTACGTGTATCGTACACAGTGCACAAAAAATACATAGTGCACACAAAGAATACGTAGTGCACACAAAGAATACGTAGTGCACACAAAGAATACGTAGTGCACACAAAGAATACGTAGTGCACACAAAGAATACGTAGTGCACACAAAGAATACGTAGTGCACACAAAGAATACGTAGTGCACACAAAGAATACGTAGTGCACACAAAGAATACGTAGTGCACACAAAGAATACGTAGTGCACACAAAGCTTTAGATTACCTAAAGCTTTGTGTGCATTACGTATTCTTTGTCTAAAGAAAGAAAAGAAAGAAAATACGTTGATTTGCGGTAAACATAACGCATAGAAGAAAAAAAAACAATCACGAAAGAACAAGTTGAGGGAAAATAACAAGTTGCGTCACATTCACGCAAAACGGCCATCGCTCAGCATAATGCTGCGACCCTATGCGAGACAGAGCCCCAGTGCTAGTTTTAAGCGACAGCCGGCGCTGACGTGATGACATCAAACCGGATCTACGTATGCTTTAGGTAATAATACATAGATAAATTAGGTAGGTAAGTTATCATTCTAAACAGCTGTGGCTTAGTGATAAAACGTTTACGCTCACGTAAACGTCAGGACTTGCACCTAATTTACTATGTAAAACTGTTGTAATAGACAGAGAGGACTTAGGTCTGAAAAATCATTCAAGGGCAAAGAAATTTTCGGGATGCTTTCACATTTTAATTGCTGAAAGTGAGCGATGTAACGATTTGCTTTAAAAAAATACATTTCGCAAGTTCAATTATTATTATTATTAATTCATTTATTTCAGATAATATAATCCATACACAAAATTAAATTAAAATCAATTCACACAATACAAAAAAAAAATACAAAATCAAAAATCAAAAGTCATTTATTCAAACTAGGCTGAGAATCAGCACTTTTCGAACGTCAAAAATTACATGAGACAGTCCCCCAAAAACGCGCACCCTTCACCACTTCCTAGTGCTTTAGCTGGGAAGAAGAAGTGGCGCAACAAACTCCCCAGCAGCACAGCTGTCTTACACATTAAAACTTAAATAAACAATATGTCAGTGAGCGCCCAAAACAATGCGCATCCATTTGTTTTGGATAGGGCAATCCGCACGACATACTATCATCTGCAGGATGCCGGTGCTACTGCCTCGCACACGCTGTGACAAGGAAGCTACCCTTTTGCGTACAATCGCATGGAAGCCGTCCGTTCGCGCCTCTGCAAACATTCCTGACGCACTACAATAGCGAGGCAGCCGCATCAGCATCCTGAAAATGTTGTTATATTGGACACGCAGAGCATTAGCAGCCCTATGAGTGTACTCTAACCACAAGCTGCTCGAGTAAAATGACTGGCAATACGCCTTAAAAAGAGTTATCTTTAGCGAGCAAACCTACGAGCAACCATGTTCCCCCTGACTGCCAATACTCTGCGCTCCCTTTCAATGTCAGCGTCATCCTGCAATTAGTCCGTCACAATGTGCCCCAGATACCTGAAACTGCTCACCACTGCTAGCGCTGCGCCATTAAGCTTAATAGGCGGAACATGAAATGGACCACGTTTTCCACTCTTAAAAACCAGAACTTCACTCTTTTCACAGTTATATTTCAGTCCATGTTCCGCCACGTACGCCTCACAGATCGCCACAAGTTTACGCGCCCACCGATGGGCCCAGCAGTACCATGTCGTCTGCATAACTGATGTTATGAAATGAAAAAAAAAAATGAAATGGTTGAACGTTTACGAGAAAATAATTTGTTTCGAATGGCACAAGACTTTTTTAATAACAACTGCCAAAAAAAAAAAAACAAGCGAGCCTTACAGTAGTCGCATATGATGTGTAAGACAAAGACAAAGACATTTATTCGTCGGATATGGAAGGTACAGAGTTGGATAATTTGGGTTATGTTTGCACATAGGCATAAAACCTAACTTAAATACTACTTTTACTCTATTTTACAATACAAAACACTTAAGAATATAGACATAAAGATACTTAAAAACTCTATTAAACAATATAAAAAACACAACAATAACAACATTTGTATTACAAAACCTAAATTAATCTAATTTTTATTACTTTTATATTCAAGGAATTCTTTTACTGTGTAAAAATTATTTCGAAGAAGCCATGTTTTTAGACATTTTTTGTAGAAATGAAATGGTAATTCTCTTATTCGTTTTGGAATATGGTTGTACATTTTTATGGACATAAGGTAGCTGTTTCTGTAGTGGAGAGTGCTGTTACAAAATTGGTTTATAAATTTGGTAGGGTCCCTTTTTGTAAATCTATTGTTTTCAGCTACTGTGGAGAAGAAGTGTGAATTTTTCCTAACAAATATGCCTATTTCTAAAATATAAATAGAAGCTAGGGTTAAAACCTTTAGTTTTTTAAAAATTGGTCTACAGCTCTCATAAGGAGGCGCCCCAGTTATTGCTCTCAAACATTTTTTTTGCGCTATGAAAGCTCTTTGGATATGTGACGAGTTACCCCATAAGAGTAATCCGTACCTCAATACCATCTGACATCTCACCTTGATGATAACCAACTGAGCAGCGACAGAAATAACCTCAAAATGTAAAAAGCTATATACTGAAATATTTATTCAAATCATTATTTATAGTGATCGCCAACTGGTTGAAATTCGACTACTTACAATCTATATAGTACTTACTAATTCCATGATAACACTAATTCTTACATTAGTAAGTATTTTTTAATATCAAGGAATTAGTGGACTTATTGCATGCTCAAGCTGTCTCTTCCTGTTACACACTTCCGTCCCTTTTCATGAAATCACTCGCACAGAAATCAAGAGGAAAGACTGATGTTACACATCAAAAACAAGTCAAAGTCAAATTGTTTACTTCAAATAGGCACATAAAAGGCACTTTTACAAAAAAAAATAGAATTGATTCTAGTCGCCCCTTCCAAAATGTAGTTCCGTATGGAGAAGAATGGGCAAGAAACTCCACCGGTACTCTTTTAAAATCTTGTACAATATTTTTATAGGTACATTAATTATCTAATTATATGTGAAGACGATGCACCTAGAATAAAATGACTATACCACAATAGGTAATAAAAAGAGTTAAGAATGAAGCAATGACAGATAAATTAATTAGGTGATAGAACATCGTGCTCACATATTTACAAAAATTGTAAAATATATATACGATTTCCTAAAAAATAACAATAATATCAGTGTGAGTTAAGGTAATCACAGAATTTAAAATAATTGTCATAAAAATAATAAATTATACAATTAAAATAGCAACCTGTTTGATATTGTCTAGACTCTAGATTGTCCTATGGAGCAGGACCAGCATGTTTCCAAGCATTCTTATCTTGTATATAATCCTCTAATTTGTAATATGCTTGTTTACAAAGTGTTCTTTTAATATGAGTTGACTGACAAGACTGGGCCATCTCATCCAAGCACTTGTTGCTATGAAGTCAGGTTGAGTATAACGGCTAATTATGAAATCGAGCTTCCATGCGTTTCTATTAAATTGGTACTTAACTTAAATGAAGACCTCATACAGTCCGCGAGGCCTAAGCTGAGCTTTGCATAATTCCCGCACGGAATAATTATTTGTATGACCTACAAGTAGTTGTTCCGGGTCTGGCTGTTTGTGTATGTGGGTTTAAATGTTTGTAAACGGACCCACGATACAGGAGAAATTCCTAGTGTGAGGCAACGATTAAAAAAAAAAAAATTGAATGTTCTCAAAGTACTCCACTCCATTTTAATCAAAAAGCTAATTTAAGACGTTATAACAAAATGCTCAACTTTAATCATTCTTTTGAGAATTTTTGAGACTGACTGTAATGAAGTATTATGTATTTTATAGGTAATTATGTAGATCGGAGGAGGATTAGGAGGGAGCAGTTTGAGAATTGATAACGAATAATCGGTGGAAAATGGGCAGCCGCAGCGTTCTCCATGCATTCTAACACCATAGTGCGATCGCCAACACGCCTGCCGAGCGTGGCGATTATGGCAACCCCCCTCCCTCCCTCCCTTTGGGGGAGGCCTATGTCCAGCAGTGGATGACTTTCGGCTGAAATAATGATGATGATGAATTGGTGGAGTACTTTGAGAATAATTCCAGATACCTATGGAGCAGAATGGGAACAAAATAATTAGTATTTAAAAAAAATAGTAATTCCTTGGAGTAACTCGGGAATTAATGTATTATATATGAGATTCTTATCTTTTTAGAACAAAAGAATGGAGTACTTTGGGAATAACCCCATCGGCCTAGAGTGCGACGCGTCCTTTGCTTGGTTTAAACCGGTTTACACCGGTTTTTTGTCGGTTTATACTCTATTTTTGGTAATCACTCACACAAACGTCTCGTGGCTCACTTGACAAACAGTTCCCGCCTCCGCTCATGACTCGCGCGGTGTTAAGTCGGCCAATTTGTAAAGGCTTCCTGTTACCGCCCTTGAGGATGGCATTGAAAAGTGTGCTGTGTATCTTGAATTTAAATTAACCACCACCAGCTTTTGTTTGTTTATTTTACTTTAAATCTTTAGTCTTAGTTCTGTCAAATAGTTTTCTATACACGAAGATAGCAATATAATAGTATAGTATAATAGTAATGTTCTATGTTATAGGGTTTGGTTTCCGCACTTAGTCCTTCGTGTGGACCATTGTGCGTGGGCCATGGCTGCCATCAGTTGTTTATTCCAACCAGCCCACCTCCCTCCAGAAGCTGATTAGGTCTCCTGGTCTGCATAGAATATCTGTGAAGGTTCTGGGTGACCCGAGGGTTTCTGTTCTGATCTGGGTGACGCCTGTGCAGTCAAAGACCACATGCGCAACGGTTTCTTCAGCCTCCATGCAAGCCCTGCAGAGAGGGCTGTCCGTTATGCCTATTGTGTGGAAGTGTATAATAGTACTACGAGTAATAGCATTTTGTATGTTATAAAAGACACACAACAGTCACTATTTATTAATCATAGTTATCAGTAGAACAATTAATAATAATATAATAACAACAACAACAACAATCACACAACGCCCAGTCTCTAACAACTCATCAAAACTGTTTTTGTCAAAACACAAAATCTACATTTTTGCATTTCAATACCCAACAACTAGACAACATAAAGCAATTTTCCGTACCAAACTTTGTTTACTGAAACCAAATGAATTTTAAATTTCCGAAAACCCAATATATAACCTTACCCAACATGTTATTTTAAATTTAAATTCCATACAGTTCACGCATTAAGCGACGCGGGGCCGTTGCGTTCCGTTGCCCATTTATTTACATGTGATGGAAAATTCCCTAAACGTGGAAAGGGTTTTATCGCGGTACTACGGTCACGGAAAAACGCGGCAGCCCACTCATACTTGTGTGACGCGCTACTAACACGTGGCCAAGCCCGTCCGTTGTCGCACACATTGACACTACTTAATTGCGATTGGTGGGATGGAGTCGCTGTTTATACATGTGTGCGTACCATGCGGCCATTTTAAGTGTGTTCGCGTTAGTATGTGTGATGTAATGTTTGATGGCAGACAGCGTTCCGCGTCGTCATCACGACTGATTGGAACCACCTGCTGCCCGTACGATGGGAACTCTAACGACTATTTTCTCGCTAGGATTCTTCGTTCATATTAGTGTGGTTTACCGCTTTTAAAGTTTAGAGATAATTAAGTGTGCAATATTGTTGTTACTATTTTTAACAATTTTAATTTACACAGCTGTTTTTATTTTCAGCACTGGTGCAGGTGAAAACCGCATCAAGTGTACAATTTAAGTTAATGACCGATTAATGGTAAAGACCTACGCAAAACTGAATCAGAGTTACATGGAACTCAGATTTCCCTACAATTAATACAAAATAATAATGATCAAAAAGTTACTAAATGAACAAGAGAAAGCGCTGCTTGCTACCGTAGAACCAATTTCAGTTTGGCTAGTAGTTAATGAGTAAAACAGAAGTGTTTGCCTAATGCCTAAAGATCGGCAATTATGGCCGTCTTGTGGTCACCGACGCGTGTACAGTAACAAGGGGCTGACAACCCCACCGCTAACGTTTCGAGTTAGCAGTTCATCGCTCAATCGAATACCCAACACGCCAGTAACCATTTAGTAGTGTTTGTCGGTGAAAGAAAATGTATGAATAACAGTTTTTATTATCTTTTAAAAACAATAGATAAAAAAATCTGCCTCGTTGATCTGCTGAGCTGGTCCTGGGTTCGATTTCCACTTCGGGCAAAGTGTTATTGGGTTTTTCCATCGGGAATTTCTCATTTCAGTAGCAGTCCGGTGTCTTGATTTGTGCCCGGTTGATGGCAACAGGCTCGCCCCCATGTAATAACATGGTACTTGAAACATACTACAACATACACAATATGGGTGTACTATAGGTACACCTTTGCCTAACCCGTTCGGGGAATAGAGGCGTGATGTTATGTTACGTCTTATATCAGCAATAGATAATAGTATATTACTGCAGCGGCCCGCGACATTGATGGACGGACGTGAAAATGTGGACAGAGGCGAAGCCGAGGCACTCATACGTGAGTCCACCAACGATAATTTTTCACGCGCATAATATGTTCATAATTTTTTTTTTTCAATAAACAGGTTTGTTTTTGCGAGCCAATTCGAAATTTAAATAAAACCTTTGTTATGTTACCTCCTTGGTTGCTATGTTTTGGAGTAAAAGATCGTTCCATTTTTAAAGTATACGATTTATATGAGTTTACTATGTAATTTATTTGGCGGCTAAACCACGACACATGGATTTTCATACAAATTTTGGTGGCCGCTGCTCGTATGTATTTGGCCAGTACAGCAATTTCGATTTATCTCGAAGAAGGTTGTCAAAATAATGCTCGAATTGCCAAGCATGTTTGAGAAAAAGCATTTCTACATCTTCACTGCGATCCAAATAAAATCATAATACTTTCCATACCGCTATAAATAATATTCAAACAAAAACTTAAAATTAAGAAAGTTAACCAATAATAAAGAATATAGTGGACGCGATCGGATCGAGACGGAATAACTCGCATAATGCGAACTGACGGAGAGCTTTAATTAAAGAAACGCTCATGGCGCCACCTGAAGCCACTGGGATTAGAAAAAGTACAACCGATTGTGTAGATCTGTTGGGTTCTGTAGACACATTATAAACTCTTTATTTGTTAGACCGTCATATTTTGAAAACAGATTATAATTTACGATTTATTTATTTATTTAATTTTATTTAATTGTAATGCACAACGTTACAGAATAAATAATCCCAAAGCGTTGTACAGTGCAACTTATAAACTAAAATGTATTTTAAATGTGGAATACGAGTGCATTAGTAAGTTTGATAAAATAATTTAAAAAATACATAATGTTTGTAAAGACGAGAGAATAACAAAATAAACAAACATAATAAATAAAATACACATGTAGATACGCCTCGGATAGACAGATGAATATTGTTTTCTCCTAGTTCTCTGCTAGTCAACGACATCCATGGGTAATCTTAGCTGAAATATGTAAACACTTGGGAATCTAAACTAATATTATGAAGAGAAAATATTTGTTTTTTGTTTGTTACGCTTTTACGCCTAAACAGCTGAACGGAGAATCAACTGAATTGTTACTGAAGACCAAATGTATGAACCTGTTTTTAATAAATAAGTATATTAAATAAATAAATATTAATTAATTCATTGATTAATTACCTGTTTTATCCCACGAAGCCCTGGGGCACAGCTAGTACTTGATTTAAAAAAAAAAAAAACATTCTTTACTGTCAGAAAATGCACTGATGAGGCATGGCTCTCATCGCTGGGTCTAGAAGCATGACATTTTGCACAAAAGTTTCGTGTTTATGAAAACTGAGAATTAAGGAAGGATTTTTGAAAACTCATCCCCTAAAGGAGTTAAATAGGGGATGAAAATTTGTATGGAAGTTCGTCATTTTTAGATAAGAAATTCCATCGGGCACATACGGGCTTGTAAACCTATAGAGGATTATAAATTTTAATGTGAACACTATAACCAAAATATGAATACAAGCTTAATGTTTGTATTTAGTATTGATTTCACAAGCGGTACCCTAAAAAGTAGGTTTTAATGGCGGTCGAAATAAATTAATGGCATTTTACGGAAGCTCCCGCAAACCACTCGGGGGATGCGCTTAATTGACTTAATTTATATTTATATAGAATACCAAGAGCGGCTGTGTTTGTACGTTGAAGAACGTAGCGGGAAAACTTAATACATTGCTGCATTGGTGGAAGTTTTCACACCTAAAAGCTGAAAAACACCATTGAAGAAAGTATTTTGCATGTGGCTCTTTGCCCTCAGAGGGCCAAGGCAAAAGTCAACTGCTATCAAAGCGTTCGTATTTCAACAACAACTTTCAAACGGGTTGACGTAAGCTTTTCGGTAGCTTATGTCAGAACAGCACATTGTTGACTTCCATCATCGTTATCACTGAATGTCACTTTGGCCCTCTGGATTCTTCTGAGGTAAAACTTGTTTCTGAACAAAATATTTCTATAGGTTCAAAAATCTCAAGCAAAGCCTAAGCGAAAAGCTAATCATCAATAATATATTCATTAAAAAGCGCCGCCTTCTCTTAATTTATCCCTGATATCTTTTTAATGGAGTATTATAAAATCGTTAGACTGGCTCCAACCTCCAGATGAGGAGTTCTACTAGTTTACAGTTATTTAATGCGAAAAGATTAATTATAATGTGGTTAAAGAATCTTTATTACTCAGAATTAGAAAAAAAAACCGGCCAAGTGCGTGTCGGACCACGCACAATGAAGGGTTCCGTAGTTGGGATGAATTTATCCCAAGAACAAACATAACATTGTAGTTGAAAAACATGAGCCCCATACATTCCAACTGCAAATGTAAGTTTGTACGCACAATATTGAGTGATTTACCATGTTATTTTAAGATCACAGACTTCTTATAGGTTTTCCTGTAATCTATAAGTAAAGAACTGTTTTCTGTATTTTTATCAATATTTTAGGCTGAGAAGTTTCGGAGATAAGGGAGGGAATGGTCATTTTTCATCTATTTTCTTAAATTAAATTCAAAAGTATGTACTTTAATATTATAAAAAAATATATATAAAATTCTTAAAAATAGCCCTTTCATTTGATATGTCACACGGTACAATTTTTTTTTAATTTTTCTAATTTGCCCCCCAAAAGTGACCTCCATATTCAAAATTAATTTATTTACGTATCACGTACGTGTTTGGGTCACAGAAGTTCATATGTGTACCAAATTTCAACTTAATCGGTCCAGTAGATTCGGAGCAAATCAGCTGTGACAGACGGCCAGACAGACACACGAGTGATCCTATAAGGGTTCCTTTTTTCTTTTGAGGTACGGAACCCTAAAAACACTCACTTAATAAGAAATATAATATATAAAGTGAAATAATGATATTAGCGAGCAGAAGTTTACTGTATTAGGTTCAATCATAGGCATAGTTCAAAGGCAATCATAAACACTCAGTATAAAAATAACATTTGAAAGTAATCTGTCCTACAGGATGTCTTAGTTCAGGGGTCGAGACCACATTTATGTAACGTCACTGAAGTTTGGGAAATAAATTACTAATACTATTATGAAACTTAACATGCTCAACAATAACAAAAGACGATATTAAACTTAAGTAAATAACAAATAATCACTATTAGGTACATTTTGTTCGTCTCATAAGTTGTGCCTACTTATAGATAGCTAATAGGATCCGTTTGGTGCCACACGTAAAGAATAGCACCATCCCATTTCTTCCCGTGGGTGTCGTAAAAGGCGACTAAGGGATTTACTAGAGAATGGGCAGCTGCGTTCTCTATGCATTTTTAAAACCATACTGCGATCGCCAACCCGCCTCCCATGCGTGGCGATTATGGCAAATCCCACCCCCTTCTTGGGGAAGGCCAATGTCCATCAGTGGACGTCTTTCGGCTGAAATGATGATGATGATGATGAATAGGATCGGCAAGTGAACTGCGCAAAACATACACATTTCAATTCTCCAGTGAATCGAGAACTTCTAGACAAGCGTGCACCATCCTCAACCGCGTCATTGCTTGCTATCAGGGGCCCAAGTCTGTTATTTTTATAAATTCAGTCAATCAAGTCCAACACGATCCCATTGTCATGTCATTGTCATTTTTCCTGCCAGGGTTGCGAGTTTGTCCGAAAGGGATATCGTGGCCCTGGCACACAGGTAAATGAAGGAATACGGGTGGGTTTTAGTCAGTAAAAGTCTGACACGCCCTCCCGCTCAGCCCAGAGTGGGAGAAGTTATTTGATAATTTCCCACCCAAAAAAAAATAAAAAATGCCTTTGTCATTTTGCCAAAAGTTCGTAATCTGCTATATTCATAACGGTCGATCATTGGTCCGTCAATGTTTTCGTAATAGAATTGTGTTATTATAATAGCATTGTCGTATTGTCATTATTATAAAACCCATTAGTAGAAATGTCATTCATTTGTCATTATGTACGAGATTACCAATAAATGCAATTTCTTTCAATGTGCACTACATTGAAAGGAATGACTGAATTTATAAAAATAACAGACTTGGGCCCCTGATAGCAAGCAATGAGTGTGAGAAAGTGGCCGACCATTGGAAAGTCATAATGACGCCATTATAATAGTAGATTACCAAACTTGTAAAAATCAGCAATTATGAAATCAATGATCGACCATTCTGACAATATCGTAATAGCAGACTTGAGGCCCAGGGTCAGATATGAGTCAAACACGAGCCTTATAATAATTTAAAAAAGTTTTGTATTAGATGAGGAGAAATGCTAACTTAAATAAAAAGCAAACTTTTAAAATTGCTATATTTTCACAAAATTAAAATGAAACCTCAAAACTACTTAAATAATTAATTACTAAAGACAGCTCATACTCGTAAATAACTCTTAAATTTAACAAGATTCTCGAACATAATTAATTACAATTCGCCGAATAATTCCAAATCAGACGTCATTGCCCTCATGCCAATCAACTGAGATAAGATCAAACAGTGATTACAGACTGTTTGCGCTCTTAATAGATCTATGACGGGCGAAACTTTTCAGGGCAAACTCACAACATAACTTACCGCCCTGTCAAACGAAAATAGATTTTATTAAAAGGGAATAGAAGTTATGTTCACGGTAAATGGTGTTGTAAATGCAGCACTTAACGAGTTCGTATTCCAAAGATTGGATTAGACGAATCGTTTGATTGAGTTACTGTATCGTTGTTCTTACTTATGTCGAGCTTTGTTCAGTTTTTAGATGAATGTGGTTTTCAAGTTGAGTTTTATACGACAGGCCGTTGAGATTTCCCAAAAATTATAAACTTCCATACAAACATTCACCCCTTATTAACTTCTTAGGGGATTTTTTTTCCTAAATAATTCCGTATTGTTCACAGACTTATTACTTATGGGCCTCTTTTTTATTTTTATTAAGTAGAAAGCACGCTGTTTTATTGTAAAAACAAGAGATCATTTTGTTCTGAAATTCAAATTGAATAGAAAACATAGTACTCAACTAGCTTTCGCACGCGGCTTCGCCCGCGTGGATGTCAAAAAAAAAAACAGCTTCTTTATCAGCAGTATTCCCCCAAAACATTATACCATATCTTAGTTGGAACCAACGTAAGCGTGGTAAGCAGATAGGAGTGCAGTTTGATTTACAACTTTACGGAGGATAATAATATAGATAGCATACAAATACCAACTTCGTTTTGTACATACTGGTTCAATATACGTGTCTTCCATTTCATTTGTTTATTTTTCCTACTGTTTTTGTTCTTAAATAATAATTGATGTATACCAACTTTTGAGTTATTCAAGGTACGCAGTCAAATTCTCCCGAAAACTTATTGACTTACCCGATTATTTATTATTTTATAAGTTATAACCAAATTATTTACCGTAAACCAATCTTGGACCTGAAGAATAGAATTATTCACGTCGTCAAGGTTTTGTTACCGTTGGTCTATTTTAAAGATCAATGACGTGTCATCTGCAAACATCTCCGGTTGATTTTGAAGTAATTGGGGTAAATCGTTAAACTAAAAAGAGGAATGGACCCAATATCGAACCTTGAGCAACGCCCATTGCTTTTTCAGACCCCAAAGAGTTCACGCCATTTACTTGAACTCTAACCTTTCTATCTTTCAGGTATGGTCTAAGTAAATAAAGAGCTGTATTCCTAATCCCTTGCCCCCTTATTACAAAACAAGGTTTATCTTCAGACCCAGGTTTAAAACATGGAGCCATTATTGAATTTCGAACTTTATTCCGACTATGGTAAAGTTCCTAAACACAAAACTGACAACTTAGTACCGAACTAAGTTTTCAGTTTTGTAAAAAGAACGGTATTTCAATCACTGTTACATTCTTATTACAAAAACTGGCTCCATGGTTTAAGCCATGTCAAATATAAATCTTGTTTTGTAATAAGGTGGATAGTGTTCTAGTTTCAGCAGAAGTGTCTCATCGTTAACGCAATCGAAAGCCTTAGAGAGGTCACAAAAAATCCAATGGAATCTTGTGCTTTCTCCCAGACGGTAGAATTGTTCTTTATTAGGGTGACACCGGACACCGCGTCAGTGGTACAACGACCTTTAGTGAAACCGTACTGTTGTTCATGAAAGATGGAATTTTTATTGAAGTGACGTAACATTTGATTGAGCATCAACTTTTCAAACACCTTACTGAGAACTGGCAGAATTGACACGGGCCTATAATATTGTTGGGTTCTTTACTATCTCCGGATTTGAATAAAGGAACTACTTTAGTGTGTTTCATGAGATCCGGAAAGTCTCCTTGGTCCCCACTGGTGTTAAATATGAAAGCTAAATAGGGCGCAATGGTTTCGATGACATATCTATAGACTTTTACAGAAATGCCCCATAGATCTTCTGTTGATCTAATTTTAAGATCTTTGAAAGTTTTTATAACAGCTTGGGGGTTTGTACGTATGCTGAAACCTTAACTAACTCCTAACTCCAAGGGGCATACCTTTACATTCTTTCTAAGTAAGGCAGCAGAAAGCGCGGGTGAGTAACTTAAAGTTTCGGTAGTTTTAAGGGGAATATTAGCAAAAAAGTTTTCAAATTCCTGAGCTATTTCTACCTCTAGTGATGGACCCATGTGCAGTCTCTAAATTAAATTCAGTATTACGCTGTTTTTCCTACCTAATTCATTATTTATTATTTGCAAGGTAGTTTTTATTATATCATCAGCTGATTTTATTTTATTGCTAATATAAAGAGGTTTAGCTATTTTGCACACACTTTTAAAAGTTTTAGAATATTTTGCAACATATTGATGAAAGCTTGTATTAATCATATGTTGATTTAGGCCATAAAGTTCAAAAAGATTTTCCCTGCTTTTACAAATACCTGGAGTCGCCCAATCACTAAATACGAACTTTGAGCAAATACTTTTAGTCTTCAGTGGTAAAGTGTCATTAAATTGCGTGTTTAATAGTGAAAAGAACTCTGCGTAGAACTCATATGGGTCACAAATGTTATTAAATTAACTAATTAATAACAAAAAAAACCATCACCGGATGCAGTTGGGCATTTGCAATTTTATGCTATACTTATAATTATAACTGTTAACGAATGTATAAACTGGAATAAAAAAGGCTTTCAAAATAATTAAGAGTTGTCTTTGAAGATTTTTTTGAAGTATTAAATTATGTTTAATTATGTTTTGAGTTCCATCACCTTATGCACAAAAGACTTAAAAATATTATACTGTTTTTGTTTTGGAAAAAATATTTACGGTTTAAGAGATACACTGCTTTAAAAACTACATTTTTGACCATTTTTATAAATCTCCACCTTAAAGAGTAGTTTAAAAAAAAAACCGGTCAAGAGCAAGTCGGACTCGCACACCGAGGGTTCCGTACGTATATATATGATGTTGATGATTTCTGAAAACTGTGCTTTTTAGAGACATTGTTTTATTTTTCCTGTAATCAATACATAAACTTCTATCACATAGAATAATTTCAGATTTTTATCTATGCAAACTTCGGAGATAAGGGACGGTATTTTGTTTACATTTTTCATTAAAAGTCGGAAACAATGCTGCCTAAAAAAGAAAAAAATGTTTGAGAATGTGCAAATAGTGTCCTTCATACGATATCCCGCATGCCCTAGTAGCCCCACTTCAAATATTTAAGACCCCTTTTCAGTCCTTTTTGCAAAAAAGGGTTATTTTTTTAAATTTTTTTCTTGTTTGCAAAATAGTTGGGCAAACGTCATCTAAAACTATTCTAAATTTCAAGTTGATAGCATTAGTAGTTCTTGAGATATCCAGACAGACAGACAGACTTAGTCTCACCATAAGGGTTTATTTTTACCATTTTGGTACGGAACCCTAAAAACAAAAAAAATCTCATACTTTATAATTTACTTGGGTTAGTATTTGTGCCAAGTTTTAGGTTTATTAACTCAAGGAATAAGATTTATTCCCCTTTTTCACCCCTTAAAGGTCGAATTTCGAAAAATCCTTTCTTAGCGGATGCCTGCCTGTAGTTTCCAACCATAACCCGAAATATTAGTGATTTTAACTTAAAAAAAAACTTTTATTAAATATAAAAGTTTATCCCCTTTTTCACCCCTTAAGGGTTGAAATTCTAACAACACCGCTGCATTAGCTTCCAACCATAACCCTAGATAATATATTTAGTGTTTTTTACTTCGAAAATTAAGGACTTTGATACACAACTTAATCCCCCTTTTTAACCCTTCGGGGTGGAATTATCAATAACGCTGAGACACGTATAGATTAATTTTCAGTCGTCAGCCTATACACCAAATTTGAAGATCCTAACTTCAAAACTGACGAACTTTCATATAAACTTCCATCCCCTATTTCACCCTTTTAGGGGTGGAATTTCAAAAAACCCTTTCTTAGTGGATACCTACTCTTCACAAAGAACACATCCTCCAAATTTCATGTCTCTAGGACCAGCGGTTTAGGCTGTGCGTTGATATATCAGTCAGTCAGTCAGGACTTTGAATTTTATATATATAGACAGATTATTATAGATTAGGTCTAGTCTATCCAACCGGCGGAATATTAATATCCAACATGGATCGACGGTCGTTGCCCTCCGCAAACAAATATTAGTGGTCAAGTCTTTATTATTTTGTATATCGGGCTCTCTGTATTTTGTTCTGAAATTCTAATTCAATAGAAAACATAAGTAGTACTTAATTAGGTCTAGTCTATCCAACCAGCGGGATATTAATATCCAACATGGATCGACGGTCGCCGCCCTCCGCAAACAAATGAGTGGTCAAGTCTATATTATTTTGTGTATCGGACTCTCTGTAGTTTGTTCTGAAATTATAATTCAATAGAAAACATAGTAGTTAATTAGGCCTAGTCTATCCAACCAGCGGAATATTAATATCCAACATGGATCGACGGTCGTCGCCTTCCGCAAACAAATTAGTGGTCAATTCTATATTATTTTGTGTATAGGACTCTCTGTATTCTGACATTGGGGCTGCCTGTCGCGCCCACGATATCGCGCGAATTTTCACGAGCCTTAACTACACAGTAGTCTTTATTATGTATGTCTATGCATGTAACTATGTAGATTATATGAGGATAGAATAAACACTGCTCTCGCACTTGTTCATTATTTCTTTTGATTACTTTGTCTGCGTAAATACAAATTGCCTACTCGTAGAAACTAAAAACCAAGATGTGTTATGAGGAGCAATACGCATATTACAAATATTTATTATTCTACTCGTTTTAGTTTCGTAGGAGAGCAATTTCAACATGAGCAGCAATTCAAAATGAGCCTTCATTTTAAACTTTCCTAAGCTTCCTTAAAGCCTCTTAAGAGACTTTTTCTAAAGAAGTTACAAAACGTGCCTACGTTTACACACTTACGGCTGAATAAGAATAATATATTTTTCCCTTGTCGGGTCATAAAGTAGGTAATAATTTACCCCAATTTGTTAAGGTTCTTTACAAGATCATTAATGATATCTCAAAAATTCTACATTGAAGAAAATTGTGAAATATTTAGCACGAATTTTTGTAACACCACTGAATTCAAAGGGCAAAGCTTGCCTTGATTGCCGTAAGCTGCTTTGCAGCCACTTCGTTAGTGAGATGGAACCTTGTTCCTAATGGCGATGGCGTAAGGTTTAAATTAAATCTTCCTAAAGGTCCCTTTTAAGAGGGGTGTTTCGTATCCTTGTCTGCGTGTCTCTTCAGAAGTCAACGGTCGATTGTGTGGTTATGTGAGAGTAAAGAAAATTATTATACTTTTTCTATAATTTACAAGCACTTTGATCTTCTCCGTGAGATAAATTGTTAACTTCTCATTTTCCTTCTTCGTCTCCTCAATTTTTATTTATTATTCGAGAAATATAAAGTACTCCCACGCTACCTACTCAAGAGAAGAATCTTAACTAGTAAAACATCCAAGCTAGCTAGATAGATTCAGCAGTTCCTTAGTCTGTTTGTATGTTCACCAACGCAGTATGACAGACAGCTAAAGTCTCAAAAAACAAACCGCTGTTTTTTTTGATATTTTAGAAATGTTTGGAAAACTCAATGATTGAAGAAAGAGAGATCATCTTGAATTGCCACGTGCACTGCAAAAATAACACAATGCACAGTTAAGCAACCATAGTTATGCAAGTCTATACAAAAACAACTATCTTAGCTCAGTTTAACCCGCATAGTCCTTGAGATCTCTCTACAAACAATGTCTCTGGTGCGATCTAGCGTGAAGGTAAAGAGAAGTGTTATTTTCTTTTTTGTTCGCTTGCCATGTAAACAAGGCACCGGGTCGGATCGATCGCGACGCCGACATTTGAATAAAATATATTCTGCGACATGGAAACGCACTCAGTGTTTTGAATGACAACTTGAGGTTGTTTTGATCCTAGACTTTAAAGAAAATAGATTCGTAAACTTATTACTTAGCAGTTTCCTAATTTTTATTCCAAAAATGTTTAATCATTTATTATTTATAATTAAAAGCAAAACTATTTAAAGTCGTTCAAAGGCGTTTGATGTACTGCAAAGTAAGAAGCAGGGATGCTTTTATCAATAAAAATCACGGATGAAAAGAAAAATTCGCTTTCAATCTAATTTTGCTTATAAATTGCCAGAAAAATACTCTTTACTCTTTCGGCAACATTAGAAGCGGTTTCATGAGTTGAAAAGTACTCACGTTACTGAATAAACACACTACATTCCAACGTGTACACGTTTTGACCTACACTACTACTTTCCCGCAAGACAGACGCATTAGTCTGCTCAGTATTGGCGCGGAGAGTAATGGCGCCGGCGCGTGTGTCGAATGCAAATATTATAAACTATAACAGCTAGCTGACCGCCGCCGACTGTACCGCGGTCTGCACGTAATGAACCTCCTTATACAGCCGTGCGAAATATTAAGTTATCACCTTATTTGTGTAGTTGGTGGTAGTAAGACAGGGTGTCAAAAAGCCATCAGTTGCGTGATTTGGCGGAAAATTCTCATACAGTACCTACATCAACATTGGATATTTTTTCCTTCATTCAATTCAGATCATCAATGTCAATGTGTATACACATCATCAATCATATCATCAGTGACATTGATGATTATGTAAATTTAAATAAATATTCATGACATTGTACAATATACAACATTAGTTTTTGTTTATAATAAACCCGAAAAGGGGTCATTGTACTCATCATTTTGAACAACTTTTTCTATGGGACCAACCTTGAAATCGCGAAATTAAAATCAGCTGTTCCATACATTTCGTCGATTTAAGTGAACACAAATGTAGGGAACAGCAGATTTTTTTTTCGCGATTTCAAGGTTGGTCCCATAGAAACAGTTGCTCAAAATGATGAGTACAATAACCCCTTTTCGGGTTTAGTATAAACAAAAACTAATGTTGTATATGTCGGCGCGTGATGATTAGTCGATTTATTTTACCACCTTTCAGGGTTCCGTACCAAAATGGTAAAAAGGAACCCTTATGGTGAGACTAAGTCAGTCTGTCTGTCTGTCTGTCTGGCACACCTGGATATCTCAAGAACTACTAATGCTATCAACTTGAAATTTAGAATAGTTTTAGATGACGTTTGCCCAACTATTTTGCAAGCTAGAAATAAATAAAAAAAAAAATATCCTTTTTTGCAAAAGGGACTGAAAGGAGGTCTTAAAAATTTTAAGTGGGGCTACTAGGGCATGTGGGGTATCATATGAAAGAACGCTGTTTGCACATTCCCAAAAAATTTTTTTTTGGCAGCGTAGTTTTCGACTTTTGATGAAAAATATAAAAAAAAGTACCGTTCCGCCCGCCTTATCTCCGAAGTTTGCGGCTATAAAAATCTGAAATTATTCTATATGATAGAAGCTTATGTAAAGATTACAGAAAAAATAAAACGATGTCTCTAAATAGCACAGTTTTTCAGACACACACTTAATCACTCACAGTTAATCATCAACATCATATATACGTACGGAACCCTCGGTGCGCGAGTCCGACTCGCTCTTGACCGGTTTTAAAAAAAAATTGTATTCGATTATTTTTGGTCTGTGGTTTAGAACTTATTTTATTAGTGGTGTTTTTAATTTAGAGCGGGTAACACCGAATGGGATTGTGAGTGTCGTGGCGGCGAAAGGGATTACTTTTGATGCGATCGTTACAGAGCCAATGGATTTATGCGTGTGCACCGCGCACACGCATAAATATTGCTAATTGACTTAATCAGTGACAATCATTGTAATTATTTTTTATGATTAAATTGTGTTGCGACATTTGTGAGTAAATTAAGTACGTTATTTTGCGAGTATTATTTTTCAAAAACTTGCAAGTACACGCCCATGATGGAGGACCAACAATGTCGATTCAACAGCGACACGTGGTGTCTCAACCGCTCGAACACCCGTCATATTTATATTATTCAATGACATGAATATTTACTTTGTAAAATAATATATTATTTTAATTATTGTAAATGTGAACTGTGATGTGGACTGTGTGGGTTATTGTTTATTTTTGTATTTTTTTTTTCTCAGTTAGGTTTTATCATGGTATAAAGTACTCAAACTGCCAGAGTTTGAGTACTTTATGCGGCCTACCCAAATGTCCTTTCTTTGGTATTGTTTCGTTGGTATCGTTGAGCTCCATAAGTTCTGAGTTGAGCTGCCCGACTACTGACGAATGCGTGTCAGAAAAGACTTGAGACAAGATTGACTGGACCTGTCAATCTGTGTGATTCTTTCATCAAAAGACCATTTCAGACACCAATCTACATAGTCTTCACATATGTCTGACGAAGATTATGTCTGGACTTTAAAAGAGACTGACTTCTGAGTTTGTTTCGGCCTTTCTTCTTAGAGAAGTCAGATAGGAAACGCCGACCTCATCTAGTTTAAAAAAAATATGATTGACATGTTAAAGTGTTTGTAAAACTACTTACAAAAATAAAAAAAATATTTCCGTAAGTAGGTTTGTACAAATTATCATTTGAAGTAAGGTCCAAAATAAATTTAAATAAGGCGATATCCAGAAGAGACCCTACTTGTTCCTCTAATTTTTGTGGTATATAGAGATTGATAGAAATAGATTTTAAGCTATTCTCAATAAGAATTACATTTCAGGAATAAATGGCATGAAAAAAACATTAAAATATATTGAGTTCACAAGAAAACTTAAACTATTGTCAAAATTTAACACTCAGTTTATAGATATTCAAATTCACACAAAAAATGGATTTTATTGTCATGGATTTTCAATATTTAGGTAGTTCTCCAAAAATATTTATCTCCTGAGATTACCCGTGGAGGGGCGACACGCGTGTCGAGTATATAGGTTTGGTTACATGTGACATTATAATTATCGCACCTTCTGCATTTGCACAATTTGGGGAGCGGGAGGGTGGTGCTGCATTTTGCATACAAGCCTGAATTTAATTAATTAATTCATTCATTTTTTTCAGACATAGTCCATACATTATATAAAAATTAAAATCCAATTAAACACATTACAATCAAATAATCAACAATAATTAAATTACACATACACATTAAAATTACATAGATGTCACAATCAATTTAAAATATTACACATTAAAACAATCAATAACGGAATTAGAACTAAACAATACATAAACTCATGTCAAATAATACGAGGAGAAGCGCTAACATGAAGCTGCATCCACCTCTGTATCAGGGATAGGTCCCACCGCTCGGACAACACCCTCAGGAGACTATTCGAGCTGCTTCGCAGACGACTTAATAGTAAAGCGCTCCGTTTCCTCATGATCGCGAAAAAATCATCGGTCCGCGCTTCAGCAAACATAGTCGAAGCACTACAAAACCGCGGGAGCCCCAACAGTATCCTGAAGGCATTGTTGTACTGCACGCGCAGTGCGCTGTACGCCCGCTGCGTAAAGTTGGCCCACAGGCTGCACGTGTAAAACGACTGACAATATGCCTTAAATAACGTCACCTTCACAGGTCTAGTACATCGCGCAAACCTGCGAGCCAACATATTACACAATTTAGCTTTTTTGCAGAATTAAAAGTAGATTTTGAAATTATATAACAATTTATTGCACACAAAACAGTTAGAAGCCAAAATTAACAAAACAATCACTAGATCACGATGAAAGTCTTGTAGCAGATAATATACTTTAACAAATCATTAACACTCCACTCCATAGTGTACCAGCATAGCTACATAATACTTCCACCGTCATAATTCCCAAATCCTGCCTTCATGCCTCAGCCCAATCGGTGTGGACGAGGGTAACGTAAACGATCTTGTTATTTCTTGATAGCTGCTTTGACAGTTTGTTTGAGGACTGAATATTAATTTTGTGGTCGATTGATGACGAATTTATGTGAGTTGACTGTGGAGTTAGGGATTTTTGGTTAAGGGGGATGCGGTAAAGTAGCCCAGATAATTCAAATTTGCTTAATTTTTTTCCAATTTGTAGGTCAGTATCTGGTAGAAAATTTATCAAAATATGATTCGCGAATTCGCGACCGTCAATATTACACCGTAAATATCCGTAATATTTACAGAAATATAATCTTTAAAAACATCAATACAACTCCCTAGCTGAGAATAGGTCTAAAATATCACGATCTCATGAAACAATCATACAAGAGGACAATTTGAGATGATATAAAAAAAAAATCAGTTATGGTTGTACGTCATATTCAGCAAACACTGCTCCTGTTTTACGAGTAAGTAAACGTCCAAATTCTTAGATCTTACCTGATCTTTTTCTGTCGTCCTTCCAAAGTTTTTAAAATAAGTGGGAAGTCGTAAAAAACCGTGAAAGAAAATATTATAAAAGTTGAACTAAAAAAAACTGTAAAATTGAAACTCTGCCAAAAATTTTTTTTTACTAGCGGCTCTAAAGACTAGCATCCCGCAAAATTCATATTTCTAACAACACTCTTTAAACACACAAACTTTTTGCATTGCACAGCTGCTTAAAATGCTAAAAATAAGGAGCCTCCGACATTTCTCGTCACAGAGAGATTAAAAACCTTTTTTGCTCTAAACGTGGGAAATAGCTGCTGCTATGTGGCTTTAATGAAAAGGCCACATGGCTGGAACAATTGTTTGTTAAGATATTAAGCTGAGGTTTGGTTGTGTTATGTAGGATATTATTCTAAATAAATTCATCGCATTAGAGCCTAATTTTATTGTTATTTTCTACTAGCAAAACACATCTGTTGCACATCAAAGTACCATAAATAGTGAAACTACGATGACGCGTACCGGCAGTGCTATTCTGTAAAAATCTCACCGTGAAATCTTGCGTAGAGTGAGCTGTCAGTGTCACCTCACTGATGCTAGGGATTGACCAAGCATTACATTTACGATCGTATTCGATATTTAATAATATTGTTTATGCTAAATCTGCTGATCACTTTATATTATTTCAAAGCTAGTATTTAAGTGCCGAAACATTACTAATTAGGAGGTTTCTAAATAAAATAGCAAAACAGAAATTCAGTGAGAAACTCAATTTTTTTTTTTCTATACTAGTGTTGAACATTACTATGTTTAGAAATACCAGCTTTGAAATAATATAAAATGATGAACAGAATTAGCATAAAAAATATTATAAAAATCTCGATTATGATTGTAAATGTAATACTTGGTCCATCCCTAGCACCAGTGAGGTGACACTGACAGCTCCCTCCACGCAAGATTTCACGGTGAGATGGTTACAGAATCGACATGCGGGTTCGTTACATGCTACGGCGTAGCTGGCGACAATATTATCAAGTCAGCTACGCCGTAGCAACTGATAATGCACTTCAATCCTCACACATCGTACTGATTTTGATGCTGATTTGAGTCTAATAAGTTGAGTATATGCTGCATCACAGACACAGACCAGCCCAACAAAGTTCCTAATTATTTGCACGTTTTGTTTTCAGCGGTATTTGGTCAGCACTATCCCAAGGCGCTTTATGATTCCAGATAATAATGTTGGTCTATTTTAAAAGGATCTTACGAATATTTGTTTCTGTTTGAAGTAGGGGCGGCAAAATGAAAAAATGATATTGCTTGGTTTCCGAAAGGATCATTTCAGGGGTACACAACAAACACTTGAAATTAAAACGTCTAGGATATTTTTTGATGTCACGTATCAACATTCCCCTCGTTTTCTGTGGATGTAATTTCGTGAAAAGGGATGGAAGTATACAGAAAGTGACAGCTTGAGCATGGAATAAGTAAGTACTTTTTAATAGCACGGAATTAGTAAGTACTTTATAATAGCATGGAATTAGTGTACTCATGGAATTAGTAAGTACTACACACACTACTCTTTACATCTTCTGATGAAGATGAAAGCTTTCATTTATTTCTTGATCTTTCATTTTCGTAACTTGTATCAATAAAAGAAAAACTACATCCAAATCGGTTTATCCGTTTAAAAGCTACGGTGCCACAGACAGACACACAGTCACACACACACACACATAGCGGTCAAACTTATAAACCCCTCTTTTTTTTCGTCGGTGGTTAAAAATGTGCGCGCACGCGTCGATATTTTATTTATGGCACTATGCAAGACAGAGCTCACGGCGGGATCACCACACGATGCGTCATGAGGTGCTGGTCCGTATCAATATACTTCTCATGCCGAAAACTGCGTAAAATATTATTCTTCTATGCGTCATGAACATTATTTTGCCCAAAATTTTTTTTTTCCTAATTTTTACCTATTTTTATTTCAAAACATATCCGTATCACATTCATTGTCTATTTTGTAACAATGGAATATCTTATAAAAACATCCCCCGCACCACGGTGAGAACTGAGATTTTTGGGCGCCGCACCCTAGCAAAGTTGAGTATGGCCCTATACTGTTCATGGCGCATGGAACGTGTTAATTCAAATCTATCGTGAACTCTATTTGTTTCATTCAAATAAATACACGTTCCGTGAAAAAGAATTGTTTCCGCATGACACGCTTTAAAAAGACGTTAACTGTTTAACTTCATTTTGTGACCATTGCTTAGTTGTGCGATTGCTGTTCCATCCAGTATACTATTTATATTTCAATACATACGAGATAGAATAAGAGTCAAAGGTATTTTCTAGAATAGAATAGAGTATTATTTGTTGCTACAGATATTTACAAATAAATCTGGCCAACATAAAAAAATGTTTCAGCAAAATATCTGTACTTCTACTTACTTTTAGTTTTCTTAAAAATAAAAAAGTCCAACTAAGGAACTTTTTGCTTAGCTGTTTTCGCAATTAATAGAAATAATGTTGATGTCTGTAAACCAGAAAAGTTTAGGTAGCTGCGGTTAAAAGATACGCCGTTTTATGAGTACTTCGTGCAAACTTACGGTAAACTCCGGATAAACTCCGAATTTCTACGTTTGAAGTATTTAGTGGTAATGTTACGGGTTTCAAAGTATGTTTTTAGCTTTGTCATGCAGTTTTTGGTGAATAAAATATCATAGGTGATAATTAAATATCTATTTAGAAATTGATATTTATCAACTCATTTACATAATGTAGTACACACATACATCGAGACTGACGACAACCCCACGACGAAATAATACTCAGCAGTGACTAAAAACGGGTTGAAGTAGGTAAAACAAAAGCACACAAATATTTAGCACCATATAGCGCAACGTGGAAGGCAAATAGCTGCCATAAAGCCAATCCCGTAAATAACTTTCACTAACAAACGATCACAACCGGTAGCCGTCGCCCGTTACTCAATAACAGTCGCATCGAATCCAATCCATTACGATCGGTCGTGTGCCCGTATAGATGTAGAAGCTTTTGGTCAGCAATACACGTGCCGCCGCGCCGTGGCGATTATACAGGGTCATGTAGGATTGTTTTGTCACGATTATTGGTATTGGATTGTATGTCAGTGACCCGGAGGGTGTGAACCCGGGGTGGGGTAAGTAATGGGTAAGTATAATTACAAAATATATTATATTTCCAAGACCAAACATGAAATCGCGAAAAAAAAATCAGCTGTTCCCTACATTTTAACGAATTATTCGAACATAAATGTAGGGAACAGCTGGTCCCAGCTTGGGCGGAGCACCGCCGTGTCCTCACGGAGGCGATCGGCGGCGGCGATCTCTCGCGTCCGGCCCTGGTTCAGGCCATGGTTCGGAGCGAGAGTGCATGGGAGGCCGTCACCTCCTTCTGCGAACTAGTAATGCTTGCGAAGGAGGAGGTGGAACGCGTGAGGGAGAGGCAGTATCGCGCCCTCGCGCCCCTAGTCGCCGCAGGAGACAAGCCGATTTCCGGCCACCGAGGGTTGCGAGTTTGTCCGAAAGGGATATCGTGGCCCTGGCACACAGGCAAATGAAGGAATACGGGTGGGTTTTAGTCAGTAAAAGTCTGACACGCCCTCCCGCTCCGCCCAGAGCGGGAGAAGTTATTTGATAATTTCCCACCCAAAAAAAAAAAAAAGGGAATAGCTGGTTTTTTTTTCGCGATTTCAGTTTTGGTGCCATAGTAAAAGTTGTTCATAATGATGAGTACAATGACCCCTTAAGAGGTTATTGACGTTTTAAAAATAACCCTGTATATTTTAATTATAGAAATTGATACGGGCTTGCTCATTGAAATGGCGCTACAATGTTGCGGCGGGTTACCGCATAAGTAAGTCAGACCCTTCATTTGATTGACTATCTACATATTATTAATTTACTAGCATTTCCGACCAACTTGCTTCGATACGATCAAATTTTTGTTGCAAATCTTGTTCCATGGTTCGGAGCGAGAGTGCATGGGAGGCCATCACCTCCTTCTGTGAAGCAGTAATGCTCGCGAAGGAGGAGGCGGAACGCGTGAGGAAGAAGCAAGGTTTGCGCCCTGCTCGCACCCCTAGTCGCCGCAAGAGACGCCCCGGGCGTCGGGAGTCGCAAGCCGACTTTCGGCCCCCGTAGGCGCGGGCTTGCGGATGGTGAGCGATGGGTAGCTCGCCGTCCGATAAGGACCAGGCCCGGGTCAACGGCGCGTTGTGTTCCACGCGCGCCTCAAAGAGATGTCAGAACGAACTGACGGGGCCCGTTAGGACCAATGCCTGCCCGGGTTGCGAGTTTGTCCGAAAGGGATATCGTGGCTCTGGCAAACAGGCAACGGAAGGAACACGGATGGGTTTTAGTCAGTAAAATTCTGACGCGCCCTCCCGCTCCGCCTAGAGCAGTAGAAGTTATTTGATAATTTCCTACCCATCAACAAAAAAAAGGGGGTCAACAATTTTGTTTAACGTTGTTGTATCACAATGAAACATATAACAAGACCGTACACATTAAAATAACAGTGTAATGTATCACCGCGGTCGCGCATCGAGTCCACGGCATGATGTGACTCATGCGCAGATGTTGTTTAATATTGTTGCACAAACTAATAACATGCTTTATAATTTGTTTTTGTAACACATATCGTCCACATTTAAAAAAACATATTATTGAACTATGTTTTATAACATGTTTTGCTATATAGTCTGTACGCAATTTTATATCCAATAACGTTATATGAAATAAGTTTTAGAGTATATGAACGTAAATAAATTATATCAACAGTTGGTATATTCCACGTATAGGTAGGTATAATACATCTTGTGAACGTTATTGAAATGAAAATATACCAAATAACTTTATATGGTATGAGATGCAAGTCCCGGGGTGGCTATAGTTTTATGTTTAAAACCTTGATGTGGTCGTTACCCCTGACTGTTGTCAAGGCTGGGTCATACCATATACCGGAGGGTTGTATGCTTACAATCCTCCGGTCTATGGTATTATCGGGCTCAGTAATAGAGTCAGAGCACGTTTCGGAGCACTGAGGGACCAGAAGGTTGGGTGGCCCTGACCCGGATATGTGGATAGACCCTACAGAGGCGCTCGATGCAGACGGCGCGGTGCCGTCTGAGACTTTTACTCTGTTTGGGTGAAGTCTGTTGTATATATGTAGTTACTAACCCATGTAGCGTCCCCTGTTGCCTGATCTCCAGACTGTGGAAACAGTGACGACTCCCAGCGCAATGAATCTTGAGATGATAAGATTAGAAAGCCATCTCTATAATAGAAAAGGACTCTGAAAAGGGCTGAAAGGAATATCTATCATATCTAAGAAATCTATAATCATCCCAAATTTAATTCTCTGTTAATTCCCCAACCATTTCAATAGAAAATATTTCTAGATCCGTTGCGCTCACGGGACAAATATAGTTATTGAGTAAAAGTTGGTGAGTTCCGCGCGGGGATCGCATTCGCACGGGATCGGATGTAGTCGAGATTGTGCCGCTTATGTCGCACGGCACGGGGAAGGGACGACGGGGATTAAATGGAGCAATATCTTTTTGGCTTCAGGGGACATTTTTAAAGCTTGGACGTTTTCTATCTATTGTCAAGATCCAACTCGAGGAATAGCATTTTATTTAAATCAGCAATTTTGCTTGCAGGTATCTACTCAGTTAATAAAAAGGTAAACTTATAAATTTAATGTTCGTCTACTTCTTGGACAACTACCCTGTAGATATAGCATTATCAGCCTATAATGTTCCCACTGCTGGGACACAAGCCTCCTCTCTTCGAGAGGGAGTGGGCTGCAATCTAACAAGCCGGGCCAGTGTGGGTTGGTAAATGTCACATGTCTTAGAATTCTTGGTTCGAGGACATGCCGGTTTCCTCACGATGTTTTCCTTCACCGTTTTGAAAGCGATAAAATTATTTATACAAAGTAAAACGTCTGGCTGGCTTTGAACCCACGACCTAGCAACTCGTAAGTCGGGCCTTTACTACTTTGCCACAAGTGCTCTCTTTAAGTGTAGTTTATATCCTCTCTCTACTCCCTAATGAGATACTTCTCATTAGGGAGCTGTTACTCACTATAGTATGGTTCATAACATTTTTCCTTCCTCCTCCACAGTTCAAATCAGGATGAACCAACATCTATGTATATCTATCTATCTCTATGCACATGTTATAAATTAATAGTTCGTCTTTGTCTATGTGACCGCGTCGTTATTCTAAACTACGAAACGGATTTGGATGTAGTTTTCAACATAATTTTGAGAATTTATTCCGGAAGGATTGTGTAAAACTTACAAATATAATCAAGAAATCTCCATGTTTTGTCAAGTCGTAAAATATGTTTTGTCGGGTCGCTAGTTACGTATAAAATAAACTAATCGATGTAATATCTTGAGGTGTAAACGCAGCTGGGCAGTATATCGCGCGCGGATTAAGTTTTAATCTGTCAATGTTGTTCGCCCATTGTACTGCGCCCGGACTTACTGAACTATGCTAAACTCGTTATGTGATCCATTCACGATATGCTACCGTGAAGAACTTTATTCCTATGTGAATTGTATGTGCATAGTTATAAGTACTTACTTAATGATCTACACGTATGTTTGTTAGTGAGGGTACCGGCAGTAATAAACTAGCTCTGGAGCAAGACGGTTGCGTTTCATTCGTACTAACATACCTACCATTTGGCGACGAGTTTGTTATCTACCCACACGTACTACAAAATGACGAATTTCATAGGACATTTGAGTGTTTTTGACTATAAACTCCACGAATGGGAAGTTTTTCACGGCAGATTGACGCAGTTTATCAAGTTGAACAACATTTCGGACGTCAACAAAAGTGCAGTGTTGGTAACGCATTTGTCGGACGAATCCTACCTTTTGGTTCGGAACCTTGTGCATCCGAATAAACTCGAAAAAACCACCTATAATGAGCTAGTGAAGGTACTCAATAATCATTATAGGTGGTTTCTTCGAGCTTATTCGGATGCACAAGGTTCCTAACCAAAAGGTAGGATTCGTCCGACAAATGCGTTAACAACACTGCAGCTACACCGCTGCTACAATGCTGCTGCTTCATCATCAGCCCATAGCAGTCCACTGCTGGACATAGGCCTCTTCAATTGCACGCCATTCAGCTCGATTCTCGGCAACTTTTATCCAGCTGCCACCAGCCACCCTGCGAAGATCGTCGCTCCACCTAGCCTGAGGGCGTCCTACCTTACGTTTGCCGATTCGCGGTCTCCACTCAAGAACACGTCTACCCCAACGGTCATCGGTTCTACGGCTAATATGGCCGGCCCATTGCCACTTCAGCTTACTTATTCTGTGGGCTATGTCGACAACTTTGGTTCTCTGTCTGTTAGCGCGGGGAGCAATAAAAGAGTGGACTGTATTGTAGGCAATGGTTTATTGCCGTGCTTGTTAACAAATTAGAAACTGTCCCCAACAAACAATAAATAATTAATAATGATTTGAGGAGAATCGTCCGTCGGGGTGGAGTCCGTGGAAGCGAGTCGTCGTCGGGCCGAGCCGTGTCGCCGCCGCGCCGCACCTCAGCGTACCGATGACGCGTTGATCACGCCGCCTGCGCATGCAGACCGCGCGCAAGATGGTGTGTTGGGTTCGATTACCAACACTGCCGGATCACCTCGTTCCGGATTCGATCCTTCAGAGAGACTCCAAGCATAGCCCGTTCCATAGCTCGCTGAGCGACCTTGAATTTATGGACCAGCCGTACCGTGAGTGTCCACGTTTCGGCTCCGTAAGTCATAACCGGTAGGATGCACTTATTGAAGACCTTCGTCTTTAGGCTCTGTGGAATACGCGAATGATTCTTTTATTGTTTAATGAATCGTTACTGGTACAATAATTGTAATGTAATTTAGATCAAAAACACCGTGAGGAAACCTGAGAGTTAATATAAGTCTGAAATCGCCAACCCGTCTTGAACATGAAAGAAAGAAAGAAAAATAATTTTATTTGACACAGAAACACTTGCATTCGAAAACATAAACTATAGTAGGTAAACATTACACAAAACACATCTGTATAATCACGAGCACAAAAAAAAACATAGTCGGCAGTTGCACGTCATAACTGTGTCAAAAAAGCGTGCGCGAGGGCGGCCATGCGTGGTGACCGGGCTTTCTCTATTTGAGAACAGACCTTTTTCCTGCAGTGAGACAGAAATAGGCAATGAAAAATATGTATAGATCGGCAAATAGTTTCCTATAGATTTTTAGCAGAGGCAGGTGTATTGGCACACGCACGTTTGCTAGCTATGTTTAACTCTCATGTAGCTAATAGTCGGTGAGCAACCACTCTGACAACCACTAATCCAAACTACGAGCTCATGCTGAGAAATGGGAAAATCCGAAGCACTTTGCCCAGACCAGATATCGAAGTCAGAACATTGAAGAACCCTGAAGTAGTTGCACGAAGACTGCGCTGACGTTCATACTCGGGGTCACCAGTTTAGAGGCATGAGGAACAGGGTGTAAAGTTCACTCATCCTCTATAGAAAAGGGAGGATCCTCCGACTAGACGGGTGTTGTGTCTGGTGGGCAACTGCCCGACGGTTGATGTCGGGATGTTGTATATATGCTAGTTGTGCGGTAAACTTTGCTTGCGCGATGCAGGATTTTTGCTAGACGTCAGTATGACGCGTAGTTCTCTTGTGGCGATGTTGATGCCGCTACAACCTATGCATCTCATGCAACCTCAAGCCGTTTAGATTATCTGTAGGTAAGTGTCAAAACCACTTATAATTTACAGTTCGTGGCTAGAATTGAAACTTTAATTATTATAGTCTTCAAGAACTATTTCCAATCATATTGACCCATCTAAAACATAACATGTATAAAAATGAATGTCTCGCAACGCCTTTCTTCTATCGCAAAAAGATGTGATATCTAAGAGTAATATAAAACCAAGTCGGTTAATTTATTCAGTGCCTATCTGTGGGAGCAGCATCTAGCTAACAGTACCTATCTGTGGGAGCAGCATCTAGCTAACTATTTTGTCGTGGATTACCTAATTAGTTAACTAACAACATTATAAATAGTGACTTATCAATATTAGACAACTTTATTTCTTTAATAAATAGAATGACTAGGCCACCGCACGGCAACATAATCACATAAGAATAATATCCTATTAAATTTTTTATATAATCCTAATGAAATTAAGCACTCAGAGCGCTAATATTAGATATAATTATAATAAGTAGATTGTATATGTAGATTCTATTGGCGTGTCCGATTTCATACACGCAATACATGACGGAATCATTATGGTTCGAAAAAGAGAGCTTAAAAAGTACCTACCTAGTCTTTCAGAAGGCTTAGAATATGTTGTATTCCTTTTAGTCTGCTCTTAATAAATGTATTTTCTTTCTTTCTTGTAAATTATTTTGATTTCTTTGAATGTTTAAAATGTTGTTGACAAGATTGTTCAAAGAAGTTTTTGTTTCTTTTTACTTTTTTTTATCTTAAACCGATCAGCATGAACAGACGTAGACAAATCTATCTACCATTGAATTTGAACTAAGTTTGTCTTTTTTAATATTGAAAAATCAATGGACAATAAAAAAACAAGGGGCCATCGGTACCTTTGTATGTACGGGTTCGCTGAAGCCCCGGGCCGGTATACAAGAAAGAAAGAAAGAAAATACGTTTATTTGCGGTATATGTTTTTCTCTTTTTTCGACAATATTTACATCAGAATTAACACGGGTTTCTCTCTCTTTTTCCCTGTTATATAATTATGTAGTATTGGGAATAGTTATTTAGAAAATGGAGGACTCACAGCTAATAAAAACAGACAAAAATAAGGAAACCATAGTCACTAGAAAGCCAATTACAAATCCTCACGTATAGACTTATAATAATAATTTAAGGTGAGAGCAAAAAAACGAAAAAACAAACAAAAAAAAAATGGAAAATTATGTTGTTGTACCTTTTATGTAAGGGAATCTTGAAGGACTCCTACATCGGACTATAATGTCGAATCCGCTTTAGATCAACCCGAAGACACAAAAGTCGGTCTATTGCTCTTTATAATTTGCATTTTTCTGTTTTTCATACAACAATCAATGTCTGATTTCGTAATTTTTTGGAATATTTTTATATTATGAAAATTAAAATCGCTTAAATTTACGTATCACTTACAAAGCCCAATAGGTACCAGCTTTAAGTGGGTTTCGCTATTACTCTATTAGACGGTCGTCCGGGACGCAAAAGAAAAGCATACTCTTTGCGACTTAAGCACCATCTCCACTAACGCAAATACTCTAAGGTATTACAGAGAGAATTTGATTTTATATCAGAAAGTATTGTTTTGTTTATTGTTTTGTTTATTGAATTAATTGATTTACATAAATATTTACAAAAATAGGGCCTTAGACTAGAAGTTAAGGTAAATAATAATTGGATTCTACCTGAACTAGGAATAAACCTGTATCTCAGGTATCTCACTCAAGTGCTTATACATAAGTGTTATCTAAGATTCCAAAAAATTGTAACTGATGTAACTACTATAAATTATGTTTTTATTCAAATATAGAAAAAATAGTATGCTGCTTTTTTGCATCATCGTAAGACATTTTTACAACCGTGTTCTATTATGATTTTTGCAATGTAACATTTTTAACAAGGCCGTGTCAACAAAAAGTAAAGATTGCATGTTTGCGAACGAATTGTAAAACCTAAAACTATTTTTATTTGTAAAGGGCAATATTAGTTATTAAATACATTAATACTATTTATTAAATACAAAATACATTAATTAATAAAGACTTAAAGATAACTTTGTCGCTATTACGCGACCTCAGTATAATCTATAGAATTTATGTATCTTGTCTCAGCTAATTTCTTTGCAGGGCATTCTTGATCGCCTGTTTTGTGATTGCTCGGTTTTTTAAATCGCAAGCATGTTGCACAATGTGATGGTTCAGCATGTTTAGTGCACTCATTCGTTTGATGACCTTGTTCTCCACAATGTCCACACGTATAGGTAGCCTCACGACAAGTCTTTGCAGCATGTCCATACTGTTGAAATTTAAAGCACCTGGTCACAAGTGTGAAGTCCCTCACTGGGCAGGATGTCCAATTAATGAACACTCGACTTTGGTTTATAAGCGCCTTCCTTATGCTAGCAGTTACTTCAAGAATAAAGTTGCACGTAGGTCCCTCTTTTTTACCAGACTTGTGACTTAAATTTACAGAGGCCAAAAAAGAGTCACGGGACAAACTAGGCAGCTTGTCGGCAATATTCTGCTCATAGATGCAATCATAAACATCTTTGTCATTTAAAACGTTCGGTACTCCTATAACTACAATTCTTGGTCTTCTCTTATGGGGCTCTTCCACTTTCAGGCCGGAACTACTTAGCTGCGATGATTTCCTAAGTTTTTCAATGTCGTCTTTGGACTCCGTGCTGATTATAACGCCTCCGTGTTTTGTTTTGCGTAATCCTCTAACGTGCAGTTTCATTTGCTCAGGGCATATAATTTTTTGGACAAGAGATTTAGTGTCGTCACTAGATTTTAATTTATCCGTTGGATAAATTGCAATAGAGCTGATGTTATTGGGTCGCAAGTAATTATTTTGATTGGTTTTTACCATGTCAGCGAATGAAACTGTTTCTGCCATAGCCGGTTTAGCGCAGTTTTCATGAATGCTAGCTTGAACGGTTTTCTGGAAATTTTCGAGGCAATCTGTCAGGTCAACTCTTTGTTTCAACGCTAGTTTAGAGTTTTGAATTTCTTGGGCCTTTAGCTTCAAGTCCTGGTAGTAAACTGCCATTTGTGAAACGCCATGTCCAACCTTGCGCGATAAGGAATTGATCCTTAGCTTTTGTTCGGAGTTCAGCTTTCCTTCCTGAGCAATGGTACAGACTTCATTCAGGCATGATTCAATTGAGATCAACCAGTTACTAATGTCACTGGTGACCACTGCCTGAATTTTTCCTTCAGCAACATTGTAAGGTATTTGAGATTTGCTGGCAGGGCTGCTTGGTGGCGGGATACTCCGAGGGCTGTTTTCACTATTTGACATACTTAATTCTTAAATGTTTCTCATAATTATTTGTTATTCACTAAAGTAAATCACTAACTTAGCAGAAAAATGCGCGAGTCGTTTTTCTAGGTCACAGATCTCTCTGTGACTCAGACTCGGAAATATTTTAACGACATATATGATAAATAATATTGCTTATACACACGTCCGCTCTACTTGAGTGCCAGTAGAGCATTTAGTAGTATCGACTGTATATAATGTAAATGAATACTTTTCGAGAATACGAACATGCTGTCTTACGGGATCTTGGGTAAATATTCCCAACTACAGACAACCTTTCAATCAAGGAAAATAAAACCTTATCGAACCGCATTAAAGACCCATGAAGAGTGCACTAAAAAGGTTGTCGAAGACTAAACCCTTGGAAGCCGGCAATCCATTGTAAAATGATCCTTCTCACATTGTAATAAGGGCGTTTCATTAGCCAGTATTGTTGCGGATACCCCACGTGTCCCGATTGTAGGATATTTGTATTGATAGTTTTCAAATAAATATCTTGTTGTATCGCGCGGTTGATATTCAAGATGCGTAGAGAAGGGCCGTATTTTTTATATTGTATTTACTATAATATATTATGTTTTGTCACGTAGTTCTGTAATGCGGGTTAGCGAGTCCCTCGTGTGACGTGGTTTGTGGGCAATATAGCGTGCTTGGTAGTTGCCCGGTAACGATGTGACCACTCCATCATTTCTTGAGGCCGTCGCTAAAGGTTACTGCCAATACATTTTATAGGTATGGATGTATTGAATAATAATGGGGTTTTTCTCCTTTTATACTATCGGTGAAGTCTTCTTTTCTTCCCCAGTTATGTGTCATGATTTACGCAGTATTGTCTCCTTTCGTTTAACCTGTCATTCTTAATTCTTACAGGGATATTAGGTAGACTATCATATATCTTGGATAACAGATCTAAAAGACATAAATAATACAGTGTACAAATAAAAAAAATACAAATATTTTTTTTGGAACAGAGTCGGGAACAGTTTGTAACGGGTCGTCAGAAGGTTACCAAGGGATATCGTGTTACCCAGTAACTGGGTTGTGGAGGTCAGATTGGCAGTCGCTCCATGTAAAATACAGGTACAGCAGCATCCGGTTGGACTGGAAGCTGACCCCAAAATACTTAAGATAAGATAATGTTTATTCAAAGAAAAGTTAGACATAAATTATAAAATATTTTAACAGGCTCATTTAGGTCACTATAAGTGGTATGCTCATCTGTAGTGGAACTAGGCAGAGCCTGTATTTCAGCGACCAGTGCCAAACCCCGCGAGTATTACACATATAATAATAATAGCCATTAACATTTCTTTAGTAGTTGGGAAACGGCTACGTCTACGTAGCTTTAGGAACGAAAACATATAACAATTTTCGTGTACGTAATACTGCGTTAGTTTAGTAACTGTGTCGCAGTTATTAGCCCAGGAACGCAAGACAACTTTATTCCATAACAACAATTTTGGTTGAACTGATAGGTAATAGTGAAACCCACTTAAAGCTGGTATCTATTGGGCTTTGTAAGTAAAGGCTGGTACAGACTGGTGCTATATTGCGGGCGCGACCCGACACTAGTAGCACAATTGCGCGCATTTTTGGGCGCCTGTCACGCTCGAGATATCGCGTGAGTCTGTAAGAGCCTTATAGGCTTCTACAGACCGGCGGGACTCGCGACGCGACACAAAAGCACCGCTCGTCGCGCGACACGCGGGTCCTTTGTGTCGCGTCGCGTGTCGCGCCGGTCTGTAGGAGCCTTGATACGTAAATCTAAGCTATAAAAATATTCCAAATGCAAAACTAGACATTAACATTTAATAATAATAAAACTAGAACTAGACATTTATTAGTAATAGATTGTAGCAGTATATGTGGGTGTGTGTGAGTGTGTGCGTGAGTGAGTGTGTGTGTAATACAGATACCTATAGGAATCATTTGTGACTCTTAACTCATCTTATATCTATCTTATATTATTATGATCCTATATAATATACGTATAGGATCATAATAATATCTCTTGACCATTCAATATAATATTTAAGGTCGGAAAGCTTTCTAAATAAAACCTAGATATCACTTAACTAACATTATCTGTCACTCTATAAGATTATAAAAAATATGTGTGTGAGTAGTCTTATATTGTAAAAGGTTCTATGTATACATTTATATCAATGTATGTATATCACAATCAAAATCCAAAATATTTTTATTTCACATAAGCCTACATGGGCACTTATGAAACGTCAGAAGCTAGGTGCACGGTTCCAATTGGTCGTTTCCTATGGAGAAGAGCCGGCAAGAAACTCCACGGTCACTTTTTTAGAATGTTTTCAAATTACAGTGTTAATAGGTATGAGAGGACAGCGTAGGCCCGTCAAAAGTACCAGGTACTTAACTAAATAGAAAACGGTCTATCTATATCTCTAAAGAACAAAATATGTTTATTTAGGTTTTAATATCGTTTTATCCGCTTTAGATTAGAGTTTACCGTGTAATCCTTCAAGAAACGCTGAATTTCAGCAAAAAATAAATTATGTTATGGGTTAGTAAGCAAGACGTAAATTCAAATAGATTCGGATTCCAGAATCGTTGAGCTCCTTAAGCTTTGAATTGAGCTGCAAGATAACTGACAAAATGGGTGAACTGACTGGATAGGTCTACTCAAATCTGGGTGGTTCTTTCCACAAAAGACAAATCAAACCAAATCAGTTTATTGATCAGACAAACATGTTGTACAGAGGACTAGACCATTGACCAAGGGGGGAGACCATTTCAGACACCAATCTACATGGTCCTCAAATGATCTGACCAATATTATATCCGTAATTTTATATACACATTGAGATTGCTGAACTTTATATATATATATCGCCGCCACAAGCGCCTGCCTGTTAAGATTATTACATAATCTTATTTGTAACTAATGAATTATTCCAATTTATCACAATCGAGGTGCCATATATTAGCTCCTTTGTGAATTCGAAACAACCTGTATTGTTTGAAGATTAATTATTAAATTAATTATGATGTTCCCATTAAAACTATAGTTCAAATTAAAAGAGAACATTGAATAACTTTTGGGTTGAAGTCAAATTTAACAATTCTACATTTGACATAGTAAGTTTTGTTTATGATTCCAATCACCCAATTGTCGAAAAATGGCGCCGATTACATTTGAGTGGTCAATACCTCAATGTTATAATTTAATACGAAAACTAAATCAGTTTCAATAATAATTTAGAAACTATATAAAAAACTTTTTTACAAAAAAAACAACCGACTTCCAACAAAAACACTAAAAAGTGAAAAATAACTTTAATTTCGGAAGCACATAACATAACATCACGCCTTGTTTCCTCGAAGGGTAGGGCAGAGGTGTACCTGTACCCCACATTTAATATTATATTTAATTTAATTTCGGAAGTCGGTGTCTTTGGTTTTGTATTTTCGTTTATGGCCACCGACTTCCGAAATGTAATTAAATATAATATTAAATGTGGGGTACAGGTACACCTCTGCCCTACCCTTCGAGGAAACAAGGCGTGATGTTATGTTATGTGCTTCCGAAATTAAAGTTATTTTTCACTTTTTAGTGTTTTTGTTGGAAGTCGGTTGTTTTTTTTGTAAAAAAGTTTTTTATTTTTCACTTTTTAGTGGTACCTACCCCACACCAATTCGTATACGAGTACTACTACTTGCTATGAAAACAACAGAGACAGGAAGTTTTATTTTACACCCCTTAAGGGGTTAAATCTTCAAAAATCTGTTTTTACCTACGTCATAATAACTATCTGTGTGCCAAATAGCCCAATCAATTCAGTGATTTGAGCTTTGTGTTGATAGATCAGTCAGTAAGTCAGTCACTGTTTCCTTTTGAATGTATTAAATCTATAGTGTAATTCGACATGTTACGACGACCCCAAATTAATTGGGATTAGGGCAGGAGACTGATGATGAAGTATTCAGGCTAAGTTTCAAGTTAATAGATCAACGAAAGAAGATTTTTTTCATACAAACTATATCCATCCCCCTTTACAATTAATTTTTAAAGTGGTTTGCGACTTTTCCATTATTTGACATAGAGGTTATACCAATTTTCGAGTTAATCAAGCCACGTAGTAAAATCCTCTCTTGTAAAATTGACTACCCCTTTTCACCCCGTTATGGGTAGATTTTCGAAAAACCCTGATACATGTTATTCTTCATTTTTGGTCTTAAGTATAAATACTGAGTTTCGAGTTGATCGGACCGCGCGTTAAAATTCTTCTATACAAGCTTTGACATCCCATCCGTTGAAGTTAAGTTAACAAAAAAATATAAACTTTATAATTTACTTACGTAAGTATTCGTCCAAGTTTAAAATTAACCCTAGGAATAAGATTTTTCATGCAAACAAAACCCCCCGTTTTCCACCCTTAAAGGTCAAATTTCCAAAAACCCCTTCTTAGCGGATGTCTACGTGCCAAATTTCAGGCCAATCTGTTCAGTGGTTTGAGCTGTGTTGATAGACGAATCAGTCACGGTTTCCTTTTATATGTACATATGGCTAGATATATATATATATTGAGAACCTCCTCCTTTTTTGTAGTCGGTTAAAAATCATTTATAGCCAGAGTGCATCTCATGACAATTCCAATAAGACCAAACACGGGTAGGATACATTGTTTTTTAACGGAGTTCCAGTGCCTACCATCCGGCTTCAGTTCGGGATCAGTTTGATGGTACCATTTTGATCAGAACTATTTATTTAAATTTGCTTCGCTTAACTATCTTAATCCAGATATCTCATCGCCACCCGTGAATTACGTATCACTGAGATGTTCCGGTGGCCATCTGTGGCCTTCTTCATCTGTTCCACTTCACCAAATTATACTTTCTGAATGCAAATGATTGACTTGTTGATGAAAATATAAAAATTGCTATAGGTATGCCTATAATATTTGAGGAGTTCCCTCAATTACTCATGGATTCCAACATCAGAAATGGATTTTGAAAAAAATGGGACCAATGTGGAAGTATATCCTTTCAATTAAAAAAATAATTTTCCAAATCGGTTCATAAACGACGGAGTTCTGAGGTAACAAACATTAAAAAAAAAAAAAAAAAAAAATGCAGTCGACTTGAGAACCTCCTCCTTTTTGTGAAGTCGGTTAAAAAGTAACAAGATTATTTTACACACCGTTTTTTCTTTATGAAAACTTGTTGTTTGATCAAAAAATTAAATCCTTGATCTACCGTAAACATTGTCAATTGAAGTGGTAAAAAGTAATGAAGTTACTAATTAAACTTTAAATCTTAAAACGCCTTTGCATTTGTTAATATTAGCATTGTTTAATGATAAAATAATTAACTGATAAGCATCTTAGTATTGTTTGTAAGTTTAATTTAGCTAATTAAGTAAAAAGATTTAGAGGGAGAGAATACATCTGCCGCGCGGGCGGCAGCCATTGTGATAGGAGCGTGTGTCTTGTAAGGACTGAAATTGTAATCTCTCTGAGTATAAGTGTTCTGTGATTTTATTTGTCGAAAAAGAAACCTCTGTAACATAATGGTTTTGATTTAAAAGAGTATCCATGGAGTTTCTTGCCCGTTCTTATCCATGAGGACCTACTTCGTCTTGGAATGGGCGACTCGCTTCACATAGTAACTCAAACTGAACGACTCCATGAGAAATGATAACTCAAAAATGCTTGTTGTTCTAATTGAAATAAATGCTTTGAGTTTGAGTTAAGTGTTGTGTGTGATTGAATACCAACAACTACCTATCTACCATCAGTGAAGCATTAAGTTTACCCGAGACTGGTCAGAGACGGCACTGGGTTCTTCGTCGTGACTTATGCAATGACATGAATATTTACTTTGTAAAGTATTATATTGTTTTCATTATTGTAAACGTGAAGACTATGTGGGTCAATGTTTATTTTTGTTTTTTTTTTCAGTTCGTTTTATCATGGTCTGGCAGTTTGATTAATTTATGCGGCCCACCCAAATGTCCTTTCTTTGGTATTGTTCGTTGAATCGTAGAGCTCCATAAGTTCCGAGTTGAGCTGCACGACTACTACCAAATGCGTGCACTGACTGGACAGCGGGGCGAGCATGGCCTACTGTGGCATGGCTTGAGTCACACATTTTATCACAATTTGGGTGATAAAACCGTTTTTTCTTAAATGCTAGCACGGCGGCGTGAGATATTTTCTTGACATGTGACATAACTTCATGACTTTAGTTGGGACTCAATAAGTCTTATTTGCTAATAAGGGCGCGCCTATAATTTGTGTTTAAATTAGAAGTACCTAATAGCTAAATTCTGTGTTAACTATTGAGCCAATTTTAAATGTATTGTTTAAGCTGTATGTGTACTTGTTGAATAAATAAAAGTATGCCAACGCGTATCCAACGATGTTTTTCAACACACTACGAGTACAACACACTAAAATAAAATTTCATAATTATTTTGTAGGAGAGGCATTGACTCCTTGATAAAAAAACTTGAAAGAAAAAACGAGTTTAAAAACTGTCTAAGAGTATAGAATTGACTACACTTCAAAGTTCACTAGGCTATTGATACCTAGTGGATATTATTCATAACAAGTTTTTTATTTTTCACTTTTTAGTGGGTCAGTTTTTAATTTATCTAAGTTACAATAGTCTCCTTTTTCAAAATATTGATTTTCCCAATGCTGGGACGTTGATTGTTGAAGAGTTCTTCTGGTAAGAACCAGGAAAACTTCAACTCACCATATGCACAGTGACGAGCATAACATTAGAAAAAAAAAAAACAGAATCGGTCCATAATTGACGGAGAAATCGGTGAACAAACATAAAAAATAACAAACAGCCGAACATGTTATATGTTCGGCTCGGTTCCTCTTTTTTGGAAGTCGGTTAAAAATAAATGTGTCAACTGCAATAAGTTTTAACTGCCCTCATATTCTTGAATCTTTCGATATCTAGTTCCTTTAAATAATAAAAACTAATAAAACAGAGCTACAATGTAGGTAGCACTAACTAATAGTAAGACTAGTGTTAAGTCAGCACTTATTACTGCAAAGTTTATTAGACACGTCGGAACATATTTCTTCGCTCGGCTGCAATAAGACTGGCACTGAAGTATTATTGAAATAAGCTGCTTCTAAAAAGTGTTGTATTACGTATAATCGTAGGAACTTTCATGATTATAATTATGACCAAGAATATGTAAAAGATTTAATTTTTCAAATTGTGACTTTTCGGAGGTCTGTGTGGTGCCGGACGTAAAGAATAGCACTCCCCTATTTCTTCCCGCGGGTGTCGTAAAAGGCGAGTTAGGGACTTACAAGAGAATGGGCAGCAGCGTACTCTATGCATTTTAACACCATACTGCGATCGCCAACCCGCCTGCCAAGGCCTATGTCCAGCAGTGGACGTCTTTCGGCTGAAATGATGATGATGATGATATATACCTACAACTTAAATTTCAACAAGTTTCTAACTTTTATTATTTTAATCATATTTTATATTTTTTTTTTTGTCAATGTGAGGACGTTGTAGGCTTATTAGACTGTAGATCTGGAGACCATTTTCTATTTTGTTAAATACCTGGTACTTTTGATGGGCCTACGCTGTCCTCTCATACCTATTAACACTGTAATTTGAAAACATTGTAAAAGCCAATTTTATTTTCTTGCTGGCTCTTCTCCATAGGAAACGACCAATTGGAACCGTGCACCTAGCTTCTGACGTTTCATAAGTGCTCATGTAGGCTCATGTGAAATAAAAATATTTTTGATTTTCATTTGATTTTGATGATGACTTTTACTTTTGAGTTTAACAACAATACAGTTTGCATAATAAGTTTGTAATTTTGTGATTATCATCTTCAATCACCATGTTGTAAGTGGTTGGTACCAGATATTTCCGTATAACGATTACCGATACCGATTGGCGTTTCATAAGTGCCCATCCATGTAGGTTTGAGTGAAATATTTTTTTTTGAATTTTTATTAACGTCAGTAGGTTGAAGAGCTTTACCTCAGTATTATTAAGTTTTGTCTCCTTTTTAGGGTTCCGTACCTCAAAAGGAAAAAAGGAACCCATATAGGATCACTCGTGTGTCTGTCTGTCCGTCTGTCACAGCTGATTTGCTCCGAATCTACTGGACCGATTAACTTGAAATTACACACACACACACACACATATGAACTTCTGTGACCCAAACACGGACGTGTTTCGTAAATAAATTAATTTTGAATATGGAGGTCACTTTTGGGAGGAAAATTAGAAAATTAAAAAAAAAGTTTTGCTGACTGTACCGTGTGACATATCAAATGAAAGGGTTTGTTTTAAGGATTTTAAAAATATTTTTTTTATAATTTAAAATACATACTTTTGAAATTATTTAAGAAAATAGATGAAAAATTACCATTTCCCTCCCCTTATCTCCGAAACTACTGAGCCTAAAATATTGATAAAAATACAGAAAATAGTTCTTTACTCATTGATTACAAGAAAACCTATAAGAAGTCTGTGGTCTTAAAATAACATGGTATATCTATATATATAAAATTCAAAGTCCTGACTGACTGATATATCAACGCACAGCCTAAACCGCTGGTCCTGGAGAAATGAAATTTGGAGGGTGGGTTCTTTGTAAAGAGTAGGTATCAACTAAAAAAGGGTTTTTGAAATTTCAGGTTTTTGGGATTTTTTTTGGGTTTTCCTAAGAGGGTGAAATAGGGGATGGAATTTTATATGAATGTCCGTCAGTTTTGAGTTAGGATCTTCAAATTTGGTGTATAGGCTGGTGATTGAAAATTAATTTATAGGTGTTTCAGCGTTTTTGATAATTCTACCCCCGAAGGGTTAAAAAGGGGAATGATGTTGTGTATGAAAAGTCCTTAATTTTCGAAGTAAAATCACTAAAATTATTATCTAGCCTTATGGTTGGAAGCTAACGCAACGGTGTTGTTCGAATTTCAACCCCTAAGGGGTGAAAAGGGGGATATTTTATTTATTTTTAATGAAAGTTCTTTTTACGTTAAAATCACTAATATTTCGGCTTATGGTTGGAAACTATGCATCCGCTAAGAAGGCATTTTTCGAAATTCGACCTTTAAGGGGTGAAAAAGTGGGATAAATCTTTTTCTATTTCTATTTTTAAACTACCCCCTAAAGGGGGATTAGGGGATACCAAAGTTTTTATGGAATAATTTTAACACGCGGTCCGATTAACTTGAAACTCAGTATTTATTGCTGATAACAAAAAATCAAAAATAACTTGTAACAGGTTTTTTTTAAATCTGCCCCTAATAATGGGGTGAAAAGCGATAGTCAATATATAAGGGAGGATTTTACTGCTTGGCTTGATTAACTTGGAAGTTGGTATAAATAACCTATAAATCCAATAATAGAAACGTCAAAAAGATGTTTAAACAATTTACCCTTTTGAGTACGTAAAAAGGGGCGATATAGTTTGTATGAACAGAATCTTATTACTTTTGATATATAAACTTGAAATTTGGCCCGAGTTCTTATTGATATAACATCACGCCTGCAATCCCCAAAGGGTTAGGTAGAGGTGTACCTTTAGTACACCCACATTTCGCCAGTTTTGTTTAAGTCCCATGTAATAGGGGCGAGTCTATTGCCATCACCCGGGTATAAATCCAGACTTCGGGCTGCTACTGAGAAATTCCTAATCGAAAATCCAATAACAGTTTTCCCGACCTGGGAATCAAACCCACCCCCATGCTCAGCAGTCGCACTTGTGACCACTAGACTAACGATGCAGTCATTACTTAAGTAACAAAGTTTGTCATAATTTTTGCGTTTTTCAAAACTACCCCTCAAAAGGGGAGGGGAGGGGAGTCCGGGTTTTTTTTGGGTTTTTGGGGATTTCAGTTTGTATTTAAGAATCTTAACGTGCGGTTCGATTAACTCGAACCTCAGTGCTCATACTTTTGGCAGAACAAAAAGAAGAAAGCTCATACTTTTGGCAGAACAAAAAGAAGAAAATAAATTGAGTTTTCGAGAATCGGAAAAAGGGGTAATTAAGTTTTCGGGAGAATTTTACTGCGTACCTTGAATAACTCAATAGTTGGTATACATCAATTATTATTTAAGAACAAAAACGTAGAAAAAGTAAACAATATAAAATTTCTTTCAAATAGACTTTAGACATGAAATGGAGGATACGTTTATTGAACAAGTTTGGACAAAACGAAGTTGGGATTTATACGCTATCTATATCCTCCATAAAGTTGTAAATCAAACTGCACTCCTATCGTTTACCACGCTTACGTTGCAGTTGGTTCCAACTAAGATATGGTATTAATGTTTTGGGGGAATGCTGCTGATAGAGAAGCTGTTTTTTTTCGACATCCACGCGGGCGTAGTCGCGGGCGAAAACTAGTCACTCAATATTGTGCGTACAAACTAACATGTGCAGTTGGAATGTATGGGGATCATGTTTTTCAACTACAATGTTAAGTTTGTTCTTAGGATAAATTCATCCCATCTACGGAACCCTTCATTGTGCATGGTCCGACACGCACTTGGCCGGTTTTTTCTACATTTATTACTTATGAAAAGCGCGGTTGAACGAACTATCTTTTCACAAAATAAATTCCCTAATTAATTACTTGTTTGTGAATGAATGATGTGAAATGAAATCGATGAAAAAAAATGACAAGTCGTGAATCAAACGTCAATTTTATTAAAACTTACTATTGTAATGGTTATTAATACATTACAATACTCAGCAGTACACATTAAAGATCGTATTATTTAAAATATTAGAAATATTAAATATTAGTTTTTAGGAGTAACTTTGAAAGTTGTAGATTTAAAGTAAGTACATTTAATTACTGACATTCCCTTTTATCTTTGTTTATTAGAAACCAAGTCTATTAAGGATTTGCAGTATTTCTTTTTAAGCCTACTGTTTTAACAATCTGTTTACAAAGTGGCAGACTTTTAAATAAATAGAGACTTATTATTTGTTCACAATTTAAACGGCAGACTACTTCGTTTATTTATGATTATTTTTAACCGACTTCCAAAAAGGAGGAGGTTATAATATGTTCGGCTGTATGTTTTTTTTTTAATGTTTGTTCGCCGATTTCTCCTTCAATTATGGACCGATTTCGAAATTATTTTTTTTTTTGAAAGGGTATACTCCCGAGGTGGTCCCATTGCCACCAAATCAGAATCTCATGGAAATCGAGGGAAACCCTCTAATTTTATAGGCAAACCTTTAGCGATTTGGGTATTTGTTATAGTAACTCGTGCATTTGCTCATGGAAAGCACCATTTAGTGAAGTGGAACTGATGATGGAGACCACAGATGGCCACCGGAACAATATAGAAGTCGGTTAAAAAATGAGTATTTAACGGGTTGCCATTCGATTAGGAACTTTAATGCGGTTGCTAAGCACTTTATGCTCGTCACTATGCATATTGCATATGGTGAGTGGTTCTCCTAGTTCTTACCAGAACTCCTCAACAATCAAGGTCCCAGCATCGGAAAAGCAATATTTTGTAAAAGGAGATGAGCAGTTAACGTTAGGTAACTTAGATAAATTAAAAACTGACCCACTAAGTAAAAATAAAAAATTAATTACAAAAAAAAATAACCGATTTCAAAAAACTTTAATTTTGGAAGTCGGTGTCTTTGGATCTGTATTTTAGTTTTTTGCCACCAACTTCCAAAATTAAGTTATTTTTCACTTTGTAGTGTTTTTTTTATGTAGTCGGTTATTTTTTTTTGTATTTTTTTTTTTAATTTAAATTGTCAGATTCGATCAGTTAGTCAGAAAGCTATTTGCCCATTCCAAAACGTAGATCTTTAAGGAGAAGAACGGGCAAGAACCTCCAAGGACACACTTTTAAATCAAAATATTATAAGATCTACATTTAGTAATACATTATTCTTGTTGGTTTTATATGTGAGAACAATGTAAAAAAATGAATACATTAAAAACAAAAATAAGCCCGGGCAGTTAAGAGATGACCAGTCTCAACTGACGGCGCCCGTTCCCGAACACGATAACCCTTAGTAAATACATTTAGCTACTATATATTGTGATATCTAGCCCTTTCTCTACAATTTACTATAGACATTAATCCTAGCTATAGGTTCGTTGTTCGTATTCAGCCCGTAACTAACCAATAACCACATTATGGTAAACTGAATCAGGTAATGCGGTTACAATGTACCACATTGACGTGCTATACAAGATGGACGCGTTATATATGATGCTAATTATTTCCCGACTCGATTCCAATTAGGACTTCATTGCTTAATTAGCGTGTAAACTATTAGGCGATAGAAATTATTGTTTATTACTATCTAATGTACGATAAATGTGAAAGTTTCAGATACTTGTAACCCAATATATATTCGTAGCTATCAGAATTAAAGTATGGAATACGATACTTTATGCCAATGAAAACAACTAAGCATGCAAACGGCCTTGCCGTAAGTATTTTGCCTACCTGCATGCGAGATTACCTTTTAATAAATTGAATTTAAGCTAATCCCCTTGTATTGGCTTAAAGGCATTCCTTAGCACAACTAAAGGCTAAAAGTAATAATTCTGGACTACCTTATTGAAGAAGTGTGTAACTTACTTTTTATAGAAAGACGTAAATCAAATATTTCCGACTTTCATTTAATAGATATTTACCGAGCTCACTAATTACTCGTGTAAGTTTCAATTATAATCTGATTAAAGGCTCCCACAGACAAGCGCGACACGGCACTAGTAGCACAATTTCTATGAAAACTTCATGTGAAAGTGTTGTGTTGCGCGTCGCGCTGCCTGTCGCGCCCGCGATATAGCGCCAGTCTGCACGAGCCTCAATTAGATACAACCTTTTGTATTGTTACAAAATATTTGATTAATTGCGTGCCTTCAAATGAGTGGTAGGTGTTACATTTAACGGTTCCACTACACCTACAGAACATGGATCATTTTTCACATCACACTTTTCATCGTAATTCTTATCTGCACCTAGCTTCTGACATTCTATAAGTGCTCATGTAGGCTTATGTGAAATAAAAATATATTTGATTTGATTTGATTATCACAAAAACACTTTTTGTAAAAAGATATAACCGGCTTCTAAAAAACACTACAAAGTGAAAAATAACTTTAATTTCGGAAGTCGGTGTCTTTGGATCTGTATTTTAGTTTTTTGCCACCGACTTCCGAAATTAAAGTTATTTTTCACTTTGTAGTGTTTTTTGGAAATCGGTTATTTTTTTTACAAAAAGTGTTTTATTTTTCACTTTTTAGTGGGTCAGTTTTTAATTTATCTAAGTTACAATAGCCAAAAGTCAATTTTTCATCACCTTTTACAAAATATTGCTTTTCGCGATGCTGGGACGTTAATTGTTGAGGAGTTGTGTGTGGCAGTTCTCCTGGTTCTTACCAGGAGAACTGCCACTCACCATATGCATTGTGACGTGCATAAATTGCTTAGCAACCATATTAAAGTACCTAATCGAATCGTAACCTGTTAAATACTTATTATTATACTGTTCCGGTGGCCATCTGTGGTCTCCATCACAGTTCCACTTCACCAAATGGTGATTTTTGGGAGCAAATGCACGAGTTACTATAAAAAATACCCAAATCGCTATAGGTTTGCCTATAAAATTCGTGGGTTTCCCTCGATTTCTATAAGATCCCTTCATCAGAATCTGATTTGGTGGCAATGGGACCACCTCGGGAGCATACCTTTTCAAACAAAAAATAATTTGAGATATCGGTGAACAAACATAAAAAAAAACACAGCCGAAAATATAACCTCCTTTTTGGAAGTGGGTTAAAAATATATTTATTTAAAAATCGTTACTTCAAAACGACCGATATATTTATATTTCTTGGCTGCCAGTCCACAATGGGCCATTTTTGATAGGATATAGCCTCTGTTGTGTTGTAGGCCATTCATCTCAACATGTAACCAGGGGTCGGCCTGAAACCTTCCTGCTTGCTCTTGACATTGACATTTTATTTGTGTTCGAGTGTGAAATATTGACTTCTTCGGTGGTTATGTTTTCCTGGTATCTTACGTCATTTTAGAAGAAAGGGAATGTTTTAATTGAGTTTTAAAATAGTTCGAGGTTTATGGAATGAGTGATTTTGTGATCTAGCACATGGAAGTATTGCCTGCCATGACGAAATGGCTACGATATTGTGGGGAGGTTTGTAGGTATATCTATCCTTCTTAGGATAGACATACCTTTATACGACGCCACAAAATCGCCATTTCCATCACGTCATAATAAGAATGCTGCCGAAACGGTTGAATATGGTTAACGAGGTTATTATAATTGTGGCGATTAAATTCCATTATCTCTAGGGCCTAGAGGCAAATGGCGTTCGCTTCGGAGAGATTATATTTCTACAATCGCTATCGCTTCAACGATAACGAAGTTCAATTGGCAGAAAAAGGACACTACGTTTCGTTATCGTCTAGTCTATTCGTCTGTTCAATAGAAATATTTTTTGTTTAGGTTCTTTCGTCAGCAAACGTCAAATTCCGCACTGTCGCTGTCAATTCATGTTTTTTTTTTCTGTTATGGCTTCTTCCGGTTTGCACATTTAGCCAGTGTCAAGTAAAATTAGGTAACAAGTAAAAAGTTTGTTTAAATAATGATGAAATTAATTATATTCAATGCATGTATGATATCCGGCCTGCCCACTCCCCTTGTGTGTCAGTAAAGACGTGGCACTTTACTGAGACCTCACGCGAACTTCTTGAGAGAACTTGAAGTGATGTTGCACTGTTTTGTTTAATTTACACGTTCACAAACACTTAATGTTTAATAATCCACCATTATTACACATTATTATTCAGCTAAACTCAATTTTTTGTCACTTTTAGTCACTTTCCCGCCAAGAACAGCGTCAATTTATGTTGTTATTTGAACTCCGACACGAAAATTCAAAGCTTTGAATAGTAAAAAAAAAAAAAACATACAGCCGAATTGAGAACCTCCTTCTTTTTGGAAGTCGGTTAAAAAGTGATAAAATACTTGGTAAGTAATGAAAACGAAAAGTGCTTCAAATATTGTACGGTGCGACCGCACATTGCAGAATTGCACTCTCATCAAAATTGAACTATAATAATTTTAGTCTTTTTACATAAGTTCAGTTCACGTTCGGACCGCGTCATAGCAACACCTCATTTATCATTAGTTAAGGTCGTGGACTCAATACACCTATTAAGTGAAATACATCGTTTTATTCGATATCAATCAAATCCTATCAATCAGTAAAAGGCGTAAGATGAAAGCCGTACAAATATGCTACGTAAAATAAATAAATTAGTCTCTATAAAAAGTATTCACTAAACTTTTCCACTGTTAGAAGCAGTTGCAAACATGCAAAAACTTGCAGACTCTGAATCTATTTGCAAAATATTATTTTAAGTCCGCAGCGCGACGTGAGTCTGGAGGGTCACGCCGCGCCTGTCTGCACAAGTCTTTAGAAATGGAATCATGAGCAAGGGCTAGTGGAGAGCAATTCGCATCTCTTGGAGTTCATGGAAAGGTAAAGTTAAGTTCACAAGTCATTATTGTATAAGTACCTATAAAATGACACAATTGTCTCGAGTTACAATCTTATTTTGACGTGATTTACAATGAAGTACCTACCAACTTACTAAAGGGCTCTTTGTTCATTCATCGATTTGTTTGCTCAAAAATCAGTTACATACTTAATAATAACATAATCTTAAATAAGTACCCTGTTCTTGTGGTGTTTGGGGGAAAACAATCCATTTTTTTTATAGAGCTGTGGTTCAGGGCGTCACCAACTTCTCTGATGCAACGACTTCTTGTCTTCTGAGTCATCATCATCATTATCATTTCAGCCGAAAGACGTCCAATGCTGGACATAGGCCTCCCCCACTGGTCTTCTGAGTAAGATGTTGAAACCCACAACCCTAAAGCGAAGAAGCTAAGGGCATAAAGCATCTGAAAAAGGACAAATATTGAAACTATATTCTATAAATAATGCTTCTGGAATTTCGTCAAGGCTTTCCAATTGCCGCAGGGAGCGAAATCTTCTTTGGCGTCTAATAAGCCAAACACTTTCATTGCGTGCTGCCCACAGTAAACGCAGCGTGTGCATTTTATTTCAAAACAAACAAACAACGCAACTGAAACACCTACAGATGACTGCATAAAGTCGCCATTTTGTTTCTTTTTCCACAGGGTTTTGGCTTTTGCTAATGCTTCCATCATAAGAATCGAAAACTAGCAATAACGGTTGTCAAAAAGTGCCACTTCGCTACGCAGCTCTAAGGAAGTTATCGTTCGACGCTGTCGATTCGTTTCATGGAATCGAATGATAACTTTAACTCAACTTTAAAAACGTTGCCCCACACTAGGAATTTTTCCGGTATTTTGGGTGCGTTTACAAACATAAACTCAAATAATAAAAAGTAATAGGTAATACGGGCTGGTGTCCGCAACTTCACGTCAATATGCGCGTATTTTGCGTACGGGTGGGAAAATCGATTATTCGATCCACCCCAGCTCCTCAAGGAAAGCCAGTAACGCCTTGGTGTTACTGACAATCTCACAGAGGTTACCTGGGTTACCGAAGTACTTTGCCCTGTATGTGGCGACCACTGGGCAGTATAGTAGCAGATGCGCTGCTGTCTCGTCATCCTCCATGCAGGCCCTGCACAGCGGACTGTCTGTGACTCTTATGACAAAGAGGTGTTTATTAAATGACCCGTGGCCAGTTATAGCTGCTGTCATTGTACGCAGCTGTTGCTTCGTTAGTCGGAGAACTCGTTTCGTGAGGCGGCCATCAATTGTAGGGAGTGCTTCCTTGGCCTGCCTGCACTCACCTTGGTCCGACCATAGTTTATGATGTTGGTCCTTGGTGCGGTTCCTTACCAGAGTGCGTAAGTACCCGAAGGGTAGTGGCACGATGGGCACAGGTCCCACTGGTGCCATGCTCGATCCCCTTCTGGCAAGTTCATCGGCTTCGTCGTTGCCTAGCGAGCCGCTGTGTCCTTTGATCCATTTAATGGTTATGTTGTTGAGGCTACCCACCTGGTGGAGGCGCTGGTGACACTCGTATATTAGCCCAGAGTCAACCGTGTGACTACTAAGCGCTTGCAGGACTGCCATGCTGTCTGATAGTATGCGGATCGAGTAGTCCTTAACTTCCCTGGCCATATAAACTCACATACACAAACAGCCAGACCCGGAACATCTATACTTGTATGTCATATACATATTTGTTCCGTTTGGGAATCGAACCCGTGACACACAGCGCAGCAGTCAATCGCTTAACCACTGCGCCAACCGTGTCGACAACATTTCCTAGCTAATTTCTATTTGTTGACCTATGATCACGTGTCAACCCCACACATTTTTTGGGTTTTCTACTAGCGTCATCGTTAATCGAATGCTACTTTGTCTAGGGCCCTCATAGAAATTGAAAATTCAATTCAAGTATCCAAGATGTTACGAGTAAAATGTTCTCAGCTAGAAACGCAGTCATTACAATAATGACAGAAAGTTATGCAAAACTGAACTAACGACGATCATTTTAAAACTACTTGCGAGATAACTTCTACTAAGTTAAGAAAGCGTTTCCTTAGTTAATTAGCGGCTTCGATAATTACATTAGCAGCTGCAGGAGATGCTGCGTCGCGCGAGATGCCGTCAGTTAACTCAAGTTTAATGGTTCGACTTAACTGCGCAGTTAACTACAAGTTCATTTTTAATGTTAAAGGAAAATGAGAAAGATATTGGAAGCCGGCGGCGGAAACTGTTTGTTTAACTTTTCAATGCTCTCTTTTGTTTTGAGATGAATGTGGAAAAAGTATGAGTTTTAAGGTTTTAAGCCTTCGGACAATGAACTGTTTGTATGGGTGTTTGTGTTGTTGTCCCAGTATTGTGAGGAAACCTGTGAAACGATTTGAATTGAACACTTACTTACAGTTTGTAAGAAAAATAACGTGACCATTAGACGTCTTCTATAGAGTTTTTTTTGGAGGTTTTCTTGAGTTGTCGAAATAGAAGAAATGTAGCATAGAGCGGTATCTATAAACGTAATTATCTATTGTTAGGTTCTATTTGATGTCATTCCAAATTCAAATTACAAATTCAAATTTTTATTGCATATCTCATTTGTGTGTACAATATCTTAAAAATAATTATGAAGTTCACATGGACCCATAAAATGTCGGGCACAACAATTTTAGATCATATGAAAAGTAGAATGCTTTAAAATCATTAAGTAAATAGAAATAAATTTGTACGTACTTCATAAAAGAAATATGTTATATTCGGTTATCATTTGAAACTTAATCAATTTAAATAAATAAATAATATCACATTTTTGTTATATACGTCATTACAAATTGTACCATTAAAAACAATTAAATTATACCATTACCAATTCAATTACCTACTTTATTAAGAAAAAACATAACTTAACCATAATTGGCATCATTCAAAATTCAATAAAAATAATAATATTCCTATATTCCTGTGTGTTGGTGTTGATAAGGTCTATATTATCTGACTATTACTAGTTAAGCTAAAAACCTAGCCACGTCCCGTTTAAATCAGTACATAGTTACATAACTTTGTACATGTAGGCCGTAGTGGGCGCAGAACATTTCAGCTTTGCCTACATTATGCTAAGTCCAAAGGTTCGCTTTGTCATGCTAATGCAGATTCGTCACTTTCACGGCTCTGTATGAGTGCCGACAGGTTTATTTATTTTGTATAAAATGGATTTGCGCTCTTATCTCTGTGCTCGTTTATCTTAGGCCATAGGCCAGCCTCACTCCTGGGTATTGTGATGGCAACTAAGGGATAACGTCTAGAGAATAGGCTGCAATGCTCCACACATTCGGCTAATAATTAACGTGTGTTGATTATCCGTTTGGTGCCGGATGTAAAGACCATCCCATTTCTTCCCGTGGGTGTCGTAAAAGGCGACTAAGGGACTTACTAGTGAATGGGCAGCAGCGTTCTCTATGCATTTTAACACCATACTGCGATCGCCAACCCGCCTGCTAAGCGTGGCGATTATGGCAACCCCTCTCCCCCCTTTTGGGGGAGGCCTATGTCCAGCAGTGGACGTCTTTTGGCTGAAATGATGATGATGATGTTCATTACGGTATATTTTTCTTCGGCATTCAATAATTTTAATATCTCTCTTTTAGAAACATAAAGTAGGCGAGTATACAAAATTATTTTTAGTTTAAGCGAAACCTGAATATAGTTTGTTCAGAATAACAAACTGAATCGATTTCAATCATTTTTACACCATGTTATATTTTGTCCCAAAAATAATCAATGAGCGCAAGACGTTGGAGGCGCAGGGGTGCCGTTAGCATGTTTTTGTACGGACAACCCGGTAACATAACAACCTTATAACTTTGTGATTGTTCATGATACAGTTTTGAAATTTAGAACATAGATTCTTTACATAAAAATACTAGACACGTGTTTCAGGTTTCGCATATACTAAAACTAATATTGTATAGAGTAATTGAAATTAAATAAATACGTAATAAGTTATATTTCCTTAATTTATTAAGAACTAGCTGCGCCCCACGGTTTTACCCACATAAGTCTCGATCCCGTGGAAATATCTAGACAAAAAGTATTCTTTTCTTATCCCAAGTAATGGTCTACCCATGTGCAAAATTTTATCCAAATCCGTTCAGCCGTTTTAGCGTGAAAGCGTAACAAATAAATAAACAAACAAACTCACTTTCGCATTTATAATATTGAGTTAGGATGTATAACTAACCTTTAACCTATAATTCTGTAGGTAGCTATTATTAACTAAACTAGAGACTTCAAAGTTATTTAATCTGACATCATAGCGCAAGCTTGAAAGCCTGAGCTTTTAAAATTTCAAAGCTAACCTTAATTCAACGTTAACGTTAAGAGTCGTTTCCTAGCAAACGGAGGGAATTACCTTCAATTCGTCATCTTGCTACAAAAAACAAAATTTAGTGCAGATCTCATCTCGAGATTATCTCTAGCTTTCTCAAACGGTGAAGACAGATTTTGATACAGGTCTCGAGAGTCCTTTTTAATCAGTAATTAGATGTTATTGCCCTCTTGTCCTTCCTTTGTCGTCAGGCTAAATGTATGAAGATTCTTTAACTAATGAGTATATTTTGGGTATCCAAACTGTGAAGCTTTTGAATTTCTTATTTTAATTCGCCAGTTCAATGTGTAGATGTTTAGGTTATTTATTTTATGAAACTTGTGACATGCGATACACGAGCCATACTTTAAAGATGTGTTCCTGTACCTTGATTCTTTATTACAATTGCTTGTGACTCCGTGAAACGTATGCTTTTATGTAATTAAGTCATCTAATGTACAATGTATACCTCTTCCTAAACAAAAATTAGCTTTGGGTTTGAGTAAATACACCGATCTGATGGATGAATTTAAAATCATAATACCTACCTAGCAATGTTGTACCTTTAAGCGGGAAAGTGACCTCAAGTTAACTCAAAATGAAATGCATTGAATCAAATATACCAAGTACAGTCACAGACAGTATCAGTTAGTTGGACCCATTTGGAAAAGAATCAATCCATTAGAATGGGCGAGTCCACACCGCGGTATCCACGGGCCGATCTTAATGTGCTGCCCTAGTGATGCGCTACGCATGAGACCGCGTTTTGAAGTCGTTAGGCTACGTAATTGGGTTTTAATAAACTTTTAGATTTTAGAAGATTTATGTTTTTGAATTTTGAGTAGTTTAAAGATACCAACTGATGCTTTTCAAGTGATTTTCCCCCGTTACTTATGTACAGATAGGTGGCGGGGGACAACTGGGGGCTGTACTAGCAAAAAAATTGTAAAAGCAAAAAAAAAATATTATTTATTTGTTTTCTCACAATTTGGTCCTTTTGTACAATTATCTTACCTTATGTTAAAGCACATTCTTCGCCTAAACCTTATTTATTAATTTAAAACTGCTAGTGCCGACTTCATTATAATTAAAACACAACTTCCAACTCCAAATTACCACTGTCCCCTCACTAAAAACATTCCGCGTTCTGACGAGTTCGTTTGATGACGTACGATCCCCGACCGTCCGCGAATATTGGCATTCGAAATTTTAAAATTGAATTTCACGTCGCTCTCTGTTGATTGGCATCGCGATGATTAGTGCTGAATATTCAATCGATTTTTTTTTTGTCGATAGATTGATTGATAGCTAAAAATGTTTATGTCGCCGCCGCAACTGTCTGTCTGAACGCGATAAACTCAAAAAGTATTGAACGGATTTTCAAACGGTTTTCACCAATGGACGGAGTGATTCTGGAATGTTTAAGTATTATACAAATCATTAAGATTTCATGTAAATTTGTTGTAAAATGACGATTATTGCTGAAGATGTCGGAAACAATGATGCCGACTGGGAGCTTTACTGGCGTGAGCCGCGTAAACCGTAAGAGATACATTAAATTAATTTTCTACAGGATTGTACATTTTAAAAGATCAACAAAAAGTCCGCGACAGCATAATATGTCTATCTTCAAAGCATGACTCACAGCAACCATTTTTATCGTTCAGAATTTGATAAAAAAATGCATTGTTATTTCCGAAGCTTTGACCGATATATTATTAATCCTAATCCAATAAAATATGTTATTTAAAATTAAGAATTTAATTAAAATATCAAATACAGAAAATAGTTCTTTACTTATAGATTACAGGAAAACACATAAGAAGTCTATGGTCTTAAAATAACATGGTAAATCACTCAATATTGTGCGTACAAACTTACTTTGCAGTTGAAATGTATGAAGGGACATGTCTTTCAACTACAATGTTAAGTTTGTTCTCGCGAAAAATTCATCCCAACTACGGAACCCTTCATTGTGCGTGGTCCGACACGCACTTGGCCGGTTTTTATATTTTTACATATTTTTATCATAATCTAAAGACTGTTAGCATAAAAATATTATGTTAATATTAATTAGACGAAGAAATTCTAAATCTTTAACATGTTGTAATGGTACTTAAATAATACATTACTAAATTTGCTTGGAAAAAAAAACTCGGCCTTCTATTTCTAAAAACGCCTACTTATTTACCTATCCATGCTCAAGTTGAATATGGCACAACTTCTTTTACCAAATCGACAAAAACAACTGAATATAATTATGGTGTTCTACCTCCTAGCCCATATACCTGTCCGGTTATAAACAACAGACTGTCAAGAAATCCTTTACAAAATGCAACAAAAATATGTTTTTTGAAAATCGAACAAAGCCGCGGGCATACCCGAGTATCAGAGCAACCATTTGGTTTACCCTCGCTAAAGCGGGAGGGAAAAGGGGGTACATTTTAGTGCAGAATCACTGTGTTCAGATAAAAAGTATAAGATTAAGTTTTGTACGATGAATCGAAATTTGGAATATTTTATGGTCTACCTGATAAAGTAATTTGACTTATATAGCTGCGTCCCTCACTCACACACATCCTCACCCACACTACCATTCCACACCTCAACATACAGTTTGCATGTTTTTATTTTTGCATGTACGATTTTGAATAAACTAACAATATTGGCTAAACTGTACCCATCGCATGATTAAGCCTGGAACAATGTGATCTTATGTGGACAGCTGCTTCAATGTTTGACTATTGTAGCTACAAATATCATCGTTTGTAAAGGTAATTATGTCAATCAGTTGTTGTTCCAAATAAAAAAAAACTATTACTTTACTTTATTTTACAAGTCTCATTTCCTACGAAATGTATGGGAAAAGTTTTTTTGCGATTTATGACTTTTCTAGTACTCAAACCTCAATTAGTCCAATAGAGGTATTTGATCCTTATAAAAAATAGGATCGATTAACATATAAAAAAAGTTTTTGTGAAAATTGCCCATTTTCCTGCAGACTGTACATTTTTTCTATTTCTATTCAAAATTGCTCTAAAAGTTAAGGACAGTCTCTTAAGACCGTTTTCCTGTAGCTACATCGGTAAAGGTAGCTGCCCGTACTGCCCCATCTCAAAAATCCACCCCATTTATAAAATAATATTAAAAATGTAATTTCGGCGTAGAATGAATATAAATAGAAATGCCTGACCATTCACAGCAATCTGGAAATGACACACCTAAAAGAAAAAAAAATCTGACGTTCAACTTAAACAAAACTATTTCAAATTAATATTCAAAAGCTAGGCAAAAATATGCCAGTACCGATCTCAAAATAAGGTTGAAATACGTGATGATAGTATGAAGGAAAAACACCAAAAATATATTGTAGAATTGGTATTTGTAGCAGAATGTACGATACACATACCCTTCCGGGGTACATTTTCTAAATGATGGTGAAACCGTACCAAAGTCCGTGCCCTTACCAACATTCGTCACAGACAGACACGAAGAGAAAATTTAATTTATAATTATGTATGGATAACATACCTTACTAAAAAATAAAAAAAACTTATATTTCCCGAAGGTAGGCAACGGTGTTCAACTATTATTTATCTAGTAGGGTCCCAAGTAATAGAGGTCGAGCCATTAACCTGCCACAATCAAAGTTCCGAGCTGTTATTGAGATATTCCTAATAGGAAAAACCCAAAAAATTGCCTGACCCGGGAATTGAACCCAGGACCACACGCTCATCAGCCGCGAACGCGACATCTAGACCAACGACGCAGTAAAATAATATATGATAAGAGTATAATGAGAAAGTGTAAATAAATTAATATGAAAAATTCGGAATATGTAAAAATATGAATTCGGAAAAATAAGAATATGAAGGAATAAGAAATTGGACAATGTAGACTTCGGAAAGCATCGCCGACACCATAATAAATATATCCACTTTCATTTAATACAATACCGACGCTAATAATACATTAAAAAGTAAACCCCTCTTCCCCCATACGTAGGGAAAGTATAGGGAAAGAGAAAGGGGGGATTCTTAGCGTAGGATACATAATCAGACGTTACAAGAGATTTAGTTGCCAAGGAACGAGGCGCGGAGTTTTATGGGCTAATAAATAATGTTCGCAGGTATGCAGCCTGCTCCAGATTGAATATTATCGATGAAGCTGGAAAAGAAAGCTGGAAAAATGTAGAAAATCTTAACAAGTTTAAAAAATATTTTTCTCTGTTTATGTGAGAAATAAAATGTCTTATTATTTCTGTCTTTTTATTATACTTAGTCTTTTAGTAGTATTTTTTTACTGGTCTGAGTACCGACTCATGATCCCAGTCATAAAAACATTATTTCAAATACTTACGGTTTTTTTTATTCTGTTTCCTCATTTCTAATATTAGGGTGATTTAATAATATTGACTGACATAAACCACAGTATGAAAAAATGACAATGACATAATACGCATAATAAACGGAACAAGGACAGAATAGAATAGAATAGAATACTTTTTATTATCTACACCATAAAATTCAAACCACACAGACGAACTTTCGATCCCGCCACAATACACATAGACGTACTGGCTACGAGCTACGCGGCTGCTACGCGTGGGTGGTACGGCTACGAGCGTAGTAGCTACGGCGTAGCGCGTAGCGACGTTGTTATTGTATATTTTGACGGCGTCTGGCAATCAGCTGATGCGTTTGTAGCATAGTAAATCAAAAATACAAATGTATTTTGTTTGTACGTGTTCATAACATTACGCTGTTCTCTCTTATAGGACAAAGCTGAGATCTGACTTCAGAATCACATTTCTAAAGGCAAATGTGCACAGTTATTAAAAAAAACCTGTAGAGTTGGACTAACAACTGCGTTGCTGCTCCAGCTCCATAGGACAATCTAGAGTCTAGACAAAATCAAACATGTTGCTATTTTAATTGTATAATTTATTATTTTTATGACATTTATTTTAAATTCTGTGATTACCTTAACTCACACTGATATTATTGTTATTTTTTAGGAAATCGTATATATTTTTTTTTACAATTTTTGTAAATATGTGAGCACCATGTTCTATCACCTAATTAATTTATCTGTCATTGCTTCATTCTTAACTCTTTTCATTACCTATTGTGGTATAGTAATTTTATTCTAGGTGCATCGTCTTCACATATAATTATATAATTAATGTACCTATAAAAATATTGTACAAGATTTTAAAAGAGTACCGGTGGAGTTTCTTGCCCATTCTTCTCCATACGAAACTACATTTTGGAAGGGGCGACTAGAATCAATTCTATTTTTTTTTGTAAATATTGACGTTCGAAAGTGCCTTTTATGTGCCTATTTGAAATAAACAATTTGACTTTGACTTTGACTTTGTTAATTCTATACTAAAATATTGACTGTATTGCGTGTGCAGTAGAAAGGTAAATAACAAAAAAAAAGCGGCCAAGTTCAAGTCGGACTCGCCCATGAAGGGTTCCGTAGCAGCCAGTAACATAATATAAAAGTTCTTGTAGTTCGTTGTAACTTTGATCATCATTACAGCAGTTTTCTTAATTACCAAAAACTATTTACTAGATCTCGTTCAAACCAATTTCGGTGGAAGTTTACATGGTAATGGTAAGTTTACATATATTTTATTTTAGTTTTATCATTCTCCTATTTTAGAAGTTACACGGGGGGGACGGCGACACATTTTACCACTTTGAAAGTGTCTCTCGCGCAAACTATTCAGTTTAGAAAAAAATGTTATTAAAAACTTCAATATAATTTTTGAAGACCTATCCATAGATACCCCACACGTATGGGTTTGATGAAAAAAAATATTGAGTTTCAGTTCTAAGTATGGGGAACCCCCAAAATTTATTGTTTTTTTTTCTATTTTTGTGTGAAAATCTTAATGTGGTTCACAGAATACATCTACTTACCAAGTTTCAACAGTATAGTTCTTATAGTTTCGGAAAAAAGTGGCTGTGACATACGGACGGACAGACAATCAGACAGGCATGACGAATCCATAAAGGTTCCGTTTTTTGCCATTTGGCTACGGAACCCTAAAAACAATAATTCGTAATTTTATAACATCGAAAACATGGCGAAACATCATATACTTACCACATTTCTCAAGAAGAATAAACACCGACGTAGTAATTACTTAGTACAACAATATTATAAATACTGAGACTCCAAGGACCACTTTCAAGTCCCTCAAAATTCTACGAGTTTGACACAAAAAGAAAGTATATCTTCCAAATGTATAGTAAATAGTACCGATGAAGAAAGGTTTACCGTAATGTTTGTTATGGACAGCCGGCGTCAAAGACATTAATCAAGATAATGCGGGTAGGAAGATCAATCACACGCCGGAATAGTTCTTTGACATTGTTCAAGGTCAATAGTAGGTTGTATAGGTAGTAGGCAAGTCCCTAGTTTTAGGGGCGTTTTGTCTTAGTGAAAAAGAATTGAACAAAATTAAAAAAACCGGCCAAGTGCGAGTCGGACTCGCGCACGAAGGGTTCCGTACCATTATCTATAAAAATGGCAAAAAAACACGTTTGTTGTATGGAAGCCCCCCTAAATTATTTGTTTTATTTTGATTTCATTATTTATTTTTAAAGTGATTATAATTATAACTAAATATTCTGTGAATATTTCAAGCGTCAACCTGTTGCCGTTATCAATATCGAGCAAAAACGAGCAAAAAAAATCACGTTTGTTGTGTGGGAGTCCCCTTAAATATTTATGTTATTCTGTTTTTTAGTATTTGTTGTTATAGCGGCAACAGAAATACATCATCAGTGAAAATGTCAACTGTCTAACTATCACGGTTCATGAGATACAGCCTGGTGACAGACGGACAGACAGACAGACAGACGGCGGAGCCTTAGTAATAGGGTTCCCGTTTTACCCTTTGGGTACGGAACCCTAAAAACAAAAGGTCAAATACCGAAAACTTCTCTTGTCTTAATTACCTCTGCTCTTTGTACCTATAAGTAACAAATTTTGTCATGAAACCTCTTAATTGCAATCCAAAATCATTTCAAAAGATACATAATATCATTAATTTCATCCTCACTCGTACCTCAAACTAACAAAATAACATAATAAAAAGTACGGCACTATACAAATGCTAGCAATTGCTGTAATACAGAATAATATCCCACATTTGTCTAGCTCATGGTGGTGAGCGAGTGGGAGTAGAGCGAGTGTTGCTCTCGCTTGATAGCGCGGCACACGGCAGATACTCCAAAATATTATAGACCTGGATCTATGCTTCGTTGCCTCATCATTTGTGTTAAGGAATGAGGTATGAGGTTAATTAGGTTTGTGATACAAACCGAGTTATTAAGCAAATATATGGATTTGCAGCGATTATACGCAAGAGAGTTGTGTCCCAGCCTGATGCGCCGCATACGAGTCAGTTCCAACAGCTACCTTCAGCAGTTCGCATGGAAAATGGATCTGGATCTGGATTGCCCAATAATGCGGTACTGGACCACGCTGCATATTGAGCATTCCGAATCCAAACCTAAATTTAGACTAAGATGAACTTTAGTGTATTTAATCTTTATAATGTTATTGTATAATTAATAATAAGTAATAATCTTTATTTTTCCCACAATAATCAAAACACAGTACAGACATTATTAAAATAATTGGAGTGGACTGGAGCCTAAACTAGAGCAACTTCAGGACTCCAGGTCTTCCTCCCGCGGCGAGTAAGTTGGTACAATTTATAACTGAATGACAATTATAGGTGTAATTATATTTATATATAATTGTAATTTATATTGTTTTTTATTGATGACTTTGTATATAATATATATTTTTTATTTTTCTCACAGATATTGACAAAAATGATGTGACATTTGTGTGTATTTTAAATTTGATTTGAATGATAAGTGTAGATAATGTATTTAATTTTATATGTTTTAGTATAATATTATTTATGTGTGATTTTAATATCAATTTTGTGATTTTATTTAATGTAATGTAATTTAATGGACTATGTCTGAAAAATAAATAAATGATGATGATGATGATTACGATTAGGTACTGCTAGCTAATGAGTAAATTCTTATTGACACCCCACATAATTGTGGTCAATTAGACACAATAAGTGCGTCACATACAAAATAACCTTTAAATATACGTATTCCTATCTTTCAAGCTGTTGGAGGTAGCTTTTACCGAGTGGTCAACACTGCTGAAGACCGCATAACTTGGAGACGCGTCGTATGTGGTCGCAATCCTCAGCATTGAGGGAACGACGAAGAAGAAGATTCCTATATTAACAACTGTGAATATTCTGCTTATATGTTGTTATCATATTGATTTTTAGGTAACTCTTTTATATAATGACGTGTTTACGTAAAAGTTTCACAACGTTAAATCGTAAAGAGCAGTCATATAAACATTTCAAACTGGGACACGACCATTTCCAAATCCACTGTGAATCGACCGACTCAGTAATCAATTCAGTGGACATTTCAAAAAGAATCAATGTTATCTGTTCACGCATCATGCTGATAACATGGTCATGTGTTACTATGGACGCGTTTGGGTAATATTTTAATGTTAAGCTTACAACCTTAACGAGCAAAAAAGCGGCAATACAAAATCTGTGTTCGGTCTTTATGGAAAACGTACGGATAAAATGTCACTTTTGAAAAATGACTTGACATCTACAAGGAAAATTGCTTTGTAAAAGATCTGCATGGGAAGGAGTAAAAACCACAAAGTAAACAGTCCAGTGTGTGTCTGGATATTCCCATTTTTCCCACCGAAAAAAAAACGGCAGTATATTTTTTTAGAACATTCACGGCACAAAACCTCTTGTGCCATATATTTTCCTGTCATCTTCAGACAACCGGAGCAATATTCATATCAGCCAGTAAATTGATTTACATCCTGAATACATTATTTGCTTTGAAATAAATAAATAATTCTCAAAGAGGACACTGCAAAGTTTAGTCGTTAATATTCAATGAATCATACTTAGTTATGTACGTATTACTTTTGATTTTGTGTAAAACATTTCTATTTAAATTCGAATGCATTCACAAAGATGTCATTTAATTTAAGAAAACATAAAAAGAATTTTCCGGTGAAAGCAATTAAATATTTATAAATAGTTCCCTTTTATCACGAGCATTTATTACAGCATGGCTAAAGTAAGTGATAGCATTTTGGAAGCGTTAAAAATAGAACGAAAGAAGTATTAAATATGTCTCCTAGTATGGAAAACTCTCGATCTCTCTGGCAACAGATAGGAAACATGTAGAATGCAATAAAAGTAGATGCTTCTCGGAAAAATATGAGCCTACGATATTACTTATTTGTGTTACTAAAACTGACTGAAATGATGAACAGAATCGGAATTTAATATATTAAGGAATATAATATGACAGTTAGGAGAGCAGGCCCAGCAGTGGGTGATTCCAGGCAGAAATAATGCCCCTGTCTTGTCTCTTGACTATTAAAAATTGAGATCCTAAGTTCCACTGTTAAAGATAACTTAGAAAACGAACCACAAAGGTGATTCAAATTAATCTGGTTACACAAACATAACGCTGGCAAATCGTTAAAAACACAACCGTCAGCCGTCAAGCGAATTCCAAGGAGGCATAAATCCTTTTCCGTCGGACTTTTTTAATAAGCATCAAGGTGTGGCGGTGGGGAGGGGGGTGCGGGGTCGGCCTGGGCCCAGACGCCCGCCTACGCGCGTCGCTGCGGACGTCTCCACGTCCCGCCTCCGCCACAGTTTGCCAGCGGTGGGCCGCGTGCCCGCCGCGCCGCCGCGACCATTACTTCCAATACTTTACGTATTTTCTACCTATTTGTATTTTTAATATTAAGTTAAAGGTGAGTGTATCTTATTTAAAGTTTTAAGTGGATTTTTTTTGTTAAGTTTTGTGGTTTTTGGATGGTGTTTTATATTTTTTGCTTGATGCTTTAGTTAATTTTGGTTTTAATTTTTCAGTGTTTTTTTTTGTGGGTGTTTATTGTGAATTTTGGAATACAGGAATATGTTTTAATTCATTTTACAAACGCAATACAAAGGACCGGATAATTAAATTTTAAACATTATTTTTTTATCGTCGGGTAATATGAATACTTAGTATTTTTAAGTTAAACCCATAATATACAGATTGTGAGATTATTATGTGCTTCTTATATTTGCTACCATCATAACAACTAAATTACCTACTGAATATTATCATTAAATTGCTGTCAGAAAATGTTAACGTCTTCGTTCATTAATTATTTTTAAATTAAAGCATGTTCCATTTAATTTATGGGCGAACAGTTTAAGTATCTCTTAATTAATTAACGCGATGTTAAGAACTCAAATTTGTAAGTAAAAGTTGTGTTTTTTAATTTGTCAACATTATTTTAAGGTGACGTTATTTAATATAAAGAATTCTCTACGTTTTGATGCATATTAACATAACGTTTTATAAAAATGTGAACATTTTCTCGTAACGTTTTACGGACACGGTGCGTAGCATTAGTTTTCATCCCGCGCTTTTCATTTTCTATTGATAGTTTATTTTACAGTTGAACACTTTAGTAACGTTTGTAATAACTGCGTGCTTTTTAAAATAGCTTATCTTGTATTGACGTTTAAAGTAACTTTGTTTGTAGTTACAGGCAGGATTTATTTTTGATCTTGTGAGTTAACTGTAGGTGGAAATTTATAATTAATAAATTTAGAAAATTATATGAATGTTTCTATTTATGTGATATTCCGTATAGTTTTCAGCGTTACCTATTCAAGACGGGAGCAGTTGTGGATGTGGAAAAAAACGATAAAAATATATAACGCCAAGAGCACTAACAACATCAATCTTTATATATTGCAACTAGCATTTCGCCCGCGACTTCGTCCGCGTAGATTTCGTATCTTCGCCTACAAAATTCAACACTCTCTCCATCCCGTTTAAAAGATAGTTTCGGAAAACGAATGGTTGCGATCTTTTTATTTATTATATTATATTAGAATAAACTTTATTATTTATTACCAACTACTATTCCATTGTTTCTAACTTACCTAAAATAAAATAGTAGTAGGTAACTAATATAGACTAAGCGTAGGGCTGTTCACTCACACCGCGTAATTTTTGTTACTTTTAGCATTTTATGCCTTCGTAATTTATAAAAGAAAGATCCGATTCGAATACAGGACGTTGTAGGCTTAATAGACTGTAGATCTGTAGACCATTTTCTATTTTGTTAAGTACCTGGTACTTCTGACGGGCCTACGCTGTCCTCTCATACCTATTAACACTCAGATATATGCCAGTGACCTTGAGTGGTTAGCTTGCGTGTTCTGTACTGAGCTCACGCAACGCGTCGTACGATCAGCCAGGAATAGGACTCGCCCATCAAGGAGCGCTGTCCGCAATTTGACGCATTATTAATTTATTATACACAAATCAAACGGTATTTTAATAAAACGCGTATACTAGAAGATCAATCATTAAATTATCTTTGAATTGGTGAAGGTTTCAGAAAAATATGCTTGGTAGAATTTGCGCCATTCTCAGTTTTTTATCCGCTTTAGACATAACTTTACAAATTAATTTCACTATGTAATATAAACAAAATCTAAAATATTCACATATTAAATTATTGAGAAAATGCTCTTATTTAACATATATTTTTTTCAAATCATTAACATTACTCGTTTAGACGTGATCTTCAGTATAAAATCATTAAAAGTCGGTTATCGTCACCTTAACACTGCAATTTGAAAACATTGTAAAAAACAATTTTATTTAAAAGAGTAACCGTGGAGTTTCTTGCCGGCTCTTCTCCATAGGTAACGACTAATTGGAACCGTGCACCTAGCTTCTGACGTTTCATAAGTGCCCATTGTAGACTTAAGTGAAATAAAAATATTTTTGATTTGATTTGATTTGAATAATAAAAAGAGAAATTTACATGTAGCTACATAATCGATCTTGATTGTGAAACTATTTAGTTGGGTAAGGATTAATATCATGATACGAACGTCATCATCTTTCGATTCTACCCGTGTTTGATTGACTAATTAGAACAAAAAACGGTTATTGTGACTTAACGTTATTAGTTAGACATCTGGCCTCGTGGATTTTTTTGTGGGTAATGATAAGTACTATAAACATATCGTATTTCGTATTTTATGTATCATCAATAGTTTTCGCAGCACACGCCCAATAATGACTTTTAGAGACAAATTTTTGATACCTTCGGTTACATTATTGCAATTTTCATAAGGATCTCTATTTTTTTTTTAATAAAATACATCCCATGATACTTGCTAATAATGTAGCTTTCTATGGTTTGGTAAGAATTTTTAAATCCATTCAGTATTTTTTTAGTTTATCCATTACAAACAAATGTACAAAAAAAAAAATCAAATCTTTTCTCTTTGTATTATTAGTTTAGATTACCAATACTAAATGGTCAAAATGGAATTCTTAAGAGTCCATAATACCTCAGCGCCACCTCATTGTTTATCTCGCTCGCATGCTACTGTTAGACAGGGCGGCATGGAGAAGGCTCCAAGGCACCGATGTTTAGGTAATTTCTTTTTACAGTGTAAATAATGGAAATTACAAAAAAATAAAACATAGTATCTGCTTATATTTTGTTCATTTAATAATAAATGAATTAAATATAAAGCGGATAATGGGTTTTTTTTTAATGCGGTTTTCTGTTCGGTTTGGAGGTACTTTTTGTTTTTTTTCTATACATTTTATTTTTATGCCATCGTGTTTTTGACAAATATACGAGTAATGTAGTACTTAACATTAATCTGCAACTTAACAAAATATTTATTTCAAAATGAATGCTGCAGTATTTTCGATCACAGGATCATGCTAAGCAATTTGAGATATTGTAGACTCTTACCGCCTTACAAGATTTATATTTTGACATGGCTTAAACCATGGAGCCAGTTTTTGTAATAAGAACGTAACAGTGATTGAAATACCGTTCTTTATACAAAACTGAAAACTTAGTTCGGTACTAAGTTGTCAGTTTTGTGTTTAGGAACTTTACCATAGTCGGAATAAAGTTCGAAATTCAATAATGGCTCCATGTTTTAAACCTGGGTCTGAAGATAAGCCTTGTTTTGTAATAAGGTGGTTTAGGTTCATCCTTAGGAATTCCATTTTGATCGTGAAGTGTTTGTGTCTTTGGCTCATGGTAAGGAGTGGATGCTAAGGGACGGATATGATGATGATAAGCTAATAGGTAACTAAACTTAAAACTTTACACTTTCTAGAAGAAAATCGTGGGCATATGAAGTTAATGAATATGTCGTTATCTACCATGTTTTTTATCCCAAGATAATTTATCCCAAGAACAAACTTAACATTGTGTTGAAAAACATGGTCTCCCATACATTCCAACTGAAGTTTACCATTCTATATTTACAGCGTAGACTTATTATAGGTTATCCTGTAATCTAAAAGTAAAGAACTATTTCCTGTATTTTTTTTTTTTAATTTTCGGCTCAGTAGTTTCGGAGATAAGGGGGCGAATGGTAAATTTTCATCAATTTTCTTAAATTACTTCAAAAATTATTTATTTTAAAAGTATACAAAAAATATATCTGAGACCCTCAAAATAAGCCCTTTCATTTGGTATGTTACACGGTACAGTTTACAATTTTTTTTTTAATTTTCTAATTTCTCCCTTAAACTGACCTTCGTATTCAAAATTCATTCATTTGTAAAGTTACTCGTCCGTATTTGGGTCACAGAAATTACTAAGTTTCAATTTAATTGCTATCGTAGATTCGGAGCAAACCGGCTGTGACAGACGGACAAACAGACACACGAGTGATCTATAAGGGTTCCGTTTTTTCCTTTTGAGGTACCTAAACTTTTTGAACCCTAAAAACTAGATTTTTTGTAACTATCAAAAACGTGCTTGATATCTAGACACTTTTAATGTGTTTAATATTCCCGATTCGATATTTGATCCCGCTTGTTGAAGGCGTAGGCTTCTTGGCGGGTAGGAAAGTGAATCCCATTGTTTTTCCGAAATCAGCTAAATAAAGCGTTTATTTTCATATATTCTAAAAATAAAAGTATAATGTCTTTTTAAAGAATTATTTAAATGACAACTAAATACAATAGGTGCTATACGGCATGTTATGGTAAAATAAAATCTCCAAAATTATTCGGACCGTCATACTTTCGAATATTAAACAAACATTAAACAGCCTCTCGACCCAAACTACATAACCAAGTACAATAGCCAAGTATGTGGTATTCAAAATAGACTATAATACAATAATTTGGTAAAGTTCTATTGAGCACAAGTTGCGGGTATAACTGAACGCTTTAATTAATACGCTGCGAGCTGAGTTAGTAACTTGTTACTACATACTATAACATACCCAATTGAACTACGTAGCTATAATAATTACGTATATGCCCTAACAAGTACATGATCCTTTGGTTGTTAGAGCCAACAAGAAGATATATAAAACCTCAAAAAGAAACTTATAACTTAATATCTATAATACAATACTGTCCGGTAAAGATGAAATTGGCCATTACAAAGCCAACTGTTTACGTCAAAATGGCAATTGGGAATGTCATGACGATCTGGATACTAAAGCAAAAGCTCATCAAATAAATAAAAAAAACATACCGCATTACTTAGTTTATGTGAAACAATAGTTTGGATATTAATGTGAAAAAATATATTATGTCAAAATGTATGTATGTGCTTATTAATATGTATCTACTTATAATATTTAATACTGGACAGCCCCTCAATCTGTGTGATTCTTTCATCAAAAGATCATTTCAGACACCAATCTACATGGTCTTCACATGATTTGACCAAGATTATGTCTGGACTTTAAAAGAGACTGTGACCTCCGAGTTTGTTTCGGCCTTTCTTCTCAGAGTAGTCGGATAGGAAACACCGACCTCCTCTAGTTTTTTTTAAAATATATATTATGTTTGACGTGTAAAAGTGACCTTACTTTTTGTTAACAAAACTACATAAGTTCACCGATCCTTTTTCACCGTAAATTAAATAAAGAAAGAAAAATATTTTATTTGGGACACGCAAAAGAATTACAAAAATAGCATTTAAAACTAACAAAAGAACAAAAACAATCAAGACGTGCGATGCCAAAAAGGTCCTTATCTCAGCATAATGCCGCGATATTTAAAAAATAAATACTGCAGCGCTGGTATTCTGATAAAGCCCGCTGTAAAATAAGACGTTTATCACTAAAAACGCATTAATCCCCGTAAGTAAATTGAAAATGCTTTAATTTGGCGTGCGGTTTACACTTGTAAATATTAAGGATAAAAAGGGCCCCGCTGCCGCGCTGGATAGAAAAAACTTACGAATGTAATTTCTGCTATACTATCCAAGCTTTTTGCAAATAAATGAATAACTTGAAAAGTACATTGGAAGCAGTATCTCCAATAAAATTTTCAAGTCTCTAAGCTATAGAATAACGGAGGGGCCCGATGGATAGAAACCGACATTAAATGCCATTTCTGTCGGCGTATAGTGGCGGTGGTACATTGAATATTTTTGTAAGATTAGACAAGTACATTCAATAAGCTAACAGTCTACATTGGCTTCGTTGGTTTCCGAACGCATACAAACCTAATCTCTTCAAAGTTAGAGTGAACAGGCATCTTCTGGGTAAGCTCACTCCATCGTCGACCTTGTCTCTGTCACCTCTGCCCTAGACTAAGGTCAAGAGCAAACCCATGCTAAATAAAAAAAAATGCTTTGAGTTTGAGTTAAAAAACATGGTCTCCCATACATTCCAATTGCAAATGTAACTTTGTACCCACAATATTGGGAGATTTACCATGTTATTTTAATACCATAAACTTATTATAGGTTTTCCTGTAATCTATAAGTAAAGAGCTATTTTCTGTACCTACTTATTTAAAAAAAAAATTACGCTCGGTACTTTCGGAGATATGGGGGGAATGGTCAATTTTCGGCTAATTTCTTAGATAACTTTAAAACTAATAATTTTAAAATTATTAAAAAAACATATACTTGAGTTTCTCACAATAAGCCTTACATTTGATATACATATACAGTTTGCAAAAGTTTTTTTTAATTTTCCAATTTGCCCCCATAACTGACCCCCATATTTAAAATTCATATATTTACGTTACACATCCGTGTTTGGGTCACAGGAGTTCATATGTAAACCAAGTTTCAACTTAATCAACTAAGTCGATTCGGAGCAAATCGGCTGTGACAGACACACGAGTGATCCTGTAAGGGTTTCGTTTTTTCTTTTTGAGGTACGGAACCCTACAAATGTGTACGTTTGCTGTATGTGTAGGTTTTTTTACTCGTATTAACGGAACAATAGTATTTATTTATTTATTGGATCTCCAACAGACACTACACGACTACATACAAGTATACATAGAACAGGGAAAAATACAAGTGTGCGCTTCCAATTATAGGAGACCACAATCATCATTTACTTATAATCTAGGTTAATGATAAATGATTTATTTTCTGTAAGTAGGTTTGTACAAACACTTTTAAACGTCAATCATATTAAAAAAAAACTAGATGAGGTCGGCGTTTCGTATCTGACTACTCTGAGAAGAAAGGCCGAAACAAACTCAGAGATCACAGTCTCTTTTAAAGTCCAGACATAATCTTGGTCAGATCATGTGAAGACGAAGATCATTTCAGGCACCAATCTACACATAGATTGGTGCCTGAAATGATGATGAGAGCTTCAACATACTTAACTGCCTGTATTCTCGGGGCAATATAAAATACCGATACATCCTCTGCCATGTCTCATCAAATACCGCTGCCGGCCATTTTACAAGCCAATTTAATATCATGACCGTGACCCGAGTACCCCCCCCCCCCCCCCCCTACTGGCACATAATGGTACACAGTGACCGTGCCCCGGGTTCTGGCACACAAGCCCCGAGAACTGTCACATAGCCGATAGGCCCCTAATGGACGTAGGGCGGCCATTTGTATTTTTTTCAAAGGTTTGGCGCCAATAATGTGGAATTTATTTTAATATCTTAAGCAATAAAGTGGTTTCGCTTATCATTTGCCTTTGTTAGACGAGAAAATAGCGGTGATTCCCAGACCAATATGCAAAACCTCTTTAGAATACAGGAGTCTGGATTTAAACACACTGCAGCACTGGTGAAAGATGGTATTCTAGCTTTTGCCCGCGGCTTCGCTCGCGTTACTTTAAAATTTGATAATTAATTCAGGTTGTACTCTGCTTGTTGTTTGGTGGCAACAAACTCTTAACACACCACTAAAGTTTATATAATAATATAATTCAATCATGATTCGAAAGACACGTGGCGCCATCTACTATCACAAGAACGTTATTATTGTTTTCCTCGGGAACAGTACCTACTTTTTTTCGGGATGAAAGGTACCCTATGTCCGTTTCTGTACACCTGACAACATACTCGTATATGAAAAATTTCAGGATGATCGGTTCCGTGGTTTAGGCGTGAAAAGATAACAAACAAACAAACAAACTTACTTTCGCATTTATTCACATATATAATATAGTTAGGACTCCTCTGGGAAATACAGATGTGATGTGGTTTTGATGTTATGTTCTGTTCTCTCTTCATAATAAACAAGTTTGCCACAACTGCACCTAGTGCAGATGTACGAAAGTTTAAAAATTATGAATCCGCAGTTCTACTTAGAACAACAAGGATTTAACTTTAAGCGAAGAAAAGTTTAAATGTTACTGCAAGTTGTGGACGACCTCATAACTTTACATATTACTTACTTACAGCTGAACGACAGATTTATCAAAGCTTTTTTACAAATTGTATTTGTTGACCCAAGTTCATATTTTTCATCAATTGTATCAAAAAGGACCTTATTTCGAAGGTCACAGGAACATCTGAATATTCAAAGAAGCAAAATAATGGATACGAACCGACCTCATCTAGTTTGTAGGGTTACGGAATCAACACTTACCCTTATAGTTTCGCCATGTCCGTCTGTCTGTCTGTCCGTCACCAGTTTAGCTCAGAGACTCTTAGACTTAGTACTATAGAAGCTATAATTTGACATGGGTGTACACATGGGGATACATATATTATTAATCACGCCGACAAAGTGGTAAAACAAAACCTTGAAGAAAAAAAAAAGTTTTAGGGTTAAGGTACAATTCCGAGATGGGCTGCAGACTGCAACCGCAGGCGACAATGCGGCCGGCTGAATCATTTTCATAGAGATACATAGAAACCAGTAGTGTCGCTTGAACCTGCACCTGCAGTTTGCGGCCTGCGGTCCATCTTGGAATTGCACCTTTACACGTAAAGTGGGGATGATATTTTCTTTCTCATCTATCCCATGATGTGGGCTATCATTGGATAGGCCATTCATATAAAAATATTGAGGGTCTGTGAAGACGAATTTTCGATTCAGGGATCCGTTTGCGTAATATTAAGCTTTAAAGTGCTAATTTTTGTTAGAGTCAAACTATCACAGCTAAGTAGGCTTTAGAAGGTATCGAGTAATAGTCGACCAACTTACACTTGCAGTTGAAGAATTGACCGTGACGTATATCGATGTATGGGAGAACATGTTTTTCAACTACAATGTTAAGTTTGTTTTTGAGATAAATTCATCCCAACTACGGAACCCTTCATTGTGCGTGGTCTGACACGCACTTTTTACTTTTAAAATATGATTGACATGTGAAAGTGCTTGTACAAACCTACTAACTGAAATAAAATCATTTATCATTTAAACAGTCCCGTAAAGTTTAAGACGCTCGAATGACCTTTTACAATTTAGGTTTATGTAAACAATATTATGGGTAAAAATATCGCAAAGGCCCGCGGTGACGCTCATCTAACGCAATCATTATTTAGGAGTAGGGACTAAACAGGTGCAGAACCTACGAGTATCACCTAAAACAAAAAAACAAACTCCAAACCTGGCATGGAACAACTAATTACATTTTCACATAGAAATTAAGTAATTTTTTGGCACGGTTGTCGCAGTGGTTAAGCGATTGACTGCTGCGCTGCGTGTCGCGGGTTCGATTCCCGCACGGAACCAATATTTGTATGACCTACAAGTAGTTGTTCCGGGTCTGGCTATTTGTGTATGTGAGTTTAAATGTTTGTAAACGCACCCACGATACAGGAGAAATTCCTAGTGTGGGGCAACATTAAAAAAAAAAAGAAAAGAATTATCATTTTCTTTTTTTTAGATCGTAATAGTCTGTGTTTGTCAATGTGAATGTATAAAAAATAAAATTAATTAATCTTATGTTAACAATGAACTTTGACCTACTCGGCAAATACAAAGTTGGCTAAGTACCGAAAAATGTCAATAGTTTAAATATTAGCAGAAAATTAATCTTAAACGTCGGTGAGTGATATCTGCAATAATATAATATTAAATCGATTACTCCTTGAGGTAAATTATAGTAGTTACTCTATTTGTCATTAAGGAAAAGTTAATTGCATAACACATAGCACAGTAAATTAAAACTTATTGTTTCTGATTTTTTTTGGAAACGCAAGACAGTTTAAAAGAAAAAAAACGGCCAAGTGCGAGTCGGACTCGCGCACGAAGGGTTCCGTACTATCTATAAAAACGGCAAAAAAATCATGTCTGTTGTATGGCAGCCCCACTTAAGTATTTATTTTATTCTGTTTTTTAATATTTGTTGTTAAAGTGGCAACAGAAATACATCATCTGTGAAAATGAGACAGTTGAACTGTCTAACCATCACGGTTCTTGAGATACAGCCTGGTGACAGACGGACGGACAGCGGAGTCTTAGTAATAGGGTCCCGTTTTACACTTTGGGTACGGAATCCTAAAAACAGATTATCACATGTCACTATCGTCACGTTTTGATCTTCCCCATACCGTTTTGGTGGATTCGGCTTGAAGAACCAAAAACATGCAGGCACGATGTAGGTACGCTTATTATGCTTTGATTAATAAGACAGACAATCCAGTATCATTCAGACCCCTCAAATCTACATACTTGTTCCGTAACTTCAGTCTGTTCATATTTGAATATCAGTAATACACGTTACACAGAATTCATGTCACATAGGACCAAACACAATGTCCACAGTATTCCCAAAAAACAAATTCCTCGCAATCTTTTCCCCTTCGTCCCTCACGTCACTAATCACTCACACTCCTGAGCCCTTCACTTACCTCTCTTTCTCTCACACACAAATGAGGGAGAAAGCACCACTCGAGTAGAGCCCAGACCCCCGAACGTCTTATTTGGGTCAAGTTCAGCCACCATCTGGGCCGTTAATGCGAACTTTGACAATATATATCGACTTCTTAAGAATTATTAGTTAGACAGAGGTATTATTAGTGTTATGGGCATGGTGGTTAGATATAGTGTATGTATTGAACAGGTAGTTTGAAATAGCAGCGTTCATTTTTGATTATCAAAAAAATAAGAAAAAATGTCATAAACCAGGGGGCCTAAAATGGACGCTTTGGCAGAATCATATTATGATCTGAGTACAATTCATACATCCCGCAATTCATCTATTTGACAGCTGCTATTTGACATTAGACTTCAATATATCAATTCATAATTTGTGGACCATTTTACGAAACTCCATACAAAACTGTCAAACAGATGAATTGCGGGATATGAGTTGTATGCAGATCATATTATGATTCTGCCAAAGCGTCCATTTTAGGCCCCCTGGTTTATGAAGAAAGAAATTTATACAGTCTTATTACAAAACAAGATTTATATTTTGACATGGCTTAAACCATGGAGCCAGTTTTTGTAATAGGAACGTAGCTGTCGTTGAAATACCGTTCTTTATACAAAACTGAAAACTTAGCTCGGTACTTTGTCAGTCGGTACCTAAAAAAAAAAAAAATGGAATTGAAAACTATTTATTTCACCTAACTTTTCATGCTTTTTGTACATTAAATATAGCGCTTAATCTAGATACAATAAGATTATTTGTCCTATAAGCTTATTTTATATAGTTGCTCACTAAGTGGTCAGTTTTGTATTAGGAACTTTACCATAGTCGGAATAAAGTTCGAAATTCAATAATGGCTCCATGGTTTAAACCTGGGTCTGAAGATAAACCTAGTTTTGTAATAAGACGGAAATTGACAACAAAAATATATTTTGTAAAGATTTTTTTTGGATTTAAACTTAAGCGTATCTTTTGTGATCGTACCTACCTGGCGAGATTCTTTTGTCTCTTGTATTCAGAGTTTGTAATAACTGCAAAATTTGGCTACCAATCAACTAATTTTTAACGCTAAATGTATTCTGAGATACCCTGATAGTTGATAATTGTCTTCGACTGCGGGAAAAAAAGCCAGGGCTGCCAAAGCTACATAAGAACCCTCCTAAAAAAACTGTTGATACAGTCAAAAGAATCCCATCTATTTGTTGCTGTAGACATATCCCCGTCATTCCCCGTTTCCCGGCACCCACCGGTCACTAGAGAACCTCCATGAAAAATAACCCGGTTTTCAGTTAATGTGGCTCGTTCAGTTGTTTTTTGGTCCCAGGAAAAAGCAATAAAAGTTTGTTCGAGCAGAAATCTCAATTTGCCCAAAGTTTAAAGACGCCCTCAGTTTATCATCTCTCTAACATTATAATTAGGTTTATCGTGAGTTGTGATTCTAAGATAAAAATAAGTTTTTTGGATGGTATCTTCTGATGTCTTTTGAATTCATAGAAACGGTTTGAAAAGTAATTTTGAGATTTTCTTGGTCCAATGTGTACTGAAATAAAATTGTTGTAATAATTATATTCAATTCAAGTTCTCGTGTTCTCTGGGATGATACTCGTTATAATGCAAATGATACGCTTTTTCAAGTTTAATGTAATGTCATTTCCAAAAATAAAAGCTTTTATGGTGCTGAACTTCTGTTTTTGATTTATATCACTCTTTTCATAATACCTAATACAATTTAATGTCTATTCAATAGCATAAACTAAAAGTTGTTACTATGGAAGAGCGGAATTTCCTAACACAAGTATATTTCTTACTTAAATGGAAATTCCCTAAAGACCTGATGTAAACGTATTTTTATGTTATTGAAATAAACATTTTGCATTTCGTATTTGTATAACTTGTTGTAAACGAATCACGTGGGCGTTGCACTGACCAACAGTAAAATACTGTAAAAATAAACATTTAAAAATACCCCGCCAACCGCGTTTTACACTACAAGTTCAGTCAATGGAAAAAAATTATGTCCATATTCATCGGTTGGCAATGTATCAGAGCTACCAGCAGCATCTGTATTGTTTGCGATACCGCTCGTAAATTTGTTTTATTGCTTTCGATATCAATTTTCGTGGCAAACTGTACCTTCTTTTTGTGGTCCAAATTGGCAGCAAATTGTTGGATATTTTAATTTGCGAGCCTTTTTCAGCTCTTACTTGCTAATTAATTGAAAGGGTTAGTCATTCATTTTGAACATACCATTGCTATCCTTATTAAAATTACTTTTATGAACATTTTATTTCCGTATCTTTTTAAAGACTGTAAATATGAAAACGGTTTTCTTCCTTCTTTATGTTACACCTATCAAGATATCCACACGACCAGTTAAATAAGTACAATTCTTCAAAGTCGATCAGCTAGGGTCGGAACAAAAAAGAGAGAAAATATTTCTGCAATCAGTTTACCTCAAGAGAAAAAAAGTTAATGTGACTAACTAAAATGTTGGTGTCTTTAAAGGTAGTTTTTATTTAACCATCTAAAGTCTGAATAGTCTGCAATCTACTCCTTATAGTCTTATTCAAAATTATCAGTTTCTTATGGTCCCATTTCAGAGCCGACGGCCACGACTCATTCATGGAAACCACAACTTCAAAACTACTCGTTTATTATATTACAGCTAGCCTGTACTGAAAGCCTTCCTCCATTCTTACCATTGGTCCTGATCCTGCGCCACTTCTGCCAATTCCTAAAGAAGACATTCAAGTCGTCCCGTCATCAACTTCGTAGTCTGCTGCGGCACCGTCTCGTGGTTTCAGAGAACCAACTCTGTGTTTTACTGGCCCACCGTTCTTTCATTTACATTATAATAATTCAATACAGTCTGCCACATTATCATTAACACATTCAGAATTAACTAGATCTAAACGAGCAAGACATATCAATTGATGATTAGCAATCGTGCACATATTGTTGCCTAACTAACGAATTAATATTACGTTAGGTAGTTATCGAGCGTTTAACTGGAATTGTTATCGTGTTTCCACATCAATAGTATTTGCCTATCTCAGTCGGCTCACTGGCGCAATAGGAGTATACAGAGATATTGAAGATATTCGATGTTGCCTATTCGTGTAAAACCTGTAGGTTTTGTGCTATTCTCTATGTATAGAGAATAGCTCCTTTATTTATAAACGTTAATTAAAGTTAAGAAATGATAAGCGACTGTTAAACCATACATTTTTGACGTTTAAACGTCTCTTAACTTTAATCATCCTTTATAAATAAACCCCTAAATTCCCAATATAATAAAATGTTGCCCTGAAAATAAGTGTTTCCCAAATGGTCTTCATTAGCACCATAATCATGTAGTAGGTAGGTAGGTGTATAATATTGAAGCATTTCTGAGAAACATTTTATTACCAACTTTATCCATGGGAAAATTTTCAGTTAACAGCTAGGTATTCTTTCTAGGAAATTCTTCTCTTTTACAGGTAACGCGGTAGAAGTTTCTACAATACCAATATGATCTAGTTCCTCCTGAATCGGAGAATTGATATGTACTCGAGAATTTTTCGAATTGTAATACCTACTGATATTTTAATTTTCCAATATATCACCAAGGCGAATGCTAACTCGGTTTGTGGAACAGTCGAGAAGCTTCAACCACAAATTCGAATATATTGTTGCCTAAACTATCTTATGTTTTGAGACATTATTCAGCTGTTATTAGATAATGTTTGGTAGTTTAATCATGTAAGTTGGTAGTCTTCTTCCAACTTCTGCTGATGTAGGAAGGGATCAGTAATAATTTTTGTGTAGCATACATCACTATATGCTTTTACAATGCAACTGTATGCATCCAACACGATTTCACAACTACAAAAAGAATGATGGAACTCTTTTTTCTTAAATTCTCTTTCTTTTTAATAAAAACATTGTTATTTTTTAGGGTTCTGTACATCCGAATAAAAAAATGGATCCCTTAAATGATCACTCTTGTGTCTGTCTGTCTGTCACAGGTTGAAATTTGGTATACAAATGAATTTCTGTGACCCAAACACGGATGAGTAACTTAATTAAATGAATTTTGAATATAGGGTCACTTTTGGGGGACTAATTAGAAAATAGAAATAGTTTTACAAATGGTATGCATTGTGAATGTATGGAAAAACATGTTTTTCAACTACAATGTTAAGTTTTTTCTTGAGATAAATTCATTCCAACTACGGAACCCTTCATTGTGAGTGTTCCGACACGCAGTTGGCCATTTTTTTAAACAAATGTCAACATTAAATGCAACAGGCATTCTTTCAAAAGAACGAATAACTGCGGTACACACGCACAAGGGACGGACGCGGCGCGGTAAGGACTGCAATCCCGCAAAGTGGGTACCCGCAACGTTATGGACTTTAATGCAGATTTTAAAGTTAAATTATATTTTATGTTAACGTAAGTTCTAACCGCGTCTGCGATTAGCCAATTACACCGACATTCGTAATTAATTGAATATTATGAAATGTCTTTTTATAAGTGTTCTAATGAGTCCATTAGAACGCTTATAAAAAGAGGTTTTTAATTATTACCAAGTTCAACAAATGGTTTTTTAACTTGGTAATAATTAAAACCCTCAGGAATTAAGAGGCCGGCTGGATGGATGCGTAGTTCATACAAACGTAATACCAAAATAACTTGTAAATCAAACATATTCTTATGGTAGTGTGTCTTTATTCCGATTAGAAAACAAAATATCTAGGTTCCTAAATATATATTTTGAATGGACACTGATTTAAACAAGAGTTATGAGAAAAATAAGTTCACTATATAATTTTTTAATTCCTCATATCTCGTCTTTATATAATTGTCCTTTCAAAATATATATTTAGGAACATTGATGATAAGTAATACAATCGAAATAAATACACACTACCTTAATAATATGTTTGATTCACAAATTATTTTAGTATTACGTTTGTATGAACTAAATATTTTTCCGTAGCAACTACATTTACTTGAGGGCTTGCCAGTGTTAAAAGTTTCAAATATTTCTATATAATCGAAGTAGAAAAGGCATATTTAAAAAGAACTACGTACACAATTTAATAAACGGTTCCTTGATAATTTTCGATCACGCTCGAAGGACCATGAACCCGGCTGAGTCCCGTCGGCTTTCAACCCTCCAGTCTGGCAACACAAATGAACTTCCAATAACATGCTCCGTATGAAATTAATCAAGACATACATAATAGTACAAATTGTATTGTGGATAACGTCGGATTGTTGTATCGGAGACATGTTAGTAGTGCCCCGTTAGAATGTAATGAGCGTAAGCCGATTTGGGGAGATTGTGGGAAGAAATGCTCGTATAATTGTGTGCTAGCAATGTTATTGTTAAAAAATTAATGTAGGATACGGTTTCATTACCGTTTTGATTTAATCATAACATCTAATGCATACGTATAGAAATGATATCGATGTAATTAAACGTTTAAACTTTGTTTTGTTACTCGTTGATAAGTGACGTTGATGAAATAAAATCAATTTCTGAGTAGTTTTCTTCAGAGAAACAGCTTTACTTTAGATTTCCCTAGAATGCAATTTTCCGTTTTACCAATGTTTTCCAACCAATACAAAAGAACCGTGCAACCGTTATGAAAGAGAATGAATTAATCTTTTCAATACATTTGAATGTGTATAGTATTCAGTATAATTAACACCAAGAGGATTTAATACAACTCATCAGTTGTCATAATCCTATCAAAGCCTATTATGATTTCCCTTTATCAATATGTCATGGCGTCATGCAAATATAATTATACATTTTTAATTTAATAGATTAATGAAATTCGCGGAATCCAGGACCAAAGGAGAGGTCAGAAGTGGTATAATATTCCGAAGATTTTTAAACGCTAATATAATGTACCATAGTAGAAAGCTTATTTATTATGCTGCTCGAGTAGCAGTAGTTATAGTTAAATCTGATTTTTTCAGGCGCCCGTTTTTGTAATAAAGTGAAAAATGTTTCAGTACAAACAAAACGCACATTGTCTATATTTATTAATTTCTATGCAATATAATTATTTTAAATGTGGCTATAGTTGCCGTTTCTATTAAATACTTTTATAGATTTATTATAATTTTAGCTGCAGCTCCATGCAATTGAGGCAAAAAACATTGATTTTCATGAAAATGCAATAACAAAACGTATCGAAAAAAGGTCAAATCTGTTAATGTCAAGCCGTCTGACGTCACTATCATTGTCACGTCATTTGCCACAGGGCTGCCATACCAAAAAAATAAATAATGTTTGTAGTTAGTGATGCCAGCATTTTATTTTTCAACTATTGTTTAAAAAAAGTCGGGTGGCTGTAAAAAAAAAATGCCGAAAGGCATCAAAATAATTACCCTCTTTCAGCCTATAAAGCTCAGAAGGCTGTTTAAATTTTCAATTATTTTATTACCAAGCCCCATACATTTTGTGAACGTCTCCTTTATTGGCCATGCAGTATTCTGATGTTATTTACAAGTGTCGTTCTGTTTCAATGTACCTATACTTATTCTAAAAAATGCTCTGTATAATTTGAAACCGTTGTCTAAAAATACCTGAAAACAGTCAGATGTGTTCCAAAAATACCTGCTTAAAAATACCAGGTGCGTAGTAACGTTATATTTTTGTTTCTCAAGTATTTAGATGTGCCTCCATCTTGCTAAGTAGACATGTATGTAAAACCCTTGCGTGCGGGGTATATCAAATTAATGTTTAATTAAGAAAGGGCCCGTCTTGTTCGTGTTTTAATTACATTTAATTAAACATGTGACGTACGGATTATTTTCAGTCAAATAACAGAGGGTTGGTGATGTTTTTTGGAAGAGGGAATTGCATTTTGAGTGCAATATGTGAGAACAAATTGAACGGTTATATTCCAATGGCTAATGGCCGAACCCAATAACGATTGATTTTGAGGACGATTGGACCTCAAAATCAAACTTATGTAGCTCACATTAAACTAACAAATGCAGCATGGACCGAAAAATTAAGCAGTGCCTCGGATAGTAAGTTTTTTTTGTCGATTCATATAAGAATAAAAATAACATTGTCAACTTATGCACAAAATGCAGAGTGCAGAGCAAATTAAGTTGTAATGAATTTACTTATAGATTTGGTCTAAATAAAACAGCAAGATTAATCACCGAAATATTATATCCACATTGTATAAATTCAGTGTCCCTGTTGAGGTTACTTTTGAGGAAACAAAATGTTTTAAGATTTGATAGGATATTATAATTATATTAATACATAAACTCCATTTGAAATAAGATTCGACATTTAAATAAACCTTATTTACAGTCCGATTTTGACTTCTATTGCGTTGAAAGAAAAGAAAAAAAGAAAGAAAAATTGTTTATTCTGCACAAACAAAACGCATATTACAATGAAATAAGTAACATAAATTGCACACAAACATAGTAGCCAAAAGCCTCATGACGGCCTCATGGTGGCGTGACAAATGGCAGTTGTGATAAATAGATGGTATGGTAACCACATTTTTGATTTTAATGCCATCCTTATGCCTACGAAATAGGAGAGAGAGAGTAAAAAAGTTTATTTAAATATCTAATCTTTTTGAGTTTACTCTTTACTAACTACTTAATTCTCGCATTTATGCACGTAATACGTAAAAATGTATTTTTGTGTTTCTTAAAACAATTGGTAATGAATACTTGCAGCTCTCAATAGACAACAAACAATCTCTTCATTCAAGATCTAATTACTTTTCATTGTATTCTCACTCAGTCCTCTCAAACAAAACAAAACTTTTCTTGTGTCAAACTGTCAATTACGTTTCGTTCCTCCTGTGCAGCGTTAACAATTTGATCAGCAAAATGCAGTAAAATCTTGTATATTGTAAATTTTAACATTATAGTCCAGTCATTTATGAATTTTAATATAAATAAGCGGATAACACACGTGGTTTTTCATAGTGATGATGGTTGTCACGAAATAAAGCTGGTACGGCTAATTAGAGAAATTAAATTAAATTGTTTATTCTGTAAATAGGATATCGAAATCACTTTTACACATTATATAAAAAAAATAAGCTAGATGAAATCGACATCTGACTACCCCTGAGAAGAAAATATGGCTAAACAAACTCAGGGGTCAGTCTCTTTTAAAGTCCAGAGATAATCTTGGTCAGATCATGTGAGGACTGTGTAGATCCGTGTCTGCAATGGTCTTTTGAGGAAAGAACCACACCAAATTTGAGGGGACCTGTCCAGTCAGTGCAAGCATTTGTCAGTAATCGATAATGTCTACTATATATTTGTCAGTAATCGATAATGTCTACTATATATTTGTCAGTAATCGATAATGAATAAACGAATTTTTCAAACTTATGAAGCAATGGATTAGGATTCCTTCAAAAAAAATTGGATTGTAATTGAAAGTGTGTCACGCAATGAGAGTGCTGCTTACGGTTGGCATTACCTGATGCGTTTTTAAGCTTGACGTCAGTGAAAACGCACGTTCGATTCCCGTTACATGCATGATGTCAGCACCAACTGACGGGGTCCGTTGGGACCAATGCCTGCCAGGGTTGCGAGTTTGTCCGAAAGGGATATCGTGGCCCTGGCACACAGGCAACGGAAGGAACACGGGTGGGTTTTAGTCAGTAAAAGTCTGACACGCCCTCCCGCTCCGCCCAGAGCGGGAGAAGTTATTTGATAATTTCCCACCCAAAAAAAAAAAGCTTCCCGTTACATTTTAGATTTAAAAATATTCTGCTCCGCACTGGAATCACAACCATTAGGATTTACCAAGAATAATGTTAGTACTTTTTGAAGTGAAAACTTCTGTAGTTGCGTTGAGCAATTTTTGGTAGGGGTCAAACTTATGTGGTCGCGTCACCGACATGCTCGCGTCACCGTCATACTAATGTGACGTGTTACGCCAGACTGGCAACGCGTAGTGGCTTGTGTACATGTATACGCATATATGAATACATTATATGCACCATGGCATTTTAACCGTCTTGCAACGGCAGCCCACTTCATGTATCATTCATAAAAGTAAAAAAATAATTATTAATATACTCGTATATACAGCGTGCCGCTACAGTGGTGACATTAAATTGACACACCGTGCTGCACGCAGTCGTATAGTGATTTGTCACCGGCATCGGGGAGTCCACCCGGACCGGCCACTTACTGTTGTGTTTGCTGTTATTTTACTTAAATGATTTAATTCAATTATGTATTGTTTAATTGAATTATTATTTTAAATTATTTAATTCAATTATTATTGTATGTTGTTTAATTCAAAGTCAAAGTCAAATTGTTTATTTCAAATAGGCAATAAAGGCACTTTTGAACGTCAATTAAATTATTATTACCAATTTCTATTATTTATTACTAACACTAGTTTGTTTGCTCACAGTTGTACTAACAAATATGGATGTAATCTTTGATTAATCTGAAATAAATGATGATTTGATTTGATTTGATTTGACTGTGCACTGGTAGGGCTAGTGGCCAGTAATCATAAAAAAAATATAACAAAAAACTAAAATACAGATCCAAAGACACCGACTTCCGAAATTAAAGTTATTTTTCACTCTGTAGTAATTTTTTCGCAAATCGGTTATTTTTTTTTTTTGTAAAAAGTTTTTTAAATTCATTGATTCGATGTTAGGATTTATGATCCATGGCCGCGGCTAATTACCTCTGTGCTACAGTTCTTTAAGTACAGGTTGCTCCAAGATGCAATTTGAGAAAATTGTAAATAAATCAATAAATAATAACGTTTAATGAAATTAAAATATTTTCATAAATCTTAAAGGCGAAACTGTATACGTGTGTACTACTAAAGGGCCACGCTGTATATTATTCAATACGACGCATGACGTAGTTTGAAACACCCTGTTACGAGCGCGGTGCGAGCTTTGCGTTCCAAGGGCGGCGGGCGCGGCGTGGCATGGAGCGCAAGGCTCGCACTGCGCTCATAACAGGGTGTTTCAAACTACATCATGCGTAATAAAAAATAAAATTATTAAAAAGAAATATATTATTCAAATAATAATACAAAATAATAAAAAAATTATTTCCATAACTTACGATTAGTTACATTTTCATTTTTAGGAATGTCCTTTTAAGCGAAATAGATGCTTGTGTTAGGACAAAAATGTTAATAAATATTTTTTTACTTTTATGAATGATTAGTAATCATTGGATACATGAAGTGGGCTGCCGTTGTAAGACGATTAAAATGCAACGGTGTATACTCAACTTTATCATGTGCTGTTATAAGTTTTCGCTTCTGTCGGCATTCCCCATAACTGCCTATTTTTTTTTTAAGTTTCAGTACCAACATAGTTCTGCCTCACTAAACGTAAATTTCCATTCATCACTGCGCCACAAAATAACTACATCGCTCAAACGAAAAAGGTAATCACAAAACAGTATTGGCATTTAAAGAATCCATCCGATTTGATCGCGTCCCGCTATGAAACACGTCGGCAGGAAATGAACGCTCGCGCCACCGCGCAAACATGATACATTTTGCTTTTACACCCAGGAATTTCATATTTATTTAGGGCATTTTTTATAAGTAGACTCTCAGATTTATTTGTTTTGCGAATCAAATATTAGTAGTCATGGAAGTTAAACGAAATATTTAAAAGTGATACCGGTATCGGCGTGGGTGCAAATAGGAAAATAAATAAAATAGAATAAAAACCGGCCAAGTGCGTGTCGGACCACTCACAATGAAAAGTTCCGTAGTTGGGATGAATTTATCCCAAGAACAAATTTAACATTTTAGCACATGTTTGTTCTCCGATACATTCTATCATATACTACTGCCGTGATTTTTTCACAAATATCCAAAAATAACCATTTAGTTGGCACACATTTGGGGGACACATTTGACTCTGACAAAAATTAGCTTAATATTAAAAAAACGGGTCACTGAACCGATAAATGGTTATTAAAAACCCGCAATATTTTTGAACGGCCTATCCAACCATACCCCACACCATGGGATAGACGTGGAAACAACATCATTATCATCCCCACTTTACCCTAAAAAAAATTCTCATGATTTTATTTTACCACTTTGTCGCTGTGATTAATAAATGTACCCATGCCAAATTGCAGCTTTTTTGTACTAAGAATCTCTGAGCTAAGCCAGGGACAGACAGACAGACAGACGGACATGGCGAAACTATAAGGGGTCCTTGTTGACTACGGAATAGCGTTGGTGGCACGCGAGCACAGCTATGAGTTAAGGTGCAAGCGTCAGGGTAGTTCACGAAATTCAATTTTTCTTACTTTTTTTGCAATTTGCAGGTCAGTAACAGGTTGTATGTTGATCTAAATATGATTCACAGCCGTAACAAATATGGCTTTACAGAATTATAATCATGAGAATCCGCAATAATCTATTAATATAATATTCTTAGCAAATAGCACTAAACAGATTTAAAAAAAAGATAACAACGGTCAAAAGGCGGTTTTATTTTTAACAGTAAAAAAAGAAAACTAAATAAACAGAACAAAATTAAAGTAGGCAGAATTGGCTATCCAAACGGGCAGAGATTCCTCTTAAGATGTTGACTCCACGGTAAAAAGGGCCGAAAATGAGCGTGCAGCGGCTTATATAGGCGCGCGGTGACGGCTGTCTGTCGTCCCCTCCTTGCAACGGCTTGACAATGACTTTTCCGCTAACACGGCCTCTCCTGACTGGAGGACGTCCTCGTACTCCTGTGTCTCATGCTGCAGGGCTTTTTCAGCACTGGAGGTACTTAATAGGGGCTCTGGCATCATCTCATCAAAAGGCACAGTGTCTGACAGCTCGCTCAGGCGTGGACTCCACGTCATCAGCATTACATTCTGAGCCTGAAAACACAAACAGCTTGTTGTTACTATCCTGATTTTCAAAAATTACACGTAATTTCTGTTCAGAAATAATGCAACCGAGACGCTGCAGACATCTCAGCCGCATTATCACTTTTGGCCATCTAATTTTACAATAAGGGCAAAACTCTGGGTGCACCGGAGACCCACTGAACAATGTTCACACAAACAACAAAAAGTGTAAGAAACAGGCACGACGTTAGCATATTTCTTACAACTCCACATGGCATATGCACGACGTTAGCATACCACATGATCTCAACACTTGTATGGCATAGGCACGACGTTAGCCTACCACATGATCTCAACACTTAATGGCATAGGCACGACGTTAGCATACCACATGATCTCAACACTTGTATGGCATAGGCACGACGTTAGCATACCACATGATCTCAACACTTGATGGCATAGGCACGACGTTAGCATACCACATGATCTTAACACTTATATGGCATAGGCACGACGTTAGCATACCACATGATCTCAACGCTTGTATGGCATAGGCACGACGTTAGCATACCACACAGTCTCTACACTTGCATAACATAGGCACGACGTTAGCATATTAGCAAGTGTAGCACACAGTTACCTTCAAAAAAGACAGCACACGCGTCAGGAGTCCATTCCCTTCGCCACGGCACCATAAACTCTGACGCAGCCTGGGTCCATTTTCCATATGAGCCTGCCAATAGTTGCAGCTCGTATCGACCACGGGAAACCGACTTGACCACACGGTACGGCCCGCGCATGCCCGAGTCGAGCTTGTCAGATGCTTGTGCCTGTTTGACAGATTTTGGAATACGTACCTCAACCAAAGCTTAGACCTTTCCTTCGCTCGGCTGTACCTGACCCTGACTTATGGTACGTCCTAAGTACTCGTCGTGTTGATTGACCGAATAGCCTCGATGATGCGTTCGGTCATACCAGCATCGCGGTTATTCACAGTGCTCACGGAACGAACCGGCGAGGACGGGGCTGCCGACTCTTGACGCTCTGCCGTAGTCTCAGCTGGCTCCCGCGGCTGCAGCGGCATCGTTGGGGAAGCGCTCGCATTCGCCTCACATGGTCGTGGCGGAGGCGTGCGGCGCTGCCCCTCCAATGATGTCAGCGGATTTAGTATTAAATGCATTTGTTCTGTTAGTACATTGTTAGAAAACCTATGCCGTTTTCGTTTATGACTAGAGCGCGAGTTCCGATGACCAGAACTCGTTACGCGATTTTTAGATTGCGAACCACGGTTCTTAGAACGACTTCTGCTTTTATGGCTATTATTAGGCATGTTTACACTTCCACTTACGCGCGAGCGTGGTATGGGGTACTTTAATAACTTATTTACTGAGCAAAACACTTAAAAAGGATAGCTATTAACTTTACTAGGATAAACCTAGTAAACAAAGTTACAACAATAAGCAACTAGCTATAGAGCAACATTCTTTTGGAATGTAATCATAAACGCACTACCGTCTTCTTTTCAATAATGTACTAAACAAATTGGAACGTACTCACCAAATTTTTCAACGTATACATTACCATGTAACATCACCACTTACTACCCACAGTAATTATGATAAAAGAAGAAAAGGAAGAAAGGAAGAAAGGCAAGGATGCTCGCCGCCTCACGGGAGACCGTGCGGTATCCTCGGACCAGCCTAAGGGCCATGACCCTTTGGGACGCGTTTAATCGGCGGGCTGGTCGCAGCCTCAGAGAACGCGCCCACACCGGTGCCCCGTAAAGGGCCATGGACTGCACGATAGCACATCCCCCTTAAGGAATATTAACTTGTTTCACGGTTTTCAATTTAACTGTTTTATGTCTGACCCGCAGTTGACTGTATTTTCTCTTTACAGAGAGTATAAATTATCGTTTTTATACGGAAATAGGATGACTACTACCCTAAGTAATGACAAAAAATATGACAATATAGTCTCTGTTCCATATAAAATAAAATTACTCAAACAAAATGTATGACACAATTTGAATGGAAAGTAAACAAGCTTTTCCGACCAATTCATAACATTATTCTACGTGTTATCACATTTGACATAGGTTATTGACAGCGGTGATCTTAACAAAAGACGTCGGGTCACTTCTATGGGAACAAGCTAAGAACAAGGAAATGGGAACAAGAAATATTACATTTGTAAGAGTGTGATTTTGAAACGAATATTATACATGTGTTAACCAGTGGTCACAAATAAAGGCAGTGGAAAACATCTGCTTTAAATCTTTTTTCATGATACTCGTTAGGTCGGCCGTGAGCACAGACCAGAGACTATTTAGGCAAAGACTGTTGGGTTGATGTACATAGTTACGTTTTATATTTAATTTTGTTTTCTTTTGATTTATTTTAGGTGTTGTTTTATTTATTTTTATTACCCTAGTGGCATTTATGCGTATCCGTAGGTGAGTCCGTGGCATCACAGCGGGCCCTATCAGAATACCAGCGCTGCGGTATTTTTTTTTTAATATCGCGGCATTATGCTGAGATAGGGACCTTTTTGGCATCGCACAAGTTTTGGTTGTTTTTATTGTTTAAGTTAGTTTTAAATGCTATATTTATATTTCTTGTGCGTGTCCCGAATAAAATATTTTTCTTTTCTTTCTTTCTTTTATAATTTTAAACGTAGGTAGGAGTAATAAGGTATCATCTTCTCAGGGTTTCCTATTGTGAAAGTAAGATTGTATACCTTTTATTATATTTTTGTTGACTTAAAATCAAGAAGTCAAGAAGAGATAGTCAAAAAGTCATCTCTGAGAGCTGGTTCACATTAGGTTGGACCAGCAGTTTTATCGGACCGACAAACGTGTTGGATATATATTGGCATATGTATTTCAATAGCGCCGTTCACATTAGGGCAACCCGATAAAACTAACGGAGACGACACATTTACCAGACTAGCAGCCACGATTTCTGTCGGATCGGACTTAATATTAGCGTACTGGCAAGTATAGCGCCGTTCACATTTGTCGGCGCGTAGCGGCGGAGCCACCCGCCCGCACCCCGTCCCACCCGCGCGTCCCCCGCTCTCGGCACTCACGCGAATAGTTTAGACGACGCGGACGGACGACGGTGGTGTTCACATTAGGTCGCATCGGCAGCTTTAGTATGAACAGCAACACCCGACAGTCGGTCAGGTAAAACTGTCGGTCCGACCTAATGTGAACCAGCTCTAATTCTCCTCCTCTTTCTGTAATTTTCACCACGTTTATCATTTCGCATTGATCTGTTCATTTGAGTCTATATTACCTACCTAGTGATTCAAAAGCATCTGTCGTCAGCGTACCAGTTACTCATTCGTGTTGCTAAACAAGTATGTACACTAAGTAATACAGGCTGTCTTTTTTCCTTCAAATAGTTTATTCAATCATGCTCAAGGTAAATGTAAATTATTATTTTAGATAAGTTCTAGCTACATTAGACCTATGATTTTCAAATTATTTAATTTGTAATGTGATCTAGCAGATATCTGGCAGAATCTTCTTCATCTTCATTATTTTATTTAAATACTTACAAGTGAGGTATATTAAAAAAAATATATATAAAAAATTGTAAAGTCAAAGTTTAAAAGTTAAAGTTTTTATTAATGCGAAGTTTGGTGACATATCAGGGTCTTAAAAATATTTTATAGTACCTTAAAAATCTACCCTATCAGGCATGCATTGTTAAATAACAATATTAGAAATTAAACATTATGAAGTAATTAATATCTATAGAAATTAAAATACAAGTTTTATTATATTGCAAAAATTTACAGACATAATGTGTATGAATATTATAAAAGATAAATACATAGAATGGTCGGTCACATGAAACATTGTCCTAGGAATTCGTCAAGGGTATAGTAGCATTTATCTATTAAAATTGTATTTAGTTTACGTTTAAATTGTATCAAATCTTTAATGTCATTTGATAGCTTATTAAAAACGTTTGGAGCCATGCAAAGTATGGTCTTGTGCATAAGGGCGGTTTTTGAACGTCTTAGGCATAATTCGTGTCGATATGTTGGTCTTCCTGGTCAATTTTATAATTAGGATCGATGCGTGTTCTTTCCACGTCAGTTTAGAGTCTGTTGTCAATCCTAAAAAGGTAATACGAGTACGAGTATGTTCTACTTCTTCAATTATATTATTATTTAAAGATAGATTGATGTCAGGAGTGGTAATTAGGGTTCCGTACCTCAAATGGAAAAAACGGACAGACAGACGGACAACAAAGTGATCCGGGTATAGGATCACTTTGTTGTCCGTCTGTCAGTCTGTCAAGACCCTTTTTCTCAGGAACGCGTGTAGGTATCAAGTTAAAACTAATATCAAATACTACGTAGGTCCACGGTCTCTTGGAGCTCTAAAAAAATCAAGCTTCTAAGTCAATGCAATAAAAAAATACGGTTATTTATTAGACAATATTGCGACATATTTCGATACTCGCAAATAAATCAAAACCTATATACTTATATGGTACTTCCTGTTGACCTAGAATTATGAAATTTGGCAAGAAGCAAGGTCTCACAGCACAAGTATAGGAGAAAGTCCTAAAATTGTAAATTTGTCTGTCTGTCTGTCTGTCTGTGTGTCTGTCAAGACCCCTTTTCTCAGGAACGCGTGAAGCTCCTTACTCTACCATACCTCCCTGCGATCATTAGTGTCAAGCACTACAGGCTGCGCCAGTTCTCTTTAGCCAAGGAGAGCGGGATGAGGCCCTTGTCCACCGCAACCACATCTCGATGCATCCCCACGTCGTCGGCTTCTGGGAAATATTCCCTGAGACTGCATTTCTCGCGATTGTGAAGGGTCTTAGCGTTAAAAAAGCCTCGACCTCCACACTTTCGCGGGATATACAGTTTCATTACCGATGACCGTGGGTAATGCATTCGATATGCAGTCAGCAGCGTACGGACCCTCCTATCTAGGCCGTCCAGTTCGGTTTGAGCCCATTTGATTATGCCAAAAGAGTACATCAATACTGTCATGATCCAGAAGACTATTAAATACTTTCTTTAGGCGACCAAAGAAGCGCTCCTTCAACGGTTGCTTTATGTCAGTAACATAGATGAGGAGAGGGCTCCAACATTTATGAAATCCGAGAGTTCAGTTCCAACGCATTCCACAATCTCCCCTCGCTTTACATGCATGAGCGCACATTTTTCCACACCAAACTCCATCCTGATGGCGCTACTGAAAGTTTCAGTAACTTTCAATAGCTCTATAAGTTGCAAATTGTTTGGGGCAAAGTTTTTTATCCATGTAAAGCAGGTGAGATATAACCTGACCACCTCTTCTCAGCCGATAGTCTAGACCTGAATACTCCAGCAGTATGTTTAGAGGATTCAAGGCTAATCAGAACCAAAGCAGGTCGAACTCAAACGATCGACCTGAAATATGCCACTCGATCCTTATCGGCTCGCTATTGCGCTGGATATTTTGACAACCTGGATATTGAAGGACCGTCCTCCATACACGACATTAGGAAGGTGTGCAGAGTTATATCTATTTTATACAACTCCAGCACCCTCATAAGTCATGTATGCCGAGTCGAGCCGAGTCATAGGCCTTTTTATAATCTATACAACATGTCGACAGATACTTCCAAAAAAATTTTTTTTGTCTTTTATCTCGGAACCCTGGAGGGTCGGACCTTTGGAAGGCGTGTGAGTGGCCGAAGCCAACACGCGTAGGCCCATTAGTAATTTTGAATGAAATGAGGTACCAACCGACTATTATCCCTGTATGCACTATGCAAGCAGATCCAAGGACAAACCCCGGTTGGTGCAAGACTATTGCAGAATATGGAAACAAAACATATTGGGCTATGGGTTTGAGTAGCTACAGTGGATGTGGAGAGGACCTTGCACTATTGAACACTCAATAATGGGCCCCTGCATACTGTCGCGAGCACATAGTGACGTAGCACAAAGGGGGCAACAGGTCCCAACAGTGCTTGAGGAGTGGAGAGGTATATATTCCACGGCTATCAAAACAACCCAATAGAATTGAAGATGGTCAAGATCCCTCCCAGACTTACTGGAATATTTCCTTCTTGCGAGCAAGTTTGTTCTTGCAAATCTCCACTCAAGCCGGCCAATAAAGGCAAGAATGAGTTGGGAGCTCTGCTCCTCGTCAGTGTTCACTCCAGCCGGCCAATAAAGGCAAGCCAGAGATGAGGAACAAGACTTTTTCCGGGAGATAGGGTCCATGGGGTCGCTACTGCCCGCAACAGATCCAGCCATGCGGGTTTCGTGCATCTCTCTTGGTCTGGTTCCTTACCCTGTTCCGGCAAAGTAAACTCTACCGGCACAGACCTAGAGTTCGGAGCACGTAAGCCCCACCACGAAAGCAACGTAGAAATACGGCGCCGGGCGGCGGTGGGGATATTACTATTATTGTTATATTTAAAAGTTAAAAATCTTTGAATATAAGTACTTTGTTTTTACATGCTTTAAGACAATTTTATTTTCTTTAAAGTTAAGCTCATAGCTCCTTTCAACGTTGTTTTCTAAGATCTTCAGTTCAGAATCTACACAAACTGGCTAGAAAAGAAATTCACCTTGTGTATCTCAGTTTGCACACAATACACAACTACAAGGCGTACAGTCCCACAGTCCCCTTGGGTGGAGCTAGATCGCCAGCGGCAATGCTCTTTGAGTATCCTCCTTTCGAAACGTTTCGTATTTCTTTTGCTGTTGTTTAGGGATCAAAATACGATATACTACCTACTATGGAAAACGATAGAACATGATAGCAACGAACTGCGATTTCCTTTTATTGTTTCTTTATTACTACGTTTAAATAAATAAATTATAATGTTTTCAACTAACAATATCACCATTCAAACAATATCGTCCAGAGTAGAGAGATTTCAGAAATAGTCCTTAGATTTTAATTTCACAAACTTTGTAACTAGCGGTATTTCAGTGCTCTAAAACTTAGTGAAAAGTACTTAAATTGAAAAAACTTTATCTTTAAAAGTTGGCCGAACAACTAATTGCCATGGCCCAGGCCTGTCATTGCTTTGATTAAAACTTGTATTTGAGTTTTTGCTTGCGTTTCCTAGAGATAAATAAAAAAAAAAATACAGCGGAGTCTGAAAATGCAAAGATGTGTTGATTAAAAAGAAAAACGATTACATGTTAGAAGTAAATAACAAAACGGGCTCATGCAAAACCAATTATGATTTTGTCGAGTCTCACAAAGGCTTAGCTTAAACAGCAACGCTTTCGTTTTCCGTCAAAGATAATAATAAACATTGTTTTCGGGTAAATATATTTACGTAGAACGAAAGAAATAAATAAGAAACGCCTTCTTACTTCTAACTGTGTGATGCTGCTATTTTCCCTATCAGGTCAAGTTTCTGTTTTTACACAGTCAATTAATGCTGCCATTTGACATTGACTGCGCATATAATATATAACCACTCGGTTTAAAAGAAAAATGGGTGTTCCTCAAGGCTCAATATTGGGTCTATAGGAACCTATTAGCTCAATCAGATTTCAGACTGGCTAAAGTAGACTCATCTTTCATGGCGTACTGTTTAAAATGTTATAATGAAATTCCTCCCCACATACTTCACCTGAATGAGACGAAATTCAAATCTTGTATAAAACGCACACTATGCGAGCAGGCATATTATAAGTTGTGAGATTACATCGCTGATAAAAATGCTTGGCTCAATGCTGGTCTTGCTCCACAACCACAACTAATTGATTAAAATTTGAAAATACTGTTGGAGCTGATGAAGATTGGAAGACTATCTTTTCATTGTATAAACTCGAATCTCCTTTGTATTATATAATTGCATATCACAGGTGTGAGTACTACGTACAATAGAGCTACCATTTACCGGGTAATTATGTCTTTCATTGACTTAAATGTGCCCTGGCGGCTGAGAGTATGTCATGCTCACTCAAATGTCTCGCTGATGATGGCGTGTGTGTTGGATCATTTAGCTCCCTTCAAAATGGTTGAGCTGAATGGTGCTGATCCATGCGTCATGTTCGTGAACGGGCGCTGTCAGTTGGGACTGGTCATCTCTTAGCAGCTACGGCTTATTTTTAATTATTTTAGTTTTGAATTGTTATCTTTTTATCACGGACGCTTCTGACGTATTGCATCGTTCTCACATGTTTAACTTCAATATGAATGATGTAACCAATATTTTGTATCAATATTTTAATTCAAAAGAGTGTCCGTGGAGTTTTTTGCCCGTTCTTCTCCATAGGTACCTACTAAGCTTTGGAATGGGCAACTAGCTTCATCTTTATGACTGACCGACCCCTTGACAATTCAAAAGTGCCTGTCAATGGTTTAATTGAAATAAATGCTTTGAGTTTGAGTTTGATGAAGAATGCATTCTTAGATTTTGCCTGAAATTGTAATAATTAACTTACCTTTTCCTGATTTCGTTACCTGTTCCTTCAATATTAAAGTCACAGGTATATTTCAACAATGGCCTTGGAAAATATAGCTGTATCGTCCCTTGTCAATCGTAAGTACTTACTTCAGTATCCATTTTAACGTTGTTGTTCTATTGCAGGTAATCGCAACGCAATTGGCAAGTTCCACGTGACATTGACGTGAAGAGAGCACGTGGCACTGATAGATGAGCACGGAACATACGGTCGCGCACACACAACATGGCGTCTTTCAAAGGTAAGTGGAGGCAACCAAGTGCTTCTCCAGACAAGAAGATTAGCAAGCAAAGCGGATTTACTCGGGATTTTACGTCGAGGCAAGACTACACTCTGTTCCAAAAGTACGATAAAAGTATAAACAAACCCTGTTCAGGTTAAATTCTTACGCAATCACTCACTAAAGGGAATTATTAACAGATTTATCTTTATCTAGAAGTTTCTTTATCTAAAATCATCGACAGAAATTGATACATAATAAAAACCTACCAAAAACACACTACAAAGTAAAAAAATACTTTAAATTCGGAAGTTGGTGTTTTTGGATCTACATTTAAGTTTTATGCCACGAATTTTCCGAAGTTAAAGGAATTTTCCACTTGTAGTGTTTTTTGTAAGTCGGTTGTTTTTTTTTTGAGTTTACTCCATTTTCATAATATTGTGGTATGCAAATTTTGTGAGGAGTGGAATTAATACAATCGTTTACTCAAAAGCGTTACGTTTTTCTGCGCAACGTACCTTGCTCTTCTTTCAAGGAGTAAACTTCAGTCGTGTCAGTGCTTCAGTCGGAGCTGACACACATGCTTTTTTTTTTTCACTTTTTAGTTGTGGTACCCACCCCACACCAGTTCTATGTAAACAACACTGACAGGAAGTAGTATAACAAAATTAATATACACAAAGTGGATTAAATACGTATTATCTAAGCTATCTCAAAAACTACCTTAGAAAAGTTAATAAAATTTATATGGAACTAACGCGCAAGCTAATAATAATTGATAAATAATTATTAATTACATTATTATTATTATTGATTGATAGATCATTATTGTATGCCTATTAGGCAGGACATATTGGAACACAAATTTATTGTTAAGACCTGTAACAAACATATGCCCACAATAAAGATATTTTCAATGCAAAGCAATGGAGGATACCAAGGTTACCGTTTTGGTATTAATTGATTTCTCCAATGCCTTTAATGCTGTCAGCCATGTATTCTCCTTTCTATCCTCTCTCATCTTATGGTTTCGCCCGAGGCCCTGGAATGGTTCTCTTCTTATCTTCGGGGACGTCGGCAATCGGTTCGCGTTGATGAGAGCTCATCGAGTTGGCGCGACCTGGATGCTGGTGTTCTACAAGGCGGTATTCTTTCTCCATTGTTATTCTCCATCTTCATTAATTTTATAACTCTCTGTCTTCGATGTTCGTATCATCTTTATGCTGATGATCTTCAGTTGTATGCGGCTGAGCGGGTGGAGAGTTTATCGGACGCTATAGCAGATGTAAACCGAGACTTAGACTCTATCAAAAAGTGGTCTGATAGTTTTGGGGTGTCAGTAAACCCCTCAAAGTGTCAGGCCATTGTAATTAGAAGCTCGCGCATGATGGGTAGGGTGGCACTTAGCTCTCTTCCTCCTCTTATTTTTAATGGTACCGTCATACCCATTACTCCTACAGTGAAAGATCTCGGTTTGCATCTTGACACAACGCTGGGCTGGCAACGCCAGGTTTCTAGTGTTAGTCAAAGGGTCAATGGTACTCTGCGATCCCTGTATCGTCTGAGAAGGTTTTTGCCCGCTAAGACGAAGACTATGCTTGTGCAGACTTTGATTTTCCCTATCATCGACTATGGTGACGTGTGCTACTTTGACTTGAATGCGGTTTTGCTGGATAAGCTCGACAGACTACTCAACAATGGTATCCGGTTCATATTTAATCTAAGAAAATATGACCATGTGTCGAGTTACAGGACTGAGCTCAAATGGATGTCCAGAGAAGAAGTTTGCGCGCTTTGACCTCACTTTTCTCCCTTCTCAACTCTCCCAGCCCTCCTTCTTATCTTATGTCTCACTTCCAGTATCTATGTTCTTCACACGCTAAGAACCTGCGTTCTTCCAATAATCTTCTTCTACTCTGTCCTTCTCATACTTCTGAATTTGTCCATTCTTCCTATCATATTCAGTCCATTCTTCTCTGGAATGCGCTTCCTCTTGATATCAGGACGGCCACCAGTCGGTATGCATTTAAGCGGAAATTGCAGAGTTATTTACAAAACAAATAGCGTAGAGTCATCTCAATTACCTCCTTTCCTTGAATTTGTATGTATTATATTAATATATATAATATAGGGATATGTTATAGTAAATATGTACGTATGTATATGTATTATAAGTTTATAATCTATTTATGTACTTGAGCACCTACGAGTATTTTATTAATAGTAATTTATATAGGTTAGAATTTAATATTTTTTAATATTATTATTTTCTCTCCATCAGAGCACCCGCCATCTTATCTCTTCACCACCCTTGGTTGACTGGTAGAGAATGCCTAAGGCATTAAGTCCGCCTTTGTACCTTATTGTGTGTGAGAAGTTTAAATAAATAAATATTTTTAATTTGAAGCTTTCTCCACCAAAAGAAAATAGAGAATAGAAGCAAAATCGCATACATTAAAAACAAATACATACAGGGAACACAACCACCTGCTTTTTTTAAGTCGGTTAATGATTAATCTCAATTAGAATGAAAATATGATTATTTGCTGTAAAACGTGACGTAAAGAAAAAACACAAACACAAAAAAAAGAAAGAATAAATAATGGTCTCAGTTCATGAAACACAAATTACAAAATAAAAACGTGAAAATAATGTTCTAACAACAATAGTGTTTGCCCACGGCTGCTGACGCTGGTTTTCTAACGCACTATTAGGGATTAGTGACGGGGAGTACAAACAGTTTCAAAATACCTAATACATAATTCTTATACCTACTTTTAAATAAATAATACACAAAAACAAGAACAAGTTGGGAAAAAATATGTGTCACATCCACGCAAAACGGCCGTCGCTCAGCATATGTTGCGAGACAGAGCCCCAGGCGCTTGTTTTCAGCGATAGCCGGCGTTAACGTGATGACGTCGACTGGTGCAGAATACAGTGAGATTATAAATAAGAAATAGAAAAAATACACAACACTAAATGTTAATAAAAAATTATACGTTTTAATATTTATTATTTATTTAATTGCCAAATTAAATTCCATACTTTGTTTAAATCAGATACTTTTGGAACAGACCACACTAGTTCTGTTGTAGTCATCGTGAAGCATCATATTTATTTATTTATTTTTATTTGTTAACATAGGTAAAGAAATACAGATCTTATTGTTGATAAACAGAGCGCTATGTTATGCCAGGAGGCGTACAAATATGGTGTGCAAATCTAGCTAAGGATTACTTACAAGTTAAAATTTACTAAAAATATTTGAAAATCATCCATAATATTATGGTATTAAATTAGAAAATAAATTGAACAATTACATTATTATTATTCAATACTCTAATGGTGTCAGAATACTAAATGAGGAATTATTAAATTGTCAAAAGTCTATGTCAAAATAATTAAAATGTCAAAGTTATTTAAGTAATGATTAATAATTGTAATTCTAAATTAATTCGTAATTTAAGTATTCGTCAATAGCATAATAACATTTATCAAACAAGAACAATTTCATTTTTTTCTTAAATTGTGTAAAATTTAATTCCTTTATGGCGTCTGGAATTTTATTATAAATGCGTGGAGCCATACCCAGGACGCTTTTTTTTACTAATGCAGTTTTACATTTATACATACTCAAAGAATTTTTGTACTGACTACGAATTGGAACATTTCGTACCATTGTAATTTTTTCAAAAAGGTTTGGATTTGTTTTGACAAAGATACTAATTTCTAATATATATATCGACGGTAGCGTAAGTAGTTTTAATGATTTAAAGTACGGTGCACAGCTGTCATCTGTATTCAGACCGCACATGGCTCTAATGCACCTTTTTTGTGCCTTGAATAGTAATCCCTTATCCGGGGAATTACCCCAAAAAATTATTCCGTATCGTAGAAGTGAGGCTACTAGACCATGATAGGCAACAAGTAACGCGCCTATATTTACTTTTCTAGCCAATTGAAAAAGTGCATAGGCAGATTTATTAATTTTTTTACATAGCTGTTCTATATGAGCTTTCCAATTAAGGGTTGTTGTCAATATGGATCCCTAAAAACACACTTACTTTAACTTCTTCTATTTCGTTGCCATTGTAATTGACACAAGTTCTTGGAGGTTCAATTCTTTGGTGGAAATGCATTACCTTGGTTTTCTTAAGGTTGATTTTTAAATTATTCATAATAACAGACTTTCTAAACCATGTGATACCGCGTGGTAAACTAAGTCCAAGTAGTAAGGACATCAATGTCTAATTAGTATAATTATGTTTACAAGCAGTATTGCAAACTATCAAAGTACAAGTATAATTTCTGAAAATTGATCAAATCAAATCAAAATCAAAAATATTTTTATTTCACATAAGCCTACATGGGCACTTATGAAACGTCAGAAGCTAGGTGCACGGTTCCAATTGGTCGTTTCCTGTTTCTTTAAAAAAAAAAAAAAAAATCAAATTATGAGAGGACAGCGTAGACAGCGTCAAAAGTACCAGGTACTTAACAAAATAGAAAATGGTCTACAGATCTACAGTATATTAAGCCTACAACGTCCTCACATTAACAAAAAAAAACTATATCAAATATGATTAACATAATAAAAGTTAGAGCCTTGTTGAAATCAAAAAACATCGATTATGTCAAGGATGTATGTAAAAAATAAATAACATAAACATTGCAACTTGGGAGCAGTTAAGACATTTACATATTTTTGCCGTTAATGAGGTACCAGGGAAGCCACATGTGCAGAAGGAATTAATGCCAAACTTCCTTGTCTTCAACGTATTCTTTAATCTTATAATATACTTTTTTGATAAGGACACGTTTGATGTGGGTTTTGAATTTTCCATCGCTAAGTTCTGTAACAGACTTTGGCAACTTGTTATAAAAGCGAATACTGTTAATAAGAAATGACTTGCTTGTTTTAGTTAATCTAAATTTGGGTATCTCAATTTCATGTTTACTACGTGTATTTATATTATGGAAATCGCTTCTTATTTTAAAAAGGCCTAAGTTTTTGCGAACATATAAAATACTTTCTAAGATATAAAGAGAAGGCAGAGTTAGTACATCAATTTTTTTGAATTTGATTCTAAGGGACTCACGAGGACCCATTCTATAGACTTCGCTGATTGCCCTCTTTTGTAAAATGAAAATTGAATCCACGTTGGCTGCCGATCCCCACAGCAAAACGCCATACGACATAATACTGTGGAAATAAGCAAAGTATACTAACCTAGCTGTGGCTATATCTGTCAACTGCCTTATTTTTCTTACTGCATAAGCAGCTGAACTTAATCTACCTGAAAGAGCTCTAATGTGGGCACCCCATTGCAATTTGGAATCTAGAGTAATTCCTAGAAATACAGTTTCCGTAATAGCATCTAGTTTTTTGCCATCAAGTTTTAAATTTACACCCACTTGGGGTACATTTGGTAATGAGAACTTAAGACATTTTGTTTTGTTCGCATTAAGTAAAAGATTATTAGCCGCGAACCATTTCGAAAGAACAGCTAGACTATCGTTGACGTGTAAGACATCCGAATCTTTTCTATTTTAAAAATAAGAGAAGTGTCATCAGCGAATAGAATTATATCCGATAAGTTAGCCATCATGTAAGGAAGATCATTTATATAAACTAGAAATAGGAAAGGGCCAAGAATTGAACCCTGAGGCACGGTGTAGTATTGATTCTAACTTTTTTTACAGGACATGCTTTATTGTATTCTTGGCATACTGTAGAAAATAAGGTACCGTAGTTTATATTGGGGTCTTGTGAATCAAAACTGGCTGTTGAAAGATTGCTAAAAACATTATTATTAAGCATATTCAATTGATTTTTTGTGATAGGTCTTAATTCTATGACTTTATCTACTTGTTACTTTTTATCTAAGTTAAATGATACAAGTTGACCAGTATGATCAGACCTGACGCCACTAATTAAGGACGAGTCTTTTATTTTACAATTAGTAAATACGTTGTCTATGAATGAAGCTGAGGTTGCTGTTATTCTAGTCGCTTAATTAAATATACATTTTAAATTGAATGATCTAAACAATGATACAAGCTTACATTTATCGGGTGAATTAACTAATAGACCAATATTTAGGTCACCACAAATAAAAACTAATTTATTATCTTTAAAAAGTTTGCTTAATATTTCTTCCATAATTATTAAAAATGATGACAAGTTTGACGCTGGGGGTCTATAAACACTTAAGAAAGTATGGCCTTCAACCTCCGCACATGCTACCTCACATAAGCGATGAACAGAGCAAGCAGTGATATCCTTCCTTTCCTTAAGTTTGAAACAGCTATTACATAATATCAAGGTACCACCCCCTATTGAGGACCTGTTGTACACACTGGCTACTGAAAAATTATTTACATTAAACAACATTCTATCCGGTCTGAACCAGGTTTCACAAAAACATAAGATATCCAAATTATATTTATCTATTAACAATTCCACGTCTAGGATTTTAAAAAATAAGGATAATAGGATATAATAAAATATTCTTATTATGCTTCTCTTTTGTCGAGTCTAAAAGTTTAAAGAATCTATTACAGTATTATTAGAAATACTAGATAATACTGTTTCGTCACTTAACCTAGTCTCAGTTAAATTATCAATAACTGCGTGTATATTGTAAGCTAACAGAGTAGCCAGTACATGTTGACTTTTCTTGGGAAGAAATATATGTTCCCGAATTAAAACAAAATCTCTAACAAAATTGTTAGTATCAAAATACAATAAACGGTCACTATGACGACATGTCAAAATATGCATTAGGTTGTTTAAACTATAAATGTAATTATTTTCTTCCACATGCAAATGATCTGAATATGGTAATGCACATAATATTAATTTACCTAATTTTAATTTAAGTAGAGTGTCGACACCATTAACTATGTCCCACTTAGTTAAGCTCAGACTGTTTCCAATTAAAAGAACTACAGTAGTCTGTTCATTCATATTTGTGTGTTTTATTTTATGAACAAGCTCATTAAAATGCAGGTTATGGTAACAACAGTTAACTATAGTATGTTAAGAGCGATTATTTAATAATGATCCAAAACCTGCTCCTAATCTATCTGAATAGACCAAAACATTACTTTGAGTGGGTTTTACAGTTTCTAAAGTATGATTTAAAATGGGCAATCCATGTCTATAAGGAATCAAAGAAATGTTTGTAGTATTAGAACTGAATATATACCTACAAGCTCTTAATGAAATTTCAAGCGGTATTACTCGATGGTTTGGAACCGCTCCAAGCTATAAGTATGCTAAATAGCAATCACTGTTGTAGACACAGCTAGTCTAGGTCTTAACATAAAATAATATTATATAAGCTTCTCGTCATATATCACTACAGAACAGCTGAAACATCCTTTATATTGCATTGTATCAAAATTCCTGCTACCACCTTAATGACAGGCAGGACCTAATAATTTTACCACGATTTTAAACACACTAATAATTCAGAATTAAAATCATCCAACGAGTTTCAATACAACCTTAACATGAGGTTCAAGAGAAGTCTAATTTCAACGTCTGTAGTAAAAGTTTACTACTGGAATTGTATGAGACATAGGCATGTCTCTAATAACAATGGTACTTGAACGGGAACCCCTCGGAAAATATTTCTCGTTCCTTGATGTGTTGCTAAGCGAGCCCGTGATGAGAACCAGTGACCTCGTATCCATTGTAACAGAGACTGAAACACAACCTGTGAAAACACTTGATATATTTTATTTTCCAGAAATGTACACAATTTATGTAAGTATAGAATATAATAGTATAGAATACTCTTTGTTATGTTCACCATAAAAATTACAGTTATAAATATTTAAATTTTACATAGGGTGACACAATGGGCGGTCTTATCGCTAAAACGATATTTTATACATACATACCTTTAGATGTATTAAAAGGAGAAGGAGAGACAACACTGCAGGTAGTCAGTGGTGTACCATTTACTTATACAATAAATACATACATACATAAAGCATTCACTTATCTATATATTATATACACATACAATAATAAAAATGAAATAAAAGCAAGGAACTGTATAATGTAATGATGATCTTTAAGGAGAGAGGAAGCATATTTTTACTCTAAAGATTTATTTATTCTATCTTAAGCAGGTTTTTTACCCCAGCTTATAGTGCTTCACTGCTAGGTAAAATAAATAATATATTATTAACGTTACCAAATTTAATAATTTCACGGAACGGGGAATATTTGCCAAAGAGTACATTGTTATTAGATTAGGAGGATTTTAGACCGGCTGCTGTGTTGTGGTAAAGGTATCTATTATTATTCTTAGATTTTATCTTATTATCTATTATTAGATCATCATCATCGTCAATCATTTATTAATCACTAGGGACCCGGCCTTGCTTCGCACCGTTTTTACGACTTGTTGAAAATATCAAGATTTCTTTATGTTTTGTACACACACACACACACATATGTAGCTATACATCTCCAATTTAAGCTGATCTCGCATTGTATACGATTTCCTTACAATGAGAGGTCAGCTTATACCTACTAGAAATGTATGTATAGCTTGATATGTAGCCGTGTGTACAGTGATACTAAAACAGGCTACTCGGTATTTAAGGCTACGAAGCATATGAAACGACCGATCGTACAAATTCCTCCTATTACGGAAGAACGTGGAAACTGGGCAGAGACGGACCAGTAAAAAGCTCTAAGGTTCGCTGAGCATTTAGAACAAATATTCCAACCAAATGAAGTCCAGACTCACAATGCGAGGATAATTCAGGGTGTACAAATTAGTTCAGATAAAAAATCCGGAGTCGGAGTGTAACCAACACTCTGACTCCGGATTTTTTATTTGTCTGCCTGTAATGGCTTGTTTGTACCTCTTTAGTCGGCATTTTTGTCGTAGTCTTTTTTTTACTTTTAGTGTTCCATACCTCAAAAGAAAAAAGAAAAACTGAACCCTTAAACTGCCTTAAAGGATCATTTGTGTGTCTGTCTGTGCATCTGTCACTGCCGATTAGCTCCGAATCTACAGGACCAATTAAGTTGAAATTTGGTACACTTATGGACTTCTGTGACTCAAACACGCACGTGTTACGTATATTTATTTAATTTATTTATTTAATTTACACGGCTTAAAAAAACCAATTACATAAATCAAAGTACATACAAACATAACACATACACTAATAACACCAATTAAGTACAATTGTTTTCAAAAAAAAATTGGCACGGAACCATTAAATTGGCAAATTTATTGGCGAACAGTCGCAGTCCGGGTTGGCTTCCACGAGCTTATTTAGTGAACACGCGCGGTGCGGGAGACGGGAATATATAATATTTAGTGAACACGCGCGGTGCGGGAGACGGGAATATATAATATTTAGTGAACACGCGCGGTGCGGGAGACGGGAATATATAATATTTAGTGAACACGCGCGGTGCGGGAGACGGGAATATATAATATTTAGTGAACACGCGCGGTGCGGGAGACGGGAATATATAATATATACATACGTATATATACGTAATATAAAATAAATTAATTTTGAACATGGGGGTCACTTTTGCGGGGCAAATTAAAAAAAATAGTTTTGCAAACTGTCGTGCGACATATCAAATAAAAGGGCTTGTTGTAAGGATTTCAGATATTTTTTTTTATAATTTTAATATAAAAACTTTTAAAATTGTTTACGAAAATAGATGAACATTTACCATTCCCCCCCCCTTATCTCCAAAACTACTGAGCCTAAAATTTTGAAAAAAATACAGAAAATATTTCTTTACTTATAGATTACAGTCTATAATCGTAAAATAACATGGTAAATCGCTCAATATTTTGCGTACAAACGTACATTTGCAGTTGGAATGTATGAGGGAACATGTTTTTCAACTACAATGTTAAGTTTGGTCTTCGGATAATTAATCCCCACTACGGAACCCTTCATTGTGCGTGGTCCGACACGCACTTGGCCGGTTTTTTTCATAAACTAGAACAATGCTGCCTCAACAACTTCAGAGTCCTACATATCAAACACATTGTTTAGGACAAGGCAAAAAAGCATATTCAGACCTTAGGTAGTAAAAAAAAGTTAGAAAAAAGCTGGAGTACCACAAGGGAGTGTACTTGGTCCGGTCCTGTATCTTCTATACACCTGCGATATTCCTGAGCTAGAAAATAATTTAATTGCATGGATTTCGTAAACATAGTAATAAAAAAAATATGCAGAAGCTCATAAACACGTGAATGTCGAGAAAAAAAAATACAATACATCATTCAATTCGCAATCAATTCAAGTGGATCTAATAGAATAGTTTTAAAATTTAAACAATGTTAATTCGTTATTGTTAATATATAGGTATCTATTAATAAGAAAATGTCATTGTATAAAACATTCTCATAAAATTAATATTGTAAATCGTAAATTATTATGTGGTTTTAGAAGGAAACCGCAAATATTGATGTGACCCTACACTGCATTCCTTTAATTGTTTGTTTTCAATTAAAGGTGGTATTTTCACCAATAGACTTACATTCAACTAAGAATTAAGAAAAATTATTATGGAAAGTAATTTAAATAACACTGCAGCATTTGAAATCAGACATTTCAAGAGTAACATTAAACATAAGGCCGACACGCCAGTGTTGTTAAACATAACTCAAGAAAATATTATTACTTGATAAAGAAATTAATATTAGTAGGTACCTAGTAGTACCTAGGTATTTTATTGTCCTTTTCCTAATCCCTTAGGGTAGGTTTTATGATCTCGAGGACCAAATTCTCCACACAATCAGGTTTAGTGTGCTACTCCTCATATTCGTCCATTACCCCCAGATTATAATTAAGACTAATAAGCCGATATTGTGCACCTCGGCTTGTGTCGACAGAACTCCTTATCAGTTGCCGCCACTTGCTTAAGGTTGTATACGTATTAACTTAAGTATCTTTATGATATTATAAATGTTTTACCAAGTAAAGTACAAAGGGTATTGTGCGAATAGAGACGAACAATATTTTTATTACAGATAGATTAAGAAGTGTGTGAGCTTTATCAAAAAACTTTAGAACGATTTTCAGCGGTAACAATGCCAAGTTACCTATTTCTTTAGACAACTTTCATTGCCTATATTGCGGCTTGGGGGTTGTTTCTGTGATATTATGGGTATATGACCCTCTTGAGTCTGGCAGGACTTGACCTGGGTGACGCGACCTGCATACATTTAGTAATAGTGAGCTGTCACGCACACGCAGTAGGTATTGATATTTTACTAACTAATAGTAATATTAAATCAAAATCAAAAGTCATTTATTCAAACTACTTTTCGAACGTCAAAAATTACATGAGACAGTCCCCCAAAAACGCCCACCCTTCACCACTTCCTAGTGCTTTAGCTGGGAAGAATAAATGGCGCAACAAACTCCCCAGCAGCACAGCTGTCCGTCTTAAATCTACATCCATACACTTTGTAAGATGTAGATTTAATATTACTCAAAAAACTGTTTTCTTTATTTTTTACTGAGAATTAGGTGCAAAAAAATATATAATGTGGCAGTTTCATCATAAACTCTGCGATAAAACAATTCACATTGCCACTAAATAGATTGGTCTGGAAAATAAAACAGATAGTTCTAGACTGTAATGCTGTCAATCGTCGTGGATTACCCACAGAGCCGGATGCATCGCTGCTACAAGCACATCGCTTAGTCAACAGTAACGACTTCAGAGATTTGCTAACACAAGAACCTACCCTAATTTAATGTTAGAATTTTATTCTACACTTTCATGAATGAAAATGCTAGTATGAGGATTATTTTTGTACAGAAACAAAATAAATAAGAAAATGTAGACAAAAGATGAAAAAAAAAGTTTTTATTCAGATTATTAATTTATAGACATAATATTTACTTCTGCTAAACTGCACAGCAGTTTGTTGGCAGACGTAGCTCCTTTTTGTTGTAAGTAAAGTTTAAAATTTGGTTTTTACAATGACACTTTTTACACATTGGTATAGGTTAAAACTATCTTGCATTCTAATTTTTAAACATACAAACAATTTAATTTTTCCCTTTGAAGTATCCTCTGCAGCGAGGTTTTCACAAAACATATGAAAGCGGTACTTATGTATTTTATTTTTAAATGAAGTTTTTGTGATACAGTTGTTTATATCCACTGGTAGGTTATTAAAAATAGTTGGGACTAAAAAAAATCTACACCATCGACCATAATAATTATTACAAGTGGGCACTATAAATCTTTTCATGTTAATCCTTTGAGATCTTGTGCGTATTATATTGTTTTAAATTCATTGCTACCATACTGTTCTAAAGCTACTGACAACACTAACCTCTCATGGACCATTGGAAGAATGTTGACTATTGCCACAATATGTTTGACTAACATCTAGATGAGAATTAAGGCTGTCGTAGACAGGCGCGACGCGACAGCGCTACGCGACACTAGTAGCACAATTTCTATGACATCTTCATGGAAAGTGTCGCACTGCGCGTCGCGCGTGTCTACGGGAGCCTTAATTCTCGTCTGCACGAGCCTGCATTAGCATGGAAATATTTAGTTTTTCCAATCAATTTATGATTGATCAAACGATATTTTTTTTTAGAACACACAACTGCATTTGAAAAACAAAAAATTGCTTTTTTTCATTTGTTTGCAGAAACAAAATTGCATTTGTTTTAGAGTCATCCGGCGGCGTAACTAAATAAACAAACCGAATTGCCTGTGTATCAAATTGTGAGCGAGATTCTTTCAACGTTCAAACATTTTTAATATCACTTCGATAAGTCGGTTTTGTAACTCTGCCGGGACAACTTTTGTCGCTCAAGTTCAACTTATACCATAAGAAGTACTCGAGCTTTTATGCTACAAATTGTTTCATGGACTACAGCTTTATGAATTTAATTTTCTAGGACTTTGTTTATTGTGTTTTTACCCGACTGCGGCGAAGGCAAAAAAGGAGGGTTTATGTGTTTGACCTGTATGTATGTCCGTTCCTATGTTCTAAACGGCTGAACCGATTTTGAATGATATGTCGTTAGATTTGTCTTTATTGCGCAAGTGAGTGAATACTAAAATCATTTAAAATTAAAATGGCAGATGTTTGGAGCCACAAGGTGTGTTTTCAGAAAAAAATATCTCCCAAGCCTATCTAAATGAGAATTGATAAAAAAACTATCAGAACTTTTGGAGTGAGTGAGTAACCAACCGTTATCTCCCGATTATGAGTGGATAAATAACCTTATTTACCGTCATTTAATGCAAAATAAAAAAAAGTACAATATTTTGGTTTTTTGTTGTTTTAATTTACTTTTTTTAAACACGATCTAAGTGCTTCCGAAACCATTTTAAACACAATATTCATAAAATCTCTACACGTATCTACCTGAAGGGCACAGTGAAACATTATATCCTAATGTACATAAAGGTTATAATCCTATAAGTACATTATTTTCTTATTGTTTAAATGACTTTCAAACTTCAATACTGAAACGCTTATTTACTTCAACACATCAATGCATAAATCATTTAATTTGTCTTCCCAAAGTCGCCCAAAGTCAGCACTTATTCGTAATAACAACAACAGCATACTGGACTTAACACTAAAGTACAATGTCTTGAATGACCTTACTATTAATAGTTTGACCCACATAACGTATGCGATCGGTTCACGTTGGTGACGCACCGAGTGTGGTTATCCGGCACTTCACCTTTGTTGGTGGAAACTAGTTTTAGGTCTTAAATTAGTTCGTACCTAGTTGTAATTGCGTGGTTTGAATATTTAGGATTTTCATAAGTGAATTTAGATAAAATATTTTTACTATCACAAATAACTAGAGAGAGCTAGAGATAACATAGCCAGTTCCTGTATGATTGACGATTCCGGGTGAAGCTCGCTTCTATTTTCGGCTTGATCATCGCTTACCATCAGGTGAGATGAAGTTCACAAGCTTCCCCGTTGTGGTTAAAAAAACATTCCAAAGTTCTGGCCATTTTTAAACAATTTTGAGTGATTTCGAGCAAAAAGGAATTCAGGCAGGGCGAAGTCTTTTCAAATTCGAAAATCAAACAAACAACTTTTTGCTGATTCATTGATATGTGATGGTGATGATACAAAATTTATAACTGATTTGATTATACAAAATGTTGATTTTCTGTGATATTTTACAATTGTTAGATTAAAAGTGATTTGTTTTTGTGAAAAAATTACCTGACTGTATTATAAGATAGGTAGACGTCAATAATTACGTACCTATCTACTATCTATGTCATATAAATTTTAATATAAGTATTAAGGGTAGATTTTCTGAGATATTTTGTAATTTTTAGATTGTAAGTAAATTCTTCTTGTTTTGATATTTTAACAAAAAAAAAACAATAGTACAGATACAAGGAGGAACTAAAATTATAATGAAGTTAATAATAAAGTGAATTAGTAGTCATATTTTATTATTGAACTAGACGTTTGCTAACAATTTGTTTTTTATTGTCTCATATTTACATTTACACACAAAGCATTTTTACTGAATGTACCTTATATCTTTGAACTTGTTTTGGTATTAGTTTAAATACAATGGTATCCGTTCGGAATCGAAAATAAATGAGTTCAAACAAATAAAAGTGGTATTAGTTTGTTGGTATTAGACTGGAATAAATCATTTTTTATGCTAGAAAGATTTACAAATCAAAGTCACTAAAATACGGTACATCACTGAAAATTTACTAACACTGCGTATGTTTTTCCATTGCTGTCATACAACATAATAAATTTATCTCTTGTACTAATACATTGAAACCAACTAATCCTCAAATATAAACAGTTCACCAATTCATTTGTAAACTTGGGTAATCTGCAAACCATTCCACTTATGTTCCACATTTCACATTCAAAAACTTGGTAGCTAAAATGACCAGGTCTCCAGTAGTCTCAACATCTCCCCAACTCAATAAAAGCGCTATCTGTTTGAGCGTGTTGAGCTATGCTAAGCGTGTTGAGCTTTTTGAGCTATGTCAGCACACGAGCGTAGTTAAGCACTCCTAATGGTCGGCGCACGTGTCAACTTGCACAACTCTAAAACTCTCAGTTGTCGTGCTGTTGACTTTTATAAAGTTCGGTTTATGAGGTTCTTGACTTGGGCTGGTTGCGTTCGTGGACAATGTTTGTGTTTGGTTTTGCTGAAAGGCGAATGTATGAGATACGTTTTTGATACTTTATGTATTTCCGGGATAGTGATACCGCAAGTAAAGTCGAAATGCATGTAGGTTTTATGTACCTGTTTCACCTTCTATATCCCTTTTGGCAACTTGACTTGGTCGGGGTATTATACCCATTAAAATATAAAAAGATCGATTCATTTCTATGTCCAGTGGCTTGTCAATTTGTAATCGACAAAGTTGGAAAAAACAAAAAATGTATGAAGCGAGAAATCACGTTGACGCCTGGCTTTATAACGTTGGACCGCTCTGGGATTTGCACAAATATGTACTGGCAGCAAAAAAGTAAATAAAATCAAGCCAGAGGTGCAACTGCAAAATGCTTTTCCGATGCAATCAACGTATTGTTTAATTTTCCATGAGATTCACATTTACCTGTAACATGGGATGGCATACAGCTGAAAGCTTTTCGCATATTTTAACAACATAAAAATACAAATAATTCAAATCAAATCTTTACTGCCTATGACAGGTGTTTAATTTATGTTAAACAATAACACAAGACAAATTTATTATAAAATATAAGTGATGTGCAGTAAGGATTTGAATATAAACCCCCTTATTAATGAACGCGGAGTAAAGTTACAATCAGTATTGGCATCAGATTTACAATTATGTTTTTTGAGGTTTAAGTTTGGCATAACTGTCATCATCATCACCCACAGCCCACCTCACCCACTGTTGGGGGCAGGCCTCTCTGTTCTTGTGCCAATCCCCAAGCTCCTGTGCCTGCCTCATTAAGGTTCTTCCCGCGATGCCAACCATATCGTCTATAACTTACATACCTACATCACTACATGTTTACATGTGTACAGGGGAAACATTCTCATTCCATTGTTCATTTTCAACTAAATCCTGTATTCTACCGAAATCCCTTTTCACTTGGTTTGTTACGCACACTCTGTCTCTAGTTATCACAAAATATATTCACCTCTAATTCCCTCAAACACACCTGTCTAATACACACTTGTATTTAAGCGAATTTACCTAAATATACAGAATTAACCATTATCCGCGAGCGCTAAGACGATATCGTTTTAACAATTTTGTAATCAACACCGTCTTGCAAACGTGTAGTCTTAGATACAATGGGGGACAATTTTAGAGGAACACTTCGGTATTCCGTTTTTTTATTGGATTAGTCAAATGCTGAAGTTAAGAAGCTAAATCTTCATTGGCGACGGTGAGGATTTTACACTGCTGGTGCTTTATGAACAATAACTTGTAATTACTTACCGAAACCAGCAGTTACCTTATATACCACGAAGGAACGGGCGCTTGCTTATTACGCGTTAGTGATTTAAAAGATTATTGTTTTTATATCTAGGTTTAACCAACCTTTAGATGCGTTACCTGCGCTCAATAATGGCAAAGTAAATGCCAGGCAATTGCCTGAAAGTTACAATAATAATAATTATTATTACGCACGCGGCAATGAACATGCAGCAGCTAGTGACGTAACTAAATATGTTTGTTCATCTCTTTCTAACAACAGATATCGGTATAGGTCTTTCTTTTTCTTCACGCGCTGTATGATTGTCTGCAAGTATAACAATATAATCACAAATACAGTACAATCATGGCTTACGCTGTTTTTGAGTGCACTAATGTTCGTGTATGACGCATCTATTTATAATACGTCATTGGGTTTAACCACTGTTTTTTCTTCAAATACGACATTGCAAAGCCACATTACAAAGCATACTGGCCGGTTTATAAAAACGAGGGCAGATTCTGGACAATTCGTAAATTCTACTTTAGCTATTAATCATGTAACAGCATAAACACTACTTGTAAACAAGAATCTAACAGTCGTCGTTTACAAGTTGCGACCATACTTAGAGCAACTGAAGTAAAGGACATTGTTTTGTAATGGTTGTAAGAAACTGCCCGAAACCCTTCGCTATTTATGTTAATTGTTCTTACTACAAACTTAGTTTTGATGAGCCGTGTTGGTCCTGTTTAGTACTTTCTTGAACACGACGTTATTCTCTAATTGTAAGTACTTGAGTATATAAGAAACCAGAACAGATTGGGACAAGAAAATGAGCAGCGTAACGTTATAGCTCTTTATTCTACACGGAACTAACTTTAAAATGCACTGACATTTGCTTTTATACCTTTCTACATCTAAAACCTGCAAACCGGTGGAGTGCCAAGCAACTACCGGAAATAAAATATTAAATATTATTTTAGTCAAGTTTGCAATCGACTTCCGTTCACAAATCGGAGGCGGTATTTACAGCACCGGAAGTCGGATGCAAAAAGGTCTCAAAGAATAAAATAAAACATTTACAAAATAATCTGCACCCAATTAGTTACATTAAAACCAAAAGCTAACAAGTATAAGTTTTTATGATGATTTTGCAAAACTCAACAAGAATTGGGATGATATCATCATATTAATGGTGATCACCAATTGTCCGCCAAACGTTATCGATGCTCCCTTGTTTTAGATCTATGAGGGGGTTCTGTTTAAGCTGATATCAGCCGCTTCACTCGAGTGAATATTAATTTTTAGGGTTCCGTACCTCAAAACGAAAAACGGAACCCAGGATGTCTTCGTTGTCCATCAGTCCGTCCGCCTGTCTATGAATACTCTTTTTTATCAGGAACGTGTGGAGGTATCAAGTTGTTTAATATGATATACGTAGGTCTACAATCCATTGGAACTCTTAAAAAAAACAAGCTTCGAAGTCAACCCAATAAAAAAAACCGGCCAAGTGCGTGTCGGACCACGCACAATGAAGGGTTCCGTAGTTAGGATGAATTTATCTTAAAAACAAACTTAACATTGTAGTTGAAAAACATGTTCTCCCATACATCGATATACGTCACAGTCAATTATCCAACTGCAAATATAAATTTGTAATCGCAAAAAACAATTTTTTTATGTGATAAAACTTCAAACTTACAATTTTTGAGACGTTTTCCTATACTTGTGCTGTGAGACTTTGCTTCTTGCCAAATTTCATGATTCTAGGTCAACGGAAAGTACCTTATAGGTTTTGATTTATTTGCGAGTTCGAAATATGTCGCAATAATGTCGCATAAATCGCCGTATTTTTTTATTGCGTTAACTTAGAAGCTTGATTTGTTTAGAGCTCCAAGGGACTGTAGACTTACGTACTTGATATTCATTTCAACTTGATACATATACGCGTTCCTGAGAAAAAGGGTATTGACAGACTGACTGACAGACAGACAGACAGACACAGAAATTTACAATTTTAGGACTTTTTCCTATATTTGTGCTGTAAGACCTTGCTTCATGCCAAATTTCATGATTCTAGGTCAACGGAAAGTACCATGTAGGTTTTGATTTTTATGCGAGTATCGAAATATGTCGCTTAAATCGCCGTATTTTTTTGTTGGGTTGACTTAGAAGCTTGATTTTTTTAGAGTTCCAAGGGACCATGGACTTACGCATTTGATATTAATTTCAACTTGATACCTATACGCGTTCCTGAGAAAAAGGTTCTTGACAGACTAACAGACAGACAGACAAACAGACGGACAACGAAGTGATCCTTTACGGGTTCCGTTTTTTCCTCTTGACGGAACCCTAAAAACGGCCATTTAAGCAACATATTTTGACACACGCAAGTAAATTAAATCCTATAGGGAACTTCCCGTTGACTTAGAATCATGAAATATGCAAAAAAGCAAGGCCTCACAGCACAAATAAAAGAAAAAGTCCAAAAATCGTTAATTTTTAGTTTGAACACATTTTTTTTGCGGTTACATACTTTCATATACAGTTGGAGAATTACCGTGACGTATATCGATGTATGAGAAAACGTTTTTTCAACTAAAAAGTTTGTTCCTAGGATAAATTCATGCTACAACTACGGAACCCTTCATTGCGCGTGGTCCGACACGCACATGGCTGGTTTTTGTATCATTCCACGTTCACACGTTAACGTAAACGTTTATCTGAATAACATAACATCCTTTCATTTGATTTTTCGATCATTCGGTAGGTAGTAAAATAAGTATTCAGGTAATATAACTGGCTGACTCTTTGACAATTCAAAAGTGCCTGTAACTATCTATGAAAGCTTTGGCACTCTTCAAATACTTGATTTATGGAATTCGGTTCATAAAATAAGTAAGAAAAACTTTGACAGTGCCCAAACTGAGGTTTGTAGTAGAAATAGCATATAAAAGTATTTTTATTATCGTTTATCTAGCTAGAGCGTTTGCAGACGGGATACAATCGGTGGCGGATTTTTTGTAGGAGCTAGAGGAAACAGTAGAGATTTAGAGTCCATAATACCTCAGCACCACCTCACTCTTTATCTCGCTCGCACACTACTCGGCTCGAAGGTAATAGGTTTAATTGAAATAAATGTTTTGAGTTTGAGTTTTGGCGAATGAAAAGTACCGAGTGCCGAGATCTAACATCGTTGGATCGGCTCACTGATGAAAGCAAGAAAGAAAGAAAAATTATGCACAAACAAGACCAACCTGAATTCATTTTGTGTTCAGACGTTTCATTCACTTCGACCGAAAGATGCCGAATGAAAGACAAAGATTCATACTGTACCAAATTTTAACTTAATCGGTCCATTAGATTCGGAGTGAAATGCTGTGACAGACGGACAAACACACAAGTGATCCTATAAGGGTTCTGTTTTTTAATTCGGACGTACGGAACCCTAAAAATTAACGAAAAGTGAAGCTTCTGATTTCTGATTTAAGGTTTCTACAGACCGGCGCGACACGCGACGCGACTCAAACGCCCCGCGTGTCGCGCGACGAGCGGTGCCTTTGTGTCGCGCGACGAGCGGTGCCTTTGTGTCACGTCGCGAGTCGCGCCGGTCTGTAGAAGCCTTTATGTCTAGCATTAAATCCTGACAGACTAATTTGGGTAGTCCCAAATGTAAACGCTTTTTATCTATCTTTGAAGATATTCCTGTCATAAAAATGAGTCTAAGTGTTCATACATGTTCATCTACAGATACTTACTAATTCTAAGCTTAATCCCCATAATCCTATCTTAACTTATTGTGGAATATTAACTGTATTATTAGTATATCTAAACGCAATTAGCAAGAGATACAATAGAATTAATTACTAATCATTTGAATAGCATTTAGTGGCGCGGTGCACAATTTGCACGCCAGTGTAAGACAAACGTCTCAGTGCACACGGCTCGTATTAATTGTAGATAATAGTTTGTATTAATACAGCTATACGCTGACATATACGTAGTAATACGACCACAATATAAGAAAGTAGATACAGTAGTAAAGTACTAGGTTAATTACCTACGACAAATTAATATGTCTACATCTCTTTGTATATTTTCCTATCGTAGGTACGCTTTTTTTTTTTGGGTGGGAAATTATCAAATAATTTTTCCCGCTCTGGGCGGAGCGGGAGGGCCACCCGTTTTCCTTCATTTGCCTGTGTGCCAGGGCCACGATATCCCTTTCGGACAAACTCGCAACCCTGGCAGGCATTGGCCCTATCGGACCCCGTCAGTTGGTGCTGACAACTCTTTGAGGCGCGCGTGGAATACGATGCGCCGTTGACCCGGGCCTGGTCCTTATCGGACGGTGAGCTACCCATCGCTCACCGTCCGCAGGCCCGCGCTGGTGGCCGGAAATCGGCTTGCTACTCCCGACGCCCGGGGCGTTTCCTGCGGCGACTAGGAGCGCGAGGGCGCGAACCTTGCGTCTCCCTCACGCGTTCTGCCTCCTCCTTCGCAAGCATTATTGCTTCGCAGAAGGAGGTGACGGCCTCCCATGCACTCTCGCTCCGAACCATGGCCTGAACCAGGGCGTTTGGACATCGTAGGTACGTTAGAAGAGATTTCTTTAGAAATCAGCATCACCTTTGTATGTATGTTTATGTTCCTTTCTTCTTGTATGTTTATATATTATATATGTGTGTACATAAATGGTTCAATAAATAAAGAAATAAGATGGCAAAAGTTAATAAGTAGGCAATCAATAAATATAAAATAATGGGCCAACCACTCAGACTTACTGACCTAGCAGGTATGTTTGAATCATCTTCTAGTCTAACCAGAAACAGATCCATAAAGTTTACTTGTACTTTCAATCTACTGTCTAATCTCCTGTTTAGACTGTTTTTAAACTTTGGACGGGTGGATTACCATGCTTGTTCAGCGAATGAAAGTCTGTCTAAATTTTGCTGTGTACACAGACTTTCGGAAAGCTTTTTTATAAGGTGGATCATGAGCTGCTTCTCAAAAAGTTGGCGTACGAGTATAATGGCATTCGTGGAGATTTACTTCGCTGGTTTGAATCATATGTATCAAACAGGTCGCAAAGAGTTGTGATTAAGGGCTTTCGGTCTTATTCAGTCGGCGTCACTTCTGGTGTACCGCAAGGCTCTATTTTGGGCCCTCTTCTTTTTATTATTTTTATTAATGACGTTTGGAGTTGTTTCGTACATTCAAAATGTTTGCTTTATGCAGATGACCTTAAAATCTACAGAACAATTCGCAACCAGACTGATTCTATGTTACTTCAAGAAGATCTTAATCGATTTTCTGTTTATTGTGTAGAAAACAAAATCCAATTAAGTACATCTAAATGTGTATGTATTACATTTACCAAGAATAAACATATTATAATGGGCACTTACACATTAGATGACGCTGCACTACATAGAGTCATGTCAGTGAAGGATCTTGGAATACTATTGGATACTAAACTTCACCTTAATCAGCATATTAAAAAAATTGTTAAGAACGCTTATCGTATGTATGGCTTTGTTATGAGGTCCACCACTGACTTTAAGCGCATTGATACCTATATACATTTATATAAATCACTAATTAGGTCACACCTCGAATACACTGTATTAATTTGGAATCCTCTTTACCAAAAATACATAGACAGCTTAGAAAATGTCCAGCGTAAATTTTTCAAAGCCCTGCATTATCACTGCCGCCACGACTATATTTCCTCTAATTCACGCCAAAAGAAAGTTGAGCTGTTAAACTTAAAGTCTAGACGCCTTTTCCTAGAAACTATGTTTCTCTATGACTTGTGTAATAATAGATATGACTGCATAGATCTCACTAATAAGTTCAGCTATGGTGCGCGCATGTCCACTTTTTGCCGTTTCCTCTTGCCGCGCTAACGTTGGAGTTCGCGCACCTCTTCGTCGTATTGCTAAAAATGTCAACACTGTGTTCGCAAATTTGGATTTGTTTACATTGTCTGCTAATAAGTTTAGTCTCTTTGATACAATTAATTAGTGACTCAGATTTTTAAAACAACAACCGTAATTTTGATATTTTCTTAATTAGGTATTGTTTAAAATTTTGTTTCTTTTTCTTTTCTTCTCATTTAAGGATTTTCTTTAGATTTTAACCATTATGTTTCACTCGTGTGCAAATAGTTCCATAGCAGATATGTAGTATTTAAGATATGGATAACGTCGTGAGCTACACATATTATTATGTATTCTCTTTTTTTTTTCAATACCTATTTATTAAGATATTTGTGTAACTGTTTGTTTTCCCGAATTAAATAAATAAATAAACTTTAGAATGTCGTTTGCCCAGTGTTGGTCAGAGTGTCAAAACTGATGCGGAATGTGATAGAATGATATTTGTGTGTGTTGGCCTTCTGCGTCTCTGTTACACGTGGTTCTCACAGTGAACAAACTGTGACCCTTAGCGTGCAGACATTCAGTGTAATAACTTTAGTTCTAATTGAACCACCTGGGAGGTAAGGTATCGTGTCCTTTACCGTTTACAGGATTATAGAACTTATTGTGAGTACTTTTGTGTATTTTTGTTTTGTTCGAACTACTTGATCGTATGAAGTTGGATTGTTTTTGTTTGTGTTCCGTAGACATTTAGGATCTAGATTATTGAGGACGATGGATGGACGGATGGATGATTGATGAGGATTTGAATATTTTCGATGTGTGTTGAAGCAGCTAGAGTCTAGCTGGTTCACCACACACAGCGGATAGCTAGCTAGACCGATGTTATAGCTTCTAACAAGCCAAAGGATGTTTTGAAAAAAAAAAGAATATCGTAAATTGAATAACTTTTGAATCGTTGGGTGCTGCCTATATTCAGAGTAATTAATACAAAAACAAAAACCTAAACTAATTGTTGTCTTGTGCAATGGCTGTCAGTAGTGTCAATCTATGGTGCCAAGCAACACAAGAAAAAAACTACTTGCCTAACCTAACCTAACCTAACCTAACCAATAATTTTAAGTATACATATAGACTAAATTATCATTACACTCGAGTTCATTATGAACAAGTTTCAATTAGACAAACTATTAATGAATTATTTCCAAACTATTGTATTGTACATTAAGCTTTTTTATCCATAAAACTATTTTGAGAGAAAATTTGTTAAATCCGTAGAATGTGGCGTACAGAAATAGTTGTTGTACCGTTACGTAACTTGTGAGGGGTTAAATATAGAGTACCTACCACCTACCTACCCTGGCAATAAAATAACAAAAACATTTAAAACAAGTTATAACTTTGTGTTTGTGTCCTTACTAATATATATTTTTTTTACAACAGTCGAGTCTATAAATATTTGAGTATGGCACGTACAGTAGGTATACACCTAAAAGGGATAAGTAGGTATGCAGATCGCATACCTACTTCTATTGGTTTTTAACAGATTTGTGTGAGTTTTAAACTGCTGAGTGGCCAAAAATTTCTCCTGAGAATGTTAACTGCACCAGTTGCCTGCACACCTAACTGTTTTGCTATGTCAATCTGCCTGCCTTCTCCCACTATGTTGAGGTCAGCTTCCAGTCTGACCGGATGCAGTTGAATACCACTGCCTGTTTGACCACCACAACCCAGTACCTGGGTAATACGATACCCCTTGGTAAGACGAAGTTCACAGTTTTCTAAGTTCCGTTTGGTGCCGGACGTAAAGAATAGCACCATTCCATTTCTTCCCGTGGGTGTCGTAAAAAGCGACTAAGGGACTTACTAGAGAATGGGCGGCAGCGTTCTCCATGAATTTTTAAAACCATACTGCGATCGCCACCCCACGTGCCAAACGTGGCGATTATGGCAAATACCCCCCCCCTCCTTTTGGGGGAGGCCTATGTCCAGCAGTGGATGTCTTTCGGCTGAAATGATGATGATGATGGTAAGACTGGTTGTCAGACTTTCGGACTTCTGACGACTGTCAAAGATCCACAAATGACAGCCCGACGAGCTCCTCCTCCAACTCTTTAGCTACGTGTAGGTACTAATATCGAACATCATTTTGATATCTTCAAACGACGGAAATCGTTATGAAGATACGGAAGAGTTACTCAAACCATAACTTAAACAAATTAGGCACCACTCACACATACACATCTTCACTCACTCACACATATCTACACTCACGCATACACAGTTATACTCACACCAACAACAAATATTAATACATACCTACTCCCTTTTCCTTATTATTAATTCATTTAATTCCCCTTTTACTTTCTCCGTTTCTTATCCCCACAATTAATTGTATTAGGCTAGTTTAAAATTTTTTTTTTTCTTTTTTTTTTCAAAATTTGCACTGGCTAATTTATAACTTATAGATCCATATTGGACGGATGGATGACCCCTGTAACACAGGTTTTTCCTAGCATGGGGGTCATTGATCGTTTATTTTGTACCACGCTATTTCCATGCTTAAATTAAGTGTCACCTGTCTATATGTACTTTTATGTCAAATAAAATTTGTATTATTTATTATTATTATTATGCACCGCCGATGGTGTCACAAATATTCTCTTCTACAATCGCGTAGAGAGCCGCAAAAACTCGATACAAATCGTAAAACAATCGATTTAAAAAGAAAGATTTATATATGGCTTCGGCACAAGCACGTAACTGCTCTAGTGCGGGAACAGTCCCTCGCTAACGTTTTCGTTTGCTCCATTGAGTTCCTTCCTCAAACATTACTATCACGACGCTAGAGTGAGACGGTGAATTTAAAGTTACATGTATCAGACAGAGATGGAAGGGCAAGGTAGAGCACGCAAAGGGTTGGAACACGTAGATTGCTATAAGGAGACATAAAGTATGGTCAGCAAGTAAAGACAGTTGTTTCTTATTGTATTTTATGCGCCACTTTTTGTCTGAAGTATGTACGAGTATGTGTGTAGTTGACAGAAGCTTTATTCAGTAGAGTCATAGGCAAAAATATATAATGTAATCGCTTGACGACATGAGTAGGTACGTCAATTTACAGGCCACAATCAAGCAGTTGTCACCATTAATGTTACTTACATATTATAACCTAATATTTTATCCATTTAAAATACTATAAATGTCCATGATTACAGTTGTATAACTAGCCCATATACGATAATAATTAAAAAATTTATTCAATATGTCCTCTTAAAACAACTCTATAGACAGTCACGTAATTTACAGTTTTCCAATAACGCATACAAAAGCTGGTAATGCCGAATATTTTCACACTGACAGATTAATTAATACAACAAATGAGGTCGATGAAAAATATTTTACCACCTGTGTAAATGTGATTATTCAGCAACTGACTGGCATATTGTATGTAACCTTCAGTAACTGACTGACATATTGTTTGATTCAAAAAAATCCACAAACAAAAGAGAAAATATGGTTTAGTATTTTGGTTTTAGAACAAAAACTTATTTAAATGTGACTCGACTTCGACTTTCTTTTTTAGTATTTTTAAATACCTGTCACTTACCGCATAAGTCACTGATATTTAAAAATACTAAAAAGACAGTCTACTACAATACTCACACCCAGAATTTAAAAATATAATATCTGATTTTTTCCGCTATCTGTACACAAAGCGCTTACGTTCAAAGAATGTGGTCATGTGTTTCTATTTCTTTTGAGTTTATTTTTGTTGCGCTTTTCTGTGCAACTTCCAGACTTTTGTACATTGTGTCTCTTTGTATGCTCTCTGTACATCTAGGGAATGTTTATAACTATCGTCCAGCTGTCTTATCCGTTATAGTTAATTATTTAGAATTAAAGTGAAATATTTACTTTGAAATTCGAAACCACAAACAACATAGTTATGGAGGAGTATAGGTACTGAAATAGGGATTAGGAATTTTAGTGCAGCAAGTGGCATATAACTTGAGGAACAGAAGCGATTATAATCCTAAAGATGGTTGCCGAAGCAGGGTCGCCATGGAGTGTTGTTGATATAAGGGAACGTATAACGTCGGTATGTATGGAGAAGATACCGCGCAACAGTTCGAGATAACAGTAATATCATAAGTTTACAGTAGTATCATTATTGTATCACAATCCGTGCATATTGTGTGAGGTGAAGTAGGGCTCGGGCAATTGTGGCCATTCAGGCGATGGAATAACCCAGAGCAGACAGTAGCAGACCTTATACGACAGTAGTGTTACTTGCGGCCATTTTTATGTAGGTACCTATTTACCGCGCATTTTTTGGTCAGAATATATTTGTTTCAATATCAAAGCTGAAACTGAAATTAGGATACACAAAAATACTACAGAAAAGCAATAATATACTTATAACAAACCGTTACTTATTTATTTTATTATACAGGGTGTTAAAGTAACTGCGTGCCATAGCTTAGGGGTAGGTTCAGTATCGATAAAGGAACCAAGGAAAAAAAAAAAAATTAGAACACAAATAAATATTGCAAGATCAACCTAATTTAGTACCTACTAACTTAAAGTTCAAATAAAATAATTTTAATTCTAAACGATTGCGTTTAGAATTAAAATTATTTTATTTGACGGTCCTAAGCCCAGCCTGTTAAAGTGGGAAAATACTTATTTTTATTTATTTTTTATGTTTAATAAAAGTTTTTGTTTTTAGGGTTCCGTACTAAAATGGTAAGAAGGAACCCTTATGGTGAGACTAAGTCTGTCTGTCTGTCACACCTGGATATCTCAAGAACTACTAATGCTATCAAATTGAAATTTAGAATAGGTTTAGATGACGTTTGCCCCAACTATTTTGCAAGCAAGAAAGAAATTAAAAAAAATATATATTTTTGAAGGGACTGAAAGGGGGTCTTAATAATTTGAAGTGGGGCTACTAGGGCATGTAGGGTATCATATGAAAGAACGCTGTTTGCACATTCTCAATTATTTTTTTATATGGACCGTAGTTTCCGACTTTTGATGAAAAATGAAAAATCTCCGAAGTTTGCAGAGATAAAAAGCTGAAATTATTCTATATGATATAAGCTTATGTAAAGATTACAGGAAAAATAAAACGATGTCTCTAAATAGCCCAGTTTTTCAGAAATCATCAACATCATATATTCGTACGAAAATGTATAACAGCGGTTATTTGCATAACCGCTGTTATACATAGACGTATTATACGTCCATGCTGTTATACAACAATTATAGAACTGCACTGAACTGTTGTTATACAACTTCATTGCTGGGAATTGCTTCTGCCCATACTCACGCTTGGCTCGGCTCGCTAGCTTTTTTTGCAATTTTACAAAAAATCACGTGATTTATGTACTTATTCGTTATTATGTTTTTATCTGACACAGATTGATTTACATCCGTCACTTCACACTTTCAGGTCCAGTTGAAAACCTGCGTCAGGCACTAGTTGCCTGGAATTTTTTGCTGAACTGGGCCTTTTTGGCGCAGTCGTGAGGCACACTTTACTGTTAATTTCTTACATCGCATTTTTACACTTTTTAGTTTAATTTAATTACACATAAAAAATAGATAAAAATAAGTCTCTTCGTACTTTAACGGGCTTAGGACCGTCAAATAAAATAATTTTAATTCTAAACGATTGCTATTTTAAGTTAGTAGGTACTAAATTAGGCTGATCTTGCAATATTTTTTTGTGTTTTCATTTTTGTTTTTTATTATTTTTCCTGGGTTCCTTTATCGATACTGAACCTACCCTTAACCTATGGCACGCAGTTACTTTAACATCCTGTATATATAAATATTCACTCTCATATTCTTATTATTACTCTCAAATTTTACTCAATATTTGAACAGAGAAACAGTTTTTAAATCACGAATGCTAAGCGTAAGTGAGTTCCACAATCTTACAGCATGTACAATTGTACAGAGAAGGAATCAGAATAGTGGTTAGTTTTATGAGGATGAGATTTATGGAGGGATCTAAGGTGTGATCTACACGGTGCGTCGCTAGGGCAAGCGTTAGACAAACGCTCACGCAGGTACGAAGGATAAGACGGGTTATGTAAGATGTTGAAGAGGAGACATAAAATCCGAGTGTTCCTGCGAAGGCGCATTGGGAGCCACTTGAGTTCCTTGCGAAGGTGAGAAACATAGCCTAAAACCCAAAACAAATCCTTTTTATTGAATATTCTATTAAGTTATGGGAATTAATATTCTATTTAGTTATGGGAATTAATATTCTATTTAGTTATGGGAATTAATATTCTATTTAGTTATGGGAATTAATATTCTATTTAGTTATGGGAATTAAACCCGATGCAATTATTTTCAAATATTACATTTTTGAAACACGCGATTGACATAGACACTAGATCTATCATAAATGAGTTGTCTAAATTGCATCAAATTCGTCATCTATAGGTAGACAGGCTTAAAAAGTACTGAAACTTATTACCTATAGGTAATATTGGTCTGTAAGCATAATCTGCTCAAGTGCTCAATATAGAGTTCCTTAATCTCCAATTAATTCTAGCTAAGCTAGGAGTTACGTAGGTCTTAAACTTCACAACAACAACAACAAACACGTAGTGTCTATCTATTGCAGCTCGTAGCTTACCAACGAGAGGCTATACCTGCAATACCCCAAAGGTTAAACCGCAGACCAGCGGCGTGAGGTCATAAGTTCAATCGCGAGGTCAATATATTTTTATTTATCTGAAATCCTTATAATAAGCTCTTTCATTTGATATGTCACACGGTACAGTTTTATAAACCTTTTTTTTTACATTTTATTTATTTATTTAACACTTTAAGCGCACAAAATGTACAGAGGCGGACTTAATGCCATAGGCATTTTCTACCAGTCAACCTTTGGGTGATGCAGAGACAAGCAGTGGTAGGTGCAATAACGAAAATTGTGGAATAAATACACACAAAAGTGACCCTCATATTCAAAATTCATTTATTTAAGTTACACGTCCGTGTTTGGGTCACATAAATTCATATATGTACCAAATTTTAACTTAATCGGAACAGTAGATTCTGGGTTCTGTTTTTTTCCCTTTTGAGGTACGGAACCCTAAAAATTACCACCCACAAAATTTGCCAATCATAAGATCCACGTCCTTACCACAGCAATACTGCACCACCGCAGTTTCCACTCCATCGCGGACCAGGATAATAATAATATGTCACCATTACATCTTCATAGATATGTAAAAGGAATCGTTTCATTAAATCATTCCATGGCGTCGTAATGAAACATTCATACTTCGGAGATCGGAGTAGGGATCGATCGAAGCAACTGAGAATGTCGAGTGCTATATGTAATATCTAGCAATAACAGCGTTTGCCCTCTAATTGTCCAAGTTACTCTGACACAGGCAATGTCAGGGCTGCCACTTGTCTCGGCCAAGCAGCATGGACTTGAAATTCTATCAATACAAATCTTGGTTGTTGCATTGTTGCGGTTGTATTTGATTTTTGAGGTAGTACTATCAAAATAGGCAACTGAAACATGTGGTCTTAATCCGAGCTCATGAAACTAAAGGGTCATGAGCTCGAATTAAGAGAAAACGACTTAATCCGAGCTCATGAAACTAAAGGGTCATGAGCTCGAATTAAGAGAAAACGACTTAATACCTAATGCATTTTTAACTATATTTTTTTTACAGGTAAGTATCTTGTTTTTTCTGCACAGAAAAGTCATGTGGTCAGCTATAAGAAATTCTTTCAAGTGCGAGTATCTCATAAAATGGAAAGTAACCTATGGATCTATTGTATCTAATCAAACGATTGTAAATATAAAACAACCGGACAAGTGTGTCGTTCCGTACAATGAAATGTTATCTATTATACTATGTTGTTTATGCCAAGAACAAACTTAACATTGTAGTTGAAAAACTTGCTCTCTCATACATTTCAACTGCAAATGTAAGTTTGTACGCACAACACTGAGAGATTTACCATGTTATTATATTATACCATATACTAGCATAGACTTCTTATAGTAGACTTTTCGCTAATTTGTAACTTGATAATTTATGCTATTATTATCAACAATATTTGAAATATGCTATATGCAGGACATATAGCATATTTCAAATATTGTTGATAATAATACAGAAAAAAATACATGAAAACATGTCATTTACGCTGTAAAAATGTGTGAAATTAAATTCGCTAAAACTTCACACTAGGTAAGTATTTTCGAAAAGAAAAGATGTAGGAACCTAGATAAATACTGTCTAAATCCGAATATTAGCATAATATGGTGGAAATATGCTCAAATTTCAAATGATTTTGGTATTATGTTTGTATGGGCAGTTCATGCATCGCCCCGCTCTTAATGGGTCCAGTAGATTCGGAGCAAATCGGATGTGACAGGTGGACAAACAGACAGACAGACACCCGAATGTAAGGTTAATAAGGGTTCCGTTTTTTCGTTTTTAGGTTCGGAACTCTAACAAAAGAATTTGTTGAAACCAGTTTAGTGGCAACCTTAAAATCTCCGATTTGGATTTATTACTGCCGTGAACCACTGCTGGTATTATTGAGATTCAATTTTAATAGAATTACTCTCCTACTAGGGAAGTAAAATTTTACGAAATATTCAAAAGACGTTCTACTTATCAAACTTTTACATAGTAGTAAATTATACGTAAGTACTAAATTTTGTTGAGTAATCGCAAGCGTGGTTTACGAGTGTATTGCTGTGGGTTCGATGACGAGATAAGACGAAGAAATTAATATGGTTTTTAGGGTTCCGTACCCAAAGGGTAAAACGGGACCCTATTACTAAGACTCCGCTGTTCATCCGTCTGTCTGTCACCAAGCTGTATCTCATGAGCCGTGATATTTAGACAGTTGAAATTTTCACAGATGATGTATTTCTGTTGCCGCTATAACAACAAATACTAAAAAACACAATAAAATAAATATTTAAGGGGATTCCATACAACAGACATGATTATTTTGCCGTTTTTATAGATAATGGTACAGAACCCTTCTTGCGCGAGTCCGACTCGCACTTGGTCGGTTTTCTTTTTTTTTATATAAGAAACTTTTAGTTTGAAATATCGTCCGACTCAATAGTATTTCCTCACTGCGTGTCGAGCAAAATCAATCTCAATAGGCTGGCAGAACGATGTTGTGTTAGTTTCAAAGACACTTTGCAATGTTAAAACAGTGACACCTGGTAAGTTTCCGCACTTAACTAGTCTGTCGCTTCACACGACGCTAACCATGTTGCATACTGTGTGTACGCAATTCACGCCTGGTATAGCTATGTGGGTCAATCTAATAACTATTAGGCGTTCCTTCTCTATGTGGTTATCGTGACCCACCACTGTAGGATTTCATTAGATTGTGTTTGGCGTGTAGTTGCACATAATATTCGGTATAAAAATAGGTAATTTTTTTGAGGAAACTACAATGTCGTTGCTTGAAATGGATGGGCAGCGTTGTTCAATTGCGATAATTGGCTTTCTTTTATTTACACACAAGGACTTTCAAATATTTTAATTCTACATGAAAGTTAATTTGAGAACGCCTCAATTGCTACCTTACAAAATCGGTGTCATTGAAATACAGGTCAAATACTTAATAGCCCTCTCATAAGGGTCAGGGTTCCAATAGTCTGTTATACACAACCAGCTTGAATCCAATGCAACAGCCCTATTATTTCCACCAGCGAAGATTTATTGGCATCATGAAGTTTGTATTGAGATATTCAACCTTTCTGGACTCCGCGGCTCCGTCTCAATATTCATCCGCTTGAAGCTAATGTATTCACCGGGTACTTCAGAAGGCTAGTGTTTCAATACTGGTTAATGTATTGGTTTGCTTTGCTTTTGGATATAATGAAGATATGGCAAAATAAATTATGTATAAAGTTCTTTTCGAGTACCTATGGGGAAATATATCGTGAGTGAAGTCTAAGTCAAAATCAAAATCAAATGTCATTTATTCAAACTAGGCTGAGAATCAGCACTTTTCGAACGTCAAAAATTACATGAGACAGTCCCCCAAAAACGCCCACCCTTCACCACTTCCTAGTGCTTTAGCTGGGAAGAAGAAGTGGCGCAACAAACTCCCCAGCAGCACAGCTGTCTGTTTGCAAGTAGAGAATTGCAAGTAAAGGTACCTAGTTCGTTTTTGTTTTGGTGACTTGATTTGTTTTTGATCTATCTACGCCGCATGCAAATGAAGAGTGTGAAATTAGTTTCGCTACTGTAAACTTAATACAAAGATATTCATCTATTTATAAATAAAAAGGCTTGGCTGATGTGGACTTTGTAACTAGCTGCTGGTATATATTGACAAAGGACATCGTCGTAAATCGCCCTAGGACCAACAAACATCTGACGTCATCATTCATCATCATTTCAGCCGAAAGACCGCTGGACATATGCCTCCCCCATAATTTGGGCGGGGCAACCCCGCCATGCTTGGCAGGCGGGTTGGCGATCGCAGTATGGTGTTAAAATGCATAGAGAACGCTGCTGCCCATTCTCTAGTAAGTCCCTTAGTCGCCTTTTACGACACCCACGGGAAGATATAGAGTAGTGCTATTTTTTACGTCCGGCAGCACACGGGGCTACATCAACATCTGACGTACATAATAATATTATAAATATATTTTATGAGGTAAGTATACTAATTGCGAATATCTGTATGAAACGGATATTCTGCGTTCCATAATGAATAACTAAAAGACGAGTAATTAAATCACATCAAAATCTCTCTGCAAGTTTGGGCATATACTTGTTATTTAGAACACGCAAAGTAATTTACCTTCGCTGTTGGTTCTGGGGTGAAAGATGTATGGATGCAGAACAATCTCCATTAAATGTGTGCCTGTTTAATGTCATCGTGGGGCTAAAACCCAACTCACGAGATTTCAAAATATCTGAAAAAGGAAATCTCTTATATGAACCACAATGATTTTGATGGCATATACTTAAACCGAACTATGAAAACCCCTTTGTTTGACAACAAAGGCATGACGGACGATCAGGAGAGTTACCTTAGACCTCCAGCCTCAGGTTAGCTGGGACATAACTCATCGCTTTGCATAAATCAGCGAGATTCGATTAAAGTAGGGTCTCAGACGACCACGTTATATCCTCCCGTTTTAACAGCTTGGCTATATTAAATCCATGATCAAATTAAAGGATAGAAGATAAAACATAATATGTTAGGAAGGCGTAACCTAACATTTTCATCATAATATTTAATTTCTTACTTAAGAGTAATATTATGTATAAAAAAATCTGGTATTAAATTACGTTAAACTTTAATTAAAGAAACATTTACTTATTAAGTCTTGAAGTTAACTACCTACATATTAATATTGTTCAAAACCATATTATAAATGTTTCAAAATTCAATATAAATATATTCTTCTCTCTTCCCACGTTTTACAAGTACAAGTATCACTCAGCCGGGCCTAAAGGGTGTCTGAAATACAGAACGTTTTAAATAAGATCTTATGTTGTTAATTTCAATAATGGTTAAACCTCTTAGATATGTTGGCCAATTAAGGAGTTGTTAGTGAACCTAATAGAAATTATTCAATTTATTTTGTTTCGTCGCTATTTCAAAAGGTCAGCATTTGAATACTGAGAATTACCTCAGCTTCAAGTAGGCTACGTTTTATTCAATTTGGAATTGAGAAGTACACTTCATACGACTATAGATTCTAGAAGGATCTATCGTTATATTCAGTCTACGACGAACACTTGTATGCCCTAGTAATTCATATTCTTTGATGTAGATCTCGTCTGGTGGAAAGAGATGGATGAGGTCTACGATAGAATGAGCGAGCTCAGAAAATAATAATATGTTTAGGAAGGGCATTGTAAATAGTTTACCTTGCATTTTTAAAGACTTTTCTGGCTAAAAAGTTATCAGGATCACCCTTGCGCTTTGGGAATAGACTTAACATCAACTGTATAATCTGTCTCTGTCTACAATATCAATAAAATATATTATATAATATGTCTAATATTTCAGATAACTCTTTCAGTTATATTGCGAATCATATTTGCTTGTATTATCTACATTTGTATTACAGTAGTGATCGTTCGGTAACATGGGAGATTGGTTTTTCTATGTACTTGTTTGATATGAAAACTCAATGATAATAATATTTAATTTGATAGTATCAGACTTTTTTAGTACCTATTTACTTATTTTTCATTGGAAATGAACAACATATTATGTACCTTTAATCTATCATCATCATTCTCCATCATCTGCCCTTATCCCGTTTATTTGGGGTCGGCCCAACATGTGTCAACAGGTGTCATTTTCTTTAATACTTTTATAAAGGCTCGTGTAGACTGGTGCGATATCTCGGGCGCGATAGGCAGTGCGACCCTTGTTGCGCCCGCAGTATCGCCAGTCTGCACGAACTTTTATTTGGGATACTAAATTATTGACATGTCCTAAAAGGCTTTGGTATTTTCCTTCTAAGTTGTTCATAGGCGTTTTAAATAAAATTTATTTCCTTCTATGCAATGGGGCATCTTGTGTCATTCATCATTATGAACAACGACAGCTACAAATAATAAATCCATTAGTTGATACAATAGTATCGTGGCTGACTACTTACTAATGTCCTACCCACATCATCAATTATATAGAATTATGCTCGAAGTTGGAACTTTTTGTATAAACATTAAAAAAATTAAGTAAGTTGTAAGGTAAGCTTCTGTCTGGTCTGTGCCTCCACTTCTCTAAATTGATACACAGTAACTCTACACCTACAGTATCTGGTGGGTCCAATCCCTATAGACGCGAATGAAATAAGTGTGAGTGTATAAACTAATAGGGAAAACGTCTCAGGAGACGGTTCAATCTACCCTCTTCAAATATCTGACGTTTGAATTCTGCATATTATGATATGAAAATATCTTATATTCCATAAGTAATGTATGAAAATATAAAAATGTAAATTAGAAGGATTTACGACTTCAATGAGAGATTTGTAAAAGTTTCTTGAGCGAGGAAAGAGAAAAAAGGTTCTTCAAAACCGAGGAATGTTAGAGCTAGGTTCAGATTTAATTGTAGAGCATACGTGGAGCTAGTCTGTACCAATCGTTATCTTTGACATTATTATATTCAATAGACGGTTGAATAATACATGATCACGTCATCGAAATTTCTAGTATCTTGCTTGATTTCCATTGGGTGATGGTCTATAAATTTGATATTTGTTACCTACTTACTTTTAATGCTACTTCCATAAAAAAGATGAAAAATAGTGTCAAAAGCAGATTGTATAATTTTTTAGTATACATACGGCGACATCCGTTTGCATACCGTCGCCGTTATGTATAATGCCTAGGCATTATGTAAAAGCCCTTGAAACCCAATTGATGATTCGATCGCCGTATACGTATAATGCCTAGATGAATTGATATAAATAGTTTTAATTTCTACCACCTGAGGCACTGCAGTCATTTTATTTAACAGCACAGTATTTTTATTTAGGCGGTGGTTGGTAAATTAGTGTAACAATAAAACATAAACAATAATAAAAAGAAAATTGGTCAGTTATTTCATCTTACAATGTAGTAAAAAAGATACTCAAGTAGTGAAATAAATGAATGCCCCGTAAAAATATTGGAATGGGCAGTTTGATAAATAGTGTGATCAGATCAGCCACGTGCGAGCCGAATTGGCCGTAGTAAATAAGTCAGGGCACCCCAACCAAATGGTTTAGGTAAGGTCAGAACTGTGACCACCCCCCGCGCGAGCCAATGCAAGCGAACTGCTTCCAAGTTAGATTTCTTACCGACCAATTCCGCTGTAATAACTGCCAAACGTAACTATCGTATTTATTCAATTACTCATTTATTCAAACTCATTTTTATTTAGTTTATTCCTCAGTTTTTACTGCCAAACTTGTTAATAATCATGGTTAAAACAAACATAATAATTATGACTCTTGGCGAAATGGATACGATTAGAAGCGTCATCCATTTTCCTTATGCATTATACTCGTACATAACGGCGATAGTATGCAAATAGACGGCGCCGTATGTATAATGACGAATCATACAATCTGCCTGCGACATATGAATTTCACCATTTTTCCTCTTTGTTGACACGCTGTAGGCGTATATTGTGTAGCAGCAGTAGGTAGTACTACTGTATTTTGTTATGTTACCCTTGGGAAGCGTAAGACTGAGTATGGTGCTCGTGGCCCGTGGGTCAAAGAGAAGTATTATGTTCGTTGGCAAGCGGGCAAAACCTCTCGCTTTGTGGCGCTCTAGTGGCGCCATCTTTGAACTTTACACGCTTTTAGGTCGTAGGTGGTACGAAAGTTCTTACTTATTTTTATAAACTTCATAAATGACTACATGTAGAGTAGAGCTGTTCATAATAATAATGATCATAAAAGTATGTCAAAATAAAGAAACTGGAAAAAAAAGATGTTCAAATTCAACTATATTAGTAGGTAGATGTTTTCAAATTTCTGTAGGTGGCCAACAATCTAACATAACATAAACATAAAATCACGCATACACCCTCATTTCGCCAGTTATGTTCAAGTCCGATGTAATATAGCGAGTGTATTGCCATCAATCGGGCACAATTCCTGTTTCCTAGCTACTACTGAGAAATTCCAGGTGGCAAAACTCAATAACACTTTGTTGGACCCGGGAATCGAACCCAGAACCTCATACTCAGCAGTACCGCTTGCTTCCACTAGACCAACGACGCAGGCCAAAAATCTATTCCATCATTTTCTGTTTCGAGTGAATTTAAAGAGAAAATACACAGTTTCAAAACTCTGACCGGGTGCGCAAGTGTTTGGAATGAGTAAATTTTCACAACGGCTGGCTGCAACACTGCAAACTACGCTCGTCCAGACCGGACCAGAGGGCCTAGGGCCTAGACAAATGGCATTCGCTTCGGAGCAATTCTATTTGCAGAATCGCTATCGTATTTCACTTTTTGACAAGCGTTATCGCTAGTTTTTGTTTCGAATTCCTTCATACTAATTGAAAACTAGCGATACGCTCGTCATAAAGTGCCACTTGGCTACGCATCTCTAAGGAAGTTATCGTTCGACGCTGTCGATTTGTTTCATGGAATCGAATGATGATAACATTGTCTCCAGCTAATTTTTATTAGTTGACCTATGATCACGTGAAATTTCGATAGCTTATGTCAACCCCATACATTTCGTGGCTTTTCTACTAGCTTTATCGCTAATCGAATGTTACTTTGTCTAGGACCTCAGGTTACGTTAGCTTCGGCAGACTTCGCTAATATCACTATTAAATGGTAGCCACAACCGTAGTCGGTTTCGTAAGGTGTAACTAAATTATAGAGTAGACTAGATTTCAGGTATTATTGTTGTGTTATTTATCACATATTTCTGAGAATGCTGGTTTACCTGTAATTGGCGACTGTAAGTCCTTTGTTAGATACCTAATTACCTACTCAAGATGTACAGCTTGCCGTTTTAATGGCGATATTAATTGATTACATCTACACGGTTTCGCGTTTTCTTTTTATTAAGATATTGTAATTTCATTAAACGTTATTTTATTCATTTAAAAACGATTTTCTAAAATAGCATTTTGGAGCAACTTGTACTTAAAAACTCCCTCTTACAGAGAGGAGGTCTCCGTCCCAGCAGTGGGAACATTATAGGCTGATTATGTGTTGTACTTAAAGAACTGTAGCGCAGAGGTCATTTGCCGGCAAATGACCTCTGCGGATCACAATATCGCATCAATGAAATTAAAACAATTCTCGTGCAAAGAGTAGATGAATAATTGAAGGAAAGAGAGAGCTTTATTATTTCGTTTGTTTGAAAATTTGAATTTTTCAATGGATCAATTTATTTAATCTTATTATATTTTTTATGATTACTGGCCACAAAAAAAGTAGCCCTTTTTTGGGTTGGAAATTATAAAATATTTCCTCCCGCTCTGGGCGGAGCGGAAGCCTGTATTCAGTCGTCGACGCTTACTTACTGGTTGAATATTAATCTATATTTCCTCTCGACGTACATATGCGCGAATATCCAAATCCCATACTCGTGTTAGGTAATAAAAAAAATAAGGCACTTATCCACGCTACACGACGCTGTCAAACTAGTAATCGTCAAGCAAAATTACATATCTGCGAACAGCGATCATGCTAAACTTATATCATCATATACCAGCGTATTTATAATACAAGTATAAATCCCAGTACTATGGCGGGTTGTGACGTCTCAAGCCTTTCATAGCGAAGTTATGCGGCGACACGAGATATGTATTCGCGCGAGCATTACAAATATTCGCAAAATGCTTTTGTGATTGTGTGTTAACGCCTTATCTATTTACGTTTTGTTGTTATAGTTGGCTTTTAAGTGTTGGGTATGTGCCGGTGAGTTTAGTTTTGGATTGATGAATGTTGTAAGCACCAGAATAAGATTACAATCATTCAAATGAAAAGTTCATTAAAAAGTTCAATATTTTTATTTCCACGGAAAGTACGAATATAAATCCAAAAGTTGAGTAGGAAAGTTAACGACAAAAATAAAAATGTTATCAAAAGGAATCCGATTCAATTGTTCTATTAATTACAAATGAAAAACACAATAAAACACTCTAATTGTAAAACAAAAACAAAGAATAACAACGTATTGTAGGAGTTCTTTTCTAAAGGTTTCGCGAATAGAGAAGTGGCCAAGTTTAAAGGATTGTGGGCCGTTGTCATGGCAACCGGTCTTACGTAAATAACGAATTTCTTCGCAGAACAAATTATTCTCAAAGTTAAATGTAAATATTTTCCTGTTTAGATTGAAAAAAAAAACAATTATTTTATTCAAGAAATGATGTTTGCTTGTAGTTAGAGTTTTTTATTGTCCACGAGGACGTCTTTAGAAGTTTGTTTTCCTAGAATGCTCCATTTATTTAATTTCTTTAATTCCATCAAGCATTATTTTTTTATATAATGGTATTTTAATCTTAATGGCAATGGAGAGGGCTATGCTTGGAGTTTCCCTACGTGATCGAATCAGGAATGAAGAGATCCGCAGGCGAACCAAGGTAACCGACATAGCCCGAAGAATTGCCAAGCTTAAGTGGCAGTGGGCAGGGCACATTGCTCGCAGAACTGATGGCCGATGGGGCCGAAAGGTCCTGGAGTGGCGACCGCGTACCGGAAGACGTAGCGTTGGAAGGCCTCCTACAAGGTGGACCGATGACCTTGTGAAGGCCACAGGTATCCGCTGGATGCGGGAAGCACAGAACCGGTCGAAGTGGCGGTGCTTGGGGGAGGCCTATTTCCAGCAGTGGACGTCTTTCGGCTGAAATGATGAATGATGATGATGATTTTAATCTTTATTCACTCTAGGTACTGGAAAACTTTACATAACACACATAATCAGCCTATAATGTTCCCACTGCACTGCTGGGACCCAGGCCTCCTCTCGATGAGAGGGAGTGGGTTATAATCCACCACGTGGGCTCAATGCGGGTTGGTAGATGTCACATGTCGTCGAATGTGGAAAACTTTACTTTTTTAAATTATTTTTAATTAATAATATGTACATGTATATTAAAAAAGGAGGGGAAGGAATAGGGCATCAATAAATTAGTCCGCATCGCTGTCAACAGGAAAAGTGTCCAAAAGGCTTCCACGTTATATGGCAATGTTAATTCATTGGCCAAAAAATAAGCCAGCCCTCTGGTCACGTTAAGAGTCGACGAACCGCTTGGCTCTGTCTCTAAAAACAAGTGGCGCTTGGATCCCATGGCCCTAGTGTTTCAACCCTAAACAGCTCGAACACATAGAGATTGGAATATTTTCGCGGTTTTTAAGAATACGTAAATTCCCCTTAAATTATAACATTTATCGATTAGACAGAGACCTAAAGAGAAAGTGACTCGGACGATGTTAGATAACAATTCCATTGCAGTGCATACGGGCTCGCTGGCTAGCTCGGTAAGCTGTGTCGATGCAGTGCATACGGGCTCGCTGGCTAGCTCGGTAAGCTGTGTCGATGGTCGGTGACACGATGGTTCGCATCCAAGTCGAAAATGAACTCTTTTTGAAGTATTCTTTAGATTATTCGTAACGAATTCAATGTTGAGGCAGTGTAACATTTAAACTTAGCTCATACTCTGACGCTGTGTGTGTACCTGCCACTTAAGTAACCCGGATAAAACTTATTACTTAAAGTACAAAACTTACTCGCATTATTATGTCACACAGGGGGACGTCATTATGTCCCTCGAATTGTTGTTACTGAAAATCAGCGCTGTTGACGATAAGTTCGTCCGAACTCACAGCATTAACGACCTGTTCTTGCACAGATGCGACACATGGATTTCTTACTTGTAATTGTTGTTTGTTACAAAACTAGATCATTTCCACTCGGCAATCGGCATTTTGTTTTGTTTTGTTTGTTTGTTGTAATTTATTTTTTTAGTTTTTTTTTTATTACCGCAATCGCAACTTGTAATGTGTTGTCTTTGACTTACCCTGACAAGCCCTGACACTGACATCAAGCAAAGGACAACATTGTCAAATTTTTAAGGTTTTGAATACTAGGCTTTTGGCATTTTTCTTCTTATTTTTATTTCTGGATAATCATCATTTAAAAGCTAATAGTCTTAAAATATGTACTATTGGCTACTTTGCATTAGAGTGTGTATTTTGTAAATTTTTAAATATTTTTTTATTTTTGTAAAGTGTGTCTTGTTTGTGCAGAATAAACAATTTTTCTTTCCTTTCTTTCTTTCTATAAAGGCAAACATAATTTATTTATTTATTTTATTGGTTCACCAACAATTGTTTATACAGGTTATATGCTAAAGGTAACATGGGAAAGTACACACTTTGCATACATATGCAACAGTGCAACAATCACTTACACAGCATCAAGTGCTGAATCAATCGAATTTGATTCGAAATAAATGACGATTCATACTCTTGAATCCGACACTAGCGCACGATCGTGCGGTGATTCAAAGCGACACTAATTTCGATTGAAAGATTCGTTAGGATCGAAAAGTTCGTACTCCACACGCCATCTGACAGTTATGTATCGAGTAGTTGAATCAAAACTAAACATCAAATTACACGATAGCAAAGAAGCTACTTTATCCAGATCGAGTGAGATTTTTTTGTGTTCTTTACTGCTATATTTCTTCAAATTCTTTATTATTATGGCACGCCTTACTTTGTTCTTCAATATTCTTGAGAAAACATCATACTATGGATCTTCGTGCGAGAAGAAATATAAGTCGATATAATACCCGGGACTATAGAAATGGATTCGGAAGAATTTCGAAGAAATTATAGTTTGTAGAAGAACTTGTTTGATGTGTTGGTAGAGGATTTAACACTATACATAAAGAAATCAACCAGACGAAGTGACATTTCCATTAAATGCAAGGTGAGTTTCCATATATCTGTTTTCAAATAAAAAGTCCACACACACACACACACACGTTGACTTAAACATAACTGGCGAAATGTGGGTGTACTACAGATACACCTCTGCCTAACCCTTCGGGGAATATAGGAGTGATGTTATGTATGTGTGTGTAAATAAAAAGTAAATGATATATTTGGTATATTTTCACATTTGTGTGAGTAAATATAGCTGTACCTATTTACTTAAGTCTCGGCTGTCATTCGTGGATCTTTGACAGTCATTACGGGTCGTCAGAAGCCCGAAAGTCTGACAACCAGTCTTACCAAGGGGTATCGTCTTACCCAGTTACTGGGTTGTGGAAGTCAGATAGGCAATCAACATAATCAGCCTATAATGTTCTCACTGCTGGAACACCGGCCTCCTCTCTGTGAGAGGGAATAGGACGTAATCTACCACGCGGGCCCAGTGCGGGTTGGTAGTTTTGACATTTCGAATTTTTGGTTCTAGGACATGCCACCGGTTTCCTCACGATGTTTTCCTTCACCGTTTTGAGAGCAGTGGTGATGAAAAAATGTATATAAACTAAGGGGTTCGAACCTACGAGCTACAACTCGTAATTGGCTGTCGTTACCACTGGGCCACCACTGCTCTCATACAGGCAGTCGCTCCATGTAAAATACTGGTATTCAGCTGCGTCCGGTTAGACTGGAAGCTGACCCCGACATAGTTGGGGAAAGGAGGCAGATTGATTGATGTTTTCCCATAAGGTTTTATTTGTTAAGTTTAAAGGCAGATTGATTGATGTTTTCCCATAAGGTTTTATTTGTTAAGTTTAAATAAATCACTAGGGTATCGTTTTTTACGTGGGAAAGCGATAGAGAAGTAAATAAATTCAACAACATAAAAGTTTCTAACCAAAGACATAAATAAAACACTAGACGATGACGTAATCCGCCGGACTCTCATAACGACGCTGATACGAGTAATACTCGGACCTATGTCGATCTTGGTTTACGATTCGATTTGGTTCGGGAGTAAGGTTTTAAATCGAGTTCAGATCAGAAACGAGTTCGAATCGAAAACAAAAACAAACTCGAATCGTTTTCGGGAGTAAGACTCAAGGTCTCTCATTGTGTCCAATTCAGCAATTTTTACTCCATCGATAAAATATTCTTGGTTTATTAGATAATGCTTTCGCGTGTATTTAACATGGTAACATTTGCTTGAATTTAGATTAGACATCTTGTTGGTTTGACATAATTGCACAAGTCTTTCTAAATCGCTCTGTAAGTCAGAGGCAGAGGCATCATCTTAGATTTAGGTAACTATTTTGACTAATTTTAGGTTGTCGGCATACGTAAAGATAATAGAACCAAAAGCAATTGGGAATATCATTAATAGGAAATCACATAGCAATAAAATTGTTAAGTGATCCTATTTACGATAATTATCCGGGACTGGGCTTCCTCATTCCCGGAAAATTAAATGCCTTTGCAAGAACGTTAATATTATCAAGCTTATTAAAATTTTATGAGAGTATCAATTCTAGGAATAGGTGTACTCCATCAAAGTAAATAAAAAGAGAGTAAATTTTCTATTAGATTCCTAATAACGGCCTGCCATAAATATTAAACAATATAAAGGTTTATATAAATACATAAACTTACGCCTTCTTCCCATGGGGATAGGCGGAAACTATAGAACGTCACCTGGTACGCTCCTTACATACTCCTTTTGCTTCGTTTACGTTCATACATCTTGTCATACACGCACGCCCCGGTTGCGAGTACTACGCACCTGACTTTTCTGAAGAACATCACCAATTAGGCCACCAATTACCATTAACCAACCAATCAATTTCAATTACCAATTATTATTAATTATCATCATATTGTAAAGGTTGAATATTTAAAAATATATTATAATCATTATTTTATCCTAATGATAAGTAAAATAGTACTTAACTATCGTTCGATAAGCTGAGTGGAAAAATAAAAAATTAAGAAATTCTCGCTATTAAAGAAGTTTTTTTTTCCAAAAAAAGAATCAGTAACGTTGAAGTTTAAATACTTAGCTTTTTTCTATGTCTTCCACTTCATTTTGCATTAAATATCTACGTATCTTTAGTGCAGATACTTACAGCTACACGTAGAAAACTCCTTTATTACAATTCCCCAAAATAATCCGACGGTATCCGCGCAAATAATTTGAAAGAAGCTCTTCGTGTAGATCGAGAGCCTTCATCCCATTAGCCGTGTTTAAATCAATTACCGGAGATATCTGTGAAGGGACAGTTCCTGATTGGACAACAAAGTATTACTGATACTTTATTTTATTTTATTTTGAAGCGTAGCGTGGCTCCTCTGACAATCAGAAGGGACTTTCAGATGTTCTGAAGATCCAAAGTTGTGTGTACTTTCTACTCTCAGATAATAGGTACTGCAAGAGTTCAGCGCTCCTGCGGTACAGATTTTAAATAAAAGGCTTATATTACACAAATAAAATAATGATTCCAATAATCAACTACCTTTTTAATGATTCCAATATTCAACGGCCTTTGTGTCTATACCGAAGAACACTCGAGATAGCCATTTAACCATAAGCCCCTAAAGATTATGTCAGATTTCGTCTAACGGAGGACTCAATAAAAATATCTGGATATAGGATGTATCTCCTAATATACGGTGTTATTTAATTCTTCAGAGTCAATATTTACTAATTCAGTTTTCACAGCGAGCAAATCTATAGATTATTTAAAGAAAATATATTAAACCTTTTGTAATTATATACAAAACTGGTTATTTAAAGAGTTGGTCTATTAAAGATTAAATATTTATTACCACTAAAAACAAACACGAATAGGTAGGCCAATAATTTAGAAATTTATTTCAATGCAAATTGCAATAGTCGTGATTCGTGCTGAATGACAAAATAATAAGGGACATAATGCCATCGATAATGATAGTATAATTTAACATTGGCACCCGATTGATATTATTTTGATATTACTTCATGATTACATCTCACTGACAAACTGATAAAGCTTCATCATTACATCAATCACTTACTCGTAACTTACTGTTTAAGTATGTAGGTAATGTGTGTTTAAAATTTTAATCCAAATTGGTATTGACTTGAATAAATTGTTCTTTTCGTTCATATAATTCTTAACGCTTAAACTCGAATTGAATACCTAAAAATTTTTTTGTTTAAAAAAACGTTGCCCCACACTAGGAATTTTTCCTGTATTGTGGGTGCGCTTACAAACATTTAAATCCACATACACAAACGGCCAGACCCGGAACAACTACTTGTAGATCATACAAATATTTGTTCCGTGCGGGAATCGAACCCGCGACACGCAGCCCAGCAGTCAATCGCTTAACTAACTGCGCCAACCGTGCCGTGCGTTGTTACTAATCTGTCTCTAACATCCATTAACTATTTGCCATCAGTGCATGGTGGAATGTGTCTTTGCACTGAATTTTATAAGTAACTAGCTTTCGCCCGCGGCTTCGCCCGCGTGGATGTCGAAAAAAAAACAGCTTCTCTATCAGAAGCATTCCCCCAACACATTATACCATATCTTAGTTGGAACCAACGTAAGCGTGGTAAGCAGATAGGAGTGCAGTTTGATTTATAACTTCACGGAGGATATAGCATATAAAAACCAACTTCGTTTAGTACATACTTGTTCAATATACCTACGTGTCCATCCATTTCATGTCTAAGTCTATTTGTAAGAAATTTTGAATAACCCTCGACTTCGGGGGTTAGTAGACTGGGGGTTTGGAATCAAAAAGAACGTTCACTTATTTACTTGGGAGTGCGGAAGCTGACCAGTATTACCGACACTAAGCCTCAAGTTTAGTTTATTCGTAGATGCAGTGATTACACCTTGAATATCAAATTGGTTTAACAAAAAATTCTTAATCTTAACTATACTCTATTGGTGGAGAATGTAGAAATTGATCGAAATGGTACAACGCCATCTAGTGACGAGTAGCTAAACAATTTTTGAACAGTTGATATTTCTACATCGCGGCGATTTCACATATTGTCGCTGTGTGGCTAAACATTCCGCCCACCAAGGACATTTTGTGCAACATTATGTCCTTCCAATGTTAAATTTTACAAAGTTTTTACATCTAACCTTAAACATAAACAATTGCGTACATATCTGAACAATGCAACACATAACTACCACTTAAAACTACTAACAACATCCTTAGGCAACAGGCAAGACACACAGTTTTGACGTTGGTCTTTTAAATATGGAACCATTACTGCGAAGTGTGACCACTCGGGTAAGATTGTCTAACCCCGGATGTTTTTCAACCACCCTGCCAAGAAGCCATCTACAAGGAGGTAAGTTGTCCTCTTTAATTACTCGTAGGACTATATCCCCTACGTTTGGTTCAGGATTTTGCTTAGACCATTTATAACGATGTAGCAATGTGGTCAAGTATTCGTCGGACCAACGACGCCAGAAATGTTGTGTCATCTGTTGGACCAAATGCCACCTCTTCAAGCTAGAAATATTCGCCTCTTCATAGTTGTGGTCCGGCGCGTTTACAATTGGTTCGCCCACAAGAAAATGCCCTGGCGTTAATGCGTCAAACGTGTTCGAATCGGTCAGTCTACACAAGGGACGGGAGTTCAAACATGCTTCAATTTGGCTTAATAAAGTGGATATTTCTTCAAAAGTCAAAGTTGAGCTACCAATTACCCTGTTTAAATGTTTCTTACATGACTTTATTCCGGCCTCCCATAATCCGCCAAAATTTGGAGCATGTGGTGGAATAAAATGCCACGTGGTACCCTCAGTAGCTACAGCCGCAGCGATTTCCTTAGCTATACCTTAATTTTCCGAGCGAAGTAATGTGTCTAATTCCTTGGAAGCACCCAGAAAATTTGTACCATTATCACTCCAGATCAATGCAAGGACATTGACCGCGTCTTGCCACAAACCTTTTAAAGGCGGCAAGAAAACCCTTTGTTGTTAGGTCGCTTACGACCTCAATATGGACAGCTTTACTCGCCATGCAGACAAATAAACAAATGTATCCCTTGTACGCATGGTGACCCCTGCCCTTTGATGTCCTTAACTGAATAGGACCAGCATAATCTACCCCACTGCTCCTAAACGGCCTATTCGGTGTAACCCGTGCAGGTGGTAACTGACCCATTAATTGAGGTTTTGTGGATGCTGCATAACGCAAACAAATAACACATTTTCGCACGTATGCAGTAACCAATCGCTTAGCCCCTTGAATAAAATACTTCGTGCTTAAGTAGTTAAGCGTTAGTTGAGGACCACCATGAAGGTTCCTATGATGTGCATCGGCGATTAGAAGACTGGTGAAATACGTATCACTCGGAATCAACATTGGTTTTTGTACGATCCATGTCAAAATCGGAACGTTCCAATCTACCGCCCACCCTCAAGATATTAACGGAATCGAGGTAAAGATTTAAAGACTTAAACATCTTTCTTTCAGGCCTTTCAATTTGCAGATCCAGAATTATCGCTTCGAACCTTTGACCTTGGCATACCCTAATGCATGTCTCCAACGCTAATCTCAATTCTTCTGCAGTTATAAATTTATGACTCCTTCTATCAGCTTTCGGTTTTCTCAACTCTAAAGGACGTCTTAAATATGCTACTATTCTAACTAGTCGGGTAAGCGATGAATATTTATCCCAAATAAAATTATTGTCTGTTACCAAATGTACCTTTACTTCTTCCAAATTAGTCGATACCACTTTGCGTTTTCCAAACAGATTATGTTTATCCCTCAGAAACTCAGGACCTTCTACCCACAGATTAAAATTTACAAATTCCGAAGCATATAACCCACGTGATGCGCAATCAGCAGGGTTGCTTTTCGACTGAACATGATTCCATTGTTGAGGTTCACTGATGCTCAAAATTTCAGAAACGCGATTTGCCACGAATGTCTTCCATTTGTTGGGATGACTATTTAGCCACGCTAACACGATCTCTGAATCGGTCCAATAGTACAAATTAGATTTACCGATTCCCATCACTTCGGAAATTTCAGAAAGCAGCTTTGCTAGGAGGACTGCTCCACACAACTCTAATCGAGGCACTGATACCGTTTTTATTGGTGCCACATTAGTTTTGGCCGTGAGCAAAGTTACGTAAACACTACCGTCAGTATCGACTACCCGTGCATAAACTACGCCAGCGTATGCCAATTTGGACGCGTCGCAAAACCCATGCAAGTCAACCTGCATGTCACCGGGTCGCATGTTCAACCATCGAGGTATTGAAAATTCCGTTAAACCGTTCAACTCCTGCCGGTAAGTAAACCATTCCATTTTTATTTCATCTGGAATTTCTTCATCCCAGCCAATTCCAGAAATCCATAATTTTTTAATTAAAATTTTTGCTAATACGATCACAGGAGCGACCCATCCCAAAGGATCAAATAGTCTTGCTATATCTGATAACATTTTTCTTTTAGTTACAGGTTCCTGCAGCAGAGGCAACTGAACAGAGTATTGGAAGGTGTCGCAGCTTCGGTTACAGGTAAGTCCCAATGTTTTAAATATCTCATCCTGTTTTATGTTGATCTCCCTTTCTACACCATCCTGTCCCTTGTATGAGTACCTTTCATCGATTATCCTTTCTAGTAATTCACTGCTGTTGCTTGACCATTTCTGTAAGGTAAATCCTCCTTTTGCTAATAACTTATTCATTTGGCTATAGATCTGCATGCCTTCTTCTATAGAGTCACAACCAGTCATAAGATCATCCATGTAATAATCCGTCAGTACTCTTTCAGCCGCCAGCGGATATTTGCCTCCTTCATCGTGCGCTACTTGCTGCATCGATCGAACTGCTAAATAGGGCGCCGAAGAGGTACCAAAAGTAACCGTAAGTAATTTATAATCTTTAATTGCAGATTTTTTGTTGTCTCTCCATACGATGCGTTGAAAATCTGTATGATGGTCGGCCACGCGCACCATTCGGTACATTTTGATAATGTCTGAAACTAAACAAATGCGGTGAGTTCTCTAACGAATCAGCAAATGTCGCAGATCTGGTTGCAGCCCTGGACCGATCATTAGGTCATCGTTGAGCGATCTTCCATTTTTTCCTTTGCAGGACGCATCAAAGACAACCCGAACCTTGGTAGTATCTTTATTGTTCCGTATAACCGCATGATGTGGCAAGTACACTGCATATTGATTTTGTTCTTCTGCTTTGGTTATTGGCCTCATATGTCCTAGCTGCAAGTATTCGTTGATAACTTCCTCATATTTTGTTTTTAGATCTGTATTTTTGCTAAGCTTAGCTTCTAATGCGTAAAATCTGTTAATTGCTACCTTTCTTGCATCGCCATATATACAGCTTGGGTCTTGACTACTAAATGGTAAGTTAACTACGTAACGACCGTCATTGTCTCTTACAGTTGTAGCCTTAAATATCTCTTCGCACCTTGTTTCTTCTTCGGTAAGTATACGTTTTCTATTTTGTGGTTCCCTTTCTAATTCCCAGAACCTTTTCAGGACTTCATCATCACCAAGATGAGCGTGCATCACAGTACAATTCGACGTACTCTGAGCAGTGGAAGCTACCGTTCCTGATAAAATCCATCCCAATGAGGTACACTGAGCCACAGAGCTACCAACAGGAGCTTTCTTTAATTCGTTTAGTAAAACCTGACTATAAATTTCCGCTCCTAACAACATATCCACTTTATCCGGTGTATTATATCTGGGATCCGCTAATTGAATATCGTTCCCTTGTGCCCAATTTAAATATACCGTTTCCCTAACAGGTAATAATGACGTAATCGATTTGAGAACATATGCTTTGACTACAAGTTCAAACGATGGATCAACCCTAGATTGAATTTTAACCTCAACAGCCGAATTTAAGGATAACTTGTTATTAGCATCTATACCAGTTATTAAACCTTTAGCGGGTTTTTTCTGTAACCCTAAACTCTGGACCGTATGTTCTGTAACAAAAGACGCCTGTGAACCTTGGTCTAACAAGGCCCTGATTGTATACCTAGCCCCATTTTTCGACACAGCCCTCACTAGAGCCGTAGCTAATAGGACTTGGTTATTCGCTGTACCTTTCGAAAAACAAGTTACTACCTCGTTTTCAGCTTCTACTCCAACCGTATGTGTATGTTCCTTTGTCTGCAAAACACTATCGCTAGACGAATTTCCCTTCTCTTCCTTAGACTCCTGCTCACCTTTAGGGTGCAACAAGGAGTGATGTCTCCTCTTACATACTTGACAAGATGCTGTACACTTGCAAAACCTGGCAGAGTGGTTGTGCCCCAAACAATTAAAACATAAGTTGTGATCTTGCACAAACCTACGCCGAGTATCCATATCCTGCTAACAAATTGCTTACAATTTTTGATTTTATGCTCGTTATTACAAAGCGGACAAACTATGGCTGCATCGGTTGCCGTGTGAAAAGCCTTTGCCTTGCTAACATTATCATTATTTTTACTTGGCTTAGTTTCTAGGAATTCAAATGCCCTATACCGGCTTATTAAGAATTCTTTGAACTGTTCAAACGTAGGCAGCTTATCTGAATCAGTGTTGCTAGTTACTTTTAGTTCCCAATCCTTTCTACTGTCTGAATCTAGTTTCAACGTTATGATATGGATGATCAAAATGTCCCATGAAGTTATATCAATATCTAAATTAGTAAGTGCATTTAGGCAGTCTGAGGTTGTATCTATTAATTCCTTTAAAGCACTAGCTGATTCTTGTAGTATGTTCCTTTGACTGAGCAATGTTTTCAAAATACAGTGAGACAAATATTTTTTATTGTTATACCTGGTCTCCAATTGAGCCCAGCATCTGGTATAATTTGTTTCAGAAATTGGTATATGACGTAAGAGCTGCTCGGCTTCCCCAGTCAAATAACCTTTTAAGTAGTGTAACTTTTGGACATTATCAATAGTACTATTTTTATGTATTTCCGATACAAACAAATCTCGGAAAGTCGGCCATTCCGTATATTTCCCTGGAAATGTTAGTATAGTGATTCTGGGCAACTTAATGTATGTGCCTTTACCTTCGGAAACATTATTTGAAGATGACCCCGCAACTGGAGCAACATCACTACCCTTAATCTTATTTAATGCAGTTTTTAACTCGCATTTCAAATCCAAATATAATTCTTCAGTATTAAAATAAACTTCGTTTACAGTGTAGGGTGAAGGTAACAATTCCTTAGCTTCAAAATCCTTCACAATTTGTGTATGTGTCAAACTAAATTGCGCCCATAACTCTTCAACCATTTCTAACCTAGTTTCAATGTATTGTTTCGTAATCCTATCCTTTGGCGACTTTTTAAAATTACTTTTTGTTCTTAACAACCGAGTGTGAATATCATCCTGTACTTTAACATGTGAATGTAACGACATTATAAAGTTAGCAATTCAAACAATTTACAACAAATATGCTTCAAAGAAATAAATGTACAAGTCCAAAATTTTCGAAAATTTTACAAGTCGATGTAAACAAAGCAACGTTTCTAAGTGTTTGACAATAAGTTTCGAGAAAATCTACAAGTCCAAAAAGTTATCGAAAATTTTACAAGTCGATGTAAACAAAGCAATTTTTCTAAGTGTTTGACAATAAGTTTCAAAAAATCTACAAGTCCAAAAAGTTAGCGAAAATTTTACAAGTCGATGTAAACAAAGAAGTGTTTGACACTTAAAATCTACAAAAATCGGGCATAGGTTCCCCGTCTGAACACAATTGGCTTAAAACTAACTAAGTCTAAACATGCACACATGAAATTATTCTAAGTTCAAAATTTACTGGACGAAAGTTTAAATCTTCTAGGCAATAAAGTTCACTTTTCCCTGGCACATAAGAAATCGCAAAGTACTCACTATTTTCGGCACTATCACTCACTTCCTTGCGACCTTAGTCGTCTGCAGCTTGTTTGCTGCTGATTGTTACTCCTTCCTCCGAACCTCCTGCAACTGGATTCGGTATTGCTATTTCCCTCTCTCACCATCCGAGATCACTCAGCAGGAGCGTATGGGGGTTGATGCTTCTCCGTCCAATGAGGAGAAGACACCTGAAATCGCTGGGACAGCCCTTGCCTGGCGTCCGACTCGAAGGACCATGAATAACCCTCGACTTCGGGGGTTAGTAGACTGGGGGTTTGGAATAAAAAAGAACGTTCACTTATTTACTTGGGAGTGCGGAAGCTGACCAGTATTACCGACACTAAGCCTCAAGTTTAGTTTATTCGTAGATGCAGTGAATATCAAATTGGTTCAACAAAAAATTCTTAATCTTAACTATACTCTATTGGTGTAGAATCTTAACACCGCGATGTAGAAATTGATCGAAATGGTACAACGCCATCTAGTGACGAGTAGCTAAACAATTTTTGAACAGTTGATATTTCTACATCGCGGCGATTTCACATATTGTCGCTGTGTGGCTAAACAAATTTTGTATACCAACTTTTTAGTTATTCAAGGTACGCAGTAAAATTCTCCCGAAAACTATGAACCCCATTTTCCGATTTTCAAAAATTCATTTTTTTTTTCTCTCAAAAGTTTGAGCTCTGAGTTTCGAGTTAATCAGACCGCGCGTTAAGATTTTTAAATACAAACTATAACACTCTCTAAAATCCTTTTGAGGGGTAGTTTTGAAAAACGCAAAAGTTATGACAAACTTTGTTATTTAAGACTGCCTCGTTAGTCTAGTGGTCACAGGCGCCACTGCTGAGCATGAGGGGTGGGTTTGATTCCCTGGTCGGGAAAAGTGTTATTGGATTTTCCATTAGGAATTTCTCAGTAGCAGCCCGAAGTCTGGATTTATGCCCGATTGATGGCAATAGGCTCGCCCCCTATTACATGGGACTTAAACAAAACTGTCGAAATGTGGGTGTACTAAAGGTACACCTCTACCTAATCCTTTGGGGATTGCAGGCGTGATGTTATGTAAATAAGTACTCGGGCCAAATTTCAAGTTTATATATCAAAAGAAATAAGATTCGGTTCATACAAACTATATCGCCCCTTTTTACGCACTCAAAGCGGTAAATTGTTGAAACATCGTTTTTGACGTTTCTATTATTGGATTTATAGGTTATTTATACCAATTCTCAAGTTAATCAAGCCAAGCAGTAAAATCATCCCTTGTAAATTGACTATCCCTTTTCACCCCATTATTAGGGGCAGATTCTCAAAAAAACCTGATACAAATTATTCTTTATTTTTTGTTTTCAGTATAAATGCTGTTTCAAGTTAATCGGACCGCGCGTTAAATTTATTCCATAAAAATTTTGATATCCCCCAATCCCCCTTTAGGGGGTAGTTTAAAAAACAATAAATGACAAAGTTATTTTACTTAGGTTAGTATTCGTGCCAAGTTTCAGGTTTATTAACTCAAGGAATAAAATTTTTCATACAAACAAAATCCCCCTTTTAACCCCCTTAAAGCTTGAATTTCCAAAAACCCCTTCTTAGCTGATGCCCACGTTATAATTTGGGGTTAATCAGGCCACACAGTAGAATCCTCCCTTGTAAAATTGACTACCCCTTTTCACCCTGTTAGGGGTCATTACCGCACGGTCTCCCGTGAGGCGGCAAGCCTCCTTGCCGGACTGCCGTCGTGGTGTTTGGAGGCAAAAGTCCTCGCGCACATCACACAGTGGCGCGAGGAGGCAAACGCTGGGGTGAAACTCCGCTGCCGCGAGAAATCACGGCACAGCGGACGGAGCTCCGGTGGGATCTCATGGCGGCATGGAGAGTGCGATTGTCGCAACCCAGCGCTGGGCATGCCACAGTTGTGGCGATAAGTCCCCTCTTTGAGGAGTGGCTAGAGAGGCGCCACTGCATCCTCACCTTCCGCCTGACGCAGGTCCTCACCGCACACGGTTGTTTCGGGAGGTTCCTGTTCAGGATAAAGCGGGAGGATACGCCCGGGTGTCACCACTGTGTGGATCGCCCGGAGGACACGGTGAAGCATACGGTGGAAGTCTGCCTGGCTTGGGTGGAGCACCGCCGTGTCGACGGGATCCGTTAGGACCAATGCCTGCCAGGGTTGAGAGTTTGTCCGAAAGGGATATCGTGGCCCTGGCACACAGGCAATGGAAGGAACACGGGTGGGTTTTAGTCAGTAAAAGTCTGACATGCCCTCCCGCTCCGCCCAGAGCGGGAGAAGTTATTTGATAATTTCCCACTCAAAAAAAAGGGGATCAATTTTGGAAAAAACTGATAAAATCTATTATTTATTTTTGGTTTACAGTATACGAGTAAATACTGAGTTTCGAGTTAATCGGACCGCGCGTTAAATTCTTCCATACATCCTGTCATCATGTATGTCATCCGCAAATCCCCCATTAAGGAGTAGTTTAAAAAAAAACAAAAATGTCACACTTTATAATTTACTTAGGTTAGTATTCGTGCCAAGTTTCAGGTTTATTAACTCAACGAATAAGATTTATTCCCATTTTTCACCCCTTAAATGTCGAATTTCGAAGAATCCTTTCTTCGGATGCCTGCCTATAGTTTCCAACCATAAGCCGAAATATTAGTGATTTTAACTTAAAAAGAACTTTCATTAAAAATTAAATATGATCCCCTTTTTTACCCCTTAAGGGTTGAAATTCTAACAACACCGTTGCATTAGCTTCCAACCATAACCCTAGATATTATATTTAGTGTTTTTTACTTCGAAAATTAAGGACATTGATACACAACTTAATCCCCCTTTTTAACCCTTCGGGGTGGAATTATCAAAAACGCTGAGACACGTACAAATTAATTATCAATCGTCAGCCTATACACCAAATTTGAAGATCTTTACTTCAAAACTGACGGACTTTCATATAAACTTCCATCCCCTATTTCACCCTCTTAGGGGTGGAATTTCAAAAAACCCTTTCTTAGTGGATACCTACTCTTTACAAAAAACACACCCTCCAAATTTCATGTCTCTAGGACCAGCGGTTTAGGCTGTGCGTTGATATATCAGTCAGTCAGTCAGTCAGGACTTTGAATTTTATATATACAGGCTGACTTTGAAAACATACGACAAAATTTAAGGGAGTGTTCTACCCATCAATATGAACAACTTTTACTATGGGACCAAATTAGAATTCGCAAAAAAAAAAAAGTCGACTTTCCTATAAAGGTACATAACCGAATGGACCATTTTGTATAAGAAGGTTGACTTTTTTTTTTGCGAATTCTTATTTGGTCCCATAATAAAAGTTGTTCATATTGATGGCTAGAACACTCCCTCAAATTTTGTCGCATGTTTTCAAAGTCAGCCTGTATAGATATCTATTGTACCCACCAACATTTTATGCAAAAAACGATTTTGGTTTTTGATTGCATTATGTACACATTTTTAACCGACTTGCTCTAAAATAAGCCCAATCATCCTTGCTTACCAAAGCAATATATTATAAAGCTCTATCTTCAATATTTAGTACAAAAGCCGTTCAAACTGAACCAAGGGGGCGTCAGACACAGCTATCTGCGCCTATTGAAGCTACGTGTGCTTTACAATGAGTTATAATACGGAATAAACTTTCTTTAGTGCCAGTTTTCAGGAGTTCTCACACGGTTTTTTATTTAAAGTTGGAGTTTCTTTAATTCGAAATGGGGGAAGAGCTAATAGAGGGCCTAGACAAAATTAAATGGCATTCGCTTCGGAGCGTTTCTATTTCTACAATCGCTATCGTTATTTCACTTTTTGACAACCGTTATCGCTAGTTTTCGATTCGAATTCCGTCATACGAATCGAAAACTAGCAATAACGCTTGTCAAAAAGTGCCACTTGGCTACGCATCTTTATGGAAGTTATCGTTCGACGCTGTCGATTCGTTTCATGGAATCGAATGATGATAACATTGTCTCCAGCTAATTTTTATTCGTTGACCTATGATCACGTGACATTTTGATAGCTTATTTATACATTTTGTGGCTTTTATTTATTTATTAAAACTATAAGCACAAGTAAAAACACTACTGTACAAAGGCGGGCTTAATGCCTGAGGCATTTTCTACCAGTCAACCTTACTACTAGCGTTATCGTTAATCGAATGTTACATTGTCTAGGCCCTCAGGTCCACTAACTAGTGGCCTTATTTTTTAACCGAGTTCCAAAAAGGAGATGGTTGTATAGTGATTTGGGGATTTTAATAGTAACTAATGCATTTTGCTTTCGAAAATCACCATTCGGTTAAGTGGAACTGATGATGAAGACCATAGATGACCTCCGGAACTATATAGTAATAAGTATTTCACGAGTTGCGATTCGATTAGGTACTTTAATATGGTTACTAAGCAATTTATGCTCATCACAATGCATAATTATGGTGAAGTGGAGCTGGTGAGATGGTGAGTTCGCCATCAGCTCTACAGCATGACCTGCATCGGGAAAAGGCATACTTTGTAAAGGGTGATGAACAGTTCAGTTGGTGTTGGCTATTGTACCATAGATAAATTACAAACTGACTCACTTAATAGTGAAAAATAAAAAACTTTATACAAAAAAAAACAACCACCTCCAAACAAAACACTAAAAACTGAAAAATTTAAGTTGGTGGCTAAAACTACAATACAGATCACCAAAGACACCGATATTCGAAATTATTTTTTCACTTTGTAGTGTTCTTGCGTTTCGTTTTCGTTTCATTCCGAGTTTTTTCTTAAGTTTTTCGAATTATTACAATGACAATGCTATGTTTCTATTAAGAAATGAAAGAATGCTATGTTTACCTTAGAACTAAAATACTTTGGTCTTCTATAAATAGTAATAAAAGACCAAAGCGCTTAAGGCTACACCCTATGTTTTATTTAGCACACAAGTTATTTCTGTGATCCATCTAAATCTGTCACCGGTAATACACAGACTTTATAGACTCGATCCTTTTTATTCCGATGAAAAAATACTAATAAATATCCATATTTATTATAATTTTCCATCTTTTTCTTCTTTTTCCTAGAAGCAATATGGTCACCATAGAATGGTATACTATGTTTTGTCACAAATTCGTATTACCGTTGACAATAAAACATTCTTAGTAATAAATTGTTTATGTAGAATACCTAACCTATCAGTTAAAGGTAACATTTTCTATGAATTTAAAAATACTGTGTGTTGTCTTTAAACCGATTTAAAACTAAACTCCACTTGTCTCACGCCTTTCTTGATGTTGATTTTTATGTCTGTTCTATCAGCTTGACTCTATTCGAGCAGTTGGCATAGATGTTTCTTATAATATTGATGTACTCGTAGTTTTTGTTTATGTTTTGATTTAGTAATGCTTCCCAAATACTGTCGTGTGATGTAGAGTCAAAAGCTTTTTTGTAATCAATGAAAGCTACATAAAATCTATTATATTCTAATTATTTCTCTATCAGTTGGTCAACTACCTGAATATGATCCACTGTGCTGAAACCGCTTTTTTTTTGTTTGTTTAGCCACTCAACCCCTAACTGATAATCGAGTCGGCAAGTGCATAGTACAAGCATACAATAGTCCTCAGTTCAGGGTATACAGTTTATCCAGAACTGATCGAACTTTATTACAAACCGTGTCTATGTGTATGTTCCATGCAAATTTAATATCAATAGTCAGTCCTAAATGCCTGTATGTTTTTACCTGCTCTAAATTAATACACTGACAGCTTGATTTTCCATTGTGAAGACCATCATAACTGTGACCTTTTATAAGCAGGTCTACGTTCTTAATAAGTGCTTATGGAGAATGTATTGGCATGCACTTAGTTTTGCTACATTAATAATAATGTTATTATCGTGTGTCCATTTAATTATATTGTCCAAATCATCTTGTATTGCGTCTTGTATGGACGTTTGGTCCTTACCACTGAATAGGAGACATGTATCGTTGGCGTACATATAAGCTTTGCATTTTTTTTATAACTTTACACATGCTATTAACGTGTACAATATAACCAATAGGCCACTAAACAGATCTGGTAGGAACACCATATTTGACAACGCCCTCCACACTTTCAGCATTAGCAACCCGAACTTTAATAGTTCTAAGCTCCAAGTATTGACCAAACCATCTGTTGATTGGTCCACTTACCCCACACTCATCCATAGCCTGCAACAGGTCATCGTGATCCAGGGTATCGAAGACTACCACTATGTTTTTATCATTAATTTTAGGTAATTATTTACGTCATCCATAAATTTTGCAAGCGCGGTTGCCGTACTTCTGTTAGGTCTAAAACCATGTTGAATGGTGGCATTCTGAATCTTGCCTGTTCAATCGGTTGGTGTAAGTCAATGTCTGAGGATACATTTTCAAGCAGGCAGGAGGCGAATAATTTGTGGAGACAGGACATCAGGCTTATCGGGCGATTTCCCTATTTCCGCTGGGTCACATTCGTGGACGGAATCTGTAATATTTTTTTGCTGAGCGTCGGTGCTCCATGGACCAATTGAAATTTGACCAGTTGGTCTATGGGGAAAATTACATGTTTCCATCTTCCAATTACTAACTGGGCTATTGATAATTGAGAAATGTTCCGCTGCCCAGTTTAATAGTATAGTAAAGCCTTGTCCATATTAAAAAATAATTTGTCATATGTTTTTTTGAAACAGCTTAGTAGATTGTGCGTTTGTGAACCACTGCTGCAAGGTATCGGCCGGGCCTGTCACCTTGCAGCAGTGATGTGACAAATTGTTTCTGTGTTAATGTTTTACGAACATAGTTTGTAAGTAGATATATGGTTACTAACACTCGAAGTCTTGTTGCTTGATTTGACGGCACGGTTGCCGCAGTGGTTAAGCGATTGACTGCTGCGGTGCGTGTCGCGGGTTCGATTTCCGCACGGGACAAGTATTTGTATGACCTACAAGTAGTTGTTCCGGGTCTGGCTGTTTGTGTATGTGAGTTTAAATGTTTGTAAACGCATCCGTTTTAAAAATAAAAATAGTATAACAACAGCTTCTTTGAACCTAATGTATAGACTGGTGTGAACTCAGGGTTATAATGTTACAATGGAACATAGTTTTTGTTTACGTCAAGTATTTTCCATAGCCCAGTTGGTAATTGGACGATGGAAACATGTAATTTTCCCCATAGACCAACTGGTCAAATTTCAATTGGTCCATGGAGCACCGACGGTTTTATTTTTTAATAATTATAATGTAGCGTTTATTATTGTTTGTTTATCAAAAAAGGCTTATGTGGTGTGATGTCTCCAGATTGGCTGACGGTGACGTGGGCGCAGGGCGGCATGCAGCTGCAAGGAGACGGCTCCGCAGACGACGACGACTCCGTCAAGGGACGGTGAGTAGAACAACTTGCAAAAACCGGCCAAGTACGGAACCCTTCCGTACTTGGCCAGTTTTGTACAGTGAAGAGTCCTGTAGTTGGGATGAATATTTACTACGCATGCACAGTATTGATATTATCAACCGTAAAAATAAATGTGTTTCATAGTATTTCTCGAAGAAACTTATATGCAAACAAAATTATTTCTGCGGTAGTAACCGAAACTATCCGATATCTCCAAAACTATTTACTTAAATTCAAAAATCAATTAACAACTTCAATCTTTTTAATTATGGGAACCAACGACTCGCTTATGTGCATTGATTTTTTTTTCATCCCTCGTTAGGGAGTGGTTAGCGGTGCACATAATACATCTTCTTATCAATTTTCATCGATAAGTGCAGAAAGACAGACAGATTGAAAGACAGATGGACATGACTAAATTAAAAAGGTTCCGTATGAACGAACGCTAAGAAAGTAAAGCCACGTTTACACGAGAACAATATATACTATACTCTTAGGCGAGTTATCGGACTCATGACATGTTTACACTCATCGTGTGACCGATTCTTAAACACTTGAGAGCTCGTGTAAACGAGGCTAAACCCTTGTAACACCCGTAAACCCGTGTGAACTGTAGAACTCACTCTCGGTCCTTTTAGGGCCGTCGTTAGATTTGTACCTCTAGTTTGTTCTTTTTCCTACCATCTTGACTGTTCCCAATCAATGATTTTACGAATTATAACCTGATCCACAATCATGGGTCATCGACATCTTCAACAAATTCGGTTGTAACTCTCCAATAATCTAGTTAGTGATCTCGGTGGGTTTACTTAGTAACTTGCGACCCGTCTACAAGCCCCACCGCACCGCGCCGCCCCGCGCGCCCGCCGCGACGAGACGCGCTTATTGAGAAAACTTTACTCTTGTGTTTTAATTAAACAGATTTGTTCGCAACTTGAGGTTTATTGGTGTTGTTTGAATTAATTATTCATTTTAAGAATAATGTTGCGATATTTTTGTTGTTGTTGTTGTTTTGAGATTTAATAACTATTATCGTGCATTTATTCTTCATCTTCGCGTTGTCAGATTGTTTTTGAGTGTTATGATTTCTCATCGCGAGGATTTTGGCTCTTAAAATATTATTTTCTAAATAATTGTTACTTCTTATCGTATTGCAGTTTTATTTCTCGTAGGGTTATGTGGTTAATTGGCTCCGGACACGAGGCCAGTTTGCGAGTCAGTTCAGTCGTTGGTATTTTACTAGCCTCTTGTATGAATACATTTCATATCAGTTTTTTTTTGTGGTATGTATCATAGTAATAATAACTTAATTATAATTACCGACATAGATAACACATTTTTAACTGTGTCAAAGACATGTGACAATGTGATGTAATGGTACTAACCGAGTGCTCGTTAGCTAACCGCATCGGTAATCTCCCAGTAATTCATTCAGCAAAATATTTCGAAGTGACGAAGTGTCCAGCATAGCAAGAGATTTCAGGTTTCAGATGAAAAAACCCGAATCATTTCTGGACTAAAAGATGACTGCTGTTGGCTGGGATAATATAAGCAATAAGATCCTTAAGCATATGTTGGTACCTACTTCCCTTAACGCACACATTTCGAATCTGTTTTTCCATAGGAATTTTCCCTAGTTGTCTTGAAAAGGCAGTTGTAATTCCTGTCTTTAAACCTGGAAGTAATGAATTAGTTAATAATTATAGGCCAACGTTACTCTCTACAATATCAAATATAATATTAGAGAAAATTATGAACAGTAGAGTAGTTAATTATCAACAAAAAAAAAATACTTTTAATATCCTGCGCAATAGGGTTTAAAGTTAAATTATCTACAGCCAATGCGGTGCATAGCTTGACCGATTAAATTTCAAGAACTAGACAAAGGGAACCAGACCTTGGGAGGCTTTCTTGATTTAGCCAAGGCCTTCTACACTGTATCTGTTTCGGTTCTTCTAAACAAATAAGAGGCCATAGGAATAAGGGGAATGCCGCTGAAACTATTTGCCGACTACTTAAATATCAATGATGTGTTAGAATAGATGATATCACGAGTGATGAGCAGAAAAGTACCGGTTTTGGTATTCCCCAGGGATGTATTCTGGGCCCCACGTTATTCCTGATTTATATTAACGATTTATGTAATCTTAATATTAAAGACTGAAGAACTGTTCGACATCGCTCAACTAGGTTTCAATACGGTGACTAATTGGCTTTAAAGTAATTTACTAACATTAAATGCGAAACGTGGGTGTACTACAGGTACACCACTGCCTAACCCTTAGGGGATTACAGGCGTGATGTTATGTATGTATGTAAATGCTGACAAGACAAAATATATTCACTTCTCCATGCGCAAGCCTCAACTAAACATTACTAACCCTCATTTAAATGCCCATCACTGTGGTAACCGTTCAGTTAACATAATTTGTCTTTTTATTCTCAAAATGAGCAGCATAAAATACCTTGGGGTAATAATGGACGACATACTGTCTTTCAGAAAACATTTTGAAAGTCAAGTTAAAAGAGTGCGCAAATTAATATACTTAATATAAAAAAATTGCAAACATTTGCAGATTCAAAATTAATCACACAAATTTATTTGGCCTTATGTCAATCTATAATTTAATACTGCATCATTTCATAGGGTGGCGCACCAAAAAGGAATCTACTTCCTCTTGAATGATCTCAGAGAGCAATTTGAAAGGTAACAGACATCCTTTTCTTTTTCTTTCCCACAGATCTGCTATTGTATAAATCCTGCAACGTGCTGACTGTTCGCCCACTTTTCATTATGACTTAATATTAAAACAGTACACACTATGCTTAACTACACTGCTGATAATACTAACAACAGACGGAATGATATAGTATGCACATCTAATGAAACCTCAAAACATTCATGTCTATGTTTTTTTATTTAGAATTTTTTTACATCCTTAGGCCCATTTTTGTACAATAGATTGAATGGAAAACTTAGTATCTAGTATCTTAGTATATATACTTTTTTTTTTAAACGTTTCTCCACACTAGGAATTGACTTGAATATTTACTAGCCATAGATTAAGCACAGATAGAAGATCTACTTGTTGTCTGCAAATACGAGTAGAACCGCTAACATGCTATTTTACTTTTATTTACCTAATTTTAATTTAGTTTTTACTCTACACTCATTGTTCATTTACTAAATGAAGTATTTATGCACTTTCTAGCCTGAAACACAGGTTCAACCTAGTTCAGGCAAATAGGCAAATGTACTCTATTTTAATAATTATTATGTTACTGTAAATGTGCCCCTTTTTATGAATAAACGATTATTATAATATTATTTAAAGTCAGTTCAGTAAGTAACTCCGTGAAAAGTTTTCGGACGAACTGACTAAAAATATTCGACAATTTCAGACCAGTACATTTTCTGACAGATAAACTGCACGATGGAAGTCGATTTTAACGGGTTGCATCATCGTGTGCCGCGCAAACTAATACAGCAAGTCTGTGCCAAGTGTCTACCAGACTGGACTGTCGCCGGCAGAGACCGCTCTGCAAGACTTGCTGATTAGTACTTTATTGCAAGTCGCTGTTATGAATACTACTCAGACTCTTATTTCTCCTGACACTTTTTATTTTGTTTTTATGTATGTATGTATATATATGTATTAGTATATATTGTTGTATTTCGAGTTATCTATCCTCATATTGCACCTTCCATGTTTTGTCTCTGCATCACCCTTTTTCTTTTTTTTTTTGGTTGGTAAATTATCAAATAACTTCTCCCCCTCACGCGTTCCGCCTCGTCCTTCACGAGCATTACTGCTTCGCCGAAGGAGGTGATGGCGGCCTCCCATGCACTCTCGCTCAAAACCATGGCCTGAAACAGGGCCGGACGCGAGAGACCGCGTGAGGCCACGGCGGTGCTCCGCCCAAGCCGGGCAGACGTCCACCGTATGCTCCACCGTGTCCTCGGTGCGATTCACACAGTGGTAACACCCAGGCGTTTCCTCCCGCTTTATCCTGAACAGGAACCTCCCAAAACAACCGTGTCCAGTGAGGACCTACGTCAGGCGGAAGGTAAGGATGCCGCCGCCGTGGCGCCTGTCTAGCCACTCCTCAAAGAGGGGACTTATCGCTACAATTGTGGCGTGCCCTCTCTGCACCACCCTAAGATTTTTTCTTGCAGGTCGGGCAAAGTGGTATTGGGATTTTCCATTACGAATTTCTCAGTAGCAGCCCGGAGTCTGGATTTGTACCCGGGTTGATGGCAATAGGCTCACCCCCTATTACATAGGACTTAAACATAACTGGCGAAATGTGGGTGTACTATAGGTACACCTCTGCCTAACCCTTCGGGGATTACAGGCGTGATGATATGTATGTGTGTGTAAAGTTTTAATAAATATATAAATACCTGGTTGTGGAAGTCACGTTATTCAATTCTCTTTGACCATTTTTGGGTATTTTCTAAAAGTTTAGAATTAACAAAGGGATGAGAATTAGCAATTAAAAATGTAGTTTCCTGTGTAGATAAGAGGGGAAATAATAGTAGGTTTAATGTTAAAAAAAAATGTATTTATATAATATACTAGCTTTCGCCCGCGGCTTCGCCCACGTGGATGTCGAACTAAAACAGCTTCTCTATCAGCAGTATTCCCCCAAAACATTATACCATATTATCTTAGTTGGAACCAACGTAAGCGTGGTAAGCAGATAGGAGTGCAGTTTGATTTACGACTTTACGGAGGATAATAATATAGATAGCATATAAACACCAACTTCGTTTTGTACAAACTTGTTCAATATACGTGTCCTCCATTTCGTTTGTTTATTTTTTCTACTGTTTTTGTTCTTAAATAATAATTAATGTATACCAACTTATGATTTATTCAAGGTACGCAGTAAAACTCTCCCGAAAACTTATTTACCCGATTATTTCGTATTTATTATTTTATAAGTTATAATCAAATTATTTACCGTAAACCAATCTTGGACCTGAAGAATAGAATTATTCACGTCGTCAAGGTTTTGTTATCATCGGTTTATTTTAAACACCAATGACGTGTCATCTGCAAACATCTCCGTTTGATTTTGAAGTAATTGGGGTAAATCGTTAATGTAAACTAAAAAGAGGAATGGACCCAATATCGAACCTTGAGGAACGCCTATTACTTTTTTAGACCCCAAAGAGTTCACGCCGTTTACTTGAACTCTAACTTTTCTATCTTTCAGGTATGATCTAAGTAAATCAAGAGCTGTATTCCTAATTCCATAGTGTTCTAGTAGTTTCAGCAGAAGTGTCTCATGGTTAACGCAATCGAAAGCCTTAGGGTGGTCACAAATTCCAATGGCATCTTTTGCTTTCTCCCAGGCGTTAGAAATGTTCTTTATTAGGGTGACACCGGCGTCAGTGGTACAACGACCTTTAGTGAAACCGTACTGTTGTTCATGACAGATGGAATTTTTATTGAAGTGACGTAACATTTGATTGAGCACCAACTTTTCAAACACCTTACTGAGAACTGGCAGAATTGACACGGGCCTATAATATTGTTGGGTTCTTTACTATCTCCGGATTTGAACAAAGGAACTACTTTAGTGTGTTTCATGAGATCCGGAAAGACTCCTTGGTCCACAGTGGTGTTAAATATGAAAGCTAAATAAGACGCAATGGTTTCGATGACAGATCTACAGACTTTTACAGACATGCCCCATAGATCTTCTGTTGATTTAATTATAAGATCTTTTAAAGTTTTTATAACAGCCTGGGGGTTTGTATGCTGAAACCTGCTGCTGAGGCCTCAATTTTAGTTAAATCAAACATCAGTAGCTATGACACATTAATAAGCAGTAGACTTAAAAATACACTACGCAATAAAACATCCCACACTGCCGTCTACAGCAATAGTATTTTTTGTAAGGGCACAAAAATATATAATAAGTTACCCATTGAAGTCAAGAATCAGCATTCAATTGGTATTTTTAAAAGGAAGCTAAAAGACTTCCTGATGAAAAAGGCATACTACTCTGTAAAAGAATTCATTGAAGATAAATAATTATTTAATATTGAAATGATTGTGATACATAGAATGATGTGATATTAATTTTATAAATAGTAATTATATCTATTATATAAATAATGATAATTAATATAATGATAATTAAAATATTTGAATAATGATAATTAAGTAATATAATTTAAGACTGAATAACTGTAATATTGAGTACTTATGTAATTTTTTTTTTTCCTAATTTTATAACCATTTAAATTGCAATGCCTTAACAGGCAACTAAGTTTAAGAACCTACCTATTGTTAACATCTACAAAATCCTGTACACTTAGTTCGCAATAAAGAATTTGAATTTGAAAAAAAAAAAACCTTAACTCCAAGGGGCATACCTTTACATTATTTCTAAGTAAGGCAGCAGAAAGCGCGGCTGAGGAACAAAAAGTTTCGGTAGTTTTAAGGGGAAAATTAGGAAAAAGGTTTTCAAATTCCTGAGCTATTTCTACCTCTGAAGTGATGGGCCCATGTGCAGTCTCTAAATTAAACCCACCAAAAACATTTCATGTAAAATGTTGCCAAGACAACCACATAAGGTTTGTCCTGAGAAAAAGATATCAGATCTCATGTAGAGCCAAGCTTCTGAATCTACACGGCCTAACTCTACCGACCCTAACTTCACAAATTCTACATATCAGTAAAAATGTATCAGCTGAGTTTATTTTATTGCTAATATAAAGAGGTTTAGCTATTTTGCACACACTTTTAAAAGTTTTAGAATATTTTGCAACATATTGATGAAAGCGTGTATTATTCATAATGTTGCTTTAGGCCTTAGAGTTCAAAAAGATTTTCCCTGCTTTTACGAATACCTAGAGTCGCCCAATCACTAAATACGAACTTTGAGTAAATACTTTTAGTCTTCAGTGGTAAAGTGTCATTAAATTGCGTGTTTAATAGTGAAAAGAACTCTGCGTAGAACTCATGGGTCACAAATATTATTAAATTAACTTAGAATTTATTAGATTAACTAATTATTAAAAAATAATCCATCACCGGATGCAGTTGGGCATTTGCAATTTTATGGTATACTTATAATTATAATTATAACTGTTAAAGAACCTTCGTTTATTATATTGATTGAGTTAATTATTTTGAAAGCCTTTTTTATTCCAGTTATACCTATAACTGGAATAAAAAAGGCTTTCAAAATAATTAAGAGTTATCTTTGAAGATTTTTTTGAAGTATAAAATTATTTGAAGTATAAAATTATGTTTAATTATGTTTTGAGTTCCATCACCGTATGCACAAAAGACTTGAAAATATCATACTGTTTTTGTTTTGGAAAAAATATTTACGGTTTAAAACACATTTTTTACCATTTTTAGAAATCTCCACCTTAAAGAGTAGTTTAAAAAAAAAAACCGGTCAAGAGCGAGTCCTCGCGCACCGAGGGTTCCGGACGTGTATATATGATGTTGATGATTTCTGAAAAACTGTGCTATTTAGAGACATCGTTTTATTTTTTCTGTAATCTTTACATAAACTTCTATCACATAGAATAATTACAGATTTTTATTTATGCAAACTTCGGAGATAAGGGGGGGGGGTATTTTTTTTTACAATTTTCATCAAAAGTCGGAAACTATGCTGCCTAAAAAAGAAAAAAATGTTTGAGAATGTGCAAATAGTGTCCTTTCATATATGATACCCCGCATGCATTAGCCCCACTTCAAATATTTAAGACCCCGTTTCAGTCCCTTTTGCAAAAAAGAGATTTTTTTTTAAATTTATTTTTTGATTGCAAAATAGGGAAACGTCATCTAAAACTATTCTGAATTTCAAGTTGATAGCATTAGTAGTTCTTGAGATATCCAGATGTGACAGACAGACAGACAGACTTAGTCTCACCATAAGGGTTCCTTTTTACCATTTTGGTACGGAACCCTAAAAACAAAAAATGTCACACTTTATAATTTACTTAGGTTAGTATTCGTGCCAAGTTTCAGGTTTATTAACTCAAGGAATAAGATATATTCCCCTTTTTCACCTCTTAAAGGTCGAATTTCGAAAAATCCTTAGCGGAAGCCTGCCTATAGTTTCCAACCATAAGCCGAAATATTAGTGATTTTAACTTAAAAAGAACTTTCATTAAAAATTTAATTTATCTCTTTTTTCACCCCTTAAGGGTTGAAATTCCAACAACACCGTTGCATTAGCTTCCAACCATAACCCTAGATAATATATTTAGTGTTTTTTACTTCGGAAATTAAAGACTTTGATACACAACTTAATCCCCCTTTTTAACACTTCGGGGGTGAAATTATCAAAAACGCTGAGACACGTACAAATTAATTTTCAATCGTCAGCCTATACACCAAATTTGAAGATCCTAACTTCAAAACTGACGGACTTTCATATAAACTTCCATCCCCTATTTCACCCTCTTATGGGTGGAATTTCAAAAAAACCTTTCTTAGTGGATACTCTTTACAAAGAACACACCCTCCAAATTTCATGTCTCTAGGACCAGCGGTTTAGGCTGTGCGTTGATATGTCAGTCAGTCAGTCAGTCAGTCAGTCAGTCAGTCAGGACTTTGAATTTTATATATATAGATTATTAGCCGGCTTGAGTTGAGATTACCTAACCCAAATCTTTATTTTTGATGAACTGTGTCGCTATTGAGCCCTATCGGCGAAGAGTTCTGTCGGCGTAGTGTCTGTCGGCGTTCAAGCAGGCTAGTAAAGGCAAGAATGAGATGGGTCCTCTCTTCCTCATTAATGTTCACTCCAGCCGGCCAATAAAAGCAAGCCAGAGATGAGGAACAAGACTTAACCCGAGAGATAGGGTGCGTGGGGTCGCTTCTGCCCAAAAGCTCTCCACGGGTTTATGTAAATAATAAATGATATTATTTCTGAAAGTAGGTATATTTTAAAAACTAGATGAGGTCGGTCTTTCCTATCAGACTAGTCTGAAAAGAAAGGCTGAAACACATTCAGAGGTCAGTCGCTTTTAAAGTCCAGACATAATCTTGGTCAGATCATTTGAAGTCCATGTAAATTGGTGTCTGAAATAGTATTTTGAGGAAAGAACCACACAGATTAGGTGGACCTGTCCAGTCAGTGCATGCATTTGTCAGAACGCATTTGTATCTCTCTTGGTCTGGCTCGTCTTTCTAGAGCTGTTGCGACATAGTTTCTCTACCGGTACAGTCCTAGAGTTCACAGGATCGCGCAAGCTCCACTCACCACGACGTCAACAAAGAGATACGAGTAAAACGGTTATTATAAAAAAAAATGGTAGTAACACATTCGATAACAGACTACACAGACCACATAAGATCTAAAAATATGAAGACGCCCAAAATTTACGTAGTATTACATTCACTTTGTATCGATATTGACTTACGACTTCACGTATAATTTAATAGCATTTTATTGTACCGCAGACTAACCGAATATTGTGATTGTATGACGAAGATTATTTTGATCATAAAGATCTTGCACATCATTTCTTTTTTGGTCGTGGTTGGTTGGTTTTATTTTTTATTTATTTTTTGTATTTGACATCCGATTGAACTTTCGATTGAATTTCCGATTAAAGCAAATTACTTTATTAAATAGTTTTCAGTCCATAATCATTGGATAACTCTAGATTCTAGGAAAGGTGTCAGATACAGTTAAATGAAGCCTTTTTTTGTCTATTTGTTGTTTTATCGGAAGGAAACTTATAGTGCTTTTGAATCCAAGGGTTGATTGTATAATGCATAATCAGCCTAATAATTAGGCCTGTATCCCAGCAGTGGGAACATTATAGTATAATGTTCCCACTTCTGGGACACAGGCTTCCTCTCTCCGAGACAACTTGCACTGGGCCCGCGTGGTATGCACTCCGCATACCACGCGGGCCCAGTGCAAGTTGGTAGATGTCACAAATCTTCGAATTTCTGGTTCTAGGCTATGCCGGTTTTCCTCACGATGTTTTCCTTTACCGTTTTGAGAGTTGATTAAATTGTGCAAGTTATTAGAAATTTTTTCAACACTTAAATATCATTCAGCTCGCTTCTAATTGGTATTCCTTATCTTGTAATTTCTGTCATATTAATTTAAATGCCATTGCCGAAAAATGCAGCAATTTATTTTGTCTAAAGATTTTCTAATGATAACACAGTTGCCAATTCCATTTTTCGTTTTCTTTAACTTAAGATACGTCCCCGGTCGCATCCAGCTGTGCCGACAAGAGGTCAGAGTATGAGAGCTATTAAAGCTAGTTCCTTGACCTCCTTATAACATGTTGCGACCTTATTCTAAGACCTATCACTTTACTAGAACTTTTAAATAGAGTTTCTTTCTGATTGATGTATATTGTATATTGTATATTGCCTCAAGGTGCACATATATTTATGTTATGCCGCTTCTTTCCTCAGTTTTATAAACGATGCTTTGTTTTATGTACGTTTCCCTTGTTTTCCCCGGATCGACGTAGGAAGGTATATCTTACTATACAAAAACAATAAATCCACAAAAAACTTGTTACAAAAATACTGTACAATATAAAATACTATATTACTGTAAAACGAGAGTAAACATTGTATTACCCAACACGAATAAATTTGCATTCGCGTCCCATTCATGGTTAAAAGTAAACAAAACATCATATTTGCGGCGATTTATCAACAACTGACGATCTGTGAGTCTCTCCAGTGTAATGTGCTGGGTGCACATTACACTGGCGAGGCTCTTCACCCACCCTAGTCTCCTGACGAGCTTGTTTGCGAACACAGATGATAGATAAACAGTTATTTTTTATCGAATCCTCGATGAGATGAGATTTAATATTGGTTGCATGACAAGATCATTTTGTAAAGAGGCCGTATTTTCTTATCTTATATTATTATTATTGCAGTGTATCATTTGAATATACTGATCAATGGCAAACAACACCAACCCACCAATACCAACTGCATAATTACTAACTACAGAAATAAAATTATTATTTAGTCGCACTTCTTCCTTATCTTATAATCGAATCAATAAAATCAACTATAGAAGCGATCCAGCCAAAAGATATATCCGGACAGACAGGTTAATAAGAAATCTTAATATCTAACCACCACCACCATCGATCACCAGACGCATCCCATCTTCATAGTGCCCACCCCCAGCGGAGGAGCTCCTAGGAACGCAGCAATACTCCTAAACGTCCCGTGGTTGATTGATGAGACCGCCCTAGGTGAGTACAACCAGCGTCAAAAATATAAGGGCAAACAGACTGTTCAAAATTATCAGAAGATTTAAACTTTTTCACAATGACATCAGAGGTCTTTCAGAATGAACACATCATCATCCACACACATTTTTCCCTTAGTATGATTTTCGTTTTTTGTATTTTGATTTATTTAACAATTTAGTCCTTGTGGAACATAATTGTACCTAGATTATAAATGATCGATGTGGTCTCCTATAATTGGAGGAACACAGCAGTTTTTTTTTTGGTAAACTTGCAAAAATAATTGTGTAAGCCTTTGTTAGAGACCCAATAAATAACCAAACGAACTTGTTCCGTTTGGTGCCGGACGTAAAGTAAAATAAATAAATAACCAAACGAACTTGTTCCGTTTGGTGCCGGACGTAAAGTAAAATAAATAAATAACCAAACGAACTTGTTCCGTTTGGTGCCGACGTAAAGTAAAATCCCATTTCTTCACATGGGTGTCATAAAACGCGACTAAGGGACTTACTAGAGAATGGGCAGCAGCGTTCTCTATACATTTTTAAAGCGTTGGCGATTGCCAACCCGCCTGCCAAACGTGGCGATTATGGCGAATCCCCCCCTTATTGGGGGAGGCCTATGTCCAGCAGTTGGAGTCTTTCGGCTGAAATGATGATGATGATCAAAGTCAAAGATTTATTTGCAAAACTAAGTGTACATTTTGGTGTTATTTTATAATATAGGTACTTACAACTTAGCGGCCTTTTCCAGGCATCGCAAATAACTAAAAACACCTTGACTGCACCTACTTAATGGGCTTCTCTTTGTTTGTGTCAATTTCCTGCACACGATAACTGAAATTCAGACAAGACTTTTATCGAGTTGAGATAAAGTTTTATTTTCTTAGTTATTCCGTTCATTTTGAACAGTTTGTTCGTCGTATTTCTAACGCTGACTGTACCTAGATACTCCCAGAACAATTTCTCGGCACAGTCTGAGTAGTACGACGTGACTAAATGAGACAAATTTGTCACATACAAGCGACAAAGGACCCGTGATTAATTGCTGTTTAGAGGTTATGTTAGAATTGTTAATACCTGTCCGGAATTTTGGAGGCTTGTGTGTTTTAAAGCGTATTCAATTAAATGTTTTATATTTTGCTTGAGAAGATAACGCGACTTCTGGGAAAGGAGGAGGTTCTCTATCCGACGGAATCCTTTTTTCTTTTCACGACATTGTAAAGTATTAATGTTTACTCATCATGTTCACTCATCAGTAGCTTCCCATTGAACTGTTGATTTCAATGGACGGAGTTCGAATTCACTGACTCTCGCTCGCGCGATATGTTCGCTAATCTAGCACTATTCGGGAAGTCCCGAGAAATACACGTCTACAGATTGTAAGCAATCATTATTAATAACTAGCTTTTGCCCACATGGAGGTCGGAAATTTTCCCACGGGAACGTACGGTCAGTGATCTACATTACCTGACCCCTCTTAGAAAGAAGAAGATAGGAAGAGGGGTCGGGCTATGCAGGTCAGTGACTGTACTACCGGGATAAAAGTTCTCTGTACCAAATTTTATTAAAATTCGTTCAGCTTTTAAAGCGTCAAAAGACAGCTGCTTTCGCATTTATTATATTATAAATAAGGAAGTCTATTATAATGTACAGGGTCAAATTAAATTAGCTAGCGACACTCCGCAGACTTGATGAGTGTCAATTTCTAAACATGATAAAACAAAAAAGAAATTAATTTGATGAGTATTTTTTCGGTCATCAATTGTAGTCACTTGAAATATGAGTTTAAAAAAACAGTTTTTTTTGTGAATGCTTCACAAAAGTGTCGGGTATCGATAACTAAACACGATAAAATAAACAGATTTTCTCAACTCATCCACATTACCAGGAGTCGTTGACCCCAAAAAAAAACATAAAATTTTTCATTTTTATTTTGTCGTGTTTAGATATCGATACCCATCACGTCTGCGGAGTTTCGCTAGCTAATTTAATTTGACCCTGTATAGAGTTAATAATAATAATATACGTGTGATTGTTTAAGATTTATATTTAGATACGATAAAGTATAGACACACAATCATGACAGTAGAAACCAGACACGCATAGCAACTAACGTCCACTGTGACGTGACCCTGACCCCACTTTCAATTAAACCGCAATCGTAAACTCCATCAGTAATAGAGGGCTCTAACTATTAATACTCATCTATATTATCAAGACTTACTTCCATCGGTTCACCTATCAACTTTCAATTTAACTTAGCAAACAGATCGAGATTCAAAAGTTTTGTTATCAGGCTTTCCGATTTCGGAAAAAAGTTTGGAAAAAACCTTCTATGAGTTTTCCTGAAATTCTTTACGAGTATATTAACTTCTTAGGGTTCCGTAGTAAACGAAGAACCCTTATAGTTTCGCCATGTCCGTCTGTCTGTCTGTCTGTCCTCAGCTTAGCTCAGATACTCTTAGTACTAGAAAGCTGTAATTTGGCATGGAGATACAATACTTATTAATCTCGCCGACAAAGTTCGGTACCTCTTATATTGTAAATCCGTCATGTTTGATAGCTAAGTAAGATGAACAGAAAATGTTATGTTTCGTAACTACAAATTCCATTTCTAATCAGTTTTGTTTGTTTGTTACCGCATTTCAGTCGAGCGCATTTCAGCTAGTTAAAGTTTCATTCCAGTAAACCCTCAAACTAAACACCGTTTCAGTCTGTATTGCAGTCAGTCAACAAGTAGCAATGAATAATGAAGCAAAACTCAAATACACCGAATTATACGAGCTTTGAGCTACCTAGCAACTAAAGTAAGTAAGTATTTAGGCCATTTGAAGGGTTCGCTGAGCCGTCGAATACCTATTTTCAAAAAGTAAATTACTTCAAGCTTAAATCTACCAATCCTACCTCCTCCCTTATATTACCGTCCTCTTATATCATCCTACCTTATATCTATCTTGCTTATATTAACTACAATTGATTAACTGCATACAGATACAAGTTCTGCGCACAGAAAAGGTTAAACAAAACCGCGTAGCGTCAAGTCTATCATTTGCTACGGCGCCGGCTTAGCAGCTACGTAAGCTACGCCATAGCAACATCACACTTCTTTAGATTAGCATCTAATAAAGATGTGGTATTTACGGTAGCAATATAGTAGCTTTAAGACGCAGATATATGCCAGTGACCTTGAGTGGTCAGCTTGCGTGTTCTGTACTGAGCTCACGCAACGCGTCGTACGTTCAGCCAGTAATAGGACTCGCCCATCAAGGAGTGCTGTCCCCAATTTGACGCATTATTAATTTATTATAGACAAAACAAAAGGTATTTTAATAAAACGCGTATTCTAAAATATCAATAATTAAATTATCTTTAAATTGGTGAAGGTATCAGAAAAATACGCTTAGTAGATTTTGCGCCATTCTCAGTTTTTTATCCGCGTTAGACATAACTTTACAAATGAATTTCACTATGTAATATAAATATAATCTAAAATATTCACATAATAAGTTATTGAGAAAATGTTCTAATTTATCATATATTTTCTTTAAATCATTAACAATACCCGTTTAGACGTGATCTTCAGTATAAAATCATTAAAAGTCGGTTATCGTCCCCCTAAATGTATTACAAGATTATAACAAAACTAACCTTACAAGACTGCCCGGTTTCGTGCAAACAAATTGACAACATAACATAACATCACGCCTGTAATCCCCGAAGGGTTGGGCAGAGGTGTATCTGTAGTACATCCACATTTCGCCAGTTATGTTTAAGTCCTATGTAATAGGGGGCGAGCCTATTGCCATGAACCGGGCACAAATCCAGACTCCGGGCTGCTACTGAGAAATTTTAAATGGAAAATCCCAATAAAAAAAAACCAGCCAAGTGCGTGTCGGACCACGCACAATGAAGGCTTCCGTAGTTGGGATGAATTTATCCCAAGAACAAACTTAACATTGTAGTTGGAAAACATGATCCCCATACATTCCAACTGCAAATGTAAGTTTGTACGCACAATATTGAGTGATTTACCATGTTATTTTAATATCACAGACTTCTTATAGGTTTTTCTGTAATCTATAAGTAAAGAACTATTTTCTGTATTTTTAACAAAATTTTAGGCTCAGTAGTTTCGGAGATAAGGGGGGGAACGGTAACTTTTCATCTATTTTCTTAAATAATTTCAAAAGTATGTATTTTAAAATTATAAAAAAAAATATGTATAAAATTCTTAAAACAAGTCCTTTCATTTGATATGTCACACGGTACAGTCAGTAAAACGTTTTTTTTAATTTTCTAATTTGCTCCCCAAACGTGACCTCCATATTCAAAATTAATTTATTTACGTAACACGTCCGTGTCTGGGTCACAGAAGTTCATTAGTGTGCCAAATTTCAACTTAATCGGTCCAGTAGATTCGGAGCTGTGACATACGGACAGACAGACAGACACGAGTGATCCTATATGGGTTCCTTTTGTCCTTTTGAGGTACGGAACCCTAAAATGTCTATAAATTAAGTTATTATGACCTTTTAAAGGTAACTGTCTGGCAACAGTCGGCAGTCCATCTATTTAATGTAACATCAGGTTGCCACCGATTACACGCTAATACCCGACTATTGTATTATATCACTTTTTACTCGACAACCATCGGTATAATGTTCGGAGATCGTATCTGAGCAGGCTTTGTGTTTCAAAATTAGTCTATACTACCTCAGCGCCACCTCACTCTTTACCTCGCTCGCACTGCTGGCGGTCATGCGAGCAAGCGAGACAGGGTGGCAGGGAGAAGACTCCTAGGCACCGATAGTTTAGTTTATTTCTTTTTACGATGAAAATAATGATAATTTAATAAAAAATAAATAACATAAGACTTGCTTTATGGTTAGTTCAGTTATTATGCAGTTTCATTATCTAATTTGAAGTATTTTTTGAATACCAGCGGTTTATTGTTCGGTTTGGAGGTAACTTTGGATTTTTTTTTCTATCAAGAAAATTTTATGGAATCGTGTTTTCGTCAAACATAGTACTTACGAGTAACATTAATCTTCAACTCTACCATATATTTATTTCAAAATTAATGCGAAAATAGTATTTTCGATATAACGGAGCATCATGCTAAGCCATTCGAGGTAGTTTAAGCTCATAAGTTAGTGATGAATGTCAAAACTGTTTTCCACAAAAGGAAAGGCGCACTCAATTGATTCAGTGGCGGCGGTCTTGGCTACAAGCTTTTGGGGACAAACTTTTATTGAACTTACAATGTTGTTGTATTGTGTGTATGTTCGTGCCAAACCCTGCAAGCTAAATGAAAACCACTGCCGCATATTATACATATACGGAGTTGACATTTTACATGTTGGTTTAGTTCCAAATACAATGCATTTTTATGATAATGATTCTACTCGTACACCCAGGATTGGGTCCAGATGATGGAACTCCTCAACGGTACACAATGCAAACATGAAATTTTATATACGCATTTATTAATTATAGTTCGTTCCAAAGTCCACCATGACCTGGCTGCTACACCCACGCGAGGGAACTCCTCAACGGTACACAGTGCAGACACGAAATTCTACATACGCTTTAATTATGATAGTCCGTTCTGAAGTCCATCAGCACCTGCCTGCTGCATTGGCTTCAGACGAGGGAACTCCTCCACCGTCAACAGTATAGGCACGAAATTTTCAAGTATACAAGATAGTACCGTCGTGTTTGGTTTCATTGGATATCGTTGTTATTGTTGCTTAAACAGCTATCTGAACATTAAGTTTTTAGTTTTCATAAAGTTGTTTTTCTTTCTTTACTCACCTCAGGGGTCATAGCCTGCGGTACTTGGTTTTGGATCTCCAGCAGCGTTGCGGCATGGTATTCGGTCCCCTGTATGCTGGGACTGCTGGCAGCGTCTCCCCTGTCCACATTCTTTCTATGTTGACAGCCTATTTATTGAAATACATTTTGCTCATATTACTTGTCCATGTTTATTGCTAAATAATTATTTTTTATTATTCGTCCATTTACAATCTAATTTCAAAATTAAATTCCATTAATCGTATTATTTATAAGTTGTGTTGTCCTGTTCAGTGTTTCTATTCGTGACTGATTTCCATTTTTTTTTCATACCTTCCTGTTTTTGGAGCTCTTAAGCTCTTCATAGTGTTCGGCATGTCGGGTCTCCCTCCAGTTTCCAAGGTTTTGTCATTATATTGGGTCCATCTTATCTTTCACATTCACTCATAAACGTATAAAGCACTGACAAATAACTTTTGCATAATAACAACACATAGTATTATATCATTGGCCATTCTGTAATTCCTTACATCATAATTATTATGTAGGAAGTACTTAGGTCAAATCACAGATTACGTAGTACTCGTCAAATGCACAGAACACATAAACTCCTAACGGAGATGTGAACTTTCGAAATGTTGCCACTACATAAAGCGTAAAACGTTTAAGGAGGATGATATTCTCATAGCATGTATGTCTATTTTTATTAATATTTCTGTTTAGTTTATTCTACCACTTATTTTTATTATTATATTATTTTTCTTTATCTATGATCCTATTAATTGTTTGCTGCACCGTACGACGTCATACGTCGGCGCCGGCTGTCGCTGAAAACCAGCGCTGGGCTCTGTCTTGCATAGGGTCGCAGTATAATGCGGAGCGATAGCCGTTTTGCGTGGATGTGACGCATGTATCCCCCAACCTTTTCTTATTTTTGTGTTTATGTTCTTTGTTGCGTCATGTTTACCGCAAATAAACGTATTTTCTTTCTTTCTTTCTTTCTTTCTTTCTATATGTATAGACACGTGCTATCACATAAGATGGTGTTCAGGGTCTGACGATGGAGCTGGAAAGCGGCCATAGAAACTGCTCAACCAAACAAGATAGCACGATTGTGTTTAGTCTCATTGAATATGGTATTGACAAGTGCTTTTACAGTAGGTGCTGTCCAGCGTCTGATGATGAAGCTGGAAGGTGGCCATAGGAACTCCCCAACTAAAAAAGATAGGTCTGTTGTGTTTGCGGTCGTTAAGTTTGTCTTACCAAGTACTATAGTCTAAGGAGTTGTTCAGAGCTTCATGATGGATCCGGAAAGTCACCATAGGAACTCCTCAACTAGACTAAATAGCCCCATTGTGCATCGGCCATTTGGATTTGTTTGATGAAGTTGGTACGTTAGCCCAAGCTGTAGCCCAGGACCTGATGATGGAACTGGAAGCACGCCATAGGAATTTTTCACAGAAACGAGATTTCCCCGTTGTCTTTCGGCTATTTTAATTTGTCTTGACAAATACTATAGACTCGGTTGAAGTCTAGAGTGATGGTGGAGCCAGAATGTGGCCACAGGGACTCCTCAACTAATTAAGATATATATAAAAGATACTAAATAAAACTTACGTTAACATAGAACTTTATTTTTTTTTAAAGCGTGTTGCGTGAACGTTCTTCGTACACGTATCTACTTTCTTTACTTTTTCGGCGTGATTAATATGTATACCCATGCCAAATTACAGCTATTTCTAGTACTAAAAGTCTCTGAGCTAAGCCGCGGACAGACAGACTCACAGACAGACGGGCATGACAAAACTTTAGGGTTCCTTGTTGACTACAGAACCTTAAAAATTAAGCAAAGAAGACTCTCTGCCTGCGTCTGTGTTTCCGAACGCATACAACCCTAATCTCTTCAAAGTGAGAGTGAACAGGCTTCTTCTGGGTAAGCTCACTCCATCGTCGACTTTGTCACCTCTGCCCTAGACTAAGGTCAAGAGCAAACCCATCCTAAATAAAATAAAATAAAAAAGCCAAATAAATTAATTATGTGATAGATACATGGTGCTCACATATTCACCAACATTATAAAAGCAGACGATATTCATAAAATGTTAACAAGTAATACATAAGTCAGTGTACGAGGTAAAGTATAGTTACATAATGTAAAATCAATGTCATAAAAAATATAAATTATACAATTTAATTAGCAACCAGTTTGATTGTCTAGACTCTAGATTGTCCTATGGAGCAGGATCAGCATGTTTCCAAGCATCCTTAACTTGGACATAATCTTCTAATTTGTAATGAGCTTGTTTACAAAGTGTAATATTTAATATGAGTTTTAAAATTTCTTTCATTTAATTGCAGTATATCACAAGGTATTTTGTTGTAATATTTACCACAGTTCACCACTGCTAGTTATTACAAACACGTGTTACACGAAAGGTACATGAGCTAATAATAAACAATTATGTATTTCTTTTAATCAACAATCACTTCAAATATCCCTGTGAAACCATAGTTTTCATCGCTTTTTCGTTAAGATTTATTTTTAATGCAGAAACTGAAGTGCAAGTGATCACAAACACTTTTCCCTGATGTGGGGCTCAAATATATGCCAAGTAAAGGTAGGTACTTCAGTGGGTACGTGCTCATTCCATTAGCGGGCAAGCAGTTGGAACAGCTCCAAGTCATTTACTACAATATTTGTTGATATTAAATTTACATAAGCTCCTGTGCCATGAACTTATGCAGTGATTTTCACTCGAAAAATCCTAACTAATATTATAAATGCGAAAGTGACTTTGTTTGTTTATTTGTATGTTTGTTACGCTTTCACGCTAAAAATGACCTGGATAAGGACTTAAAATACCTACTATGTATACCGTAGGTTTGTAATAACTAAAACTATTTAATAATCTCAATAATTTCAATTTCAATAATTGCATTTAATCTATTTATTTTGGAATAACTAAATACTTAAAATCTTAACATTTTAAAATTAAATTTAAGTAATGAATAATGAATATTAAAATACATAATGCTTATGTATGACATGTACTCACTATGGGTGAAATGTGTATATATTGTATGTACCTACAATGCCTGAAATAAAATGATTTTTTTTAATTAATATATCTCTCTAAGTTAGATTTGTTCCCAAATGTCATGATTTCATGAAAGAGTAATTCAATGGAACAAATCTAACTTAGAAAGATGTATTCATGATTCTAATGATTATAATTCTTTAAATACATATCTGTTATAGTCGCGAATCATATTTTGATTAAGATACAATCTGAAACTGCCCTACTAATAGCAAAAAACGTAAAAACAGCTACAGCTGCGGATCCACCTTAAGGACCAACACTTTTTTTTTTTAATTATCAAATAACTTCGCGCTCTGGGCGGAGCGGGAGGGCGTGTCAGACTTTTACTGACTAAAACCCACCCATATTCCTTCATTTGCCTGTGTGACAGGGCCACGATATCCCTTTCGGACAAACTCGCAACCCTGGCAGGCATTGGCCCTAGCGGACCCCGTCAGTTGGTGCTGACAACTCTTTGAGGCGCGCGTGGAATACAACGCGCCGTCGACCCGGGCCTGGTCCTTATCGGACGGTGAGATACCCATCGCTCACCGTCCGCAGGCCGGAAATTGGCTTGCGACTCCCGACGCCCGGGGCGTCAAGGACCAACACTAACAAGTCGATCGTTTTTGATGCAAGCCTTCTATAATGTCAACACTCAATACCAATTTAAAATTCCCCATCGAAATAAAAAGAAGAATACTATAGCGGACTCAACAGACACGTGCTGAACCAAGACTTTTCAAATTTCGATCGGACGTGTTCATGCATTGACATTTTGACGAATTCCACAACAGCCATCTTTTATAAAGCAACCGCAGAACCCTTAAAAACCAATAAAACGAATTGAATTCGATCGGAATTCCTCACAATTATCATCGGATTCTCGCGACGCGCGACGTCGCGTCGCCAACATGTCCTCGGCAGCCTTATTTGTTGCCGGTTGGAACACGATTAATCACACCAATTTGCGAGACCGTTAAGTTTGCCAGCCGAGGGAGGCTCCCCCTATTTCTCTGTTTTGCGGTACACGCAAATTTAATTTTCTTAACTATTGCACTTCAAGTGCCTTGCTGAAACTTTTAGTTCGGTAGTAAAATTCGTAATTGGTGAAGAAAAATGGTTCTTCAAAATAGACTACAGGTTGAAAATATTGTCGTAAAACATTTCAATTCAATATTAAAATGCATTACCTAGATAGATAGATAGATCTTTTATTTGTCCGAAACATGAGTATGGACACACAAAGCATGCATTGCATTGTTCTATTTGAAGGATTGTACGAGACCTACAAATTAGTGCAGATAGTAGATAGTAAGTATTGCGTTCCTCTAGTTACCTTCCGTTATGATGGGCCCGAATCTTCTGAGATATACAATTTACTAACATGTAGTCCGCTTATAAGACAGCTGAAATTAAAAAAAAACCGGCCAAGTGCGTGTCGTACCACGCACAATGAAGGGTTCCGTAGTTGGGATGAATTTATCCCAAAAACAATTTTTTTTTAATGTGATGAAACTACAAATTTACGGTTTTCGAACTTTTAACACGACTGCCCAAAAAAAGAGTCATGTATGTATGTATGTATTATATGTATGTATGTATGTATGTTTGTGAGTTTCTTTATTCCACCATAACTTCTAAACGGCTTAACCGATTTTAATGTATGTGGTATTGTTAGAAGCGTTGAACTATTCCGGGTAACATAGGCTAGTGAACATTTAAAATAATATAAAGGGGGAGCCATGGTTAATGAAAAAAACGGTAATAATTTGTTTTTTTCATGAAAATTTGACTACGTATACTATCATCGTCTAGAACTTGCTTAGTACATTACAAAAATATATAACAGTAGTATTCAATATGCATTCGTTCACTAATTAAAACAACAGAAAAAAATAAATAAATATAACGGTAGTATTTAATAACTCATAGAAAAAAATTGTCTTATCCGTTTCCACGTCGTGTCGTCTTATCCATACTCCCAACGGCAAAGTCGTAGTGGTGGCAGCGTCAACTGGCGAAGCTGCGAGGCTCATTGGAGGCGCTACCTTACATTCCACATTCGCCCTGCCTATTGAAAAGGGCAGGATAGGGACCATGCGTCTCTTGACCGAAGAGCGCCTTTAGAGAGAAAGGCAAAAGTGCAATAGTATAAAATGGCTTATCATAGATGAGATTTCTATGGTGCCCTACACAACTTTAAGAAATATTCACCTCCGGCTACAACAAATGAAAGTGAGCGATGCTTATTTTGGCGGTGTCAACGTTTTGCTGTTTGGAGACCTGATGCAGCTTCCACCAGTAGCGAAATCTGCCGGCGGGCATACTGCTTTAAACAACCACCACATTTCTAAGTGCTGAAGTGGACTTATAGGCGTTATTTAGCTTCTACGAACTGGCACAGAACGGCAAGCAGACGACACGACATTTGTGGATATTTTGAATAGTCTGCGGGTTGGTTAACTCACCATGCAGCAACTAGAAATCCTGGATCGTCGTAGAGTACCTACCACTCACTGGACCATTCGCAGATGTGTGTGCGAATATTTCCCACTACAAGACAGGTGGATGGCTACAACCAAACTATGACCAACGAACTCGCCAAAACTTGCCGGATGTATGACGTAGCGGCATCAGATATATCCGTGGAAGCCAAAACCTACGGACAGCCGCGGCCAAAACCCGAATTTATACCTTCTGGTCCCAATAAAACAGGAGGTATTGTTCCATTTTTCAAAGTTGGTACCGCTTCCAGAGTAATGTTGCGGAAAAATATTAACGTTGGACACGGCTTAGTAAATGGTGCTATGGGGGTCATCCGAAAATTCGAATGACCAGCGCTACGTCGTGACCAACTTGAACCGGTCGAGTTACCGCAAGCCATCTTCGTAGAGTTCGATGACAAAACGATACGAGGCAACACAGTCGGTTTGGGTGTCAAAATTGAGCCAAGGACTGTCGAATTTGACGCGTTACGGGATCAAGGTAAAGTCGAGCGGCATATGCTACCACTGATATTATGTTGGGCTGTGACAGTGCACAAGCTGCAAGGGACGACACTGGACAGCGCCATCGTGGATCTAGGCGCTAAAAATGTTGCCAAAGGGCAAGCTTATGTCGCTCTTTGTCGCGTGAGACAGCTAGAAGGATTGGCAATTGGTGTTTTAGATCCACGAAAGCTTATCAACGAGCCTCATGACAAAAAATCTCTGCAAGAACTGAATTGCCTTAGAGATCTTATTAATAAATCATAACAAAAATAATTTAACGTTCCCAAAAAATTAAAGTTATCTTTCGTGGCAAATTGTGCGTTTGCAAAAATATTGTTTTATCATCTAAAAGATATAAAATAAAAAAGAAATAATTAAAAAAAATAAAATACATGCCTGCCATATCTAGCGGGGACTCGTAAAGAACTATTCCAAGGATCCGTCCCCCGACTGCAATGAAAAGATTGATTTTCAGTTTTCCACTTTTGGGCATAATGGCGTTTTAATTGCACAGTAAATATTATAATCTATTTAGTACCTACCTTTTGGCCATTCAGCACTAAAATCATGTACTTAACTTGTTTTCAATTTTTTAGTTCACTTTTTGATATGGCAGGCGTGTATTTTAATTCCTTTATAAGTTCTGTGAGACCTTGCTTCTTGCCAAGTTTCATGATTCTAGGTCAACGGAAAGTACCCCTAAAATACCCCAAGTACCTATATGTTTTGATTTATTTGCGAGTATAAAAATATGTATTTTGATGACTTTAATGGCTGTATTTTTTACTGCGTTCAATTAGAAGCTTGATTTAATTCGAGTTCTAAGGGACCGTAGACCTACGTATTTGATATTAATTTTAACTTGATACCTTCATGCGTTCTTGAGAAAAAGGTTCTTGACAGACAGACAGACAGTCAGACGGGCAACGAAATGATCCTATAGGCAAGGGTTCCATTTTTTCCTTTTGAGTTACAGAACCCTAATAAGTTAGATCCATCTACATCATCTTATTCTAGGACCACAAAACAGGGCAGGGCCACAAAAAAAAAGTACGCACTCTCAAATCGGAAGAGTATCCATCTTTAGCATTCATAATCCGCGCACAGTTTACGTCATCATTTCTTAGCATAATCATCTGTGACATCACGTCCTGTCTCGTTGTTTAGATTAATAAACTGTCAGAAGAAGGGGGGAGAGGGGAGGAAATTTGGGACGGCTCTTAGAGGGCTAAGTTTAGGACAGGCTTGAGAAATTGATGTCATTCGCTGGAATATTGCTGTAAGGTTTCTTGGGGGCGACATGTGCGGCGGTGAACGAGATCAATTGAGTGCATATTTGATGCCGTGTCAGGATACTAAATCAAAGTCCCAATCGAAAAAACAAATCTGCATTTTGCTAAGCCCGAATGAAATTAAGTATCTATACTCCACGAGTAAGTCCACGTGCTACCATTATTTCTCACTAGGTGATATTTTCCCCTTGACATGAGATTGCATTGCACAGTTTACACCGAGGCCAATTTAATAAAAAGACATTGTTTACTCGGTCAAAATTTTCCAGAATGTCCCAAAAAAACAAAACAAAACAGAACTCACGAAATCGCTGTAAAACCAACAGAATCGATTGAATTAAACCTCAGCGGGGCCGGTGGCGCTGGCGGTGCGGGGTGTGGCCGGTGGCGGTGGGACCAGAGCGCCGGCATTCGATTCATTACGAGCATGTAATCAGCAGCTCCCATTAGTCGCTACATTTACTACTGTAATGGATGGAACAGAACATTGTCGAGTTTTCAAAGGATTTCTATGTGGTTTTTGTGCTATGGGGTTTCGGGTGTAAACAAACATTTAAGTTAGGCGTGTGTAAGTGAAATGTTAGGGGTAGGTATGCACAGTTCATGAACGTAAATGAGACATTCGATAGAAAGTAATCGTGATGGTTACCTACGCGACGAGTTGCGTTAGTTCCCGCCTTAACGTCGTGTAGGCATATTTTAGGTTACATGCATTGAGGTCCGAATCGCATTCAGTTCAGGGTAACTAACTCCCTCAGGCATATTTTGTTTCTTAACCTTTTCAACAAAGATATCACTGATAGAAAAGATAGAAAAATTGTTTAATCTGCACAAACAAGAAGCACATTACAAAAATACATAAAATACACACACTGATTCAAATTACCCGACCAAGTATCTGACCAAGATTATGTCTGGACTAAAAAAGACTGTGATCTCTGAGTTTGTTTCGGCCTTTCTTTTCAGAGTAGTCAGATAGGAAACGCCGACCTCATCTAGTTTGTAAAATATGATTGACGTGTAAAAGTGTTTGTACAAATCTATTCACAGAGATAAAATCATTTATCATTTAGCCAGCAAAAAAGTTCAAAGTTTGACAATGATGTCCATGACCAAGATCAAAGACAATACACATTGCGTCATTACTCTATGTTGCGACGTTAGCAAATGACGACACACAAACAAAACAAAACAAAATGGCGATTACAGAGTGGAAATTTGCTGTTTTTGTAACAAACAAAAATTACAAGAAAAACTAAGCTGTGTGTCGCATCTGTGCAAGAACAGATCGTTGCAAAATGATGTGACTTCGGACGAACCTATGATGCATCGCCTGCTACTTATTTGCTTAAAATCATTATCCCAAATCTTGTATTAGTGTAATCTTTAGGTGTGCTTCGTTTCCATAAATCCTAAAACGATAGCCATTCAATAAATGAATACTTTCTTCAAGAAATGAAAACGTGAATCTGTAGGTACTACACTTATTAGAGGAGAGTTTATAAGTGGTTCATCATTAAATTGAAGACGCAAGAGTTAGTAAGTGTTGAAGCAGCAACTTGGCGCCACTTGAGTAGCTTTAGATTTAACAAATTAACGATTCTACTCGTAATGGTTTGCTGTTTATTTATTTGCTCGTAAACTTTGGAGGAGTGTTAAATTGTACCCGCAGAATCATCAGGAATTAACACTGCAGTTATGTAATGAATGAATATTTATTTATTATCCATATTTCTAACGACAATTAACATCTTTGACACACAGGAACATTGTTGCTACGTAACCGTTATTTACAAAGTGCAATAACTATTATTAATTCAAGTTGACGTTATAATAAATACTAAGAAAGTGTGCGTATTCGTTAAGTAATAAATAAGTTTAAATTTAAATGAATAAGTTTAACTTAAGTTCACACTGTAAACGTATATCGTTATTATCCGATGAATCAATCCTTATCTGGATAAATTAAACGCACAGAATACCGTTGAAAATTGACACCGAACATATACATATTGATTCAAATACAACTGCGTCTATTCAGGAGCAAATGCAGCCAATCAGAGTGAAGCATGTTCAATTGCAGCCAATCACAGTGAAGCATTCTGCATTCCGCTCATTAACGCATTCCGTGTCTGGCAGACATGTCCGGTCAGGCTTACTTGCCATTAATTAACCGGAACTGTGATCACCGGCTGATGTCAACCGGTGTTCCTGCTTACCTGTGTGTTGTGTGTGGGCTTATAGCTTGTTTTACCTATAGGTAGGTCTAGGTAAGGACGTGTTCTATCGACGGGTACACAAAGTATGTCATTGTTAGTAACACAAAAAAACACTCTTTATTTGAGTGCATGTTAGTCACACATTGAATAGCGAATCTGTTAAAAAACACAATAAGGGTCTACATACTGGCGCGACACGCGACGCGACACAAAGGCCCCGCGTGTCGCGCGACTAGCGGTGCCTTTGTGTCGCGAGTCGCGCTAGTCTGTAAAAGCCTTAACACATGCAAATGTTACAATAAGTATATATAATATAGATTTATGCCCTGATTAATACCTACATCATCATCGCCAGCTTAAAGCAGCCCACAACTGCACATTGACCTCTCCAACCACAAGGCAGCCAACCCAAGCACAAACTCGATCCTCAGCTACTCTATTGGGAAGTCAGTTTTCAGAAACTCCTATGGGCAGTATTTGAGATTCAATTGGTATAGCTTTATCACTTCTTTCAAAACTACATCAATTTCCTAACACGTTCAAAGCCTTTAACCGCCACAGTATTACAGCGCTCAATAATGAATACACATATAATTCATGGGCTGTTCAGACCGGGGCTGTCCTGTAGAATTGCACTGCCCTACATACCATTCATAGCCGGACGTGTAATCGCCGGGACGCGTGTCGGGAACCACTCGCTTCCGTGTTTGAACAAGTTTACTCTATGTTAACTTAGTACGAGTAGGATTGAAGCGTAAACAAAGGTATTTGACGACGGGCTGCAATGAAAGGTGGCTTAGTTTAGAATTCCGTGTACATCTCTAGTTAGCCCAACATAAATAGAATAGCTCGCGAAAATGTCAAAAAACATTAAACGGGAAACTTAACTTGTAAATGTACCTGAGGGTCTAACAAAAGTGACATTCTATCAGCGAGAACGTTGATGTAAAGGTCAAAAATGTATGGGACTGACAGAAGCTACCGGAAAGTCAATCAAGAAAAATCAATCCTTTTGAAAGTCATTGCAGAAATATGAAATCAGAAATCAAAATCCAAAGTCATTTATTTAAACTAGGCTGAGAATCAGCACTTTTAGAACGTCAAAATTACATAAGACAGTCCCCAAAAAACACTCGCCCTTCACCACTTCTTAGTGCTTTAGCTATAGGAAGAGAAGAAAGAAAGAAAAATGATTTTATTTGTCACAGAAAAACGTGCAAGTACAATGTTGGTAAACATAATATGTAATATACTGGAAATTACACAAAACATATCTAAGTTCATGTTTTAATCACGATCACAAACAAACCAATAGGAAGCTGCATGTCATGACTGCCGGTGACTGCTGGCTGTCTATAGCTATCTTAAGGGCATGTTGTCTTGAGGAAAACATTATAAAACGAATGGAATGGACGAAAAACAACGTCAAACATCATCAATCTACGGATCTTTATGATTTGACCAAAATCTCATATTTTCCCATGGTCAGAACCGTTTATTAAGAGGCCATATTCAGCAGACACCCGCCGAGATACATGAACACATATCTATATCTATCTCTATGTATGCCCTCAATTCGGACGGCTATATATTCGTTAACTGGTTTCGCTGAATCAATACGTTCAGAATCAGCGGCGATCGTCAGACGTGACAATTGAACGATGAATTCTATTCAACAGCCGGACTGCACTCGCCGTCCGGCGGCGACTGTCGATACATTCGGCAATGGCATTCCTGTGTACGGTTTTAGTGGAGGTTTCTATTTTTGATTGCTCGTAGATTGGTAATAGTTTTTAGCGGAAAAGCAATGGTTTATTATATACCTTACTATAGTACATACCACTGGAATAAAAATAAAGAACAAATTAAGGACTTTTCTGGGTATTTCTCGTTTGAATGCGGTTCTAAAGTTATAATATTTTTCCACAGAGGTACTTAGATATTCGGTCAATTCTACCTTGTCATTTATCTACTGGAACTGTTTTATGGGGTCCCAAGTTTGAATGGTTTCTGTTGTTACACCTCCACATTGTCATTGTCTCCAGGTGCGGTCGCGCCGGCAGCCTCGCAGCGACTCCAGGAGAGAAACTTCTAGAACTGCTCCGACCGAGCGTCGGCACCCCTCGGCGACACAGCACGGCAGCGTGTGCGCCGGCGCAGCCACAGAGACCGGCTGGTTTCGTGTACTGCCCCTCTGACGCACTGCCATACTGTCCACCTTCGAGGATCGCGCCGCCAAGGCCCATCATGAAGGTAAAACATGATATCACTATTTTGACGATGGTTAATACTTAGAATGACGTTAAAATACAGATTTTTTTGTACATTTGTGATGACAGCTCCAGCCACCGCCGCAACAGATCCAGCCGGTGGCACCGCAGCCCCCGCCCGTGCCGCAGCGCAGCTCGGGCCCGGCCGCGCCCGCGCCGCTGCCCGTGCCGCCGCCCGCGCCTCCGCGCCGCGCCTCCCCTCAGCCCCCGCGCCGCGTGCCACCTCCCACACCACCCAGACCACCTACTACGACCACACCACAGATAGACCCCAACGGAAACAGAAGAACAGTCGCCCCAGTGCAACCACAACCACGACTAGACTGTAACAGAAATCCTGCGCACACACAGTCTTTGTCCGCCAGAAGAGCGCACCCTCCCGCAAGAATCCCTGACTCTACACCTTTTCCTGCCCCCTTGCCTCCTCAGAATACTGTCCAGCCAATGAAACGGTCACCGAGTGCAGGGTCAAATATAAGCGTCCGACAAGACTCGAACGTGTCTTCGGACTCGTTCAGTCAGACATCCTCACCGTCTTATACGACAAAGACGATGGAAGCTCCCTTGCTTCCGCACCAACATGTGAATAAAAGCCTTAACGCTAAGATAGCTCGGGGTTTACTCCTGAAGGAGCAGCAGGACAGAGACTCGGGCAATGGTTCAATTACCAAGAGTATGTCCACACCGGCTTCGTTACAGACGATCGTCAGGTTCCAGAATGGAAGCAACATGTCTTTGCATCATCGGGTGAGTATCTACATTATAAATTAATTACTAACAACAATACCAGCCAACAATATAAGTTTATCATCCTGTCATTCCGTGTTTCCACGATTCCTTATCTCAAAAGAACGCCGCTTTGTAAATTGTCATTGAGTATAGAATTCGACTTGAAGAATTATACCTACCACAATAGCAATTTAAACATTAAATACTGCGGCACAGTCCGTACACAAAGACGATTAATACCATCAGTCAGTTTGTTTTTTCCACTTCACATTCCGAAAACGGTAACGAAAACGTTTGCAGAAACATTTTATAGCTGTAAATGCCGCAAAAATCCACGCGTTCAATAAAATGCCGTAAAGTAAGTAGTAACAGTATTTTCCCGCACAAGTGTATGACACATATGGCCACTGTAAAATTAAGTGTCGCTCGCAAGCGCTGCGTCGTAATTAAAATATTGCGCCGCATTAAGCGTTTGCAATGTTTACGGTAAAAGCTTTGGGTGCCCGTTGTAGTGCGAGGCATAGGAGGTAGCGATAATAGCGTATTTGAACGAATATGCTTGTGACACTTTTAAAACTACAATGTCACTATGCTGAATCTATAAAAGATTAAGATTCATATTAACAAAATGCTTTCAAGTAATCGTTTGAAGCCAATCAAAGTGCTACTCTAATAAATAAATAGAAATAAAATAAAAAAGCCTCTTTATTTTATGCAAAATTACGATTATGCTAATTTCATGATGGAACATAATTTATTGCTATATTATTTTTTACTTTTAAAAAGCTTCATTTAAAATAGTGACGTAACACTAATAATATATCCGATACTCTGTTAAATTATAATGCGTGCAATATTTCGTAATTTCCTTACTTTATAATTTAATTCTTGTTCACTGTTACGTTTCTATTTTCGTGTAATTATACAACCTCCTGTTGCCATTTTAATATAATTATATTTAGCTAGTAATATTAGACATAAAAAAAAACTTTTTTTCTTTTCAGTAAAGTTCATATTACATATAATCAATAAATAATTTATTAAAAAATATCTGTAACAATATAGCATTAAAACACATTTAAAGCATTTAAAGTAAATAATTTAAAATTTCTAAATAATTCTGTAGAAGGCCTTTACCAGTGCTACTCTATCAGAGAGTAAATATTACTTATTTTTGCTGTACTGTGAGCAAAATCCAGCGATCTATCAGAATTCAAACTTTTCCCAGTATCATTTTTCGTGATAAATTGGAAATTCCTCGGCTCCATTGTCTTCGCATCCCTGCCGCTTCTCACTTGTTTCTTGTATTTTACAATTGAGAGTGGACTGCACTTCGCCGAGTCCGTCTCGATTACACGGGAATCGTATCGAAAAGTTTTGATCTCAAGATTAGGTTTGCGATGTTGTGTGTCGAAATGAAATAGGTGCAGGTATTATATTTCTATCAGTGTTGTAGAATATTATGTTGGAAGAATTTATTTATTTATTAAAATTTTATGCACAAGTAAAAAAACTACTGTACAAAGGCAGACTTAATGGCTGAGGCATTTTCTACCAGTCAACCTTAGGGTGATGCAGAGACCAAACATGGTAGGTGCAATATGGGGATAGATAACTCGAAATGAAATTATAGTTTCCGACTTCCAAAAAGGAGGAGGTTATATGTTCGGCTGTATGTTTGTTTTTATTTTATTTTTTTTATGTTTGTTCACCCATATCTCTGTCAATTATAGACAGATTTTGAAAAAAAAAAATGTTTTTCAAAGGGTATGCTGCCGAGGTGGTCCCATTGCCACTAAATCAGAATCTGATGAGGGCATCTCTTGGAAATCGAAGGAAACCCTCGAATGTTATAGGCAAACCTATAGCGATTTGGGTATTTTTTATAGTAACTCGTGCATTTGCTTCCGAAAATCACCATTTGGTGAAGTGGAACTGATGATGGAGACTACAGATGGCCACCGGAACAAAATAATAATAAGTATTTAACGGGTTGCGAATCGATTAGGTGCTTTAATATGGTTGCTAAGCAGTTTATGCTCGTCACAACTCACAATGCATAATTATGGTGAGTGGCAGTTCTCCTGGTTCTTACCAGGAGAACTCCTCATCGGGAAAAGCAATATTTTGTAAAAGGTGATGAGCAGTTGACTTTAGGCTATTGTAACTTAGATAAATTAAAAACAAACCCACTAAAAAGTGAAAAATAAAAAACTTTTTGTAAAAAAAAATAACCGACTTGGTGGAGGGTGTTTTTTTGGAAGTCGGTTATTTTTTTTTTACAAAAAGTGTTTTATTCTTGAAATGATATCTCCTGACCTTTAATTACTGGTCCAATTTAGATGTTTTTCTCTGTGTCCAGCATTTTTTTTAACGTTCAATGATAATGTATATTCGATTACATAAGTACGAGACGAAACAACTGGACAACATAAAATTAAAATCGATTTCCAATCGTTGGAAGCTTTACAATTCTTATCGGATTTTATCAAATAAATTGAGACAAGTGATTGCGATACCGAGAGGCTCGAGCCTCTGAAGCCACTCGAGCCACTTGACGTAGAGAAATTGTTTGCTAGTAAATCAACCGTTTGTCTAGATGAAAATTCAACATTGAAATATTATTACAACTATCTTCTGCCCGTGACTTCGTTCGAGTGGAAATCGTACTCATACCACAGGTTTGCAAAGCAGTCGTCGGACCACTAAGCTATTGACTTTGTTGAAAGTTGACTAATATAGCCGTTCATAAATATGTCATGATGGACTGCTTAGCTCCATATAGGTGGGGGTGCGACAATCGTCGATAGGATCCGGCAATTAGTCCCAATTTCCCAAGGTGGCTTTGCACAAGTCCGAGGCCATACGTTTTTATGGTCCTTGGGAAGCGCCACTGTCGGGTTCCCAGATAACGGCAGGACGGCGTCGAATCAACGATGAAGTACCTGGGACTCGTCCTCGACAGCCGGTGGAACTTCGTGGAGCATTTTCGACGTTTGGCTCCCAGACTGGAGCGGGCCGGGGCTGCCTTAAAGCGGCTCCTGCCCAATCTGGGGGGTCCAAACGCCTCCTGCCGGAGGCTCCACGCGGGGGTCGTGCGGTCCATGGCCCTTTACGGGGCACCGGTGTGGGCGCGTTCTATAAGGCTGCGACCAGCCCGCTGTAAGAACGCTTCCCAAAGGGTCATGGCCATCAGGCTGGTCCGAGGATACCACACGGTCTCCCGTGAGGCGGCGGGTCTCCTTGCCGGACTGCCGCCACGGGATCTGGAGGAAAAGTACTCGCGCACATATGGGAGTGGCGCGAGGAGGCAAAACGCAGGGGCTTAACTCCGCTGCCGTGAGAAATCACGGCAGCGGAGTTAAGACGGTTCGAGGTTCATGGCGACATGGAGAGTGCGATTGTCGCAACCCAGCGCTGGGCACGCCATAATTGTGGCGATAAGCGACCTTCTTTGAGGAGTGACTAGAGAGGCACCAAGGCGTCCTCACCTACCGCCTGACGCAGGTCCTCACCGGACACGGTTGTTTCGGGAGGTTCCTGTTCAGGATAAAGCGGGAGGAAACGCCCGGGAAAACGGGAAACAAATTGGCCGATTGCATGAAATGCTAATGAAAATTTTGCCACTTAAGAATCGGACAAATATCTTTAGTAATAGAGGACTCATAATAACTAATTGATTATGTAAAGTAAGGTATAGCTATTCATCACATGGTACATGTGGTACATCACATGGTGGTTGTCTGTAAAAGATCGCTTTTAGCGATAAGACCGCCCATTGTGTCACCCTATGTAAAATTTAAACATTTATATCTGTAACTTTTATGGTGTACACAATAAAGAGTATTCTATTCTATTCTATTCTACACACGGTTACACATCAAGCTGTACATTTTCAGTATACGCTGACCTCTCATTGTACGGAAATCCTATACAATGCGAGATCAGCTTATACTGGAAATGAATAGCTTGATGTGTAGCCGTGTGTACCTAGTGAAATTAAACTTTTAACGTCAGCACACAAGTTTGCAACCATTGACTGCAAAGACGAACTCTCCTAATGAAATCTCGATAACATCCTCTCTACAAGCAAAAACTTCTTTCATCCTCTTTAATAAAATCTTAAAGTCCGTCACATACGTACGTATCTGTGTGAAGGGGTGTACGCTAGGGTGATTCAATCTTGTATCTTTTAACCTCCTTGTCGCGGTACGCGGGATAGATGCTCTGACACCTATCAATTATAACCACCAAATATTATTTTAAAATAATAATTAGAAGTACTGCCCCAAATGCAATACAGTTTTCGAAAATCGAGGAATATTGCTATACAAACAAAATAGGTTTATTTTTACTACGTTAACATAGTCAAATATTTAGATTTTTGAAAAAATTTCACTATTCCAACAAATTTGATCAACCTTTTTTATACCAATGCAATATTTGGAATGATTTTAGTACCTACGCACATTTTTATTTGGTAAAATTTTTACTCGGCAGAATATTACCAATTATTATGTAATTACGGCATTTGGTCTTTAATCAAATGATATATTACAGCCAACAATCTTTAGACATTAAATATTTAGTCGGCTTATATTATCGTGTATTATATTTATTAAAATTATAGTTCTAGTTTTAATTATTTAAAAAATAATAAAACATTTAACCATTAACCACCTCAACCATTTAGACGATTCTTAAATCTTTTATACCTACTTGTGGCACTACTTACTCTCGCTTAAAATATCACAATACAGTCTTATCAACTTTTAATTTTCTCCTCCTAGAGCATCATTTCCGCACCCCGCCACAAACATATTTCAAGAAAATAAAAAGCGATCCATCCTAGTGTGCGCCGGCCCCTACATATAGTAGGGAGGAGTGTACAAGCCCCGCCACATATTACTGTTTACATGAGTCAAGATTGCGTCCCGTCCTACGTATAACTCGGGGGAGTAATCTGTATTGTATTGCGAAAGAGTTTTGTGTTGTTGGTTCATCGTCTCTTATAGTCTTACCTAAAGAGAAAAATAAGTTTATTTGTCTCAGAAACATGTGCATACAAAAAGATAATTTAATCGAGTAGGTAACAATAACAGAAAAATAAAACAAACTTAATCTACATAATAATCACGAGCACAATACAGAAATAGTCGGCAGCTGCTGGCACGTCATGACTGTGATAAGAAGGCTTCTCTGTATCTTTTAGAGAGCTTGTAATTATTTTTGTGCTAAAATAAAATTTGTCCCAATGTGGGAAAATATAGGGTGGTTATGATACACATAAATAATCAGCCTTTATCATTTTGTATGTAGTCAAATAAAGAAATACTACTAAGAGATAAAAATACCTTAAGATAAACTCTACTAGGTATCTCTTCAAACAGTTTAAACCGTCAGAATTAACATCCAACAATCCTCGATATCTACCGCTTGATCAGATGCATAATTATTGCATATGACCTAACGGGTGCAGGTCAGCCCAGAACGTGGTTGTCATGCCAATATTCCATCTTGCACGTACATTGGGGCGGGTGCCTAAAGCTACATCGCATCTAATAGGTGTTTACACCTAGATATATGCCAGGATTTACACATCTCTGAATATTGATGAACTTATATTGAAATAACATACTATTTGCATCGGTGTCCACGCTTTTGTTGATAATGTAGTGCCATTTAACAATACCTATTTTCATTATTTTGATCAGTAAATAATACAATACTTATTTTGCATATACATAGTTTCATTAAACATTACCTGCTTTACTTATTTTGAATACAATGTAGTACAATAAAATCGCAAGGGTCTTATTTATTAAAACTTTACCCCATAAGTTAAAACAACATAACATAACATCACGGCTGTAATCCCCAAAGGGACCTATCCCTTGAGGTGTACCTATAGTACACCCACATTTCGTCAGTTATGTTTAAGTCCCATGTAATAGGGGGCGAGCCTATTGCCATCAACCCGGGTACAAATCCAGACTCCGGGCTGCTACTGAGAAATTCTTAATGGAAAATCCCAGTAAACACAACATTGTAATAAAACCTAAATAAACTATTCAAAGTTCCACTTAAATACATACCTACCGAATAATAACAACCACCACTGAATAATATGACAATACAAATAGTGTGACATGATTTAATAATTGAAATCGACATCTGTAGGTATATTATTTTTATTTAGTTTATTTGATTGTTATGTGATGATGAGACATGATGTATTCATCTGACAATTTTTATTTTTATTTATAAACCGACTTTTGCAGTGTTCTGAATTTATATTGTATTATTCTTTTTGTTTGATTTTTTTTTTGTAAAATAACTTTGTAATGTTATTTTATTAATTATTTAAATATATAGCCAATAATAAAAATATATGCACACTTTATTAGGTACAGTGTACTTTATATTTTTATTTTATTTGTAACATTTGTTTATGCATGTACCTGTATTAATAATAATAATATATCGTTTCGTTTTTTTTTCGTTAAAAGCAAATAAATAATTTGATTTGATTTGATTTTACCTTAATTCCCTTATCAAAATCTGAAAAAATGGAGTTATTTCAAATGTAGGCATCCTGAGTAGAGATTACGTAACAATAATATCTCAGTAGAGTTCACAAAGCCAGCGTTCCGTATTGAATATGAAACAATCGCGAGTACGCGCTGCCGCCGGAGCCCTGGCGCCCATTCATGTCACTACTGCAACTCAGGATAAACCCTTTTTGGTAAAATGACTACCAAGCCATGAATAAACGCTGTTAGTTTCATGAGAAAATAGTCGCGTTGTTTAAAGTTTGTATGGATAACCTAAATAGGTTGCCTGCGTGTTTCACAAGGTTCAGGGACAATCTAGTTTAATTCTCTAGTTAACTTCGACAATTTGTCTCTATTTCATCTAGCTCGTTGACTAAGCACCTATTTGTCTTTTACTATGAATCGTTTTGTGGGCAGTTGAAGTAATAGTTAAGCGTTGCGGTCATGAGGAACACAAAGTTTTGAAAGTGCAAATCCACTCAAAATCTGATACTTTTCTCTGCATAGCTACCCACGAAGGCGGTGTTCCGGCAAGTCTTGTGCAACACATCGATCAGCTGCTAGGCTGATCGATGTGTTGCATCACCCCGTTTTAGGACCAAACCTAATACGGGCTGATAGATCACAAAAGGAGCTTCCAAAGCATTTTTTTTATAGAAAGTTAGTTATAAGCACCACTAGTTCTCCAAGCCAACCGGCTTACCTCGCAGTGTTTGCTGTCATGTACACCTTCCGGGAATCGAACAATGGTGTCAGTTGTGGAAGATTATAATTATAACTTACATAAATATAATTATAAAATGTTATTTTGTTTGTAATTTTAGTTTTTATTTACGAGAACAACGGCCAGTGAATTATGTTCATAGTGATATTTAAAGTTGTGCAGTATGTACAAGTACCTACATATTATGTATGTATAAGTACATTTATTTTCAATACAATTCTCAATTCTTATAATGCACTTGTACAGTCTGCGTCACTTTGTGCTAACCCCTCAAATTTAAAAATATTACTCTGCTACAACCAATGATGTATAAAACTATAGATACGTTGTCCGCACTGTAAAATGGCAACATGAAATGAAGCCAATTGGCCACATTGCGCTCAGTCACTCACTAACCTGTCGCGCGACGCTATGTTTGTTTTTAATTTATATCGTGTGTGAAAACCTGTGCAAAACATAAAGAAAACATGCCGTCGTGTGTTTTCAGAGGATGTACAAATTATACCCCAAAAGTTAAAGACAAAAATGTGTCATTTCACGCGTAAGTTTACAAAACTACATTATTTAATTTTATTTTGTACGACGCTGCGTCTAATGGCGGCCGGCGCATGAAGCCGGCACGTGACGTTATTATCCTGTGACGTAACTGAAGATGTTTATTTATCTCCCTCTAGCAACAGGCATCCCGCCGTACGGTGTCATATTTTCTTTCCCTTTCTTTACGCGTATAAGTAGGTAGTTATCTAGTATTTTCGCCGTTTTTAAGCGCCGAGATGTTGGTTGATAACGTGTCTATATATAATACGTCATTGGCTACAACATTGAATTCCTTACGAATAATCTAAAGAATACTTCAAAAAGAGTTCATTGTTTCGTCTTGGATTTGAACCATCGCATCACCGAACGTCGTCAAACTCATACCCGGCAGTTTAACAAACTAGCCAGCGAGCCCTTATGATTTGTGATGAAATTGTTATCTAGTACCGTCCGAGTCACTTTATCTTTAGGTCTATCTAATCGAAATTATGGTATAATTTGAGGGTATCCATTGTACGTTTCTTTAAAAGATTAATCCATACCCTCAAGTTATAACTACAACGTTTAATGTATACGTTCACCTAAAACGAAGAAGAGTAAACGACTACGATTTACCCATTATTATGTAAAATTATTTCATTCATTAATTTCAAATACTCCTGCCACTGACTGCGTAATATCTGTGTACCTATATATAACTTTTTCAACACATTTGCTCAAAAAATGCATTGACGAAGCCTGTATACATTTTTCGAAAGTTAAAAATTACGCACCATACAACGGAACGGCCGGTAAAATAGGTACTCTCACCTAAGTACATGTTTTACCGCCGCCTACGTTGTAAAGCGCCGTACGTATCCTTTACGGTTTTTTTTTATTACCATAAAATTTAACTATGAATTCCACCAAGGATTTTCAAATTACGAGAGTAAATAAGCTGAATGATCGAACCTCCTTGAAGGCGCTTTTGCTCAATACGTTTATCTCACTTTATTATTAAACAGGAAATGAGACGAAAGATGTAGTAGGTACTAATTTTCACCATGTGCATGTGGCGCCATTTGCAAATTCGCGCCATTTTCATATTAGAAATGTTAAAGATTGTTGCGACTTTCCGACTAATATTTACAAAATAATAATATGGGTTCAAGCGAGGAATCCGATATTAATATGGAATCTACTGCACCTGATATCTTGAATGAGCCGCCAAAATCGTGAGTGCTATTTAATGATGTACAATAATTTTATATCATAGAAGACTCGAAGAAATACTCAATCATTCTCTTAAAATGTTTTGATGGCTGATTTTATTACCTAGTGTACTGTTTTCTCGCAACTGTGTTGAAAAACGTTGTATGACACACGCTTGGAAATTGGTATTTACAAACTCGTGACTATGGTAAAGCCCTCGACTTCGTCTCGGGCTTACATTCGTCTACACGTTTGTAAAAACCAACTTACCGCACTAATATCATAAATAACTATAAATTGTAATAACTTTTAAGCAAGTGGACCGATTTTAATGAAATAAATACTAAAATAAATATTACCTCAAGATACGGACTCTGGCTATATTTCCAATTCCTTAAATCTCTTAAAAAGAAGTACACAAAAATTGCAATCATTATTTAAATTTTAAAATCATCCCCTATTTTACCCTCTTGGGGGATGATTTTACAAAAATACTGAAACAGTATTCTTTTTTTTATTTCTTACCAAAAGCATAAAGATGAATGTTCATAACGCTAACTTAAGAAATGCTAAGTTCCTCATACAATGTTTCATCCCCTTTAGGATTATTTTTGATACAAAAAGTAACCTATGTCCTTTCCCAGGATGCCATCTATCTCCGCCGAATTTTATCGAAATCCGTTGAGTGGTTTATGCGTGAAAAGATAACATACAGACAGACGGACAGACAGACAGACAGACTTACTTTACTTACTTTCGAATTTATAATATTAGTATGGACTTATGGATAGATGCATTGGATGGAGGTGAAAGTTAGAAATAACTGTTGATTTTTGCTGCTCTGATGTTTTAGTATAGGAAAAAATAAAACATTCCTTTGCTTCGAACAGGAGAGATGAATAGTAAAAACTGTCAGATTTTTACATCAAATTCATTGGAAGAACACGCGGTCGTGAATAAACACACAATCGCCAACGAATGTCGATCAGGACCGTGGGGCTGAATTAATTGAGTTACTATCAAACCAGCTCACTGTAAGCCTGCAGGAACCCGGTGCGGGAAACTGCATGAAATGTGTCGTTAGGTAATTGGAATTTGGGACGATAGTTTTCGTATCTAGTCCATGAATAAACTGGAACATTTGTATTATGTTACTTATATTCATTACTAGCTGCGCCCCGTGGTTTCACCCGCGTAAGTCTCGATCCCGTAGGAAAGCCACCCTTAACACTTAGGGGTATAAAAAATTAGTTATAAACCTATACTCATACCTACTTAATACACATAAATACTAAAACAGTGACACAAGCATTTTATATAATAGATGTTACTTTTAAGAATTTTATTGTGACCTATTAAATAATTATCAAATCTTTTATTTGGTACGGTAGGTACTATGCCTGGGGTTATTTGCTTGCTCTTTGTCATGGGATCCTGCAGTGAAACTTGGGTTTAGAAATGGAATGGACTGTGTAAACCCTGAAGAAAATGAATTAAAATCATTTTATTTCGGCTCATAATAAAGATCCATTTATTGTTAGTAACATGCTTGCACTTAAAATGCTATAGTAAACGAAATGGAATTTAACTTTTGCAAAGACCGCCTAACAATTAGACACAAAAAGTTGATCAGTGCAGGGCTTTAAAGACCGGTAAAATTTCATAACGTTACGTTCATTTGACAGAGTTAACGGTATTATTAAAATAACGGTAATAGATTTAACGTTATTTATGCCACATTTAACCGTTAATTTATATTATCTTTACTTGTATTTTAACGTAAATTTTATCGTTACTTGTATTTTAACGGTAATTTTATCGTTACTTTTTAACGGGTAAGGTGGAAGTAGCGTTGCCCGAGGCGCGCGGTATGCCGCCCGTTGTCGCGCCGCGCTGATGTCCATGCCGTGCCGATCCCAACTTTATCTAATTCTTTCACGTGAGAAGTGCTGGTAGTATAGTGAGCTGATTTGGTCAATGATAAGACAAGTGTGATAGCTGATAATTGGTTCAATATCAGGATGAGCCGCCCTGTAACTCTACAGTGTACTTTTGCACCCAAAAATCAAACATGTTCATTTTATTCTCATAATCTAAAGAATTATTCAATCTTGGAGGCGTCTCGAAAAAACCAACTCACTATGGCACGGACGGCGGCACAGCCGGCGCGCGGCTGAACGGCAAGAATATGTATGTAATGTATTTAAAAGTGATCCAATGCTAAGCGAGCGCACAAAACGGCAACGTAGCTAAATTAACGGTAAAATTAACGTTACTTTAGTATTTTGTGTTACTGTTAATTAACGTTATATTACTGATATTGTTATCAAGTAACGTTATTTTTTTTAACGTTAATGAGGTATCATTTCGAAATTAACGTTACTTAACGGTTATTATTTCATTATTTATTAACGTTAACAAGCCCTGGATTAGTCTACGCATAAATTGCCTAATAGCGGAGGAAGTATCTGCCTTCAGGATGCTATTGGGACTGCCTCGTATTCTACTTATAAATGGCGTAGTTAAATGTTTACTCTTTAAATACATGTTGAATACCAATGCAACCCTGATATGTTTGCTAATTCCCACCAGATGCTTCGCGACATGCGCGGTGCTAGTACAGACGCCAACCCCCACAAGTTCAGACTGATGCAGCTCGCACTCAACGCCGTGGCGCTGCTCGCCATCACAGGAGCGCTGTTCGCGTACTTCAGAGCTAACCCAGCAGTGCAGGTGAGCACGCACATTATAATAATCATCATCATCATCTCTTGCCCTGGTCCCGTACCTTATTTGGCTTTGGTTTATTTGGCGTAACATGTCTTCCATACCTACTTCTCGATTAGTCATCATCTCGGTAGTCACACATTACAATATCAGCCTATAACGTTCCCACGACTGGGACCAGAAGGACTACTCCGAATTATCGGCCTAATGTTCGGCCGTTTTATAACTTCCATAGTTTCCTTTTTTGACTTTGAATCCTTACCCAACTTAAAGTCACATTTTTTAATTTGCCTTATCCTTTGACTGTCGTTTTTTTTCGCCGTAGTCAGCCATAGTTAGCCGTAGTCAAGCAACGGCCGAACATTCGGCCGATACTTCGGATTTATGTTCGGAGTAGACCCCGAGGCGTCCTGGCCGTCAGAGGCGACCGTGATCACGCTTTATTGTTGCGAAACTGCTTGAGGAATAAAAAACTTGATGCAAAGTTTTTATTGCAATTACTATTTTATCATAGAAACTTAGCTGATTTGATTATTAAAAACAAATACACAAAGCTGCATAAAAAGGTTATATAGTTAGGTCCTGTTTATAATAAATCCCACCAATTTACTACCGTGGGTGGTGTAACTGGCTTCTTGAAACGTCGCACCAATAATAACTTTATAAGAACAAGCACTCTAAAACTAATGTCCACGCGTGCTCCGCCCCATGGGGCGGAGCACGCGTGGACATTAGGGAGTGGAGTGGCGTAGGAGCATGCTCCTACGCCACTCCGTTAAGGCTTCTACATACCAGCGCGACTTGTCGCGCGACGCGACACGGCACAAAGGCCCCGCGTGTCGCGGGACGAGCGGTGCCTTTGTGTCGCGTCGCGTCGCGCGACAAGTCGCCCCGGTATGTAATAGCCTTTATGTGCTAAACGGTAACATATCAGTAATAAAGTTGAATACCGCGTGCGCTCTTTGATCGTGTGCACGAAACTAAATAGCGTAAGTCTCAATTCTTATTTCGTTTATAACTAAAGTAATAAAATTAATCTAGAGAAACAATATCTGGTGGCTGGATAATAAACTATATATTCTTGCCGTGAATATTTAGTTTAGACATAAAAGCCGAACAATCTTGTTATTTTCAATTATTTAAAATAAAGACATATTTCTTCGAATAAAAAAATTTATCGAGTGAAAATAATATTACAATTACGTAACTGTCTTGTACATGGAAAGAAAAGATCCAATATATCATAATATGCTAAAGTGACTGTTACAGAATATTACTGCAAATTAACATAAAAATAGGGATCCTGGTATTTTCATATCAGTACAGATTGGTAAAACGTAACATGAAGTGTAACACGTTGCATTGAAACAAGTTCGCCTACTTGTTGTGTAACATTTCATCTCATTTGTGTTACATGTCATGTTACGCTTCACCAATCTGTACCCGACAATATAGCCCACAGCTTTGTGTAGTAGCACAATGCGTAAATTCTTGGAAATTAGGATCACTGCGACAAAACGAAATTTTTGCTTTTATTTGCACTGGCTTCAACTGGCTCAAACAAATTACGTTGAAATATTTTTCACACCCTTCAGATAAATCGCGCAATTTCTCACTGTGTAAAAATCAACAAAACGAAGCAACTCAATTACTGAACTACTTGCATACAGCTGAAAGCCATTCTGCCCACAAAAACTTTGAAAAAAAAGGCAAAGCTTTGCTAACAACACAATTATTGTGCTCGTTGCTCAAAGTCGGTGCTCAGGCTTTGGGCAACAATTCCGTCTTACCTGTCCGTCTTTGTCTGTTTTGTGAGAGTTACAACAATGGGCACATTGTGAAGGACGCGTTGTTGTGGATAGGCATATTGTTTTTTGGGCTCCAGAAATTTGGTAAAGGACCGGTCGTGAACGTTTGAAAGCTGTTTTGCGAAAAATGAAAGCACTGAAGTACCTAACTTGTTACGTTAATTATAAATTAATATAGCATTGCGTTTCCAAAACCCTCTTCAGATAGGTCCTCTACACGACCACTCTTAACCTATATTTTATAATAATTACATACACTTTATAGTTACTAAAATACCAGATAATTATGTCAAAAACTTCATAATGCTGTACTTCACAAATAATAGTAACCCTAGCTCCTTGTCCGCAGTACGTGTCACAAGTAGTGAACCGGTCGACGGTGGTGACGTGGCCGGCGCCCACAGACCCGCCCGGAGCCGGGAACCCAGCGCCAGGAGTGTGTCTGCCCGTCATCGTCAGCTTCTGTCAGCAGCACAGGATACCTTACAACTTCACTGTGTTCCCCAACTACATCGGCCATTTTGGGCAGAGGGACGCACAGCAGGTTAGTTAGTACCTACCTGCTGACATTGATTTAAACCTGGACAAAATGGACAAAAATACTTTTTGTCCAGATTTAAATCAATGTCACTGTCATTATTGGGTCTGGCTTCGTCTTAAGCATCTAATTTGATAACACAACTGTCAACGAGTTCAACTATTTAGGATCAGATCATAACCTAAACAGTGACACTGAAATGGTTTTAAACTTTCAAATTAGCTTCATGAACATAGGAAACATACCTACACATAAACTTATACTGGATTTCTTTATCATTAGCTGTTCAATTTGGAGTTCCTACAGACAAAATTCCATAAAAAGCCTTCCATGTAATATCTATTTTTCTAACTACCAATTCATTGAAGGCAAAACAATAATCAAAGCCTCATTATTTAGTCAATCAAACATATTAACTAAGTTTAATTTACCTACCTACTGTATCTAAGGGATTCCCCGAAAGGACATTGCCCGACGCCCATACATTGTTCGCCCTGGAACCAAGAGCATCACAAAATGATGTGTTGTATTATCGATCGTTAGTAAATTCCTGTATGATGTTTTTTTTATAGCGGACTAGCTTCAGAATAGATATATCTCAAAAAAAGTACCTGATTTTGAGGTTATAATTGAACCACGAATATTATGGTTTTTCATAACTCCGTGAATTTTTAGGAAACAGAAAAACAATAAGCTAATGCATTTAGCTATTTTTAGCTATTTATACTTATCTAGATAATTAGACTAATCTAAAGCCTAATTGCGTTAAAAAAAAAGCGTATGTAAGTGCAACATAAAAATGCATAGAATCTAATTAACATACCTACTTTCTTACCATGCATTGGTTTTGGAATGAGGTAAAATGTTTGTGTATTAATGTAAAAATTGAAATGTACTTATACGTACTTATATAATGGCAAGATAGCAGATATTTTTAGCATGTAAATAGGTACAGTACGGTAACGTAGCTAGTACCTAAATGTATCAGGATTTAGGCTGGTTTCAGTCACTTTGATAGACGCGCCATCGAACAACAATCAAAAAACAGCGCTCGCTTGAACGGTGTGACTATAAAACGCGACTACTACTACATTTGTACGGCGCTGTTCAAACGCGTGACTATGAATCTAGCCTTACCACTATGGTACTCTATGGTATGGTAGTTATTTTTAAACCTAGATTAACTTATTATGTTGGAATAAGAAATAAAACACAGATTTTAAATTCATGTTTATTGTTCTTCTTCTAAATTGGCAATTAAAATATTGTCTAGAAACTGTGCAGGGGGGTCGATATTATTTTGATGTCTCGCAAAGCTCAAATACCAAATAATGGTCATAACATGGGCGCAGCAACCGATGGTTCTGCGCCCAACGATGCAATTACAACAATATTGCACGATTGCTTGTCGACCTATTTGTGATGCATCTATTAAAATATAAACAAAATATGTTTTATTGCTGATATGACGGCTGTGAATTTTGCCTCGTAATAACCATATGGTTTCTGAATTAATTGGTTCTAATTCATCAATCAAATCCTGATCGACCTCTCTGCACACTTCAATAATATACGAACCATCGTGTCTGATATGTTCACCGTAGTATGAACGGGCTTGTTTAATTTGATAAACACCTAATGGTATTAAAATCATGTCATTAAAATCCATTTGTGGAAAATCTAAAACATTTTCATTATTGACAGTAATACTTTCAAACTGGGCCCGTCTTCTATTTAAATTATTTCGTTCTACAAAATCAGCCAATGAATTAGTCATAAACATTCTTTCCTGTATTATGGAGATAATTACCCTCGCATCCTCTCTGTCTTCTAGAACCGGGTGAAACTTGTTTATTAATGCTGCTGCCACCTTAAAATCTTGCATCAAATGATTAGATGCTCTATTAAAATATTCTTGGCGCAGCAGCTTAAAATCTCGCTTAAAGCGTCCATTTACCACTTCTACTACCCATCGACATAGAGTCACTTTACGGGATTCGTTTGCATTTTCTGTGCTCAATTGATGTTCACCTGGTTCTATTGAGAGAGGATAATGAACCGAATAGTTCAAACTCTGTAAGAGGGAAATACTGTCACGAAAACCTCTGTCTAAAATCATTACATCACCTCCTCTAAAATATTGTCGCATAGGTTTTGAAGAATCACAAAATTCATCTTTTAAAATGTCAGCATCTGATTTTGTGGCTGCATAAGGGCCCAGTACATCAATTATGTAGCCATCACAACATACTACTATGAACGGTTTGACAAGGTTCCTATATTTATGAAGGGAATATGTTTTCTTTTGATATGCATAATTGCTACTCTTCTGAACATAAATATATTTTCCATCTATTATAATAATTGCCTTTCTATCCTCCACATTAGTCCCAGGGTTTCCAAACAAAGACTCGGGAATATAAAGGTTTCTTGCTGCAACTTCTTCTCTACTTATATGTTGTAACCCTAAATGTGCTGGCACAAAGCATTCCACCATAACCTCTCGTGCTTTAGCAACAAGTCTTGATAGAGTACTTCTTCCAATTTTTAATAATGAAGAGATTCTTTCATCTGAATCTCCTGTTCTGAGCTTCATTAAATAAGCGCCAAGTGATGTAGCACGTTTATAAAAATCAGGGAGTTCTGCTTCGAGTTCTCTGAATTGCTCTTTCGTGCGTCCCAGCCAATACCACACTAGATGATCATCCATTTGCTCAATATTATCAAAATCTAAAGTATTGTTATCATTTTTCAATAACTCACAAAAGTCTTCTATGTGAGCTGCCGTGAAACTTCGGTTAACATTTTCAACATCGAAGTTCTGACCATGACTGCCTTGCCAAATGCAATTCACATATACGACAATCTCGTGGTATATAGTAGTTATGATCACTAAAGAGCCTCGCCCTTAATGCAAAAGGAACTACTCGCTGTGAGGTACTATTACATAGCAGAAATACACATCTGTTATGTGTATCAGATGCTCTAGAGTAATTTGGCAAGACTATTCTTTCAGTATGCTGTGAAACTGCATTGACTCCTGACACAGGTAAGATATCATTGACAGCTGTGGTGTTTGCTCTTTGAAAGCATCTATTACAAAGTAAATCTGATGGAAGAACCTAGAAAAAAAAATGTTGGTTACACATGGCATAAATGTATAGTACAATAAATTAAAAATGTTCCATTTAAAAAAAACATGTAAAAATATAAAAAGATTGTAGCCCACCGGTATCGGGAACAGAGTCCAAGCTACCGGTGGTGTTATGAATTTCTTGCAATAGTTAACCAATAAAAAAAATCATTCACCTCTCTCGGTTGAACCTAATTTCGCACAACATCTAAAATATGGCTGTTACTTTCTGCTTGCACAGAGTGACTTTGGATTCGTGCCACTGAACAACCACATACCACACAAATATGTTCATGACCAACCATTGGTACATCCTGCAAATCTTGTGATGTTGTGGTATCTCTATTAACAAATAATGTGTGACAGGCATCACATATGTAGTCATTTGCAGTCACCTGTAATAAAAAACATGTTATAATTTGTTATTTTATACCTTCCCTTCTATACAGAGTTATTATAAATGTAAATAGTTTCCAATGGTAGAAAAAGCTTACAACACGAGTGGGTCGTTGCTGTATTTGCACAAGAATGGCATCATTATGAAGAATATGTCGTCTCTGTCTATTGAAATGAATACCACAATTGGCACATCTCGATTGATTGCTTGTTGTTGGAGTATCCCTTGATGAAGATGGTGTTGAATAATGCCTCGCAGCACGATCACATTTTTGCCAACAAGGATGACAAATATAATGTGATCCACGTATCTAAAAAAAATTGCAAATCAGATATCAATGGCACCCACTGCAAATGCATTGTTAAATAATTATGACTTAGTAATATTTTTTTTTAAATATTGTACCTCCAATGGCATAAGTCTTTCTGTGATGATATTTCTGATATTCACATTATGTTGAGTGTCAGTTCTCAGAGCAATCAGTTGATGTGAACGTGTACGAGGTGCCATCATTCTATTGCAGAGTGGACAATTTCTACCAACATTTGTTACTGAAGTGTTTGTCGCCTCTTGAGCTCTTGTCCAACATGTTGTGCATATGAGATCATGAGCTTGAACCTAAAAAACAAACATAGTTCACTTGATTTGATAAGGCGACCTAGCAGATTGTTTCCTATTATTATTTATATTATTTATGAAAATACTCAAATACATTTTTCTTTTTTTTTTCGAGAAGAAGATAATTGCAAACATCATAAAGAAACTTATTTATAATATGTAGGTAATACAAGTCTGAGAGAACGCAAACAGAATCATTTACATCACGGGTCCCGAGATATGCAGACAAAGTAGAAATATAATTACCAAGAGAGGTGCAGTCCATTGTTGTACACAGTGACGAATCTGTTCATTTTCCAACAACATGGAACCACTAGCAGAGCCGCAATTTATACAAAATACACTGTCCATTGCGAATGCGTAAGTCCGTTTGTGAGTGCCAGGTTATCGTTTGAGCGGTACACAGTTCCGAAAATCACAGCCAGGTAAGTCGTTCGTAAAAGCAATCAGTCCGTTAAAATAGCCAAGTCGTATTTTAATAAATATTTATAGTCCCGAAAGTCACCATAATACACCGATACAATTACGAAGAGCGAGCGACGCCAATGTAATTGACAGTGAGAGACAGAGACTGACAACTTGACATGCAAGTGACAACCAGGGATGTAAAAAATAATCGATTTTTATATTAATCGATATTTTTGTCTTATGATCCATTTTCACAAATCGATTTATTTTAAAGAGAGAATAATCGATTATTTAGTCATCGATTTTTCCCCTCCAAGTCACATCCCTAGTGGCAACTGACCACTTAGTGACGTTAAAAATAGGAGTGCCAAAACGATATTTCCTAAGATTTACTATGGCCATACGTTACCTCAATTAGAGGTATATTATGTAATACCACCTAAAGAAGTTTTGAATTTGCCGCGTTTTCTCAGGTCACGCTTTTATTTGCCAGACTCTAGTAGGTTTTTAAATTATACTGAATAATTATAATGGGATAGTGATTGAATGTTTTTATTGAAGCTTTTATTTGCACTGTAATTGAAATAAATTCAAAATGTGATAAGATTTAAAAAAATGTAACAGTAAAAAAAAAAAAATGTTGATTACAGTCAATTGGGCATCCTTAATCATCTTCGACACGTCAATGACACATGTCTTATCGTTTGGCAAAGATGGCGGCGATTAATGATAGTAGTCGCATAAAATACTTTTAATGTTAATTTTGGCATGCAGCTAGTCCATGTTATAAAAGTATTTGCAACTAATTTAAGAAAATAGACAGTTAATTATCGTGTATGTCCGATACTTAAAGTGCACAGGGCGATTTATGACATTGTCCTTTGGTTGTTTGCTTAACGACCTAGTTAGCCACATTGTGAGGTCTCTAACGAACTTAGAGACCTCACAATATATTGATAGGCGATCCCCTGGAATTGTTTTTAAGTCAAATACAACAAGTCAAACGCTTCGATACGTCAAGTTTCAAATTGGATGAGTTTCGTTTGCTAGTCATATTACACAAATTGCCGTACGAACAAACAGAGCCGGGAAATTGAGTTTGCTGAGTGATAAGACTGATAAGTGATTCTCGGTTTGTAAATATTCTGTTTTTAATTATTGGAGACAAGGTCTCGTCGGTAAATTTGTTAGTTTGTTTATTTGTTGCTAAAATTGTTTGTTGATGGATTACGAAACAAAAGCCTATGTTTCGGTATACATAAATTACAATTTCCAATGTAGATACTGCTAAAAGGAATTTAAATCCATTTGAAACCAAAACCTAAGTAGGTATTATCTTGTAAAACAATAAAATCAGTCTGTAGTTTTGAGTAAAACCACATTAAGCAGTGAGTTTTAACAAATATTTTACACTCATTTATAAATTAGGCTTCCGGGAAGAAAGCAATGCTCAATCACGAGGGTTCCAAGCAGTACGATGGTCTAAAGACGTTGCCCGGCTATTTCTGGGCATTACTGGGCAATGTGTTTAATTGCCCGGATCCAAGGTCAATCGCTAAAATGCCATTAACAGGCTTTAACAGACACTTGGCGGTCCCGGGGTCGTCAATTAGCCGACCTATGATGTTTTCAAGTGTTTTGGTGGGATTTAAAATTTTTGTTGAGTTACGAAACTCGCTGCATAAAGTAGGTAGGTACCGACCTGATGTTTATTGCATAGGTACCTATAAAACACTTTTCAGAGAGACTTTCCTTTCCGACATAACCTTTTCCAACCAAGAGAAATGATGAAGTGGATCCCCACATTATTACTTTTCAATCTCACTACACAAATCCAAACATTCCCGTCATAACGTATTGTATCAGATAACACAATATTTGTTCTTCCCGACATTTACTCCCACAACAAAATGTATCTAAGTCTATGCAGCGAATTTTCTTCAAAATCCTCTTAGCGAAAATTAATTGATCGAAAACCTACTAGGCGCAGATCAAAGGGCTTATGGGGCAATTAATTTGTGTACTCGTCGCTCGCCGGCCGCTAATCTCTGCGCCAAGTGTAAGGGCACGACTCCGCGGAGGCTGTAATTATACCATACGAATATTAGGATATTTTTAAAGAGATTTTGCGGTAATTAGTTTTTATTGTGTTAGTGATAATTATTAGAAGTTGTAATTCTCCTTGCACGTGCATGTTTGGGATTTCTCAAGGTGTAAGACAGCGTTCTACAGCGTTTAACACCATTCTGTAGGTATCTATTATCTTCAAAATATTGACAGAAACAGAGCGATGTTTTAAATATGTTTAGCGGGAATAGTATTTAGCTATTTGTAGTACAATCGGGCCTAAATCTTGCAGACACCGTCATACCGATGTTAAAAAACGATCAATGTCTTATTTAATTACATAAACCACATTTATCGGGTTTACATTACCTCAAACAAAGAATGATACGCGAACATTTTCATTCACAGTATATTAACCACAGCGCCGACCACAACAGCGAATGATGCGGCGACATCAATAACCATTAGCTGAACCCTTTCGCGCGAATCAATCATTGTCGCGGAAACAATGCGCGCCCGACAACTAAAATATCTGCGTCAGATTCTAAAGCGCGTTTTTAACAAGCAATGTTTATTAAAACGTGGCATTGCGTCGTCCTTTGTCTGCGCGGTACAGTTTGCTTATTGCGGGCGCATTTAATAAATAGGTCTTTTCTAATCCAGAAAAGTAGTAGAGAGGAATGGAGCCAGCGATAAACTTTATTTATTTATTTATTTAACAGTTTATGTACACACATATATACAGACAAGAAAAAAGGAACAGAAAAATACGTACAACGGTGATGCTTATTTCTAAAGAAATCTCTTCCAGCATACCTGCGACAAGGAAAGTAGACGAAGAGATGTAGACAACGTGTGTAAGATTAAAAGAGAAAACATAATACATAAAATCAAAATAAAAAACTTACAAATATTATTACTATACTAATCACTAATTTAAAAATAAACACACAATAAGAGAATATAAATATCACTAAAATATATATAAGTATAAAATAATAAATACATAATATGCAACTATGACGAAGTGAAAAGATAGTGTTCTTTCACTCTTCTTTTAAAAACTGCAACGGTTTGGCAGTCCCTAATTTATATTATTATGTAAACCTCGGCCCATACCAAGACCCCTCCATGCCTCAGAAAGCACGTTAGCCGTTGGTCTTGGCATTCGTGGATCTTTGACAGTCGTTACGGGTCGTCAGAAGCCCGAAAGTCTGACAACCAGTCTTACCAAGGCGTATCCTATTACCCAGTAACTGGGTGGTGGAGGTCAGATAGGTAGTAGCTCCATCTAAAATACTGGTATTCAGCTGCATCCGGTTACTGGGACTGGGAGCCGACCCCGACATTGTTGAGAAAAGTCTTGATATCTGATGATGATGTCAACCTCGGCAGAGAAGGTAAACCGTGGGACATGGAGCATGTTGTTGCAATAATTTGCTTGTGCTCGAAGGAGGTGTGTAAACTTTTTGCAAACCACCTTCGCACATAAGTAAATTCCTATTATTTTTAGGACATAATAAATTACCTTTATAGTATAGTCGTGCTGGGCTCCAAGTCTGCTATTTTTATAAATTCAATCATTCCAACACGATCCCATTGTCATTTTGCTAAAAGTTCGTAATCTGCTAAATTCATAATGATGGAGCATTGGTCGGTCAATGTTCTCGTAATTGAATTGTGTTATTATAATGGCATTGTCGTATTGCCATTATTATAAAACCCATTAGTAGAAATGTCATTCATTTGTCATTATGTACGAGATTACCAATAAATGCAATTTCTTTCAATGTAGTGTCAGTGGCCGACCATTGGAAAGTCATAATGACGCCATTATAATAGTAGATTACCAAACTTGTCAAAATCAACAATTATGAAATCAATGATCGACCATTCTGACACTATTGTAATAGCAGACTTGAGGCCCTGGTCGTGCTACACGAGTAGCAGACAATTGAGGGTTCATTTTTTGTAGGCGGTGTATCGTACCTAATACCTATAGAGGTATGAACCCATGGTATGGGTATGGTGATGGTACCTACTATTCTTAAAGCTTTAAGTTTGCACGCCTACAAATAGATTACATAACTATTTTTACCTGAACTTTATGAAACAATACCTACCATAGTGGATGCAAGATGAACTCCGGATACACTTATTTACACCGTTGCTATAGTCCGCGTTTATGCAGATTTAAACAAATTCAAAGATTTATTATTTTATCTCGTCTTTCAAGTAATGGCAACCCTGAATGTCACTAACTTGATTTATTTAAAGATCCTAAGATAAGGAACCAGCTGTGCCTTTTGAACAGAGAGTAGTACTTACATTCACAGTATGTTCTACAATCCTACATTGTATTATCTTTTATCTGTTGCCAGGACCTGGAGGTATACGAAGCAGTAGTAGACGTCCGCTGTTATGACCTAACAGCACTGTTCCTATGCTCACTATTTGTGCCTAAATGTGGACCCCTTGGGCATATGGTGCGGCCCTGCAGAAGTTTATGTCATGGTAAGATAGGTACATTTACATAATATTTTAACTTTGCCGAAATGTATGAAAATTACTGTGAGTCTACCATGAATGTGCGGAGTGAAAGTTAAGGCTTCTACATACTGGCGCAACATGCGACGCGACACAAAGGCCCCGCGTGTCGCGCGACGAGCGGTGCCTTTGTGTCGCGTCGCGAGTCGCGCCGGTCTTTAGAAGCCTTAATGTAAATTCGAACGATTTTAAATTAGAAAATACCCGTTTCGCACTTAATATTTAGTACTTAGTTTTAAGACTTTATTCATAACTATGTGTGATAGGTAGGCACTAATTGTACTTATCGCAAATATTTAAACCAACATATTATAGGCTAGGTACCTAGTTGTATTTTCGATTAAAATATCATTCGAATTTATGTTACGTTTACGTCACGTTCGTGGTAGGGCCTGAGTGTGGTCCCGTGACGTTCTCAGTAGGTACCTACCTAACCTAATAGATTTAACTGCAACGATGGTTAGTAATAAAATAGTGTCGTGGCAACTAGTACGTGCGTACTTTGTTAAATCTGTGTTTAAACATTCGTTCAAACACAGATTAAACAATAAGCAATAAAATAACTTATTGCCTCAAAAACAAGGTATTTGAATTTAACCCGAGATTCCTGAAAAAGTCTTCTAAAAAAATATCTGAGTAATTTTTTGTCCCGAACAGAAACAATGCGTCGCTGCGGATTCTTCCTAGAAGTTTTTGGTCTGACGATGCCAGACTACCTCCAATGCGACATCTTCCCAGAGTCGACGGACACTGACGTGTGTCTGGGCAATCGAGAAGTCACCGACGCGCGCTTTCGAGACGCCATGCCAGGTAAACACGGAATTTATGAGATCTCAAGAGAATATCTAGAATGTCTTTATTTGGATTTTGTTACTTACACAGTTTATGTCGAAGGTATTTTTAAAGCGTGTATGTATTTTTAACCGACTTCCAAAAAGGAGGAGGTTATATTCTCGGCTGTTTTGTTTTTTAATTTTTGTTCGCCGATGTCTCCGTCAGTTATGGACCGGTTTTAGGAAATATTTTTTTGTTTGAAAGGGTATGCTCCCGAGGAGGTCCCATTTCCACCATATCAGAATCTGATGAAGGGATCTCATGGAAATCGAGGGGAACCCTCGAATTTTATAGGCGTTTGGCGATTTGGGTATTTTTTATAGTAACTCGTGCATTTGCTCCCGAAAATCACCATTTGGTGAAGTGGAACTGATGATGGAGACCACAGATGGCCACCGGAACAACATAATAATAAGTATTTAACGGGTTGCGATTCGATTAGGTACTTTAATATGTTTGCTAAGCAATTTATGCTCGTCACAATGCATATGGTGAGTGGAAGTTCTCCTGGTTCTTACCAGGAGAACTCCTCAACAATTAACGTCCCAGCATCGGGAAAAGCAATATTTTGTAAAAGGTGATGAGCAGTTGGCTTTAGGCTATTGTAACTTAGATAAATTAAAAACTGACCTACTAAAAAGTGGAAATTAAAAAACTTTTTGTAAAAAAACACAACCGACTTCCAAAAAAACACTACAAAGTGAAAAATAACTTTAATTTCGGAAGTCGGTGGCAAAAAACTAAAATACAGATCCAAAGACACCGACTTCCGAAATTAAAGTTATTTTTCACTTTGTCGTGTTTTTTTGGAAGTCGGTTATTTTTTTTTACTTTTAATTTATAATTTTCGTAGTCACTTACTTGCTATGATTCATTTAAACATGAAATATATAAGGTTTCTTAAGTAAGTACTTAAAAAGTACATAGCCTAGAGCGTCAGAAAGGCGAGTTATTAAGTAATATCCCGTCTTTCTAACGATCTTAAAAACTTAATCATGAGCCTACAGCAGTCCACCGCTAGACATAGGCCAATCGGCCTCTCTCATCTTGTTGCTACCAGCCCCCTGCGAAGATCGACGACCTCGCCTGAGGACGTCCTACCTTACGCTTGCCGATTCGCAGTCGCAGATTCGTAAAGGAACATTGCTTGTCGTTGTGATCTTGTTCTCGTAACTGTAATTATCTATAGTCTTCATTTATTTTCGTTGCTTTCGTTTGTTCGTTGTTTTGCATTTTATCCTAAATAATATATACATACAAATGTACAAACATTTGTATGTATATATTATTTAGGATAAAATCAAAATCACAAGTAATTTGTTCAAACTAGGCTGAGAATCAGCACTTTTCGAATGTGTATATCTTTTAATATATTGTTTTATTATTATTAGCCACCACCGACAGCCTCACTGTACGTCCAGGCACATCACTGTCCAAGTGTCCATTCCAAGGTTCCCTGAAATAGACCGCAGAAAGCGATAAGGCCGCCCGTTGTATATTTTGTAAAGTTTGATTTATTTTTGTTATGTATTTTTGTGGTGTACCATAAAGTATCTTTATATATAAATAAATAAACACGTCTACCCCAACGGTCATCGGTGCTACGGCAATTTTTTTTTTTTTTTTTTTTTTTTTTTATTTAAAGGGCTTTGTCGCTTAGCGACCACATCGCCCAGTGCAGAAAAACACAAAATTTTGATAATTATGATCTACCTTATAACTAACTTGTACAATTGTTTAGCCTTATCGGACACTGGAGAAGCAAGGATGGCATTACAACAGCCAATATCGTACGTTTTATATTGTCCAAAAACATTAATTCTAGTATTTTCATTCCGAACACACTCCATCAGAATATGAAAGACATCATCAACCACACCACAGTCATCACAATTTGGGGACAACGCCTTCCTCATTAAGTAATAAAACTTATTTGATGGAATATGTCCGGAACGAAGTCTTAGGCCTATAGTAATTAGGTTTTTATTAAGGTCACAATCAATCCACGGAACCCGAGAAATCTCTGGCTGGATAGTTCGATACCATATCCCTTTTTCTTTTGATCTTTCATCAAAATATTCCTGCCAAAGATCTAAACATTTTCTTTTAGCCTTTCCGAAATAGTCCGAATACAGTGGAGTAATATTCATGAGAACTCCATCAACACACGCTTGTTTAGCGAGCATATCAACCTTATCATTTTCTTCTACCTGACAATGCGACGGAATCCACTGAAGACATACCGTTTTGGAATTAGACTGAAGCTTTAAGAGCAATTCATAAATCACATAGGCTGTCGGAATACCTCGCATGTGAGAAGTGTGCCGAGCCAAATGTTGCAGCGAACTTTTGGAGTCTGTCAGAATCACAAATTTATCGCCATCAATTGATAGAATATAGGACAAAGCTTCCAAGATTGCTATCAATTCAATGTGCATAATAGAAATATCTGAATCAATCTTAAGCTTCATGTGATTCAGAAGAATGGGATCCAAAAAAGCAGCGCCTCCTAAGTTTTTATCTTTAGAACCGTCAGTAAAAATTGTATGATAACCTGAATATTGTTCTTGAATATATGAAGTGCATAAGTGTTTTATTTCTAAAGTATTGTAGCGGCGTTTAGCTTTAGAAATACTAGGAATTTTATCAAAGACTATGTTAGACATGTTTATACTAGTTATCCACTTATCAAGTGAAAACATTGCAAGTTTAACGCTTGAGTGTATTGGAACAGAATTATAATGCGATAAGATGTCAATAAGTAATGGCAGCTTCTTGTTCCGCCAATAATTGGAACCTGTAACTAGTGAAAGATTTTCTAGTATTTCTATAGTTTTATTGTTACGAAAATATTTTGATTTTAACATAAATTTGCAAGCTAAGTATCTCCGACGAATATGAAGTGGCGGAAGGCATAACTCGTTTTCCATGACATGTATCGGGGTGCTCCTTATAAATCCGCCGATAACACGCAATGCCTGGTTTTGGACCCTATCTAGTTTTTAACCGACTTCACAAAAAGGAGGAGGTTCTCAAGTCGTCTGTATTTTTTTTTTAGTTTTTTTTTTTTTTTTTTTAAATGTTTGTTACCTCATATCTCCGTCGTTTACGAACCGATTTGGAAAATTCTTTTTTTATTTGAAAGGATATACTTCCAGATTGGTCCCATTTTTATCAAAATCTAGTTCTGATGTTGGGATCCATGAGTAATTGAGGGAACTCCTCAAATATTATAGGCATACATATAGGGATTTTTATATTTTCATCAACAAGTCAATCATTTGCATTCAGAAAGTATAATTTGGTGAAGTGGAACTGATGAAGAAGGCCACAGATGGCCACCGGAACCTCTCAATGATACGTATTTCACGGGTGGCGATGAGATATCTGGATTAAGATAGTTAAGCGAAGCAAATTTAAATAAATAGTTCTGATCAAAATGGTACCATCAAACTGATCTGATGATGAAGCCGGAAGGTAGGCACTGGAATTCCGTAATAAAACAATGTATCCTACCCGTGTTTGGTCTTATTGGAATTGACATGAGATGCACCCTGGCTATAAATGATTTTTAACCGACTTCAAAAAAGGAAGAGGTTCTCAATATATGTATATCTAGCCATATATACATATAAAAGGAAACCGTGACTAATTGGTCTATCAATACAGCTTAAACCACTGAACAGATTGGGCTGAAATTTGGCACGTAGGCGGATCGCTAAGGGGTTTTTGGAAATTTGACCTTTAAGGGGGGAAAACGGGGGGTTTTGTTTGCATGAAAAATCTTATTCCTAGAGTTAATAAACTTGAAACTTACACGAATACTTACGTAGGTAAATTATAAAGTTTGTATTTTTTTGTTATCTTAACTTCAATGCATGGGATGTCAAAGCTTGTATAGAAGAATTTTAAGGTACGGTCCGATCAACTCGAAACTCAGCATTTATACTTAAAACCAAAAATGAAGACTAACTTGTATCAGGGTTTTTTGAAAATCTATCCTTAACGGGGTTAGGGTAGGATTTCACTACGTGGCTTGATTATCTCGAAAAAAAAGTCAAATAATGGAAAAGTTGCAAACCATTAAAAAAATTAACCTCTTTGGGGGTGGAAAGGGGGGATGGATACAGTTTGTATGAAAAAAATCTTCTTTCGTTGATCTATTAACTTGAAACTTAGCCTGAATACTTCATCATCAGTCTCCTGCCCTAATCCCAATTTATTTGGAGTCATCGTAACATGTCGAATTTCACTATAGATTTAATACATACAAAAGGAAACAGTGACTTACTGACTGATCTATCGACACAAAGCTCAAATCACTGAATAGATTGGGCTAAAATTTGGCACACAGATAGTTATTATGACGTAGGTAACCGCTAAAAACAGATTTTTGAAAGTTCAACCCCTAAAGGGGTGTAATGGGGTTTCACAACTTGTATGGAGAAATCAATATGAAATGTATCAATTCGACAATTCGCAGGGTTACTCCTGTCAACAAATAAATAGGTAAAACGTGTTCATGTTTTTTTTTAAACAGCCCCTTCTGGGGGTGTAAAGAGGTAAATAGTCCACAAATCAATATGGTGTCATTTTCAAGGTTTGTCAGGACGTTGATCACGTAAAGGTCAACAATTTTGAAATTGATTACCTGAACAACAAAAAGAAACTAATAAGTCTTAATTTATTATTATTTTGTATTGATCTAAATAACGAATCTATCTATATATATAAATGGAGAAACTGACCGACTGTTTGACTGACGTATCAACGTACAACCCAAACTACTGGGAGTGGCGTGAAATTTTGCACTAGGGTTCCTTTTATGTAGGGTAGGTACTTTTAATCCCGGTTCCCGTGAGATTTTTTCTGGCATCTACGCGGCTAAAGCCGAGGGCAAAAGCTAGTATTAAACAATATGTAACAAAAACCCTGTTGTTCCTTCTACCTACGTTTTAAGAATCTGTATACATACGTAATAAAGCAAATCACTTACAAAAACTGTAAAAAAAAAAAAAAATGTTTAACAGATTTCTTACCTTTTTAATTCTTTGATTTTGACTTCTCGACTAGCCAATGCTTAATTTTTTTAAATTATAATTCCACCAATGTTGTGCTTGTAGGTAAATGTATAGGTACGTCCCAAAAAGGAAGGAAGCTTGCGCCGTCTCATATCATACATTACAGATCTACAGCTAACTGTTCAATAATACGTATTTAGTCCACTCGGTGTATGTTGATGATGTTATAAAACTTCCTGTCACTGTTGTTTTCATAGCAAGTAGTGGTATACGAATTGGTGTGGGGTAGGTACCACTAAAAAGTGAAAAATAAAAAACTTTTTTACAAAAAAAACAACCGACTTCCAACAAAAACACTAAAAAGTGAAAAATAACTTTAATTTCGGAAGCATATAACATAACATCACGCCTTGTTTCCTCGAAGGGTTGCGGAAGTCGGTGTCTTTGGTTTTGTAATTTCGTTTATGGCCACCGACTTCCGAAATTAAATTAAATATAATATTAAATGTGGGTGTACTACAGGTACACCTCTGCCCAACCCTTCGAGGAAACAAGGCGTGATGTTATGTTATATGCTTCCGAAATTAAAGTTATTTTTCACTTTTTAGTGTTTTTGTTGGAAGTCGGTTGTTTTTTTTGTAAAAAAGTTTTTTTATTAGTTTAGAATTACAACTACTGTCAAACAAGAAACTGGCATAATCAATTCTACTTCGAATTATAGCAACATATAAACGTCTTAGGTGTTTTTGATGGAGTCCCCATCCCGGACCGGATAAAACCTTAAGTAAATTACCTTCTGTGAGGTTTCATTGATATGTTTACCCCACCTTAGTGAACTATCCAACCACAGACCCAAATATTTCACATTATTAACGACTTCCATTGAAACATCATCAAAAACAAAGTCGATAGACCTCCTAAAGCAACCTTTTTTAAAAACACAAATTTTAGTTTTATTTGGAGACATATTTAAACCCAGCCTATCAATTAACACTTTGGTATATCGTAAAGCAGACTGAAGTTCTTCAAACGCTAAATCTAAATTATTTTTTGTGGAATATAACACAAAGTCATCAGCATATTGAGATATATTAACCTGGCCAACGTTCTTACATATATGTAGTGTTAGAATATTAAATAAAAGTGGAGCCAATGGATCTCCTTGCGCTAACCCACGGCCAGTAAATCTAACAATCTCACAGTCGTACGTCGCCACTTGCAAGTGTCTATTTGATAAAAACGACCACAAATAAACACAGATTTTTGATCCAATCTCAAACTGATCTAAAATATGTAACAGGCAAGAAATATCAACATTGTTATATGCGTTTTCGATGTCTATAAAACACGCCGCTGTAACCAAGTTTTTAGAGAATCCTAGTTGAATTTGAGAAACCAACCGCGTAAGGTTATCCAGACAAGATCTTGACTTACGAAAACCCACCATGTCCTCAGGAAAAAGACATTGTTTTTCAAAGAACCACTCTATACGTTTGCCTAAAATAGCATGAAAGATTTTACAAATACAAGATATCAGGGAAATAGGACGTAAAGATGAAGATGAACTACTATGCTTGGGAATTGGAACTATTTTGATTTGACGCCATTGTAAGGGAACAAAACCGACAGAAAAACATTGATCATATATTAAAAGTAACATATATTTACCGGAAGGCGGAAGATGTTTAATCATGGAAAAGGAAATTTGATCTGACCCAGGAGCTGTGTCGGTGGTTTTAATACAGTTAACTAATTCTGGCATTGAAATTGGTGACTCCAAAATTGCATTATTAGAATTAAAAGTAGGCTGTGAGGGACAAACAAAATCTGGAGTAAGGTCGCTAAGCAGGCGTTCAGCTTTTTCTTTATCTATACAGGCGTTGGGAATTTGCCGACCTTTTAACCACCTCATCTTCCGCCACATTTCGGATGCTGAAGAGGTTTCATCTACAGATGAACAAAACTGCTGAAAAGATTTACACCTGGCCCGGCGAATAAGCCTTTGAGCAGTGCTAATTTTTTCTTGGAGGATATCTAAATTCCTTGGAGACGGACAACCTCTCAGATTCACAAGAGCCAAGCGCCGCTCCGCAACAGCCCTGGACAACTCTGAAGACCAATATGGTTTTGGCTTAAATTTGTTGCAAATGTTTTGAGGGATTTGTAAGGAATATACTTGTCCGCAGCTTTTTGCATTATATTATGTAGGAGGTCATATAGCTCCTGAGGATCCCGGGGATATATGCAAATTTCTAAGTAATCGTCTATAAATGTAGCATATAAAGCCCAATCAAGTTTTTTAAAATTTCTTCTGGTTTGATATGTACGGTTAATACTAAGTTCGCAATTTAATTTAATTATTAAATGATCACTTCCGAGTGATTCGTTTGTTGGTTTCCACATAAATAATAAAGAAAGATCTGAAGAAACAAATGAAATATCAGGGCTAGATTGCTGGAGAACTCCAGCAACCATTCTGATTCTAGTGAAGCTACCATCGTTTAAATTAATAAAATTATAATCCAACATGGAATCAAATATTTCAGAGCCGCGCCGATCAGTTCTTAGAGACCAATTAGAGTGATGCGCGTTAAAATCTCCCAAGATAAGAGTTTTACTGTTCCCAATAGAAAAGATTGCGTCCCAGTCACTTTGAGTGGTGTATACTGTCGAAGGGCAATAAATGGAAATTATATTCTCAATATGCTGACAATTCAAAATTCTAACATGTAACAATTCAATACCAGGGTTGTGACTTTGCGTTCTGCAAACGACAGATTTAACAGAGCGATGAGTCATAATGGCAACACCACCGTAACCATCTACTCTGTCAAATCTAAATGTATTATATTCACTTATTCTAAAAAAACTCTCGGGTTCCAACCAAGTTTCGCTCAACACGGCAATGTGAATTTTTTCTTGATTTAGATATAATTCAAGTGAACGAGATTTGGGCCTTATACTTTGGCAATTCCATTGTATAATATTTAAGTTCATACAAGCGATATTATCCAGCATTTCTAACAAATAAATCGAATAACGAGTCAATAGATAAGCTACTTACAATTTTATGTGTCAGCCACTCTGAAAATATGGAGATTATTTGTTGGATTTTATTTTGAAGGGATTCTTTGTTTTTTATAATATTTCTAATTTTCTTAATTAAATGCCAAAAGTTTAGATTATGTGTAGACTTATTTTCAGAATTACTGTTTTTCTCTAAATAGGGTGCGTTACATTTTTCTGATGAATCTGATGATTCGGAAACTTGATGCCCCCTTGATGATGATCCCTGGTCGACGATTTTGCTTCTTTAAATTACGTTTAGGCATAGGTTTAGCTCGTTGATTTGCTGTGGATGTACCTGGGCAGTCCATTTGGGAGGCTGTACCGATATTTTCGTCGAACGGAAGTTGCGTTGGTACCGAAATGATATTTGTGGCAGTCACTGTAGAAGTCTGTTCAACTTCAGACATTGGTTCAGAAACCACGTGTCAAACATTATCAGTAGAGGGAGGAACGTACATTGTAAGGGCTCTCTTGTAAGTGCAGTTAAATTCTGACATCAAATCCCTCAGCTTCTTTTCTATCTTAAAATATGGGCATATTTTATCAAACGCCGTATGACGACCTGAGCAATTCACACAAGTGTATGTTGTAATTGTACAATTTTCATGTTTTTGCGAGCATTTGGGACAAACCGGTTTCTTTGATGGACATCTTATCTTTAAATGACCGAATTTCCAACAGTTAGCACATTGTGTGACTGGGAATATAAACCGCTCCACAGGAATCCTCAAACCGTAAATATAGACGTAAGGTGGAAGAGAAGGGCCTTTAAATCCTAGCCGGATCGTTTCACTCGGAGTCCAGCCGTTACCATCAGAGTCCTCCGAGCAGCGTTTATTTAACCTCTTAATAGATGTTATTTCAGCACTGCTAGACAAATTAGTTTTAAGATCTTCATCAGATATATCCAATTCCATAGCTTTAATAAGGCCGTACGACACACCTACTTCGGATGTTTTTTGACAAGACCAACCCATGTCAGTAAACACCGAGCAACTTATAAATGCATCTGCGCCGATATCATTATCAACCGTGATTAACATTTTATTTTGATGCACGTATTTAATTCTATAAATATTGCCACTGGCAATGTTATGCGTCTTAAGCAATCTTGCTAAAGCGAACTGTTTCGGCAAAGGTTCTTTACAAGTCACGCATACCTGTATCCTCTCTTCTTTTTCCCTTCCACCTTGGTCTTCTCTGCAACATACCAGTTTGTTTCGTCCTCTCTGCATTACGGTCCATCCTTCTTCAGAAGAGTTTTCATCCCTTGCCCTTTTCTCTCCTATCGACTCAGTGTCAACCTGTTGTGTATTGTCCTCCAATTCCATATTATTACCATGCTCGAACTCGTCACCGCTCGACAATGAGTTAATGTTTACATTACTTTGATTTGATTCACACATAGAACTAAGCAACTGCTGCAGGTACCGACCGGAAAAAACCGGTTGGCCCGCGCGCAAACAAAATAAAAAAATACGCACTCAATAAGCTTAGACGAAGATTAACAAACGTCCGCTCACAACAATAGCACGCGCGGAATGTACGGCTAATATGGCCGGCCCTTTGCCACTTCATCTTGCTTATTCTGTGAGCTATAATAATAGCTAGTTGAAAATGTTGGTTCTTAGCCGGGTTACCTCGTTCCGGATTATATCCCTCAAAGCGATTCCAAGTATAACCCGACCTTACTTAAAAACTTAAAATTCAAACTAATTACCCAGTCTAAACTTTGTTATTACAAGACTAAAGATAAAAATATTGTAAGTAACGTGTGTGTTATGTAACGCAAATGAAGTTGAATTGAAGTTGAAGAAAAATTGCGTGCATGTCGGAAAATAATAAAGTGTCGCTTAGAGACGAAGAAGAAGGTGTAGGTGCCACTCCTCCATTGAAAAGGAAGAATCTTCCGATCTCGCCTGGTGGGAAGCGCTACCCTGAAATGCATTGCGATTGATTGACATTTTATGTGTGGTACTCAATTATCCCACGAGACTCAATCTTTGTTGGCGCTCCAAGACTTTTGTGGAACTCTTAATTATGTTTGGTTAATGGATGTTTATGAGCTTGATCATGAAAACCCTGTTTTAAAGTAACAATTGTTTTTCATTTCTGATACTCGGAAAGTAGCGTTTTTTTTATCTGAATAGCGGGTGAAAAACGCTGCTTCCCACCCTTGGGCGGGAAAGACTCATAGTCATTGCTTCCCGCCCTAGGGCGGGATTGAATTTTAAAAATAGAACTATATTTGGTTAGGTAGTCGGCTACGAAAATTTTTACATAATTAAGAAAAAACATCGATTAAAAACAAAAACTGCGGTCTTGTGAGTGTATGAACAGCTAGTGTGAATAAAAAAAAATACATATTAAGCGAGACGGCCCACGGCGGTGAAGCGGTGTGTTTCATATTTAAAATTTTAAAAAGACTATATTATACTTTGACGGAAGTTCAAAATCTGGTTTTTATATAGACTAATATTTGATTAAAAATTAGTTCAAGCGATTCTGAAATGTTGACCCCAGATTCGGTTTTACGACGAGGCAAATACAGTAATCGAAAATCTTTTGCCAGAAATTTCAAAGGAAAGATATTTAATTACATAAAATACAATGGTGTTATGAAGTGGCGAGCAAACAAGAAAATAAAATATTTTAGAAAAACTTAAATGTTTTACGTTCCTTATATTCGAAATGAAAAGTGTGTTTAACACGTGTGAAAGTCACCAATTCCTTTCGACACTTGTATAACAATCTACTATTTTATATGCTAACCATATTCAGCAAGAACACTTACTTAACCCAAATCTATCCACCAGTATGTCCCACGGGCTTCCAATGCGACGTTCGCCGCTGCATCCCGCACGACTGGCGCTGCGACGGCCACGTCGACTGCGCCGACCGTTCCGACGAACTGAACTGCCGCGTGTGCAAGCGCAGCGGGGAGGTTCACTGCGGGAACCAGCGGTGTATCTCTCAGGCGCATCTGTGCGATGGGAAGGTCGACTGTCCATGGGGACAGGATGAGAGGAACTGCCGTGAGTATTTTTTTTGTCATCATTGCAGCTTGTGTGGTAAAAAGTATGGACGACTCTTGTCCTGAAGAGGGACAAAAAAAGCTAGATAAATCGGTGTTACTTAACTACTTACCTATAGGATGAAAATTCAGGATTCAGTATTGACACTTTTTGACCTGTTAGAATTCACTGCCAACTGAGTCTCACAATAATACAAACCATGTTTTAAGATCGTGGTGGTGGACCAATTCAATACTAAATTCAGCTAAAAGCTGCCAAGACCAGTCCATCCGGGGGCACGGTAGTGAGCCAAGGCGAGCCTAAAATAAAAAGCAGGAAGGCACTACCTACATTTTCTCGAATCTTTGGTATGGATAATGATAGCGTGCTCAAATTCTCAGGAAAATATGTAGTTAGCAGACGTATAAGTTATGCTGACGATATTATGGTATTGCTGAGCCCATCGATCGGAGCTCTGAGGCGGCTGATCGGTATATGCGAATGTTATGCGGTGAATCATGGGCTCAAAAGTAACGTCACAAAGAGCGAAATAATAGTTTTCAAAGCAGGCAGCGTGTCATATTCTTGTATTCCTCATGTCGCATTGTGTGGAGAATCCCAGCGAAGAGTGGACAACTTTAGGTATCTGGGCCACTAGGTCACTGAAGACCTTAAAGATAACTGTGAAATTAAAAGGGAACATAGGTCGCTGGCTGTCCGTTGTAATAGGCTGGCCCGAAGGTTTGCACGATATACGAAGGCAGTTGAAAGAAGGCTTTTCAAAGATTACTGTCAGTCCTTCTCCAAGTGCAGATCCATAGTTCAATGGATCTGCTAAGCCATGCCTAAATTATGACCAAGATGTAAACTTTGTAGAGCTAAGCCTTGTAACTCAAACTCAAACTTAAAGCATTTATTTCAAATAAACCAATTACAGGCACTTTTGAATTTGTCAAAGGGTCGGTCAGTCAGAGAGATGAAGCTAGTAGCCTATTCCAAAGCGTAGTAGGTTCCTATGGAGAAGAACGAGCAAGAAACTTCACGGACACTCTTTTAAATCAAAATATTGTTACAAAGTATTAGTTACACCATTCAAGTTGGAATTATACATGTGAGATATGTAGAAAGACGTGCACGTTAAAAGCGATCGTAATAAAAAAATAAAAACAAAAAAAAAACAATTACAATAAGCCGTTAAGCCAGCTAAGAAATGGCCAGTCCCTACTGACGGCGCCCGTTCACGAACATGACGCATGCATCGGCACCATTTAGCTCAACCATTTTGCAGCGACCTTAATGATCCAACACACACGCCATCATCAGCGAGACATTTGAGTGAGCATGACACACTCTCAGCCGCCAGGACACATTCAAGTCAATGAAAGACGTAGTCAGTAAATGTTAGGTACATAGTGCTCACACATGTGCTATGCAATTATTCAATACTAAGAGATTTAATTTATACAATTTAAAGATAGTATTTACAATCTTCAGCAGCTTCAACAATATTTTCGAATGCTAATCAATTTGTTTATGCGCCCTTGTGGAGCAGAACCAGCGTTAAGCCAAGCATTTTTGTCAGCGATGTAATCCCCCAACATATAATATGTTTGGCTACATAGTGTGCGTTTTATACAAGATTTAATTTTCATTTCATTTAGTTGGACTATGTGGTGTGCGTTACCCAGGCCAGATGTTGTCGAAAATGGTCATTTGAATCTAATAGATAATTAGTTTTGCGGCTTCTGTAATTGTTGCGCACATTTTTAAATTTGTTGCGCTTATAGTTTTTTAATTATTTCACAAAAACATTTCCTGCTGGGGTAACGTTATCCCAGCCAGACCTTTTTCTTTCTAATAGGAATATTTAAATAAATACTAGCTATAAAATTAGTTGTCTAGATCAAGTAAATGTTGTGCCTTATTTTGTATTGGTTCTTTCATCGGTTGCGAAGTTATTCGAGATTTTGCTGGGGTAACGTTTTTGGTTTTGCTAGATCTTTGAAACGGTTAAGCGGATTCTTATCAAATTTTGTACATGACTTCTTAGGAATTAGTTTAAATTTGTTCTGCAATAAAAAAACCAAAATAATGCATAGTTTAAAGGTTATTTAATTAAATAGAAAAACACTTCAATTGGTTCCAGCATACATTATACATCTTACTTTATGCAGCTTACTTTAAACGTTATTTTAAAGCTTGTAAATGCCTTCAAATGTATGTGAAGTTTCATTAGTATCCTGTAAGTATTTAACAAGTTATGATGATATTCAGTTCTTCACGAGCACGGTCTTGATGCGCGCGGTGTTATTTGGCCACTGGATTGGATATATGAACTGAATGTTATGTCAATTATTAGTTGTTTAGTTCAGTTGTATATCAGTAAAATTTCAGCGTAGTACATTGGATAATTAATGAGATAATACGATTAAAGTCATTAGGAAGTGAATGACCGAGGTAACCCGACCAAGTTTAGGTGGTTACGAAAAACCGAAATCGCAGAACATTATGCTATCTTTTGAAATGTTTAGTATAATACACCTTACAATTTCGGTACAGACGCGTACACTGTTAAATACATAATAATATAATATCTGTACTATGAAAACATTATTATTATCTTCCAGTTGCACATACTTATCAAAAATCACCGATATAACATGTCGTTCGGTGGGACGCGGGAGGGGCGGGGTGAAGGGGTAATTCATTGTTTGCATAACGCACTAAACATGCTCTATAATCACATAATTCATCTTGTAGAGTGCGCGTGCGCTTCGGCAGTTCCGTTTCCTGTTTTTGCAAATATTTATCGAGTGCGTGAGAGCAAAAGAAAGAGCAAATTATATAATAATCAGTGTGGCGAATTACTGTTAATGTGAAGTACTTCTATTGATGATCATAATTATGGTGCGTGTTGCTTGATGAATTCACGAACAAGGTAAGCTTGCATAATGTAACTACAGAAATAGTAGCAAAATTATTATTAATATGTACATGTTGTTAGGTACCTACTTATCTAAAACTGTATTTTTTTTTAAGGCTTAAATATTTGAATTTAGGAACTTACTTATTATTTTCTTTTTTTTCGTACTTAGTTATTACCTGGACTGGAATTCTCAACAATGATAACGACAAATTTATCCTTCGCTACATAGTACCTATAAAACAAAGTCGCTTCCCGTTGTCTGTCCCTGTTTGCTTAGATCTTTAAAACTACGCAACGGATTCTGAAGTTCAGTTGAAATGATTATTTTACCTGTTAATAAAAATTCTTTAATAAACATGTAGTTTTTTTTAAACTTGTGTACATGTCTGTACTAAATTTGTAACACTATCCTACATATTTTAGAAGGTACCATAATGTTCTGTGATTTCGCTTTTTCGTAACCACCTAAACTTGGTCGGGTTACCTCGGTCATTCACTTCCTAATGACTTTAATCGTATTATCTCATTAATTATCCAATGTACTACGCTGAAATTTTACTGATATACAACTGAACTAAACAACTAATAATTGACAAAACATTCAGTTCATATATCCAATCCAGTGGCCAAATAACACCGCGCGCATCAAGACCTTGCTCGTGAAGAACTGAATATCATCATAACTTGTTTAATACTTACAGGATACTAATGAAACTTCACATACATTTGAAGGCATTTTTTAAAATAACGTTTAAAGTAAGTCTTTAGACCTCTTATTGAGAGTGCTGGAACCAATTGAAGTGTTTTTCTATTTAATTAAATAACCTTTAAACTATGCATTATTTTGGATTTTTTATTGCATAACAAATTTAAGCTAATTCCTAAGAAGTCATGTACAAAATATGATAAGAATCCGCTTAACCGTTTCAAAGATCTAGCAAAACCAAAAACGTTACCCCAGCAAAATCTCGAATAACTTCGCATCCGATGAAAGAACAAATACAAAATAAGGCACAACATTTACTTCATCTAGACAACTAATTTTATAGCTAGTATTTATTTAAATATTCCCATTAGAAAGAAAAAGGTCTGGCTGGGATAACGTTACCCCAGCAGGAAATGTTTTTGTAAAATAATTAAAAAACTATAAGCGCAACAAATTTAAAAATGTGCGCAACAATTACAGAAGCCGCAAAACTAATTATCTATTAGATTCAAATGACCATTTTCGACAACATCTGGCCTGGGTAACGCACACGACTATGTGGGGAGGTATTTTATTGTAACATTTTAAACAGTACCCCATGAAGGATGTGTCTACTTTAGCCAGTCTGAAACCTGGTTGAACTAATTGGTCCCTATTTCTAGTCCCATAATTGTGTCTTTCACCTCTTTTCCTGAAAAGATTTAGATTTTTCCTTACGTACAGGATGTTTTGCATAGATATATTGACAAGGTTTATTTTTTATTTTTTGAGTGGGAAATTATCAAATAACTTCTCCAGCTCTGGGCGGAGCGGGAGGGCGTGTCAGACTTTTACTGACTAAAAGCCACCCGTGTTCCTTCCGTTGCCTGTGTGCCAGGGCCACGATATCCCTTTCGGACAAACTCGCAACCCTGGCAGATTGACAAGGTATCGTCATGATGTTAATACCTTTAAACAGTTCCCTTAGAGAGAATCGCGCCTACGGAGGCCATACATTGCTCTGATGGCTCTTTTCTGCAGAATAAAAATAGACTCCATATCTGCAGCCCGTCCCCATAGTAAAATACCGTAAGGCATGATACTATGAAAGTAACTGAAATAGACTAGCCTCGCGGTATCTACATTAGTGAACTGACGGGTTTTTCTCACAGCATATGCTGCTGAACTTAGCCGTCCTGCAAGTACAAGAACCCCATTGCAGCTTTGAGACGAATGTGATCCCAAGGAAAACAGTAATATCGACGAATTCAAGTTTCTCCCTTCAATACTATGTCACAATCACTACTTTTAACATTCGGTAAAGCAAATCTTATGCATTTGGTTTTTTCCCATTTAATACTAAATTATTAGCAGTGAACCAATTGACCAGCAGTAGGGCGTTATTTACGTCGTCAAGATTTGATGCACGTCTATTTATCTTAAAGATTAAGGAATTGTCGTCACCAAAGAACACCATTTGTGGTTGGTTTTGTAATAAATGGGGTAGATCATTATATACTAAAAAGAGGAAAGGAACCAATATCGAGCCTTGTGGAACACCCATTTTTACTTTTAAACCGAGAGAGAGTAGTAGAGTTACGGACTTGGCTCTACATTTGATCTGATAAAGTTTTAACACTGAAAGCGTTATGTGAGTCTTGGCAACCTACTTTACATGAAATGTTTTTGGTGGGATTTACTCTTAATGTTATTCTAATTCTATTCTATATGTATAGTTGTGTTGGCATAAGGCTTCCGCTGTATTTTCTAACCATGAATTGGTTCAGTGCCAGGGTTGTGTTCTAAAGCGAGATTTTGCCAAAAAGAATGTATGTTTGGTTGTAAGTTGTAAAGTTTGTGTGAAAGAGAAATAAGTTATGGTGTAGACGGATTGAATACCCTTTAAGGGGCTGACGTACACCGCTCGCAACTGCAATTCCCGGGCGAGTGCAAAGTGCGAAACACCTCGAACGAACCCCAACCCGGTGTACATTTACGTTGCGCTAGTGTGAGTGCATGTCAGAGCGATATATATTTATATAAATGTTTATTATTTTTTAATTTTTTGCTCCTGTTATTGCTATTGTGGGTGCATTTACAACCATTTAAACTCACCAGCCAGACCCGGAAAAACTACTTGTAGGTCATACAAAAATTTGTTCCGTGCGGGAATCGAACCCGCGCCACGCAGCGCAGCAGTCAATCGCTTAACTACTGCTCCTACCGTGCCGTCAAAATAGATATACACCTACCGTGAGCAGTACGACCACGCACACATTGACATTTGCTTGACACTATAGCACTATCTAGCTATTGAAAAATTATGATAGCGAATAAAAAATATAATAGGTAGATTGTTCGACTTCCTTCATTATTATTATTATTATTGTATTGTTGTCTTGTTATTATTATTTTTTTGAGTCTTGTTACTTGTTTATTAAATATAAATAAATAAATAAATATTATGGCGAAAAATAAAAAGCAGTACGGACTTATGTATGTAACTTACTACATAGAGGTGTACTTACGTCTGCCTACCCCTCCGGGCAACACCGGTGTGATTTTATGTTGGTGTGATGTTAGGTATGTAGGTATTCCACGTCTATTGTGGGGAATACCTAACTTGCGAAAACTCTGGGTGTCTTATACATCTCTGCTCTTCCGTTTGAGGATTAAGAGCGTAATGATATGTTATGTTTTAAGTTTAATGGTTTAATGTTATATTAAGTCGGGTCCGCAGCTTTATGTTTTTGTGATAGAAAAACACCTACCATCGTTACCTAACCGATCTGGGGGCGCCAATTCGCCAATTTGGTTAGGTAACGATGTTAGGTGTTTCGAAATCATGGCGCAGTGGACCCGGCTTTAGTTAGCAAGCATTGTGTTTGATTTCTTTCATTTTGGAGAAAAATACAATGCAGTAGTACCTACCTATGTAGCTACCTATTATTATTATAGAGGTGTACCTCTGCCTGCTCTTTTGAGGAATAATATTATGATGTCATTCATGTAAGTAAAATGAATATAATAGATTACATCGCGACATATAACATAAACTGCGCATTCCACACATTTCTGCCTACTCCTTCGTGAAATATAGGCGTGATATTTTTTTTTTTATATTAGGTACATCTTATTTAGGTAAGTCGGCAATGATTATGCTTTATCTCTTCTATTGTGATGAAAAATAGAAAACAAACATTTATAATTATTTTCGTTTGATAAATGAAACTGATATTATGATTTTTTCAGGAAACCCCATGTATTTAAAACTTGCAACAAACGGTTTGTTATTTAGTAGGTCGTAACTAAAAATATGAGACTAAAATAAAGTATGTTGGATCAAAAAAAATATTGGGGATGGGGTCCATAGTACCAAAAATTATGAATAAAAACTTAATGTTTTTCCTGTAACTTGACAATATAAGCTATGTTTCTGCTGAAAAAGTACTTATAACAAATAAGTATTGTTGTCTAACATTACGCATTACATGTCATTTACGCTGTAAAAATGCGCAAAATGCAATTCTCTTAAACTTAATTTTAGGAAAATACTGAAATACTGTCTAAATTCGAATATCAGCATAATATGGTGGAAATATGCTCAAATTGCAAGTGATTTTAGTATTACGTCTTATAGACAGTTCATCCCCCACCACGCTCATAAGAATGTGCTGCCTATCGCCATTTTAAAACTGAAAAAAGTTCAATTTTATCTCTCTTAGTCCAGTTTCAGCTGTAGTTAATTAGACACAGTGAGTTATCAACTATAAATCTAGATTTAAATATGATCAAAATTTAAATCTTTCTCCAAACAGTGCGTCTAAGTCAAGCGAATGGCGACGTGGGTCGAGGCGAGCTGCAAGTATACCGCGCTGCCAACCACTCCTGGTTCCCTGCCTGCATCACCACCCTCGATGATGACACTGCCTTCAAGCTGTGCTCCATCCTCGGATACTCGTGAGTCTTTATATAGATCTTGTTGACTGTCTAAAAATCGAAAGTTTCTATAATATGATTACCTACCAATCTAATGTTTATTTATTAGTCTAGAAGACACATACTTCACACGACACGACACGTACTTTGGTCTACATATTTCCCTTCATCGTGTGTTACTGGTATTCCAGATGCGCTTAGAAATATCTTAGAAAAAAAAACTTTGGTATTTACCTACTTGTCTGAAATCTTTCGTTCATTAGCAACTCCGATAAGTTGCTAATAAAAGAATTAAAGGTTTATTTATAAACGTTGCTTAAGTTAACAAGGAACAAAGGACTCAACAGTATGCGATCATTTTGCGAGAATTTTAACATTGAAATCAGGAACAAAGAACTATCATCAGTATGATAGTTCTTTGTTCCTGATTTCAATGTTAAAATTCTTATCAAAGCTGACAACCAATCAAATCTAACTACCATTTTTTTTTTGTAACGGGATTGGAAATCCTCACGGATGTCCTCCGCCCTGGGGCGGACGGGGGAGTCTGTCAAACTTCTACTGACTAAAACCACCCCGTGTTCGATCGCACATTTGCACCGGAGGCTACGGGGCACTTAAGCAATCTTCAACTCAGCCCCCGACTCGCCGGCCCGCCTCTGCGAGCTCCGCCTGGTCAAGCGGGGGGAGTGAGCTGTTGGCATTGTCTGCCCTCCGACGCTCGGTGCGCCTGCTGCGGGCCGGGAGAGCCCTCTAAATCCATCTTTCCTTTTCCGCTGCCTTCTTCTGCGACAGCCGGCAGCGACAGGTCATATCCCACTCCGAAAACGAGAGCACGGTGCGGCTCCTCCCAAGCTAAATCTGACCACCCAATCCCAACCCATCGTCTTTTTTCTCCACGCAGGTGGCTAAACAAAAGCCAAGCGGTGATCAACGAGACCCGGCCAGCCGTCAGCAGTATAAAGGCGGCTGTCAACGTGAGCGCCACGCCGGGTCCTCGCGCCAGCTTCGTGCACGAACACGGCGCGGCTCAGACGTACCGCGCCTTTCTGAGGAGCCAAGGCGGACTGTTGAAGGAGCTGAAGGAATGTCGACCGGACTCACCCAGAGTGCATCTCGTTTGTAACAACTATGGTGAGTTTTTCACTATTTATTTAATACTTGAAGCACACAAATGTACAGAGACGGACTTAATGCCATAGGCATTTTCTACCAGTCAACCTTTTGGTGATGTAGAGACAAATAGTGGTTTGTGCAATTACGAAAATTAAGGAATAAATATTTATTTAAATACAAAAATATAAACTACTATTACTACTATTTCGTACTTAAGATTTTAATAACCGTGACCACTCACATTGATCCAGCAATGGACTTGACAAGCGCCATGCTCTAATGTTGATGTAATAATAATAACACCAGCCTATTACTATCGCACTGCAGGCACGAGCATTTATCACCACGCTTGATCAAGACGGGTTGACGATTTCAGAGTTATATTAACTACTATGTTGTGCCCGCGACTTCGTTCGCATGAAGTTTCGCCCCGACCCACGGCATGGCATCCCACCGCGTGGCATCCCACCGCGTGGCAACCCACCGCGTGGCATCCCACCGCGTGGCATCCCACCGCGTGGCATCCCACCGCGTGGCATCCCGTCGCGTGGCATCCCATCGCCTGCCCACACAATTACTTCGTTTTCGCTTGGCGTTATTTCTGACCATTTTTACTCGTCTCCTGAAGGTCGTAGCGTGATGTTTTATAACTTATAACCTTCTTCAAGAATTTGGCTATATAGTGCAAAAATAATTTTCCAAATCCGACTGGTAGGTCCAGAGATTAGCACGTTTAAACAAAAAACAAACTCTTCAGCTTTATTATTAGTATAGACTAGCTGTGCCCGCGACTTCGACGCGACGGAATACAATAATGTGTCGCTTAGAGACGGTCTAAGTACCACTCCTCTATTAAAAAGGAAGAATCTTCCGATCTTGCGTGGTGGGAAGCGCTATCTGGGGTTCTCTACTACAGCCCTTGCGAATGCAGTCACTGCGTCTTCAGGATCCATAATGGTAATGTGACGAAGTGTCACTTCGATTTAAGATCGGTCGGGGCTTATTATCAGTGCACTACCGTACTCAATAAATCGGCGACCGCCCCTCTGGTGGAGTATGCTGAAAAGTTATTATGGTAAAGAAGGATCACGCTTTAAGGCTCGTGCCGCCTGGCGCGATATCGCGGGCGCAACAGGACGCGCGATGCGTGTCGTGCCGCGATATCGCGCCAGTCTGCACCAGCCTTTAAATTCATATATCTTTGGATAGATTGAAGCGTTTGCCATGAAACAAAAACTAAATATAACTCACAATATTTGAGTAAGTATAAAAAGACCCAAATTGGTTTTGTACTTTTTACGTGATATACTCGTATAACATCTATGTATGTGTAACATCTAAATTTTTCATACACAAACAGACAAAAATTCCAAAAATGGTAGAAATCGCATCTGTTGTTATTCTTTAACCGCCAACAATATTTTTTGAAATTTTTTTTAATGTACAGAAATGCCTCGTCTAGAGATTATTATAATAAAAGCAATTGATAAGTATTTTCTAGGCATCATATCAAAGTTAAACTGCGACTGTTGACCGGACTGTTGCGATTCTGACGGAGTATGAGTAAGGGTGAACACCTTTACTCATACTCCGAGAACTACCGATGATGATCGCCTGACACTTAAGGCAACGATAACCGACTTTAAATAATTTTATACTGAAGATCACGTCTAAACGAGTAGTGTTAATGATTTGAAAAAAATATGTCATAAATTAGAGAATTTTCTCAATAACTTAATATGTGAATATTTTAGATTATGTTTATATTACATAGTGAAATTAATTTGTAAAGTTATGTCGAACGCGGATAAAAACTGTGAATGGCGCAAAATCTACCAAGCGTTATTTTCTGAAACCTTCACCAGTTTAAAGATAATTTAATCATCGATCTTTTAGTATACGAGTTTTATTAAAATACTTTTTATTTTTTGTATAATAAATTAATACTGCGTCAAATTGGGGACAGTGCTCCTTGAAGGGCGAGTCCTATTACTGGCTGAACGTACGACGCGTTGCGTGAGCTCAGTACATTACACACAAGCTAATCACTCAAGGTCACTGGCATATATCTGCGTCTTAATAAGGTTCACTGCTACACCAAATGTATCAGACCAGTTGTTATAGCTTCAGGTATATCTCCAACCTTCCCTTGACAGTAGTTCTATTTAAAATTAAAATAAATGATCCGTCGCGGGACACCTGGTAGCCGTGAAAAATAGAAACTATTTTGTATAGAAAAAATGATGGTAAAATGTTCCGGTTTTTTTAAGTAAAAGTTATTCTTTATTTAAAAAATAATTATAAGTAGGTATGTAATATTAATCTAATACCAAAATTAGCGCATGGCGATGTGTCGTCGCCACGCTCACAGCCGGCGTGGCCGCATTTGATGTTACACATCAAAAATTTGTTTTGACATAGATAATTGAAACGCCATCAAAATTGTCTAACATTACATTACAATTACCTTAAAAATCAAATCCACTAAAACTCATCGATTTGTGTGGAACAAATACGCCGGCTATCAGCATTGCCGGCTATTTGGCTAATAGCCGGCTGCTGAGCGTCATGTCGGCTAGTAATACTTAAGGCTCGTACAGACTCGCGCGATATCATGGGTGCAACAGGCAGCGCGACGCGCAGCGCGATACTTTCCATGAAGTTTTCATAGAAATTGTGCTACTAGTGTCGCGTCGCGCTTGTCTGTGGGAGCGTTTAGACTCAGTGTTGCATGTGATCGCGTTACAGGCTTTTACGGCCTTATGATTATGGGAGAGCTTTTAACGTAGTACCTACCTGTAATAGGGAATTGTGGCGGATTGAAATATCTTCATGTTTTAATGTGCCAGTCGGATTTACCTATAGAAAATTGATGTGACTGCTGAGTTTTCGAATTAATTATGTAAGTTTCCTTTCATGATCGTAGCCCGTGATTGGCTCGTATTGTAGCCATGAATGATGTGTGATGTGATCATGAAAGGAAACGACTTCGAAATCATGATTATTTTCATACATTTTTCATTTAATTAGCAAGACCAGAAAATAAATCAAGTTATCATAGAGTATTCTCAGAATAAACATTTCTAAAATCAGACTCGGAATCGATCTAAAAAGGTTTCTTTCCAAAAAATGCTTACAAGATGTTCTATAGTTGCTCTAAATCAGTGTCCCATTTTATTTTCGTTCTCTGTTATTTCAACGTACCTAAGTGGCGAGGCGTTTGACATCCGTTGAGTGCAGACATACGTACTTACGTAGGCTGTAGGCTGAGCGAATCCAATCTTGTCAGTACAGAAGGGTGAATCAACTTTTGTTTTGTAAGAGCTTTGTAAACTGTACTCAAAGGGGCCGTTACACTTTTAAATAGTAAGAATGTATATTGTACAGGTATGTGGGGTTGCGTGTTGTAAAAAGAATTGGTTGTAACAGGCTTCACTCGTAGTGTGATATTTAAAGTTATGTCATCATTATCATCATCATTTCAGCCGAAAGATGTCCACTGCTGAACATAGGCCTCCCCCAAAGGAGGGGTATGCCATAATCGCCACGCTTGGCAGGCGGGTTGGCGATCGCAGTAGGGTGTAAAAAATGCATAGAAAACGCTGCTGCCCATTCTCTAGTAAGTCCCTTAGTCGGCTTTTACGACACCCACGGGAAGAAATAGGGGAGTGCTATTCTTTAGGTTTTAAAGTTACGTATCGAAGGCGAAATAATGTACCTACATAAGAAAATAGGAATGACATTATTTTAGCCTCCTAACATTGTGTTGCCAAACAAATAAGTGAGCCTCACCTTTTTTATGATACTGTAATTCTCAGAATCATCAATATCCTATCCTTTACCCACCAGCCAAACAAATTTTCTCATAATACAGATGTTATTTGAATCAGGAGGTATGTAATTTATACGAAAGTGAAGTAACCAATTTCTCAAAATCGATTCCCTCACATACATTTTTGTATTACATTTCCTCAATATAGCCCAGTTATTACGCTACACACTCATAAATAGCTTTTATATTCCAATTGAGACGTAATAACAAAACGACGCCATTACAACAACCAGAGGGCGGCGCTCAGTGCTAATGATTCCTGACGACTGACGGCCGCGGCCGATCCGGGCTCCGACCTGCTGCGGGCATCGACCTTTACACATTATTGATACCGATACATTGTTGGATGGGATGGTTAAGATGTTGTCTTTTGATTTATGTATTTTCACACAATGTTGAATACAGAAATCTTGAGTGGAAGATTGTCCATAAGTTAGGTCATAGAAAGAATAGACACCCACGGTGAGCTTTAAGGCTTCTACATACCAGCGCGACTTGTCGCGCGACGCGACACGGCACAAAGGCCCCGCGTGTCGCGGGACGAGCGGTGCCTTTGTGGCGCGTCGCGTCGCGCGACAAGTCGCCCCGGTATGTAGAAGCCTTTATGATTAAATAATATTATATATTTGTAGTAAACATTCAAGAAGATAACAATAACCTATTAATTACCATTTACATTAGTTATGGTTACGGAAATGGGTTTCTCATAATAGTCGGTAGTTCCTTGTAACGCCAATAGATATATCTTTGAGAGCCTACCACTAACAGAGCTGCGGGCCGAGCACGGGCGTACCCAAGACGTTTGTGAAGCCATGACACATTATATAATGTCTTACAATTTGTAATAAATGCTAGTTAAGATTCGAGTCAAAAAAGGCTCACGGATTTTAGGTGAAAAATGGCTCGCGGATTTTTATAGGTGAGCTATTTATTACCTACTAAAATCCGCGAGCCACTTTCACCAAAAGTTTACAAAATGTAATGCTTATGAAATTTTATTGTACTTATTTATTAATTTATTTTATTATTTATTTACACAGTAAAATACATAAATATTATTGAAAATCAATTTAAGGTACAGTTCCGAGATGGGCTGTAGACTGCAACCGCAGGCGACAATGCGGCCGGCTGAATCATTTTCATAGAGATACATAGAGACCAGTAGTATCGCTTGAACCTGCAGCTGCAGTTTGCGGCCTGCGGTCCATCTTAGAATTGCACCTTTAAGGTGGATCCGCAGCTGTAGCCCACGAAATTCAAAGAACAATGGCAAACTCCTAAACAAATCGAACCTCCTTGGAAGCGCTTTTGCTCAATACGTTTACCTCTCTTTATTATTAAAGAGAAAATGAGACGAAACATGCTCGTAGTACTAATTTTCACCATGTGGTGCCATTAGCAAATTCGCGCCATTTTCGTATTAGAAGGTCAAAGATTATTGCGATTTTCCGCCTGTTATTTATAAACAAAACAATAATGAGTTCAAGCGAGGAATCCGATATTATTAGGGAATCTACTTCACCTGATATCTTGAATGAGGCGCAAATTGCAGAAAATGGTCTCTTGTCACCAAAATCGCGAGAGCGCTATTTAATGATTTATAATAATTTTATATCATGCATGGAAGACTCGAAGAAATACTCAATCATTCTCTGAAAATGTTTTGATGGCTTGTTTCTACCTTTTGTACTGTTTTCTCGCAAATGTGTTGAAAAACGTTGTATGACACACGAGCTTACCGCACTAGTGTCATAAATAACTATTCAATTATTTATTTTTCGTCGTCCCTAACCACAACGTCATCAAGAAAACCTGCGGGTGCCAACGTATTTTGTTGATGTCTGGCCCATCCTAGGTACCTTATTACGGTCATTGCATGAGCGCAACATCCAACAGTTCGTCGTCCAACTAAACAACTATAACAGAACTCTAGTATTCCTGCTCGACCGTTCAATCATTGACACATAAGTTGCAGTTGACACGTTGGTATTGTTGATATAAGGTTGACACACATGATGCGTGGAGGCCTTCCATGGTTGCCCATCGTGATAAATAAATCAATGCACACACAACAATATCTAAGGTATCAGGCAGAATCTTATTACAGCGTCACAGAAAAAAGTCGTCGTAGGTATAGGCAAATCATCAGAATCTAGGCAAGCACTAGTCACACAGGGAACCGTAAATCTCAGCGCCCATCAACAGAAGCAGTCGGTAAAGTAAAAAATCACGGAAAATCAATGGAAAATACAAAATAATGAATTGTCAGTACTTGTCACTTTGTCACTAGGCCGGTTGACAAATGAAATGTTTTTTTTTTTTTTTGCGATGTTGACATACTCGAATTGTACTGAGATTTAATTTTTGTATTAAAAATTATGACCGCTGTATTCTTAGCACAAACCATTATTTTTATTTTCACATTTTTAGAGGTATGAGGAACAGGGTGTAAAGTTCACTCATACTCCATAGAAAAGGGAGGATCCTCCGACCAGACGGGTGTTGTGTCTGATGGGCAACTGCCCAACGATTTATGTCGGGATGTTGTATAGATGCTAGTCGCGCGGTAAACTCTGCTTGCGCCATGCAGGATTTTGCGTGACGTCAGTGTAACGCGTAGTTCGTATGTGGCGATGTTGATGCCGCTACACATTTATATTTGCAATACGTAAAGCATAGCATCTATGATCTTCCTTAAGGTGAATCTGCAATTGTTGTCCAAGATTTTTTTTTTACGTTTTTTGCAATTTGCAGGTCAGTGTCAGGTTGTTGTTAATTTATGATTCGCGACTATAACAGATTTATGTATTTACAGATTAATTATAATCATTAGAATTATTCATTTAAAGAGGCATGAAGTGGCTGGTGGGCAACTCTCCGACGGTTAATGTCGGGATGTTATATAGGTAGGTACACGCTGAAATTTTAATGGTTGTTATCCCGCGGCAGATCAATTTGCCATCAGTAGTACTATCGATTTATAGAGTTAAAACTTACAAAATAAAAAAAGTTTTTGTTTTGAAATTTAAAAAAAAATATGCATCAACTCGAAAGCGTGAGCAATAGTACGACACATAACGTAAGTCTCGAACCACACGCACGTTGCCGAAAAAGTGAAGATTAATTCTTAAATGTTCAGAGCAAAATAAGCTGTCGCGCGTAGTGATACGGCATAATCTAGCCCGCACACGGAGAGCGCCTCACCACGCACCCTCGCCCCGCGCCGCTGGATCTCTAAGCTCAGTTATGCTGCGACCGTCGTACGCGCAATGCGTTATTTGCAAAAATGAATCACATGACAATGATTTCAATTTGGAGTACCTAAGTCACTATGGTGGAACTGTACGCTAGGGCTGATTATAACTACCACGCTGCCTGGCGACTTTACCGCAACACTTGGGAGTCGCTCCGTCTTCGCGGGATTCTGAACCCCCAAGTCCCACAGGCCCGGACAATCGTAGCGGATCGATCATGGGCAGTTAAAGACAACAGCGCATACACAGGGCAGAGGTCGATCAGATAAAGATAACATAAAAGATAAAAGATTTTTTATTTCTCACCACAATATATAGTACATTTTTATATCTCACCACAATATATAGTACATTTTTATTTCTCACCACAATATATAGTACATTTTCAAAATATCCATACAAAATAGTTTTAGAAGTTATACTGTGGGAGACTGCTGCCTAAGCTAGGCTGTAAGGCCTGTATTTCAGGACACCAGGTCTCCACCCCTTCGGAAACGGTTACCTTTATTTAGGATTATGCACTCGAACACGGATGCGGTAAGTTATATAAAAACTGTTTTCACTATTGATTATTACTTATTCTAGGGTTAGTAAATGTGTGTGTGTGTGTGGTGGTGTGTGTGTGTTTATGCATGTGTGTGGTGTGAAGTGTGTGTGGTGTGTGTGTGCGTGGTGTATGTGGGTGTGTGTGCGTGGTGTGTATTTATATGTGTGCGTGTGTGTGGGCGAGTGTGTAAGGGAAAGGTGAAGGGCTGAATGCACAGAATGGTGATTATATGTAAATATATAATTATAAAACCTATAAACACTTTAGTAAGTATGTTTGATCAAGAATGAAAAAATAAATAAAAAATTACAAACATGCAAGTTATACCGTGGTAGCTAGAAGTTTTTCCGTAAGTTCATAACTTAATTCCTGGAGCCAGCTCCTAACCTTCATTTTGCACTTAGTTTTGGTAAGATCATAAATCGAGAGCGTTCTATTTATTTTATTGTAGAGAAAGCGACCAAGGTAACAAAAGAAACGCTTGGAGAACATAGTAGTAAGTCGTTTACCATGGCGATCTACTGGGTCAAAACGTCTTTTACTTCGTGACAGCGAGGAGTTATATGTAAGGAGTCCATGCTGTTTTAGGGCCATTTGAAGAACAAACAACTGACATACAGTTAAGACTTTAGTGTCTTTATATAAGAGAGCTGTGGGATATTGAAAAGGTAGAAAATTAGATCAGCCGCTCATTCGCCAGAGCTGGACGAGGAGATCATCGAGTACTTCGAACCGGATCCTCGTTGAAGTACGCGTATGGCTGCGGCTAGGTTTGACGTGGGCCGTACGTTTAACGTTGTTTATCGTAAGACGTTACAGAGACACTTAATTAAAACTGAAAGACAATCTAATAAAACGCGCTCCATTGTATAGGTACTGAACGCAGTGGCTTGCACTTCGAACAATTACTCCGTTACCGGGAAGCGTAAGTACCTACTCGAAAATAGCGAACATTTAAAAGTAGGTTAGTTCATTAAAATCATCGGAAACAAGCTGATTCCAATATTTTAAATACGCCGTAAATACTTCATTGTCTAACTTAGAAAATTATTTGTTGTAAGTAAGTTATTAAACTTGTTTTTCAGTTTCGTGATCAGTAAGTTGTAGGTAAAAAGGTATTTATGACCGTCTGCGTCCTAAGCCCGTAAAAGTATGAAGGGAAAATTGGAATAACTTTTAGGTAAGCATTGTATGTATTTCGTTAACTCAGGAGTAGGTAGTTATCAGCTGTAACGCGAGCGTGAACGACCGCTTGTCGCACGCACCCGCCGCGCGCTGCCAGCCTTTCGCTCTGTATTACTATTGGTTCGAGGTCACTTTCGAGTATTGTTTCTCAATTATTGTAAATCTGCCATTTATTAATATTTATTTTTTATTTTTTTATCAATCGATTGTACTACCAAGACAAAATCATGTCGCTGCGGGAAAACAACTATTGAAATTTCAGCGTGTATAGGCTAGTTGCGCGGTAAACTCTGCTTGCGGGACGCAGGATTTTGCGTGACATCAGTGTGATGCGTAGTTTGCATGTGGCGATGTAAATGCCGCGCACATCTCTCTAAGTTACTTAGAATTGGTTTCGCGGGCTACCATTTTGGATCCACCAGTCCACCGGAGCGGAGAAATATTGACCAATAGGATTGCAATAGGATTGCAGGTGGACAGGGATTTGCAATCCTATTGGTAAATATTTCTCAGTTTCTCCGCTCCGCAGTCTGGCTCCGCTCCGGGATGGATGCCAGGCCTAATGCTTGGTTTTATTGTACATATTGTATTCATGTCATTTTAATATTTTAAAATAGCATGTAAATTGTTTACGTTTATGTCATGGTTTATGTATTCTTAATTTAATTATGTATTCAGAGCATGTACTCGATATTGTGTAATCTGGTTACTTGTAATAGAGTGTGCATTACAGTATAAGGTATAATTAACAAGTTTTAATATTTTAGAAGTTAATGGTGATGTATCTCGTTGGTAATCCTTTAATTAATAAATAATTATACAAGACCATAGGCGCTTTTATATAAATTATCTCCCTGTCTATATAATAAGACAATAGGCATGATAATCCTACAAAACGTAACAATAAAGATTCCGATGTCAAGTCCACTGAAGGTCGTCTCCCCGTCAACATAACTTTAAACGTTATTTGCAGAGACAAGTGGTTTTTATTAATTATAAAATCTGTCATATCAGAGGAGTGTAAAAATTTATGAAAGGTTTTGTTTGCAATTATGTAAAACGAATTACAGAGCGCTAAGCCGACTCGAGTTATTGATAAAGTTAATGAGATTCTTATCTTCCCTTTCTCGGCACTTTCCTGTTGCTTGAAAGCTTGTTGTTGTTTATTAGATCAACTTTATTTGTCTCCTGTTACAGCGCTGTTTCATGATTTGTGACTTATAATATTGGTATTCATGAGAGGTATTTAATTTGGTATCATCAGCGAGTAAAAGTTATTTTATAACTATCTCATAGACTATTTCACGAAAGTCTGTTTCACAAATACAGACTGACATGTCTTTGTCACAAGCTCTCATAGCCCCAGCTTTTCGAAAACGTAGCCGCCGAAATCGATGGCACGAGAAGTTTGAGCGGCGCAGCCACGAATGTGTTGTTATGTTTTATGTATATTCATAATTCGTTGGCGAAATAATTAGGTGAACCGCGTGAAGTATTTGAAGGTAGTTATATTCAGGCTGTCAATGACCTACACCTAGAGCTTTTGTCAAATTTAAAATAATTTTCAGTGTAAAGCTAAAATTACATAATCTATTTTGAATAATGTAAGGTAAACTTAAGTGGCCTGAAACAGGATTCAGACTTTATCAGCAAAATAAACCCAGAGACTAGTGAGGCTGCGGCAAAGCTAGTGTGAAAAGTAATAAATCTAACTTACCTACATTTTATATAAACAATTTTAAAGCTACAATTAGATATGTCTTCAAACAGAATACCAAAGTTATAATATTTCGGTCAAAACCCACCGAGTTGGATCCATTAGTGTTTCGTAAACTTAATGTAAAATATTCCTAAATTGAAAACTTTCTGAAGTATTCCTGAACACCCAAATGGAACTATTTAATTTGGGTCCTTGATTCAATTCGCACATAAAAGTGGAACTTTTTAGAACTTAAAATAGGTACCATTGAATTGGTTGTACCCGAATGTTTATTTAGATGAGAGTAAGGCTGTAGATATGCCAAGGAACATACATCCAAGAGTTTAAATAGGAGGATCACTTTATATTTTCGTCATGCCACAAGTGGCACAAAGTACAGGTTGGGTAGGTAGAATTATTGTAATAGGCTAGCTGACAGTTTTTGAGAAACAAATTAATTGATCCTTGTGGTTTATTTACCTCAATCTATGAATATTTCAGCAAAATATTAGCATTAACAGAACTAATTTTGAATTTTTATATCGTATTTTAATTTTGATTGTCCAAACGGCACCTGTCATGGCGGCTCGAGTGACTTCAATACTTTCACTCTGCCAAATCTGCGAGATTTTTTTAAGTGTTGCGCGCACACAACCTTTATTCATTACTTCTGTCGGAATATTATAATCATCAGTCTTAATTAAAAACGCCTTTAAAGTTCGTTTTTGCAAGTTGAAACACAGTCGCGTCGTCTGCAAGAATAGATGTGTCGCACTCGCCTTCAATGTCACGTGAGAAATTTTTACGCAATTATTTTTCAATTTTTATTAATAATTAATCATTTACAAAATTAAGTTGTTTTTTTATACTTATAGCTTACGGCCATTCTACAATACCTACAAAATTCATAAGGTATTTTTCTTAGTGTCAACTAGCCTATTGTTACTAAGTGTTCATTTCCTTTAAAAGTGTCTATTAGTATAAAGAGGTCGACGGGTGTTGTTTCTTGATGTTGGGACATTGTATTTATTATGCTAGTTGTGCGGTAAACTCTGCTTGCGCGATACATGATTTTGCGTGACGTCAGTGTGACGTAGTTCGCATGTGGCGATGTAAATGCCTCCACAAGTCTAATACGCTCTACTTTTATATACGGGACCCGCAAATGATTCTTGTTTTTTTTTTGTGCAGATTACTTATTATCTTGAGCAATCTGACGATGTTTCAAGTTTAGGAAATAAATACTTTCGGAAATAAAGAAATATCAATCTTGGATAAATATAATAGAATAGAATACTCTATATTATGTACATAACATAAAAGTTACAGATATAAATGTTAACCTCAACTTTTGCACAATTTTATTGCTTTTGACGTATTTTTGACAGAATGTGTTGCTATTTTAAGGAGTTTTAATTATGCGTTTTGATTTTGCAAACAATTAATAAGTTGTCACGCACTTTATTTTTTTGGATGAATAAGTACGTAAATTTTGATTTTGTGACAATCTAAAGTTATTATTTTTATCCTGTTTAAAGTCCTTCCGTCGAAAAATTGGCTATTAAAAGTAAACAGAGATTAATCCAATGTAATGTATCCAAGAGTGATGAACAGCGAATGAATTGACTATACACGAGGATTTTATTACGTAAAAAACTTTTATTATCACGTAACCAGATTTTTAGTTTCCAATCCGAGGAATGTATGCCTTCGCCCATCTAAGAGAGGAAGTCTCGCAAAAACCTAAGAGCTAATTAGGCATTTATTATTGAAAACCAAAAGTCGTTATACAAAAGGTCCCTTTGATGTCCCCATATGAGGATTTTATGGAAAAATTAAATATAATCATCTCTGTTGGATTATGCAGCGTGTATGAAGGACGTGTAGGCGGATACTTTTATACTTTTTCGGGTGACATCCCTAACATCATAGCAATGGTCATTTTAATTTAAAACAAATAGAACGGCAGCTGTTTGTTAGACCATGTTCAAATGAGGAAGAAATGTAATAGGTAATCCTCAACATTACAAGCTCTAAATATTGATGTACAAGATCCTGGGCGAGGAACTATTCAATTTATATAAGCTATATTATCAATTTCAAAACCTTGATAGCTTTAATTCTATTGCACGCTCGAATGAAAACGCAAACGTCTTAAAGATGATCTGGCTCAAAAATGTGTTGTGTCTAAAAGAATTATCGATCGCGCGTAGTAGGTACTTACGCAACGTCGCGGCGGGCCGCCGCCGCCGATCGGCCACCGGCACAATGATACTTGAAGGTTTGACCACTTGCCGAGCGTCCCACGTCCATAGTCCATCCACACCGAGGACATTCCGTGAATTACGTGTCATCGGAAAATAACAATTTTTGAACACTTCTCTTCAGTTGAGTATAATATTTTCATACGATAATGAATTGTCCTATCAAAATATTAGTTTAAAGTTCGAATCTGAGTGTTTAAAACTCTGAAAGCAGATAAACATAGAGTGCTGTTGCGATCTAAAACCCGTGTCCGGCGAGTTGTGTGTAGCCGAGATCGGAGACATCTACGCTAAATTATAGAGGAATAAATAAAACGCTATAAAAGGCCTTAATACATCGATTATTAAAGTTCAATACGAATAAAAGATCTTAGTATAAAAATCTTGAGAAATAAGAGCAATACCTATTGCATTTCACTTGTGGTAGGTACATACTTGTGTGTAGTACAGTACTTCGCTTCCAGCTTGTTTCTTAAGGGCATGGAAATGTAAGTCGGTCGATATGTCAACAAATGTTCGCTTCCAGCTTGTTTCTTAAGGGCATGAAAATGTAAGTCGGTCGATATGTCAACAAATGTTCGCTTCCAGCTTGTTTCTTAAGGGCATGAAAATGTAAGTCGGTCGATATGTCAACAAATGTTCGCTTCCAGCTTGTTTCTTAAGGGCATGAAAATGTAAGTCGGTCGATATGTCAACAAATGTTCGCTTCCAGCTTGTTTCTTAAGGGCATGAAAATGTAAGTCGGTCGATATGTCAACAAATGTTCGCTTCCAGCTTGTTTCTTAAGGGCATGAAAATGTAAGTCGGTCGATATGTCAACATATGTTCGCTTCCAGCTTGTTTCTTAAGGGCATGAAAATGTAAGTCGGTCGATATGTCAACAAATGTTCGCGAAGAATATGCAGCTCTTGAAATGCTTCTTAGAAATTAATAAGAGCTGAGGAAAAATAAACGTGACTATTCGTATTGGGTAAAAACGAATTAAATCTTTGAATCGTATAAAAAGCGGTTTCTAAAAACTAGTTTTCTAAAGACTTCGATATTGTAAGATAGCAGGTATAAACAAAACTCTGAAATATTATTTTTATGCTTAAAAATCCAGTCGTAACAATCTTCAGACAGCTTATTGGAGTTCTACAAAAATGGGAGTAATATTGAAGATAGGTATAGAAATCAAAGCACGTAACTTCTTTAGAGCGTATCTATTTAGTCAATATTGAGTATTTGCCCTCGTCGGTACCCTTCGATGTAGCTCGAAGATACAGAGAATTCTTTGAATATTAGCTTTTTGTTTAATATCTTGCTATACCTAATGATATTGTCTTTAATGTATTAGGTCAAACCACTAAACTTGACATTACACATTCCAGTCAGACGATTTATTTGAAAATACCAAAGTACCTAACATATTCGCTTAGTGACAGACAGACCTAACAAACCTAAAAGTACCTAACAGACAGCTATGCTGCTGGGGAGTTTGTTGCGCCACTTCTTCTTCCCAGCTAAAGCACTAGGAAGTGGTGAAGGGTGGGCGTTTTTGGGGGACTGTCTCATGTAATTTTTGGCGTTCGAAAAGTGCTGATTCTCAGCCTAATTTGAATAAATTACTTTTCATTTTGATTTTTGAGTTGATGTATGACAAAAGATGTATTTAGTGTCACAACTTTTCTTTATTTCGTTATTCCGGGTAAAGGCTTCTACAGACCGGCGCGACACGCGACGCGACACAAAGGCCCCGCGTGTCGCGCGACGAGCGGTGCCTTTATGTCGCGTTGCGAGTCGCGCCGGTCTGTAGAAGCCTTTAACGATACGGGTTCCACTAACTTTATGATACGACTTTACATAATTACACTTACGGGCGTAAATTCGTGCTCATGAAGGTAGTGCCTAGGTAACACGGCAAATCATAGATTTGTCATCTTCTTTTAAAGTAGCAAGTTAATCATCTCTTATGACAGCTCTAAACCTTTTTTCGCACGTAATTTTCGTAAGAGAAACGTCCACGCCTCATCAAGTTATCCAATCCCATTTTTTTACATTGAAAATTTAATTAAAATCTAAACTGATGAAATATTAAAGAGCCTTACATCAGAGCTTTCAAGTACCCATAAATATGATTTACTTTTATACTAATGTGGATTTTAATACTTGAGTGATAAGGTTCAAATTCGTTTGTGGCATGTTGCACAGTGGTCTCATTACCTGTAACGACGGGCAATAAGTTTTGTCAATTTAATATCGTCTCATCGCTCATACAGTACTTGTATTTTTACGACGACGAAATAAAAATGTTCCTGTCCCATTTTGGAACAGGGAAGTTTCGAGATATGTGACGTGTTTAGTTGTAACTCTGTTTGACGCATTATTTGACGTTCGACTCGATAAGTCGATCAGTCCGAGAGTCCGTCAAGGGGTCGTCGGTTCGAATATGTTATAAGAGAAGGGTAAATGTTTTGTTATTGCTTATTTTATTCCACACGTCATCCTTAACTGAAAAAATTTTATTTTTATCCAAATCCTCCACTTATAAAGCACAACATATTTACTTGCCCAAGTATTTATGAACCGGTATCTACATCCTTTAAAAACACACATCTTCCTAAACATACTTAGTACAAAGTAATTCCATTACTCCTCATTTTTCATGAAGCAAACGTCTGAATACCCAAGAGATATTTTCACGATGCCTATTTATTCATAGGCGGGTAAACGAATTGTGTCAGTAATCATTTGTTGTCAGCCGTCTTATCTTATGAACGACGAGGTTAGCAGGTGGGCGATAAGTTTACAGAATTACTCAGTAAATGCTCTTGTCATTTACTTGTACAAATTTTGAGGGTTTTACACCACAGAATTATGTTATTCTGTGGTGATAAATATTTTTACCGTGTGGTGCCGGACGTAAAAAATAGCACCATCCTATTTATTATATCTTCCAAGCATGGCAATTATGGAAACCCCCCCCCCTATTGGGGGAGACGGACGTCTTTCACCTGGAATAATGATGATGATGAAAGATTTTTATTACTCGATTAGCTAGTATTTCCCTACTTAGGAAAAACAGAATTAAATATTTTTTTCGAAAATTGCAAATAATTGTCTTCTAACCAATTATTATTAATCTGCTTTACAGATTGGTTTGTCCAATATACAATGTGTCTGCATACGGTGTGGCTAAAATGAAGGGTGTGGTACAGCCCATCAATGAACAACTTTCTCCAGGGGACCAACATCGTAATCACGAAAAAGTTGTCAGTCGTCCCATACATCGGTCGAGTAGATTGAAGTTTTGTATGGGCTGACTGTTTTTTTTTCGTGATTACGATGTTGGTCCCCGGCCGAAAGTTGTTCAGTTTGATGGTCTGCACCACACCCTTAATTATCGCTACACCGTATACAGACACATTGTATACAGCAAACGTTAAGAATAATGAACCGTCGCGTAGCGGTTGAACGATAGCGTAGCGGTGTGCTACGAAATCGTAGCGGTTTGCTACAAAATACTAGCGCTGCGTCGTAGCAAAGGAATTCATTGGCGTAACTAACGAGTATTTAAAGCAAGAACTGGTGAAATAAGTATTCCAAGAAAAGCAAGCATACCATTAACAGAAACCGCATGAAAGGGAATTTCAACTAAACGTAAGCGTGTTCAATGTTCATAGAACAAAGGTACAAGGAACTACAACTTCAGTGTCCATTTGAGTTACGAATAGTTTAAGACCAGTTTACTTACCTACTATAATATTTGTTAAGAAGATTATCGGGGGTCGGGGACACAGAAAATTCTCAAGAAATTTAAAAACTGATAAGTGTTTCGACCTTTAACTGTGGCAACAGCGTGGGGAACGAGAAAATGAAACCTCCGCGCGGTTTGTTACGTAAAGCGTCGTTCATCGTCAATTGAGACTTCCCTGCTGTTGCCAATGATCCCCGCTGTGATACAGTCGGTAAGCTCGCTATTTTCGTAAAATGAAACATTAATTTGTATTTCTAGCTCTCAGGATTAATTTGGGATTATGTTTAGATTCGTTCTAAATTTTCATAAATTAAATGAAGCCTACCAGAGCAGCTATTTGTGTATGTTTCTGTGAGCATTTGAAGGACGTCTAAATTATTGTCATATAAAAAAAAAGTATAAGTACCCATCTTTAAAGTAATTGATAAGGGTTCTTTAAAGTAATTGATAAGGGTTCTTTAAAGTAATTGATAAGGGTTCTTTAAAGTAATTGATAAGGGTTCTTTTTCGTGGAAATTGAATTTCGTGAAAAACACTTTGTTCATGTGTTATTATAGCACAGCATTGTTAATATTATCCATTCACTATTTACACACTACACTAACTCAAATGGTTTAGTTCTCTTTAGCTTGCGCACTATGTCCGTGTTTTATTTGCATCACCCAAAAATTTGCTGAATTCAGCAGCAAATTTTTGGGTGATGGTGGTGACGAGTTCCATTTTAAGGTCTGGGTGGAGGTCGTCATTTCTAATGTACCATGATGCATTACAGCATACCTGAGTACTAAATTTTGGAATTTTTGGATTATTTTGACGTTGCTTCGTTTAGTACAGCCCCAAAGGTGGATGCCATATACGTCCAAATTGGCACAAGAATATGCTTGTATAAGTAATATAATTTTATTATGTATTGATATGCAAGATTTTCTTCCGAGTAACCAATACATACTGTTATAACGTTGTCAAGTTCCCGTCTTTTCTTTTTACCCGACTGCGGCGAAGCCAAAAAAGGAGGGTTATGTGTTTGACCTGTATGTATGTATGTATGTTTGTATGTCTGTCCCTATGTGCCCTCGTAACTACTAAACGGCTGAACCGATTTTGATAAATGATATGTCGTTAGATTTGTCTTTATTGCGCGAGTGTCATAAAGTATATTAAAATTATTAAAAATCAAGATGACGGGGTTTTGGCGCCAAAAGGTGTCTTCGAAAAAAAATATTTTCCAAGCCTATCGAGTGGGGTATCAAAAGGAAAGGTTTTGAAAGGTGATTACAAAAATATATACTTATTATATGTTTAAAAGTAATTTAAATGAGAAATTATAAAAAAATATCCCGAACTTTTGGAGTGAGTGAGTAAGAGGTCGTTATCACCCTTATAAGATTATAAGTGAGTATATAACCTAATTTACCGTCTTATAATCCTAACTAAAAAGTATAAAATAAAAAAAGTAATTTAAAAAATCAAAAACCCGACTGCGTAAAAAGTGAACTTAAAAAAAGATGTAAACAAGATTTATATAAATTAATGAGTACTATAAACAAGCTCATGCAGTCGGAGGCAATTTGCCTCAGACTGCATGAGATTGCTTATAGTATTATTTTTTAAGTTCACTTTTTACGCAGTCGGGATTTTGATTTTTTAAATTACCTTTTTTAACGTGAGATTTTAACGCAGTTTGGCGGCAAGGTATTTGGCTGTATTAGCTTATGCTAATACAGCACAAGCAAGTGCCTTGTGGCACTTGCTTGCATTGAGTTACATAACGCAATCAACAACAAAAAACATCTCCAGTAATTAAACGTCAGAAAAATTCATTAATTACAAAAGGTTAGAAACGCGAACAAACTGTTGGTAATCTGGTGTTCATAATAATTGTGGGCGCGACACGGTTGCCGAAACTTTAATTATGTTTTTGTGTGGAAACGCCAGGTGGGTACCGCTGGTGTTGGGGATAAACTTAGGGCGGACTAATATGACATTTGAAAAGAAATTGTGTATAATGTATTGAGTAAACCGTTTTTCAAGAGAAAGAATTTGAAGAAGATGAGAACTCGGAGGATCGAAAGAATATGCACAGCTAATATGCCATAATAGATGTAAGACCAAGGTCACAAAGTGGCTACTGACAATGAGTTACGATAAGACTGAAGATTTACTACATGTATCAATTGCTTAATCTTTAAGTAGTTAATTAATTCATATATTTATAATTACATTTACACAGACTTATATACACACAAGTTTTCACCACATTTTATCTCTCTCTCAATACATACACAAACACATTCCCCCACATAGGTACTCTAACAGACACATCATAACATGCATTTTCTAGTAGTAAGTAGTTTTTCTTAATAATAATATACTGTGCTCGTCATACAACTACTGTTATATGTTCAAATTATAGGCGAGGACGCTGGCACCCTAAACACAAGTTAAATCTTACTCTGGGTGCCAGAGTTCATCGAAAACACTCTTTATTTTAGTTGTTACGCTGCATAGTGTTTAGCTAAGTGTTTATGTACAATGGAAGATAACAAAAATATTTTATTTTTTTAATCAATCATAATAATTTGAATCTTATATAAAAAAATTCTGAGTAAAACACACTATTAAACTAATTTTTTTATGCCCTGCAGATAATAGTTGTTAGTAGCATAGCTGGTTCTGCTCCACAGCCACTTGGGCTTCCTAGGTAAAATTTTAATATTTGGTAGAGTTTCTTCCCTCTTTTTTCTGTAATTAAAAACTTAATGTTTTTTTTTCTATTTTTATTTAATAAATATTTGATTGTTGAAAACTCCAATAGATAATAATGATGTTCTTTCTTTTTTGTAGTAATGATTTATTTATTTTTATTTATTTATTTACATTATAATCATCTCTCAAATACATTGCAAACTATAGTTTTGTGTAGGTAATTTAGAAACATTTAAAAAAAAAATTAAATTACCATGGAGCATGTTGGCTTGAAAGAGCATGATAGTTGAGAGTTCCTACTATTAGTGTATTATCTATGGTTGAGAGTAATGTCATGCTCATAGATTATACACTAATATATGTCATGCTCACTTAAATGTCTCACTGGTGGCGCGTGTGTTGGGAAATCCGGTTCTCTACAAAATGGTTGCGCTGGATGGTGCTGATCCACGCGTCACGTTCGTGAACGGGCGCCGTCAGTTGAGACTCGTCAACTCTAAACTGCCAGGGCTTATTTTTAATTTTATATTTTGAATGATTTCTTTATTTTATTTTATTTACATTTTTCTCACAAAGAAAGAAAGAAAGAAAAAAAGGGAAAGAATAAATGTAGGTACCCAGGATTTTATAATATCTTGATTTAAAAGAGTTTCTTGCCCATTATTCTCCATAGAGATCTAGGTTTTGGAATGGGCAACTAGCTTCAACTTTCTGTCTAACTGACGGACTCTTTAACAGTTCAAAAGTGCCTGTAAATAGTTTAAATGACATAAATGCTTTGAGTTGAGTAACTTATAATAAATCCGCTGGATCTTCTAACATAAACAGTCGGAAAACATTGTTTATCAGTCTCGGGAAAACGGTTTTACTTAAATTTCAATTTAGAGAGCGCCGGACGTCAATTGGGTTGAATGGAGAAGTTCAGCATTACAAGTAAAATTTTTGTTTCCCCAGCGATTGTGCGAACAAGCAGAAATTACAATAGAATTAATATTTACTTGCGTACTTTGTGTTCAAAATTTTTGCCTTGGAAAAATATGCGTAAAGATATTACAGCGGGCAGAATTTTATTTAACGGAGCTATTATTTCAAAGACTCTTGACTAGTTTTCGAATCATTCAGAGATATTTTTTACAGTATCTATCAGAACCTGACGATGTAGGTACTAGGTACAGTCAACCGCACATCAGTGGTAACAATTTGACATTGACAGCGTCTTTGTAGTAGTAACGGCAAATTTCGTCGAGCAAGTGTTACCATTCAACCGCATATCAGTATGCAGTTGAATGTACTAACCCGTATTGGTGTACCAACCCCTGTGGGAGACTATAACCCGCTCCCTCTCACAGAGAGTAGTCCTTTCAGCAGCGAAATATTATGGTTACGCGTGAAAACTAAACTCGTTTCCCTATCTCACCGTACATTTTCGCCCCCAGAATGCGGCAAGCGGCGTACGATAGGCGTAGCGACGAAGCGTATTGTGGGAGGAGTGGAGGCGTCTCCGGGCGACTGGCCGTTCTTGGCAGCCATCCTCGGCGGACCAGAGGAGGTGTTCTACTGTGCCGGCGTGCTCATCGCCGACCAGTGGGTGCTGACGGCGGCGCACTGTGTTGGGAAGTGAGTATAACGATGTCTCTTCTTGAAAACTAAATCAAACCAGCAAAATGATTACTTTTGTACTAACATGAAACCTATCTTGTATTTTGACCAATAACTTCACGCTTTTTCTGAATACCAAATCAAGTTACTGATCTGTAAACCTGCTGTAAAATGTAATGTTGGCTGGTGTCGTTAGTTGACCAAAAACACAACAGCCTATCGAAGTATTTAACATAAATTATGAATAAGCTATGCAAAAATATTTAAGAAATCAAGGTTAGTCTACTAATTAGTTTAGTTAGTATTATCCACATTAACGTTGCGGAATACAATCTCTAAAGGATAGTAAACCGTATCAACATCTATTGTGTAATTTAGAAGAACTAAGCGGTCGGACTTTGTTATAAACTACGAGTAACATAACGTAATACGGCGGCATAACCTACCATTCCTACCGCCAGCCACACGGACGTGAACGGCTGGACGATCCAGCTGGGCATCACGCGGCGGCGCTCGCACGCGTACTACGGACAGAAGGTCAAGGTCAAGCGCGTGGCCCCGCACCCGCAGTACAACTCCGGCATCGCGCACGACAATGACATCGCGCTGTTTCAGGTTTGGGATTTTTTGCAATAATAAACTCATCCTTTCTATAATAATTTAATAAATCTTGGGTAGGTACATAAAAAGACTAATTACTTGAAAATTATGAAGTTAACTATTTCTTAGGGCCTTGGTAGACATGCTACTCTTAGTATCGGTGATCAATGATTCTACAACTTCATAAATACTGCATTGCGTTTTGGCGACGGTATTACCTTCCCCTTCTCTATCAGCCGCTATAAAGCTCCCAAATAAATAGCTTATCATCTCTGCTAAAAGCTTAAAGTATATCCAAGTAGTTATTTTACCCGATAAGTGCCACATCACCGACATGTGCCAGATGCTGGTGGAAGTTTAACCTTAATTTTTGTTTCTGCCCGGCAGAAAAAAATTAAGGTTATGAAGGGACCTATGCATTGAGTAAATACAGTTTCGTTATCAAGTTTTATTTTTACGCAATCTATCCTGCGTTTAACCTAAACTTTTTCCTGTCTTTCACATAATTTATTTATCTGTCATTGCTTCATTCTTAACTCTTTTTATCTAAATACCTATTGTGGTAAGTATAGTAATTTTATTCTAGGTGCATCGTCTTCACTTATAAATTGTATAATTAATGTACTTAAAAAAAATATTGTACAACATTTTAAAAGATTAACGGTGCAGTTTCTTGCCCATTCTTCTCCATACGAAACTACCTTTTGGAAGGGGCGACTAGATTCAACTCAATTTTTTTTGGAAATATTGACGTTCAAAAGTGCCGTATAAGTGCCTATTTGAAATAAACAATTTGACTTTGTCCTGTACAGCTATCAGTCCGAGTCCGCTACCACGAGCAAGTGTCACCAGTATGCCTACCTCCCGCCAACCGCGTGCTAAAGCCCGGCACACTGTGCACTGTCATCGGCTGGGGCAAGCGGGACGATAAAGAATGTAAGTCAATTTGTTTGCTGTACCTACGTTTAATAATACTGTCAGGGAGTGTCATTAATCATCTGGCATATTTTTTTTTTTTTTTTTAATATATTTTTATGTTTTTACAACCAATTCAGAACTCATAAATACGTATTCTTGAATTCATTTAAACTTCATTCTTTCATTATTTTTTGCTTCATTTGAATTCATTTCGCTGAACGTTTCGAATGTCAGTACGTGAACCACTGCTGCTACGTGAACCATTTCACGTACTGACTAATGTTAACATATTATTTTTATTTTGTTTTTATATTAATGTACTTACTTATAATTTTCAATTTAATGTATTATTTAATTGTATTAATAATGTAGATTTTAGTAATTGTATGATCCCAGGTTGATTAAAATAAATAAATAATAATAAACAGTGATTGAAATATAATTTGAGCGCCGCTTTAGCATCAATTGAGACAACACTCTGCAAAACTAACGTTTTTCTAAAACTCGATGTGCTATAATTAACGACAGTCTACAGTAGGCATAGATATACGTAATACAATTGTTTGCCTACAGTATCAGAATACGAGCCAGCAGTGAATGAGGTGGAGGTACCAGTTCTCAACCGGGACCTGTGCAACCAATGGCTGGAGCACAGAGATCTTAACGTGACGGAAGGCATGATCTGCGCCGGCTATCCAGAAGGCGGGAAAGACGCCTGTCAGGTACGTTTGAACCGCAAATACTTACTAATTACGGAAAAATATTTCTATATAAATGACTTTACAAATTCATCATTATGATGTATAAATGAATTCTAATTCGAATCCTTAATAACTAATTTATGAAACTTTTCTGCTCCAATTTGTCTTCAAAGTTAACGAAAAGCTCTTGACACACTAATAAAGTCCTCAAGAAAACATGGCCAGTGACGAAATAAAACTAAAAAATGTTCTAATGAGACTCCCAAACAAATACTTGTTCAGCCAATAGGTAAATCCAATAAGTGAATAGGTAGGAGCCGACGACAATAAACATCTCTTTGCCTCGCCCAATAAGGAGCACGTATTTACTCCACTGTGCCGAATTCATCGGAGTTCCTTTAAGAACACTACACTTTAATGGTTCAGTGAAGTGTGCTAATATCCCACTGGAGATTTTATGTAGTTTTTTTAATGTTCTTCGGGGATGTTAAACTTTGTGGCTTGTGAAATATGCGTAGAGATTTCGGTTACTTCACTAATTTTGGGGTTCTGTACCTCAAAAGAAAAATTAATAGTTTAAAAACACTAGAAAAACACGCTTTTATAAATGCACGTAAAACCGAAACGTGCAAACACGACTATGATACGATATTCCATCATGGAATGCCAGTGCTTATCTTCCGGCTTCATCATCAGACCTTGAAACCTAATCGTGGTCAAAGTTCATTACAAGACTTTTCTAAGAAATCCAAAACAGCTATGATTTTCCATCATGAAGTTCCAGTTCATATCTTCCGGCTCCATCATCAGATCAGTTCGTCAGTACCATATTATTGTATTGTCAACAGAACTACATACAGCTGCCAATTTTCATTACGCTACGACTCTTGGAAGATGGTTAAATTAGTTACCTTAGATTCCATTACATAGTTAGTTACATACAGGTCGACCTAATAAAAAGCGTGTTTTAAAAAACGGAATCCATAGACGATCACTTGTGTGTCTGTCTGTCATAGCTGATTTGCTCCGAATCACAGACACATTACGTCATATTACAAAACAAGATTTATTTTTTGACATGGCTTTTACCATGGAGCCAGTTTTTGTAATATGAACTAATAGTTCTTTATACCAAAACTGAAAACTTAATTCGGTCCTAAGTTGTCAGTTTTGTATTAAGAACTTTACCATAGCCGGAATATAGTTCGAAATTCAATAATGGCCCCATGGTTTAAACCTGGGTCTGAAGATAAACCTTGTTTTGTAATAAGGCGGATTAAGTTGACAAGTACCCATATGAATTTCTGTGACCCGAGCACGAACGTGTAACGTAAATAAATTAATATTGAATATGGGGTTCACTTTTGGGGGAAATTTTTGAAAATTAAAAGAAAAGTTTTGCTCACTGTACCGTGTGACATTGATATTATTAGGTATAATAAAATCGTAGCGAAGTCAAAATTATACATTGTTAATTTTTTATTTTAAGTATTTGCAACGAGGTCTGGGATCGAGTCTAATGGCGAAAATATAGTTTTTAACATTTTTGTCTGTTTGAATGTACCTATGTTCCAGCATCATGGCCCAGTGCGGGTTGGTAGATGTCACATGTCTTCGAATGTTTTGGTTCTAGGACATGCCGGTTTCCTCACGATGTTTTCCTTCACCGTTATGAGAGCAGTGGTGATTAAATAATTTACACAAAGTAAAGCGCCTGCCTGGGTTTGAACCCACGACCTACAACTCGTAAGTCGGGGCCGTTACCACTGGGCCACCACTGCTCTCGATTCCCTAAGTCGATTCGTAAGTCCGGTCAATTGGTAGGCTATATTATTATCAGGCTTTTTGCTATGGGGATGAGCAATTATTGCATTATGTTTGTATTCCTCTATAGTATATAGAAAATTATAAAAAGATGAATCTGTCACTATCTGCAATGTTCTAACCGTTTGAACATTGCAGATAGTTACAGATTTAATCATCACGCTAAAATATGAACTGCTGTTCGTGTCTCGCTAAAACTCGGGAATGGCTGGACCGATTTGGCTAAATTAGATCTTGAAATATTTGTGGAAGTACAGGGACGGTTTAAACGGTGAGAAACATAAATACCAAGTAAAGGAAAATATTAAAAAACGACAATTTAATTTTCCAATACAAACTGTTCCTAGCTGTGAAGAAACATTTGATGTCTTTTGTCATTGTCACTTGGTTGTCAAATATTTATAGGTGCGTTCAGATATTGGTCTCTTTCAAAGCAGTAGTATGAGGTCCGATCTCTTTGGTCTGTTTTGTTGGAATAAAAAACAGTTAGTTTGTCAGTGCGCGAGAACTTTATTTAGTGTTATTGTTTTAAAATGCCAAGGAGAAGACAACCTGACTTAGCTAGAAAGAGAGTAAGTAGGGTAGGTTGGTAGGGAGGGTAGGTAGGGTAGGCAGGTAGGGTAGGGTAGAGTAGGTACTTAGCGCTACCCGTGCGAAGCCGGGCCGGGTCATCATCATTCCAGCCGAAAGACGTCCACTGCTGGACATAGGCCTCCCCCAAAGGGGGGTTTGCCATAATCGCCACGCTTGGCAGGCGGGTTGACGATCGCAATGGCGTTAAAATGCATAGGGAACGCTGCTGCCCATTCTCTAGTAACTCCCTTAGTCGTCTTTTACGACACCCACGGGAATAAATAGGGAGGTGCTATTCTCCGGCACCACACGGACAAAGCTGGCCGGACCGGGTGCCTAAAGCTAGTTTATTTATAAAAATGTTGGTCACCCAGACCATTATTTAAAACATCGTTATGATCCCGCTATCAATATTAAATTGAAACGAGTCAGCACTTTCAGGGCATGACAATGAGTAAGACGGGTAGGGGCGACCCGACGCGACGCACGTGTGGACAAAGCCTAACGCTGCTGAAGTGGCGAACCTATGGGCTTGCTAACAGGGTGCGTTCAATATCACGCTTATTTCATACCTACAATAGAATGAGGTGAGGTTATGTTACCGAATTTAATTTAGAGTTGAGTACTTTTAGGTGGGTTTAAATAAACAGTCTAAACAGAACATGTCATAACATACATAACATATCATCACGACTGTAAGACCCAAAGAGTTAGGCAGAGGTGTCACCCGCATTTAGTAGTCAACACTCTGTTTAATTAGGCAAAAGACTTACCTACCTGCCTAAACGACATTTTCATGAATTTTTCATCAAAGCCAGCACTAGGTACACACTATGTAGCACTATTTTGTTAGGTACCTAGTTACCTATACTTACTTATATATTCGTATTTACACAAACCTAAACTGATTCTCTCAAATAACAAGTTCACAAGATTGAGAATAGGTAAGTACTTTAAAAGAGAGCGAAACTCTAATTGTAGCTTCCTTTTAAGTAAGTAAGGTACCCCAGGCAATTAACGCCCACCTAACTTAAAACCATTTTTTTCTGCAAATACTATTCAAATTGAAGAAAATTATTCGATAACACGATTAAACATAATTTTCTGTATCTAAAGATGCTAAGTTGTCTGGTGTAACTATTTATGATTTCTATGTAAATACCATATTTTTTAAAACCATGTTTGGGCGTTATTAAAAATAATATGTCAATTACCGCCCGTTTGCTTAATAAGATCCTGGACGCAAAAATACATTCATAAGAGTTATAAATCTAATATAACATAATAGTCACATATTTTCTTTATTTAAATAAAAGGAATGTAAAAAATCAACATTTAACATTAAAAAAAAACTATCTAAGTTCTTAACACGCGTAAAGTAACATGAAACTGCTGGATAATCATTATTAACAAAAAAAAAAAACGCTTACGCGAATATAAGTACGTTTTCATGAGGTGAAAAAAAGTTACTTTAAGAATGTGGCAGGGTGGGACATACCCTTATCGTAATGTACCGTAATGTAGTTCTTATTATTATTTTTTAAATTTTGTTTATTTTATTTTGTAAAATAATGAATTATTTATTGGATTTAATGACAGAAGTTCTTTATAAACTAATCATTATTTATTTATTCACGTTTTTCTTATACTATAATAATTATAGGAACAACATTTAGGGTTTTACTAAAATGAAGAATTTAACAAAACTATTAATCTTTGTAAAGTAAATGAGATCCTCCTTGTGTTTAATGAGATCCTCCTCGTAATTAAACTTGTATTTTTTTTTTTAATTGAAAATAGCATTAATCAGTACTGTTGAGATGCATCACAATTTTCGCATATAAATTTTGCATCCTCCAAACATAATAGCCTTTTTTTTTTTTCGGGTGGGAAATTATCAAATAACTTCTCCCGCTCTGGGCGGAGCGAGAGGGAGTGTCAGACTTTTACTGACTAAAACCCACCGTGTTCCTTCAAATGCCTGTGTGCCAGAGCCACGATATCCCTTTCGGACAGACTCGTAACCCTGGCAGGCATTGGCCCTTTCGGACCCCGTCAATTGGTGCTGACGTCTCTTTGAGGCGAGCGTGGAACACAACGCGCCGTCGACCCGGGCCTGGTCCTTATCGGACGGCGAGCTACCCATCGCTCACCATCCGCAAGCCCGCGCCTACGGTGGCCGGGAATGGCATAAGCATTGCAGGAATGTTGAAACATGGCACAAATCTGTTCCTCTTGACTTTGAATATCAATTTTGGTCAAAAACTAATAATAATAATAAAAATGTTTAATAAATGAATTATAAGAAATCCATATAATTTAATATAAAAAAAGAATAAATAGCTAAAAACAACAAACAAACAACAAAGACAACAAACAAACAACGAGCTAAAAATAACAGAAAAAAACTAATAAAACAGTCAAAAATCATGATTACATCAGTAAGTAAAAAAAATACGTCAAAAATGAGGCAGGGTATAGCATACCCGAGCCAACTTTGCGCTCGTATATCCCGCCCTGTGTCTCGCGCCACGCTGCGATCACGCCACTACCGGGTCCCGCACGCCCCGCCTCCAGCTACTGAGCGAGCTAGTGTCGCCAGGCGAGGAGTTTAAAATATACACTACTTTTAAATGTTACCAGGGTGTGAGATACCCTGGCTCATGCTCGCCGGGTTAACTGATGGCGTTAATTGCCATGCCTACCTTATTTGAGTTAATCATCGTGACGCTCGAGGAAAACAAGTCAATTTCTGCAAAGTAATCTGTTGATTTCTTATGATAACAACGTCATCATTCTCCTGTCCTTATCCCAATATATTTGTGGTCGGCGCAACAGGTCCCTTTCTCCCATACTTCTGTATTAGTCGTCATCTCGGTAGTCACTCCCTTTCTAGCCATGTCATCCTTCACACAGTCCATCCATCGTTTCTTTGGTCGTCCCCTACTTTTATAGTCATCGACATCTATACTCATAACTTTTCTCACGACATTTCCCTCATTCCTCCGCCTCACATGCCCACACCATGACAACCGATTTCCGCACAACTTGTCAGTCACCGGCGCCACTTTCAGACTTCCTCTTATGTATCTCATTTTTTATTCTATCCATTCGTGTCACACCACACATCACTCTTAGCATTCTTATGATTTCTTGTGACAACAAAGACATTTTTTCCTTATTACGTTTCATGTAAAAAGCATCGTTCGATCTACAAGAAACATAGGTCCTATTTAACTTGATGATTGATGATAATACATTTTTTTTTAGTTATCTAAATATTAGGTATCTACCTATATTAGCTGTAACAAATTGGCTACGAGACATAAATTAAGTACCTACTTACCTACAATATTTTTAAGCCTTGAAAGGTAAAAAAACTATGCAGCCTTTTTATGATGACCTTTTTTCCCCCATTATTATCATAATTAAACAAAGTTATTTTTATTTTGAATACATGAGTATTTTTCAATCGAAATCCACGTCGTCAAACTACTTGCTCAATCTCTGTTTCAATCGTCTTTCCAATTAGTTCGTTTGAATACTTCCAGGGCGACTCAGGCGGGCCCCTGCTGTGCAAGGAGCCGGGCGAGCCGCTGCGCTGGTACGTGGGCGGCATCGTGTCGTGGGGCATCAAGTGCGCGCACCCGCGCCTGCCCGGCGTGTACGCCTACGTGCCCAAGTTCATTCCCTGGATACATCAGCAGATCGCGCAGTACAATGACGACGATGCCAAGTCAGAGGACATTTAAGGACAAATCAATATTATTTGTGATGACATCACTTTGAAATAGAAAAAAACCCGGATAATCAAGGGTTCTCTTTCCCAGAAAATCATTAGCTACATTATACAACCTATTATATTTTTTAAATGTTATACATAAATGTGAGGATATGTACCTATTTTAAAGATAAACTGCGTTTAGAGATTTATATTTGGGTTTATCTACGTATAGTAGTGAAAATCAGGCACACGAAAAGTTTATAATGTAATTTTATTATTCTCAAGTGGTGTCAAAATTTCCTTGACAATACACGACTCTGCACGTTTAGCAGAGAACTAGGATTATGACAATAAATATATTATAATAATAATGACAATACATACTTAATGATGACAATAATAAAACAATTATACTTATACAATCGTAAAATATAGTAGCTAAGTCAATTTTTCAAGAAAATCTAAACATATATTATACAAGAAATACGCGTAAATTATAATATTATATCTTGGAGATTTGACTTACTTAAATATTGCTTTCGACTATGACAATAATATGGCTAAATATTTTAATTTATCACTCGTTTATCGCGTGATGTAAATTATTTGAAGCTGTGATAGTAAATCTTTTATTATGAAGCGAAGAAGGTCGATATTGTATTAAAGTTTACCCGTTACTTGAAAGTTGACTTTACATTATGACTGGGCGCACCTCGCGTCCCTCGATACTTTTTCTCGGGGTAGTCAGTCATTATCGGTGACAGATATCATTATAAATAATATTATACATATTATGAAACATTGTTTTGAATAATGTGAATTTTATATGTAGGTAAGCTGCTTTTTTATGTAATGTAGTATTCTCAAAGCTTTAGCAGACTTTTAGGATGATTGTTTTTAATATGGTATCTACTTACTCCTTGTTTATTTTTTATTTTTATTGTGTTAGTAACTAGTAGAAAAAATTAAGAAATTCTTATTTGTCATTCGTGATCATAAGTCCATCAAATCTGGTAATAAGGGTCACTTCAGCACAGATTTGGACAAGTTAAGGCCACGAGTGACAAATAAAGTGGACATCTATAGAATTAAAGTGTATGTTTGTTTGATGTTTGGTGTTAGTAGTTTAGGGGAAAGTGCTTTTATAGAATAAAATTAAATCCCATTCACATGGATGCAGGTTAAAAAAATATAGACAACGTTTAATAAAAAAATAGGTGTTAATCTGTGCTGTTCTAAAGTTCTTCCTCAACGACAATAAATTATAAAATAACGGGTTTACCTATATGCGATAAAATCGTGACAGTTAAGAAATATTTAAAATGAAATTCATTGACAATATAATTACCTAAATATAATTGAGATGTAGATGACTAAATACGTCTGTTTAGTGACAAAGTCCCAAGTGGAAAATAATGCGTTTCATCGATGTAAGATCTAGAAATGCTATTTGACAATAATAATTTTTGACAATATATTTACTAACAGACGTAGTTAAGCTTTGTTAATATACAATTTAGATACTTCTGTTTCAGTATTATTTCTAAAAATAGTTAGTGTGTCATTTTTAAAACCTTGAAATTAATGGAACTTGTAATTAAATTAGAGAAATAGCTTTAATAGATTTTAAGACATCATAGTATTAGATGTAGTAGATGTAGGGGTGGTAAATATTTTTTAAACTTAGGAGAAAAATATACTTAGTTCCTTTTATATGGGTAATGTTTTGATTTTTCGTATGGTCTTTAGATGTTCTGCGTTTCAAAGGGGTCTCTAAGAAGACGTGGTTATAGCACAAAGCTATGCTCAAAATAACATAGGTATATTTATATAAGTATAGAATGAAGTAAACATTTTAGCGATGTGAACATGAATAACTCCTACCTTATTTGGTTGGTTTACATGGTGGCGGTGAAATTATTCAAATATAAGACAAATAAAATAAAATACTTAATACTAATAATATGAAAAGTAAAACTGCAGAGTTTAGAGTTATTCTAAATCTTTGCATGTAGGTAATAGTCGATGGCCTACACTAGGCTCAACTAAAGAAAAATGGCAAGTGGTTTCGGTCAACTGTCAGAGTTCACGTTCACATCGCACTAAATATATTATATTCTACATTTACATGGAAGTATGTTGTTGACTTCTTATGAGTCTCCTTCTCAACTCGAGCTTTCTACTAGTGTTACGAGAGTAAAAATTATATAAAACTATATCAAATATTTAAATGATCAGTTTCGTTATTATCGTGATATAAAGAGTTAAGTTAAAATATAATTTAATACAAATATCATCAATAATCATCATTTTCTATGTAGTGACTGAATTAAAGTAACTTGAAAACGAGAACAGAACGAAGAGCGAAGAATCTAACTGTAAAAGTATCCAAGATTAAATAATTAACGAGTTATTTAAACGGTTCTCGTTTTCATAAGACCTAGAGGTAATAGATAGTAAGTCAGGTTAGGTATAATAAAATAGTATTAGTATCTTAGGGCCATGCTTTAGTGTTCTGTGACATCTTATGATACTTGTGATCTCTGCATTATGAACTCTGCATTATTATAGTACTCAGTACATTTGCTAAGTTTATTTTCTACTCGCCTTTTTGATTGCAATTTTCTATTAATACTAAGTAAGTATTAAAATTTTAGCATAAATTATTCTGTCTTCAATTTAAATGGACATAATTTTGGTGAACTGGGAGAACGATATGGAAGCGCAGATACATGAAGGCTGATAAGGAACAAAGTAAAATTATTTTATAAACGAAATTCACTTATTCAACAACCGAGTACAGAGTAACAAAGTGTAATGCGAATATGTTTTAAATATATTAACACACACATTTTAAATGCCTTATTCATTTTCAAATGTATAGCACATCATATTGATTCTTAACCTATAACAGTTGGGATGAAGCGGCTCCATATTTCAATATAATTTCAACAGGCGAGCACTTTTCATTTGTATTAGTCTGTCCAAGTTACTTCTGTAGTAGCGAAGCTTAATTTATAGAGATGTGTCTCAAACGAAACTAAGTTCGTTAAAGAATTATAAATAAACATAAAAATGCATTGGTATTTGGCTTTATATAGAACATGTATGGAATATGCATGTTCAGCTCTAAATGTTTATATGAACGTAGTTTTACATGTTTAAATGTACATGTATCGCGTATATTGTATACTGTTGTAGATTATAATTGCTGTTGGAAAATAAAATCTATGGTAGACTAAATTGTGTCGTGTTCAAAGCATATCTTCTCCGAGTCTGCAGGTTTGACTCCAACCCATAGTATAGGTAATGAAATTATTAGATACATACGTATTTGTAAAGAAATAGTGACTATCGTAATTAGCGACAATAAATATTTTGATAATGAACAAAAATATATATTATAATTCTAAATTTCTACTGGTGGTTACATAGTGGTTAAGTTTTCATATAAATAATAACGGAATATCTTAAATAAAATAAAATTGTGGAAAATCGTTTTTAACTGATGTTAAAAAACCAGGTCGAATAAGGTGAAGACCTAACCACTAAATATCCCTGAACAACTTTACATCAAGCTTGGAACTTGAATTACATAGCTTTAGTTTTTTCCTTACTCCTACATGATTTTCATCGAAGCCATGCATTTCAGGCTTAAATACGGTTGTGTATTAAATGTTTAGTGGTGTTGACGTCACTGGTATGACGTCACTGTCTAGTACTCGCATCGGTGTACACTGGCCCCTATTGAATGTTGATCGTTGTAGAAAAATATTTATTAGATATTAATGAATGTTTCTTTACTAACTAATATGTATTGTATACTAGCTGGATAATTGTTATTTTTTAGTAACAACTAATGTTAGCACATTGTCATTGAAATAAAACTTATATACTTTCATAATAATTAGGGTACTCTCCATACTTAGAAAGTTTTATAGTAGCTAGTTAATCATTTACTTTCAGAATCTATCTGGGCTGGACCTACATTGTTATCATTTAAAATATACATCCTTAGTATGGTATGGGAGCTTATTTCTATGACAGTGTACTAATATAATTTTATTTGAGGCTCATTTCGACTCTGTTGAAATCTTTAGATTTTTTTATACCTATGTAAGACGAACGACACTTTAGATATCGTCAATTTCTTGCCAACGAGTATTTTAGGCGCAAAAATATCAATTAATCTCAATTACTTACATACATAATGTACTTACTTCGTATCTTAATTTGAACATGTTAAAGTATCTCCTACTCAAAAATAATAATATTTATTAAGATGCTCCATACAACGGGACAGAAAAGCCACGATGAACGGACACTACCTACACCAAAAACCACATGTAATCATTGGAACAATAGAAATCGATTATACAAGTTCAATTGTTTCTGGTAGGTAAGGGATATTTGGAAGGTGTGGAAGACAATAAAAGTGATGAGACAATATTTCGACGAAGGCTAACTCCGTATTCTAGTTTGTTGAGTTATTGTACTTTTGTATTTTTTCAACATCTAGACTTATAAATCATTTTTTGTAGTTTAGATATTTGTCATTAAGAAATAAGATTACAGTAATAGTTGGGACTATACAGATACTTTTGACAGATTTGAGTGAAAAATGCGAGTAAGTAGATAAATAAACATTTAAACGTTACGTTTTTACGTAACGGTTAAACACTTGTTAAAATTGACACTGCTTCTTTATGATTTTTTGGCGTCAAACACTCGTTGAATGCGATGCAATAAAGATATCCGGTAATAAATGGTTCCTGCGCCATAGGGTGGATTTATCGACAACATGAGGCATGCCCATGATTATGTCACCGCGCGTCGCAAGCAGCGAGTTTTTGACCCGATTAAAGAGATATATATACATAAAATACTTGTCCCTTTATTACTATAGTCTAACAATTATATAATTATGTAGACACGTAATAGATACGCACAAATTACTCTGTACTATAGAGCCTATTTTAGATTTCCGTTTATATACATGCTCGTATCTGTGGAATATATTACTTACATGTTGATTATATTGATGTTATGTGTGCTAGGAAGGTGTTGCTTTCAAAGCTGTTTGTGATTCCTGTTTTTATACGATCCTTGCAGGATCGTATAAAAACATCCTTGTTCTTGATATATTTAGTGTTATCATAAAGTAGTTTTGCAGAGTTTATGTAAATTGTTTGGTAAAGATCTTGGTGTTGCAGAAAATTTACACTTTCTTTAACACATTGTGTTACCGTAAACTCAGTTTTCAGTGAATACGAAGTGTTCTGAAGTCGTGATCTAATCTTTATAGTACCTATTCCAGCATTTCATTCAATAACCTGTATTAATTTTTTAAACAAAATGTGCGAAATTGTAGTTTTGCTGTTCTTATAATACCAAAAGAACAATGTCACCAATATAGTCTTCAAAGTCTGCAGAAACTTTGCAATATGAATATCTTTACTAAACCTCTTTTCAACTGATGAACATGTTAAGTTGATCTCGTACAGAACATTTAGTATTGCGTCGTTAGTTTGTCTTAGTTATTGTGTCGAGTCGGAGCGCGGCGCTTGGAATCCCTTGTGTAGCTTTACTTTGTTCCTCAAGCTTGGATTAAATATTATAATAAAGAGCGTGTTTCATTTTATTAATACCTTCGAATTTGAAGCATTTGTTCCTTCTATAAGTTATAAAATGTTTTTTTTTTTTACCAGCGTAATTCAATCAAGGTTTTTGCAGTTAGTCGATAGAATCTAGATAGTTGATAAATTTACTTATAGCGAATAAATTGAAACTACAGTAGTAATTGAATTAATATTTTACTAATGGATACAATATAGTTACATTAATCAACAATAGGTATAAATAACTAAGGCGTTAGCCGCTACCTACTTACACGTGGTACATTTCCTTTACATATTCGGGCGATTATTGAGGCAGGCGTCACCACCACTTGTTCAAGCTGTAAGTACATAAGCTGGAAACAAGTTTTTCGCCAGTCTGTAGGTTCAAGTAAATAAAGGTATAAAATACAAATTGTGATAAATAGGTTTTTTGATAACAGCGATGCGTATTTCCCTTTTTCGTGTTCAATTTGAGAAGCTGGTTGCGTGAAATAACCACGCTTTTGAAGCACGGTACATGCCCACTAAAACAGAGTTCAATTTGCGTCAGTTAAACACTGTTTAGTAATCGACTAAGGCCCTTTGTACGCGGCACGGTTTCTTTACGGTACGGAATAAACCGCGCTGTAGAAAAAAATACATGATCCTTCCGTAGTGATCCGTACAACACTGACGACCGTGTCTACACACGGCGAATAAGCCGTAGTGTTTCACGGGCTGAGCGAGCACGCGGGCAAGAAAAGCTGTGCGTACCTGCAGGGCACGCGCGACGGAAAACGGCCTGCTGTCCGCAACTCCACGTCAATGCCCGTTTGTTTTTAAAAAACAGTGTACAGGTTTGTCTACAGATTAATGGATGATCTTTTAAAAAAAAATATGAAAATGTAAAGGGGTGGGATCCTGGTGTCCTGAAACACAGGCCACGAGCCTATCTTAGGCCCCAGTCTCCCACAATATATACTTACCTGAATTGTGTATCATTGTCGAATCTGACCAATGTAAAATAACTATGTATATTGTAATGAGAAAATAAAAAGTTGAAGTTGAATTATGTTTGGATTTAGATTGCATGAAGCTGTGTTAACATTAACACTGTTCTATGTTTGTTCGGCAACCGAATTTTGCAAAATGTCATGAGCATTGCTACAGCGCTACTTGGGTGAATGTTCGTCTATGAATTCAGACAAGTGTAAAATCGTAAGCTGCGCCCTAAAATTGATAACTTGAAATCCTCTTTTTGAGTTTTACGCAAATATCTCAAATACTAGACGTCCTAAGTCAAAAATAATGAAATTTTCACCCCCTCCCCCTTGTAATGTTTGTCTACTGAGTAATTATGATGAATCACCGGGAGTCATCTTCGGAGGATGACTTTATTGACCTTGATCGTGACCTTTGTCAAAAATTAAGCCATTTATATTTGTATGTACACTGTTTGTATTTAGTCGGTTACTAAACAGTGTTTAATTGACGCAAACTGAACACGGTTTTGATGGGTAGGTATCGATCTACAAATCCGTTGTGATTCCACGCAATCGATGTCTTGAATTGAACACGGAAATGGAAAGACGCAACAGCGATGGTGACGCTCTCAAGTCATGTAACTCGTAAAACAAGTGACAGCTAGTGTTGGGAAATATTTATATAATAATGATGTAGGTGTAGCTAAGTATTCTCGAGCGTCGTTTGTCGTTCCCAACACAAGCGACACGAAACTGTGGCCCATTTGATAGTAATATCGGAGGTCTTCGTATAACCGAGATTTATCAAACTCTTCGCCGATATTACTTTGGAGACTGAGGCTTATTAACGCAATAGGACTTTTGGACACTCAATTATTGAGATTCGAAAATGTTTCATATTCATGTTTGCGTCAAATAAACCTCAGCCTTTTTTTCGTTAATATTGATTTAATTTATTTGAACTAATTATACGTAACTCGTTAAATACTGCTACAATCGATTTAATTCATAGCTAAACTAAGTAGTTAATACATCGAGGACCGTCTTGAAGGCGCCCGGATGAATTTGAACGATTATACGGTTTGACCTTACATTGTAGATAATTTTACTTTGTTACATTTATTGACTTTTCAATTGACTCTCAAGCAGGAAGTAAAATCTATTTTGTAAACAATTTAGACTCAGTAGGTATATAATAGTCAGTTTCTGACTATATGACTGGTGTCCTGAGGGGTAGCGGAAAGTACAGTACATTTAGGAAGGAGGTTTGCTGTCAATTAATTTATGACCACTATAATAGCTATTACGTACGTATGAGAACGTAACTATGAGGTAAAACGTCCCTATTGCGCTATGACTGAACCAATGTATTCGTTTGTTTTCTCTAAAGGGTACATAGGAGTGGTGTCTATCAAAACGGCCCTCGTATGAAGCATGTGTTGAAATGAAAGAGTTCGCACAACATCCAAGTTCAGTCTTGAGTATTTTCTCTAAATTGACTAATCGATTGATCTGTTACAGTAATTACAATTACATACGAGTTTACAAGGAAAGTTATGAGCAGAATGAGAATGTACAATATAAAATACGCTCACACTTTAAAAAAGTAACCTTAAAGGTAATAATAACAGGGGATATTTTATACATAATATATGAACATTGTGATGTGTAAAGTATTTGAGTTTCATGAAGATGTACTATGAAAGGTATCCTGAGAATAATTTTGAACATAAATTCTAAGCATTACATACAATGTACTTAGCTGCGATAAAAAGACTTTTCTTTTAATTATAAAGTAAAAATATGCTTAAAATTAAAGTAGACAAAGCCTCAAATTACGAAAACTAAAGTTAACTTACAGTCTCAATAGAGGATTATTATGACAATCACGGTATGTATAATAATCAGTATAATCTAATCCACACAATATATTTAATAAGGACGCACGCACGTACGCACGCACGATGACGTAAGCGTAATCGCATTTAAAAATATTCGATTACCGAATAATTCAGCTACTTCACATAATGTTCGACATTAATTGTATTTATTCACAAAACTAATACGTGAATGTTCTACTTTTTATGATAATGTAGAATAAAAATTAAAATAAAGTGAATATTCGTTTGGAGTTAATTTATAATGTACTAATACTGTTTTACATACATACACAATTGGTCCATATCTGTCACACACCTTGTTAACAATAGAAAACAATAGATATTACAAAAGGGAGCTCAACAAATCATTTTTACGGCTCCCCTATGTTAATTTATGAATAGCCCTAAAATACTTTACTACTGCAAATAAAAGTGCAATTGTAGTCAACAATATATGAAAAAATTAAAGAACCAAGAGAAGAGCATGTGAAAGATATAGTCCTAATTCAACACCCCATTCTACCGTAATTACAATCGACGTTAGTACAAATTGACAGTACACAAGGCTTTGATACAAACAACTATACAATGTACAAATGAAACAGTTACATTCTTTAGCCGAACACCTACGTCAACAATTACTTCATAAGTATTCTAATTAAATAATAATAAGTCGAACAATTTTAATCTTTTCATAAGAAATGGTCTGGCAGTAGGTATGGTCTGGCAGTAGGTATGGTCTGGCAGTAGGTATGGTCTGGCAGTAGGTATGGTCTGGCAGTAGGTATGGTCTGGCAGTAGGTATGGTCTGGCAGTAGGTGTGGCCTAATTCTGTTAAACTTAGATCTCTACTTCTTAGGGCACATCAGTTTATATTAGTCGAACTACTAAAAATCGACGAGTAGCTTATCGATATCGTATAGAGTTGACCACATGCTATCGATATTTAGCTATTCAAAGTATCAGTCTAGTCAGCACAGTAATATTATTGTCGACTAACGAACACTAGTCGATTCAATTTAAATGCTTGCACGACGCACGTACGATTTTATGAACTTAGTCTTGGAAAGACAAACCGTTCACAACAACGGCATTTTTTCTCGTATACAACAAGCTATATCATTCTTAACTTGATTGATTTAGAATTTATCTCTATGAAATCATTTAAACTGATCCAGACGATTTCTTACACAAATTAATATAATAATATAGTAGTTATATATAAAACAATGTAAGTTCAGTTAAAAAAAATACATAAATCTACGTAAATTCTATTTCAGATACAGCCTCAAGGCAGAGCTTTACAGATTAAATAGAACACTTTATATTAACAAATTATATAGAGTAGTAATTAGTCAGTGGCTGTATAAGTTACTTTTAAAAATAATATTTTCTTTTACAGTTTGATCTTTCTGATTATGTTTTCCTAGGGAAGTTTTACTTCAAGATTCAATCAAGCGAAAACTTTTTAAGTTATACAATTTATAATAAAAGGATTTTAAGACATATTATTATAATACTTAAATAGAAATACTTAAACAGCCACTAAACAAATACTTACCCAGTATAGGAAAATCTATGATTTCGATAACATATCAGTGGCGACAATATAATTCATTTACTTAAATTTAATGATATGAAGCAAGCGCAAAAGTTTACCAATTTTAAACAATATAAATGTTTCATATTTTTTATAATTTCTAATTTTATAAGTACCACTACATACGGAGCATCCAAGTTATATTAATATCAATAGATGAGTTGTCCGTCTATGAATAATTTGTTTATTTTATTTCATTAAATTACTTTCGCTATGAGCCTATATAAAACACGTCAAGACTTCGTACTAATGTTTTCAGTCACAAAACAGTTCACCTATCGAATTAATATAAAATCTATGCCGCAAACCTTCAATAATTCTCAGTCGTTAAATAGCCTCTTTCGAGAAAATATCACGTACACAATGTCTACCGCTAACAATATTGAACGATCAAACGTTAACAATCTTTGGTGTGTTGAGTATAAGTTACTAAAATGAGTATTTAGTCGATTTTAATATAGCATTTAGGTTTTTATTTAGTTCTGAACATTTTCGCGATGCAATGCGTACAAAAATTGTTGGAAAATAACACATTATATTTTAAGTTGGGCGACATACTGGATACTGTTAGTTTACCTTATCCATAGTAACTAACAACTGTTGTACAAAGTAATGACTGATGATAATGTTATAATCACTTTACCCTTAAGGGCTGAGCAGATGTTCAAGGGGTAATTACCGCTCAAAGTTAGAATTCGAAAGATATTCGACTATAAGATAATAACGAAAGGTGATCACAAATATAAATAATTTTAAGCTAACGATACATTAACAACGATATATTAAGTTCACATAGTTGTCATCCAGGCGCGATTATACTGACGATTAATAATACACAATCGAATCAATTATTTTTAGAAGTATCCTTATTCAAACGAACAATAACTACCCCATAAATACGATCCAGTATTATGAGTGGAACAATGCTTTGATTATTTACATTTGTAATCGCCTGTCGACAATGTTACCACAATAGCGCCTGCTGCAGTTTAAAAAATACTTCAAATGGCTGTCATAATCTACATGGAGTATTTGATAAACTGTGATTCCGAGGACATTTTACGATATAAATAGCGAGATAATTATACATAGTTATTTGTCGATCGTCATTGTTAAGATAGAGATATTAAAATTTTACAAATTGATCCTAGATAAGCAGCTTTTAAGGTATTTTGGATCGGAATGGACAACCTTAAATTAATAGACTTTTGGAATAAGTTAAGTTATTAGGGAACTGTGTCTAGGGAAGACTTGGGAAATAGGCACCTATAACAACATTACAAGCATCGAAGTGACATCCGAAGCTCAGACTTGGTAACAATTATGTGACTACCTGTCACCACTTCCTGTTTTAGGTGAACAGATCTGAAGAACGCACACATGATGTTTCAAACCGCATATTGTATCAACAATTTCAATAAATTAAACCGTTCTTCTGGAAAACTCCAAGCAGTAAATAGAAAATTCTTAAAGGTATATGTACAGGGAAGACGAGAGTTCAAAGATCAGTATAAATGTTTAGCATTTTCACGAATTTCACCCTTATAACGATAGACGTAAGATTCAAAAATAGATTTGCAAGAGACAACAGTGCTATATTTACTTTTTAGTCTTTCAACATTCGCTGTTTGGGTTCGAAGTTAGGCCTTTAAATAAAATATTATATTTTTTTTTATATCTAAACTAAATGATCATTAAACAATATCATTATTATACTAAGCGCGCAACTAAATATCATGACCGAGTTCAGTTCCCATTAATTTCGGACTCGTTAAAAAGATCGATTGAATAAAGATTCAAACGATCTTTTGACTACTTACTCCAAGCATCGGAATATTGGAAAATATATAAAAAACCGAAGAATCAATTCGGTACAACAGCGACCATTTAAAACACTTAATCGCTATTATTTTCGTCAATCTTATATTATATAAACCAGAGTCCGTTCTACAATTATTCTACAAATGCCATTTGTTATCAACGTTTATAAAACCATACAATTGCGCTGACGCAGCGCGTTTCCAATTGATTGTAATAATAACCATTTCAAAATTAGTTTAAATACTAGGCATGGTTGTTAAACAATTGTATATACAAACTGCTAACAACTACAATAAACTAAAACAAGTCGTTACTTAGAATTCTTATGGAATATTTCAATTAATAATCTTACTACACTTCCGGACTCTTAAATCGAGCCACCATGCATTTTTATGTTAACAAAACTAAAAAAAAATTTAATGCAGTTTTAAAGCTGATGTACTGGCCATAATTTCGGTATCACTATTGTTCCAAATTTGAATTCACGAATTTGAAAAAGAAAATCGGAGTTTGGCCGCTCTTATAGAAGCAACAAGCTTTGATTAGAGTATCTTTATGACAATAGTTATTTTGTTATTTATTTTTTCTTGCAAAATAAGAGTAACAAATTTGTTTTCCCTTATTTTTTAATCTATTCTGACGTTCAGCACCAGAAGTAGCCGCGCAAGCGGTGGCAATTCTTCAATCTGGGCTAAGACAGCGAAACGTAAGTGCACAAGTGCATGTAAGTCGTTCTGCCATTCAAATAATTTACCATCGCTACCTGGAGACTGGCGGCTTCGTGCGCCGTCCAGGAGGAACACGAAACCGGGTCACTACATCACGACCGAATCGGTTTGTCTTTACCACCAGCCTGCGTAATCGTCACCTGACCTCAGTACAGGTCCAACAACACTTTTGAGACTATCATGGATTGACTGTTTGCGCTCGAACTGTTACAAGGATCGAAGAACGCGTGGCCTTTAACCTCATAAGCCAGCCAATGGTCGCAAACTGACACGAGCTCACAGAATGGCGCACCTACAATTTGCACGCGAACATTTGCATTGGGTTCAACGTCAATGGAGCCAGGTTATTTTTACGGATGAAACCAAGGTTACGCTATATGGCAATGATGGATGTAGGAAAGTCTAACGAAGACGGAGAGAACGTTTTCAGCAATGTTGCATTGCAGAGAAGGTGGGTCATGGAGTCTGGGGCGGTATTTCCACTGAAGGCAAAACCGAAAAATTTGCCAAGTGATCGACAACATAAAAAGTTTGGGGACCTCTGTTATAGCCCATTGTTAAATTTTCTTCAAAAAATCCACAAAAAATTTTCGCATTTTATTTTGGACCAATGACAAATGAAAATGATATCGAGTGACTGATTCCAAAATCACATTCTCATTTTTTCCATTGTACTACCACTATTTAAAAACAGAGACCAATAAACAAAAATATGTAGGGTGCCTCGATTCAGGTGTCCAGCAGTGTATTTCATTCCACCATCTAAGTTAATAATTTTCATTTTCCATTCATTTCCATTTTCAAAAACTATTTCCAAATGAACAATCCATAAGTTATCTAAGTAATCTGTTTGTAATCAACAATATATAAGCAATAGCCGACCTTATTTTTACCACGTTAAGGATCTAATTGGACTGCTGTATGGACGCGAGGAAGGCGGGGTCCACCGAGGCTACCTTCGCTGTCAGGAACGCGTGCATGCAGAACAATAAGCTCTGCAGGATCTGACATTCTAACTCCTGAAAGATATTGATTAAAATCAGTATATTTATTTTAAAACTCGAAACAATTGCATAGGTTTATTACTTTAACTTCGAAGAAAACAGAGAGAGATGTAATAATAATAATAACCACCTTAGTTTCAATAACTTTAGTCTCAGAGTCTTGGAAGTGTAGTTTTAGTTTCGATTTACCGTCATCGCTCGATCCTCGGAGCTGAGAAAACCTGAAAATTATAAAAGAATGGCAATAACAAAATACATAAAAAAAAGGATAAACCCGCGCTGCACGCACATGAAAGGCATGAACTTCGTATTCACTGCAAATAAAAGTTATTGCAGCAACATGATTTTGTGCTGGACGCAGATAATGTAAGCTGTACCTACACATGGCTACATATCAAGCTATACATTTCCAGTTTAAGCTGATATCGCATTGTATAGGATTTTCGTACAATGAGAGGTCAGCTTATACTGGAAATGTATAGCTTAATATTTAGCCGTATGTACAAGAATCTTCAAGCGCGTGGCCAACATCGGAAGTAAGACCGCCATCTTGTTATTTCAATATATGTACAAATATATGTATTCTAAACTATTTGACAACCGTGTCAGCATGTCATCGTCTTTCGAGCGACAAAAGATCCTTGTAGCCCTATAAACCATGTTGCTGAACGTTTTGTTTTTGTTTCAAATAAATACGAGACATTACACAATATTCGCTGAGTTGCTCCCACGTTTTTCTTACCTATAAGCCCACACGGGCTTGGCGCCGGGCGTGCCCTCGCTGAGCGAGAAGCCGGCCGCCCAGTCCAGCGTCAGGCCGGCCGCGCGGCCCATGTGCACCACGGTGAACGTCTTCTTCTGTAACAACAAGAGACATGACCGCTCTGCTCGACAAGATGACATATGACACTCAACGGGATGTTGCTTACGTCATGAAAATTTACATCAACTCTCAGCTTTCGAATTTATTTAAAAAAAATGTATGGTACCGCAGCTATTTTATAAGTTTGTGGCAAATATCTTTAATTACTTATATGTTGCGGTCGGTCGAACCGCGTCAATCTATTGCTAAACTTGTATAATATACGTATGACTACAACACATTTTTCTACTAATACATTTTGTCTGTCGGATAAACAAGTCGTTGCTATCTACACTATTTCCCCAAAGAATTATACCGTACCGTATGCATAAGCATAGTAACTGGATAGGGCAGTTTTTAAATCTGTAGCTTTTTTGAGCTCACGCAACAAAGTAAAAGTATCTACGCATTCCCATTTTATACCGTTAAACGTAAAATTTATAGTCGAGGGGTTTTTCTGGTAAGGCAGTGCGAGAAGTTAATTTCTAAATTGTGGTATTTCATCCAATTTTGTATATTTAACATTGTATTAGTTAGATTATCATGTAGGTGTTGAGAATCATTACAGGAACTTATTAATGAAATATCATCGGCAAACAGTACGCACGACTCCGTCATTATTTACACATTAGGAAAGAAAGATCGTCCGACTTGTAATTATACAGGGTGTTTGGTGCATCGTGTGCCAAATTAAAATGGTCGACTGAAGGGGTCATCCGCTAGCCTTTCAGACCCCTTAACACCCCTCATGCTCTGTGGATTTTTTTTATCAACTTTTTATTGTTTTCCAAAAAAAGACCCAAATTTTACATTCAAATGCAGATTTAAAAAAAAATATAAGGCGTAGACTCTGAATTTTAATTTTATTTCGATGTGTATTGTTTAAGAATACTTTTAAATACAAAATTAGTGATATTAGTCACCTAGTTTTTTTTTTAATTCACTCGCAAAGGTAAAACTTAAATTAAAGCTGTACATGTTACAGCTATTTATAAGGCTACAAAAAAAAACCAAAAGCGACCGGGATCTTCCAACTCCCTCATTAATTCTCCAGTCTATCCTCTTTCTAATGATGTGCCACATGCCATAAAAGTATTTTAACAACTTTGTGAATTCGCTAGAATTGTGAATCAAGTCACATAAAACTACATTCCAAATTCTAATGAAAAAATATTTATTGCGGAACTGTTACTTGAGAAAGAGGTAAAATTTGTTTTCTCACTCTTTCACAGTAAAATCTATCTTCTATCTCTTTCTTGCATACCTTAAATCGGTTTGAACAAATCGCGCCGCCCGACCCGCCATTTTTTTAGTCGAGACATGACTGCCTCTGCTACCTAACGTGTGTGCTAGTTCACCATACTCCGCGATTCTTTTATTACTTTGTTATCGTTAAGTTTTGCTGGTTCTTGTTACATTTGTTTAATTTTTGTTGTTATTGTTAAACTTTGAGTTTTTTGTTATTGCAATGGCGACATTCTCTAACGAAGAATATGCGGACATCATGATGGCTTACGGAGCCGCTAATGGCGTCGCTCGTGCAGCGCAACGACTTTAACAGGAACGCTTTCCTGGTAGACGATTACCTGGCCGCAGAGTCTTCCAAGACACATACCGACGCATACGCGAGACTGGCAGTGTTACTTTTAATGAACCAAGGGGCCATATTGTGCGACATAATGTTGAAGTACACGAGAGAATACTGGCACTTTTTGAGGAAGACCCTACAAGAAGCATTAGAAATGTGGCATCACATCTTGATATTTCAATATGGAAAGTGTAAAAAGTACTTCGTCAAAACAAAAAGCATCCATTCCACTACACTCCGGTGCAAGGTACGTAATTTTAAACTAACTTTAAACCCGTGCAAGCTTTGTTTGACTTTGCCTTTGTTTAGCAGGTAATGGGTATGGTATGGCGTCACTTCCAGGTAGTGAATCTATTAGCACGAACAGCGGGTCCTTTCTTGTGCAATTACTTATTGCCCAAGAGAAATTTAAAAGAGTTTTTTGTTTGTTGCAGGTCTTGAGGGTGGCGACTTTGAGAGACGAGTGGCTTTTTGTCGGTTTCTTTTACACACGGATGTGGATGATCCTGAATTTTTAAAAAGAATACTGTGGACGGATAGATCCAAATTTACCAAGGATGGGATCCTCAATTTACACAATTTGCACCACTGGACAACGAAAACGCAAAACCCACGTGTTAAAAGACAGAAATCTTCTCAAAGAAGGTTTAGTGTAAACGTTTGGGCAGGAGTGATTGGGAATCAGGTAATTGGACCGCATTACCTGCCCGATAATCTCAATGGCGAAGACTACCTGGAATTCCTACAAAATGACCTGCCCGAATTAGTGACCGATGTGCCCGTATTTAATAAACGTGTGCCCATTGTATTTCAAAATGACGGCTGTCCCGCGCATTGGCGATTGACTGTGAGGGAATATCTCGACAATGTGTTCCCCAATGCATGGATTGGACGCGATGGCCCTATTCCATGGCCGCCACGTTCCCCAGATCTAACTCCGTTAGACTTTTATGTCTGGGGACGTGCCAAAGAGTTGGTATATGCCACGGAGGTTCCAACTAGGGAGGTATTAGTCCAACGCATAGAAGCGGCATTCAATACTATTAAGGAGGAAATACGACTTCGTACAACAACTGTTGAAATACGAAACAGGTGTCGGGCCTGCATTCGCAACAGAGGCCAACAATTTGAGCAAGATTTGTAACAATGATTAAATAAATGTTAAAAATGCAATTTTGTTTTTTTATTTCAAGTAAATCCCACGAAAGATACAGATATGAGACACGAATTTACCTAACCATAAGAATGAGATAGCAGATTTATAGGTTTGACAGGTATCATTTAAGAGATTTTTTTTTAAATCATAATTTTGAATATTAGCCTTAGGTGACTCGATTCACAATTCTAGCGAATTCACAAAGGTGTTAAAATACTTTTATGGCATGTGGCACATCATTAGAAAGAGGATAGACTGGAGAATTAATGAGGGAGTTGGAAGATCCCGGTCGCTTTTGTTTTTTTTTTTGTAGCCTTATAAACAGCTGTAACATGTACAGCTTTAATTTAAGTTTTACCTTTGCGAGTGAATTAAAAAAGAACTTGGTGACTAATATCACTAATTTTGTATTTAAAAGTATTCTTAAACAATACACATCGAAATAAAAATAAAATTCAGAGTCTACGCCTTATATTTTTTTTTAAATCTGTATTTGAATGTAAAATTTGGGTCTTTTTATTGGAAAACAATAAAAAGTCGATAAAAAAAAATCCACAGAGCATGAGGGGTGTTAAAGGGTCTAAAAGGCTAGCGGATGACTCCTTCAGTCGACCATTTCAATTTGGAACACGATGCACCAAACACCCTGTATATTGGAAGTGCCTGCTAATATCAGGAAAATTATGATGGACCAAGGCCGAATTTTTATTAATTGGACATCATGTCCAGTGAGAGATTTCACTATTGTGACCAGGTGTTTTAACTGCCAGCAGTTCGGACACGCAGCCAAATTTTGCAGAGAAACGAACCCTACCTGCAACCTCTGTGGCGAAACAGGACACTCTTTCAAGGACTGCAATAATAAAGGTTCTCTGCCTCAATGTGCGACCTGTAAACGTTTTAAGAGGAAAGATGATCATCCTACTGGTGATGTAAATTGCCCAGCACGTAAATATGCAGAAGACAATTACATTAATTCCATTGACTATGAAGGCGCCTAGGAGCGCCACCGACTACCTTTTCAACTAAGCACATAGATAGTAGGTAAACTTCTACATATATTTTTACTTTTTATAATGACCAATCAGCTAATCTGTGATCTGGATGGGTTTTCCGTGTCTGAAGCTAAAATCTGTAATGTTGAGGAGTGCAAAAACATAGTCTTTACTGGAGATAAAACATTGGCCCTACTTACACAAAATATACGCAGTATAACTCGCAATATTAACGGTTTCCAAGTTTTGTTACAAAATCTTGATATAGGCTGCGACATTATCGTTCTAACAGAATGTTGGTTATCCAAACAAACGGCCATTATACCATCTCTCGATGGATATAATCTTCACAAAAGCGTTAGAACATTCAACCAGAATGATGGCATAGTGGTTTATATTAAAAATAATTTAAGAACATTAGTAGTCGAACCCCTTTTTCAAGACTGCAACTGCTTAGTAATTAAAATTATTCCTGATACAGTAATTATGGCTATTTATAGGCCTCCATCCCAAATTATTGATGGGTTTTTGGATTCGCTTAACAGTAACTTAGGAACATTATCTTCGTTTAAAAATATCATAGTGATAGGTGATATGAACATAAACATTGCTGCTGAAAAAATCGATACTCATTCTCATAATTACCTCAATATCTGCTCATTTCATGGACTATTACCAGCTCATTATCACCCAACCCACCAGAGCGGCTCTTGTCTAGACCATATCCTTATAAAATCGAAATGTCCATCCAAAGCATTGGTTACTAATTCATCACTAACCGATCATCAAGCTGTTTTAACTAACATTACAAATATCCTCACCTAGATATAATTGCATGCGCAGCTATACTAAACTCAATATGACGAGTCTCCAAACTGACTTACGCGTTATTAATTTTGACCCCGTTTACAATACACATGATCCAAATATTTCTATACAATATTTTGTCGATTTGTTACAATCTGCGATAAGGAAAAATACATTTACTAAAGTAATTCCTAGAAAGTATAGTAATATTAAACCATGGATTACACCAGGACTTGTTTGCTGTATCAGACATAGAGACAAACTTCACAAAAAATCAAAAAACGCTCCGGATAATGAACTATTGTCAACACTTTTAGGTCACAAAATACCGAAACTCCGCTGATCTTTTAGCTTCTGAGTTAATCCCTACCGAAGCAGCAAATAAAGCTAACAACTTCTTCATTAACGTAGGAAAAAACTTAGCAGAAAAAAACTTATTATCTAATAGATGTTTTTCCTTTCAAAGCCATACCATGACAAATGCAGCTCGAAACTCTTTTGTCTTATTAGATACTGATGTTAATGAGGTTGTAAGTATAATAGATGGATTAAAGGAAATGTGTGCCGTAGGATGTGACGACATACCTAATAGCATACTCAAAAGATTTAAATACGTCATTGCCCTTCCCTTGACTCACATTTTTCAGTTATGTTTAACAAAAGGAATATTTCCTAAATTGCTTAAAAAAGCCGTAGTCACCCCTGTGTTTAAAGCTGGAGACAAAAGTTGTTTAAATAACTACAGGCCAATTTCAATTTTAACAGGTCTCTCAAAGATTTTGGAAAAAATTATAAACAGTAGATTAGTAAACTATCTTGAAAGTAGTAAATTACTCTCCGAGCATCAATTTGGTATTAGGCCTAAAAGATCAACAAGCCAAGCTGTTCACCATCTGACAAATTTTATAAGCACAAACTTGGATAACGGCATGCATACCATAGGGATATTTTTAGACCTTGCCAAGGCTTTTGACACAATTTCTTGTAATTTACTCTTATACAAGCTGGAAATGCTGGGAATACGGTGAATACAATTGCAACTATTATCTGATTACCTCACCGACCGCCATCAGTGTGTAAAAATAGGTCAATACATGAGTTCTGAACTTAAAAATAGCTGTTATGGAATCCCACAAGGCAGTATTTTGGGTCCTACATTGTTTTTAGTCTATATAAATGACCTTTGCAATTTGACACTCCAAAAGGGTGTAATTATGTCATATGCGGATGACACTGCGCTACTGTTCACAGCTAAATCAATGGCCGAGGTCTTTGAGGTAGCACAGAATGGTTTTAATATTGTGTGTAGTTGGCTTCATAAAAATCTCTTAACTTTAAATACAGATAAAACCAACTACCTAATATTTGCAATGAGAAACACTAATCCAACGCTTACTAATCTAAACATTCAAGCGCATAACAATTGTAATTTAAATTATGCTGACATTGCATGCACTTGTCCCACTTTAGCTAAAACCGATCATATCAAATATCTAGGCGTCACGATTGACACAAACCTGAATTTCCGCAAACACATCGATTTGTTATGCACCAGAGTGCGTAAACTAATATACATTTTTAAAAATTTACGTAACATTGCCGACTTTAAATTAATTAGACAGGTTTATTTAGCGTTATGTCAATCTATTATCACCTACTGCATAACGTCCTGGGGTGGTCGCTAAATAAATTTTACTGCACCTAGAACGCGCCCAAAGAGCAGTTTTAAAGGTTGCTACTTTTCGTCCATTTAGATTTCCTACAGACCAGCTTTATATGGCATGTAAGGTGCTTTTAATGTAGTTTTATACCAACACACTGAACTCTACTTTAACCCAGTACCTTCAGATAGGAGAAGAAAAGATTTGGTATGTGCTAACTCTCAGACTAAACATGCTTTTACTAATCGATTTTATTTATTTTTAGGGCCCTACTTGTATTACAGTACAAGTTTAACAGAGTGCTTAAGATTTATAGTTTAAGTTATAATAGGTGTAACTTACTAGTACAGGAATATTTGTCAAAATTGAATTACGCAGACACGGAAAAACTACTAGAAATTTTAAAATAATAGCTCTCTCGACCTACTCTAATATAAGTCTATTCCTTTAGCTAATTAATAATAGTGTCTACTTTATCTACTTTAATATTATTTGTTAATTTATTTAAACATAATATTATCTTACATAATCTAGTTTTAAAAATAATATACCCAAAGAGTTACTCTTTAAGTAATTGAAAATATTATGTCTCCTTTTTAATTTAACTTAGTAATAAACCTATTGTTGTCTTCATTTTAAATGTTTGATGTAAATCGATGGCCTGAAACACAGGTTTCTCATAAACCTAGTTCAGGCAGGTCTACATTACAGTTAGAATTAAATTTTTCCCTGGTTGTAATTAATCTAAATTATAATTTTACTTTACTTTATACATGAATATTTTTTTGTTTTTTTTATTATTTCAGGGAGGTCGTTGATATAAATTACGAATAGCAAACACCCGACAACACTACCTTGCGGAATGGAATATTGAATGCAAAGGCTATTCGATCGTATTAGGCTGAATTCCCCGTGTCATGATCCCAATGTTCAATTTCTACAAATTGTTCCCAGTTTTGTAGGTAGTATGCGAACCACTCGTGAGTTATTCTTCTGACGCCGATACCGTGTAGTTTGTCTAGTATTATATTATACAGCACCTTATCATATGCCTTGGTCATGTCAAGTAAGATTCCAATAGCGTATTTTTATTATTATGTTACACATCTAGTAAGTACAAAGATCAGCAAGTCTGCCGATGCGCTTAATCTTGATTTGATGTTTTCTCTTAAGATAAAAAAAAATCCGTAATATTATTACGTTTTTGGGTAGTACATAATGCATACAATTCTTTAGTGTCTACTATGTCCGGGTACGTCTGATAACTCTTGGTGGCGCGGCCAGCCAGTATGCCTGGCCGCCAACGCAAGGCTATAATTTCTAAAGTAATTAAATTTTCGAATCTCTTTATAGCGTACGAATAAGAACAATTTCGGTACAATTCTTTAGTGTATACTATGTCCGGGTACGCCTTGTTAACGAAAACATGGTGGCGTGTCCAGGGAGTGTACTCCCCAGCCGCGCCACCAAAACTTCATTATATTTCACTATTCGGTGAGGTACAATTTTTTTCATTACACGTACCGTATCTATATAGGTAGTACATAAATGGTACAATTTATCTAGGAACATGTTTTTTTTTTATTTTTCCACTGTGGCGCGGCCAGGGAGTATCACACTCAAATTCTATACAGGCAGCCTGTGCTGTTAATCTTCAAACCCACCTTTAGCGACCCATAGTACGGCTCTTCGATCATGTCTTTGAGACTTCTGACAATGTCAACAAGCATGATGATACGTCAGACCAAATGATACATGCCTACACATGAATACATGACTTAGTAATGACGTGACTCCGACTATACAAAAACCGAAAAAAATCTAAGTATATCGATGTCTTGTGTACCTTATAGGCTCAGCGCAGACAGAGAGGAATAATCCCCGCGCGGTCTCGGGCATTTTCTTTACGGATCGCGTATGATCCCCGCGTATCTTCGAGGACGCGCGAGCATTTTTTGTCAGGTTCAAGCATTTATGCACTTTATTGTAATCATTTTAAAGTTTATTTTCAAGTGCGTTAATAAAACCCTCTCCGCTGCGCTCCGTTCTGTCCGTGCTGAGCCTTAGTCGGCGTTGTTGCCGGTAGTTGGGTTTAAGTTTTTAACTTTCTTTGCACAAATATATTTAAAATAATATTAACAAACTAATGTGGGTAGAGTCATTTGTTTTGTGTTTATTTTCATAAGAAGTCCGTAAAGTCCGGATAATCCAGATTTGACCAAAAATCCATTCTTAAAAATCGGATTAAAACAGCACGGATTAGCATTTCAGTACGTATATTTAAATGTCTTTAGTAGTAACATGCATCATTAGCCTACAATGATCCCACTGCTGGGACTCAGTCGTTACCCACGCACATTACTGGTATGCGGATATCACATTTCTTTGAAATTTTGGTCCTGCCACATGACAGTTTCCATACAATTTGTTCGTCACTGCTTTTAGAGCAGTGCTTATGAAATAAATTACAGGGGGCATACAGGCGCCTGGGCTCGAACCTGCAACCGAAGTGAAATAGTTTGAAAATAGTAACTACTGTCTTGAGATGGTAATTGGACTTTTAACTGCCGTTACAATTAGGTATATTATCGTGTAAGTATTCGATTTCGAATTTTATATTTCACTCAATAAAACAAATTCCAACACTTGGCATTCGCATAGAATCAAGAGCACGTGTTTCTATTAAACCTTTTTGATAGAAAGATAACACTTTTAAATTTTCCAACCTCGCCGTTTAATGTCAATATCAAAGCACAGAGTACATTTGTATATAGTCAAGGAATATACGTCTCTTCTAGTCAATATATTGTCATATTCTGGATTCAATGTTGGTTAAAAAAATATCGCCTAATTAAGAATAAAAGGAAATGTATGGAGACGGTAAACATGTTTGTACCATATCGCAACCACCAAAATGCGCTGACGTGCCGCCAACCGCTAACTTTTTCCAAAGGCAGGTTAGTTGATTTAAATCTTCAAAAAAAAATATTGCGATGAAACATTTTAAGCACAGCAACTTAATCTGCGTCCGCGTTCTACGTGTTCACCGAATCTGCCTGATAAAAATCTTAAATTAATTTCTTCATTCACTGTCAGATAACGCAGTCTAAACGGCTGGGTCTAGAAGCATAACATTTTGCACCAGCTACTCTTTTATAACTAAGGTTGGACAGTGGAGCACTAAGGAAGGATTTTAGAAAACTCAGTCCATAATGGGGTTAAATAGGGGATGAAAATTTGCATGGAAGTTAGTCATTTTTGCAGATGAGATACCGGGTGCACGGCTCGTTACTAAAAAGGTCATAAATTTGGTTGTAATTGAATTTAAACTTTGTCATGACTGTATGACGACCAGTTTGTGATTCTGAGAGCTCGGTGTGGTCCTTAGCGCTGCGTGATTCGAAGCCTGGTGTTCCCGTGCGCGTGGCACCACGGCACGGCGCAGTTCGTGCGCAGCCGGTGGCGCCTGCGCAAGGAGCGCGAGCGCCACGCGCACTGCTACGTGTGGCACCCCTACAGCCCCGTCAAGTTCTACTGGGACTGCATGCAAGTGTTCTTCGTGTTGGCCGCCTTCCTCTATATGCCCGTGCAAGTCTTTATTAGTTGTGAGTTCATTGTATCTTTGCATCTACTGCATGGTTAAATCAGACGTCGCCTTCAATAAGTGTTTGAACTTATATTTGCCATCGTGGTGAAAGGATTAACAAAACCCACCGGACGTAACAAAAGGTCTACTTTCATGAAATCTCTACAGGTGTGGTTTCTCGGATGGTACCGATCCTCAATGTACCTATATGCGGCGTCTCTCCGGAGACCATGGCCCACCTTTTTATCTTGCGCCGCATGCCCTGTTACCTGTACACGTATGGTGTTAGCGTTGCAGAGTTTTGAGCAACATTTGAAATTTTACTTAATATTTTGCATCGACACGCTAAGAAGTGTTTGTTGAAACTACCTGCATATGTCTAGAGCGCCCTGGGTGGCAGCCGCTTCGGTGTCTGCTATCAAGTGCGATTCAATGTGCATTGAATCGTTATGTCAATATATCTTCCGCCGCAGAAGTCAGATGAGTCGTCAGCGACAAAATACAAACATTGTTACGTCGACCTAACGTACTGTATTTAACTTCCAGGCCCGACTTCCCACGACTGGTTTATCTTGTTTACGGACGGCTTGGCATTCCTGAACATGTGCACTCAGTTTATCACCGGCTACCTCGATTATGAACACAAGATCATCATCCTTGACCCCAAAAAGATTTCAATACACTACCTCAAAAACAACTTCATTGCAGACTTCATTGGGTGTTTGCCTTTACAGCTTATAGTACCTTTCAGTGAGTGCCAGTATCCAACCCACACAGTCATGTTTATATTCAAGTTGCTAAGAAGTATATCTTTGACCCAACAGTGGAAGAACGTCATCGGTCAGTTTCAACTATCCTACATCAATTACGTGGCACTCCAAATATTGGTGATGTTGATAATGTTCTTTCATTGGCTGACCTACATCCACTACCAGGTGCCGATACTGTGCTATCACTTGTACGACAAGAACGGCGCTTTTGGAGCATGGCTTAAGCGATTTCACATAACGGATTTTGAACGGAGCGTAAGTCCAGTATTTCAGAAGTATACCACGAACTTCTATTTGGTGTGTGGTCTGGTCATCGGAGCTGGATACTACACGCCGTTAGATACACACTTCCTACCAGAGCTGATGCTGTCATCATTGTCGGAACTCTTAGGTCTTTTGTTTCTTGCATATTCGTGCTCTGCATTACTGCGGTTGTCGATATACAGGCAGTACGAGTCATCCTGCTTCAACGGGAAATCGAAGGAATTGGAAGAGTACATGCAGGTCATGCGATTGCCGAAGTATTTGAAGAGAAAGATTAGACTGTTCATTAACTATAAGTTCAACGAGCACTTCTTCCACGAGGAGGCGATCCTGAGCACGATCAACGAGCAGATCAAGCAGGACATCAGCATGCACTGCTGCCAGCGCCTCGTCATGAACGTGCCCATGTTCCAGGACATGCCAGTCGCACTCATCAACTCTATTATATTTAGTTTACGACAAGTCTTGTTTATGCCTGGTCAGGTAAGGATATGGTGTTATTAATTTTTTCAAATAATACTTACTAAAATGTAAAATAAAATAAAACAAACACAACTATACTATAAACTGTTGTTATCAGACAGTGGTGGAATTCAACGTGCCGGGTGAGTGCATTCACCTGATATCGTCCGGTACTGTCGCCGTTATGGACGCCTCAGGTAGAGAGGTTTGTGCCATAACTCTGCAACTATTGGTATTGTCTTGTTTTGATAGTGATTGGAAGATATTGATGGATTTAATATTACAGGTAGCACATCTCCGGGATGGCGCATTTTTCGGCGAGAACGCGTTGTTATCACCGGGAGTAATGCGAACAACTACCATCATTGCGCTCGAGATTACAGAAATATACATGTGAGTTCTAAGAAATATTGAAAGTAGATCTTGTTGAACATCATCATCATTACAAAGATGTCTACAGCTAGACGTAGACCGACTACGTGTCGCCACATCCACCGGTCGTGTCGATCTCAGTTAGGCTGTTTTTATTGTTACGCGTTTCGGCAGCGCCGTTGGAGCGCGCGCGTTCGGAGATGTATGTCGTTGTGTGTAGTCCTTGTCGTTGTGTGTAGTCCTTGTCGCTGTGTGTAGTCCTTGTCGTTGTGTGTAGTCCTTGTCGTTGTGTGTAGTCCTTGTCGTTGTGTGTAGTCCTTGTCGTTGTGTGTAGTCCTTGTCGTTGTGTGTAGTCCTTGTCGTTGTGTGTAGTCCTTGTCGTTGTGTGTAGTCCTTGTCGTTGTGTGTAGTCCTTGTCGTTGTGTGTAGTCCTTGTCGTTGTGTGTAGTCCTTGTCGTTGTGTGTAGTCCTTGTCGTTGTGTGTAGTCCTTGTCGTTGTGTGTAGTCCTTGTCGTTGTGTGTAGTCCTTGTCGTTGTGTGTAGTCCTTGTCGTTGGTCCCAGTCGCGCGCTGTACGCCGCGCGCCGGCTGCCGGCTTCGTGGATTGTCGTGTCTGTCATGTGGCGTGATTTTGACAAATCGAAGCGTAAGTTTACGCTAAGCTTCGTCTCTGTGCCATTCATTCCAGAAGCGTAAAGATACGCTTCTTGAATTAACATAGCATGGTTTTTTTTTATCGAAAATAAAATTCGATATGCTATGTTAATGGGCCGGTACTGTAGCTAGTGTTTAAAGCTATGGTTTCATAAGATTGCGGTGCCGCCACATAGCGGACGAAATTTTTACCGTTGAATGAACACACTGAAACATTACTTATGAAAGTCACGGGTGTCAGAAAACGCTACCCCGTAAAGTCAAATAATCCCGGTGCCTTCTTTTTTATGATTGCCATCTGCGGCTTTAAGTGACGCCACCACTGTCGTAGGAAACCCAAGCTTTATCGGTGTTCTGCTATGGTAGTGCGTGTGTGCAGCCTGGACGGCGCGGCGTTCCAGTCGTGCCTGGCGCCCTACCCGCACCTGCAGCGCCGCATAGAGCTCGCGGCCGCGCGCGCTCCGGGTGCGACCCTAGCGCCCTCTCGCACCTCGAACGCCACGTGGAGAACGCGGCCACGCGCGCGCCGGGTGCGACCCTAGCGCCCCACTAGCACCGCATGAAGAACGAAGCCGCGCGCGCTCCGGGTGCGACCCTAGCGCCCCACTAGCACCGCATGAAGAACGAAGCCGCGCGCGCTCCGGGTGCGACCCTAGCGCCCCACTAGCACCGCATGAAGAACGAAGCCGCGCGCGCTCCGGGTGCGACCCTAGCGCCCCACTAGCACCGCATGAAGAACGAAGCCGCGCGCGCTCCGGGTGCGACTCTAGCGCCCCACTAGCACCGCATGAAGAACGAAGCCGCGCGCGCTCCGGGTGCGACTCTAGCGCCCCACTAGCACCGCATGAAGAACGAAGCCGCGCGCGCTCCGGGTGCGACTCTAGCGCCCCACTAGCACCGCATGAAGAACGAAGCCGCGCGCGCTCCGGGTGCGACTCTAGCGCCCCACTAGCACCGCATGAAGAACGAAGCCGCGCGCGCTCCGGGTGCGACTCTAGCGCCCCACTAGCACCGCATGAAGAACGAAGCCGCGCGCGCTCCGGGTGCGACTCTAGCGCCCCACTAGCACCGCATGAAGAACGAAGCCGCGCGCGCTCCGGGTGCGACTCTAGCGCCCCACTAGCACCGCATGAAGAACGAAGCCGCGCGCGCTCCGGGTGCGACTCTAGCGCCCCACTAGCACCGCATGAAGAACGAAGCCGCGCGCGCTCCGGGTGCGACTCTAGCGCCCCACTAGCACCGCATGAAGAACGAAGCCGCGCGCGCTCCGGGTGCGACTCTAGCGCCCCACTAGCACCGCATGAAGAACGAAGCCGCGCGCGCTCCGGGTGCGACCCTAGCGCCCCACTAGCACCGCATGAAGAACGAAGCCGCGCGCGCTCCGGGTGCGACTCTAGCGCCCCACTAGCACCGCATGAAGAACGAAGCCGCGCGCGCTCCGGGTGCGACTCTAGCGCCCCACTAGCACCGCATGAAGAACGAAGCCGCGCGCGCTCCGGGTGCGACTCTAGCGCCCCACTAGCACCGCATGAAGAACGAAGCCGCGCGCGCTCCGGGTGCGACTCTAGCGCCCCACTAGCACCGCATGAAGAACGAAGCCGCGCGCGCTCCGGGTGCGACTCTAGCGCCCTCCCGCACCGCATGGAGGACGTGTCTGCGCGCCGCGCCCCGCCCCGACCCTAGCGAGCCTGATAGAGAAGCCACGCGATGCGTTGCCGGTACGTTGTGACACTTGTGACTGTACAACCACCTATTGAATCCGCAGCTGTAACCCGCGAAATTAAAATTTTCTTATTTTTTTTTGCAATTGCCCAATGTCATGATTTCATGAAAGTCATTCAATGGAACAAATCTAACTTAGAGGGATTTATTCATAATTCTAATTCTGTAAATACATATTTGTTATAGTCGCGAATCATATTTTAATTAAGATACAACCTGACACAGACCTGCAAATGGCAAAAAACGTAAGAAAATTTGAATTTCGCCAGGGCTACAGCTGCTGATCCACCTTATTCGTACTTCTATGTGGGGAAGAGATAGAGCTAAACATTCTGTATAGCTTCATCTCTTCTCGACGCAGAAGTAAGATTAAATAAAACTGCTATGAGGCGGGTGGTAGGCCCCTACATACAAGTCACAGTGACATGCCACACCCGCCACCCGTGCGTTTCGCGAACGGGCGGGCGAGGACTAGAGGGACGAATGATGCGATGAAACGTCGGAGCGGCATTGCAACCCAATATTGCAAAATACATACACCTAACACCGTTGCAGTGTGATGTCGTTGTATGCGGCGTTGCAATACGACATCGCATTGCCCATGTGGCACTCGGTACGTCTAAAACGTAGCGGTGCGACGACGCAACGCACCGGCAACGCCCGTGTGACGTCACTAAACCATGTGTATGACTATTGCCAAATGTCATCTAAATCCGTTCAGTAGTTTATGCGTGAAAGCGTAACAAACATCCATCCATCCTCGCAAATACTTGTGATGAATAACGTATTTATTTGGATAAGAATTAATATCATGTTTATAAAAACACCTTCGCAAATAATACATTATTTTCGAACTTACCATAAAAAGGTTATAGTGAGTAACTTTAAAAGGTGTCGTATGCTGTCGCGGATTTTTTTTAAGAACTTTTAAAGGGAAACGATTTTTGCGTAACTTTAATCGTTTACGCAGCGTACGCAACGGAAGCTCTCAGAAGGATTTTTTTTCCTCAGCGTGATGTTATATAGCCTTCCTCGATAAATGGACTATCCAACACAAAAAGAATATTTCAATTCGAACCAGAAGTTCCTGAGATTAGCTTGTTCAACCAAACAAACTTTTCAGTTTTATAATATTAGTATAGATAATAATAATAAGTTTAAAAGTATAGATAATCAAATGGTAAATTTACCTAGGGGTCAAAATTACGGTAAGCCGATAGATTTTTTACGAAAATAGGTACCTACTCATTCGGTTGTTAAGTAGGCATGAGCACCTATGACTTCTATGACAAACTCAGGTAGCTGGAGCCATGAACATGAAAGACAAAATTTGTTTAAGCAAATGGATAGTGTTGTTCACAATGAAAGAAAGAAAAATAATTTTATTTGTCACAGAAAAACGTGCATACGCAAAACATAATAAACTTGAGGTAAACATTACACAGTAAACAGACTCCGGGCTGCTACTGAGACAATCCTGATGGAAAAACCCAATAACGCTTTGCCCGATCTGGGAATTGAACCGAAAGGATCTCTCAACGAGGCAGTATATCCATTATTATTCAATTCAATTTATTATTATGTACAGGGTGGATTTTAGAGACGGGCAGTAAGGGTAGGTACCTACTACCTACCTAAATCGTTGTAGCTACAGGGAAACGGCTTTAGGAGACTGTCTTTAACTTTTTGAGACATATTGATCCTCGTCACAGGTTTTGAAAAAAAATTACAGTCACCAAGAAAATGGGCAATTTTCACAAAGACTTTTGAAAAGGAAACTTCTTTAGGCACGATGAGCACTTTTTGTGTGAACAAAAATCATGGAACTCGCGTCATCGTCACCGAACGCTTTCCATGAGCTATATGTATACTGTTTTCACTTCTATCGGCCGTCCCCAAAGACTGCCCCGCATGTTTCTTTTTTTATGCCAATCGATCCTGTTTCTTATAAGGATCAAACAACTTTAGAAAAGTCAAAAATTGCAAGTAACTTTTCCCACACATTTCATAGGAAATGAGACTAATGTCAACATGACACTGAAGATGTCGATCCTAGCTCGAGGTTTTTGTAAGTGCTAATAAAGTTAGTAGTAGAGATGCGTCGTACTAGGTAAATTTTGTACTAAGTGCACCTAGTCCGATTCCGTACAAATACTCGACCCAATATTTGTTCCACCTAGTCCACGAAGTACGGCATAGTCTGCTTAGTCTAAAGTCTTCGCGTACCGATACGTGTCTAAGATACGTACGTACGCACTAGTAATGAATTGTTATCTTCGGTTCATACTTTACACACAGGCTTAGGACTGTCAACGTAACGATTTAGCTACATTGTAGATTATTTTGTTTTTGATTTTTAATCAGTTGTTTTAAACTTACGAATGGATGTTTACGTTTTATGTGCTTTGTAAGGTTTGGTACAGAACTTTTAAAACTCAATTAAAGATAAAGATAAATTTATTTGTTCAAACATGTATAACATTTGTATTTTACAAATGTTATACTCAGCTTTCTATTGGCCTTTGTCTGTAAAATGATACCAAGCGATACTACTTTCTTTGGAGCCATTTTTTTAAACAATAAACACTGTAATGCCTTTAAAAAATAAAAGCGAGCCGGGGCCGAGCTCTGGTTGGGGTACTCACCCCCAGCCGGATGACGGAGTTGACGATGTTGGCGGTCCACGCGGCCTCCACGCGCAGCAGGTCGCGGCGCGTCTCGGCGCTGAAGTAGCGCGGGCCGGGCGCGGCGCCGCCGGGCGGGCCGGGCGCCGAGCTCTGCACCAGGAAGCAGTGCTGGCGCCAGTCCACGGTCTCGCTCTCCTTCACCGTGCGGAACATCGTCTGGTACACCTTGAGGGTCTCGGGACACTTGGCTAGCTCGGTTATGTTCATCTGAGAAAAAAGATTTACTTAGAAGATTGACAGTAAATTTACTCAGTTTTAAGGTTGTAAAACAGCCAAGCGTATTTGGGTTATTCCATTTATTATTTTGATTCATATAGTTTAGATTATAATTTTTTTTGCTTGAAATAGTTTTATTATTTACCATTTACAGAAATTAACCGGTCAGACCCTACTGGCACCTATAAGGTGCCGGAAGTAGTTTCCCGAAAAAACGCTCACCCTTAACGGAAAGTGCCGTTGACAGCTGTCAGTTGACAAAACTGACAGTTGGCAGTTGACTTGACGTAATTAAATGCTGTCCACTCGTATCGACAGATGATATCGATGATGTGATTTAAAAATATGAAATAGGTTTTTCAGGTTTGCGAACCTCTCAATCGATGTGTCTTGATTAGTGAAACCCCTTTAAGAGTCCCCCAAAAAGTGTTATTTTTGCTCTATCTCGCTTCCTTCACAAGATATAGCGGTTTTTGTGTTTTTTTTGAGGAATCTTGATACAATTTTTTTATTTTGAAATTGAAACATCGTTTTATCGATAACATTGTTTTATTGATACGACAAGACAGCATGTATAAATGTCAAAGCAACTGTTGACAGTTGCTTTGACATTTATACATGCTGTCTTGATAGTTGGAGTTGTCTTGACAGTTGACTGTCACCTGTCAACGGGGCTGACGTTAAGGAGGAGCACTCTATCAGACTTTATCCGGTTTAACAGGCCAGGGTCTGAGAGGTATCATTTATCATATCGGCCTAACCCTTCGGGAAATACAACCGTTAAATTATAATTCTTTTGAAAATTACCGGCGGCACGTCGAATAGCATGACGTCAGTTCCCTTGAGCAGTAGGAACTTGGGCCGGTACGTCTGCCACGGCTGTTGCGCCTGAACAACGCCCTCGTGCACCCAGCCCATGTACTCGATGCGTTCACCTACGCCGAAGTGACGGTTGAATAGCTTCATCTGTAAAAAAAAAAACGGTCAAGAGCTAGTCGGACTCGCGCACCGAGGGTTCGTACGTATATTATGATGTTATGATACTGTGCTATTTAGAGACATCGTTTTTACATACACTTCTATCACATAGAATAATTTCTGATTTTTATCTATGCAAACTTAGGAGATAAGGGGGGGACGGTATATTTTTTTTACATTTTTCATCAAAAGTTGGAAACTATGCTGCCTAAAAAAAAATGTTTGAGAATGTGCAAACAGCGTTCTTTCATATGATACCCCACATGCCCTAGTAGCCCCACTTCAAATTTTTAAGACCCCCATTCAGTCCCTTTTGCAAAAAAGATATATTTTTTTGAATTTCTTTCTTGTTTGCAAAATAGTTGGGTAAACGTCATCTAAAACTATTCTAAATTTCAAGTTGATAGCATTATTAGTTCTTGAGATATCCAGGTGTGACAGACAGACTTAGTCTCACTATAAGGGTTTCTTTTTACCATTTTAGTAGGGAACCCTAAAAATATAATAGAAAACATTTATTCGCTATACATATGTATACACATAAAATTTCCAATACATTTTAAGAGGTTCAATCAATAGGTTTTCTAAGAAAACCTGGGATATTATTAACAATATCACACAGCGCAAACCAAAAAAATCGGATAATTTAGAACTCTTAGAAGTATCAACTACCCCGCAGAACTCCGTGAATGTGGTGAATAGCTACTTCTCGAGCATAGGCAAGGTTCTCGCTGATAACATTGTAACACCTTCGCCCTCGGTAGCTAATTATCTGGAACCTAACTCATCCTCATCTCATTGGCCTCCAGTTTCATCTTTTGTTCTGCTGGATACTGATCCTTGTGAAGTTCATTCCGTTCTGATGAGCTTGAAACCAGATAGTGCCCCGGGTTGGGACAAAATACAAATAAGTTTTCTAAAAGCCGCACACGAGTATGTAGTACCAATCATTACTCATTTATCAAACTTATGCTTTGAGCAGGGTATTTTTCCAGAGCCTTTAAAAGTAGCACTGATAACACCGGTTCACATGTGCGATGACAAGTCTGACCCGTCAAATTACAGCCCAATCTCAGTTGGGAGAACTGAGATTGGGCTGTAATTTGACGGGTCAGATCCATCTCTAAAATTCTTGAGATTGATAAATTCCCGTTTAATTAAATACCTGACTAAAAACAAAATACTTTCACCTTCTCAGTTTGGGTTTAGGCAAGGATTGTCTACTGAGGATGCGGTCTCGGCGCTAACGTCTACTATAGTAGACAAAGTGGACAATGGCAGCAGGTGTCTGGCTGTATTCCTGGACCTTAAAAAGGCCTTTGATACGGTTTCTGTACCCATACTTTTGCACAGGCTTGAAAGTATTGGCATAAGGGCCCCCTCTCTTGAGCTTTTTAAATGTTATCTGACCAAATTTTTTTTTTTTTTTTTTGTATGGCATCTCGTAGCAGACCTAGAGAGGTCGTTGCTACTTAACCGGATATTCCTGTGGCTGCCCTAAGGTTTTTAATCTTAAAGCCTCCAGCCAGGGCGCAAATTATATATATTAAAAACTAAACGACAGCGCACTAAGGGCACCCCCTGTGGGGTACGGACCTCGGCTCAGGGCGTCGTTGGGGGATCACAAAATTACTAACAATTTGGGGACGGGCTGGGGGTTATCTGACCAAACGCAAACAGATGGTTAAAATAGCGGAGTTTGTTAGCTGTGAAGAAACTGTTACGTATGGTGTTGGACAGGGGAGTGTCCTCGGTCCGACACTTTTCTTTATTTATATAAATAACCTTTGCAACATGAAAATGGACGGGGGACACATATTCTCATACGCGGACGATACCGCTATAGTTTTTGCTGATAGGTCGTGTTGGGCGGTTGGCCGAGAATGGCCTGTCTGAAATAGCAACTTGGCTCAATCTCAATCTCCTCACATTAAATGCTTCCAAATCTAACTACATTTGTTTTACCAAGTATAACCACACGCAACCATCATCTGATTTCCAATTAAAGATTCACAACTGTTCGAACCCCCTAGATCTTGGTTGCTCTTGTGTCAAAATAGGCAAGCTACAACACACTAAATACTTGGGTGTAATGATTGACCAGCGACTATCATGGCACATGCATACTGAACTGCTCATGAAAAGGGTTAGGAAAATGATTTGGACATTTAAAACTCTCCGACACGTAACAACAAACAATCTTCTTATGCTGGTTTACGTCTCTCTGGCCCAATCGATCCTCACGTACTGTTTGACATGCTGGGGTGGGACCACTAAAATTAAATTTTTAGAGCTAGAGAGAGCTCAGAAATCTCTCCTTAAGGTTATGCTCTTTAAACCGTTCAGATTCCGTACTCAAAACCTTTACCAATCTTCTGACCTTCTGTCTGTAAGAAAGCTTTATATCCTCCAACTCATTCTTAGAAAACACAAATCCCTACCGTATGTTCCCTCAATGGCCAATAGACGAAGGAAACACGCAGCCGCTCCAACCGTCACAGTAAGATCAGCTTTTGCTAAAAGACAGTATGTGCGGCAATCATCCCACCTATACAACCTGCTTGACAAAGAATTAAGCATATACTCTCTGAAACTGCATGACTGTAAAAAGAGTGTAATAAATTGGCTCAAGACTGAAAGCTATGATGAAGTTGAGTCCATGGTATCAACGATCCAATAGAATGCTCTTTATTGTACACCATCAAAATTGCAGATAAAATTGTTGAAATTTTACTTAGGATGACATAATGGAAGAATTGATCGATAAAATCGATCATTTACAGACTAACCTCTTCTGGGCTCCTGTCTGTAATCATTCCGCGGTGTTTACGGTTAATGGAAGGGTCTGTGACTTCTTCCGATCCCAAGACTTGTCGTAGGGTTAACCACAATACCAAAATTAATCAAATTACACTCATCTCTGTACACCCTCACTCATCCCCATACACTCACACACACACACACACCCCCACATACCTTACACCACACATCACTCAAGCGCGCCTCTTTTTCCTTTTTGTTTATTCTTTAAATCTACTTGCATGTTCTTTTCTAAATACATGTTTCTCAATTATATATATTTTGGATAAAGATAAGTGGAAGAGCGGAGTCTCCTAACACAAGCATTTACTTGCTTAAGAGGAGTCTCCAAATCATATAATGCAAACCAAGTATGTTAATTGAAATAAACTAACAAAAATAAAATAAAATAAAAATAAAATTTTTATTTTATTTATTTTACGGCATGCAAAACGTTCGGCCATTTGAATTTATTATTATTTTAACAATATTATAGGTAAGTACGCTAGTAGAAGCATATAAAATTCTATAACATAATATAAATGAATACAAACAGAATTACTTTAGCTAAAGCCGTGTCTGCTACGCGTGTTTTTTCGAAACATTACACACAAAGAGAAACAAAGAGGCGTGACACACGATGTTTTTGTTTTCCGAGCTGCATGGAAAACATTCCCCGCGCGGGTGAAGGATTTGTTTCATTTTCAACCGCCCGCCGCCCGCAAAGCGCACATCTGTCACTGTCAGTCAAAACAGGTTTTGAGGTTTTAATGTCTTGTGAGATGTGAATCCACTACGCCCGACGTCACGCGCAGCACTAACCTGCAGGTTGGTGAGGCCCACAATGTTATCGGAGATGCTCTTGAGCCAGTGCGACAGCGCCGCCGGCTCCGCCGCGTGCACCACGCCCGACGTCACGCGCAGCACTAACCTGCAGGTTGGTGAGGCCCACAATGTTATCGGAGATGCTCTTGAGCCAGTGCGACAGCGCCGCCGGCTCCGCCGCGTGCACCACGCCCGACGTCACGCGCAGCACTAACCTGCAGGTTGGTGAGGCCCACAATGTTATCGGAGATGCTCTTGAGCCAGTGCGACAGCGCCGCCGGCTCCGCCGCGTGCACCACGCCCGACGTCACGCGCAGCACTAACCTGCAGGTTGGTGAGGCCCACAATGTTATCGGAGATGCTCTTGAGCCAGTGCGACAGCGCCGCCGGCTCCGCCGCGTGCACCACGCCCGACGTCACGCGCAGCACTAACCTGCAGGTTGGTGAGGCCCACAATGTTATCGGAGATGCTCTTGAGCCAGTGCGACAGCGCCGCCGGCTCCGCCGCGTGCACCACGCCCGACGTCACGCGCAGCACTAACCTGCAGGTTGGTGAGGCCCACAATGTTATCGGAGATGCTCTTGAGCCAGTGCGACAGCGCCGCCGGCTCCGCCGCGTGCACCACGCCCGACGTCACGCGCAGCACTAACCTGCAGGTTGGTGAGGCCCACAATGTTATCGGAGATGCTCTTGAGCCAGTGCGACAGCGCCGCCGGCTCCGCCGCGTGCACCACGCCCGACGTCACGCGCAGCACTAACCTGCAGGTTGGTGAGGCCCACAATGTTATCGGAGATGCTCTTGAGCCAGTGCGACAGCGCCGCCGGCTCCGCCGCGTGCACCACGCCCGACGTCACGCGCAGCACTAACCTGCAGGTTGGTGAGGCCCACAATGTTATCGGAGATGCTCTTGAGCCAGTGCGACAGCGCCGCCGGCTCCGCCGCGTGCACCACGCCCGACGTCACGCGCAGCACTAACCTGCAGGTTGGTGAGGCCCACAATGTTATCGGAGATGCTCTTGAGCCAGTGCGACAGCGCCGCCGGCTCCGCCGCGTGCACCACGCCCGACGTCACGCGCAGCACTAACCTGCAGGTTGGTGAGGCCCACAATGTTATCGGAGATGCTCTTGAGCCAGTGCGACAGCGCCGCCGGCTCCGCCGCGTGCACCACGCCCGACGTCACGCGCAGCACTAACCTGCAGGTTGGTGAGGCCCACAATGTTATCGGAGATGCTCTTGAGCCAGTGCGACAGCGCCGCCGGCTCCGCCGCGTGCACCACGCCCGACGTCACGCGCAGCACTAACCTGCAGGTTGGTGAGGCCCACAATGTTATCGGAGATGCTCTTGAGCCAGTGCGACAGCGCCGCCGGCTCCGCCGCGTGCACCACGCCCGACGTCACGCGCAGCACTAACCTGCAGGTTGGTGAGGCCCACAATGTTATCGGAGATGCTCTTGAGCCAGTGCGACAGCGCCGCCGGCTCCGCCGCGTGCACCACGCCCGACGTCACGCGCAGCACTAACCTGCAGGTTGGTGAGGCCCACAATGTTATCGGAGATGCTCTTGAGCCAGTGCGACAGCGCCGCCGGCTCCGCCGCGTGCACCACGCCCGACGTCACGCGCAGCACTAACCTGCAGGTTGGTGAGGCCCACAATGTTATCGGAGATGCTCTTGAGCCAGTGCGACAGCGCCGCCGGCTCCGCCGCGTGCACCACGCCCGACGTCACGCGCAGCACTAACCTGCAGGTTGGTGAGGCCCACAATGTTATCGGAGATGCTCTTGAGCCAGTGCGACAGCGCCGCCGGCTCCGCCGCGTGCACCACGCCCGACGTCACGCGCAGCACTAACCTGCAGGTTGGTGAGGCCCACAATGTTATCGGAGATGCTCTTGAGCCAGTGCGACAGCGCCGCCGGCTCCGCCGCGTGCACCACGCCCGACGTCACGCGCAGCACTAACCTGCAGGTTGGTGAGGCCCACAATGTTATCGGAGATGCTCTTGAGCCAGTGCGACAGCGCCGCCGGCTCCGCCGCGTGCACCACGCCCGACGTCACGCGCAGCACTAACCTGCAGGTTGGTGAGGCCCACAATGTTATCGGAGATGCTCTTGAGCCAGTGCGACAGCGCCGCCGGCTCCGCCGCGTGCACCACGCCCGACGTCACGCGCAGCACTAACCTGCAGGTTGGTGAGGCCCACAATGTTATCGGAGATGCTCTTGAGCCAGTGCGACAGCGCCGCCGGCTCCGCCGCGTGCACCACGCCCGACGTCACGCGCAGCACTAACCTGCAGGTTGGTGAGGCCCACAATGTTATCGGAGATGCTCTTGAGCCAGTGCGACAGCGCCGCCGGCTCCGCCGCGTGCACCACGCCCGACGTCACGCCCGCGCGCGCGCCGCGCACCTGGGGGGGAGATGACATTACATATTGCAATGCATTTTGGACGGCTGTGTTACATTTCACCAATTTGTACTCGGCATTCGTAGCAAGATGAATCTCATTTTGACAATTGAAAATCATGATGAAATTAAATAAACATAATTTGTGGATGTTTGTACATGACATAAAAACTGACTTTTACAAATATTAGACTGTAAGCTTTCTGAAGAACAAATAAATTAAAAAAATATCCTAGTTAATAACTACATACCTCAAATGCGCCAGGCCGCAGCTTGTCTGTTCCTAGGACGTATCTCGTTACGTAGCCCATCATCAATGGTACTGAAAAGAAAACGAAAAATATTTATAAAATTAGCCAAGTGCGATTTGGATTCTCGTAGGCAAAATTGTTGAACTTCTGTGATGAATGACTTTACAAAAAACCTTAGATAAAAAAAGAACTCTTGTGCAACATTACGGTAGTACCCAACTGATATGGCTTACCGATGTACCTGCGCAGAAGATAAATTTTCAAAGCGCGGAAAATGCTATTGACAAATCTATTTGACCAAAATAAGTGCGGTGCTCCACGCACCGCACTTATTTTTCCTGCACTGCTATTGGTCGGCCGCTGCCACCATGTTAGCGCGAGCCGCGTGGCATGTTAGTCAGCCGCCATACTTCTGATCGAGTGCACGCGCAGCAGGCAAAAGTACACATAGTGGCAATAAGGGTGTTTTCTTTTTTTTTATTTAAAATGGAATTTGGAAGAGGCCATCGAAGATAGATTGGACAAATTTGTAATAAAGACTAACGAAGATACATTATCCTCATCGGATAGTTCGAGTCGCGATAGTGATGGTAATAGTAGCGACGCTCAGAGTGATATTGGGATAGCAGGATTGCGGCCTTTAGATCAAGTTTTTTTATTGTTTACTAAATAAATACCTATATGTTTATTGAATAAATCGTACATTTTAAATAACCTGTATTTGTAATTAAATATATATTTGATGAAAACTGGTGGCCCGATAAAATTGGCACGAAGTGTATTTGTGCGGAGGGGCGTGACTTGCGAGAGAGAACTAGCAGCTGCAGTGTATTATGAACCTTATCGTAGTGAACTAAGGTTGATTGTAAGTTTTAAGCATTATTTCGTTAATCTTCGGGGCCATACTTTCTTTTCTGTGCGAATGAAGATTCACGACGCGCCTTATCAGTTGGGTACTACTGTACATTCTTCTAAACCCAACGATTTAGGTTGTGTGTTGTGTTTCAGTTAATTTAAGATTTTTCAAGTAGATGTAATAGAAAGATGTCGTATTATGCAAACATTTCAACTGACTATAGGTATCTATTACGTTAAATAGGTACAGTCTGGAAAATTAACTGTTAAGCATTACATACAACTGTCAATGAATAACAGTTGTGAATTGAATATACGATCAAATTAAGTTGGTAGATAACTCGCTTATGAATAAATTTCCCTAACTTAGCACACCTGATATGACGTCGCGCCACTCCGTGAGCTCCGCGGGCGCGTCCGCCGCGCCGCCGGCCGCGCGCGCGCCCGCCGCGCTGGGCGGCCGGCTGTCGTCGCCGTCCCACGCGCTCTGCGGGCGACGGAATAGCGTTAACGTCAATCGTCGAATCCGACTCGGCTGGCCAGCGTTCAGGAAGCTTCGCAATATCTTCTAGTCTCACATACCAATGTCTCAAGACGAGTCTTTGACCAGTGCGTGTTGTCAATGATGACCTATGGCACTGAAACGTCGACTAAAAGTCACCCAAAGGGCAATAGAGAGGGCTATGCTTGTAGTTTCCCTACGTGATCGAATCTGAAATGAAGAGATCCGCAGGCAAACCAAGGTAACCGACAGCCCGAAGAATTGCCAAACTTAAGTGGCAGTCGGCTGCACATTGCTCGCAAAACAAATGGCAGATGGACCCGAAATGTTCTGGAATGGCAACCGCGTACCAAAAGACGTAGCATTGGAAGGCCTCCCACAAGGTGGAACGATGACCTTGTGAAGGCCGCAGGTATCCGCTGAATGCGGAAAGCACAGAACCGGTCAAACTGACGGTGCTTGGGGGAGGCCTATGTCCAGCAGTAGACGTCTTTCGGGTGCAATTGTGATGATTATAATAATAATAAACATTACCTATTTAATCAGACTACAATGAGGTCCACAGTGTTAGTAACAACATAACTTAACCTACGTTTCGATGGGTCCGGTATATAAGTGCCCACACTATGGTCTGCCCCGGTGGCATCGATAACAGGATCGTATTAGCAGTGTCACGCAGCCTGTTGAGTAGCAAGGCCGATTTCTTACGCCACATGTGCATCAAAGCTGTCAGTGTGTGCGTCGGCAAACATCGCCGAGGCGCTACAAAAGCGCGACAGTCGCAACAATACCTTTTTTTGGGTGGGAAATTATCAAATAACTTCGGGAGGGACTTTTACTGATTAAAACCCACCAGTGTTCCTTCCGTTGCCACTATATCCCTTTCGGACAAACTCGCAGCCCTGGCAGGCATTTGCCCTAACGGACCCCTTCAGTTGGTGCTGACATCTCTTTAAGGCGCGCGTGAAACACAACGCGCCGTCGACCCGGGCCTGGTCCTTATCGGACGGCGAGCTACCCATCGCTCACCGTCCGTAAGCCCGCGCCTACGGTGACCGGGAATCGTGTGGGCGCGAATTTTGCCTCTCCCTCACGCGTTCGACCTCCTCCTTCGTGAGCATTACTGCTTCACAGAAGGAGGTGACGGCCTCCCATGCACTCTCGCTCCGAACCATGGCCTGGACCAGGGCCGGACGCGAGAGGTCGGCGCCGCCGATCGCCTCCGTGAGGACACGGCGGTGCTCCGCCCAAGCAGACCTCCACCGTATGCTCCACCGTGTCCTCCCGCTTTATCCTGAACAGGAACCTCCCGAAATAACCGTGGCCGGTGAGGACCTGCGTCAGGCGAAAGGTGAGGACGCCGTGGCGCCTCGCTATCCACTCCTCAAAGAGGGGACTTATCGCCACAATTGTGGCTTTCCCAGCGCTGGGTTGCGACAATCGCACTCTCCGTGTCACCATGAGATCCCGCCGGAGCTCCGTCCACTGTGCCGTGATTTCTCCCACTTCCAAATGTGCGCGAGGACTTTTGCCTCCAGATCCCATGGCGGTAGTCCAACAAGGAGGCTCGCCGCCTCACGGGAGTCTGTGCGGTAACCCCGTACCAGCCTGATGGCCATGACCCTTTGGGCCGCGCTCAACCGCTGGGCTGGTCGCAGCCTCAGAACGTACCCACACCGGTGCCCCGTAAAGGGCCATGGACCGCGCAACAATACCCTGAACGCGTTATTGAGTTGGATACGCACAGCATTGTAAGCCTTTTGGGTATATAACACCCAAAAGGCTTACAATGCTCCCGAGTAAAGTGATCTGCAGTATGCCTTAAATGGGGCTTCTTTAATTGCGACTGTACATCGGGAGAACCTGCAGGCCACCATATTCGCCCTAACTGGTAACGATCGTGTTATCTTGTTGGACGGAACTGAACAAAGAAACGTAAATTACGTTCATTCTAAAAGGTTTGCCATACTTCCTTATTAAAATAAAGTAGTATAAATAATAACCTGGTAATAACATACCTGCCAGCCACCATTAGTCTGTTCGGTGTTCTCAGTATTACAGTTGGCGTCTACAGTCTTATTGTGAAGCGAAGGGTGGTCGTCGCCGGTACTACTGTCCGTATCTGACGCACCGTCCGCTGGAAACGATAACTAGCGTTATTAAAGGACCGGGTTGACCGGCTTGCTTCGTAATCGCTAAAAATGGTAGAAATCCACAATAACTAAGTATTCCTGAAAAGTCTTTGGTTTGGTTCTGATGTTTGTGAAGGAACTCGTACTGGGAGTTCCTAGTGCGAGTTACTGTGTAAAACTGGAGGTACTGACAACATAATATGATCTCTTTCCTTAATAATTCCTATTCTTGCCCTCCGAAGGGCATGAATGCCGTAAAACTTACAGACATATGACATTTTGTTGTTTGTTGTGATTAATTTTTTTTGTACAGTTGTCTACTACCGTATTATATTAGGTCCTTACATATGAAATTGGCGGTTTGCTGAACTGGCCACTTTGATCTCAAATATCTGGCGTTTGGTTAAGAATTCTAAATTCTATTAACTTTGGTAAGTATCATAATTGGTACGCTTTCTAAACACACACGCTGGAATTTTTTTATTTATTTTTAGCTGTTTCAATTAAGCGTATTATTCGTGGCCATGCGTGTCGCAAACTAAAGTTAATACGTCCCAATTAGGACGTTTTCTAGTCTTCGCGATTGCGCGCTCACAACATATCTGTTTATATAATATAATTGGTTCCAACGTTTTCGTTCTGGAAATTTTAACCTACAGAACAAACCCAGTCGACGGCAGGAGACCCTATTTGACAATGAAGAATTAAAGGTGATCGTGGAAGCGGATCCATCGCAAATCACGTCAGAGTTACCGCTAACTCAGAGCTACAGCTTCGGTGTGAGTGATAAAACAAATTTTATTCACTTGAAACAAATTGCAAAAGTGAAAAAGCTCGAAAAATGGGTACCGCATGAAGCACACCAACACACACGCGTCGAGTGCTGCGTTACATTACTCAGTCGTCATAATAACGAGGGTTTTTGTAATCGTATCATTACTTGCGATGAAAAATGGATCCTGTGCGATAATAGGAAACGGTCATCACAGTGGTTGAACCCAGGAGAACCTGCCAAATCCTGCCCCAAGCGAAAGTTGGCTCAGAAAAAGGTACTGGTAAGTGTCTGGCGGACCAGTGCTGGTGTCATCCACTACAGCTTCCTAAGAACTGGCCAGACGATTACGGCAGATCTGTATTGTCAACAATTGCAAACCATGATGGAAAAGCTAGCCGTTAAACATCTGAGACTGGTCAATTGCCTTAGCCCACTGCTGCTTCAAGACAACGGTAGAGTACACACTGCACTGCAGACGGTCGCTAAATTAGAGGAGCTGCGATTGGAATGTCTCCGACGCCCACCATACTCCCCGGATCTTCCTCCAACAGATTACCACATTTTCCGGAATTTGGACAATTTCTTGCAAGGAAAATAATTCAATTCCGATGAGGCAGTCAAAACCGCCTTCAAAGATTTTATTGATTCTCGCTCCCACAGTTTTATCAGCAAAGGACTCAATGAACTACCTATAAAATCGCGAAAGTGCATAGATAACAATGGTACATGCTTTGATTGATTAAATATATAATTTCATAAAAAAAAATACTTTTTCCCTATAACACGCCAATTTCATATGTAAGGACCTAATATTATCTGTGCTACTACATATAAGGCTGGCATCACATCATTAAACTATCGGGTTTTGCACTTATTATTGGGCAGCAGTCCCACCCAAATGTTATAGAAATTCAGTGTGTCTCTATAATATGTATTCTGTTTTAGTACCATTATACCCTGACTATACAACGTGTTTTTTTTTTATATCCCATAACTCTAGGGTATGATTGAGGTCATATCAAAGAATCAACTGGCATATGAGTTATGTTCCAATCCTTCGTTATTTTTTTTTTCATTTTTCATACAAAATAATTCGGCAAAGTCACGATTATTAATGTAAAACACCCTTACGTGAAATATCGTCGACAAGGTAGCTTTCCCTTCACTAGCTGCCGCCGGGAAGCCCCGATACCAACATACCTACATATTTTATTTTACTATTTATTTTACTACACTACTGCGAAGTTCGGCAACCTCGCAAAAGTAAAGATTCGTCATACTGGTGACAATTTTTGACCTAATTTAATTATGATTGATAATATCTCCGAAACGATGCATTTTTGGACCACCTATTCTAGGAGTTTTAGTATTATTTTTACCTACAGAATATAACCCTAGAGTTATGGGATATCAAAAAAAACAGGTTGTATATAGTGCTTTAATTCTCTTTGATTATACCCCTCCGGAAGCCGACCCCACCCCAACCCCATAGTTGGGAAAAGGCTATTCACATGATGATATACCCTTCCCCAGTATGACAGCGACTTCCGAAGCACCACAACAAACACATACCAGTCAGGATCCTGCTACTTAGGTAATGATTGAAACTTTGAAAGTACTTAAGTAGAACTGACCCTGCTTCTGTAAGAAGGGTGTCGCAGCTCTATAGTGTTTGACAGTGAGCACCACAATGTCGCCGGCGTTCCGCAGTATGTTTACCGCGTCGTCATGCTTACACGCCGTTATGTACTCTCCGTTCACTGGAATCAAGAACGTTTTATGTTAGAAGTTTGTGTTAACATGACAAGGACGGAGAAAAATATTTGGAAGTATCGATGACATTGAAATAGAAAAATTCCAAACATTCGTATTACTTAATACAACCTCTGGAAGGTCAAGAAGGACGTTAAGTGCCATGTTTTGCGAAATATTTATATATAAGGAGATACTCAATAAAACGAATTGTCCATCTTGTTCAATAGAAAAATACTACGTTATAATAATAATTATGTAATCGTGTCTCGTAATTATTATTTTTCCTACTAGCGTGTTTGTATGTATAGTCCGACCGTTTGATCCCAGTAATTATATTAAACTCTTACACAACGGCGCATCGCTTCTGTTAATCCATCTTTGGTCTAGATATATCGTTAGATACGTCTAAAAGACTGATTTGTAAACGTTTTATAAGTGTTCTGTACGATGCACCACTAACCTACTTGTACGAGAATGCAAGACGCACACTGATTTGTTATTGTTTGACATTACTCGCTTGTTCGTAATAGGCCGGCTGTTTAACAGCGGTAATTGCATTTGCACGCGTCTACGAATTGATCTACATATAAGGCGCCAAGATATTCCGAAGTTACCCGACTAGTAAAAAAATAATGCTTATCCTCAAACCAAATAACAAAAGACCGGCCAAGTGCGAGTCGGACTCGCGCACGAAGGGTTCCGTACCATTATCTATAAAAAGGGCAAAAAAATCATGTCTGTTGTATAGGAGCCGCTCTATTTATTTATTTTTAAAGTGAATATTATAACATATAACTAAATATTCTGTGAATATTTCAAGCGTCTACCTATTGCTGTTATCAATATCAAGCAAAAACGAGCAAAAAAAGTCACGTTTGTTGTATGGGAACCCCCTTAAATATTTATTTTATCCTGTTTTTTAGTATTGGTTGTTATAGCGGCAACAGAAATACATAATTTGTGAAAATTTCAACTGTCAAACTATCACGGTCCATGAGATACAGCCTGGTAACAGACGGACGGACAGCGGAGTCTTAGTAATAGGGTCCCGTTTTACCCTTTGGGTACGGAACCCTAAAAACCAAGACAGCTGCGAATAATAAGTGAAGCATGCCAAAAGTACACCTCGCTCTGTGCATGCATGCTCACACGCACACATGTACCTACAACCCATTTACAACCAAACTACACCTCACCGGAACACTCACTAAGTGCACACATGTTTACGAAACCGGCCCCACGTGGTCACGTCACTGACAGCGCTATGTCTTGGTTTTTTATTTGGTCTAAATGTTTATCATCAAGTTACAATGGCGCACTTGTTTTCGGAAGATATAGAATGCGACCACGAATAAAATCAATGTTAGCAGTAGGTAATTGGAATGTGAACAACCTAATTATCCTTCACTTAGTTCCCGATTGTATCCACTTAATCCTCGTAGAATGCGAATTTCGCAATCCATGTAGCAAACTACGTAACTAGTCGGACAATCTTACCCAAGATATCTTAGGTTATATCTACTTACTCAACAAACTGATCTATATTACCCTTCTCAAGACAAATCCAAGACTCCTATCAATCACGATCAGACAGTTAAGTAAATAACAATATGAATGAACGAGGCAGTTAATGAAATCCGATTACAAAAGCCATCCTGTCAATCCATCAAGCTTATTTTACGTCTTAAAATGATCCTAGATCCCAGAAGTCTTGATTGTCTTTAATTAATAGCACAGCAGACCCACAATTTCCATCCAGTAGTTAATTGCGACTTGTTAAGCATTGCATGGGACTGCAATGTAACTAATTCTACGAATTAACTGTAATCTACTGTAGTTAGGACGAAGGATACGTCGTGAAGCGGTGCGGTTTTATTTAGCTCGACGGAATAGTGTGACGATAGTTGATGGGCTAAAAATAGTAGGTATGTCTTCTTTATTACATATATTTTTATTGCCCATGGTACCCCATCTCAAACGGGTTAGGTTAGGTTAACTTAGAACTGTGACCAAACGCGCGGCGATTAGCGGGGGTACCGCAGGCCAAATAATTTGCCCATGGTCTTTATCCCCCTTGGGGGTTCCACGGCCAAAATGTTTGTTCGTGGGTCCCCAAGGGGGACTAGACTGGGGGACCACGGGCAAGTACCGATGTAAGTAGGTATAAATAGCCTACTCTCAGTGTCAGGGGATTAAACCATGAAAACTTCAAAGAAAGGTTAACCCAATCAGCCTGAGCCCTATTAATGACGAAACCTAATTAGAGAAGACATTTGACACATACATTAGTACGAGAAAGGGACTTTTGTTAAGATATGACCATCTGTATGTCTCTTCTCAAGAACTTTACTACCATAGAAATATAAAAAACTATAATTGATGCTATGGCAAATAGAGTAAGAATGTGATACCTTTGTTAAGAAGCAAACGGAACCCGCCAGCCCGCCTGTCCTATGGCATATCCCCCCCCCCCCCGTTTTGGAGGAGGCCTATGTACAGCAGTGGACGTTTTTTTCAGCTGAAATGATGATGATGATGAAACGGAACGAAAATAAAATCCGTTTACTTGTGTCGTAAACTGACGAGTAGGTATTAACTTTCAGTCACACTGTTCAGGATCAGATTACAAGCAAGTGATACGAGTGCCTTCAAAACCAGTAACGATACTCGCATAATTCGCCAGAAAGCAAACTTCAGAAGCACCATTGCCATCTAACACCGCTACTACCCTTTCTGACTGGCTAATCTTTTAAGTAAGTATTTGGTTTTCGACAAAACTCTACGCTCGTACTTTTAAGTCCGTGCTGACGCCAAAGAAAAACAAGAAAAAATACAAATATCCAGCTCGTACCTTTAATAACAGCGTCTCCAACAAACAGCTGGCCGGTTTGGTCAGCAGCCTGGTCCTTGTATATCTTGGAGATCAGAATGGGCAGTTTGTGTTCCGCACCGCCCTTTATGCTGAGCCCCAGACCACCGACCTTCTGCCGTGTGATTTGAACCATGCGCTCCTAGAAATAACGCCGTTAATCAGAAGGGAATATTATCATTTATGGTAATAAAAGTAGTGAAAGCGACACCTCGGACCGCGACCCTAGGCTGCTGAAATGAAGACGCTGCTCCAAACTGAGGCACGTCACGCCTTAGAGTATAATTATTTTGAGTTTGTTATCGCTAGTTATTGCGCATTAATCTGTCTTCTTCAAGGCGCGCATAAAGATTTGCATCTAGTGACAAGAGGCACCCTCGAGCTGTCTCAATTTGTTTTCAAGTCAAGGCCCTTGAGCCTGCCTCTGTTGGAGACGAGACAGAGAGAAAGGGGAATATTTTCGATGGTTGCTATTGAAGCCTTTGGGTAATTCAATTTTTTCAACGTCAAAAAGTTAATTGGATTTGGTCGATTTACATGCGTCAAAACGGTGTAGGTGTCGGGTCGCTAAATACGAATATGTTTATGACTATCGATCAGTTAATAAATACTGCTAGGTATGACGGCGCCAATGCTTGACACTCTACCATACTATGGACACAAATTTATTCCGCACGTTACATACGTGCGGAATAAATGTGTGTATTTGTTTTTTGATGAAAATATAAATTAACTTGTATCACGAATAGAGTAAGATTTGATGAGTTTTTCGTAGCGGAAACAGAGGAGTAAATCCAGATTAAAACAAATTACGTTTTTAGGGTTCCGTAGTCAACAAGGAACCCTTATAGTTTCGCCATGTCCGTTTCATCTGTCTGTCCACGGCATAGCTCAGAGACTTTAGAAGTAGAAAGCTTTAGTACTAGAAAGCTATAATTAGGCATGGGTATACATATTAATCACGCCGACAAATTGGTAAAATTAAATCTTAAAATATATACAGGGTCAAATTAAATTAGCTAGCGAAACTCCGCAGACGTGATGGGTATCAATATCTAAACACGACAAAAAAAAATGTTTTTATTTTGTTTTATCATGTTTAGATGCGGTACCCAATCACCTCTGTGGAGTATACCAAAAAAAAAACAGATTTTTCGAGTGACTACACTAACTGCGGTAGAAGATCCCAAAAAAAAGTCATCAAACTATTTTTTTTTTCCTTTTTTTTGTTCTTTCTTTTTATAAAGTATCACAGCTGGTGATACCTTAGTCACATTACAATCTAGCCTATTCGCTAATAAGTAATTTAAATATAACCTAAACTACTAAGTAAATATAAAATTAAGAAATCGTCCAATAACGTCTTTCTTATTCACTTTATGTTAAGGGGAAGACACATGTTTATATATCGATACCCATAACTTCTGCAGAGTTTCGCTAGCTAATTTAATTTGACCGTGTATAGTTTTAGGGTACCTCTCCTACACGTAAAGTGGGAATGATCTTTTTTTTCACGTCTATTCCACTGTGTGGGGTGTTGTTGGATAGGCCGTTCAAGAATATTGGGAGTCTGTGAAAATCATTTTTCGATTCAGGAATTCATTTGCGTAATAAAATAACCTTTGAAGTGCAATTTAGTTAGAGTCAAGTGTCGTCCCCCTGCCAACTAAGTGGTTGTTTTTGGATATGTGAAAAAAAAATCATGGCAGTAGTGTATAAAACGAAGTTAAAAGGAAAACTATCAGAGCTAAGTAGGCTTTACGAGTTAACGAGTAATAGTCGACCAACTTATATTTGCAATTGGAGACGTATATCGATGTATGGGAGACAATGTTTTTCAACTACAATGTTAAGTTGGTTTTTGGAATAAATTCATCCCAATACATTGTGCGTGATCCGACACGCACTTGGCCGATTTTTATTTTTAATCCGGCAGAAGACTAGTACCCGAGCGGCGCGCGGCGCGGCGGCGGCGCGGCGAAAAGCTAATTATCTAAACAATGGGAAAATTTAAACACACTCTTGAATTTAAGTCCACATCTCTTGGCTTAGCTACAGTGAGATACCACAGGGCACAGTGCTACCTGTACTAAATGTTTCATTGTGCGTTTAATAATTCACTACTACCGCCCATTAGCTTGCTCCCTGCTTCATGCAAAAATCATTATCTGCGTGGATTTATGTTTGAATTGTTAAGGCTTCTACAGACCAGCAGACTCGCGACGCGACACGCTGGGCTTTTGTGTCGCGTCGCGTGTCGTGCCGGTCTGTAGAAGCCTTTATGGAGAATGCTTGATATGGCTCTGCGAGTATCTTTTGTCATGATATTTGCATGAGTTGTTGGGTATTATTTGAGGTCCTACATACGTATACGACAAAGTTACATTTTCGTCCGGTTTAAAGTAGGTGCACTACTAACTAGCCTTGTCTAGTTTTCAATAGATATTTTTTTTTAACGAAAGGTTGGGTTGGAAGGTTGGAGGTAGGTTGTAATGATACCTAATCGTCCAATCGTGACTGCTGTGTCTGATATATTAGCAGTACACCATAATGTTACTACATTCATCTCTTTACTAGCGCTGAAACACGATTATAGAGTTCATATTCAAGCTTACTGCCAGATACTTATTACAAAAATGTTCCCTGACAGAAAGCCCTAAATTTCTTTAAACATTGAAGTAGGTAGTTACCTACCTATTGAAAACTACTGGGAACTTAATTTCGGGAACAGTTCAGTTAAATTACGTAGGAAATGACCTAGTGCAGCACCATTATGGGCTATTCTCAATAGTTCTGTGTCGGCAGAGAGATAGCTTGACTATCGTTTCTGTGAAACAATTGATAATAAGTACTTATCTAACAATTCATTCAAGATCTGAGATAATCCAGGCATTTCACTGTTATTTATTTAACATCGAATATTGTAGTTAAAGGTACTTACTTACTATTTTAAAAATAATATTTTGATAGTTTTATGGCGCCATTAGAGACTGTATCAATCCATCATGATCTTTCAATCAATTTGCACACGTGATTCGTGCATTAATTCACAAACAGTAGAAATACGCGACCATGAACTTATACCTACTACACGTGTCTGAAAAAACATTATTGTTTAAGTGGGGTTAATAATAGACAAGAATGCCAAAGGGTTGGGTAGGTAGGTATGCTATCAAATGTTTACCGGCTACAAGGTTAATGAGGATTTATGCTAACTACCCATGAAATAAAGCTATGGAAAAATGAGGGACATCGGTAAACGTCACGAATGTAAAGCCATTTCAATTAAAAATATTTTAATTGCTGACCTGAAAGCATGTAAACTAGACCTAAATCAGCTTTCTAACTAAATAATTATGGGTTTTTCATAAGTCATCAATACTGGCCGAGCATCAAGATAGTGAATAATAATAACTTCCTGTGTTGGGGGCTTGGGGCCTTACGTTCAGCAGCTATCTATTGTCAAGAAAATTACAATTTTCCTCCTGATTAACTACCCACGTTGCGGGTTCCAAGGCACTTGATTCATTACATGCTGATTCGCCACGCTATGTTTCGTCGCTACTGTGGATTCAGGACTTTATTCACACTATATCTGCACTACTACCTACTACAATCGCGCACATGTGGGATTTGTTAAAGAGAAGCGTCCGGGACACAAACCAACCCGTACGGCGTACATAATGAGAGACAGCTCATCAACGTGTTTTAAAAGTCAAGCTGGGAACAAATTCCACAAGAGAGAGTGCGCCACCTGGCGGAGAGTATGCCTTGCAGGCTCCAAGAATGCTCGCAGTTAACGTAAACAGATATTCTTTGTTCAATAAAATTTTCCAAATTTAAGGTTTTGTACATTATTGATTTTTCAATTCATTTAAATACATATATTATATATATAAGATATATTAATATATTCATTATTATTATTATTCTATTTCTTTTATATATTCATTAATCAACCCACTGAACCCAATACATCTTTTAGAATAAGTACTATTCTAGTTTTTTTTTTTTATTACATTTCAAAAAATGCTAAAAACCACAGAAGCCTTTGATGGCATATACATGGCTAGTGAGTTCGGAAATTATATTTATACTTATTATCTATAAATAGGTACATAATACAAAGTAACAATTTATACTGTAAGCTTGTGAGTTTTACAGTCAAGGTATATTATAAGTTTTTACATACTTCATTATTTTCAGAGATCGGAATCTAGGCGTCATGCCAGGGCCGCATGTAGACAAATATTATTCATGATTTAAAAAATATTTAAAAATTTCAATTTTATGAAATACTCCGATCCCTGCTTCTTAAATAATATAATAATAGCACAATTCAATAATATGGTAGTAAGTATATCAACTAAAGTCAATATTCATAGTTTGTAATTTGCAGAAAATGCTTTTTTAATAAACATTTTGCTTTTTTAGGGTCACAGAGGTATTTATTTTGCATGTCCACAGGATATGGTGGCCCTTATTTTGTTTTGAGTAGGTACCTAGTAGGTATACCCATAAATAGTCAGACTGCCAAAACTAGGCCTTTAAATGCAAGGCCCTCAGACTAAACACAGTTCAACACATAGACAATGGACTTGGCTATGTGCCTAACATTCCTATCATAGCTCCTCAGTGTTATTAAATCACAAATGTCTAAAGGTCACTCACCCTAGCATGAGGCACATTCTTGTCCTTAGTTGGCTGCACAGGCACCGGTGCCTCTCGCTGTACGGTCACCGCATCCATTGTGAGCACCAGCCGTGCTGGCCTCGGACGGGACTTGCCATCCGAGACCTGCACCATGCCTGTGCGAATCTGAAAGAAAGGTGTTCTATTAGTCATTTGGGGGATGGCTGTCTTCTGTAAACATTTGCTTTAGGATATTGGCAGCTCAATGATCTGCCTGAGACTATTTCTTTGTTTTCGTTTTGATGTTACATCTGTCACTTATACTGTTTGGACCCAGTAGGTCATCACATTCATTGCGGCGTCAGAGACGTTGTTCTGATCGTCAAGGGTGAGACGTCGACAGAGACTGAAAAACCAAATTTTAAATTGGATGCAATTAAAATGCATAATGCATTAAATTATTTTTCTATTCACTCAATTTATCATTGATAAACAATAAGATGAGTTAAATGCTAATTTTAACTACCTAGTTTTCAAACACAAAGCACACATAAAAATGTATCTATTATTCAGTGTATAAACAAGGGAAGTAATTAGTAATCCACTAATGAATAGTTTTACCAGACAAACATTATTAGTAATTGTTTACACCATGGTTAGTGCTCCTTGTGAAACGGTTTGGCTGAACAAGAACTTTCACTGTTTTTTTCCTCTACCAAGCAAATTGTGTGCTGTATGCATATTTACAAATGCTTCCTCATGCCAACAATTCTATGGAGTTGTGCTAAAGAAGCCCTTGGGCAGACAAATTGTATGTATTGAGCTACATATTATGCTTCTTCAACACAAAATATGAGCTGTGTTGAGATGAAGAAATAAATTTGTTCTGTTCATATGGTACTTGCCGGTTTCCAAACCTCTCTTTGAGTGGAAAGTAACTGATAGGAAGCTGTCACTGTTTGATGTCCAGAAGAACTTTTACGTTGTCTCTGGGTAATTTGATAACAAATAGGAGACATCAAAGGAACTCTGAAAGCTACATCGAGCTTCAAAATTTTGTAATAGAGAACCTGGACTTCATTACTGTTATGTTTAGCAACCCTGTGTGTTTGCGAGGTCTGGCGCGGAGCAGAAGATTATGGGTATGTTACTGTGCCATAAGTATAAAATCAAAATACAATACAATTTAAATATCCATTTGAATACTCTTATAGACAGCAGTGATTGCAGATTTAGTCAGTAGAATATGCTTATATGTTGTTTTTATGGGTTTTTTTTTATCTAAAATAAGTAAATTGAATTGAATAAATCAACAAAATCTCCAAACAGCCGGTTGAAACTTCCCGTGACCCAAGCGCTGGCTTTTACCTTGGCCAGAGGCTAAGCATTGCCATACAATGTGGCAATGCCATCAGTCTCTTGGGTACATTACCATTCAACAGCAATGTGGAGAAATTTTTCGATGCCCTATACTTATTAGATTCGATTATATTATATTTTTATGTTCTTCTAACTTTCTTTCTTGTAACTTTTTTCAAATAAGTCTGCCCATTTTTTATATTTAAAAAAATTCCATAGGTAATCAATCAACCCTTTAAAATCCAGCACTGCTGATTCAATTCTTGCTCTAGCTTCACTGAATAAAAAGAGGTCTTTGAAAGACGACCCACTGACCCTTTAACCTGCAGTGAGGTTTTTTTCTGGCTGGTTAGTAATATTTAAGATGCATTTTTTTAAATAAGTACCTACCTTGTTACTTCTAAAAATAAAATGGAACATTACAGAAGTAATCACACGTGCATACTTAAAAACTTTTCAAAGTCTCAAGTCTCAATCAAAATAAATGAGTGGACACTGGCCAAAAACCTACCACTGAACTAAAATAGAAAACAAAACACCGCCTACCTTTTCATCTTTCTTCTCCTCAATAGGCGTCATCATTGTAGAACATGCACACCATAACGATATAAAAGTTTTGGAACGTTTCAAATTTAAAACTAGCTAATCAAACAAAAATATCGCGAACCCCTGCGACTGTCACGAACTTCGGCCTCATTGCATAGAATTTATCATCAAAAGTCCATTTCTAATTAGCTCTACTGTTGCTTCTAATGATAATTTGCATTATTTATGGGTTACACATTACAAATACTAAAAACAGGTCACTGGCATACGATAAATCAATATAGTTGAACGGCATCAAAACAATTGAAATAGGTACGGCGAATTTAATACGACCGTTTTAGATTTTCTGTAATATCAGAACTATTTTATAGACTACATAAAGTTAGAATGTTTTCATTGACAAAATTACTATTTATTTTTACAATAACAAATAATCTCTTGGAAAATTTGAAGACGGACGAACGGAACGACACCACTTCTTGTGCGCGCTGAGTAGATACTAGTGATGCCCATTCATTCAAAATTTCAAATTCTCTACTTACTATTTGCTGACTTGACTAAAACACAATCAATTATTCGATCATTCGTAGTCGATTATTGTATGTGAATATACCATAGGCAATGATATTTTAAATTTAAAAAGAGGCAGATGTGTTTCTGGCACCCGCGACTCGCGTCGTGAGGACTCGCAAACGTGAGCATCATTAGAATCGGCAATACAACTAACTCTCTTCAAAAAATCCTACTGAATGATTTTTTGAACTTAGGGAGTTGTAATGCTGATTCGAATGATTATAATTCTGTAAAGCCATATTGGTTATGGCCGCGAATCATAATTATATCAACATACAACGTGTTACTGACCTGCTAATTGCAAAAAACGTAATCAAATTTGAATTTCGCGGGCTACCTTAGCGCATCGCCCATAGTGGCAGTGGGCACTGCGGGCATGTGCCCACATTTGGTCGCAGAACAGATGGCCGGTCGGGCCTAAAGGGGCTCAACTGCGGTTTATTACCCGCTTGTCCAAAGCTTCACAATAATTGTAAAATTGTTTGTTGATCCTTTAAGACTTTAGGTTAACCAAAAAATAACCAGTAAACAATGATTAAATAAATGAAATTTACCTGATTTCTATTAAACTTGCTTGTAAACTTCAACTTTGAGTTCATTTTGGTATTTGAATAACTTTGAATAAAAAACTCTGACTAGTTTATTAAATGGGTGTGGGTATTTTATCAGTAAATAAGTAACAATTACTATTTCTTTAATGCTCATTTTCATGTTCTAAAACGTAGGTAGTTAAAAATGCATATTTGCAGACAAGATTGTCAGAGGAGCAGCGGCAGGTACTCATTGCATTCATGCAAAGGCATTTTAGGGGGATGCACTAAGATAGCCCGCGAAATTTTCATTACAACTATCTGAGTTAAAAAAATCCTACTGAATGATAATTCCTGAAATAAACATTCAGTAGGATTTTTTGAACTTAGAGAGCTGTAAGCAAGTAATGCTGATTCTAATGATTATAATTCTTTAAATCCATATTTTTTATGGCCGCGAATCATATTTAACTCAACATACAACCTGTTACTGACCTGTAAATTGCAAAAAACGTAAGAAAATTTGAATTTCGTGGGCTACCTTAGCGTTTCCCTCATAGGTGTTACGGACGAATGTAACCACCTTATAATTATTATAAATCAAATATGAGTAGAAGCATGATTTAAAATGCTGCAGTATTTTCGACATGACGGAGGATCATTCTAAGCCATTTGAGGTAGTTTAGACTCACCTCTCAGGCACTGGCCTGTTATACCGGATAAAGTCTATTCTATTTTTGTTGAATGTCAAGCAAAGCCGGTGTCGACTATTCTGCCAAAGGATATAGTCTGATAGAGTGCTCCCCTTAACGTCAACCCCGTTGACAGTTGACAGTTGCTTTGACATTTATACATTGAGATAGGAAAACTATGGAGATGCCCCATTCTACTATATGAAGAATAGTTATACAAATATCTATCATATCGACACACACATGTCATAAAGCGTATTGTTTCTTTCTAACTAGTCAAGAACTGCGTAAGAAAAGAGAGACGTCTAAATGTTTGTCAAGGACATAATTTGGCAACAATTTTTGTGACGTCAAAATCATGTTTATGCGTGACCGGTCGCCATGTTTGTTGCCAAGTTTTGTGGTAGATGTGCTGTCAAACGATTACTTACTTAAAATATTTTTATTATTTTCGAGAGAAATACGTCTAGAAACTAAGTATTTTGGTGTTCTGAGTTTTGTTATTAATAGGAAAATCATGCCCTCGTGTTGCAATAAAACAGTGTGGTGCGAGAAAAAACAAAAATCAGCCTAATTTGTCTCTGCACAGGTTAGTAACTAGTTTTCACTAATCCAGTCGAATATTGTACAATTTTGTTTATTACACTGTTACAAGATGATGTTTTTGATCATTGTGGAAACCTGTGTCATGTATAAATTGCTTAAAAGATAAAACGTTTGTTATTTTCTTAATTTCTTTGCATTGTTTACATTCTTTTTTTTTTTTTTTTTTTTCCTTCTGGCTTCGCACGGTTTGTGCATTTAGCCAATGTCAAGTTAGTTCTTGTATAATATTGATGAAATGAATTATAAATGCATGATGATGATATCCCCGCCTACTCCCCTTGAGTTTCAGTAAAGATGTGGCACTTTACTGAGTCCTCACGCGGACTTCTTGAGAGAACTTGAAGCGAAGTTGCACTGTTTTGTTTCATTTGCCTACACTAATGCACGTTCACAAATACTTAATGGTTAATAATCCACCATTATTACACATTAATATTCGGCTAAACACTAATTTAGGAAAATTAAACAAACTGCTGAACATGACGCTTCACTTTCCCGCCAAGAAGTCCTCGTTTACATTCTTTATTTATATTGGTATGTAAGGTTAGTGATGCGTGATGCTCGCATGCGATTTGAAGTATCGATAATATTTGTTTAGTGTGTAAAATACATTGCAATGATGTTTTAATCCACAGATTTCCTAAAAACGAATTTTTAAAGAAGAAATGGATAGAAGCTATTGGTTCTGAAAATATAAACCCTAGACATAAAATGTCGCATATCTGCTCCATGCACTTTGACTTTGATGGAGAAGAATGGGCAAGAAACGCCACCGGTACCTACTCTTTTACAATCTTGTACAATATTTTTTATAAGTACATTATTTATATAATTATATTTGAAGACGATGCACCTAGAATAAAATTACTATACCACAATAGGTAATAAAAAGAGTTAAGAATGAAGCAATGACAGATAAATTTATTATGTGATAGATACATGGTGTTCACATATTTACAAAAATTGTAAAAAATATATAGGATTGTCTAAAAAATAACAATATCAGTGTGAGTTAAGGTAACCATAGAATTTAAAATAAATGTCATAAAAATAATAAATTATACAATTAAAATAGCAACCTGTTTGATTTTGTCTAGACTCTAGATTGTCCTATGGAGCTGGACCAGCATGTTTCCAAGCCAATTGTCATGGATATAATCCTTTAATTTGTAATATTCTTGTTTACAAATCGTCTTACAATGGCAGCCCACATCATGAAAATAAAAAAGGTAAAAAAATATATTTAAGTATTAACATTTGAATAATTATAAAAGCCTTACTTTCTTATTTCAGCCACAAAGCAGCAATGCATCCAGTATCGTGTTTCGGTTTAAAGGGAAAGAAAGCCAGTGTAAGAACAGGCTATGATGAAAGATAAAACACCCACAACTTCTAAAATTCTTATCATTGCACCTGCATTACATTTACGAGGCTAATCGAAAAATGTAAACCAATACCTTAAAACAAATTCATGTATGTTTTATAAATGTCGATATCACCTACGCATGTTGCACGCAGTTACAACCCTATTAAAGGCGGCCATCTTAAGCAACCAATTTTTGTAGGTATGCACGCAAATTTTGTAGGTAGGGCGAGTCCATAGGTTTATATGTCAATGCATTTATACATGCTGTCCTGTCGTATCAATAAAACAATGTTATCGATAAAACGATGTTTCAATTTCAACATAAAAAATTTGTACAAAGATTCCTCAAAAAAAACCGTTATAACTTGTGAAGGAAGCGAGATAGAGCAAAAATAACACTTTTTGGGGGACTCATAAAGGGGTTTCACTAATCGATCGAGAGGTTCGCAAACCTGAAAAACCTATTTCATATTTTTTAAATCACATCATCGATAACATCTATCGATACGAGTGGACAGCATTTAGTTACGTCAAGTCAACTGCCAACTGTCAGTTTCGTCAACTGACAGCTGTCAACGGCGCTTTCCGTTAAGGGTGAGCATTAATACGGGAAACTACTTCCGGCACCTTTTAGGTGCCAGCAAGGGCGTATTTTAAGATTTAGCGCACCGGGGCAATGCAGTTTGCCGCCCCGTAATTTAACAAAAACAAATACTTAAATGTGCGCGAACGAGAGAAGTGAAATCGAAAATTTTAGCACCTCGGATAGATTCGATTTTTTTTTTACAATTGATACAGGTAAGAAGCTATTTTTTCGACTTATGCATCAAAATAAAACAAAACAACAAAGAAAACAAAACAATGCAAAACAAGTTATGAGACTTTAGGATTCAAAAGCGAGAGCACCCCGCTACAGACATGATTTTTTTTGACCATTCATACTGATCAGAAGTTAGGTCACAGTCTGCCGCCCCGGGCCATGGCCCACTTGGCCTTTTTTTTTTTTTTGGGGGGTGGGAAATTATCAAATAACTTCTCCCGCTCTGGGCGGAGCGGGAGGGCGTGTCAGACTTTTACTGACTAAAACCCACCCGTATTCCTTCATTTGCCTGTGTGCCAGGGCCACGATATCCCTTTCGGACAAACTCGCAACCCTGGCAGGCATTGGCCCTATCGGACCCCGTCAGTTGGTGCTGACATCTCTTTGAGGCGCGCGTGGAGTACGACGCGCCGTCGACCCGGCCCTGGTCCTTTTCGGACGGTGAGCTACCCATCGCTCACCATCCGCAGGCTCGTGCCTACGGTGGCCGGAAATCGGCTTGCGACTCCCGACGACCGGGGCGTTTGGCCTAAGAGTAAATACGCCTCTGGGTGCCAGTAGGGCCTGACCGGTAGAAATCAGGTAAATTTTTTTTAAGTTAAAATCATTGCTTAGTGTTTCTTTTTTGGTTAATAGTTACTCGATGCATATTCTATAATTGCACTTAATAAAAAATCCTTTCCACACGGATTTGTGAATAGCGTTTTGCCAGTCCTTCGGTTCAGAAATCAGGTTATCGAACAAGTGCCGTTGTCGATACGGTAGCGAATCGCACTGTTGTTAATAGCTATGCTGATCTCCATCCGGAGCATCAACCTTCGAACTTTGTTCACCTCCGACACTTACCCGCAGTTTCGTCCGGATCCTCCGGGTCCGTATTCATCATAAAGCACTAATTCACACCGGAAAAACACAACACGTGCCTACAGTCAGTGCTCTGCATTAACTGACCCCTCTTACAAAGAAGAAGAAGAGGGGAAAAGGGGTCGGGTTATGCAGAGCACTGACTGTACACTAAATGAACGCTGTGTGCTAATTTAATACAATAAATAGACGTAAGTAGTAATTATTTTAATTCTGTAAATACATAATTATCTGTTATATCTCAGTGTAGTCGAAAATCATATTGTGATACAACCGGACACTAACCTGCAAATAGCAAAATCGTAAGAAAATTTTAATAGTTTAGGTAACGGCGATTAAATTTTCACTCGGGGACTGATGCATAGTAATGTTCAGTGTATGCCAACTGACTCGTGTGAAAATCTGACAGAATTCACAGTGTCTGGGCTATTTTCACCAATAAGACTGAACGCGATCAGCACATTGTTCAAGATCTGTCAGTGTCAACATTCCATAAAAATAATGACACTGACAGCTCTTGATCTCGGTTTAGATGTGCTGATAGCGTTCAGTTTCATTGGTGAAGTTCGGCCTTGAACTGAGTGTGACTTTCGAATTTGTGGTGAACTCTTAGAATTCTGTAATTTCGTGATTGCGTGAATCACAAAACACTGCTCTTGAAACTTGAGCATTACGAACTGGGTAAACTTGCTCTTAACTTAGTAAAATCATATTTGAATGATAGACTGCAGCAAGTTCAATTAAATATTGTGAATTCATTGGGTTTAATAGTCAAAATGGGGGTACCGCAGGGCTCAATATTGGGTCCGTTCCTCTTTTTAGTATATATAAATGACTAGCTTTCGCACGCGTGGATGTCGAAAAAAGATCAGTTTTTCTATCAGAATTCTCCCAAAACATTATACCATATCTTTGTTGGAACCAACGTAAGCGTGGTAAGCAGATAGGAGTGCAGTTTGATTTACAACTTTACGGAGGATAATATCAACTTCGTTTTGTACGTACTTGTTCAATATACGTGTCCACCATTTCATGTCTAAGTCTATTTGTAAGATATTTTGTATTGTTTATTTTTTTTACGTTTGTTCTTAAACAATAATGTTTTTACACCAACTTTTGAGTTATTCAAGGTACTCAGTAAAATTATCCCGAAAACTTAATTACCCCTTTTTCTGATTCTCGAAAACTCCATATTTTTTTATCTTTTTTTTTGTCTAAAGTATGAGCATTGAGTTTCGAGTTAATCGGACCTCGCGTAAAGATTCTTAAAAACAAACTGTAACAGTCCCTAAAATCCTTTTGAAGGGTAGTTTTGAAAAACGCAACCGTCATGACAAACTTTGTTATTTAAGAACGTATTCTTGCTAAGATTCACGTTAATTAACTCATATGATTGTTCATACAATCTAAGTCCCTTTTCAGCCTGATAATATGGATCCAATTTTCAAAAACCGAATCTTAGAGTTCGCCTACAATGTATGGAATGTAAATATATTCTCAAATAAAATTATTATTAAAATAATTAAAAATTTCTGATGTCCGTCAGTCAAGACTTCGCCCACGACTTCGATCGCTTGAATTTCGTACTTTCCCCTAAAAATTATTTCAGCAACACCTCCACCTCCTTTAAATGGTGTAGTATTAATTATTACGATCTTTATTACTAAATAGTATTCTTTATTTCTATCAAGTAACGACTGCCTCGTTAGTCTAGTGGTCACAAGCACGACTGCTGAGCATGAGGGCTGGGTTTGATTCCCAGGTCGGGCAAAGTGTTATTGGATTTTCTATTACGAATTTCTCAGTAGCAGCCCGAAGTCTGTATTTATGCCCGGTTGATGGCAATAGGCTCGCCCCCTATTACATGGGACTTAACAGAACTGGCGAAATGTGGGTGTACTAAAGGTACACCTCTACCTATCCCATTGGGGATTGCAGGCGTGATGTTATGTAAATAAGTACTCGGGCCGAATTTCAAGTTTATATATCAAAAGAAATAAGATTCTGTTCATACAAACTATATCGCCTCTTTGTACGCACTCAAAGGGGTAAATTGTTGAAACATCGTTTTTGACGTTTCTATTATTGGACTTATAGGCTATTTATACCAATTTTCAAGTTAATCTAGCCAAGCAGTAAAATCCTTCCTTGTAAATTCACTATCCCTTTTCACCCCATTAGGGGCAGATTTTCAAAAAACCTGATACAATTTATTCTTTATTTTTTATTTTCAGTATAGATACTGAGTTAAGGCTTCTACATACCGGGGCTACTTGTCGCGCGACGCGACGCGACACAAAGGCACCGCTCATCCCACGAAACGCGGGGCCTTTGTGCCGTGTCGCGTCGCGCGACAAGTCGCGCTGGTATGTAGAAGCCTGTACGAGTTAATCGGACCGCGCGTTAAAATTCTTACATACAAACTGACATCCGCAAACTCCCTTTAGAGGGTAGTTAAAAAAAAATGTCACACTTTATAATTTACTTAGGTTAGTATTCGTGCCAAGTTTCAGGTTTGATAACTCAAGTAATAAGATTTATCCCCCTTTTTCACCCCTTAAAGGTCGAATTTCGAAAAATCCCTTCTTAGCGGATGCTATAGTTTCCCACCATAAGCCGAAATATTAGTGATTTTAACTTAAAAAGAACTATCATTAAAAATAAAATTTTATCCCGTTTTTTACCCCTTAAGGGTTGAAAACCTATCAACACCGTTGCATTAGCTTCCATCCATAAGCCTAGATAATAAATTTAGTGATTTTTACTGTGAAAATTAAGGACTTTGATACAAAAATTCATCCCCCTTTTTAACCCTTCCGGGGTAGAATCATCAAAAACGCTGAGACACGTATAAATTAATTTTTAATCGTCAGCCTATACACCAAATTTGAAGATCCTAACTTCAAAACTGACGGACTTTCATATAAACTTCCATCCCCTATTTTGCCCTTTCTTAGTGGATACCTACGCTTTACAAAGAACACACCCTCCAAATTTCATGTCTCTAGGACCAGCGGTTTAGGCTGTGCGTTGATATATAATCAGTCAGTCAGTCAGTCAGTCAGGACTTTGAGTTTTATATATATAGATTTACCTCATTTACTGAAAAACAGAAATCAGTGATGTGTCATCAGCAAATAACACCTTATTTGCTGATTACACATCACTGATTTTTAAAGTAAGCAAACATGCACAGGAGCTTGACGACGTTAATAACGCTATGCATAAGGTCCATAATCGGTTTACTGTAAATAATTTGGTAATAAATGAGAAGAAAACTAAATGCATTAGATTCGCCTTGCCGAATGTTAAAAGTAGTGAATGTCACGTTGTATTGAACAAAGAGATACTAGAATTCGTCGAAAAAACTGTTTTCCTGGGAATCACGCTTGACTCTAACAGTGGAGTCCTCACTTAACATCACTTGCAGGGCGGCTAAGTTCAGCCGCCTACGCTGTTTGGAAAATCCGCCAATTAACAGACGTGGCAAGACTGGTCTATTTTAGTTACTTTCATAGCATCATGTCTTACGGTATTTTGCTGTGGGGACGGGCTGCAGATATTGTTTCTATCTTTATTCTGTAAAAGAGGGCTATCAGGCCATCTACAACCTCAGCAAATGCGACTCTCTAAGGGAACTGTTTAAAACAATTAACATCATGACGGTACCTTGCCAATATATTTATGAAAATAATTATGTATGTTAAAAAAAACCTACATCTCTTCAGTAAGATAAGTGATAGGCATAATTTTAACACTAGAAATAGGAACAAATTAGATCAACCACGTTTCAGATTGTCAAAAGTACACACTTCTTTTATGGGGTACTGTGTAAAATGTTATAATAAAATACCACTCGATATTCTCCAACTAAATGAGAAGAAATTTAAAACATGCATTAAACGCACACTATTTAGACAAGCATAATATAGGTTGGATGATTGAAAAATAATAAAAATGTAATATTTTATATTACAATCATATCGATTATATAAAATGTAATATTTTATATAATCGATATGATTGTAATGTCAGAACATAAAAAAGGGGGGAAGTATCTCTTCCAAATATTATAATTTTAACAAGTGAGCCTAGTGGTTGTGGAGCAGGACCAGCATTAAGCCAAACATTTTTTTACGACGACGACTAAGAAGAAGAAAATGTAATCAAGTTTTAGTTGTTGAATACTTTAATAGGTAACAATGATTTTCCTTTGCTAGTAAAATTTTATTAATTTTTGAAATACATTGCAAACTATAGTTTTGTATAATTTAGAAGCATTTTTTAATTTTTGTTAATGTGAGTACCATGGAGCCGTTTATTATGATAAGATGTATATTGACTTAAAAAAGCGTGGCAGTTGAGAGTATGTCATGCTCACTTAAATGGCTCGCTGATGGTGGCGCGTGTGTTGGATCATTCGGTTCCCTACATAATGGTTGAGTTGGATGGTGGTATTTTAATTGTTTTTTGTTTTTTATATTTTTATTACGGACGCTTTTAACGTGCACGTCTTTCTACTTTGTTCTCACATGTATAATTTCAACATAAATGATGTAACCAAAACTATGTAACACTATTTTGATTCAAAAGAGTGTCCGTGGAGTTTCTTGCCCGTTCTTCTTCATAGGGACCTACTACGCTTTGGAATGGGCAACTAGCTTCATCTCTCTGACTGACCGACCCCTTGACAAAAGTACCTGTAATAGGTTTATTTGAAATAAATGCTTTGAGTTTGAGTTTGAATTTGGTGCTGATCCAGGCGTCATGTTCGTGAACGGGCGCCGTCATTTGAGACTGGTCTTCTCTTAACTGCCAGGGCTTATTTGTAATCTTTTAATCTTATATTTTGTATTGTTTTTTTTTTAAATAAGCAATTTAATTTTTTACATTGTTCTCACATATAGAAGCAACAAGAATAATGTAACCAGGATTTTGTAATATCTTGATTTAAAAGAGTGTCCTTGGAGTTTCTTGCCTGTTCTCCATAGAGATCTACGTTTTGGAATGGGCAAATAGCTTCAACTTTCTGACTAACTGACCGACTCTTTGACAATTCAAAAGTGCCTGTAATAGGTTTAATTGAAATAAATGTTTTGAGTTTGAGTTTATAGTTTCACGCCATAATTATGCTCCCTGTATTTTATTTACACAATGAACAATGTCGCTTTTAGATTGTGTGTTGGCTAGGTCGATGTAGGGCGTGTGCCTATTTGCTAATTACTCTCTCTCTTATTTTTTTAAATTAGTAGAATGCCTTCTACGTTATTATTTCTCATGTAACCTGTTATTAACCTCTTGAACCTGTTTATTTACCTTTAGCTCTGTGCATTTTAAGGGATATTTCCATACTTTAAGAATGTGCAAGTCATGTCGTGCTTCCCACTTCCATTTTGTAAACTCTGTACTGATTGTGGCAACCACGCATCACCGTCATTAGCGCACTAGTACCTACGTCTCGTTTGCTTATGGTTTGTTGTCGCAATCGGCGTATGATCATAGGTCATCTTATGACGCTGGCCATTATTTCTAACCAAAGGGCCGTAAGGTTCCAAAGTTCCGGCTTTCCATACCAGAAATCAATTTGTTTATCGATGGTATCCGAAGGCTGGGTTCCAAACTACCACCTTCTGGCATTTCCGGCAATCCTAAAGCTCCGTGCCGGGTACATACTCAAACTCAAACGAGTTTGAGTTTGTAACAAACAAAAGTGAACAAAGGTGTGCGGACACTGAAAATTTTGGCTTAGAGTCAAGTAGCTATAGGTGCCTACCTTTGTCAGAGATGCGCACGGTTGAGGCGAAGACTTGACCATTGTACCGTCACACAGTCACGATGTGTTCTGGTCTGATCACTGTCCCATATTTGTTGAGTATAGGTCAGATAATATATAATGTGATTAAGCCTAAGTTAATAGACCAGAAAACATCACGTAGCAGAGTAATTTGAAGCAGAAGGGATAGCGATCAAATAAGCGTGTACTATGACGTATGTAATGGTAAGTTAAAGCTCATTGATTAGAGGGAGGGTAATCAATGAGCTTTAACTCAATGCAAAACTCTTCATACTTTAAGTCGGTTAAAAAGGGGTAATCTTGTTGACGGCGCGACGTCGCGACTCTTTCAAAAATCAAATCAAAATTTATTCATAAATACAACTGAGATCCATATTGTTAGTAATACCTTATAGCTAGTGTTAGTAAGCAAAGTAACGACTCACATAAGGACTCACAGACATGTTGGCCGTGTTGTTGGGTGGAACAAGCACTTGCGAGACGCCACGCGAGGGTGACGCTTAAATATCAGTTATGTGTGTGGCACAATAAACCAATTTCTGGTGATAGTATCTACAACTACATAATTATGCCTGACACGAAATGTGTTTCAAACTCAAACTCAAAGCATTTATTTCAAATAAACAAATTACAGGCACTTTTGAATTGTCAAGGGGATCGGTCAGTCATAAAGATGAAGCTAGTTGCCCATTCCAAAGCTTAGTAGGTACCTATGGAGAAGAACGGGCAAGAAACTCCACGGACACTCTTTTAAATTAACATATGGTTACAAAATATTGGTTACATCATTCGTGTTGAAATTAAACATGTGAGAACGATGCAAAACGTCAAAGGCGTCCATAACAAAAAGATTAAAAAAAAAACAATTCAAAACTTAAATTAAAATAAGCCAATGCCGCTAAGAGATGACCAGTCCCTACTGATGGCGCCCGTTCACGAACATGACGCATGGATTAGCACCATTCAACTCAACCATTTTGAAGGGAGCTAAATGATCCAACACACCCGCCACCATCAGCGAGACATTACAGTGAGCATGACATACTCTCAGCCGCCAGGGCACATTCAAGTCAATGAAAGAAGTACTCAGTAAATGGTAGCTTTATAGTACTGAAGTACATAGTGTTTGTTATGAGCACTGTACTAAAACAACACGCAGCACTTCCATACAGCACTGATTTTACTAAAAAAAGACGGAAAGATATAGTTTGCCCTCAAAAAAGTACAAAACATGCTTTTACAGCCAAGTTTTATATGTACCTCGGACCGCTACTCTATAACAGGCTAAATGAAAAAGTTTGAAAGAGTTTTTCGGCCAAGCACTATTATGAAAATGATGAGAGGGAAGTCCCCGGGTCACGATGGTTTAAGCATTGAGCACTTGCAGTATTCTCATCAGTCCTCGGTATGTATGTGTCACTCGCACCTTCCCTGTGATCTCATGCGAACTATAAAATAGGTGCCTGAAGATGGGCGGAGCCGCCGTGGCAGGCCCAGAAAAAAACGTGGCGAGATGACCTGATCGCGTACCGTGAGGGCTGGTTTGAGGTGGAGCGGGAAAAGAATTCCTCGAAGGATTTGGGGGAGGCTGTTGCCCAACTAGGACAGTATGGGCTAGGGAAAGAAACTTTATGCAACAGAACAACATTATTTATTTATTTATTTAAGCCACTTTAATTCCTTAGTAATAATATCTACTTAATACAGTTTTTTTTTTACATAATTTTAACTAGGGACCTCTCGACGAGGCCTCCTGCATCTCACTCCATTTTTTCCTATCTTGGGCGTTCTTATCCAGTCGTTGTTTGTAAATTTTATGAGTTCGTCTTCCCATCTTTCCAGGGGGCGACCTCTTTTCTTTTTTCCGGGGGGCCAGCCCATGTAGTATTTTTTTTAGTCCATCTCTCTTTATCCTGACGTGCAATGTGACCAGCCCACTTCCATTTAAGTTTCTTGCAGTAGGTTAAGGCATCACTAACTTTTGTCCTTTCTCTAATTTCACTGTGTCATTTTTTGTCTCTGACAGATGTCAGAGACAAATCAGAGACAGAACAACATACAAAGGTTTAATGCCTTAGGCACTAAGGTACCTACCTACTACAATTGCATTTTAAGGAAAATTCTCTGTTTATTTAACATACCGAATTATCTATTATATGTGAATTATATAGGTATACCTACTTAAAGAATATTTAAATGATGTAATGTACTGTAATTTAAAACAATGTAAATTAAAACATGCATTAAACGCACACTATGTAGACAAGCTTAATATTGGTTGGATGATTATATCGTGGATAAAAATGCTGATCCTGCTCCACAACCACTTGGGCTCACTTGTTAAAATTATAAAATTTGGTTGAGATGCTTCCCCCCTTTTTTATGTTCTGACATTACAATCATATGTATTATATAAAATGTACTTAATCAAGTTTTAGTTGTTGAATACTTCAATAGGTAATAATGTTTTTCCTTTTGCTAGTAAAATTGTATTAATCTTTGAAATGCATTGCAAGCTATAGTTTTGTATAATTTAAAAGTATTTTTTAAATTTTTGTAAATGTGAGTACCATGGAGCCGTTTATTATGTAATGACGTATGTTGACTTAAAAAAGTTTGGCAGTTAAGAGTATGTCATGCTCACTCAAATGTCTCGCTGATGGTGGCGCGTGTGTTGGATCATTCGGTTCCCTACAAAATGGTTGAGCTGGATGGTGCTGATCCACGAGTCATGTTCGTGAACGAGCGCCGTCAGTTGTGACTGGTCTTCTCCTATCTGCCAGGGCTTATTTGTAATCTTTTATATTTTGTATTGTTTTTAAATAATTTATTTTTTTACCTTGTTCTCACATATAGAAGCGACAAGAATAATGTACCCAGGATTTTGTAATATCTTGATTTCAAAGAGTGTCCAATAGGCAAGAAACTCCAATTTCTTGCCTATTCTTCTCCATAGAAATCTACGTTTTGGAATGGGCAAATACTCGTAGCTTCAACTTTCTGACTAACTGACAGACTCTTTGACAATTCAAAAGTGCCTGTAATAGGTTTAATTGAAATAAATGCTTTGAGTTTGAGTTGAGTTTTGAGTTTGAGTTTGTACGACCTACTGGTTCACATAGGTAACGCAATGAAAATAAAATGTCATAGGTACCACAACACACATCTTTATTTCTTTCCTCCGCACTAATATCAATAATTTTATTATTACACAACATGTATATAGAAAGATTTTTATACAATAGTGTATAATTAATACCTATTAACTATATTAATCAACAATATAGTAAAAAGAATTACGAATTACTTAAATACTGGCAGTCTATTTTAATGATATGTATCTTTTGCAGTTTGGAACAGCCGTTAACATTACTTATGAGCTACGTAATTTAGTAAATTAATTAATTATTTATTTATTTAAACTTTGAAAACATATAATGTGCATCAGATTTTACACGCCATGCGTAGACATTTTTGTTTATTGAGGAATTTTGAAAAAAAGCAAATGCACATGTTATATTTTCATATTATGTTTGCTGTGAGATCATTATAAGCACATTGATATAAATACCTATTGAGAGCATAGCTTGTTACTATGTGGACAGCGAAATCTCCACATTAAATTTTTAACTATAAATCTCACAGCAAACCAGTAATAAGTATTTATTTTACATAACATCTGTTAATATTTACAATTCATTAGATGCCATTTATAAATCTAAACTGTCATAGATTAACAGTTTTTAAATAAATCACATTATTATATAAATAATTTTCTTAACAATTATTTATTTAACATTAAGTAAATGGGGAGTCACAGTTTGTGACGTAATCACATTTAAGAATTAAGCCCTTTTTACAAACAATTGACAGCAAACGAGCAGTTTACTTTTTGTTCTATTATTACTCGAAACGTTTTTCAAATTGCTCAGTTAAAGAAAAAATGTCCTCATATATAGTTTGACGTTAAATTTCACAAAGTGTAAGGGACTCGTTTAATTAGAAAATTGTTTAAAACAATAATGTTACACGTGAATTGTACATTCTCGCCGTTCTTGTTCTTTTCTTTGTTGATATCTGCGCAGAAAAATATGAATTAAATTTTTCATCTCAAACAAAACCAAGAACAGTAATCATTTTCTGCAGGTATTAAGTTATAGGTCAGTTCTATAATAATTAGGTACTTACCTAAAAGCTATATCAGATTACAAATTTACAATACCTAAGCAGGTTCTGCTGGAGAATATTTCGAGTTGAATAGTATTGTTACAATTATGTATATTGATGAAATTTAGTGTAGTGAATAAGATCTTACTTGTCAATTAAAGAAGATATATCAGCGGGGACTGGGGCGAAGCTCCCCGAGAGGCCGTCGCTCCCGTTCGGGCCTCCGCTGTCAAAGACATAGTAAACTCAGTCCTATGCTATAAATTACCCAATTCATATGCAGTTGTAGAGTTCGTAGCAAAGTTGGTTTTTTACAAAGCTTTATGTTGGGTATTGTTTAGCTCGTCTATCTACTTTTAAAAATAAAATGCATGGCTATGGAAATGAACAGAAACTTATCTAAAACCCAACTACCTACATTAAAAAAAATAACTAATCATAAATAAGCAAGGTGTATAAAAATAAAGATACCATAATATTATACCAACTAAAAGAGAATCTAATACGTCCTCACATGAAACGCTAAATTGGCTACTTACTAAATAAAATAGTGTTAGTTTCAAAACTTTAATAAATTAATAAGTTCTCACTGAATCAGTTTAAAGTCTAGCAATAATGGAGGTGCATGGACAAGGTGAGCGGTGAGCGGCGAGTGGTGAGGAGTGAGCGGGGGAGGTACCTGGGTCTACCTGCTGCTCGTGCGCGCGCTGCGCCGCCCGCTGCCGTACGCGCTGTTGCAGGGCGACGTGCCGGAACCTGCAGTACAGAGACAATGTAAAACATGTCTTAGTGTCTTCGATGATCAATACTGGCTACTTTCACGAAGCAAATAGCAATGATCGCTAAAAAAAAACTAGGTGAAAATAAAATTATATCCCGATCTCGATAGTATTGCTGATGATGTGTAAAAAAGGTAAAAACGTACTATATGCTTCTAAAACTAGTACGATAGTGATAGATGAGGCACATACGATAGGCCAACAATACATTTTTTACCTTTAGTAGTGGTATTGGCAGCACTATCGCTGTTGTCGTCGGAGTCGGTGTGCGTGTCCCTCCAGTTGCTGGGCGCGGCGCCGGCGCAGGCGGCGCGCATGCGGTGCCGTGCCTCCACTGTCGAGCATTTAGACAGACTCGATTCATCTGTCGGTACAACAATAATACGTCGGAACCAAGCGAGGGCTCGGGACATGTTTAAGAGCATTCTACTTACAAATTTTATATTTCATAGCATTGTAAAAACTTTAGGTTCATACTAGATTTAAGTATTTTTATAAAAAAATCTAAATGAAATTGTAAAAGTTTTTAGGCGCTAAGGCGACAATTATTGTGAAGTCCATTATACGATCTACGTAGTACCACAAATATGACTAATTACATTATTGCAATGTCACATCACTAGTACCTTTTGAAACGTCACAAACTTTAACCCGTTACCGCCTAAAATTCAAAAAACAAATTAACTATCGTTCGTAATTCGTGGAGTGAAAATGAAAAGTGCTTATTATCGTAGTTTAATAATAACATTATCTGACCATATCTGTAGTGATCACAGGCACGATGTCGTCGCCGGTGCGGTGGCGCCGCGTCGTCTTCACGCCTCGCGAGCGTGCGGAACTGCAGCGAGTGAGCCGCTGACACGCCGAACGTCGCGTATGGACTTATTTCGTACAACTCCGCTGAGGATGGAGTTCAGTAATTATTATGAGCTTTATTACTTTAGCTTGATATAAAATAAAATAAAAAAACAATTCATTTCATAACGATATCTAAAACCCGCCATTTTGATTTTATAAAAATAAAAGCCTATAACTATCGCGGGACCTAGACGAGTTGATAGACTAGAAACCTATGTATTAAATTCCAACCAGCCGTAAGGATGCTTCTAGGGTATAAAGAATCCGATATACAAATAAACATAGATACGCGTGAAAAACATAACCCTGTCTTTGCTGTCTCGCAGCCGGACAAACAGATCGCCTCGTTGGTTTAGCGCTAAAATGTACGATTGCCATGCATTTATTTGTTTTTAACTTTAATTAACACGGTTAAACCAATTACATTAATTAAAGACAGAGACACATAACTACACAGAAAATAAATTGTAAAAACATAAAACAATAAAAAAATTACAATACTTTCATGAATCCCTCTCACAGTATTTCTGGCATGCCAATAAAACCTTCGTCCATTCATCCGCAATCAGATCGTTTGTTGGATTAGAATCCAAGAGATCATTAAGTGGATTATTACGAGGTACTGGGGACTTAGCCAGGCACAGCGGTGTTACATGGAGGCACAGCAAACAGCCCGTGGTTTCTGCCGCGGCAGTAATTGTGGCATGTGACCACAAAAAATCCTAAAAAACACTGCCCGACCTGGGCAGTGTTTGTGGGTGTTTCCTTTTCTTCTATTATAGGAATTTTTCAGTAGCAACTGGCAAAATGTGGCAGTACTTACTTGTACTTAGCAGACACTTCTCCCTATCTGTTAGCAAAATACAGGAGTGTTGTGTGGCTATGTTAGAATAAACTTTGCTGAACTTCGTAGTAGACATTAGGTAATTATAATGCTTCATGCTAACCTGAAGAATCATCATTGGATTTTTCATTTCCATTGATAGAGGATGATGAATACAGCTTTTGCCCTTCTCGGAGCTTCTCCCTCTCTGCTTCATTGCTTTCACTTAGCTTCCTGTCATCCCTCATGTAGTGATCACTTGAGATGCAGAAGAATCTGAAATGTAGATTGTTCAAAATATAAATATTCAAAACCTGATCCCATAATAATGCAATTATTGCGCTTTCCCATAAGGAATTTCTTAGTAGCAGCTGGGAGTCTGTATTTATGACTGACTATAGCTAGCAAAATAATGGTGTAGGGTACTTTTACACCTAGATACCTATCCCATGGGGGAATATGTATGGTGTTATGTTTGTATGATCGCGTATCTTGACTTTAGTTATCAATGTATTCGATCGGTATATTGGCGTGTGCTAGCTGACATGTGAAATAAAATTGAACAGGAAACTTCAAACCGAATTGGAGTGAATTACAGTTTCATGGCTATAAATGAATAGAATAGAATAGAATACTCTTTATTATGTACACCATAAAAGTTACAGATATAAATGTTTAAATTTGACATAGGGTGACACAATGGGCGGTCTTATCGCTAGAAGCGTTCTCTTTATTTAAATGATTTAAATAAAGAGAACGTCTAAAAATTCGTGGATTACATCAGCTGTTTAAGCTTCAGTGAAATCTATGATATAACAGATACTAATGAAGCCTTTGACAAGTTTCATGATTTGTTGAAATTATTTTATAATCTATGTTTCCCTTGTATTAGAGTAAAAATTAAACAAACAGCAAAGAGGATAACAAAAGGCATAAAAAAATGTTGTAATACTAAGCGGTCATTTAGGTACAAGTATTACATAAACAAAAATAATGAAAATAAGAGTAAGTACAGAGCGTATTCTAAATTATTACGGAAGTGCATGAATAACTTACAGTCCTTGTGTAATGAAAGACACATAACTTTTACCCGTAATAAAATTAAGGCCACGTGGGATGTTGTGAAGCGCAACATGGGTAACGAACGGTAGTATGACGATGGGTAGTATGACGTTGACATCTGGATCTGACATTGCTAATAAATTTAATAATCACTTTGTTGACATTTTTAATAATAATGATAATTGCTCTACTCTTGACAAATGATAAAACTGACATACATAAAATTGAATCAAATGATAAAAGTATATTTATAGAACCCACTAACGCCTCTGAAATATATCGTATCATAATGTCTTCAAAAAACACGAAATCGGCTGGGTGATAACGACACAACTGAGCTCGTTAAAAAAATATCTCAACATATAGCATCGCCGTTGGCTCACATTGTCAATTTATCCTTAGAACAGGGCCGCTTTCCTGATGGGCTAAAACTGTCTTTGATAAAGCCGCTATACAAAAAAGGGTCAAAGTCAGATGTTGACAATTACCGACTTATAGCTCTTTCTCCCATTATATCAAAAAAATTTAAAAAAATATGTATAGGCGAGTGATGAAATTTCTTATTAAACACAACATTCTTGTTGACCAGCAATACGGGTTTAGACAAAATAAATCGACGACTTTGGCAATATTTACGCTAGTGAAAGCAATGATGACGAATATTAATGATAAAATACCTACTTGTGCATTACTTTTAGACTTAAGTAAGGCGTTCGACCGTGTTGATCATGCGTATGATCAACACCGTGGAACGCCTTCTATAGAAAAACTTGAAAGATACGGTATCAGAGGTCCAGCAAAAGAATGGTTTCAATCTTATCTAGCCGACAGAAAACAGGTAACGAGGATAACAAAGTTGAACAAACTAAGTAATACTTTAGAAGATTTTGATTCTGAAGCACGGACTAATTACTGTGGTGTACCACAAGGTAGTATCTTGGAGCCAATATTGTTCCTTCTTTACATAAATGTTTTACCTCAGTCAATAAAACATCAGTGTGTATTGTTCGCCGATGACACCACTATTATTATTAAATGTAAAAATTAAAAAAAAATTGACATTGAAATTAAGCAAGCATTAACTTACATTATAAAATGGTTAGATATTAATAAATTAAAAATAAATATTTCCAAAACTAATGTGCTTTATTGCAAAATATTTAAAAGTAAACCTGTACGCCTTAATGTTGCACTTAACAATAATAATATAGAACAGGTACGTAATGCAAAGTTCCTGGGTGTAACATTTGATGAGCATTTTACTTGGAAGAATCACATCGAAATAATTAAAAAAAAAATTATCAATTCGTATTTGCTTTAAAAATAATTAAAAATATTACATCTTTGCGTACCGCCATAAAGGTGTATCACGCATACGTCTGCTCAGTAATACGATACGGTATAGTTGTCTGGGGAAACTCTTCCGAAATGGCGAAGATCTTCATCGCCCAAAAAAAGTGTATTCGTGCAATATTCAAAATGCAGTGGTCTAACTCATGCAGCCCTATATTCGAGTCGCACAACTATTGACTGTTCCATGAATTTATATTTACGAAATTGCCAGGTTTGTGAGGTCCAATCTTGAACTGTTTGAACGAAAAGATAATACAAATAAAAGGAAAGTTACACATTTAGATTTTGAAATGCCCGTTCCAAAGCTAGAACTTTTTCGACGGAGCTGCGTTTACATGGCTCCCCTAATTTACAATTCTTTGCCTAGGTCAATTACTCAACTACCCTTCAATAAGTTTTGTGTTGCGTTGCGGAAGTGGTTGTTACAAGAATGTTTTTATTCGATAGATGAGGTCTTTGAAGTGTCCCTGTAAATGTTATACGATAAAGCACAGATATATATAAGTGAATATAAAAAACTTGTACTATTGCATGCTAAATATTGGCCAAATGTGTGTTACTAAATATTTTATCTAAGAACTTCATGTACCTACCATATTTGATGCAATAAATAAATGAATTTCAATTTGAATTTGAAAATTGGGAAGATAATTTAATATTTTGTGATTCTTTATTTTGTTATGTTATTCTAACTTCTTAATTGTTCTTAAGTGTCTTATTAATGTATATTATTATTTTTTCTTATCTGGTTTACCTAATTATGAACATTGTTTTCCTACTTGGCATAAGATTGGACCCCAACACAGGGAATCCTAGTGTGAGGCCCACGATGTTAGTAAAAAGAAATCGGGGTGTGGCTGTGTCGTGGACACGGCCGTGTGTTTTACGTGATTTACACGTACGTCAGTAGATGTAGGTACCTGGCGCGGACGTTGACCCGCTCGGACGCGTTCATACTTTTTCAACACATTTGCTCAAAAAATGCATTTACGAAGCCTTTAGACATTGTTTGAAAGTTAAAAATTACGCACGCAACGGAACGGGCGGTAAAATAGGTACTCTCACCTAAGTACATGTTTTACCGCCCTCTTCGTTGTATAGCGCCGTGCGTATCCTTAACGGTTTTTTTTAATTACCATAAAAATTATATAAGAATTCCACCAAGGAGTTTCAAATTACGAGAATAAATAAGGTGAATGATCGAACCTCCTTGGAAGCGCTTTTGCTCAATACGTTTATCTCACTGTATAATTACAGAGAAAATGAGACGAAAGATGTAGTACTAATTTTCACCATGTGCACGTGGCGCCATTTGCTAATTCGCGCCATTTTCATAGGTATTAGAAATGTCAAAGATTGTTTCGACTTTCCGACTGATATTTACAAAATAATAATATGAGTTCAAGCGAGAAATCCGATATTGATATGGAATCTACTGCACCTGATATCTTGAATGAGCTGCCAAAATCGTGAGTGCTATTTAATTTAATGATTTACAATCATTTTATATCATGGAATATCGAATTATTATTATTATTTTTATTCAATATCGTGCTTATTTCATCTAATTTTATTTATTCCAATGTCTTTTTTTGATTAATTGATGAATAACTATGACTGTATAAATTTTGCATGCCTTACGGTAGAATCACTTGAAACATGTAATTCTTATAACACCATTGTAACAGTGTATTCAGCAAAAATAAATGATTTGATTTGATTTTTTTGATTTTGATTTGATTTGGAAGACTCGAAGAAATACTCAATCATTCTCTAAAAATGTTTTGATGGCTTATTTTATTACTATATATATATGGCCTATTTTTTTTTTTATTGTTCTCTCGCAAATGTGTTGAAAAACGTTGTATGACACACGCGCGGAAATTGGTATTTACATTCGTTACTCGTTTGTAAAGACCAACTTACCGCCCTAATGTCATAAATAACTATTACGTTCCCGGCACGCTTCACTTTATCATATGGTGTTTTATGGGTATTACTGGATTTCTCTTGAGAAGCCCTTTCCAACCTACGATCTTTATATTTTAATTTGGCTTTTTGACGAGTATAGGTCGACATTACATTTTTAATTCTTTACTTTAACTCCATCGAGTATATTCACTATAACTGTTTCACACTAATGTTTTAATGCTACGGCTACATTGTCGCGATAGCGCGAACTACACTTCACGCGCTCTCTTTCTACGGCTTCACTGTCACCGCGATAACGCAAACTACATTTCGCACGCTCTCTGTTGTACAGCGAGGTCGACCGGTGTGCGAGAGAGAGCGTGTGAAATGGAGTTCGCGTTATCGCGACAATATAGCCGTAGGGTAAAGGTGCAATTCCAAGATGGACCGCAGGCCGCAAACTGCAGCTGCAGGTTCAAGCGACACTACTGGTTTCTATGTATCTCTATGAAAATGATTCAGCCGGCCGCATTGTCGCCTGCGGTTGCAGTCTGCAGCCCATCTCGGAATTGTACCTTTAGTTGTACGTCGCAACCCAGCGCTGGGCACGCCACAACTGTGGCTTTATGTCCCCTCTTTGAGGAGTGGCTAGAGAGGCGCCATGGCGTCCTCACTTTCCGCCTGACGCAGTTCCTCACCGAACACGGTTGTTTCGGGAGGTTCCTGTTCAGGATAAAGCGGGTGGAAACACCCGGGTGTCACCACTGTGTGGAGCGCCCGGAGGGCACGGTGGAGCATACGGTGCCGTAGCATAACGATTGAGACTCAAACGAACGTCCTCGCCTCCGCTTTCTGTCGTCGCTTCTCCGAGATACATCTTGACTTGATGAATTTTGACTTCCCAGCTAATACTTTAGGCAGTGGTGAAGGGCGGGCGTTTTGGGGGACTGTTTTATGTAACTTTGACATTCAAAAAGTGCTAATTTTCACCCTAATTTGAATAAGTAAGTATAAAATTAAGGAAGTATCGTCGGCAAATAATCCATCATTCTCCATTTGTGGTTGATTTTTAATAAATGGAGTAGATCATTAATATACACTAAAAAGAAGAAAGGACCCAATATAGAGCCTTGAAGAACACCCATTTTTATTTTTAAACCGAGATACCATTTATTTGAACTTGCTGTTGTCTATTTTCTAAATAAGATTTTACTAAGCTAAGTGCAAGTTTTCCAAGTCCGTAATGCTCAAGTTTCATGAGTAAGGTTTCGTGATCGACGCAACCAAATGCCTTGGAATAGTCACAAAAGATTCTTAAGGCGTCTTGGGCCTCTTCCAACGCGTTAAAAATGTGTCTTAATAAGGTTACACCGGCGTCGGTCGTACAACGTCCTTAGGTGAAACCATACTGCTAATCGAGAAGGATTTTATTCGTGTTAAATGTAAAATTTGAATCATTTAAATAAGTAAGTAGTTGCTTCTTACTTCTTCTTCCCGTGCACAAGACACACGATAGCTGCTAGTGTGACGACGATGACCACTCCACTGGCGACGCAGGACACCAGCACGGTGCGCAGCGACGCGGGCCGCGACGCGCCCGAAAGGGGAGATGACGGCTTCATTGGAGGGATGCGACCTGAGGGTTAAGTATACATTATAATATAGAAGTCTAGTAGATACAATGTCTTACGGTTTCTTCTTCATGAATTAATTATACTGTGATATTAGCTAAAGATTTTTCTACTTTTGCCTATGCACTTTATATATATAGCAATTTGAACTCATTTTAAGGCACGAATCGAAACGAAACCACCGGCATCAAGCGAAATCATCCATACATAACACGTCGCCTCACCTAAAGTGTGGTTTTCAAACCAAAACATCCTTTCTTAACTTAATATTACTGAAATGATGGATTACCTCCTGCGAGGGTATGTGTGTCAGCAGTCAATGTGACTCGCTCCAACCCCGCATCGCTGTATGCTTCCACCGCTAGTTCGTACCATGTGGCTGGTGACAGCTCTCCCACTACGTGACTTGCTGAACTCAGTCCATCACCAACCTGGCAACAAAATTTAATTACAATGACTACTTCGTTAGTTTGTGTCCAATTTGCATGCTTCTTTACATTGCTTTTATAATGAAAAAGGTACGCATCGTTACCTTGATCCAATGTTCAGATCCTGCTCTTCGGTAGGACACCCTAAATCCGAGTATGGGGCAGCCGCCATCTCGCCACGCGTAGAAGTTTATTTTTATTGCCGTTGAATTCATGTGCACGTGGTCTTCAGGTTTTGGGGGCTTGGGACCTAGAACAACTTATACTTTTAGAATTTAAGAAAAGTCTTAAAGAATATTTTTTATTTTTTTAACAGAATCAGTAGCTTCTAACCACAGTCAATGGTGTTAAATAGCAAGGCTAATCAGGTTTACTAGTCTTTCAAAACTTACGTCCCCCTCTCGTGGTGGCTGTAAGCACATCACTGGGTGGTCCTATTGATATCCTGTTCCGCGCCTGTATCTTTGTGTTGTATGTAGAACCGCACTTCAGCATGTCCATTGTATAGGAGTTCACTTCGGGAGACAGGTCTACTGTAAGCCATTCACTCTCTGAAGCTTGCTTGTAGTGGAGGAGAAAACCTGACGATGATAAAAACGGTACATCGGTTCATCACCATAGTTCTTTTAATAATTTTGCATGCCGTATGGCAAAATGTATCGGGACTCTAATTGAAATTACCATCATATCTGTATACCTACATTATTAGCAAATAAATGATTTCTGTTTCTGTTTCTGTTTCTGTTCTTTGTCACTACACCAGCTCTAGGTAAATATAATTAAAGTAGCATCAGTTGGAAACAATACCACTGTTCGACAAAGATCTTCTCTAATAATCGCTACAACGGCTGGTAAGGTACTGTGAAATGCTTTGCCATTAAAATATAGTTCTATCCAAATGATGGAATTTTTATGTTCATCTTGCTAACCTAATATAGGTTCCGTAGTATCCCCAGGGAGCTGCCAATGTAGCTTGATGCTTGAAGTGGTCGTGTATTGTAAGGACAGTGCAGGCGCCGCGGGAGGCAAGATGGCCACCACTACATACACTATGGTGTCTTCCCCGATCGTGTTGCTGGCAGTGCACGTGAAGTTGCCGGAGGATTGCTCATTTACTTCTGTAAAATTTTGAGGAAATTTAGTATACGAGAATTATGGACAATAATGCTGCATAAGTTATCTATTCGGTTCGTCTTTAGAATAAATTGTTTTATGTAAAGCTATCGCTCCTCACTAAATGGCGAAATTGAATAAGAACTCATCTGTATTATAAATAAAATATGAAGCAGCCCTTGATTGTCCCGTAACGTACCTCGTATGTGCAGATGTCCTCGATGCGTGACTTGGTAGAACTGGTGGTGCGTGACGGGCGCGCGCGCGTGCTGCCAGCGCGAGCGCGGCGCGGGCGCCCCCACGCAGGTGCACGCCAGCAGCGCGCCGCGCCCCGCGCCCACGCCCAGCCGCCGCCCGAACGACGCGATGCGGGCTGGAACTGGAAACATAAAGGTATTTGATAAGTTTCATAGTAGCTAGTTTAATAGTATCAACGATAAAGTAGACATCTTCTATAAAACAATTCGAGAAATAATTGTTGAATTCACGCCCCTCTCGCGCATACATATATCGATATCCCATATGGTATAGCAGTCCGCTAATTAAATGTTTAAAGAAAAAAGCTAAATATGACACGCGTTTTAAAAAATACAAGAATTTGATGGATAAATATACGTATGAGTTGCTTAGAGATAGATGTGAGTCTATGATCAAAGATTGTTTCCAGAATTTTAAAAATAATGCTGCTGTTACCCTCCGTGAGAGTGGAACCGGCGAGAGATGTCGTGCGGTGTCCCACAGGGATCGGTCCTGGGGCCGCATCTGTGGGACATCGGTTACGACTGGGTGCTGCGCGCCGACCTCCCTAGCGGCGTCAGCGTAGTCTGCTACGCTGACGACACGCTGGTTCTGGCGCAGGGGAGGTCGCATCAGGCGGCGGCCGAACTGGCGGCACGTGGGGTTGCGACAATCTTCGATAGGATCCGGCAATTGGGACTCGAGGTGGCCTTGCACAAGTCCGAGGCCATGTGTTTTTATGGTCCTCGGAACGCGCCACTGTCGGGTTCCCAGATAATGACAGGAGGGGTTAACATCGGCGTCGAGTCGACGATGACGTACCTGGGACTCGTCCTCGACAGCCGGTGGAACTTCGTGGAGCATTTTCGACGTTTGGCTCCCAGACTGGAGCGGGCCGGGGCTGCCTTAAAGCGGCTCCTGCCCAATCTGGGGGGTCCAAACGCCTCCTGCCGGAGGCTCCACGCGGGGGTCGTGCGGTCCATGGCCCTTTACGGGCCACCGGTGTGGGCGCGTTCTATAAGGCTGCGACCAGCCCAGCGATTGAACGCGTCCCAAAGAGTCATGGCCATCAGGCTGGTCCGAGGATACCGCACGGTCTCCCGTGAGGCGGCGAGCCTCCTTGCCGGACTACTGCCATGGGATCTGGAGGCAAAAGTCCTCGCGCACGTCTGGGAGTGGCGCGAGGAGGCGAAACGCCGGGGTGAAACTCCGCTACCGCGAGAAATCACGGCACAGCGGACAGAGCTCCGGCGGGATCTTATGGCGGCATGGAGAGTGCGATTGTCGCAACCCAGCGCTGGGCACGCCACAATTGTGGCGATAAGTCCCCTCTTTGAGGAGTGGCTAGAGAGGCGCCACGGCGTCCTCACCTTCCGCCTGACGCAGGTCCTCACCGGACATGGTTGTTTCGGGAGGTTCCTGTTCAGCATAAAGCGGGAGGAAACGCCCGGGTGTAACCACTGTGTGGATCGCCCGGAGGACACGGTGGAGCATACGGTGGAGGTCTGCCCAGCTTGGGCGGAGCACCGCCGTGTCCTCACGGAGGCGATCGGCGGCGGCGATCTCTCGCGTCCGGCCCTGGTGCAGGCCATGGTTCGGAGCGAGAGTGCATGGGAGGCCGTCACCTCCTTCTGCGAATTAGTAATGCTTGCGAAGGAGGAGGCGGAACGCGTGAGGGAGAGGCAAGGTTCGCGCCCTCGCGCCCCTAGTTGCCGCAGGAGACGCCCCGGGCGTCGGGAGTCGCAAGCCGATTTCCGGCCACCGTAGGCGTGGGCCTGCGGACGGTGAGCGATGGGTATCTCACCATCCGATAACGACCAGGCCCGGGTCGACGGCGCGTCGTATTCGAGCGCACGAGACACGCGCGCCTCAAAGAGTTGTCAGCGAGGGCCGCTAGGGCCGCTGCCTGTAAGGGTTGCGAGTTTGTCCGAAAGGGATATCGTGGCCCTGGCACACAGGCAAATGAAGGAATACGGGTGGGTTTTAGTCAGTAAAAGTCTGACACGCCCTCCCGCTCCGCACAGAGCGGGAGAAGTTATTTGATAATTTCCAACCCAAAAAAAAAAAAAAAAAACCCTCCGTAATAAGCCCAAACATTTCTGGTCTTAAGTAAATGGTCTAAAGTCCAATAGTAGTTCCCTACCTAACCGTATGACATTAGATAACAAACACGCAAATAGTGGTCAAGAGATATTGTTATGTGAACTGTTCGCACAACATTTTAACTCGGTGTATGGTAAGTTAGGAACAGCTCCCAAGTCTGGTAGAGTAAATGCGGATGCGTGTAATACTCCTTCTCTCTGTAAAATTGTTTTATCTGATTCAGAAATTCTCAAAGCGCTCACTGATTTAGACGTCAATAAGGGCGCTGGACAGGACGGAATACCACCTATGTTTCTAAAAAAATGTGCTGTATCTTTACTATACCCTAGCGGGTATAGTAAAGATACAGCACATTTTTTCAGGACAACAGGCTCAGGGAACTACTGTAAATCTTAGATAGCTCTAAGATTTACAGTTGTTCCCTGAGCCTAGGAAGTTTCCCAAGTAAATGGAAGTTAGCTCGTATTACCCCGATCCTCAAAAGTGGTGATGTTTCTGATGTGTCAAATTATCGACCCGTCTCCATTCTTTCACCCTTTGGCAAAGTTTTTGAATCGCTCGTTGTGAAAAAAAATTACTGGCATGTAAAGTAGCAGCTGCGGAAACCATGCTGTGCAGGATGCTGCACAGCACGGTTTCCTTCCAAAGAGATCCACTACATCAAATGTTATGTGTTTTACTAGTGACATAGCGGATGCAATTGACGAAAGGAAAGAGGTACACGCTGTGTACACAGATTTCAGTAAGTAAAGCGTTTGATCTTATTGATCACAATATTCTTCTAAATAAGATAACAGATATGGGTATTCATTGGTCATTACAGCGATGGTGTGAGTCCTATTTGAAAAAGAGAACACAAATGGTAATCGTTCAAGGTTTTAAATCTCAGACAAACGGTATACCATCAGGAGTGCCACAGGGCTCGCACATAGGGCCTTTTTTCTTCCTAATCTTTATAAATGATTTGGCAAGTAAGATAGAATGTAATTTTAATATGTACGCCGATGATCTAAAATTGTACCAAACAGTAAACTGTGCTGAAGACTCAGAAAAACTGAAAACTGAAATCGATAAAGTATCCAGATGGTGTATCGATAACCACATGATTTTAAATGTTAATAAATGTATGTAAGCATATTAAATTTACAAGAAAGAGACACCCCACTAACGCAATTTACTCAATTAACAGTGTACCCCTTTTTCTTTTTTTTTTTGGGTGGGAAATTATCAAATAACTTCTCCCGCTCTGGGCTGAGCGGGAGGGCGTGTCAGACTTTTACTGACTAAAACCCACCGTGTTCCTTCAAATGCATCCAGGGCCAGGGCCACGATATCCCTTTCGGACAGGCTCGTAACCCTGGCAGGAACAGTGTACCCCTGGAAGAGGTATCTTGCATTCGCGACTTAGGCGTAATTATGGATTGCCAACTTAAGTTTAGACAGCATATAGATAATATAGCTCAGAAAGCCTCGCGTCTGCCGGGGTTTTGTTACGCGACAACTCAAGGAATTTAGGGATCCAAAAGTCATAATACCAGTTTTTAACTGCATCGTTCGCAGTGTGTTGGAATATGGAAGTCAAGTATGGAATCCTGCTTATGATGTCTACTCTCGTAAATTGGAGCGTGTTCAAAAACGCTTTCTGTACCAACTATCATAATTATGTTAATAATCAATGTAGAAACCTCAAATCGTATGGATCAAAGTTAGAATACTTCAATATGACCGCTTTATGCTCTAGAAGAAAAGGTGCGGATATCGTATAGTTATTTAAGTTGATCAATGCCCACGTATATTGTGAAGGTTTGCTGGAGAGAATTCAACTTGCTGTTCCACGCCAGAGCAGTTCGACAGAACAAATATAAAACAACATGCTCCATTTTATAGAATGTTTTCCAGCTACAACGATGTGAGACAACAATTTGATATTTTCTCCGGGACCTTAGCGTCAGCCAAAATTAAAATTTGGATGAGCCTGTGCAACAATTCGACTAATAATAATTAGTCCAATGGCATTGGCTGCATATTATTTATAAGCTTATTTATAGTTATTTACTTTGAACTAGCTCATACATTGTGCATGCTGTGTTCACTATGTTTTGCCTTATATATATAAGTAATATTGTATTGCCCGATTTGTGAACCATTAAATAAAAAAAATAGAATGTGGAAAAAAATTGAGCCATCATGGGACGCCTGGCAGATGTGAAACATTGTCCTACATACAGACTGTATAGTAGCAAGGCGTCGCCACGCGGTATGCGTCGCCCCGCCAGCAATCGGTTTTACGTGCGGCTATAGATTTTTCACATCTAAAGTTTCATACCTCTTCTTCTATTAGATCAAAGTATTTAAAACTGAAAAGTTACAACACACCAACAACTTACTTGCTAGCTAGTGCTTAGCACTGAATGTTCAGTGCCTTACATATCACTGTGATTATTTATATAACCGTTGTGTACTTGACAGTCAACGTTTATAACTGGGAAGAAGTTTACACTCAAACCAAAACTCGTGTTTATAATACAAACAATTTTAAATCACACATTAATTTACCACATTACTTCTAAATATTCAATTGTTTTTACTTACTTCTGGAGCTAGGTCCTTGCCCCACGACGAGCGTGGACTCCCCCTCTCCGGAGCCCGTTGTGGCCGATGCCCAGAACTCGTACAACTGGTTCTCCACCAGGTTTCGCACTTGAAACATCAGCTCCGTGTCAGTCTTCTTGTCTGCAGGCACTGTAAAGCTCGAGTGCTTGCCCAGCCTGGAAAAAGAAGCATTTCATTGGTCAGTGCTTTTTGTGTATGGCATCGCGTAGTTGGCCTTGAGAGGCCGTGACTACTTAACCGAGATTTCCTGTGGCTGCCTTAAGGTATGAGCTTAAAGCCTCCAGCCAGGGCGTAAATATATATTATAAACTATTGGTCAGTACTTATTTTATTTGGCTTATAATGATGTCTTCTTCTTCTTTTCCTTTCGACGGTACATCTATGTTGCTTATACTTTTTAGGCCCAAGGTGGCCACGTTTACAGTATATACGTCTATACACAGCGATTGACAATAAGAGACCATTGCACTTTTTTAGCGTCTGTTAAAGAATAGGTAGCAGATTTATACATAATCCCCCTTATTACAAAATAAGATCTACCTTTAGGCCCAGGTTTAAAACATGGAGCCATTATTGAATTTTGAACTTTATTCCGACCACGGTAAAGTCCCTAACACAAAACTGACAACTTAGTACGGAAATAAGTTTTCAGTTTTGTATTAAGAACGGTATTTCAATCACTGTTACGTTCATATTACAAAAACTGGCTCCATGGTTTAAGCCATGTCAAAATATAAATCTTGTTTTGTAATAAGGTGGTAAAAGTTTGAATAATTAGTTTTGGTTTGCCTCACTTTTGAACATCGTAATTTTTTTAAATCATGCTATTCTTACCGTCCAGCTTCTCTATAATAGACTGTATAATGTGATATAACGCCGTTTGGATATAGTGGCGGTAACCAGCTGACCAATACTGAGTCGCTGGAATACGCTAGTGCTTTGATCTTCTCGGGCGCTGAAGGAACTGCAATTAAAACAAAAACGATATGAAACTTTGTTAGAATTTCAATAAACTCAATTTTATTATTATGGACGTGTTTTGCTTAGAATTACCCATCGAAATGTAATTTTTGATCTTACCATCTTCCTCGGTCATGCAGTAGACCGGCAGACTTCGTTTGCCGTCACCAGCGTTCGTGAAAGCCAGGACTTGTATGGAGTAGTTGGAGTATTTACGTAAAGTGTGCAGGTATGTGTCTGTTGTCGCCACTCGTTTGATCTCGCCTACATCCACTGAAAATAAGATTTTACTTATTTAATTGTTGTCGTTCTATCAGCTTATTTTCAAGATTCAGTGCCTAAAGCTATGCAATAGTACTGTTTGTTGGACGATCTACTATTATATACTTACCATGATCTGTGGTTAGTGGTGAATAAATAACTTTATATCCCTGTATGAGACCGCCATGTTGGCCGATTGGTGGTGGGTTCCATGACACTTTCATGCCAGAAGATGATAGGGCTGAACAGGACACTCTTGTCGGCGGAGACTCGGGGACTGAAATAGACAATTCACTCATCATTATTATTTTGAATCTGTGAAAGTAGTTTATAATATTTACCTAAACTTTCGATTAAAATAACCATTATAAAGTTAGTAAAAATGTTGAGTGAGCATAAAGTTTTGAAAATGTAGTGTCAATAAATAACGTCTGACTCAGTTTGAATGAATCCTCACCTCCTTCTAACGTGGTAGCAGAGACCGGCGCGGACGCAGGCCCCGCAGCGACACCGTTGAATGCTCTCACGCGCACCTCGTATCGAGTGAACTTGCGGAGAGCTGATAAACTTAGCTCAGTAGCTGACCACCCGTTCACTGTTAGCGTTCTGAAAATTATACAATAGAAGAAGTTATTGAGTGATAAGTGATAAGTCTGGAAAGTCATTGCAAAAGAAACATTTACATCGCTACCGCCGGCTGTCTTTTATTCAATATGATTTCTGTGACATTTTTACACGTTACATAATTGAACTGGTTTTAAGTTAAGTGCCCTTTCAGGAGTGGGGTGAGAAGGGTGATATTCTATCTTCTATTATAGTTTTAATATTTTTTATTCCCGATCATAATTATCTAGTAGGTAGCTGCTAGTTACCTGGTAGAATTCCTCATAGCCGGTGCAGCAGGACTAAGCTCCGCACATGTGACCGAGTAGCCCAGCAGCTCGCCGTGCCACGCGTCGCGCGGCGGCGGGCGCCACGACACGTGCAGCTCGCCGGGCGCGCCGGCCGTCACGTGCACGTTGGTGGGGGCTTCTGATGGCGCTGGAACCACGAGTTGGATACGATATTAAAACAGTACGGTAGAGAAAAGTTAGAGAAGACCTTGACCTTGTATTTTTGTTGTCATATCCACCTGTTTGTTTAGGTTTAGTAACGTTCTTCTTACCTTCTTCCTGCGTCTTCACAACGACTGGTTCGGTGTAAGCACTCCTGTCGATCTGATTGATGGCAGCTATTCGAATCATGTACGCGGTGTGTGGCTTCAGACTGCTCAGCAGAGCTTCGTAATGTATGTCGCCTTTCTTGGTTAGGCTGAAATTTTAGAAGAAAAAAAAACTTAATACCTATAGCCATTAAGTAGCATGATTATTTCGAAAGGTCAAACGCAAACGTCATCAGACCTTCGATGTCCAAAAACGGATAGTTTTGCTTACCAATCGATTCTTGTTTAGCTATTAATAATATCAATTGAGTAAGTAGTCACCTGTAGTCATTGCATTTTAGTAGGTATTTTCTCATTTAATGCATCGCTTTAAAATGAAGACTTGTTAATTGGTTTTCTACTCACGTGACATGCGAGTGTGCGATCCCATGGACGGATACGTTGAGCGTTACGGCGGCGTCCCACTGGTTCACTCTGATGGCCCCTTGAGCTGACAGCGCACAGTACTGCAGGGTGTAACCCACGAGGGGAGAGTTGCCGTCGAAGCCCTGGCTCCAGGATAAACGGACAGCGCGGCTTACGATCTCCGTCACCGATAGAGAGTGAGGGGTGTCGGGTTTTTCTGGGGAGTGAAAATAAAATGGTAACGAATATTGACGGGTTATTTTTATTTATATTTTTCATTTCTTCAACTTTTACATGCTGTTTATGGTTAAACAGGCTTAATTTGAGTTATGCGGAGCTAGTGCTCCGGATAACTAATTAGGCAGATAATTTTGGATATTGGCTCCATGTATCTGGTAGATACCTAGAGCTAATTTGGAGACTGTAAGTACAACTTGCACTAATATTTTCTTGTTTAGTTGTAATGGTAAATAATAGTAGGTAACAATAATCGAAACATTTGGTACGTTTTTGGTTCAAAATGCTCAAAAGTCGTCTGTGTTTTTTAATGTGTTTTGTCTGGATAAAACTCACCTTGGACGGAAAGATAAATATAATGGTCGCTGTGACCGTACGCATTGACTGCTTGACACTTGTAGACGCCGGAGTCCTGCCGGTCCGCCCGGCTGATGTACAGCTGGGATCTTAAACCACTATCAGTCTTTGCTTCAGAGATGCTTAACCTGGAGAAACATGTGCAAAAACTGGTAAGTACTTATAGATAATCAAAGAGAACTAAGTATTGTAAATATAATGATAAAAACTTTAAATTAAAGTTCTTTAAAGCATTTGTTTACATAATATTATTAAAAACCAATTGTCAACGTCTGTACATTCAATGCGCATGACCCTGGGGTCGCCTCAGGAGATCTCGTTTGGTCATGCTGGGGCCACATTGTTGCGATAAGGCGAGTTTCACTTCACGCGCTCTCTCTCGCACACCGCTCGACGTCTCGCTGACAAACAACACGAAATGTAGTTTGCTTTATCGCGAAGTTCGCGTTGGCGCCAATTATCTTGTCACAAAATTCTCTAAACTAGACTAAAAATCACCAAAATTTTGTTTATACCTATCAAACAATGCTTCCCATTCTGAAATTAAGTAAAGTGACACAACTTAACTATAATAAATTATAGTTTTACAGCATTAATAATAATTAAATTATGATTTTAATTCTATAAGTTTGCGATTTTATTTTGTATTATGACATGAACTATTTTACTATGGATTCGTTTTTTTTATCTGAAATAAATGATTTGATTTGATTTGATTAATGTCATTTAGTTATAAATGGAAATTTTGCTGTTCTGAACTTGACGTTTTTCATTTTGATTGTCAAACTAAATTAGACTATTTTTAATCGCGAATAACAAGGTGTCGATTAAAATTAGTTGCCATGAACTAAAATGTACAAAGCACATTTCTCTTCTACTTCTTAAAAGTTTGGATGCTTGTGAGTTTGGAAAAATTTAAATCATTATGATAAACATAGGGGGATTTTGTACTGAACATCCAATGATGTTATGATTTGGACAATAAGTGGATAAATCCATTTCCAGATTCTGTGAAGTAAATAGTAGGTATTTTTTTGAAACTATTATGAAAGAGTTCAGTTGGAAATATTGAGATGAAAGAGTTCAGTTGAGAATACGAGACCATTCCAAACCAGTCCAAACGACTGAAGAAAAAAAAATTACTAGATCGGGAGTTTGCTGAAGACTACCAACCAATTGACCGGATTTTGTTTTCTCGAGATCACATTTTTATTAGTGAATTAGCTTTATTACGCTGAAATAAATAGTAAGATTATTATGCTACGTGAATACATTTTTAAGTGCTGTAGTTAGTCAATTTTAAATGTAATTAAAGGTTTTACCTATACAAAAAAAAAAATCATCATTGGTCACAGATGAATCAAATAAATACAGGTTATCAGGCATCTTAATTGATTAAATTTACAAGCAGCGCCCCGCGGTTTTACCCGCATAAGTTTAGATCCCGTGGGAATATCGGGATAAAAACTATCCTAACTGTATTTTTTTGTTTTGTTTTGTATTCTTTATTATCAACATTATTTATTTATTTTATCATAGATTACACAGCTAATTATTTACACTAAGAAGGTACTAACTACTAAAAAAAAATTACAACATTAAAAAAGACACTTAAGCGTCGAAGTACTCGTCCGCATCGCTGTCATCCGGAAACGTGCCCAGAAGACTGGCAGCATTGCCACGTTGAATGGCAATGCTAATCTTTGGCCAAAGAACGAGCCAGCTTTCTGGTCACGATCGTGATCGAAGTGTCGATCAGTCGCCGAGAAATTTCCTTAAAAAGGAGACGCGCACTCGGGCCCCATGACCCGAGCGTTTCGACCCCAAACGGCTCAAAACTATAGTTACCCATAAGATTACAGTATTTGCGCCGCTTGAGGGTCTCAGCAGCCGCAGCAGCGGAGCCAGCACAGCCAGCCGTGCTTGGAATATGAGATGACGCAAGGGTGTCGACACAGGTTGCGTCCCACACCAGAGGCCGTAGCCACCTTCCAAGGCAATAACGTCATGCCATCTGGTCTCTTACCATCGTCACGTACCAATCCGTTTGGTTCTAATACCGCTGGTACGTCGGCGGTGACAAGGGCTCGACGAATAATATCATAATATCAATATCATATCTGTTAATCCTGGTTACAAATTATATCTGTGTGCCAAAGTTCTTCTAAATCCGTTCAGTAGTTTTTGCGTGAAAACGTAACAAACATCCATCCATCCTCACAATCTTTCGCATTTATAATATGTACCTATTATTATTTTAAAACTATGATATCTCATAAGATATTCATTGAAATCAGATAATGTTAGGGGCAATTTTGTTCAAAATTAAATACTTGTGATGAATAACGTATTTATTTGTTATAATGGTAACGTATGTATTTGTTATCATGTTTATAAAAAAACACCTTCGCAAATATTGCATTATTTTAGAACAAATATTATTATCATAAATGGTTATAGTGAGTCAACCTTATAAGATAGACATAATTATGCTGCCGCAGATATTTTTAAGAACTTTTAAAGGATATCAATTTCATCGTACATAATTTTTGTGTAAGTTTAATCGTTTAAGCAGCAGCGTACGCAACGGAAGTACTCAAAGGGATTTTTTTTCCGTTTTTGCAACATTTTTCATTGATGCTCCGCTCCTTTTGGTCGAAGCGTGATTTTATATAGCCTATTGACTTCCTCGATAATTGGACTATCCAACACAAGCATAATTTTTCAATTCGATCCAGTAGTTCCTGACATTAGCGCGTTCAACCAAACAAACTCTTCAGCTTTATAATATTAGTATAGCTAGAGATAAACAACAATAATTATACATGTTCATGTTCGTGAACGGGTACCTTATGTTGAGACTGGTCTTCTTTTAACAGCCAGGGCTTATTTGTAATCTTATATTTTGTATTGTTTTTTTGTTCTCACATATAGAAGCAACAAGAATAATATACCCAGGATTTTGTAATATCTTGATTTAAAAGAGTGTCCTTGGAGTTTCTTGCCTATTTCTTCTCCATAGAGATCTACGTTTTGGAATGGGCAAATGGCTTCAACTTTCTGACTAACTGACTGACTCTTTGACAATTCAAAAGTGCCTGTAATAGGTTTAATTGAAATAAATGTTCTGAGTTTGAGTTTATAGTTTCACGCCGTCATTATGCTCCCTGTATTTTATTTACACAATGAACAATGTCGCTTTTATATTGTGTGTTGGCTAGGTCGACGTAGTGCGTGTGCCTATTTGCTAATTACTCTCTCTCTTATTATTAGCAGTATGCCATCTGCGTTATTATTTCTCATGCAACCTGTTTTTAACCTCTTGAACCTGTTTATTTGCCTTTAGCTCTGTGCATTTTAAGGGAATTTTCTATAATTTAAGAATGTGCAAGTCACTTCCATTTTGTAAACTCTGTACTGATTGTGGAAAACACGCATCACCTTCATTAGGGCACTAGAACTTACATCTCGCTTTGCTTATGGTTTGTTGTCGAAATCAGTGGATGACCATGGGTCATTTTATGACGCTGGGCATTATTTCTAACCAAAGGGCCGTAAGGTTCCAAAGTTCCAGCTAGCCATCTTCAAAGTTCCGGGTTTCCATACTAGAAATCAATTTGTTTATTGATGGCACCCGAAAGCTGGGTTCCAAACTACCACCTTTGGCATTTCTGGCAATCCTAAAGCTCCGTGCCGGGTACATATTTTACCAACGTGGCATCGTCGAGCTGAACTACGGGTCTAGCGAAACCATCTGCCGACCGTCACCATCCCTGGCGTCTGCAGCGTGGCACACAGCAAAGCTATGTGCTATCGGATTTCCGCCAGGTCTGTTAGAGCTGCTCGCTGACTATCTGGCGATCGTCAGCAGTTTGTCAGACTTGGCCTTTATGAATCCCAGCCCTATCATACGCGTTCCGGAGTCAGTCAAGGATCAATTCTGGGACCGCGTCTCTTCTTGATAATGATTAATGACCTTCCTTCAGTTATTCATCACGCCAGAAGTCGAATCGTCGAATACGCAGATGATTTAAAACTCATTTCCGAAATTAATTTTAAAGTCGATAGTCTGGCACTGCAGCGTGATATTGAGGCGATATTGGAATGGGGTGTGAAGAACAAAATGGAATTTAATTCTTCCAAATGCTTCGTCATGAGTTTTTTTCGAGCACGAAACCCTATAACCTTTACTTATAAAATGAATGGTAGGGCTATTACTAGAAAATCTGGAATGAAGGATCTAGGTGTCACATTTGACAACAAGCTAACGTTTCATGATCACATGGCAACGGTAGCGAAACGATTCATTTAGGCGATTAGGTTTCATTCTGCGCAATGCTAAAGATTTTAGCAACATCAGCGCTATTAAATCTATTTTTAATGTACTGGTTCGTAGCAAACTGGAGTCCAGTACATGCGTCTGGAACCCGCACGAAAAGAAGTACACTTTACTATTAGAAAAGGTACAAAAGGCTTATCTTAGGCATTTATATTAATGTTTGAATGGATACTATCCGTTTATGTACCCTTCAAACTTTCTTTTAGGCTGTTTAGGTAACAATTCTCTCGAGGTTAAAAGAAAAAATTACCAAATTATTAATATGTGTAAGATCCTTCACGGAAAAACAGATGCCCCTGAATTGCATGACGAACTGTCCCATCTTTTTGCTCCGATGAACTATAACCGTAGCAGGTGGCACAAATTGTTGGCCGTGCCTTGGAGTCGAACCGTCGCTCAAGCCCAGTCTCCTGTCCCTCGTACACTCTCTGCACTCAACGCTCTCTTGGACGCTAAGCCTCACTGTGATGTGTTCGCGGATGAATGGAAGAAGATCTTGTCAACATGTCTGGAGTATTGTGAGATGAGCGTATGACTGTCGAGTAGCTGTATTGTTTTTCTACTTATATAATGTGTTGTGTCTTTAACTAATGTAATTGGCCTTTAGCCGTTTTATGTTAAAGTAAAATAAATAAATAAATACACCCGCTGCGGTCATCGTCACACCAGGCTGACCCAGGAGAGTACTATGCTACTCCCAAGGGAATTAAAGGAATCTTGCGACCATAAACATACCTAGGGGGTAGGTATGTTTATGGTCGCAAGATTCCTTTATTTTTTTTTTTTTAATATATTTATATGTTGACAATTTACGTGGTCATATTTATCATCACCACGTTAACCCTTTCCGTCACAGTATTTTAGTGACAAATAAAGCCTCTATTCCGCGAACAGCAACCAGTTTGTCAAAACAGCTGAATCACGACCCAATCACCAATTTGATGAAGTAAATCACCAATTTGATGAAGTAAGTACCTACGTTTTACATTTCTGTTTTCAGGCTTTCTAAGACATTTATAAATGGCGCTGGTTAGTCCTCTGGTTGGTGAATGTATAAGTTTCCTTACCTATAAGTATTAAGATCTAAGTGGTTCATGTTGTGTGCCCATGTCACTCTGATGGGACTGTCTCCGCGCACGTCGCACGCCAGCGTCGCAGGAGCATCTCGACGTGCTGTCATATTGTGTGATGTCAACTCGAACCTCGCAGGCTCTGGAGAAGATAAAAATACATAAAAAAATGTTATTATTTTAACTAGGTAGCAGTGAATACGTCGTTGGCAAGACTTTCTGAGAGGTCTTGAAGTGTTAGATACGTATTATTTTATTATAATCTAGCTGCAGCCCGCGGCTTGGCCCACGTGGCTTTTACTAACATAAAAGTAAACTTATTAAAGTAACCGTCATGAGAAGCTATAAATACATAAAATTGCAAATTATACAACTATCAACTTTAAACTCAAGATATCTAAGTTGATTTATGAATGAAGAAATTATCGCTAAACGTCATAAAATAATTTTAGTTGCAATGGAAACTGAACCATACGCAATTTCAGTTAAAGTTTTAAATCCCAAAGTCTGAAATTTATCTCGTCTCATGGCGTTGACTTTAGTTAAATTACTCCTTATAACAACAGCTATCTGCGAGTGAAAGTCCCGTCAAAATCGGTCCAGATGTTTCGGGAATTAGCCGGAACAAACAGACAGACAAAAAAAATGTTATCTAAGGGTCACCGTTATCAAAATCTATAAGGACTATATAAATTATTACGTAACAGTGCGGCAAAAAAAAACTAATGGTAATTAGGCTGATCTCCTGTGGTGATATTCTGACAAATAAATGCATTATATTCTATTCTATTCTATTCCAGTGTCCGTGAAAAGGAAACATAACTAAGTATACTATAGGATCCTGTATTTTTTTAATGTTTATTGTTAAATCAATCAACTCAGCCTATCGCTGTCCATTGCTGGACCTATCTCCAGGCCTATGCTTCACCCAGGGTGCGCCAAAACACTATCCCCCTTATTACAAAACAACGTTTATCTTCAGACCCAGGTTTAAAATATGGAGCCATTATTGAATTTAGAACTTTATTCCGACTATGGTAAAGTACCTAAACACAAAACTGACAACTTAGTACTGAACTAAGTTTTCAGTTTTGTATAAAGAACGGTATTTCAATCACAGTTACGTTCTTATTACAAAAACTTGCTCCGTGGTTTAAGCCATGTCAAAATATACATCTTGTTTTGTAATAAGGCGGAGTGTCTTCTGTCCCAGCCACCTTTTTAAGGGTAGGTCGTCGGTCCATCTAGCATCTATTGTTGAATGCATAAAAGCATTTTTCGTAGTTATTTAGATTTACCAACATGTATACACTACAGAAATTACAGGAGGCAACAGAAAATAGAGAACTAAATGTAACAAACAATTCTAAGTAAACACAGCATTTTATCACTTGACACTAAAACTTACCGTTGACAGGAACAAATATCGTTTTGGTAAGTGGAGATCCTACTCCGTTCTCTGACTTGCACATGTAGTTTCCCTCATCATAGGGAAGTGCAGACTCTATCCATAGAGTTCCGTTTGAAAGGAACTGAAACCTTCCACCCAGGTTTATTAGAGGGACATAGTCGGTCGATGACCCTGAAAATATAATATTTGAGATCCAGTAAGTCGGTAATTGAAAGTGTTATTATGAGAAGATATTCTAGATAATTATAAAAAAAACCTTACTGAAACAACTTATGTATTTGATTATGAGTACTTAACTTTTGACGGCATTACCTTTATTTATATACCTACGCAACATTTAACGAGAGCAACGTTTATATTATTGCATGAAATATTGATAAACGTTGGAACAAATATTGATAAACGTTAAAAAATATAGTTACAAAATGTACGCAATTCTTTGAAGGTTTTGCTTTTGAGCAATCCAGGGAATCTACTCCGAAGCGTTAATCCGACTATCGGCCGAATGTTCGGTCGTTTTATAACTTCCATAGTTTCCTTTTTTGACTTTGAATCCTTACCCGTCACATTTTTGACTTTGGCTTATCTCTTTGACTGTCGTTTTTTTTTTTTTTCGCCGTAGTTATCCATAGTTAGCCGTAGTCAAGCAACGGCCGAACATTCGGCCGAAACTTCAGATTTATGTTCGGAGTGGCCTTACGAATAATACTGAAAGTGGTTTTAAAGAATAAGGATTCTTCTCTTTCTTCTCTTCAGTCTTTCTCATTTAAAAAAAAACACCGTTTGACCTACCTCTTTGTTTCAGCCAGGTGACTTGCGGGGCTGGTGAGCCCGTGGTCTGACAGTGCAAAGCCAACTGTTCACCAGCCAGCACCGCTTCATCCTTGGGTTCCACCACCCATTTTGGTGAGACTGCAGCGTGCAAGTAAGTCATGTTTCATTTATTTCTGGATCAATACATGATTTTTCTTTATTTACGGTATCCATCTTGACTATGATTAATTGTGATACCTAAGGCGACGTACTATGTAAAACATTGTTGCCTTAATGAGTTCTTTGCATACATTATAATAATACAATTTTTACCTTTCCCGTCAGCAGCAAAACATTGTTATGAATATAAAGAGCTACTAAAGTTATTAAAGCTACGAACTTTAACTTCGATTCTTAAAATATACGTCCGTCTGTAAATGTTTACGCTTTTTTTTTCTGAACAGCGCACTCTTTGGTACAAAAATAAAATAGAATAAATAAGTACAATTTTCAACCGTCGTACAAAATAATTCTATTATGAATAAACAATATTCTAATTAAACGATCGGTTTGAACATTATCACTGAAGGTACAATCATTAACTAAACTTTGAAAATATTGGAAACGAAGTTAGTCAAGTATTTTCCTAACAACCCTCAGAAAATTGCCAAAAATAATAAGTTTCTTTGTCTACAAGGCATGTATTTAACGCGGCGACAAACCAATCTGAATTTGGTATTAAAAAATAATTAAAGCCGGTAGCAAAAATAGTAGGTTGGCAGCTGCAGCGAAGGATAATTTTAAATAGAAAGTAGCAGCTTGTTACTCAGTTATTAGCTTTGTTTTAATTTAAACTGGCATCGAGTTTTTTTTTGGTAACTGATTTTACCACCAATATAGGGGACCTGGTGCTCGGAGGCCGCGGCCCGCTCACTCGCCTTTGCGCGTTAATGGTCACTGGTCTTACCTAACCTGACCTAAAATACCTACCACAAACAATTTGTTTTATATTATTAGTATTATAATGTATCTTAGTTACTATATTGCTTGTGTAAACTAAATAAAAAATACATTTTTATTTAGTATAAAAACAATATTTATTGACAAGTTATTGTTTTAGTAGCAAATAGTTAATGGCCTTTTAAGTTATTAGTCGCTTGGAAAAGTATCAGCCTTTTTACAATTGCAGATCGGTGAGTTCAAAACTAAATTCTTAAAAATAAAATTTACCATTTTCGTAAGCCATCTGAAATCCAACGCTGTGCAAAACAAAAACGTTCAAGAAATTATACATTTATATGAAAAATATTTGCTGCGGAAAATAAATGTGCGCTGTGAATAAAGTGCTTATAAAAGTGTATACATCTGAGATGGCATTTATTCAAACTGCGACATTTAAAATGACAAGATTTGAACATTATTGAAAAGCTTTAATTTTCCTGTATAAAAATAGAGGCAAACTAGGTAGGTTTAAATGAAATTGAATTAAAAAGGTGCAATATGAATAAAACCCATCATTATGACACTTCTTGGAACAAGGGAACTACACATTGTGGTATTTGTGATCCTGCAAAGAAACCAGCGATATAGACAAAATAATGACAACTCTGTGCTCTGTGCAAGCGTGATTTCGTCTCTTTGATGGTGGGAGCGCGGTGGCGGGTGGAGTGTTGCTACGTCAACAAAGCTTTAAAGCTTTGTTCACGGTTCACGGGATTGTGTTGACGGTGTTGGAACAAAATCTGGTTTAAACATTGGGTAAACATTAAAGTTTTATGCTACTCAGCATCATTATAAAACCTTAAACGTTATGTCCACAAAAAAGCTGATGCATTCTGACATGAGCTATTTAGGTGCAAAATCATTTGTAATTTTATAAAGTTAATCTGTAAATCATTTGTATTTATATTTACCAGCACATGAAATTATTCGAACACATTTTTGAAATACATTTGGTCTGGAGGCTACCCATGGATAATCATTGTTCTCTACTGTGTAATCTTTCTGTTTTTAGACGACTAATATGTCAATTGGAAATTAATGACTGTCCGTTCCTGCGCTCCCACCTCACTTGGACATCATGACGGTGCTCGGTGCTCTTGTGCATATTGACTTGGCGGTTACCTTTGACCACCAGTTCGGCGGTATAGTTAACCTTGGCCGCAGTATTGGAGGCCACGCACGTGTACAACCCGCTGTGGCGGGCCGACACCTCTTTGAATACGAGGTTGCTGAAAAAATCAGCACCCCGCTCTTCCACCTATACAACCAGGCCGGGTTTTGAAGATTTGCTTGTGTCAATTATTTTGAAGAGTTGGATTTGAGGTTTGATTCTTGAACGAGATCGAAATATGGACTGATAGACCGACTGCTTAGGAACACCATTTTTTCATTCATCCGCTTGCAAGTTTTATAAAACAAAATTATTGGTAAAAAGCCGTGCTTTTTCTAGATTGCGTATACATTTTGTAGGTTGCATATAAATTTTCTCGTGTGTGAAAAATATAAATATCACGCTGTACAATTTCAAGAATCAACCCCTAAATCGCAGTAAACTAAAGCTGCTTATCATTGATCTGACCTGTAAACTAGAAGGGATGGGTGCGTTGTCCTTGAGCCAGGTGAAGTGGACGGGCATGTCGCCTGACGTCACGCTACAGCTGACCTGCGCACGCTTGCCTTCTTGCAAGTTTGCAGAGAAGGAGAACGGCTCTATTTCTGGGGGATCTGTAAAAAGAGACAATTTTTTTTCGGAACGATATAGGCTTCATGAAGTGGTGAAAGCACCGAAATCAGATAAGCTAAAAGAAAAGTATACGTAGGCGCACATAGCGTACGGGTAATGTATCCGTAACCGGATTTTAAAAGGTGAAATCAATTAATTTATTTGAGAAAACATGTACACGTCAAGTAGGTAAAATAATGACAGTAAATAATATTGGCAAAAAAACCCATCTTATGTGCATCATCTCACAGAATCACAAAAATGTATACCTTCAATTGAATTAATTAATTTAAAACAACTCACTGCTAACAACAAGCTGCAGCTCTCTCCGAGCTATCTCTCCATGCGGGCCCATGACTGCACAGGTATAAGCGCCTGCGTATGAAGGCTCTACTCGTGACACTTTGAGAGCACCGTCTATGCTGCTGTCCCATTCTACTGGGTTGCCGTCTCGCTCCCATTTCACTGAACTGAAAGAAAAGACACGATTAGAAGAAAGATTTAATAAAAGTGCAAGACTAAGGTAATTTTCAGTTCTCTCACCTGATTGGGTAGCCAGAATAAGGACAATAGAGAATCAGTTCTCGACCTGCTACAGCTCTGATTGGTCCTATGGATCTCACGTAAGGCGGACCTGAAGTGAAACATAAAAATGGCAGTATTGCTTTTAATACGACTTTATTGACACGACTGTGACAGCTAAGCAAACTTTTATTACATTCGACACTTAACAACTTTACTGAAGCGAATAAAACTTTGCTGTCATAGCACTTTCCTACGACAGCGTAGCACTTTACTACGACTGCGTAGCACTTTGCTACGACTGCGTAGCACTTTGCTACGTCTGCGTAGCCTGTTACTACGTCTGCGTAGCACTTTACTACGACTGCGTAGCACTTTGCTACGACGGCGTAGTAGAATAGAATACTCTTTATTATGTACACCATAAAAATTATAGATGTAAATGTTTAAATTTTACATGGGGTGACACAATGGGCGGACTTATCGCTAAAAGCGATCTTTTACAGACAACCTAGTACTTTGCTGCGTCAGCGTAGCACTTTACTACGACAGCGTAGCACTTTGCTACGACTGCGAAGCACGTTGCTACGTCTGCGTAGCACTTTGATACGACTGCATAGCACTTTGCTACGACTGCGTAGCACTTTGCTACGACTGAGTAGCACTTTGCTACGACTGCGTAGCTCGCGTAGCCCTACGTATTAAGCCAAACCTACATATTATTGTATGTGTTCTGCGTACCGATAAGCAAACATTAATCTTACAGACTGGGATCAGACCCTTAAAAATAGACGGGTATAGGCAAAGGTGAGAAAAAATCTTGGTTTATTGTAAGCTCGTACCATAAATATTGAGTCTGGATGTGTGTGACACCTCCCCCAGTGAGTTAGCCGCTCTGCAGGTGTACAAGCCTCCGTCTTCAGACCTCACGGCTGAGATGTTCAGGTAGCTTACCACGTCATTGGTTTTAGTTGCAAACTGTTCCACGCTGTATCTACCAGACAGAATTTTGTTAGAAAAGGAAAGAGCAATATGCAGTAGATTTATGTTGAAGCACTATCTTGCGGTTATTTAAAAATATATTACAACAAATGAAAAATGGACAAGAGATCTAATTACAACTAAGGTTGACTGGTAGAAAATGCCTCAGGCATTAAGTCCCCCTTTGTACAGTTTTTTTTTACTTGTGCATACAGTTTTAATAAATAAATAATCATACGAAAAAAACCGGCCAAGTGCGTGTCGCACTACGCACAATGAAGGGTTTCGTAGTTGGAATTAATTTATTCCAAAAACAAACTTAACATTGTAGTTGAAAAACATTTTTTCCCATACATCGATATACGCCACGGTCAATTTTCCAACTGAAAATTGACTAGCAAAAAAATATTTTATTAAGTGACAAAACTACAAATTATAGATTTTCGGACTTTTTCCTTTACTTGTGCTGTGAGATCTTGCTTCTTGCCAAATTTCATGATTCTAAGTCAACGGGAAGTACCCTATCGGCCTTATTACAAAACAAGGTTTATCTTTAGACCCAGGTTTGAACCATGGAGCCATTATTGAATTTCAAACTTTATTCCGACTATGGTAAAGTTCCTAATACAAAACTGACAACTTAGTACCGAACTAAGTTTTCATTTTTGTAAAAAGAACGGTATTTCAATCACTGTTACGTTCTTATTACAAAAACTGGCTTCATGGTTTAAGCGTGGTTTAAGCAATGTCAAAATATAAATCTTGTTTTGTTATAAGACGGTATAGGTTTTTATTTGTTTGCGAGTATTAAACTTTGTCCCATAAATCGCCTTATTTTTTATTGCGTTGACTTGGATGCTTGATTTTTTTAAAGCTTCAAGGGACCATAGACCTACTTAAGTATTTGATATTAATTTCAACTTGATACCTCCAGGCGTTCATGAGAAAAAGGGTCTTGACAGACTAACAGACAGACAGACAGACGGACAACGAAGTGATCCTATAAGGGTTCGGTTTTTCCTTATGAGGTACGGAACCCTAAAAAGTAAATAAATAAAAGAGTTTTAAAAGCAATCTACAGCGGATTATAGCTGCGTACACAGTAACACAAACCAATATTTAAAAAAAAAAAAAACATTTTTAGCTTTTGGTATTCATTAACTGTCTGAGGCATGATTACAAACCTGTGCCCTCTAGCCATGGTATTCAGTGGTTGTCCATCGAGCATCCAAGTAAAATGGGGTGGAGGCGAGCCAGCAGCGGAACACTTGAGGGTCACCACCTGTCCAGGTCTCAGGACCTGTTCTATGAATGTGTACTGGAGCTCTGGCGCTGTGTCTGCGTGGAAAGTAGAAATGCTTTTAAACGTGTGTTTAGTCGGGAATGGTTTTCGTTCTTGCAGACATCTTACAGGTCGCCTAAATCAAGGAGAATATAACTAATTATATAATACCAGCCTATTTTTGTCCCACTGTAGGGTTTGCCATACAGTGGGACAATAATACGCTGGCCTCGTCTTATACCTACTTTCGAAAATGGGCTGACAACATGACAGAGAATCTTGTAGATTTTATAATGTAAATTCTAGATTCAGACTCACCTCCTAATCTCAACTCCGCGCTAGCCTGTGCCGAGTCCCTCTCATTTCTCGCCATGCACTGATACACGCCCTTATCAGCCCTATGTACTGATGTGATAACCAGCTGTTCCCCGTTGTTCTGCACCCTGACCCTACCTCCCGCCACCCCAGCACCAAGGGGCACGCCATTGTGCAGCCACTCTAGACGGGGGGCAGGCCAGCCGCCCCATGTGCAGTTGATGATGGCTGTTCCACCGCTGTTTACCACCTGAGGAGATGTTGTTGTTGAACATTTTGTTCTATACAGAGAAACTCATTGTTGATATTGTTAAAAAAGCAGTGAATCCTCTAACAGCCTTGCTCGCACAGGACTCATCACCGCGGCATGAGCTATTCTCGCTTAAAGTTCATAAAAAAATATTACTAAGTATATTATTCATATTGTTTATAACCTTGATTAATTAACCTTGAAAAATAGTGTTACAGCCAAATTAGACCGATTTTAAATTTTCCATAGAAACATATATTTTCAGTTATCTGTTTTTAAATAAGACATTTCGAAAATGTTCTTAACTAACTTTTTAGACCTTTGTATCCTGCTTATGCGTATGAAATTTAATTAAAATCGGTTCAGTCATTTTGAAAAACAAAGGCTCGAAAGTTTGTATGATATGCCGTACGTCGTAAACGCTCTTAACACAGGTTACTTTTAATCCCAGTAGTACCTACGTATCCCGGATATTTTCCAACGTCCACGCGGGCGAAGCAAAAGTTAGTTGATTATGAACTGCAATAATTAATTACGTAAAACTAAATATTAGATGACACAAAAAGCATGACTTTTTTTTTTATTCATATTATATTGCTACTTATTCATAATCATTATTTTAGTGTTCTAGAGCGATAGTTCATATTTTCATTCAGTAACAGGTAAATATTTGACAGCTCCCCCCCATTTCCTTTATTCTTCCTGTGCAAGCCACTTTTCTTGTCTTTTTTCCTCTCCCTGCGAACCTAAATCAAGCAAATAAGTACGCTCTCGTTCATAACGGAAAAGGAGGTTTATTTGCTAATAAACGACACTATTTACTTTTACGACGACTCGTTTAATTAAACCGAACATATACGCGCACAAATATCAATAATTTTGTTACATACACGGCATTTACAAATAAGGATGACACCCTGAATAAAATGAAAAGTTAGGTGTGCTATTTTCCATTCAGGCATAGTGCATTATTGACAGAGAATGCCTTATGGCGTTTAGTGCACCTTATGCACTATACCTACATAGAAGTAACATCCTTCTGTACTATAAATGAGGGTAGGATAACATTGAAGTGAGTCAACTTTTTATCAATCTCCACAAAAGTATTTTTTAATAAACTTTACGACCAACATATCAGTCAGCCCCGAGCCAACCGAAAAATTATTCTACTAAATATGACAAAGATAAATTACCCTTTTACCTATATTTATGCTATAATAAATCAAGGAGTTTGTCGGTATATTTTATCCTTATGAAAATTGTAATATTTTTTTATTATTTTGGCACCCAGACCACTGAATCTTAGCCCGGGGCGTTATACAATTTTGTGGCAGCTTACTGCTACGGCTACATTATCACGACGAGGCACTCACTAGACTTCACGCGCACACTCTCGCACACCGCTCAACTTCTCGCTGTTAAACAGAAAGCGGCTGCTACGGCTACACTTTCGCGATAACGCGAACTAAACTTCGCCCGCTCTCTCTCGCACACTGCTCGGCGTCTCGCTGTACAACAGAGAGCGCGCGAAGTATAGTTCACGTTATCGCGACAATGTAGCCGTAGCATAAAAGAAGTGAAGTTCACTTTATCGCGACAATGTAGCCGTAGCATAATATATATTTTTTTACCAAATGAAATAATATGAAAAAATATTATGTCGCAGCTTTACCTTCATTTCAATAGGTACCTACCTATGTTGTTATATTAGTCAATGACGATGCCTGCTTTTTGATACCAGAAAATTTTATTGGTATTTATTAATATTTAAGTCCCTGGGTTATTTCAATTTTTACCACTGCGTAATAAAACAAGCAAAAGACAAAATAAGCAGAAAGAATGTTCAAACACATCTCAACACAACGCTAGAAAAGATAAATATGTAATCTCCCACGAGTCAACCCTATCTATAATTGCGCGCGTAATGTTTGCGGCCCGGTATCGGGACGCATTTATTTTATTTTACGTCGCAAATATCCTGCCAGCAATAACTTTGCGCGTAGCTACAATGAAATGTTTGAAATATCTGGACTTTTCCAACAATCGCCGGTTATTGCTGTTTATTTTGCTGATAAAATACCTCATTGACTTTCAAATTGATTGCAATACTTGATTAATTATAAGTGAATTTTATTGTTCTTTTTATTTGATCAGTTTGAATAATTTGTATAATAAATTAAATGATTGTTAACATTCTGCATTATGATCTGGAAATAACACTAATTGTGTATCATTTACATTTTAAAAGCCTCGTGGATACAATACATTACGTAGGTACAATAATATTCTTCAAAGCGTATACTGCCTAAACAGTTTCACTTTACCGTAAACAAAAGATTAGAACAAAACTTTCAACAACCATGCAATAACGGTCTTTACCGGATACATTGCATATCAGTACACAAACAAATCTAATAGCCAATAACAACGTATTAGACAAAACAGTTAATCAATACAGAATTATTTGTCAAATCAGTAGGAACAACACTGTATGGAATACAGACAGATCGAGCCGATACGAGCTGCAATCAAAAGGAATACCCACCACTGCACGGAATACTGACAGAGATCGAGCCGATACGAGCTGCAATCAATAGGAACACACACCACTATACGGAATACTGACAGAGATCGAGCCGATACGAGCTGCAATCAAACGGCTATTTCGCACATTCCACTGATCATTTCGTAGAATTACGAAAACTTTATTGATTGTATACCGGTTTTCCACTTTGATAGCTCTTTATATGCTATACAAATAAGTCATCGTTCTTAGTAGGTCCGTATTAGTCTATCACAGCCAGAGGTCGATATTTCAAGAGATAATCAGTCCTTTGTTCACGCCAAGTGGTTAGATAAAATCGAAACAGGATATTAAACAAAATAACACAAACGAATACACACAACCAACGCAAACGCAAAAAAAAAAAAACAAGAAAGAATGCTAGTTTATGCTAGTGTCATCTGTCAATTCATCGACTGTCAGTATCGATGTTGGTCGTTTCACTCAGCGCTTTCCATCGCTTTATTTTGTTTGTAACTAACCTGAAGTGCGCTACTCGCTGCGCAGTACCGCAGCCCTCAGCCCCGCTAACACATGAATTTGTTATTGGCGTGACTCGCCTCATGTTCACTTCCAAGTCGCCCGCGCCATTGAGTTTGAATCGGGCAGTACCGCTGCCTCCGCTAGGAGTAATAGTGTTCTGTGACCGCTGCGCACAAAGACTTGGCTGTATGAGCTACAATACCCTTTGCCTATTAAAACCGTCAAATTGAAACAAAAAATAATGGTTCCAGGGATTAAAAACGAAGTGAATTACTTTTTAATATGTTTACGAAATTGTGAAGGTGTCCGTTCTATTGTAATGATTGTAATGTAACTTATAAAAAAAACTAGAAATTATTTTAAAGGTTTCAAACGTGTTGATTCTTAGGCCACTTTTAACAATGTCCTTTTGTCTATTCTATAGTGTATGTGTATTGAGGAAAATAATCCAGAGAAAAAGAAACCGTATAAATATCCAGTTTTTGGTATAAAACATAACGATACAAAAGTGCAATATGAATCACAAGGTAACATTTCAGTCATGTCATGTCCATTACAATGATAACTTGCTTTTGGCACATAATAAACGGATTTTACGGAGTATAAACATGGAATTGGAAATTGTTTCTGTATTTTGTGTTAACTGCGGATCAGCTTCTGGTTCCATGGTATCGGAAGATGAACAAATTCTTCATTGTATACAGCAATAGACTGCTCCTCGTTTGGTAAGTAAAACCGCTCATTTTCTCGACTGATAATTTTTTTTTAAACAAAGATGCTGACTTTTTTTTAAATATATTGAACCATCCTGCACTGGGCCAGTGCAGTGGGTTAAGGCCCAATCACTGCCTCAGAGAGTAAGCCCGTGTCCCAGCAGTGGGAGTATTAGTTGGTTGATGAAAATTATGACTGGTGGTGGTGGTATGACCCATGCTATGGCCCGTGAGTGCAGTTTCAGACAGGTATACATGCATATACACCCACTCTGGAACAAATATCTGCAGGCCATACAAATATTTATACCATGCAGGAATAAGACCTGCAACTAGTAAAGTAACAGCCAATCACTCGACCACTGCACCAATTGTGTTTATTAAATATTTGTGTAAAATAGTGTATCACTTTCAGGTTCGTGCAGCACATTATATTTGCCATCCTAGCTGGCAAAGGCGTGATCGTGCTCCCAAGCATTTTTCAACACCGTCATGTTTGTCATCGGCTACTCCAACTACCAGCAATCCATTATGATGTGCAAATTGCCGCATTGATTTAACGAGATTGAGGCAACACATTGGAAATAATGATACAATTCTATCACAAATACAACAACATGTTGCACCACAAATAATGATACAATTCTATCACAAATACAACAACATGTTGCACCACTAATGGTGTTTTCTTATATTTTGTGTTGATGTCCTCATATTTATTAGTACATAATATTATAAAATAAAGGAATGCTTCTCATCACTCAAATAAGACTAAATAATTTATTATATTACAGGTGAGCGCCAATGACTACATAATATGTGATGCATGCCACACATTATTTGATTATGAATTTATGATACACCGATGGCCTTAGAAGATCCTGCAGCGTTTGTAGGTCATCAAAATGTGAGGAGTGAGAGATAACATTGAAGGCTCCACAAATGGATTATAATGATTTAGTTTTAATACCACTAGGAATAGGTATATCAAAAAAAATAGGCTCGCTCATACTATGGTGAACATGTAAGACAAGATGGTTCAATATTATTGAAGTATGCAGGGTCGTCGACGAGGAGTTACTACACTTATCGAAAATAACAAATTAAACTGTACTGTTGCAACTGTATTGGTGGGCGCAGAACTATTCGTTGCTGCGCCCATGTTTTTACAATAATATGGTACTTGAGATGGGCAAGATATCAAAACTCTATCGTCGACACCCTGCACAGTTTTTAGATGATATTTTAGTATAAAATATAGACGATCCTCCTGATGTGACCAGATAATGTAATGTCGGCATTATTCAATAAACATATTCTGAAGGAAATCATTTTAGTTTTATTTTATGGAGTAGATGTTTAGATTGATCCCATATTATAATATTATTTCTGAAGTCTTGCAAAAGGCTGTTTATTTCCACTTCGCTGCCGGTGTTAACGTGTAATGGTCGTAACCGCGGCTGCTTATCGTCCTAGGTTCGATCACTGGGTCGAGTAGTGTTATTGGTATTTTCGGAATTCTCAGTTATAGTTGCAGCCTGTAGTCTGGGAATATGGTGATAAATTGCCCCCTATTACCTACATGGGATCAAAAATTATACATCAGGCAAACTAGGTGTATTACAGTAGGAATATCTCTGGTGCTCTGCTATCCGTTTGGGTAAACAAGCGAGATTTTATGTAATTAATTATGTAGTAAGATTCGTAGTAAAATAAAATAACTATTTACTCCTTTTTTTGTGGGGAAAAAAACGTGTGGGCGTGTCGGACTTTTACATACTAAAACCCACCCGTGTTCCTTCAGTTGCCTGTGTGCCAGGGCCACGGTATCCCTTTCGGACAGACCCACAACCCTGGCAGGACCTAATTATTCCTAAGTCACACAAAAACAAAACAGTCCATAGCCCTAAACTAGTCATAACTACAAATAAAAGTATAAAGAAAGAACAGTTCTGACTCCTTATCTAATAGTAAGTATGTAATGAAACGTTGAAAGATAAAATCCAACGTATTTTTACTAATGGAAGCTATGTTATTAGGTACCGTATGTCATGTTTCTATTGGCCTAATTATAACCCCAAAATTCGAAAATGTTTTGGATTTTTTTGCAATTCTCAGAAGTGTCCGTGATTCTATTTTAGTTTCAATCGAATATATGCATTATTTAGAACACAGAAAGTAAATTCATGTATCTGTTGGTTCTCGGGCGAACGATGTATGGACGGTGAACAATGTCCACCTAATATCGAAGTGTAAGTTTACTCCGTTCGGTTGTGTAAACTTAATGTGTATAAACCTAAAATAAGTAACCCGTCGAAAAGAACCCGTCGTCTAAAAGATAAAAACTTTACTTTTACAGTTAAAAAACTACCGAAAACATTCTACAAAATACCTACTAAATTCCAACATACATAGTTAAAAACACGAAACTCCTCCAAAGAAGCGCTCGTTTTGACCTAAGATTTTATCTCGAACCAAGCATAAAGCCACCAACAGCCGCTATGCGCTACATTTTAGCCAAAATACTCTGCATTCAAACAAAATTAACGAGAGCCAAGTTTATAGCACCCGCAGCAAAAACGACCATATAGAAATTAACATCTCTAGAACATTCATAAGATTTTTTTCCACAAATCGAGGTGAGAATCTTGGGACAGTTGAAACAATCTGATTTGCAATTCGAGGCCCTTAAAAGGGTTTGTGGTAACAAGTCTCGGGCCTCAGAACATTGGCCTCGTCCGAGCCAATCTGAAACAGTCACGGAAGGTAGCGCCTAAGCCTGTATTACAACTGTACCGGACACCTTGTTAACATGGTTTTGGTGGCAAGGAGTAACAAGCGTGGGTAGTGCTCTATTTTTGAGCTCAGGGCAGAGACTGGTATTCTAGGCGTGTGTAGTTCAGTTAGCTCTAGTATTTGTGGTTAATGGTTACATTTTTATGCTTACCAAATCACTATAACTCAAATATGGATTGGTTGAATTTATGACGTATTTACTACAAAGTATATGTCAGTCGGTGGGCCACTTTGGGTGACCTACCAATATATTTGATTTTTATGTTTTAATAACTAACGAAGCAAACATGATCTTGGAGTTACACACTTGATGATAGTAAGTTGGTAATTGCCGCCCATTGTGTCACCGTATGTAAAATTTCTACATTTATACCTACCTATTGAAAAGAATTCTAAATATCTATCTATAATATATAATTGTAGAATTATAATTTCATGTATAATAGGTTCGTAACTTTCTAGGTGAGAGCAAGCACCGTCGGCAGACATCCTTAAAAATAATTAGGATAAGTAATTTGGAGTTATGTTTTTTCAGACAAACATGATTTAGGACAACACAATCTCGCATTTTCAGTATGCTTACCTCAAACTGCAACCTATCTGAAATAGAAAATCCTGTTCTATTTCGGATATCAGAATCAGGAAAATCAGAATCATTATTCCGAAATTAATAAAAACACTGGTGTCACAATTTCCGAATCTCCATCAATATTCAGCTCCCACTCTGCCTTCACACGAATTTTCTGATCATCGTGTTATTTTCTCATAGGCAACATGCCGTGACAAATAAAACAGCCAGTCACACGTTATTCGCGTCACGGATCACAGCTCCATGTTCGAAAAAGGCAAACAAGTCTTCCGCAAAAGCACGAAAATTCTCGGCTTTAAAAAATCGGATTTCGTGTGAAATAGCCTTAATATTTAATTGAATAAGCGAGGTTAATCTTGGGAGGCAGTTTAGGTCCGCACTTCCAACTACAATATTTACAAAGGTCTGCAAATAGTGGAGCCGTTGAAGAAAGAAGTTGGTTTTATTGAATTAGATCGGAGGCGTAACGATGTTACAACGATTCGGGATTGGATGGCGCTTTTCAATTGGATTGTATCTAAGGGCACGTCAATAGGCCCGGTACTATCAGCCAAGCTCTCAAAATGGACTAGGCAGATTGATATCATGTTATCTTCCATAATCTTTTGCAGGTAACTGGTATCAATGTACGTCTTGCTACACAGTGTTCTTTATCAAAGTAGCAGTTATTCGTTTACATTTTGGGTAGGTTTAGCCACCTGATTATTTTAAGTTAATGTAGAGGTAGGTATTTTGCGTTAACATTGCAAATATACAGTGACATTTTATTATTATTTTATACACAATGACATGAATATTTACTTGTAAAGTATTATATTATTTTAATTATTGTGAATGTGAAGACTATGTGGGTTATTCTTTTTTCCTTTTCTTTTATTCTCAGTTAGTGTTAATCATGGTCTGGCAGTTTGAGTCATATAAGCGGCCTACCTAAATGTCCTTTCTTTGGTATTGATCGTCGCATCGTTGAGCTCCTTAAGTTCTGAGTAGAGCTGCACGATTACTGACAAATGCGTGCACTGACTGGTCAGGTCCACTCAATCTGTGTGGTTCTTTCCTCAAAAGACCATTTCAGACACCAATCTGCATGGCCTTCACATGATCTGACCAAGATTATGTCTGGACTTGAAAAGAGACTATGACCTCTGAGTTTGTTTCGGCCTTTCTTCTCAGAGTAGTCAGATAGGAAACGCCGACCTCATCTAGTCTTTAAGATATGATTGACGTGTAAAAGTGTTTGTACGAGTACAAACCTACATTCAGAAATAAAAATCATTTATCATTTATCAAGCGGCATTACATAAACCTTTTCAGTTCGCTAGGCACCTAAAGTAAAAATCAATTTCCATGAAAACTTCATGGAAATAGTTCTACCAGAATCGCGTCGCACCGTCGCATCGCGCCTGTCTGCCTGTTGTACCCATATGTCGTAGTGTGCGCTTTAGGTGAGAAGAAAGAGTGTTGCATAATTTCACTTTTGAGACAATAGACAATAGGTAAGAAACTTTTTGATTTTTTTGTCAGGTTCGTTACACTGTTACTTATCAGGTTCGTTACACTGTTACTTTTTAGGGTCGCTACACTGTTACTTGTCATGGTCGTTACACTGTTACTTGTCAGGGTCGTTATACTGTTACTTGTCAGGGTCGTTACACTGTTACTTGTCAGGGTCGTTATACTGTTACTTGTCAGGGTCGTTACACTGTTACTTGTCAGGGTCGTTACACTGTTACTTGTCAGGGTCGTTACACTGTAACTTGTCAGGTTCGTTACACTGGTACTTGTCAGGTTCGTTACACTGTTACTTGTTAGGGTCGTTACACTGTTACTTGTCAGGGTCGTTACACTGTTACTTGTCAGGTTCGTTACACTGTTATTTGTTAGGGTCGTTACACTGTTACTTGCCAGGGTCGTTACACTGTTACTTGTCAGGTTCGTTACACTGTTACTCGATTATATTTTTAGAAGTTTAATTAAGATTAATGCGTCTAATTTGGCGCAAGTTGTTTCATTAATAAACTGTCACAGGGTTCGGCTTAATGTCCGAGTTATCTTATAATTTTTCTTCATTATGAAAAGGCGTGGTGTTGACGCTGCAATTTATATTTACTACGTTTTTTTAATATAAAATGTAGAGAAGAGATATGGTTAGAACGGTTTCATAAAAATACATCATTAAACGAGGAATATTTCCCACCCTGGACATCATTCTACCTACCTACCGACGCTAACCCCAAACTCATTAAAGTTGTCATATAACATCAAAAGCGCAATTGCCTGCTACCACGACACCTACTCGTATTAAACCGCAATTGCCTGCTACCACGACACCTACTCGTATTAAACCGCAATTGCCTGCTACCACGACACCTACTCGTATTAAACGCAGCTGTTGCAAATGCATTATTTTTGTTATACGTCTGTTCGTTTTAATTAATTATAAAGCTTTTACTACCCACCTCTTGGCTATCGAAGTCACTCCATTGCAAAATATGACTCTACATATCGAGTTTATTGGTGATATTTCCGCTTCGTTACGGCGAATACAAGTTCAAACGTTGAGAAAATAAAACGCAGCCAATTACCTAGATTATTCGTAATAGAAGCACGTCAAAAAAGAGCAAATATATTTTCCGACACGAATTATTATTATTGGGTAAAATCAAGTCGCTGGAAAGGGTTTGAGAGAGATTTTTTTTCATATTTCAGAGATGGGTTTTTTTAGTAGGTAATTGATTATAAATATGGCGTAAAGGTTTAGATTCTCATTAAAGTAGAAACATAGAATGTATCTAAATCTGTTCTTTTCTTAGAATGTTATATAGACCTTAGAATGGTTTGTAAAACGAGATTTCACGCAATTAACCATTTTCCTTTTATCAATCACGACCAAACGTAATATTAAAGCCAGTTCCAATCATGCTTATTATCAATTCATTGACAAAATTTACGTCTTAGAGTACTCAGGCGACTGGGAGCGCTGTCTTACCTGTGTGTGTGGTTGTGCATGTGCAGTGAGATGCGCCCTCACTGCCAGGTGTAGCCTCAGGGTCAGATGTCCATGAGCGTTGGCCGCTCGGCAGGCCCATCGGCCACCATCGGCTATCTCCGCCCGTCGGATGCCGAGCGCGTCATGTGTTTGACTGTAGCGACCTCCGCTTTCACCGTCACGGATTTCACGAAGAACTCCACCACCGATTTCGCGGTACCATCTGGAAGAAGGCAGGGGTTAGAAACTCGTTCAGAAATGAGTTAATAGGTTATAAAGTAGTAGGAGCTGGTCTACGAACCAAATCTCACCAAAATTATTTCTGGGTTGTTGTAGATGTCTATAGGCGTAGCGATTACCATTTTCCACTGCGTGCGATTAGCGATTGTGATTGTATGTTTGACTGAGTACCTACCCCGATTCTCAAAGAAAGGCAAAAAGGAGGGTCATAATCGTAACAATAAAGTCTACGAGTATGATATTCCGGAAAAAAGAATGGCAGGACTCCCATGTAATCTGGGTGGCGCACTTAGAATGGCAGGACTCCCATGTAATCTGGGTGGCGCACTTAGAATGGCAGGACTCCCATGTAATCTGGGTGGCGCACTTAGAATGGCAGGACTCCCATGTAATCTGGGTGGCGCACTTAGAATGGCAGGACTCCCATGTAATCTGGGTGGCGCACTTAGACTTCGCGTACATTCGTAAAAATACTCTCAAAAGATAGATCTCGGTCAAATTAAGAAAAAAGGTAATCGTAGTATATTTTTATTATATTAGGTTTGGCCAGATTTTTTTTGTTATTTAGGTGATTTTTATAAAGGTAGCTCCGTATTTAATAAATAGACCCCGTGAAAATAAACCAAAGAGTATAATATGTGTTATCGTTTTCAAACGAATTCCATGCGAGTTCTTTCATGAACTCAAGTGCAAGTAACACAAGAGTACATAATGGTAAAATGAAAGTCGAATGTCCAGGAACACTTTATGAATAGGTCAAATGGAAGAATTTGTCCTTCAAAACAAAATATCTGCTAGTCCCTTTTCCAAAAAGTCCCTAACATTTATTGAGTACGATTGTACACTGGTATTTCTGAAAAGTTCCTAATAATTACATTAAATCTCCGCCTACCCTCTCAATCAGGGCGAAGTGTCGAGCAGTCGAGCCCTCATTGGACCCCATCCCCGGCACAAAGCGTCCGCATGAATGGCCCACATCCTTCTTAACGGACTTTTTTATACGGAGTGTGCTCACATCACTACCTACCGGAAACCGGAAGTCCTCATTAAATTGATATACCTATAGCTAACGCTTGGTAGCGTTTCGAAAAGAATTTACTCTAATTTGGCCTACAACAAGGTAACGGTGATTGTGAAAATCGTGTTCGATCCTTTACTGAGGGCACATGTTTACTAAGTTAATAATTCTATTTATGTTTTTTTGTTCGCGAGAACTGCCTTTGATATTTGTTAATAAGTCAAAAATAATAATTTCATTTATTTAATTAGTTTTACATTATGTCGTAATGCCTTATACATGGGTACTTACCTACTTATCATTTTTCATTAGGTGCAAAGCGGCGCAAAGGTTAAATTCTAGACTATTGGTATTGGCCAGTACATAAATTGTGATCTTCTAGAGGCCAAATGCCAATCAATCCATGTAAAATATTCGAACCTTTTCAGCTGTATGCTGGATAAGTAAGAAACTGGAAACTGATCCCGTTAGGATAATATGAGTTTGTTCTATATATTCGTATATCATCATTAGTAAAACAAAACAACTGAAAATCACGTTTCAAGAACACAACACAGAACACGCTTCCTATTCAATCCTCTAGTGTTGGGTACACATCTAAGACTGCACTAACTCAAAAAGAACCTAACCCCGTGCCGCCTCGATCTCAAACTATTTTTTTTCCCCACAGAATAAAAGTCCCTCGTTAATGCGTTATTTTTCTTATAGTCGGTTGCTAGGCAACGGCACGTCTCCCGTCATTCCTACAAAGAAAGAGAAACTGCGAATATTTTCTACAAGGAGTTATGTGGAGCTTTGGTCTAGCTGTTGTTTTTGGAACTTGGTTTTTGATGGTGTCTGGAAAAGAAAATTGGGCTAAGTAGAGTTCTTATGTTGTAGTTAATTTAGTAGGATTTGGAATGTCTATGGTTATATTTAAGTACCCATGCTTTATTAAAAAAAAATGCGGGGCAGTCTTTGGGGACTGCCGATAGAAGTGCAAACAGTATACATAAAGCTCATGGAAAGTGTTCGGTGACGATGACGTGAGTTCAATGAGTTTTGTTCAACCAAAAAGTGCTCAACGCGCCCAAAGACGTTTTCCCTTAAAAAAAGTAATAGGTGTGTAAGTTGATGACTATTATTTAGCTAGAAGCAGTAACTTGTTTGACAAAATTAAAGTTGAACGAGCACAATATGAACGCTTTTACATCGAAGAGAAAACAGTAGGTATCTCTTTTCTAAACCAAACACAGTAGTATTTCATAGACCCACTTGTTAAAGTCTAGAGCTCTGCTACCAATATACGGTAACTAGATCGAAGCTAGAAAAAACCCAATCCAGACACAAACAAAGCAGTATTGCCAGTATAAAATATACGATAGAAACTGTACAAAAGTTGTAAAGTCCTCTTTGTAACGCGACCAGGCTATTTTGTTACCTTCCGGCCTGATCACTGTACAACTAAACTTTGATCAAAGAAACACTGTTCATTGAAAATAACATTTTGTTGAAAAGTTACTTCAACCTGATTAAATAACGTGATGTTAAGGGGAAGTCTGAAGACATTTTATATGTTTCGGGGAATTATGAAACAAAGGAAGCAAGCGGATTATGAAACAAGGGAAATTAGGTCGCTTTTGTAAGCATGGCGTTCAAAGCATTCTAATTTAGCCCATTTTGAATAAACGAGGTTAGAGTTTGACAAAAAGTAGGTACCTAAAATTTATCCTTCTTACTTTTAATTTAGCAATAAATTGTAACCAAATAAATAAAATAATGGAACTGGATAGCAGTTTTAATACAAAAGTCAAAATCTTTAATGTTTATGTATGTCTTATTAGGTAATATTAGGACAGAAGCCACTTCCAGCTATGGCATAGGTAGGTAGTCCTCAGCCGCGTCTGTTAAATTACGCAGTTGTAACCGATACTGGTATAATGTACGACAATTGTATATCTACACACGTACCGTTTATCTCTGTATCTGACGTTCAATTAAATAACTTTACCAGGCATCTCGCAAAAGTTATGATAGCACAGGTAAAATTAATATGCATTTGGATGTACAATGAACAGACAGATCATGTACGTATTAGATTGACCTACATTAGTAAAGGCTATTATCATCATTCATCATTCCCTGAATAGGCCACACACTGCTGGTTAAGCCTTCCTTGGACTATATGCCATTTTTATTGGTCCTGTATTATCAGTATCTAGGTTTCATAATAAAAGAAATAAGTAGGAAATTCACATTGTTAATTTTTCTGGACAAAAAGCAGTTAAGGTTTTACTAAACCGCTTGGATTAAATGAATAAACTTATAGGTTTCTATCTGCCTCGTAACAATACTGGTTAAAATAATGTTGAGACATTTTCCGTTAATTTCATTTGTCATTTCATTAAAAACAAACTACCTAAAAGTAACTTTACCTGTAACGGAAAAACATTATTACTAAGAAAAATTAAAATAAATGAAATACCTCTGCTGCTTTCATAAAAGCTACATTAAAAGCAAATTGAACAGAAACGGCGTCCGTAATGAGTTACTTCCAGAGCATTTTCTGGGACCAAATAAATTTATTATTAAGAATAACCCGTCGCTGCGACTTTCTTTTTGTCGTCGGTCGCAATAGCTCTCTGCGACCCACGTAATTAGGTTTGGGAGGTCAACGCGGTCGAGGTGACATGTGGACCATGCGTTACGTAGAGGACGACAATGTTTTTTGTTATGATTAGTAGGTACTTAAGTTTATTACAACAACCTAGTAATCAATCGGGAACTCTGAACTAAAACGAAGATCAAACTATATAGATTACCTAGTTTTAAATAGACGGAATCGTGAATAGTCCTTCTCCTTAAATACACTTTAAGTGAACTATGTCTAAATACTAATTAAAGATTGAATTAACTTCAAGCACGTTTGCAAGTTGCAAAAGCGTTCCAAAAGTATTCGGAAGAGTATGGAACCTACTTGAGAATGCTTTTTACAATGAGTATACAGAATAAAACTCGATACCGTTGATTGTGAAGAAACAGTTCTTTAATTAACAGTGAGGGCATTTCATTACAGACTAATTCAGGGCCTACCGAAGCCACAGGAATTCCGCTAATTTGCATAGATAACTAGATTGCGTCAGCAACTTCGACTGTGTTTTTCTTTATCTATGGAAATAGGAGCTATAGGATTCATTAGAGGTTTAAGCTAAAACTAAGCTAGCCTTTTTTCAATGATTATAAATGAAATTAAGCATGAAAAATTGAAAACTAAAGTGATTCAGTGACAATACTGAACTGTCTGTGTTGCAATTGCGGCAACCACTAAGTCTACTTATGTCTGGTAACACATTAGATAATGAGTAGATTAAATACGTGAACATTTATGTCCGCAGAGCCACATTCAAATACGTAATGTCCCAATTCGCACTACATTGTGGGACCCCCCTACCGGTCCACTGCGAGTACCTGCGCTAACAGAGTTAATTCTGCTTACCCAGAAGGCTCAAAACATTTATTTGTATTTGAACTAGAAATGAACTCCTTTGTTACTCACACACACAGACTTATTGTTTGTTATATGTACACACATACCTAACACACACTCTCGTTGTTTTCATTAAGGGTCTCATAGGGTTACAACCAACGAACTTGCTTTTAATTACTTGTTAGTTTATATTAGTTAATGCATTGTATTGTAATTATAGGAACTTGCCTAATTAAGTTCTGTGTTGTAACAATCATTTTCGGAAGGCTTTGTTTTGTCAACTCATTTTGCAAGTTACCGTCTAATATAAACATCATCACCCACAGCCCCACTTCACCCACTGCTGGGCATAGGCCTCTCTGTTCTTGTGCCAATCCCCACGTTCCTGTGCCAGCCTCATCGAGGTTTTGCCCGCGATGGCAAGAGTATCGTCCGCCCATCTCGCCAACATCTCGTTTTCCAGTTCTTGGACGCCACTCTGTCACAGCCTTACTACACCTGTCATTACTGCGCCTTGCCAGAGGTTCTGCCCAACTCCATTTAAATGATAAATGTTTTTTATTTCTGTAAGTAGGTTTGTACAAACACTTTTACACGTCAATCATATTTTAAAAACTAGATGAGTTCGGCGTTTCCTATCTGACTACTCTGAGAAGAAAGGCCGAAACAAACTCAGAGGTCACAGTCTCTTTTAAAGTCCAGACATAATCTTGGTCAGATCATGTGAAGCCTATGTAGATTGGTGTCTGAAATGGTCTTTTGAGGAAAGAACCACACAGATTGAGTGCACCTGACCAGTCAGTGCACGCATTTGTCAGTAATCGTGCAGCTCTACTCGGAACTTAACGATCAATACATCAAGGACATTTGGGTAGAAAAAAATATTCCATAATAATATATGCTTTCCGATATCGAAGACCTTAATACATCTACGGATCTTGATATTTGGAACTCGGTCTATTAGCCTGATGCCAAGTATGGAATGCTCCTATTCGAATGATGAATAAAAGAAATCGTGGACCTAAATCCCAAGATAACTTCCTCATTAGGTAGGGGGTACCACCAATCTTCTTAAAAACATAAATAAATTATGTCACATAGTTCCTTGTTCTCTCAATATTTATAACAAACACGCTAGAACCTTAAGCGGGCACAAATCTCACAATTCCAACCTAATTAACACGGAACCACGACCGCACTATTACCGCAGACATTTACTCATACTGGTGTACTAACGTATGCAAAATCCAGCGAAATCGCATCGTTTCTCAAATCAAACGCACGTGGTGTACGGATGGGAATCAAAGCGGGATCGGTGGCAAGGCGGACTCCCTGGGGGCAGCACTCAACGCGTGATGGATACAGCCTGACTCGCCCCGGGATAAAGAGGATGGTGCAAGTGATAAGAGCAAGAGATTCGAACATTGCTGGTGACAAACACATTGTTGATGTGCATCGGGAGGCTGTTTTCTGAAGACAGTTTCAAAACATAGCTATTGTGACTGGTTGAGAGGAAGTGATTTGAATTATAAATAAATAAAATAAAATCCATTTAATTCAGGCAAAACCCATATTACATAAAATAAAATAAAATGTCACAAAAGTGCAACAGAATAGAATAAAATGTCAATGCAATGATGGATGGGATAAAATATTTTCGTAATTCTTGATTGAAAGTTTGAAAGCCTATAGCCCTATACAAATAGTAATATTTTTGGAAACAGTTGTGTATCAAAGAGGATGCATATGTATTTGTGCAATATACGACACGAACTAACATCTGCTAAAATCACACATCTGAAATCTTAGCTTCTAAAATGAAAATCATAACATCCCCGCAGTTACGTATTTATGCATGCAAAATTCACCGAAATTGCTTAGTTCGTTGAATCAAACGCACGTAATATGTTGGATGGAAATCACTTGCGTCATGCATGAGTGTCGGCGGTAGGCGGTCTTGCCGGGGGACATAATCAAAACTTGCCTTGGCACGGAAAAGCGATGCATGTCTATGTTCGGGCTGAAAGCTGACGTGGAACCTAGGTGTGTTGGTTAGTGTATCCATTTCTAAAGTGCATAGTTTGTGTTTGTTTGTATGTCAAAATATACAAACAATCAAGTGAGGCAATAAATATGAAAACTGAATGCTGAATTGCAATTCATCATCCAAACAATGGGAACGGACACTAGTATGTTATTGGCAATAATAAAGAGGAGTGTATAGTTGCGCACCTAACAGTAATATAGTAGGTATGTATGGTATACTCGTATATTGGTCATATTTGGTCTGAGCATGACAAAAAGTTGGTGCGGATCGTCCCCCTGGGGCGGCACTCAGCGGGTGATAGATACAGCCTTGACTAGCCCCGAGGTGTAAGAGACGGCCTACACTATAAGAGGAAGCAAACTAATGTTAATTGTGATATTTTAACCTATGCTACGACACAATACATGAAGTAGATTTATTACAAGCTTTTAGTTTAAGCATCGAAACTGCAGGTGACCTTTCATGCTCAATAATACATTTAAAAACTGGCCAAGTGCGTGTCGGACTATGCATAATTACGGGTTCCGTAGTTGGGATGAATTTATCCGAAAAATTAAAAAAGTAAGTTCAAAAACTAAAACCCGAATACTGAAAACTCACGCTCTACAAAGTTTGAAACATGAAAATATTCTCATCAGAAATTATTATGTACAAATTATTCAATATTTGTCGTCTATTATGAAATAAATAACTTACACGTAATATATTTTAATGTATTTAATACATATTCATAGTGATGCTCAGAAGATCGCCGTCACATAGCCAACGATTCCAACGATACCCCCATTTGTCAAATTATGATAAGTAGTTTAGAAGTTATGCCTAGTATGAAAGGATGAATATACATACATATTAGATACTGGTCAAATTCATAACCCTCCTTTTTTCTTTGCCGTAGTCGGCTAAAATATATAAATGAATTTAAAATGCAAAATCATAACCTCTTGTCGCTTGTAGCGTGTTGTGCTGCTAACCTTCGCTGATATTATTTATATGATCGCGGGAAAATTCTCGTTTTCATAACCCCAGGGGAGCGTTAGTCAGCGTGTGGTTTTGATCTCATGCCATAAATGGATGCAGAGTAAGCAGGGTTGAACGGAATGTGCTCAAGGAATTGTTATGCAGTCTTTGGGTATAGGTACAGTACAATTTAATTTTCGTAATTTATTATTACTTGTATCAGCAGGTGGGTAGGAACTCTCTGTATTATCATACAAGCGGCAGCTTTACTGAAACCTAAGGATTCAGATATGTGGAATGTCTGAACCCTTCGGTTTCTTGTATGCAGTTATGAGTAAGTTAACTTCGGCTAGAAATAGTCATCCTAGCCGAAATCGGCATGCGATGTATTGTGTATAAATTCGGCCTGTAATATTTTCAGGTGTCATATATAACACCTTGTTACGGATGAATTTAAATTGTGTACTAGGCGTCTACTAAATCAAATTTTACAAAAACAAAGATTAATAGGTAACCTTTGGGCGAGCGTGCATGAACGGTCCACCAAATCGTTAATCAGGCGACAGTGGCCTTGATTTGCGAGATTATTCAGTTTAAAGGAAACAAATCCTTACCGCAATATTATTAATCGCTCGTCACTTGCTCCACCAATTTTATCTACATCGGTAATGTCGGCTGGCGGTAAATTTCACGTTTTTATGTGTGACGTCAACAAGTCGGCAGCGTCTTGAAATGTTATAAGTTTAACTTAAGGGGGACGATAACCGACTTTTAATGATTTTATACTTGGATCACGTCTAAACGAGTCGTGTTAATGATTTGAAAAAAAAATATGATAAATTAGAGCATTTTTTCAATAACTTAATATATGAATATTTTAGATTATATTTATATAACATAGTGAAACTAATTTGTAAAGTTATGTCTAACGCGGATAAAAAACGGAGAATGGCGCAAAATCTACTAAGCGTATTTTTCTGGAACTTTCACCAATTTAAAGATAATTTAATTATTGATCTTTGGATTTACGCGTTTTATTAAAATACCTTTTGTTTTGTGTATAATAAATAAATAATGCGTCAAATTGGGGACAGCACTCCTTGATGGGCGAGTCCTATTACTGGCTGAACGCACGACGCGTTGCGTGAGCTCAGTACAGAACACGCAAGCTAACCACTCAAGGTCACTGGCATATATATCTGCGTCTTAAGGAAGCGAGAGTTTAGTTACGAGTTTTAAGAGAACCAGTGCAGATACTCGTAAATAAAATGTTTACGAACACAGACGTTTGTTATTGGTTGCTATATTTTCATTTCCTTGGATATTTGACCTTTAAAATCTTTCCTCTCGTTTTCTGTGGGAGTGATTTCGTGAAAAGGGTGTGTGAAAGGAAGTGACAGCTTGAGCACGGAATATGTAAGTACTTTTTAATAGCATGGAATTGGTAATTACGCTGCTCTGTTGCTTATTACAAAGGTGAGATGTCAGATGTTACACATCATATGCGACTTCTGTAAGGCTCGCTCATTGTTTACCGGAGTCTTTCTTTTGGATATAATTTATTCAACCAAGTTTGTAATCGGATTTCAGATAGTTTATAGAGTTTGAATGACAGGAATCAATCCACCGAACAACTTTTCTGAAAAGTTTTATACTAAAATTGTTGAACGCGATGCGATTCATATGATATTGAAAATACAATCTACATTATAATGTTATCATTATTGGAAGAATGAGCATTGCAAAAATTTAAATTTCAAGTAATTTAAATAGACTCATCCTCGACAGCCTGTGGAACTTCGTGGAGCACTTCCGACGTTTCGCTCCCAGACTGCAGAGGGCCGGGGCTGCCTTGAAGCGGCTTATTCACGGCGTCCTCACCTTTCGCCTGACGCAGGTCCTCACCGGACATGGTTGTTTCGGGAGGTTCCTGTTCAGGATAAAGCGGGAGGAAACGCTCGGGTGTCACCACTATGTGAATCACTCGGAGGACACGGTGGAGGTCTGCCCGGCTTGGGCCGAGCACCACCGTGTCCTCACGGAGGCGATCAGCGGGAGTGATCTCTTGCGTCCGGCCCTGGTTCAGGCCATGGTTTGGATTCAGAGTGCATGGGAGGCTCAACTCCTTCTGCGAAGCAGTAATGCTAGCGAAGGAGGAGGCGGAACGCGTGAGTGAGTGGCAAGGTTCGCGCCCTCGCGCCCCTAATCGCCGCAAAAGACGCCCCGGGCGGCGGGAGTCACAGGCTGATTCCCGGCCACCGTAGGCACGGGCTTGCGGATGGTGAGCGATGGATAGCTCGCCGTCCGATAAGGACCAGGCCTGGGTCGACGGCGCGTTGTGTTCCACGCGCGCTTCAGAGAGATGTTAGCACCAACTGACGGGGTACGATAGGGCCAATGCCTGCCAGGGTTGCGAATTTGTCTGAAAGGGATATCGTGGCCCTGGCACTCAGGCAACGGAAGGAACACGGGTGGGTTTTAGTCAGAAAAGTCTGACACGCCCTCCCGCTCCGCCCAGAGCAGGAGAAATTATTTGATAATTTCCTACCCAAAAAAAAAACGTAATTTAAATAAAGTATGTGTGATGTTTTTGAAAATCCTCTGACGGCGCGTTGTGTAAAATAGTAAGTATCAACATTTATATCTGTAATTTGTATGGTATACATAATAAAGAGTATTCTATTGTATTCTATATTGAAATGACAAGTCAAAATACTTTCACTTAGTTAATTAGTTAAGTCATTCCCGTTACTTCGCACTTCTTATGGTGATTGCTGTCTTCACAATTTAGCGAAGGAGACAATTCTATTTGAAAATATTAGCGTCTTTTACTTGAAATGTGTTTTATTTACCCTAGGCATTTATGTTGAAGAGAGAGAAGAGGAGTCGAGTACCTGTCGAGTCGAGTTTTTGACAGCAACCGGATGGGTGCCAATTTTATCAATCTATATTATAAAATTCAAAGTCCTGACTGACTGACTGATATATCAACGCACAGCCTAAATCACTGGTCCTAGAGACATGAAATTTGGAGAGTGTGTTCTTTTTAAAGAGTAAGTATCCAATAAGAAAGGGTTTTCCGAAATTCCAGTTTCAGCGTTTTTGATAATTCTACCTCCGAAGGGTTAAAAATAGGGATGAAGTTGTGTATGAAAAGTCCTTAATTTTCGAAGTAAAATCACTTAATTTATTATCTAGCCTTATGGTTGGAAGCTAACGCAACGGTGTTGTTCGAATTTCAACCCCTAAGAGGTGAAAAGGGGGATTTTTTTTCTTTTGAATGAAAGTTCTTTTTAAGTTATAATCCTTAATATTTCGGATTATGGTTGGAAACAATTTTTTTTTTTTAATTTCTCCTGTTTCTCCTGGGGGCGTTTACAAACATTTAAATTCACGTACACAAACAGCCAGGCCCAAAACAACTACTTGTAGGTCATACAAATATTTGTTCCGTGCGGAAATTAAACCCGCGACACGCAGCGCAGCAGTCAATCGCTTAACTAACTCTGCCAACCGTGCCGTCTTACTTCACTATGCATCCGCTACGAAGGCATTTTTCGAAATTCGACCTTTAAGGGGTGAAAAAGTGGGATAAATCTTATTCCTTGAGTAAATAAACCTGAAACTTGGCACGAATACAAAACCTAAGTAAATTATAAAGTGTATCATTTTTTGTTTTTTTTTAAACTACTACTTAAAGGGGGATTTGCGGATGTCAAAGTTTGTATGGAAGAGTTTTAACGCTCGGTCCGATCAACTCTAAACTCAGTATTTATACTGTAAACCAAAAATAAAGAATGAAATTTATCAGATTTTTTCGAAAATTGACCCCTAACAGGGTGAAAAGGGGTAGTCAATTTTACAAGGGAGGATTCTACTTTGTGGCTTGATTAACTCCAAATTATGACGTGGGCATCAGCTAAGAAGGGGTTTTCGGGAATTCGACCTTTAACGGGGTGAAAAGGGGGATTTTGTTTGTATGAAAAATCTTACAACTTGGCACGAATACTAACCTAAGTAAAATATAAAGTTTGACAATTTTCGTATTTTTAAACTACATCCTAAAGGGGGATTGGGGATATCAAAGTTTTTATGGAATAATTTTAACGCGCGGTCCGATTAACTTGAAATTTAGTATTTTTACTAATAACAAAAAATCAAGAATAACTTCCTCCTCCTCCTCCTCCTTCTTTTTTTGAAAATCTGCCCCTAATAATGGGGTGAAAAGGGATAGTCAATATATAAGGGAGGATTTTACTGCTTACACATAACATAATCAGCCTATAATGTTCCCACTGCTGGGACACAGGCCTCCTCTTTTCTTCTCGAGAGGGACTGGGCTATAATCCACCACGCGGGCCCAGTGCGGGTTGGTAGATGTCACATGTCTACGAATTGTTGGTTCTAGGACATGCCGGTTTCCTCACGATGTTTTACTGCTTGGCTTGATTAAATTGAAAATTGGTATAAATAACCTATAAAACCAGTAATAGAAACGTCAATTTACCCTTTTGACTACGTAAAAAGGGGCGATATAGTTTGTATGAACAGAATATTATTACTTTTGATATATAAACTTGAAATTTGCCCCGAGTTTTTATTTACATAAAATCACGCCTGCAATCCCCAAAGGGTTAGGTAGAGGTGTACCTTTAGTACACCCCCATTTCGCCAGTTTTGTTTAAGTCCCATGTAATAGGGGCGAGTCTATTGCCATCACCCGGGTATAAATCCAGACTTCGGGCTGCTACTGAGAAATTCCTAATGGAAAATCCAATAACACTTTTCCCGACCTGGGAATCAAACCCATCCCTCATGCTCAGCAGTCGCACTTGTGAACACTAGACTAACGATGCAGTCATTACCATAACAAAGTTTGTCATAATTTTTGTGTTTTTTCAAAACTTCCCCTCAAAAGGATTCAGTATTACAAGTTATTTAAGTACAAATATTTGAGTCAGGGATTTTTTGGGTTTTTGGGGATTTCAGTTTGTATTTAAGAATCTTAACGCGCGGTTCGATTGCTCATACACATGGCAGAAAACAAAGAAGAAAATAAATTGTGTTTTCGAGAATCGGAAAAAGGGGTAATTAAGTTTTTGGGAGAATTTTACTGCGCACCTTGAATAACTCAATAGTTGGTATATACCAATTATTATTTAAGAACAAAAACGTAGAAAAAATAAACAATACAAAATTTCTTTCAAATAGACTTAGACATGAAATGGAGGACACGTTTATTGAACAAGTATGTACAAAACGAAGTTGGTATTTATACGCTATCTATGTCCTCCATAAAGTTGTAAATCAAACTGCACTCCTATCTGCTTACCACGCTTACGTTGCAGTTGGTTCCAACTAAGATATGGTATAATGTTTTGGGGGAATGCTGCTGATAGAGAAGCTGTTTTTTTCAACATCACGCGACAATTACAATCATAATCGAGATTTTGTTCAGAAACTCAATTTTGTTTTTTTTACATAAAATTGGGTTTAACAAAATTTCTGTTTTGCTATTTTATTTAAAAACCCCATAAATAGTAATGTTAAGACACATATAAATACTAGCTTTGAAATAATATAAAATGATCAATAGAATTAGCATAAAAATATTATTATTATTAAAATCTCGATTATGATTGTAAACGTAATCCTTGGTCAATCTCTAGCATCAGTGGAATGACACTGACAGCTCACTCCACGCAAGAATTCACGGTGAGTTTTTTACAGAATCGACATGCAGGTCGGTTTATTTATTAAATACTTTATTGTACACCACATAAGACAATAAGGACAAGCATATTTATAACATGCTTGTCCTTATTGTGTGCGAAGCTGTGTGTTTAGAGTTCAACATTGAAAGGTGTCAACTTGCAAGTTCAGTCGGTAAGATCTAACAATATACACACAATTAAACAGAATGTATCAATCAATAACGAACTTACGTAAACATCATCAACATTCATCATTTCTGCCAAAAGACGTCCACTGCTGGACATAGGCCTCCCCCAAAGGGTGGGTTTGACATAATTGCCACGCTTGGCAGGTGGGTTGGCGATCGCAGTATGGTGTTAAAATGCAAAGAGAACGCTGCTGCCCATTCTCTTGAAAGTCCCTTAGTCGCCTTTTACGAAATCCACGGGAAGAAATGGGATGGTGCTATTCTTTACGTCCGGCACCAAACGGATCGTACGTAAACATACTATGTAGAAAGAAGTAAGCAGGAAGCTACTAGGCGTAGGGACTTACAAAATAAAATACAGCCTCATTTAAAAGTCGTGAGTCATGCTGCAGGTTATCAATCAATTAAACTGTTTAATAAACTACCTGTACATTTCAAGTCAATATACAACTTTAACCAGTTTAAGCAGCAGTTAAAATCATTTTTGATAGAAAAGTGCTATTACACCCTTGATGAGTTTCTCTGTGACACATACAAATAGACTTTAATTATTATTATACTATTTTTATTGACATGATTTTATTATTTTTAATTTTTGACATTGTGTAATTGATGAATCTCATTTAATTGGTTTTTTTTATTCATTCTATTATTGACTTAAAATTTATAACATCACTATTTGTATTGACATTAGATTATATATTTGACATTTATGTAATAGTGGAATCTTTTGTTTATTTGTTTTGGTAATATTCTTAGATTTATTGTTTGACATTTAACGTACTATCAGGGAATTGCAAATGTTTTAATTTTTTATTTCTAATTTGGTTACTGTTTTAAATAATGATTTATATTGTAATTCTTTTAATTATTAATTGTTATAATTTTGTGTAAAATTTCAATACAATGTTAAAATTGTTACAGAAATAAATAAATATAACAATATCCCTGAACCCACAATTGCTAATTCTTACAAACTTACTGTTGGCTTTAAATCCCTTAAATCCAAAACTCTTAAGGCTGTCAAAAGTAGCTCATTGGAAGCGTATGCAAATCTCCTCGGTACCATTGGACTGGTTTCCAATATCTTCGAACTTGGCCGCAAAGGCTTCACTTAGTTATCTGCGGTAATGGAAAACGCTTGTTCTACCCTCCAGGGAGTGACAGAAGATGCTCTCTCCGTATTTGTGTAAAGGATTGCGGCGGAAAGAATGCAAATATGATTTTGAGAATATTTTTCCGTCTATGGTTTAGGTAAAAGAATAATAAATGGTATTATTTGCATCATCATAATATTATGTAAAATAACGGTAGATTTAAATTTGAATAGGAAAGTCTTCTTTTTAGGGTTCCGTAGCAAGGAACCCTTATCGTTTTGCCATGTCCGTCTGTCTGTCTGTCTGTCCCCAGCTTAGCTCAGAGACTCTTAGTACTAGAAAGCTGTAATTTGGCATGGTGTACGACGTGTTGATATTAATCACGCCGACAAAGTGGTGGAACATTTTTTTTTGTGTAGTTACCTCTGTTGCACATAAATTGGTGATTATATTATTTTTTCTCGTATATCCCATAATGTGGGGTATCGTTGCATAGGCCGTTCAGAAATATTGCGGGTCTGTTAGAAGCATTTTTCGATTCAGGGATCTGTTTACGTAATATTAAGCTTTAAAGAGAAATGTTTTGTTAGAGTCAAGTGTCCTCCCCTGCCAGCTAAATGTTTGTTTCTGAAAAAATCATGGCAGTAGTATAATATAACGAAATTAAAAGGAAAACTATCACAGTTAAGTAGGCTTTACAAGTTACCGAGTAATAGTCGACCAACTTACATTTGCAGTTGGAGAATTGATCGTGACGTAGATCGATGTATGGGAGAATATGTTTTTTAACTTCAATGTTAAGTTTGTTTTGGGGATAAATTCATCCTAACTATGGAACCCGTAATTATGCATAGTCCGACACGCACTTGGGCGGTTTTTTAATGTATTATTGAGCATGAAAGGTCACCTGCAGTCCCGATGCTTAAACTAAAAGCTTGTAATAACTCCACTTCATGTATTGTGTTGTTGCATAGGTAAAAATATTACAATTAACATTAGGTTGCTTCCTCTTATAGTGTAGGCCGGACGGGAGAACTTACACCTTGAAAGGGAGAATTGACCGTAACGTTTATCGATGAATGGGAGAACATGTTTTTTAACTACAATACTAAGTTTGTTTTTGGGATAAATTCATCCCAACTACGGAACCCTTCATTGTGCGTGGTCCGACACGCACTTGGCCGGTTTTTTATTTTTAGATACGGCATCTCGTAATTGACCTTGAGACCTTTAGCATTTGTTAATCTTCATTAAAAACCATGTAGTTCACTTATTTAGTAAAAATATCTGGCAATAACAACTTATAGAGGGCGCGAAGGTAAGTACCTAAGGCAATTCATTACCTTACTACAGAGAACCGGAAACGGTAGCGGTGACGGTGGCATGCCGGGAGAGCAGCGGATACAGCGCCGAGCACTCAGATTTATTCGTTCCGGAGCCGTGACGCCACGACCGTTTGCGACAAAAATGGAGACTAATGATAATGTTTTTTTTGTCTGAAGAGAAGGATAGAGTAATTAATGGGTTTGATGGTATATGACTTTGACTTGCATTTAATTGTTTTGATAGTATCAAAGTTGACTCGGAAAATCTGGCATACATTTGTTTTAGCTTCACAAAAAAAATCACAGTTCAATGTACCTACTGCGTTGAATAGCGGCAATCTGAAAAGCAGCCAAGACCTATCATAGTACTAGATCAACAGCGACCAAAATTGGCAAAAGAAACGATTGCAAAGCAACGAATTCAATATATTTTCACAAGATGCCGTACATATAGACGTCTAGACACCGTGACAGGTTCATAAATCAGTCACGAGTAAATCCCTTACCATCCGCGACGCCATGACCGAAATCCCATAAATTGTCTTGAAACGCATCGATTCTCATATTATTCACCTAAGGGATTCGTAAAGTTGTGTATTCACTGGGCGACGCTGATAAAATATGGTGCAGCCAATAAAATGGTTGAAATGTTTGCCAATAATTAGATAAGTACCTACGCAACTTTTGTTCAAGTAGGAAATCTACAGCAGTGTTTCCCCAGAGCATTCAATTTCAGGCACATGGTAAAGGGCTGACCGACAAAGCTGGCGAAATGTTGCTGACCCTGATATGGCCATGTCAGTGATGACAGTCAGCATTACCTACCAATTCGATCCGAGTCATCTGGATCACAAGAATCATGGATCACAAGACACCTCTTTTTCCAAAGGCTTAATGCTCAACTACGGATTGCGACTAGGCGGCAACATCACATCTCGCAATGTTACCGCCTGGCGCCCAAGTCTGCTATTCTTATAAATTCAGTCATTCCAACACGATCCCATTGTCATGCCATTGTCATTTTGCTAAAAGTTCTTAATCTGCTAAATTCATAATGGTCAATCACTGGTCGGTCAATGTTCTCGTAATAGAATTGTGTTATTATAATGGCATTATCGTATTGCCATTATTATAAAACCCATTGGTGGAAATGTCATTCATTTGTCATTATGTACGAGATTACCAATAAATACAATTTCTTTCAATGTAGTGTCAGTGGCCGACCATTGGAATGTCATAATGATGCCATTATAATAGTAGATTACCAAACTTGTCAAAATCAACAAATATGAAATCAATGATTGACCATTCTGACACTATTGTAATAGTTGACTTGAGGCCCAGGTCGGTCGCCAAATGAGCCTACAGCTTTAATAGAGCTTCGATGTCACAAAAAATAAACGTTGTTTGACGTATCGATACAGTGGACAGGGCTGAGGATAGATGGATGAATGTATGGCCAACAGGGGAAATAAACAAGTACCGGGGATGGGCGGCGCACGGGGCTACTCCACTTTTTATTTTTTTATCGACATACGGACGGGGGATACGGTAAAGAACCGACGATGCAGGTTTTCCTAAAAATCACAAGCATGTTTGTCAGTTACTGTGCCTTAAAATTACGTAGTAAGATATTTATATACTAGTGAGTTAAGTTATCTACTTTCTGATTCGTATCAACATCCAGAATTAGAGAACTTTAATTGTAAAGCCAACGTTCTAGTTTTCACGAACTGGAAACATTCAAAGAGACGGAAAATAATATTCATAAGTTAGTTTACACTGTAAATACCCACAATCGAATACCTAGGTAAATTTAATTTACTATTTATATTTAACCAAATCCAACTGTCACTTACAGTGCTCCTCGAAGTTGCTACAAAACTACACGTGCAAACTTCTAGAACGTCCACAACTGAAGTATACAACGATAAGCAAAGGAAATGTGTTAAAGATTTGCCGCCAGCGCGCGGCGCTCGCTATTTATCGATACAAGTTTTCAACTACATGCTTTTCAGTTCATACGATAGAAAAGGGCGTAAGGTTTGAGAGGTGGCGAGAAGAGGCCGAGAATGTAGATAGGTACCAACTACACTTTTATGCAATTCCTTATTTTTAACCGACTTCCAAAAAAGGAGAAGGTTCTCAATTCGGCGGTATGTTTTTTCTTTTTGTATGTTTGTTACGCGATTACTCCGTCAATTATGGACCGATTTTTTAAACTATGTTTTTGTTTGAAAGGGTATACTCCCGAGGTGGTCCCATTGCTACCAAATCAGAATCTGATGAGGGGATCCCATGGAAATTGAGGGAAACCCTCAAATTTTATAAGCAAACCTAGAGCGATTTGGATATTTTTTATAGTTACTCGTGCACTTGCACTCGGAAAGCACCATTTGGTGAAGTGGAACTGATGATGGAGACCACAGATGGCTACCGGAACAATATAATAATGAGTACCTATTTAACGGCTTGCGATTAAGCAATTTATGCTCGTCACTATGCATATGGTGAGTGGCAGTTTTCCTGCTTTTTACCAGGAGAACTTCTCAACAATCAACGTCCCAGCATCGGGAAAAGCAATATTTTGTAAAAGGTGATGAGTAGTTAACATTAGGCTATTGTAACTTAGATAAATTCAAAACTGATCCACTAAAAAGTGAAAAATAAAAAACTTTTTACAAAAAATTTATAACCGACTAAAAAAAAGTTTTTTTGACACCCAAAGTCTTCATAGTCGTCAGATGTCTTAACCAGAGATAAACTTTATGACCTATGAATCATAGGATTTAATCAAGTCAAAGCGGGATTAAACATCTCTCAATTTCATGGTTTAATGAATGTAGTGCATGCAGTAACCGCATTGTCTTCATTTATTTACGTAAATAAGATATACAAAGTTCTTAAAGATAATTGCATAGATCTCTTATTCTGCCTTTCGTTTATTTTGTAAAGAAAATAATTAATTAACTAGAATAATGCATGCAGTTAGTAGATAAGTTATAATAAATTCAATCTTAAAACCAGGGCGTAATGTGCCCATAAGATCAGGGTCTCTGCTACGTTGGTGTAGATAGAAATCACAAAAACTCCTCAATACATCCGCAAATTTATTTTTACCACCACCATAAACTAATAAAATTAATTATTAAAAAGAAAATAACCCGACTGCAAAAAAAAATTAACTGAAAAGATGGAAACAAGATAAAAAGAAAACCAGTGTCCTTTATGTATCAAAAATAAATAAATGCAGTCGGAGGCATCTAGGATGTTACGAACACCTTAAAATTTGTCTCCGACTGCATTTATTTATTTTTGATACATAAAGGACACTGGTTTTCTTTTTATCTTGTTTCCATCTTTTCAGTTAATTTTTTTGCAGTCGGGTTATTTTTTTAAATAATTTATTTTATTTAAAGCATTTTAGTGTTATTAATGAACATATTGTTTAGTTAAATATTGGTAAGTTTAAAACTATAAGACTTACCAAGATAAGATAGGATACGTTTTAGAAAAGCTAGCTTCTGCCCGCGACTTGGCGTGGAAGTAGTAGAATAGCCACATTTTTATAGAAAACGGCCACTAGTCCAACGAGTCCGAGTTAAGGACAGTCTCCTAAGACCGACTTTGTGTAGCTACAACGGTTAAGATATCCTTACTTTCCATCTTAAAGATCCACCCTGCATATGCCATGATGATTGACTGCTTAGCCCCATAAAGATATAGCGTGATGATAATCAGTTAAAAGGTTAAATCTGTTGTAACAATCTGCAATGTTCTAACCGTTTGGCTCATCTTTTTACAATTTGCTGTAAACCATAGAGGAATACAAACAATGCAATATTGCTCATCCCCCATAGTATAGCGTGATAATATATGACCTATCGGTTAGCCAGACTTATAGGGAATCTATATGCAAAATTTGAATGGAATGTATCCGAATAGAATTTGCGTGATGCTGGAACATACATTCAGACGAACAGACAAAAATTCTATAAACTATATGTTCGGCATTAGAACGATCTAGACCTCAAACCAATTACTTTTTTTCAAAAATATTCAATGTACAATTTTAACTTTGCTTTGATTTTGTTATTAAAGAAAATGTACTTTTTGTAGTTTGTGTCAAAATAGTAGCTTAAAAGTGTTATGGAATATATGTATTTGGAATTGGCTATTTACTAGCTTTTATTTGATACCCATAATAATATTATTAAAATCGTAAAATATTTTTTTTTATTCTCCCTCTCTTTTTTGATTCACAAATGCCATAGTAAAATTTTATAGCCTATGTCACTCCCGCAGTTAAAACGAATCTAAGGATACCTCATATTATGTTAAAATCCATCAAGCCGTTTAGCCTCTAGAGCGTGCCAAAGAAATAGACATACATACATACATATTATACATACACTCGAAAAACATAACCCTCCTTCTGAAGCAGTCGGGTAAAAACAGACACCACTTCCGCTCCCGCCCCCCACACAACTCATACATCTCGTAAATATAAACGGTGCAGTGACAATAACATTCATAGCGTACTTAAAACTTTTTCCTAACGACCTGCGACTTGGAGCAGGGTCGATACAACACTCCTGCCAAGTCCCAAACAGTCAACGAAGTATTTTCTTCAAGTTAAAGTACCTGTACTTAATTGTACGATGGTAGAAGTATTATTGTGTGTCCTAGTTTTTGCTGCTAAGCTACTGTCATTTGAGAAGGTTTAGTTTAGATTGCTCTGGGGTAAAATTGACGGAATATTTTGGGAATGTGCCACGTTGCTGTGAAACGTTGCCAAGATTAATGTCATAGATGAAACAAAGACAATATTATTATCTAATGGTGTCGCGACGTCGATTCTTATTACTCGTACTATCTCCTCATATGGAAATGATAGTAGTGCGCTTTTCTTGTTACTCGTACTATCTTCTCCATATGGAAATGGTAGTAGTGCGCTTTTCAGCAACTCGTCTGTTTATTAGTAGATAATTTCAGCAAAACATGTACAAAAGCACGGTACCTCCTGACGAAAGGTTTAGGTACAAATATTTCAACTCACGGCTCATAAATCAGCACAAACATAATCCTTTCCCTGTAAATTTCTAAAACGACAGGGTTCCATCACACATATATTTTTCCCTTAAACCACCCATTCTCTACCCCTTGAAATCTTCGCCACGGATGCAGAGCAGGCACCTAGCTGACGTGGCGAGGAGCGACGACGATTAATAACGCGCATCAAAGTTGTACGCGGCACAGTTCTTGATACTTAAGCCCATTTTCTCTAACCCTAGGGGTTGCTTAGATGTGATGCGTAAATATTACGCAGTTAATAAGTGCAAAAATATATTTATCTACTACTAAGCGATGACAAAAGTTATTACACCGAGTCGCTCATGTGTAATGGCCAGATTTCTAACAATATTTCGAAACTCTACAGGTTGTCTATTGAGAAACGAATGATGCAACGGGAATGATTGCTTAGGAATCTGCTTACGTTAGGTTTTTAACGAACTAGGCCTTGCTTAACTTGAAGCATATTTCGCTGGTGATCCATTAGCGGTGGGAGCCCGCGCGCGCTGACACGTGACAAATGGTCGGTTATTGCCGAGTTTTGAGTTGCGGTGCGATCGGCAGCGGTTCTGAGATTTAGAATGATTTGAGATTAATTATATTATTATTGATACGTTTTGCGAGTGTTTTTGGTGTGCGCGTGTTTATAATAAAACGATAGGGGCGCCTAGGTAAAGTTCCAAATAATCATAAATATTTCTAACTTTTTTCTTTCTGGGTGTAAAAAAGTGTAATCTACATCATTGAGGAAGCTGCCCAAATATATGTATATTATCTAAAGTATATACATATTGTATGTTACTTTTACTTTGTTACAACAAAATACCTTGTGATATATTGCAAAAGAAAATTTAAAACACATATTAAAAGTACACTTTGTAAACAAGCATATTACAAGTCTACGACTACTGTCGAAAACTGAAAGAATGATCCAAAGACTTCAAAATGCCTGTGCACGCTTCTGTTTTAAAGTTCCCTTTAGGGGACATGTTTCACCTTTCTTCAATGAACACAACATTTTAAAAATGAAAGCTAGACGTAAACTCCACTTGGCCAGCCTACTATTTGGCGTTATTAAGTCCCACTCCCCTTCTTACTTATATGACAGACTATGGTGGACAAGAAGACACAGAATCGGTGAAGGAAGAAAATGTTCTCAACAGCTTTCCATCCCACAGCATAAGTCGGCGGCTTTTAGAGGCAGTTTTCGCTACGCAGCTACTAAATGCTGGAACAATATCCCTCCTCCCATAAAATATAGTAAAAGTTGCTCAACTTTCAAATTGAAATTAAAAGTATTTTTATTAAAGCAACAAAGCGATTTTGAAAATGTTCGCGCCGACATATCTGCCATATAAAAACAATATTTTTTATTCAATTTTACCAATTTTATAAATTTTACCAATTTTATCAATTTTACCAATTTTATGATTTTTTAATTATTATTGTCTTAATCGGTAATGAAAACTGCATCAAAATCCGTTCCATAGTTTAGAAGAACAACGCAATCACACGTATTTGCATTTAAGATAGGTACTTTCTATTTATATATTTGTTTTAATATAGTTAATACACAGTTAGTGGGTATTTATTTTAGTTTTACATTAAACACAACACACACACATGTATGTCACAATATTTTATTTTATTTTGTTCGAGCTTTTTTTATATTATGCCTTAATTGTCTAATTACTAATTATATTATTGCCTAATTACCTTTAATTTACTCTCAATTAATTAACGGACACACACTCTCCTTTATGTTTATTATTCTAGCGTATGGCACTCGTGGGTTGCAGCTGAAAATCAGCGTCAGGTGGTACACCTTGTGTTGTCATCTGACATTATGCTGAGCTGAGGCCCTTTTGGCATTATAATTAATTGTTTTCTGTGTTATTTATAGTTTTTAAGGTGTATTTTTTTTGCTGTAATGCCAATAAACGCATTTTTCTTTCTTTCTTTCAAGTTAGAGGATTATATCCAGGATAGAATTTTTGGAAACATGCTGGTCCAGCTCCATAGTACAATCTAGAGTCTAGAAAAAATTAAACTGGTTGCTATTTTAACTGTATAATTTGTTATTTTTCTGACATTGATTTTACATTCTGTGATTACCTAGACTCATAAACTGACTTATTATTTTAATTTTTTTAGGAAATCATATACTTTTACGATGTTTGTAAATATGCGAGCACCATGTATCTGTCTCATAATCAAGTTATTTTTCATTGCTTCATTTTTAATTATTTTTACCTATTGTGGTATAGTAATTTTATTTTATTCTAGGTGCATCGTCTTACAAAACAGGCAGTGACGGGAACTGTGATGACAAAGTACTCAACAACTGTGCTGTCTTGCTAATGTGAACACTCTTTATGAAACATGCAAACGATAATATCATTAAATAATGTTTTAAACATAAGACAATCCACCAAGATTGTCTAATGTTTAAAACATTATTTGTGAGACGAACTGTGCAAAGTGCGCAAATGTAGGTTTCGCTGCAAAAATCTTTCGAGTTTTATATCTCTGGAACTTTTTAAAAATGTGTTGCTGGTGTTTTTTGATTCGTATATTTAATTACTATAATGTTGTGTTTTTGTTTAGGGATAGCTTTTCCTCCACACTTTATTCAGTTTATTTCTGGCGAATGCCTTTACTTAATAACATAGGTTTTCTAGATAAAATACGAAATATCTGCAAAAGATTCATGCGATTATTTATCACGTCTCTCTATGTACCTACTACTTATAATTGCAAAGAACTCAGTAGTGTATCGTTAACTATTCCGAAATAACTTCCAGTCAAACGGCATAGATAAGTCAGGTGGACATTTAAAAAGGGGAGTATATTTAAAGTAGGTCAGCCTCGAACTACAGGTCAACAGAGCTCGCAGAGCTGTCCCAAACGTAATAAGTATTGTTCAGGGATGCACGGACCATCTCACACAATGTTGAGTGCCTATAGCTTTACGTGTAGGTATGTACACGCCTTTATTTCGCCGTATAAACAAGTGAACGCACGGGAATATGGAACATATTCTGTCTTTATTTTATTCCTCACAATATGTTGAATATATTACTGCCAGCTTCAGGCGTGGAATTACAGGTATTGTACTTGAGAAATTAAATTAAGTTTAGGTGACGGAAACTGGATAGGTTCTAGAGAAAATAAATAAGCGTTCATTCTCAACACCTGTCATAGTGATTTCACTACGTGTGTACAAATTAAGTAGGCATAATGGAACTACGTGTGTACAAGTGACGTAGGTACGATGAAACTACGTGTGCACAAGAGAAGTAGGTACGATGGAACTACCTGTGTACAAGTGACGTAGGTACGATGGAGGTACGTGTGTACAAGTGACGTAGGTACGATGGAACTACGTGTGTACAAGTGACGTAGGTACGATGGAACTACGTGTGTACAAGAGAAGTAGGTACGATGGAGCTACGTGTGTACAAGTGACGTAGGTACGATGGAGCTACGTGTGTACAAGAGAAGTAGGTACGATGGAACTACGTGTGTACAAGAGAAGTAGGTACGATGGAGCTACGTGAGTACAAGTGACGTAGGTACGATGGAGCTACGTGTGTACAAGTGACGTAGGTACGATGGAACTACGTGTGTACAAGAGAAGTAGGTACGATGGAGCTACGTGTGTACAAGTGACGGAGGTACGATGGAGCTACGTGTGTACAAGTGACGTAGGTACGATGGAGCTACGTGTGTACAAGTGACGTAGGTACGATGGAACTACGTGTGTACAAGAGAAGTAGGTACGATGGAGCTACGTGTGTACTAGTGACGTAGGTACGATGGAGCTACGTGTGTACAAGTGACGTAGGTACGATGGAACTACGTGTGTACAAGAGAAGTAGGTGCGATGGAGCTACGTGTGTACAAGTGACGTAGGTACGATGGAGCTACGTGTGTACAAGTGACGTAGGTACGATGGAGCTACGTGTGTACAAGTGACGTAGGTACGATGGAACTACGTGTGTACAAGAGAAGTAGGTACGATGGAGCTACGTGTATACAAGTGACGTAGGTACGATGGAGCTAAGTGTGTACAAGTGACGTAGGTACGATGGAGCTACGTGTGTACAAGTGACGTAGGTACGATGGAGCTACGTGTGTACAAGTGACGTAGGTACGATGGAGCTAAGTGTGTACAAGTGACGTAGGTACGATGGAACTACGTGTGTGCAAGAGAAGTAGGTACGATCAAACCAGTTTAGGATATAAACTGAGACACAAAACAGCAAGCTTGTTATGTTAGTAATAGCTACAACTACATGGTGAAAATAATACGCGAAAACACTGACTGAGATAACTACTATATACAGATAGGCTACCTATAATAAGTAGGTACTACTAGCTAGCGATGAAGGCACTAAAATATTGCCAAAAGAGAAAACTTGCTTCTAATAAAGTTGCTCCCTACATTTTATTTGGAACAGAAAAGGATAGTACTTAATCATAAAGGTATAACGGGGGTGTTTAATTATTTAATGCCGCTGCCACCTCTGTTCAGCAATTAAAACATAACCGAAGGGCTTTCCAATAAAATTATATTGCGCGCACGAGTGCGTCATTACTTGGGAAATAACTTTCCATGTGTGTGTGGAAACAGAGGTAGCGATATTGTGAGCGGGCACATTGTGTGTTGAAGGGAAAGGGAGAGAAAAAGTTTAGAGAACGAGAAAACAAGCTTTTGTCGGAAAATATCCCGGGGTAGTACGTACCGGGGTTAAAACGAAGCGAAGCGATGATCGCATACCAAATAGGTAGGCCTTGCGCCGCCGTCATCCATAATTATTTTATTACACGAAATTTTGAATATATGATATCTTTTAAATTATTCATTTGAATGATATGATGTGAAAGCAATTTAATCTAAATTAGATGCCCAATTTAAATATCATATTTTATTGATAAGGATTATTACACACCGGTTCAAATAACTTCGGTAATAACAATAATTTTTTTATCAAATTCTGAAAGATAAGATTGGTTACTGTGGGTCATCCTTAGAAGATAGACATACGCTAACCTTTTAAGGTTTACAATCCTGTAGTACATAAATTGTATGTATTTCCTACAGCTCACGCGGCTCACGCCAGTAAAGCTCCCGTCGCCGCGTCGGCATGAATTTTTCCAACATCTTCAACAATAATCGTCATATTTCAGCCAATTTTCATAAAACCTTAATGAATTATACACTTAAACCTTCCTTATGAACTACTTCGTCTATTGGTAAAAACCGTTTTAAAATCCGCTCGTTTTTGCGTTCATCGCGTTCAGATAGACAGACAGACAGAAAGTCGCGGCGGGGGGACTTTGTTTTATATTATGTAAGTATGTGAATTTCTATCAATCGAGTCACACAAAAATCAGTATGTAAATGCGTTAAGACGTGAAAGCAGGTAAAACAAAATGGGAAACTAATGGGTTCTTGTGTAACGTCAGGGAATGCAACCTAAATATTGGATATTTTGTGACATTCAACTATCTTTGTAAATACCTAGTCGACTGTATATAGGTCACCAGTCACACCTAATTACCATTCTGTGTAGACATTGTTTTCCCTTTAGAATTGCGGCTAGACAGCCATAAAACTAGATACACAAACCTTCATAAAAAAAGATATTTATTTCGTGACTAAGCAAGAAGAAATAGCGCTACAATCAAGGGAATATTATATCTCTAAGACTTCTGACGCTTTAAATTTCACAATATTTCCTATAATCACAATTTGTGTTTGAGAAAAACATGCACAACATATTGCACTTATAAAAAATAAAAAAATGACATATTTTCAATATGTAAGCAATTACAATAACAAAAAATAGTACACAAAATTAACAAATAAAACAATTAAAATTACTACAAAAAGTATATAAATATATTCATAATATTGGTAATCGATACTAGCGATTCCGTACTAATTAATACCCCGTAGAATTACAAACCCACAGGTTAAAACTTAGAAACCTCGGGTTAACGAGAGCCCTCGACAAGTGAACGTAAAGCGATACGTTAACTACACTCCGACGTCTGTTTACTCACTGTAATTGGCGAACTAAACTTGAAGACCATGCAAATTGGAGGAGGACTATGTCGTTTGTTTATTTTGAGTTTGATACCTATTGTTGTATTATATGGAACTGATTTACAATGTAATTCACATTGTTGTCTTACATTGTCACACACGAACACATACAGACAGTAACGTTTTGCTGTTTCATACATTGTACGTGGAAAAGGCAAAAGGATTATGTGACTTTCGTAGCACTATAGAACACCACGGGTCTGTAGTTTCTACCTATCCGCATGGGAAAAGGCGTGAGGGTGTATGCATACATCCTTATCGCACAATTATTTAGCAAATCAACTGAAAAACTGGTACCTAGTGATTAGTTGATTACACTTTAGATGAGATTTGACAAGATTAATGATCATCACGATTAGCTACCTACATATTATAAATTACTCATAGAATTGCCTAAGATTGATTCTACGATATTCCTAAACTTCCAGAGCCCGGGTGTGTAAGATCTGATATGAACTGAATCTACACTAGCTAGATATCTACTACAGAAGTTGGCGTCTGTTTGCTAAGTTCTTGTAATTGGCTGAAGTAAACTTGTAGACGAGCCAGCTAATAGAAAGGTCACGCGATTGTTGTACTTGCTTTGTTTTGCTATGATACAATGATTGTCCTATTGCTACTATGGAGTTAAATGCAAGATTGTTTTTTGTTGTAGGGTCCTAGGTACCTTTTGGAACCGGCATTTAGAATCAGTTCTATTTGCATAGTAAACGTTAACGTTCAAAAATGACGTTTAGTAGCCTTGACGTAAATGATTTGATTTTGCCGTGTTGTCGCAATTGCAAGCATAAAGGCTTCTACATACCAGCGCGACTTGTCGCGCGACGCGACACGGCACAAAGGCCCCGCGTGTCGCGGGACGAGCGGTGCCTTTGTGTCGTGTCGCGTCGCGCGACAAGTCGCCCCGGTATGTAGAAGCCTTTATGCTTGCAATTGCGACAACACGGCAAAATCAAATCATCCCTCCATAATATTGTTCCCACTGCTGGCACAGGCCTCTATATTGTTCCCACTGCTGGCACAGGCCTCTATATTGTTCCCACTGCTGGCACAGGCCTCTATATTGTTCCCACTGCTGGCACAGGCCTCTATATTGTTCCCACTGCTGGCACAGGCCTCTATTCGAGCAGGAGTGGGCTGTAATTCCAGGCCTAGTGCGGGTTGGTAGATGCCACTCATGTCTTCGAATTGTTGGTTCTAGGACATGCCGGTTTCCTCACGATGTTTTCCTTCACCGTTTTGAGAGCAGTGGTGATGAAATTATTTACACAAAGTAAAGCGCCTGCCTGAATTATAATATTGTCTAGAAGCATTTTAATTAAAGGTATAAGTACTTTAGAAAATAAATTAATTTAAGTAATAATAATTATGTAAGAAAGTACTCTTACTTTACGCGCATATTAGGTTTTGACACAAACTTTTTGTCCCTAGCCACCCTTCTCTTGTGTACTTATAAAAAAAAACTCTATCTGTTTTCTGAGTGTGATCGAAGACAATGTTGAAGTGACCTCACATCTAATTATTTATTGAAGTGATATCAAACAAGGCATGACGCCGTTCATGTTCGTAATTTTTTATGTATACAGGGTCAAAGTAAATTAGCCAGCGATGTGTAAACACGAAAAAATAAAAATTTATAAAGATTTGATGGTCTGTTTTGGGGTCAACGACCGCTTGTAATATTGTAACTGGAGGTATGAGTTAAGAAAATACCCATCAACGTTGTGAAATTTACCCAAAAAAACTAGTTTATTGAACTGATATTTTAATGGACTACATTACCGGTGGTTGACCCAAAAACGAAACTCGTCAAATTAATTTATTTTTGTTTTATCATGTTTAGATATCAATACCCATCACGTCTGTGGAGTTTCGCTAGCTAATTTACGCCGGTAGCACACCGCCGTGAAACCATAGCAGCGAAACCGTAGTAGTACAATTCAACTGGCTCGCGTCATGTTCCGCTACTAGAAGATTACAGACGTAGGTACACTTTAAAAGCGTCCAGAGTAAAGCAAACAAAAAAAAATAAAATAAAAACATTCGTAAAAAAAAAACTAAGCCGTGCCGGCTAAGAGATGACCAGTCCCAACTGACGGGGCCGTTCAAGTACATGACGCATGGATCAGCACCATTCAGCTCAACCATTTTGAAGTGAGCTAAATCATCCAACACACGCGCCACCATCAGCTAGACATCTGAGTCAGCATGACATGTATACTCTCAGCTGCCAGGGCACATTGGTCAATGAAAGACATATTACCCGGTAAATGGTAGCTCTATTGTACATAGTACTCACACCTGTGCTATGCAATTATAGACGTTAAAAACGCGTAAGCACAGCCGTGCGTGAAGGCGTGCAACAGCTGACTTGTGTAGCGGGGGCCCGCGTCGAGACGTGCAGCCATCTTACTCGCTGCTGCTCCCGCACCCCTGGTTCACTACCGCCAGCGCGTGGTAATGTTGAGGAAGGCTGGTCTCAACAAGCTCCAAGAGTATTTTACAAATGTTAATCTATTAGTCATGACTGTGGAGCAGGACCAGCATTGAGCCAGGCATTTTTACCAGCGATATAATCCCCCAACTTATGATATGCCTACCTGCATTGTGTGCGTTTTATAGAAAATTTAAATTTCGTCTCATTTAGTTGAAGTATGTGAGGAGGAATATTACTGTAACATTTTAAACAGTAGGTACCCCATGACAAATGAGTCTACTTTAGACAATCAGAAACCTGGTTGAGCTAATAGGTCCCATAATTATGTCTGTCACCTCTTTCACTACAAAGATGTAAGTTTCTCTTGATTCAATAAATATTATCTCACAATCACTACTTTTGACATTTGGTAAAGAAAATCTTATGTACTTAGTTTTTTTTAATACTTAATTATTAGCATTCAACCAATTTTGGACCTGCAGTAGGGCGTTATTTATGTCGTCAAAATTTCTAGCGCGTCTCCTCGTCGTTTCCTTTAAATTTATGGAAATATCGTTAGCACGTAACACCATTTGTAGTTTATTTTTTTAATAAATGGAGTAGATCATTAATTTACACTAAAAGGAGGAAAGGACCCAATATCGAGCCTTGTAAAATACTCATTTTTACTTTCAAACCGAGTGAATTGATACCTTTTATTTGAACTTGCTGTTGTCTATCAATTAAATAAGATTTTCAAGAGTAAGGTTTCGTGAGCGACGCAGTCAAATGCCTTGGAAAGGTCACAAAAGATTCCTATGTTGGACGTCTTCCCACGCGTTAAAAATGTGTGTTATTAAGGTTACACTGGCGTTGGTCGTACAACGTCCTTTGCAGCAAATGTTTATAAACATTTCAGTTTTTTTCAGGGTTAAAATAGGAGATGATTATAAAATTCACATGATTATTGACATTTTGGTGTACCTCTTTTTAAGAGATTTAAAGAATTGGATATAATATACATAGTTAGAGTCCGTATCTCGGGGTAGTATTTATTTCATTAAAATCGGTCCACCCGGTTAAAAATTATTATAATTTAAATTTATAGCTAATAATATGTAGATATTACATGGTCAAAAGCGCCGTAAGAGTATTTCAAAATATTAAAAACTAATTATTATTATTTTTAAGTTAGACACCTAGAATAATAAAACCTGTTTAATTTAAACTTCCACAGAAAGAGGAGGCCTATGTGCCAGCAGTGGGAACATTATAGGCTGATTATATAATTTAGAAAAAGAAGATCATTTGCATTTATTTTCAGTCTGTCTGTTTATTACCCTTTTACGGCTGAATTGATTTGGACGATAGGTATACGACCTGGGTACTTAGGATACTTTGATCCCGGTAGCACGTTCCCGTGGAATAATTTCCACATCCACGCGGGCGAAGCTGCAGGCAGAAGCTACATAGTATAGTTATAAATTCAACATTAATGATGTAATAATATTTTTGTAATAATACTATAATAAATTTATAATAAGAGTGCCCCTGGAGTTTCTTGCCCGTTCTTCTTCATAGATACAGACCTACTAAGCTTTGGAATGGGCAACTAGCTTCATATTTCTGACTGACCGACTCCTTGACAATTCAAAAGCGCGTAAATGGTTTAATTTAAATAAATGTTTTGAGTATGAGTTTGTGAGAAATAAGCTTCATCAAAATCGATGCCACAGATTTATGATGATCATCATCATTTCAGAAGAGGCGGTTGCCATAATCGCCACGCTTGGTAGGCGGGTTGGCGATCGCATTATGGTGTTAAAATATGCATAGGGAGCGCTGCTGCCCATTCTCTAGTAAGGCCCTTAGTCACCTTTTACGACACCCACGGGAAGAAATAGGATGGTGCTATTCTTTACGTCCGGCACCACACGGTACAAGAACACTTATGATGATAGACAGAATATAAACTTTGCTCATCAAACAATGATACGGTTTGGCAGTTTCTGAGTGAGAAGATTTCCACGTATTCTTGAAGTTTCTAGTGTACCTATCTGAAAAGCTACTTATATTGGAATAGTCTTAACTAGTTGATCTTAACGCTCTTCGGTCGGATTGAACTAAGAAGATAAAGTTTAGTTAAATTGAGTTTAATCAAATCAATTATTAAGTTCCATATAATGTGTAGGTACTTGAAGTGGGCAGGCTACAATAATAATAGATATGGCGAAGACCTAGACAACAGATGCGGTTTAAAGTGCTGGAGTGGAGACCCAGAACTAGCTGAAATATGTGGGAAGGAAAAGCGTGAGGTGGACCGGCGACCTGGTCCAGGTAGCAGGAAAGAATTAGATTCAGCCTAAGACTGGAGTGTTGGGCGTACCTAAACTCAACATTGGGTCGACACCAATTGAAAAAGAGTACCTACACATTTCATGTGATTTTCAACAGAGATCCGGCTCCTACCGCGGTTGTCGTAGTTTCCAAACAAGACATTACGTAAGCCCTTAGCTTCTGTCCCAATGTCACTAAATTATTCAGCCATACACCAGGGGAATTATAAAATGTTATAAGGATCAACAACATGAACAAAACTTTTGGGCTTCACTAATTTAATTCAACGTACAAGCATTGTCTTGCGCGCTTCGTAATCAAATCTTTTTTTTTACGATTTTATCCTTGCCATAGAGAATAGGTATTAGAGGAAACACCGACAGTGTAAAGACTTCTTTTGCTAACGTGCGAAGATTAGTTCAGGGAAAATCTTTTAATGAAAAGAAATAAAGTAAAGTTTCAACTGGGCATCTTTTCCCATCTTTATTTTAAAACAGAGAAGGCGTTTCACTTTTTCAATACCTCTTTATCTGCAAATCAATAATAAATCACAGCATAATGTAAAACTCCTTACGTACTCAAACTTATGATTAATAGGCGCTTCCATTATGAGCAGACAATAACAAACAATGGTTTGGTATAAACAAGGAGCGTGCTTTGATTTACTTACACGGATATCATTATTTACTTCAGTATTGATTAGCAAAGAACATGAAATGTAACTATCTGAACTACTAGATGTAGATACAATTTATCAGACTTTTGGTAGGAATAGGCTTACAAAATGAGTGTATTTTTTAATCCATGATTTCGCCCAATGGCTACTAATGTATTAATATTTTCATGGGAAAAGACATGGTCATCACTTATTGGGTACCTATCATTATAAATCAGTTCTTAGCAAAGGCTAAGCCTGTAATTTTAACTGATGCTGATACGCTTTCGATAAAAAGAGAAGAAAGATCTTAATCACTTACGGTTAGGTAAATGGAAATAGCTTCGTGAAAAGAGAAGAAAGATCTTAATCACTTACGGTTAGGTAAATGGAAATAGCTTCGTGAAAAGAGAAGAAAGATCTTAATCACTTACGGTTAGGTAAATGGAAATAGCTTCGTGAAAAGCATCTGCTTAAACTTTAGACTCGAAACCGATCCCGACATAGTAACTGTGTCTGGGTCCATAATCAGTACAAATAACCCAGCCTAGACGGTTGGTTCTCTCTCAAAAGAGACAATCCTGCCGTAGGTATTACTGATAAGCTTGGCACGCATGATTCGCAGTGTGACCGTTGTATATCGCTCCCTTGGGGTAGGCCTTGTGTAGCAAAAGCTGTTTACGCGCGGTTGTGTTACATACTATGTATGTGTTGCTACTAGGCACAAAGCAAACATGGCTGGATACATAACGTGTGTAATCAAGGTGATATTAGTATTTACCTACTTCAGGATAGCTTGATTCAAATTACAGGTCTTAAAATAATAACGACAATAGGTACGTATACCAAGATTCGTCCGTGCCTCGAAAAGCACGTTAAGCTGTTGATCCCGGCTGCTATTTGTGGATCTGTGACAGTTGTTACGGGTCGTCAGAAGCCCGAAAGTCTGACAATCAGTCTTACCAAGGGGTATCGTGTTACCCAGCAATTGGGTTGTGGAGGTCAGATAGGCAGTCGCTCCATGTAAAATACTGGTATTCAGCTGCATCTGGTCAGACTGGAAGCCGACCCCGACATAGTGGGAAAAGGAGGCAGATGATGATGAGGACGTATTATGTCATTAGGCGTATACCTGGCATTGCAACATCATTTTAATAGAAGGGTTTTTATTTTTTATTTAGGTAATATCAAATTGATAACGTTTAAAAAGCGCAGAAGAATTTTTTACAATCTGTCTTCAATTTAAAATCAACTGCCAGTCGCTTGGAATTTGTCAAATTTACATTTATTTGAAACACTGAAGTTGAAACGTCGTAATAATGAGATTTGCGCCAATAAACACAACACAGCACTATATACAAAAGGTTTTCTAGGCCATGGGTGCCATACCCATGGGCATGCCAAAATTGTGGCCATAAGACCCCTCTTTGAGGAGCGGCTAGAGAGGCACCATGGCGTCCTCACCCTCCGCCTGACGCAGGTCCTCACCGGACACGGTTGTTACGGGAGGTTCTTGTTCAGGATAAAGCGGGAGGAAACGCCCGGAGGACACGGTGGAGCATACGGTGGAGGTCTGCCCGGCTCGGGCGGAGCACTGCCGTGTCCTGGCGGAGGCTAATGGTGGCGGCGATCTCTTGCGTCCGGCCCTGGTTCACAGCGAGAGGGCATGGGAGGCCGTCACCTCTTTCTGCGAAGCAGTAATGCTCGCGAAGGCAGACCGCGTGAGGAAGAGGCAAAATTCGCGCCCTTACGCTCCTAGTCGTCGCAGGAGACGATTCCCGGCCACCGTAGGCGTGGGCTTGCGGACAGTGAGCGATGGGTAGCTCGCCGTCCGATAAGGACCAGGCCCGGGTCAACGGCGCGTTGTATTCCACGCGCGCCTCATAGAGATGTCAGCACCAACTGACGGGGTCCGCTAGGGCCAATGCCTGCTAGGTTTGCGAGTTTGTCTGAAAGAGATATCGTGGCTCTGCCACACAGGCAACTGAATGAACACGGGTGGGTTTTAGTCAGTAAAAGTGTGACACGCTCTCCCGCTCCGCCCAGTGCGAAGTTATTTGATAATTTCCCTATTTTATTTAATAACACCTATTTTTACATCTATGTTTAACAAATAAAAGCTTTACCTATATAGGTAAATATAAATAATGGTGGTGGTGGTTATTAATGGATGTAAAAATAGTGAATCTAAGAAGCGTAAGAACCTAAGAAGATGATATCATCTTCTTAGGTTCTTACGCTTCTTAGATTAGGTACCTATACTGAAAATCTGAATGAGAGCAAACGCAGACTGCTAGTTGTTCCATAAATTTCAGACCAGTAAGTACCTTTACTAACTTTCTACTAACTATTTTAACTGTTTTTAAATAAAATTTCAAGGTTGGTTCCGGGTAAATGAAGGCTGCCTATGACAATACCGAGTGGTGGCTAGTTTTGTCTGTGTTTACAGCATGTGGGAGTTCTCATATTTTGTTGGTAACTATGTTACGTTTTTTGTAAAATTACTCTTGGTTGTTCATAATAATTTAATTGTAAGTCTAATCTTTCTAAGCTATTTTAACTATCTACACTATTGTATTAGGTAAGCCTGTGATGATAGTTGTATGTGTATTTAAATAAATAAATGACTACTCCGCCATTGAACCAAGGGTCCAATGTACTTAGCCTTTCAAATGAATAGAACACAATTGTCAATAAAAAAATAAACGCGAATGTGTTACAAGGGTCCTTAGTCACAATAATTGGAAGCGACATGATGGGCAAACAGACAAGGGTTAAAATCCACAAAATATAAAAAAAAAACAACAGCCCTTGTTGAGGGTTCCACAAACTGTACACAAAACCCAGCGAGACACGCAAGTATATTTGTCACACTTGACGCCAAGCCGGGTTACACTTGCGGCGCAAGAAATGTACACGTTAACTTATTTATGTGGATGGAATGAATCAATAAAGGGTAGTAATTGGGGAATACTTTTAGGTTGACGAGGTACTTTATGTCAAAATCTTACATTTTCTTTCACAGAACTTTCTAAGAAAATGATCTGAATTTTGCCAGACCTTTGACGCTACGAAAATTTTCCGTTGCTTTTATTCAAATAAGTTTTTCTAAGAAAAGCTACGAAGTGCTCATAAATATATCAAACAATCATAAAAGACGTGTTTAACACCAAAGTTTAGATATTATTCGTTTATTTTCGAGCTAGCTGGCTTGTTTTCGAATAGAAATGATTTATTGCTGACATCCTCGCAAGTCAAGCACGAGTTTCCTGCCAATATTCCGATAAAAATGTTGATAGCCGAGTAAAGAGTAATGGAAATTGTCTGTTACCCGTAATTTACGAGTTAATAATATTAATCAACTTTTATCTAAATGGGGAATAGATAAAACTGTATATGTACGTACAAAGAAGGGGGGTGACTGTAAATTATTCTAGTTTTTGTACGTCTAGCGGAGAAATAAGAGTGATTTGTTATACAAAACAAAAATATTTATGAATGAGAATGGTGAAAAATGATAAATGTTTTATCCCTTTTGAATATAATTTGGAATGGAATTGTTTATTATTGTACAATTTTATGGCACCTACCTAAACATTTCGTTTTTAATCGTAGGTCTATCTTACAAAAAATATATTTTAACTAGTTTTTTAAAACCCTTAATTATTACAGTGTTTGTGTTTAATAAAAGTTTTATGTTTAATTATTACTACACACAAGTTTTACCAAAACTGAAGAAAACAAATGAAGTAAAAATTCTCTCGACTTTCACGTAAACAAAGCGCGAATCTCTATAAATTGGATGCTACGTCTAGATTTATTTAAAAAAAAACCTCGGTAGTTCAAACAAAACGTCTTCTCGTTTATATCGTAGTAAGTACTAACTGCAATCAAAGAAACCCTTCTTTGACCAGTTAGTACTTAGTGCACAAAACTATAAAACACAGAGTTTTTCACCTTGCAAATTACAACTGCAATTGAGGTTCAATAAAGTGTTCTAGGTGATATAGTAATATTTTTCAAATAATTAAATAATGTGGACAATCCCGGCCAGTTGCAAACAAAACAAACATACCACGTTAGGAAATTTATTGATGTGTGCAAGAGCTCTAACGTCTAAAATGCGGACATTCATGATAGGAAGGGATAGATCGTGCTGTTGCACAACCTATACTTTTCTAAACCTAAACCTTTCTTCGATGACGTTATAGTGGATAGCCCAGTTTGCTCAAATTTTCCGGACAAAAAAACTAACCCAGTAACACTGGTGTCTGGTCTGCGGTCACAAGACCGATGGAATATCAAGCTCCTAAAAAACTGAATTTTTCGGAAAAACTGGGTGGGTGAAAAACCACGTCCTGTCGTATATCTAGCATACAAAGCGCAGTTTGTTAGTGTGTTGTCGTGTGCACTTGCGAGCTCTGATTTAAGTGGCTTTGAGCACTAACTGCACCGCCGCGCCGCGCCGGCTCTATTCTATATTTTTGCGAAATGTGCTCGACACTCGTGTTAATTAATGTTTATTTTACGAGTTCGTTAGTTGTACTTAAAAATTCTAAAATATATTTTTGGTAAAGTTATGTTTTTAACGGATATTTGACCCTAAACTAAAAATGATTTAATTTCACCAAGCATTTTGTTGAGGAAGAAATACTACTGAAACTGGAATATAACTGCAGCAATACCAGTGACGGCTTGCCATGGTATTTCTTCATTGAGATTAAATTTTATAATATCAAAACCCTTTTTTGGTAGCCCTGAATGAATCTCCCACAGTGGTTCGTTACAAAACTAAACTTCTCCAATAAAAAAGTAATACTAAGAAAATCTTAATTACACCAAATTCAAGAAGGTACCTATAGTATTAGAGCTGACACGTAGTCCGGACGGAGGTAATTATGTTTTAGTGGCCTACAGTTTACGAGTCGTCGGGGACTCGTCGGGCAGTCGGCGCGCTGTCGTACGCACTCAGCGCTTACGACGTCTGTGCCCGGCATTATGTGTACATTGTGATGCGTACGTCTTTATATTGCTGGGTGTATTTTGTTTCCAGAAATACAGTGGAGGACGCGGAGTGCGTTGGATGCTGGTTTTTGAGATATAATTTTATGCGGTAGTGTTTTGTTTGGCTTTGTTTGAGTTTCTCATGTTGGCTGCATGGACTGGATTATCAAATACAAAGTTACATCAAAACATTTCTGGCTAGCCATACAGTTTTATGCGTTGTCTGTCTGTGCGCATTTAGTAAAATATCAGTAAATTAGAATAGAACACTCTTTATTATGTACTCCATAAAAATTACAGTTAAAAATGAAGATTGTATTTGTTATTCGATTCTCTTAGGGAACTATTTAAGCATATTAACATCATGACGGTGCCTTGTCAATATATCTATGAAAACATCATGTACGTAAGAAAAAAATTACATCTTTTTAGTAAAAGAGGCGAAAGACATAATTATAGTACTAGAAGTAGGGATCTATTAGCTCAAGCAGGTTTCAGACTGGCAAAAGTAGACTCGTCTTTCATGGGGTACTGTTTAAAATGTTATAATAAAATCCCTCCCCTCATACTTCAACTGAATGAGACGAAATTCAAATCTTGTATAAAACGCACACTATGCAAGCAGGCATATTATAGGTTCAGGGTTTACATCACTGATAGAAATGCTTGGCTCAATGCTGGTCCAGCTCCACAACCACAACTAATTTATTAACATTTGAAAATACTGTTGGAGCTGATGAAGATTGGAAGACTATCTTTTCATTGTATAAACTCGAATCTCCTTTGTATTATATAATTGCATATCACAGGTGTGAGTACTATGTACAATAGAGCTACCATTTACCGGGTAATTATGTCTTTCATTGACTTAAATGTGCCCTGGCGGCTGAGAGTATGTCATGCTCACTCAGATGTCTCGCTGATGGTGGCGTGTGTGTTGGATCATTTAGCTCCCTTCAAAATGGTTGAGCTGAATGGTGCTGATCCATGCGTCATGTTCGTGAACGGGCGCTGTCAGTTGGGACTGGTCATCTCTTAGCTGCCACGGCTTATTTTTAATTATTTTAGTTTTGAATTGTTATCTTATTATCACGGACGCTTTTACGTATTGCATCGTTCTCACATATTTAACTTCAATATGAATGATGTAACCAATATTTTGTATCAATATTTTAATTTAAAAGAGTGTCCGTGGAGTTTCCTGCCCGTTCTTCTCCATAGGAACCTACTATTTTGAATGGGCAACTAGCTTCATATTTGTAACTGACCGACTTCTTGACAATTCAAAAGTGCCTGTCAATGGTTTAATTGAAATAAATGCTTTCCCCCTTATTCCAAAACAAGGTTTATCTTCCGACCCAGGTTTAAAACATGGAACCATTATTGAATTTCGAACTTTATTCCGACTATGGTAAAGTTCCTAAACACAAAACTGACAACTTAGTACCGAACTAAGTTTTCAGTTTTGTATAAAGAACAGTATTTCAATCACTGTTACGTTCTTATTACAAAAACTGGCTCTATGGTTTAAGCCATGTCAAAATATAAATCTTGTTTTGTAATAAGGCGGTTTGAGTTTGAGTTTGAGTTAAAATGCCAAATGAAAATAATAAAAATCCTATTCCATTCGTAAAACAACCTAATTGTGAACAACTAGTCATGTATTTTTGCTTTAAATCTGTCAGAATAAGTAACACGAAATATGGAGTGCGAACTAAAGCGCTTTTATTTAATTGTGTAACTATCACACAACAGTTGTGGGAATCTCCCATGTGTTACTTATACTCATCGTTTACATGAAACCCTAAAAGAAAACCGTCATTTGGGAAAACATTTCGCAATCCTTTTCAAAAGTATTCGATCAACTGTTTTGTAGTTAGCAAACACACTGTCCATGGACTTATGACGTCACAACATAAGTATATGAGTACTATGTAGTCAGGGAAATAAATTGTTAAGCAAATTGACAACCTGCGTCAATTTACAATGCCAGTTGTTATTTGAATATATGGACAATTTCAAATTGTGAAATACAATAATGATCTTTAGATTATTGAATATTGAGCAGGTAGGTATTGAATTTTAATTGGTAGTCAAGTTGCTTAATAATACATATCCCTGAACTTACATAAAACCAGTCTTTATTCGTGATCGTTAAATATGCTCGACGAACTATTGCGTCGGTATTACCTCATTATTTTTCTCAGTTTTCCTCTAAGCTAGTAGTTATGGCCCCCCGGGGTGCTATCCCTGCCTACATTAGCCGTACCCTGGCTTGTCTGGTCGGAATAACGTAAATGAATTGGTAATACAGTCCGTATTACCGCTCAATACGTTTGGTTGGCAGGGGACCGGAATATAGTTTTGTTGATGATCTGGTGTAGGTGGAAGGTATAGGTTTTTGAGAGAATGTTATGGATAGAAGTGGCTCGTAGTGCTAATAGTTATTGGGATTCGTTTTCTGTGAAATTATACTTTTGCTGGACAGGGCACTTAATGCGTTTTACCAAAAAATAACCTGTGGGTGGATACATAATAACATAACCTGTACTTATCGTACTAAAGTTATAGTCTTCATCGATGAATTATTAATAATTTCATAAAAATCTACTCAAGGATTTCGTACGTCCAAATTGCTTTAATTAAAGACTGAGTACTAAGAAATTTCTATGAATTAGTACTTTCAGACAGAGAGTTATTATAATCTACAATTAAGGAAAGTTGGAATTTAAATTTCAGTTACAATTCTTTGAATCATTTCAAATCTTTGAATTAATTACACAAACTAAAATTAATTGAATTTTAATTCTTTGAATTAATTTGCTAATGTGAGGCTCTCTGCTGTATTTTTTGGCGTGCACTCAAACTGATCTCATTTTCGTGAAGAAATTAAAAACATCTGTCAACACCTACACCTATATTAAACATTTATAGGGAAGTAGCTCATAAAATTGTTTATTTTGTAAATCGGATGTCAGACATATTTAAACGTCATATTAAGAAAAGAAAAAAAAGCTTTATGGGTAGACATTTATTATCTAACTACCCCTGAGAAGAAATGGCGAAACAAACTCAGGGATCAAAGTCTCGGTTGGTTTAGTTGATTTTAATGCGCAAACATGAATCGATTCTTACTTTCTGATAATGGCAACACTGTCACTCAATGTTTAATATAAAACCGACAACTGCCCTCAGTTAGTTCCTTTTTATATTTGCTTCGATAGAAAATAGACGTAAAACCTTCCCTGTGAAACGTCAAATATAATGAACGTTATTTAAATTCAAGTATTTCGATATCGAGATCCATCACGTCTGCTAAGTTTCGCTACCTTATTTAATTTGACCCTGTATATAACATCCCGAAATCGACCGTCGGCAGTAGCTGTAGCCCACCCGACACTACGTCGGCAGTAGCTGTAGCCCACCAGACACTACACCCGGCTGGTCGGAGGATTATCTATGGAGGATGAATAACTTTCCACCCTGTTCCTCATATCTCTATAAGACTATAAACAAGGTACTCACGTGATGGTGGCCGGAGGGTTTGCATGTACCAGGCAGGGCAGGACCACATCACCACCTCTCCGTACCGTCACCTCCCACTGTCCGTGTGATACGCCGCGTGGAGCTGATGCCACGCTCATGGCTAGAACAGAAGTCATAGAGTAATTAATCAAAACTCTTGAAAATCCACTTAATGACAGACAACGCACAGCCTGAGCCGCCGCAGCTGTGTGTACAAGCATGACATTTAGCACAAGAGTTCCTTACGAAAGTGAGCACTATGGAAAGATTTTTTTAAATTCATCTCAAACCCCCTTTTATTTATTTATTTATCTTTAACTCAGGGCCTACATTACCCATAATTTGTTAGTACTTATTACTTAAACTATATTAGTATGTATAAATATTTAAGACACAAACATAAACTATGATAATAATACAACACAACATCATTCATTTCAGCCGAAAGACGTCCACTGCTGGACATAGGCCTCCCCCAAGCACCGCCACTTCGACCGGTTTTGTGCTTCCCATATCCAGCAGATGCCTGCGGCATATACAACACAACACAACTTAAGAAATCATAATTTCAGCCGAAACTAACGTCCACTGCTGGACATAGGTAGGTGGGTTGGCGATCGCAGGGTGGTTTTAAAAATGCATAGAGAACGCTGCTGCCCATTCTCTAGTAAATCCTTTAGTCGCATTTTACGACACCCACGGGAAGAAGTGGGATGAAGCTATTCTTCGTCTACGTCCGGAACCAAACGGAACAAAAGAAACACTACACAATACATCTATTAAGCCATCTGGGGGCACCCTGTACCAATACATGCACTGCGCACCAGTGTCCCGGCAGGTGGCCTTCAGACAAGTTGGCATTTTTGTCGATGGAAAATCAGATTGGGTTTACGGCTTGCAATATTATTAAAATGAGTGAAGAGTACGAAACCATTGATTTGGCACATGGGGTTTTTGACAAAGAATGACACACACACGGAGTGACTGAGAGGATGTTCTACAAAGAATGACACACACACAGAGTGACTGAGAGGATGTTCTACAAAGCCAAACATTTTCTAACATTCTGTGTGCCTGTAACTGTATAAAGGCTTCTACATACCGGGGCGACTTGTCGCGCGACGCGACGCGACACAAAGGCACCGCTCGTCCCGCGACACGCGGGGCCTTTGTGCCGTGTCGCGTCGCGCGACAAGTCGCGCTGGTATGTAGAAGCCTTAATGGTTGGTAGATTAGTATTCACAACAATGGTAATGAAGATCCGAATCCAAAAAGCCCGATGTAATAAAGGAAGAAGTCCTAAACGACATTATAGCACGAGATAGCTATGAAAAACTTTCAGCCAAAGCTCATTTAGACTGTCTTGTCATTTTTAGGGTTCCGTACCTCAAAAGGAAAAAAACGGAACCCTGATAGGATCACTTCGTTGTCCGTCTGTCTGTCTGTTTGTTTGTCTGTCTGTCTGTCAGTCTGTCAAGACCCTTTTTGTCAGGAATGGTCCAACCATTCCTGACAAAAAGGTTTCAAGTTGAAATTAATATAAAATAGTAGTCTCTTAGTCCTTGACTAGAATCAATTCTATTTTTTTGTAAATATAAAAATTTCAAAAGTGCCTTCTATGTGCCTATTTGAAATAAACAATTTGACTTTGACTTTAATTTTGGGAGCTCTAAAAAAATCAAGCTTCTAAGTCAACGCAACAAAAAAATACGGCGATTCAAGGCTTCTACATACCTGGGTGACTTGTCACGCGACGCGACGCGACACTTAGGCACCGCTCGTCCCGCGACACGCGGGGCCTTTGTGCCACGTCGCGTCGCGCGACAACTCGCGCCGGTATGTAGAAGCCTTTATGCGACATATACTCGCAAAGAAATCAAAACCTATAGGGTACTTCCCGTTAACCTAGACTCATGTTTGACAAGAAGCAAGGTATCACAGCACAAGTAAAGAAAAAAGTCCGAAAATAGTTCATTATCAAAATCAAATCAAAATCAAATAATTTTTAATTCAGTTATAAGTACACCCATATAAAAACACCCTATTAAAAAATTACAAATAACACATTATTCATTATTATTAAATTACTTATACAAAACAATCAATCAATCATTAATTTGTAGTTTTATCACTTATAAAAATCTTTTTTGTGATTACAAACTCACATTTGCAGATGGAAAATTGACCGTTGCGTATATCGATGTATGGGAGAACATGTTTTTCAACTACAATATTAACTGTGTATTTGGGATAAATTCTTCCCAACTGCTTCCCTTCGTTGTGCGTGGTCCGACACACACTTGGCCGGTTTTTTATTTAAACCTAGGTTTAAGTAAATATTTAATTCTTTGATATTGTATGATTTCTTCCATCTGAATCCTTGAATAAGTGGCATGAACAGTACTTACTAGCAATATCAATATTGACTGGCGTACTTCTCCGCCTTTCCCCAGTCAGTGAGTCAAGCACTGAGCACGAGTATTGTGCCCTGGAGTCTTCCACTCGAGCTGACCTAATGATCAGCCGCCACCCTTCATCAGCCAGGAGTGTGGTACCAGCTGCAGGAAATAAAAGAGTTCAGTTGTACAGTCGAACATAGAGATAGGTATTCAGCCGGACTTGCAACTACATGTACCTATGTGAATGTGCTGCCGGAGTCAAGTCTTTTACCCAACTGCGTGAAAGCAAACACGGGTTATGTTTTTCACACGTATTTATGTATCTTTGTATGTGCGATTCTTTATACTCTCGAAGCATCCTAACGGCTGGACGGATTTTAAAACAAGAAACGGCTTTTCTGTTTTCATAAAATTTAAATGGACGATTTAAGACGTCAGTAAAAAAAATGCACCATGATCTTGTTGGGAATAAAAAAAAGACTTGAGGAGTCGATTCCAAAATATAACACACTAAATGGTTGAGAATATAAAAAAAATAAAACCTGACTGAACCTAAGCGCCTTATTACAAAACAAGATTTATATTTTGACATGTCATAAACCATGCAGCCAGTTTTTGTAATAAGAACGTAACAGTGATTGAAATACCGTTCTTTATACAAAACTGAAATCTTTATTCAGTACTATGCTGTCAGTTTTGTGTTTAGGAACTTTACCATAGTCGGAATAAAGTTCGAAATTCAATAATGGCTCCATGTTTTAAACCTGGGTCTGAAGATAAACCTTGTTTTGTAATAAGGGGGAATCAGTTCAAAACAAGCTCAGTTTTCTAGCAGTCTGTTGCAGTTGGTGGCATCAAACCTGAGATTGAACTACAATAACTGCCACCTTGAAACACGTTTTGAACTTTTTTGATGCATTCGTTTTTTAGGGTTCCGTACCTAAAGGGTAAAACGGGAACCCTATCACTAAGGCTCCGCCGTCTGTCTGTCTGTCCGTCAGTCTGTCTGTCCGTCTGTCACCAGGCTGTATCTCATGAACGTTAGACAGTTGAAATTTTCCCAGATGGTGTATTTCTGTTGCCGCTATAACAACAAATACTAAAAAACAGAATAAAATAAATATTTAAGGGCGCTTCCATATAACAAACGTGATTTTTTTGCTCGTTTTTGCTCGATATTGATAACGGCAACAGGTAGACGCTTGAAATATTCACAGAATCTTTAGTTATATATTAAATTTAAAAATAAATAATTAAATTAAATAAAACAAATATTTAAGGGGTGCTCCCATACAACAAACGTGATTTTCTTGCCATTTTTATAGATTGGTACGGAACCTTTCGTGCGCGAGTCCGACTCGCACTTGGCCGGTTTTTTATAAAACTCTTCTAAATGTGTAGTCTATACAATTAATAGTGGCAGTGTACTCGAAATATTAATATATATTTGTCTGTAGGAACTAGGAATACCTCTGTTGACTCTCCGTTGTCGGTATAAGTTAAAGGTTCTGCCATAAAAAAGGGAATCAGACTTAGACGATGTTTTAATGTTTCCCCTGAGTCTGAAGTTCCGTAGAATTTACGTGAAATTAAATTCGCTCTCCGAAGTAAACTTTTGGGAAATATGGTTTATTGTAATGATTGTGGACAGCGAGTTAGATGAACGTGACCAAAGCTGACTCAAATCCTTATCTAAGATAAAATAAAAAGAGAAGACTGGAAACTGGTAAATTCTTGTTAGCATTCACTTAGTCACTGATTTCAACTTCGTTCAACAAAAGTCCGTATTCTAAAGAATGCTGAAGCATGAATCTTTGAACTGGATTTGAGTTTAGATTACTGTGAAATCTGTCTGATATAAGAAATTAAATTATCTTGAACTTTCATCAATTTGCAGAAAGCTTTCTAAGTATTTCAACGCCATTTGTAAAACGACCGCATTTTTCATATTTCATTCTTACAACATACTTAAAATAAAACTTTCTAGAAACCTACGATTTATAATTTTATCAGTTTTTAGGGTTCCGTAGTCAACAAAGGAACCCTTATAGTTTCACCATGTCCGTCTGTCTGTCGGTCCGTCCGTCCGTCCGTCCGTCAGAGACGCTTAGTACCTACTAGAAAGCTGTTATTTGGCATAAAGTCGACCAACTTAAATTTGCAGTTGGACAATTATTGACCGTATCGTATATCGATGTATGGGAGAGCATGTTTTTCAACTACAAAGTTTGTTTTTGGTGTTAAATTCATCCCAATCTACGGAACCCTTCTTTGTGCGTGGTCCGACATGCACTTGGCCGGTTTTTTTTAAAGCGTTTTGGCAATAGATTCACTCCGTTTTAGGTGCGACTTACACTTAATGGGCGGTATGTAAGAGTAGTATGCTTACTGCCTACACCTACCCCTTCGGGGAACGCATGCGTGATGTTATATTACTTACACATGTGATCAGCGGCGGGCAACACAGAGTCATCTCTGTACCACGCTGCGACGGATGCATGCTCCCTCAAAGCAGCAGGAGCCACGCACGAGAGGAGTATAGGCCCACCTGCCTCCGAGGGCGTGGACGTCACGTGCACCTGCCAGTCTTGCCAGACCACTGGGGACAAGGAGACAACGTTAGTACGATGAAAATGTGTGTGGAGATGGTTCTTAGTTGGATGAGATATATAGTTAAGAGCTTTGTACCTAGGTAATAGGGGTTATGTCCAGAATATACAAGTTGATACATTGTCTTCACCAGTTAAATGACACTAAAGGAGCGCTGAAAAATTACTCTGAAATAGGTACTTGAAGTACCTACCTACTAGAAGAAAAGCTGCTTGAGGCTTTATCTTTTAAGGGTAAGAAGAACGTTCCGCCTGAAGCTTTTAAGAAAATATTAAAGTTCTAGTTACGTAACTTTTTAGTTCATTAAACGCTTGTTAAAAAAAACTTATACTTTATTTTGTACTTATTGGCCATTGATGTTTAATACATCAATGGCCAAAAAGTATGTGAAGTGAAGTAAAAGTAAACCACATAGGAAGATATGGTAAACGCTCCTCGACGTGGACCGCATAAATTAGGGGAAAAGGACACAATCGACCTTAGTCACAATCGAACTGGCATTTGTGTAGCACGTTAAGTAAAATTACAGTAATCGTCTAAATAAGCAGTAACAATGCCTTCCTGTGTTTATAAAATGTGCACAAATAGTGCAAAAACAAAAAACAAATCCCACGGGATTATTTTTCACTCGTAAGTACAGCCAAAAATGTTAATTTGTTGAAAATTGAAATAATATTTAATGTTTGCTCCGTCTTAAGTCGTTCCTAATCGTAAACATTCCGCCAACATTCGGCTGCTAACGCGATTTCGCATGCACCTGCTTGCACAAAGCGCCGGCTCCTGTTATGAGCACTTAACAGTGACAATTATTGCTATCTCGTTCCCGCTGTAGCCCGCGTAATATGTGTCTCTATTTCGGTTGTCGAGCACATGACGGACGACATCGGGAAATGTAGTTGTGTGGGAGTGTTTACATGTAAGTGTTTCTAGTCCATTTAATATTAATGTGAAGTTAGAGAATGGCCTATCTTCCCTTATTTTACATCAATGTTTTTGGCATTAGAATTTGTTTAAATATATTCTATTCTAACACCTTCACTTGTAATGTACTTGTCAGGTTAAATCCTAATGACTGAAACATAACCGGGCTATCTTGTTTAGTTGAGGAATGCCCGTGATCACCTTCAGGCTCAATCATCAGACCCTGGATATCATCTTGGAATAGATTCTTTGTCAAGACGAATGAAACGAGCCCAATTTCGATGGGGTTGCGTCGTCGTGTCATGGCCACCTGCTGGCTCCATCATCAGATCAGCTCCATGTCTAGCCATAACAATATTGCATTATCATCCGATGTACATGGGAATGCAAAATTTCAGCTCAATCAGAAACGGAAGTGGGTCAAATTTAACTTGCAAGAATTCATTACAGACAGACCGGACAGGTGAAACTAAATAAAAGCTTGTAAAAACGTTCTACTCTGAATTTTAAACACTCTAAGGCCGATTTGCACGTTCATGGGTTATCCTAAATAAGATAAGATAAGAGTTTACAGCTAATTCAGGGTTAATCAAATAATTCATCTTGCGCCACCAAGAGTTAGAGGTAAACCTAGGGTTAAACTTTTTATGGTTAATTGAACTTACCTAAAGTGAACTTCAACCAAAATTATACGAGTTGCTGCATCCGTAGAGATTTAATAAACCATGTAGTCCGTTTCCTGTTATACTGCATCATCACACGAATTTTAGGTCTTCAATCAAATCAAAAAAGGAAAGATTTGTACTACTACGTAGTGTCACCCAAAGCTAACAGATGTCGCCATATTCATTCGTTTTAGAGTTAAATCCAATTATCATTTTGCAATTACTTGGGGGTAATAATTTAGGGAGGGTCGGGTTCTTAAATCTCTACGGATGCAGCAACTCGTATAATTTTGGTTAAGTTCACTTTAGGTAAGTTCAATTAACCATAAATTATACTTCATTGCTGCATCCTAGGAGATTTTATAAACCATGTAGATGTTTAGCACCTAATTGCAGAATGATAAATAAGTAGGTTTTTGAAACACCAACTCATTGTATTGAAAATCAAGTTTATTCAAAAACTTATTAATAGGTACACAGGTCCTAATAGCATAAGCATAGCATAATCAGCCTATAATGTCCCACTGCTGGGACACAGGCCTCCTATCTTCGAGAGGGAGTGGGCTGTAATCTACCACGCGGGCCCAGTGCGGGTTGGTAGATGTCACATGTCTTCGAATTTTATGGTTCTAGGACATGCCGGTTTCCTCACGATGTTTTCCTTCACCGTTATGAGAGCAGTGGTGATTAAATAATTTACACAAAGTAAAGCGCCTGCCTGGGTTCGAACCCACGACCTACAACTCGTAAGTCGGGGCCGTTACCACTGGGCCACCACTGCTCTCAGGTCCTAATAAACAACAAAAAATATATAAATGGACTGTCTACTGCACTTTCATTTTAATTAAGTAGGTACATAAGTATTCATTTCTATTTTTACTTGAATATGAACTAAAGTTAACAAATCACTTGTTCATATGAAGTACAGCGTCAGAGAAAGCTCTGTCTTGTTGTAAATCTAACAAAGGTAAGTTATAAAACTTAGCGAAACATAGGGATGTGCCAGTCCAGCCCGCCGCACGCTTGATGACATCTACAGAGACACCAGCACGCTTCGTCGCTGAGGTCGATGCGTGTCGCGTACTGTGTGACGAGTAAACACCGACATCGATTCCACTATCCTTAAGGACCTGTTTGATCCAGCGGCTTATGGTCTGTGGGCTGGCGTTTCGGATAGGTTTTTTAATAGTTAAGATCAGTCTTTCTGTTCCCGATTCCTTTCGAAATTCACTCGTCCTATCTAGGTAACCAGAGAGAGCTTTCGCTGGACAAATATTTGGTTGTTCATGATAAAACGAAATTATTAATTTAGGGTTTGCCCTATTGGGTGCTGACGTCTTAATAATTTCGTCTATGATTATCTGAGCACCTGCTTCATGGAAAGATATGTTGATGACCTTGATAAGTGTCAACGACTGAACACGTTGTCCAGTTGACAACGCAAGCAGAGTTGTGACTTTTTTGGTGATCATATCTTGGGTTAACGATTCATTAGGAGTTTTATCAGATAGGTAAGATAAAACCACGCTAGGATCCCAAGAATTTTGATACATAGGCAAATTAGGCCTGAATCTAAACACACCCCTTAAAAATCGACGAACACAGTTATTTACACAAGTTTATTTACCTAAAATAAGTGATAATGCTGATCTAAATGAATTTAATGTGCCATATTTGGCGCCATTTTTAAAATGTATGGTAAGAAATCTTAGTAATTTCTGTGTTGATACTTTGGAAAAATCTAAATTATTTTCTTTACAAAAAATAAACCATAGTTTATACGCTGTATTATATTGTTGCAGAGTACTATTTGATAACGACTGAATCATTATATCTATGGTATCATATTCTAGTGATTGTTTGACGAACGCTTTCCGGATAACATTGCGCACACCAGGATAAGGCTCGGCCATAAAGGGTGCGCCGTTCTAAAAGGAGATAATAATATGATTTCATCTGGTCCAAAATATAATACTTTAGAAATGGTCAAGGACATATACAGTGGGAACCATGGTTGGCTCGGCCAATAGGGTGCTATTAATATGCCGGTAGCTTCGTCATTAATTATTTTTCTAATGCAATTCAATATAATTGAAAAGGGAGGGAAGGCGTAAAAAAGAAAATTGTCCCATCTTAGGGTAAATGCATCTATGTCGTAGGCTTCCGGATCTCGTTTCCAAGATACAAATTTTTGACATTTTTTATTAATTCGAGAGGCAAACAGGTCTATTTCTGGTTGACCGAAATCGCTTACCATATCTTGGAAACAAGACTCGTGTAATTCCCATTCTGTATCAATGTTCGAGAACCTTGAGGCTTTATCAGCCTCAGTATTTTCACATGATCTTATATAAGACGCAAATATGAAAAGCTTCCTTCGTTCGCACCACTGCCATATCTCTCGAGTTATATTATTCAAGTGTGGGAACTGTATCCCACCCATTCTATTAATATAGGATATGGCGGTGGTGTTGTCAACTCTTAACAACAGTTCTGAATTAGTGATGATTTTACAAAAGCATTTCAGTCCCATAAAAGCAGCTAATAATTCTAATTCATTTATGTGCTTATCCTTTTCTTCCTGTGACCAATAACCACTAACTGATTCCCTATTGCAAAATGCTCCCCACCCTGACAGGGAAGCATCTGAAAAAATCTCAAGTTGAAAGTCACTGGTTCTAATGAGATTAACTACATAATTTATTTTTGTTTCCCACCATAAAAAATCATCTTTAAGTGATGGGTTGATTTTCATATTTGCACCATAATCTTGATCTTTCAACAGGGCGAGGTATTTTTGTCTCTCAAAGCGCTTGGTGTATATCCAGCCGTACGCTACTGCAGGAAAAGCAGCTGTTAAAGTCCTAGAAACTGTGCAAATTCTCTTATCTTTTAATTGACGATTTAGCAGATATATTTCGAACCATTTCATACATTTTACAACGTTTTTCCGTTTTTTAACTCTAACGTCATATCCTGAGAATTCAACTGAATACCAAGAAATTGGCACCTTTTGCTAGGTACTCGTATGAGAAGCCTTCTTTCATGATTTATTATGAAACCCAAACGTTCCAGAGTGTTAACAGTAATTGTTATCGTATTTAGGCATGAAACATAGTCGTCTGCCACACACCACAGGTTATCTAAATACGCCACTAAACTATAGCCCTCGCTGCGTAAGTACGACAGTACCGGCTTCGTTAGTTTTGTAAAGATGAAAGGAGCGGAACACAATCCGAATGGCAGACAGGTAAATTCGTATAACTTTTCATCAAACCGGAATCGTAAGTATTTTCTACAAGACTTATGCATAGGTACAAAAAAATATGCATCTTTAAGATCTATCGTTGCCATGTACACATTCTTAGATAATAGTTTTGATGCTGTGCGAATATCTTCCATTTTAAAGTGTTTATGCAACATATATTTATTAAGTGCCTTTTAATTAAGAATAAATCGATATGTTCCATTACTTTTGGGAATTTGAAAAATAGGGGAAATAAATTGACCATCACAATCGGTACATGGCACAATAGATCCTAACTTTTTAAGTTGTTTGATGGAATTGGACGTTTCAGTCCTTGAGCAAGGTGGATTGCATGGTTCCACAAGTTGTATGGGGGTTTGAATAAATGCTAATATATAACCCTTTACTATCTCCAATATTTGGGGATCTGTAGTTATATTCAACCAATTGTGTAAAAAATGCTGAATACGACCAGCGTGTGGTACCTCTACCGACGGTTGCGCCGGTCCTGCGCTGTTCGGCTGTGGTGGCCCGCGACGTGCCGCTGGCGGCGCTCTGCGGCCGGCTGGCGTGGGAGGTGGCGGGTAATATCGAGCTGGCGCATGGGGCGCTCGCACCGCCCCGTGCCCGTTCGCTTGACGGGGATGCGCCCGCGCGTTTCCCTGCGCACCCGTGGCATTGAGTCTACGAGGTGTAGGCTGTTGTAACGGGATCGATTTCTTGATCTGCAAACTAGACTTTTCCAACGATTTGGTCGTTTTGATATTTTCACTCAAATTATCGCCAAAGAGGAATTTTTCACGTTTTACACCTTGAATTATTGTAATAAAACTTTTATCCAGCATTGGAATAATAAATCTCCTGCGGTTCATTGTTTCCTCGTAATGAAGGTCCAGCAGTATCTGGTTTATCTCTGCAATTTGTTTAATAATATCAATTTTACTTAGCTCTTACATATTAACTCTGCTGTTAAATTAGCTAGACCAGCGATACCAGAACCTAATTGGTTTTGCATTTTTTCTAAGCGCTTATCTCTATTTTTTGTTGGTTCATTGAGAACTGATGCAACTTCGGCATTCAGCTTTGGTCCTTTAGCCAGCTGAATGTTTCCTGGTATCAGCGTTTTACTCAACAGGTTCTCCTTTTGATCCTTTATTAGGCCTTCGAGTAGGATTTTACCCCAACGTTCAGAGATCTTCGCAGGTATATTTGTCCCAAAGATTTCTTCTGACTGTTTTGCTTCACCTAAGATTGCCAAGACTTCTAAAGGAATTGAGTTTTCCTCACTTTGAGATTTTTCATGAAGTACTTCTGACGATTTCTCCGGGGAAGAGATCTCAGGTATAGTTGAGCCGGTTGTAGCCGCAGGTACCTCGACCACTGATGGCAGGCGCTGTTCAGTACTGCTTTCATGTTTGCTGGCGTCGTCACTGTCCGTACCTTTATAGTGAGGTTCGAACTCGACTTCCTCGTGTTCATCGTAGGAGTCGTATTCAGGATCTATTAAGAGATACAAAGCTAGTTAGCAAGGACTTTACTTCCTGGGTGGCATCACGTGGCATCACATTAAGGAAGAAAGGTAGGTATTTATTTTCGGATGACATCGCGTGCCACCACTGAGAAAATAATGGTATTTTATGACCTTTAACGAATCAATGTGTCGTCTTAATATCAATTCTGTTATTATTCCTAAATTTCTGGGTGGCATGACGTACCACCACGTTAAGAAATTATGAAAACTTTTATTTCCGGATGACATCGCGTGCCACCACTGAGGAAATAAATCCATATTACATAATTGAGATTAAGTAATGCTTTAATGAACGTTATTTCATGTGATCACCTCAGATTATACCATAGTTTAACACTTTCCAACTGGAAAAAAACGTTTATCTAAAAAAAAAAAACACTACCTACCTTCAGTTTGGTAAGTCCCCGGTGATTTTTGTCGAAACGATAATTCCTTTTCCAATCGTTGAATTTTTCTTCTAATTTCATCATCGGTCTTTTCCTTTGTTCTTTTTCCCATTTTTACCTCAAAATCACTAAAAAAACACCAGTTTCACCTAAAAACAAAATACTTTAACGGAGCGCGCGTGAACGATGCAACACACGGAAAACGAATGAATATGGCGACATCTGTTAGCATTGGGTGACACTACGTAGTAGTACAGATCTTTCCTTTTTTGATTTGATTGAAGATCTAAAATTCGTGTGATGATGCAGTATAACAGGAAACGGACTACATGGTTTATTAAATCTCCACGGATGCAGCAATGAAGTATAATTAAATATTTAACCCACCTATGTCGGTGAGTTAAGTCGCTAGACTGTGGAGTTAGTATAAGTATATTTATTTTTCTCTTCTCAAATGTACAGTAGTATTGCTTAAAACTAGCTAATGGATAAGTTTACATTGTGTGAGAGCCCGGTGCTCAGAATACGCATTGCAAGCGACGCCCGTGGTACAAGTCACCAGGGCCCCACGACGCTTCATAATTATATACAAGCTTAAATTCGGCGCTTTTATGAGACTGAAGAGAATAAACAGTATTAGAAAGAAAAATGTACAAATAGGATAAAAAACAACGTAACGTAATTAAAATAACAACGATAATGGAAACTTTCGAGAGTTGATTTGACTGTGTTGTTTGCGTAAGGGTAAGGATAAGGATTTGATCTGTGTAGGTGTAGCGTTTGTAGTTGTATGTTACTCGTAGATAATGTGTAAGTAAGAAGTACCAAGTTAAAGGAATCAATAACTTTTCAGTTCCTTCATAATCCATAGTTTTCAGCCATTTACTCATAGTGTAAGTGATATCAACATAAATTGACGTTAAGAGGTACACACGGCAACACATCAAGCTATAAATTTCCAGTATCAGCTGACCTCTCATTGTACGGAAATCCTACACAATGCGAGATCAGCTTATACTGGAAATGTATAGCTTGATGTGTAGCCGTGTGAACCAATGAACAAAATAAGTTATTTTGTATTTTGTGAAAATTCGGTAGGTACTCATTAGGCACTGTAGTCATGAACTCATTAAAAATAAATACAAATTATAAAATACTTAACTGACGTTCTCGTCAATCAATAAACTAAAACTCTTCATTAAAAACACATGACAATACGATTATCAAGTTCAAAGAGAAGAAAGTATTACTTATCGCAATGTAGTGTAAAAGCGATGGGTATATAATTTCCGTTCATTGTTCGTTCATACATTTTTGGTCGGATTACATAATATCATGAGATTGCAATTCTATTGTATGTTTCGTCGATTGAACTGCAATTTTCCCAACTCAAAAAAAAAACAAAATAATGTCAGGTTAACTGACCCGGTGTTACTTTTTGGTTGCGCAACGCGTAATAAGAGTAATTAGTTAACTCCGAGTTAACTAACCTAACTGTACATTTATTTAATTAACCAGACTAGACGTGCAAATGGGCGTAAAACAAAATAAAACGAAAAAGTAAAACCACAAATTGTAAAAGTATCAATTTCAAACTAATCAAAAGATCGTTTTAACTGAAATAACTGCAAAAAACAGTAGCTTTGATACCGACTAATTAACCGTAAAGCTGCGTAACTGGAGCGTGCCGCAGCAATGGGGTTTGAAGCGAAAAAGTATTTGCAAACGAATACAGCCGTGATTTGCCGACGCCGACGGTGAATAATTTCTCATTTTCTCGTAATGTATTCGACACAAATTGCCGTCGTTTCTCTAGGACCTGCGGAGTACAGGATCGGATTTGGCTCGTTTTATAGCGAGTTCAGGGTTTAAATATTGAATTTTCTGTCTGGTACCTAGACATTAGATACCTAATTTATTTAAGAGATGATTGTTTTAGAAAAGCGAACTGCTATAAACAGATATTGACTGAAATTATCTTTATAATAATTATAACAAGTTTGTAAATTGAGTCAATAACAAAAATAAGATATATAGATAAAATAATTATGAGACAAACAAAATCATTAAAAAAAACCGGACCTTTTCATTCCACACCTACTACGGTTTTTGTGAAAGCGGGTGACAAAATAAAAACTCTGTGAATCAGCATTAGCCAGACGTTCTGAAACTTTTGCCAGCTTGTTATTTTTTTTCAGCAACTTTTTCTTGCATGCAGTGAAACTCTGTAGCAGATGCTTTAAAACTTTTGTGTTTCGTCCCCTTTGCTAACTTGATAACTTTTTTAAGCGTCGCTCTTGGGAAATCTTCATCTTATATTAAACGAAATAGTAGATAGGTAAATAAGTCAAGTTTCGTGTTCATTCTTATGGAAATACCAACATTACCAACACTGGTTGTCTGGGGTGTCAAATGACGCTAACAGAGTTCAAGTTTGGCACATTGTGCCCTATTTTAACAAATGGCGCTAACAGAGCTCAAGTTTGGCACATTGTGCCTTATTTTAACAAATGGCGGTAAAAGAGCTCAAGTGTGGCACATTGTGCCCTATTTTAAAAAGTGATGCTAACAGAGCTCAAGTTTGGCACATTGTGCCCTATTTTAACAAATGGCGCTAAAAGAGCTCAAGTGTGGCACATTGTGCCCTATTTTAACAAGTGATGCTAACAGAGCTCAAGTTTGGCACATTGTGCCCTATTTTAACAAGTGATGCTAACAGAGCTCAAGATTGGCACATAGTGCATTGTGTTTTAACGAACTGGTTAGAGCCATTCCTATAACTGTTTGCACAGTTTGTGAAGTATTTTGGAGAAATAGCTTAGGAACCGTTAGTATACTTTTTTTTCCTTTTTTTGCACGCCTCATAAGCGAAGCGTTGAGGTTGTGCTACTCTCGACATTTCAAAAAAAGCAGTCTTCTCGAAACTGAAATCGTTTTTTTTTTATTTATGTCGCACTTACAGGTTCATATGACTGTACTAATATCAAGTCAAATAATTTGTCAGACACATACAATATAATTCAATAACAATTATTTTGTTTAAAATAGTAAATAATAACATTAAAAATGATCTTTCCTGGACGTCCGTGTGTCTGTGTTTATAGATTGGTGTATGTGGCAGGGAAATTGGTTGAAAAAATGATCGTACCAGAATATTTTTTTTTTATTATCTAAAGTAATACACTACGGAATTTCTCAATTAATATGAGCGTTCAATTCACTGTCGTTTAATTATTATTCATAAAAAACTAATATACGACTGTGTATTTTTTTGTATATCTATCTATTTATTATAGTATTTTTTTTCCTCACCTTATAATTATGGCGCCACTAAACCATAGCAGTTTTCTGTTTTTTTTTATAATTGTTTTTTGTATTTTTTTTATTATTATTTATAATTGTTTTTTTATTTTATTTAATTTGATTAATTATCTTATTGTTAGCAGTAATAAGAAAAAAAACGACGTGAACGTTATGAGGCGTGCACTTTTGAATTTTCCACCTTTTAAACCTTGCCCCACACTAGGAATTACTCCTGTATTGTGGGGGCGTTTACAACCATCTACTCAATACTTTATTGCATTCCATAATGTGTACATAAAACAGTTGGTATGTATCGAATCAATTATGGCCCTGTCGGGCACAGCACAGTTTATTTTTAATAGGACAGCCTACTAAAGGTAAATTACTAAGCTGTTTCTGTTTTTAGTTTACCTGTTTTGGTTTACCAATTCGATTCTGCTATCTACTTCAGATGTTCAATTTAATCCTCTAGGACCACAAAATATCATAGCACTCTGTTATTCTAACGAAGCACAAATTCTTACACAGTAAGGTGGATTTAATTATCAAACCGACTTAAAAAAACCGCCCAAGTGCGAGTCGGACTCACGCACGAAGGATTCCGTACCATTATCCATAAAAATGCAAAAAAAAAAAAATTTAGGGAGCCCCCCTTAAATATTTGTTTTTTTTAATAAATTATTTATTGTTAAAGTGAACATATAACTAAATATTCTGTGAATATTTCAAGCGTCTATCTGTTGCCGATATCAATATCGAGCAAAAAAGAGCAAAAAAATCACGATTGTTGTATGGGAGCCCCTTAAATAATTATTTTATTCTGTTTTTTAGTATTTTTTGATAAAGCGGCAACAGAAATACATCATCTGTGAAAATTTCAACTGTCTAACTATCACGGTTCATGAAATACAGCCTGGTGACAGACGGACAGACAGACGGACACACAGACAGACAGACAGACGGACAGACAGACAGACAGACGGCGGAGCCTTAGTAATAGGGTTCCCGTTTTACCCTTTGGATACGGAACCCTAAAAAGGAGGTGGTTCTCAATTCAGGTGTATTTTTTTTTAATGTTTGTTACTTCAGAACTCCGTCATAATTACATTAACTGACTATAGAGAACGGAAAATTATTCTCATAGGGTGGTCCCATATAGATTTGGTAAATGTTCTGATGATTAGTGCTTTTGCTGAGTTAGCTTCAATAACACGTATTTTTCTACTTAGTGTATGTTGATGATGTAATAGTAACTTTCTGTCACTGTTGCATTTACTTAGCAAGTTGTGGTATGTATACGAATTCGTGTAGGGTAGGTACTAAAAGTAAAAAGTGAAAAATAACTTTAATTTCGGACGTATTTATGTAAAGAAGTTGTTCTTTCTTTATTGCGCAAACTCACAAACACACATGCACACTTCTGCACGCTGTCAGTAGTACTATTCAAGTAGTTGCAAAGATGCAAGTTGCAAAGGTACTCAAATCTTTTGCAGACGTCTGTTGGCGTCACTACGTCTACGTGTTGCATCTTTAAACACGTCTTGTTGGTAGCGGCAAAAGGCACACTATTTGCAAACACGTGTATCCTTTCTTACAGGGCGAGTACATCTGTCTGGACGTAACATGTTTTGCTAAGAGTCGGAGTTGCAATTAGTTAATGGCAGCTCCTTAAAAGTGTGACAATTTTGCTGTTAATGAGGTTCTGGTGTAAAGGTTTTAGGGAAAAATGAGCTGGTTTTAATGCACTTAGCAGATTTGTTGCTGATTTAATTTAACTAATTAGTCTGATAACTTTTGAATTGTCAAAGAATCATCGTGGCGCGGTCAACCGTTGTATGGTCAACCGCATGTCTATGTTAACTAATTAACTTTGACAGTGAAACTATTTTGTAGCAGTAACTTTTAGGAGTTCAGTTGTTACGACAGATGTGCGTTTGACCATGCCGTACCTAATTTCTTTATTAGGGTTCCGTACCAAAATGGTAAAAAAGGAACCCTTATGGTGAGACTAAGTCTGTCTGTATGTCTGTCACACCTGGATATCTCAAGAACTACTAATGCTATCAACTTGAAATTTAGAATAGTTTTAGATGACGTTTGCCCAACTATTATGCAAGTAAGAAAGAAATTTAAAAAATTATACCTTTTTTCAAAGGGGACTGAAAGGTCTTAAAAAATTGAAGTGGGGCTACTAGGGCATGTGGGGTATCATATGAAAGAACGCTGTTTGCACATTCTCAACATATTTTTTTAGGCATCATAGTTTCCGACTTGTGATGAAAAATGTAAAAAAAAATCCGTTCCCCCCACCCATTATCTCCGAAGTTTGCAGAGATAAAAATCTGAAATTATTCTATATGATAGAAGCCTAAGTAAAGATTACAGAAAAAATAAAACGATGTCTCTAAATAGCACAGTTTTTCAGAAATCATCAACATCATATATTCGTACGGAACCCTCGGTGTGCGAGTCCGACTCGCTATTGACCGGTTTTTTTTAAAATAGGCTAACCACAAAATATATTTTTACTTTAGGTACTACTAAACTAAGCCTCTTTCTAGATCCAGTTACCTCATACTTCAGATCCTTTCATCCCGAAGTGTTATTTTATTGTAACGGCCGCTAGGCGTACCATACTTCCTTTTTACATAACAACTTTAGATCCTATAAAGCTAATACGGTTGTTTCACATTCGCGACACGACCACGACACGACGGCGGTGTTCCCTAACGCGATCGATGGCAATCATGATCAAATTTTAAGAAGATACAGTATTATGTGTGCTTAACATAATTTGAAACACGTTTTGGGATGTTAGATTTTCTAAATATTTTCAGAAATTGGAGCTTGATTAGATCAGGGTCCTGTTTATTTGTTTTAACTATCTACTTTATATCGGCAGATATTGTTCAATGTATGGAGATAAGATGAGTAGAGAAACTAATATCAATATAGTTATTATTATAAAAGGATTGAATTAATCCAGAAAATTGCAGCATGAAACAGACAAATAGTGAACCCGATCCTTTGTTATCAGTTTACTAATGCAAGCACTAAACTCAGTAAGTTAAATAGAGATGCACCTCTATTAACTTTCAGACTTCAACCGAGAGCTGGGAACAGCAAAAAACCTGAAATCACGAAAGAGAATCATAATTCTCACTCAACATGCGAATAAAACGAGCAAGATAAAACCGTAACGGTCTTTGACAAACTTTTACTAACTTCAATAATAAAAGCATTCGTCTTACGAGCATAAAGTCGAGCACTATAAAGCCATTGCTCACTTAGAGCATAACTCGAGCACTTTAAAGTGATTGTTATGAGAACAGGTTTAATACTCGGGGATATGAAACTTCTTTTTAACGTCCGAAACGGCTTCTGTACTTAACTTCATTTTGAATTTTCTAATATCTTTTTCCAAGACCTTTATTGCGAAGATTTTATTTTTCAAACGTTTGTTAAATGTTTTTTCCGCGATGTTAACCAATTACGTTAGAGTGATATCTGACATTCTTAAAAGTTGCAGGGTTTTTAATATTATGTAAGACGTAAGTAGCTAATTAGATCCAGCAATAACGAAAAAATAATAAAAAATATCTTTATATTGTATAAATTCAATCTCTTAGTATTGTCTAATTGCATAGCACATGTGTGAGCACTATGTACCTACCATTTTCTGAGTTCGTCTTTTATTGACTTAAATGTGCCCTGGCGGCTGAGAGTATGTCATGCTCACTCAAATGTTTCGCTGATGGTGGCGTGTGTGTTGGATCATTAAGTTCCCTTCACACACACACACAATTCTTTATTGCATTCCATAATGTTAGTAAAACAGGTGGTAGGCTTAAAATTAAAGACACAATTATGGACCCTGTCGGGCACAGCATAGTAGGAGAGAGGAGGAAGAGCGCTTATTTGTGTTTATATTATTAAGGTACTTATTCAAGTAATTGTATTTATATTTTATGACCATTTTTTTCTTACCTATAAATTTAGTAAATAATTATTTTGGTTAAGTTATAAGTAGTACCCGCTTGAGTAAGTAGGTATTTTTTATGTTATACCTTTAAAGTTATAGTTAGTTATTCCTGTTGCTGTCAGTATTTGTGTAAACTATGGTATTTGGATATTAAACCTAAATTATTGCACTTCAAAATGGTTGAGCTAAATGTTGCTGATCCATGCGTCATGTTCGTGAACGGGCGGCGTCAGTAGGGACTGGCCATTTTTTAGCTGCCACGGCTTATTTTAACTTATCTATTTTAATTGCCTTTTATATTTTTATTACGGACGATTTTAACGTGCACGTCTTTCTACATTGTTCTCACATTTATAATTTCAACATAAATGATGTAACCAATACTATCTAACAATATTTTGATTTAAAAGAGTGTCCATGGAGTTTCTTGCCCGTTCTTCTCCATAGGAACCTGCTACGCTTGGGAATGGGCAACTAGCTTCATCTCTCTGACTGACCGACCCCTTGACAATTCAAAAGTGCCTGTAATAGGTTTATTTGAAATAAATGCTTTGAGTTTTGAGTTTCAGTTCAATCTTACGAAAAGGAAAAAAGGGCCATGACATGCTAAAATGTATTGTTTGTGCCGTGTTTTCAATCGGTCCGGTAAGCAGTTCAGATAATATTCCTTATTGTTATCATTACAGCCATCCGCCATCACCCGCAATCAGACAAATATTTCACGTATTTAATTAAATCGTTTACACTAATTACAATAGCTTAACCACGTAACGTAACTAAGGCCATTAGTTTAGTTTTTGTGGTCCAAGAAGTGTAAGCTGTTGTGCGCGCAATTTACGCTTCCCTAAACCAAGCCTAAGATTTATTAAGAGTAATGTACATAAAATGCGGTTTGTTGGAGCGCCTTCGTTGAGGTCTGCAAATACTCGTAAAAGTGTCAGTACCCCAGGACCATTTAGAATATTACAATGATTTACTGAAGGAAAAAATGTCCAAATTGTTGCGAGGCTTGCCTTTCTCTCTTGTCTCTAGATTTTGTAGCTGAAGTATTAACATATATGTGAAAGGACAGTTTTATGTGTTGCCTTATTTAAAATGGAAACAAGAAAACCCCATTAACTTGACCTCTTCCAAATTCAGTTACACGCACCCATGATTTTGGGGTAAGAGAATAATAATAAGCCTTCTCATAGTATTATGTCGTTATAGTTGTTCTTTATTTTAATCAAAGTTAAATAGTTGATAAGGTACGATGGGGTTGGCATATCCGTGTGGATAAAAACCCCCTTTAACTAATAAAGAGAAAAAAAAAGCCTTTTCATTTAATTTTAACCCCCTACGACAATCCTACAAACAGGTAAACCCTGCACAGTGTATAGCGTTATGAATTTGTAGCCAAACTTCATATAGAACATCTTGAAGCTCTTTCAAGTTGAATATCATTTAATTAGCTGTCCCTTCTGCTCCTTTGAGGCAGCATTGCCGCCAAGCGCGGGGACACTCGGAGGTAAATTCGGATGAAGTCAAACTTTCAGAAACACTCCCAGAATTTAATGAAAACTCGTTAAAATTGTGACTGCCACGTGATATATACGGGCGTTTTGCTGGACTGTCCGGGTTTGAGGTTCATTTATTTTTCTCTAGTTCAGATAATACTTAGCTTTGTGTATTAACGTGGTCATGGAAGTTTATATACATACATACATAAACTCACGCCTTCTTCCCATGGGGGTAGGCAGAAACTATAGAACGCCACTTGCTACGCTCCTTACATACTCCTTTTGCTTTGCCTACGTTCATACATCTAGTCATACACGCACGCCGGTTGCGAGTACTACGCACCTGACCTTTCTGAAGAACATCACCAATTTGGTCACTATATGTCCTTCTAGGGCGTCCCCTCCCGGCGTTTCCACTCACCTCTGCTTTATAAATACCTTTTGTTAGTCGCCTTTCAGTTTATATCAGCACTTAAAATTTTATGGCTTATAAAGTTGTAAATATAAATTTAAAAGAGCCAACCATCGAAAACAACTTTTTATCTATCAATCCACTCCAAAATCTCAGCGATCACTCCTTAAAAATACAGGCATACATTAACAAATCTACGAAATTAATATCGCGTAAAGTTTTGAATAACTGAAATGACCCCGGTCGCAGTGAATTTCATCCCGGTGCGCGTCTTGTCCTGTGTACATATTTGATTCAATTAAGTCGTCCCGATCTGCCCCTACTGAATATTTTAGGTATGCCTCCATTAATACCATCTGTGAACTAATCACATTTACAACCTGATGAGGATAAGAGTTTCAGTAGTGGATACCTATTGACTGGTTTTTTGTAAAGGGTCGGTGAAGGTCACCAAGTACTTTGTTGGTATGTTTGTTGGAAGTCATTCAGTTGGTTCTGTGAGCCACCGGAAAGTTTATGTGAAGTCGATCCGCTTAAATAGCGCGAGGCACATGCCACTGGACATTGTCATCTCATATCGGTGCACCAAAGTAGAAGGATAATTGTTGCATTAAAAAATTATAATCACAATTATAAAATGTATGTTTTTTTTCGGAATACTGCCACTTTTTGAGCGGATAGACTATAATCGTTAGTATAATAATACATTGTAGATATTTTTATCTATGTTAGTTGCACACAAGAAGCAGTAAATAGAACCGTTGCATACAAATTAATGATTCCAATTAATTCCTTAATCTATCTTCGGCTATCTTTGAAACCTTACCCGAATGCATGCTGCGCTCTAAATCGTTCGTTAGCGAATAAATTGGGAGCACTCCGAAGCAGCCAAGATCACCAGTGAGCTATCGAGCCGTCAATTATTTTAGCCATAATGATAAAATTAATGGCCGCGCCCACGGGATGGGTTGCAGAGATAGCTTTAATACCTAGCTGTGTTGTTGGCAAAGATGGTAGACGAATTGTATTGAAGGGTTAATATAATTGGAATGGTTTATATTATCATAAATGATCCTTTTAACATAATATTTTAGATGACGCATTTTTAGCAGACGAACGATTAGTCGATTATGTGTATAGGATAAATACATTTTTTAAATCATGAAAAAGGCAAGTAGGTAAAAAAAAATATTTAACTGAAACTGACGATATCTCTGATAAAAGTAAACTAAACTGTAGGTAGGTAAAGAAAAGATTGTCGTACCTAATCTTTCCGTAAGGAAAATTAACATCAACACTATTAATTTAAGTCGTAAATCATTATACTTACTTGTAATTTGTTCACGGCCTATTAAATATTTGCGTGTGCCCAAAGACATGCCTTTAAAGAATTAAAGCAGCCTTTATAATAAAATAATAACAAGAAAAACGGTTCACAAATTCATAAAGCCGCCACAAATTATTTACAATGGGAAATCGGTGACCGTAATAACATAACCAGAGGCAACGTAGCCCCTGCCACATTTGTAATAAGGCAGAAAGTAGTCTACATCAAATGTATTACATTATAGAATTAGGTATAATGGAAAAAAGAATATTTAATAGGAATGCCTTTTCTGCGGCCAGTTCTGATTAGAAAACCTTTGCGAAGTTATGTGTACGTAAAATTAATTTAGATAAAAGCAGTGAAACAGTTTTTATTTAGTAAAAAAATGTGTGTACAAGTGAGTCAAGTTCCTTTGTTTGTTCCGTCAACTGGAAAAAATAAAATATAAAGCGTTGCCAAGTTTTGGAGAATAAGAAATTTTTATTTAAGAAATCGCACGAGAATTTTTTCTTGTGAACCTTTTAAGTAAGTAGTTGTTTTGGTATTGTCGCGCTAGTCAGGTTTTATTTTTACTTGTAAGTTATAAGTATATTATATTTTTCTTTCTTCATCTTTTGCTTTTACTTGCTTGCTCATTCTTAGTTGCTGGTACGTAAAATGTATTTTTCTTTTTAACTCTGTCGTTAGTTTGATTCAACGTTGACCTTTGTTTAAAACTGGACTGGAAACAATTACAAATATCCAGACACGATTTTCAATTAAGCAATAATTCTTGATTTAATATAAATAGAGGTCAAATGTAAATTTTATAAAATTGACTTTCCATGTTACGGTTTAATCAATTTCAATTATATTGGAATAAAAAATGTGCCGAGCGGCGACCAGGACCGTGTTGAATGGTCTTTATGACTGTCTGGCAAAGGAAATAATAAACTTTTTATCTTTCCCTCTTCTTTTTCCTTTATTTGACTTTCATTGCTGGTTAGTCATAAAACGCCACTATTTTATGTTTCTTTTCCCTTAGCCTGTTACTTCATTTATGGTATAGTTATTCGTTTATTGCGAAGCAAGCCTTGTGTAACTTCCGTAGATTTTCAATCAAAATTGAATTTATAAAAAGTACGATGTTGCTTTCCACTTAAATAAATAATTCTTGGAAGAGTGTTCCTAAATTAGGCAACAACCGCACTAAAAAGGTCAGTCGAAAAATTTGCATACACGAAAACCTTTTTGCTTAATCACAAAGTACATTTGTATGCAGTCCCGACCACCCCTTATCTCTGGGAGCGGAACCTGTAATGCAGTTGTCAGACTTGAATTATTGGCGGGACGTCCTAATGGACTGGCCCGATATACTCAGATTTACTCGTCGTTGGAACGGTGGAACTGTCCACTCCATAGATTATTGAGGGGAATCAGTTGATTGGTTTTGGGGCGGATTGCAGAAGGGAGAAGGGACTTACGTTAGGAAACGTTTCGCGGAGACAGCTCTTAATTTGGCCTGAAAAAAGAAAGGATGGATAGAAGAAGAAGACGGAAGGAAGAAGAAGGAAATAACATCAGAGTGTAACAGACAACAGAAAGATAATTTTTGAACTATCTTGAACTATATATTGAACTCAACTTTTGAACGAAGACACCACACAGTCAAAAAGCGATTCTTCCAAACAAAATTATGAAACTAATTTTATGTCGATTCGTCTCCCCTGCTTCCGCATAATCTCCTGTATGAAATTGCCTAACAGTATCCGTCCTAAGGAATATAAAGCTAGTATTTTTACATTTCACATACTTTCAGGTAATGTTCGAAATGAAATGAAATGAAATCGTTTATTTACAGAATAAACGATTTCATTTCATTTCATTTCATTTAATTTCGAACATTACCTGAAAGTATGTGAAATGTAAAAATACTAGCTTTATATTTGTTCAATTCATGGCAGTTCCTGGTTATAAATAGGAGTGTCCTATCTTTCCCCCTGGGTGTCGTAGGTGGCGTGTGGTGGATGCCCGGGGGATGAATAGCATCCATTTGTGAAATAATAGCATTTAAAAACGATTGCGGTAATTCTGTTTGATAGTGATCGGGAAATAATGCACTGACGTATGTTTTTGTGATTTTAATAATCTGGTGTATGTGTCTGCGGTTTGAGCATGCTGGTGTTTTAATGATTGAGCGAAATGACGTATTTGTGTGGTCACTTTGCAGTATGTTAAAGATTGTTTTTAATTTTTTTTTCTCATTATGAATATACCAGGATTTCACTTACTTGAGAACATTTATATGACTTAAAAATATAGTATTAACTTTGACATACAAACTAACTTAAATAGGTATTTTTTTGTTTTCTTTATAACAAATCACTAATTAACTAAATAAAAATTCGTTAATTTCGTACGCAAATAACATTAACGAAACACAAAAACTCGAAACTTTTCAATCCACCCGTAAAAGAAATAATTGCCGAGGTCGCCAATATTCTTTACAGATAAGTATTTGATTTTTATCTTATTAAAGGTAAAAATCAAAGGTAATAAGTATTAAGGTATTCTGGGTAATTGTGTACAAAATGCCACTTATGGTTACTCAACTGCGTTGGTTTCTTTTGGTACATATCTTTTTGGCCATGTTTAATAGCAATAAGTACACGTAATCAATCATACATAATTTTATTTATTTTTTACGTACCTACCCAGCAGAAGGCACATATAACATACGTATGAACCATAACATCATGTTCATAAAACGCATTATCGATTATCTCGCACCGTCCTCGATCAAGAGGTACATAAATACCGCATGGCTATAAAGCTATAAAGCTTATGGTATAAACATCAAAAACGCCTGATTTTTGTGTTCGTGATGGCAACGCGTGAACGCTTCCATTTCGGGATTGGCTCGTTAGCGGCGCGCAGGGATGGACGGACTCCTATCCGAAAATAATCGAATATCCGCACTTTTGATGCAAACTTTTTGATGTTGTAGAAATTATGTCGTGGACTCCTCACGACAATATTATGTTGAGAGCAGCTCTGTTATGCATTCACGTTATTCGAATTTTCAGTCATATTATGATTAAGTTAAACTGACTTCAGATACATACCATTTAGCTAACAACGCTTCGTAAATACAAACTGTCAAAGGCATTATCATGTACGAAAACAATACAGAACTAAACCATTTAACATAACAAGTACATACATACGTAGTACACACAACGGAACAGAACATTGAAACATCTATTAATCCTAAACCATTCATTATCCGAATTGGCGGGTAAATCCCCCGAATCAGCTGTAACTTCACAGTTGCGTATCATCACTGATCTGTGATCGTCCGGTGTCTGGTCACACGAGAGCACATTGAGCCTCTATTACGTGGAAATTTCACGAATCGGGAGTTTAGAGGCTATCAGTCAAAACATTTTGATTGGTCGAAGTCGGGGTTAAATCTGCTTTGTGTGATATAATATTGTTTGTTCGTATATAATTATAGCCTTGTTGTGAGTAAAAGAAATAACACTAGGTTTACCCAGTGCGGCAAATGGCAAAGATCAAGCAGCAGTCGATACTTTGTCGTGGATAGGTTTTATTAAAATAATAATATGTCTGCCATAACAATTATAGAATTGCTGAAGTATTGTTTGAGAGAGAATAATCATTTGTCTCATCTCTTCCCTTCTTCTCTTTATACCGGATTACGTGCACGTAACTTATAACTAATAAGTGTCGTGTGCACGCTTTGAAAATCGTAAAGTACACACTACAACTAAAACAGTTACTTGTCAACGTAATGCGTAAGTTTACAGTTTACGTGTCTCTAAGATTTAAGAGCCCGAGAGAGAGACAACGGAGAGACTTGTAACGTGACGCTCATTGACGACCGGTAGTTCTGACAGCGGGTTGAGTTGGGGTGACCGAAAATAAAGACTTTGACATGTACGGTCTTATATGAAACTAAAATACCTATACTGCTTTGCTCCCAATTCTGGTAAATATTAGTTTTTTACTGTTTAGATGGAATGAGATGTGTCAAGGGACGTAATGTTCTTGACGACACGGTGCAAATGTTGCCATTTTATTGAAACCGAAAATGCAGCAAATTATAATATACTGGTACAGAATGAACACTGCTTATTATAGCACTTTTGAAGATTTTGTCTACGAGTATACGACAGAATCAGAATCAGAATTTATTTATTTGTAAGAATGTAGTTTTACATAGTATGGTGTTCCGCGTGGTGCCGGACGTAAAGAATAGCACCTCCCTATTTCTTTCCGTGGATGTCGTAAAAGGCGACTAAGGGACTTACTAGAGAATGGGCAAGGCTGACTGGTAGAAAAGGTTGACTGGTAGAAAATGCCTATGGCATTAAGTCCGCCTCTGTACATTTTGTGTGCTTAAAGTGTTAAATAAATAAATAAATAAATGGGCAGTAGCGTTCTCTATGCATTTTAACACCATACTGCGATTGCCAACCCGCCTGCCAAGCGTGGCGATTATGGCAACCCCGCCCCAAATGTTGGGGGAGGCCTATTTCCAGCAGTTTCGGCTGAAATGATAGTATGGTGTTAATATTTTTTCAAGTTCTATACATCCTACCACAACAGGTGTACAAATATTCAAATGTCATTCTATTATATTATATATTCTATTCTAAGAACAATTAATTTTAAGATTTGTGATTTACAATAAGTTCAATAAGAATTAATAATATATTCATTAGGTAATCGTTAATTTAAAACATTAGACAAATTGTTTCCAATTCGTCAAATGATTAATCAAATATATTACATAGGCTTTTATTATTACCAGCTAACAGATTACTGTTATAGTAAACCTCTCGCATTGCCACTAATTAACAGCGCTATCATTACGCGAATTAATCACCACAGACCATATTTATCACCTTCCGATCCGTCACGTTTAACGGGAGGATATACAAACTACGTCGCAGGCAGTAACTCAGCGGAGCACGTAAATCAATTGCCCGGTTGATTCACTGCTATGTACCGAGTGCGGATCAGCGGGTCGGTATTATTGGCACGTTAGATAGGTAGGTTATATAGTTATCTGTGTGGGTACATGCATGTAAGCAGAATTTGGATAATTGGGTGGTACGGTTTATACGTCAGTGCGCTTCCTCGCATTGGAAAGACTCGAGGATGTTAGTCTGTTGTTCTGTCGGACGATGAAATAAAGTATTTGGTAGAAAAATAATCTAATGGAAATTCGCCTTTTCAATTATTTAATTATCGGGAAACCAAGCATATCCTTTTTTCTTAAAAACTACATGTGGCTCAATAAAATATAGCTAACTATATAAGACTTTGTGGCTGTATAATCTAAAGCCAATCTCCTGATATAATTAAAAATAATAGTGGTGGTGGTGGTGGTGGTGGTGGCGGTGGTGGTGGTGGTGTTATTTATTTATACATACATATATAAACTCACGCCTTCTTCCCATGGGGGTAGGCAGAAACTATAGAACGCCACTTGCAACGCTCCTTACATACTCCTTTTGCTTTCGCTTTAGATTAATATAATTATATTAATTGTAATTATCGAACCGGGCAACCAATGTGACATCTGCAATTACATTTTTATTAGGACTAGTGAAGAAAGTGTGCCTACACCGACTGTTTGTTTGTAAAACAATTAACAAGAAACACAAAGAAGTCATCTTTATAAATTACGGGGAATAGCACCTTAGTAATTATTTTCTTTTTTTTTTATAATTTCAGTTTTAACCGAATTTGAACAGATGACAAATTCTATTACATAGAATAATTAAATCGTCTTAATTGCGGTCTTTTGAATATTTTAATTAGAGAATTATATTTGTGGTCCTCAATTTTGTGGTTAACACAATTTGGCCAATAAAAGTAATTTTCAAGTAAGTTTTGTAAGACAGATTGACAATTCATTTTGTATCTACTTTATTATTGTTTTGCGGCTTCTAATTTTAATTTATACACTGCTTAACTTGATTTATTAAGCTTGCGGTTTCTTGAGGTCAGACTATCGTTTTTTTTTCTGTTATGGCTCGCATTGATAACTTTTTATCAAGGAAGACGGCCGGGTACTTCGATCATTTAACTTAAGTGGGACCTCATCGGTAGCAATTTGCTCACCAACTTTGTTGTTATTGGCATGGCTGGCACAGTCAGTATCCGGCTGGCCACTATTCTTGGTATCGTGAGAACGATTCCCACAACACACACACATTAACATTTTCTAATGTTACTGTGTGTACGCATACATATCCGTTTCACTTCCAAGTATTTTACATGTGGGATATTTGGTAGTGATGTTTACGATACAGAAGAAATTCTTATGTAAGCCACACACTTTATGATATACTGGCGCAAAATTGGGCTTGGACAAGATGAATTAGCATACGTATCCGAGCCATTCGGTGTCACGCAGACTTATGCAAGTCTAAACTTGCGCTAGTATATCGGAGGACACGGCGCGGCATACGCTGGCAGAGTGTGCCGCTTGGGAGGCGCCACGCCGTGCCCTCATCTCAGGAGTAGGCAGTGACCGATCGCTGCCGGCCGTGGTCGAGGCGATGGTCAGCAGTGAGGAGTCCTGGGACGCGGTGGTGTACTCCTTCTGCGAAACAGTCGTGTCGCAGAAGGAGGCTGCGGAAAAGGAGCGGGAGATCTCGTCCGCTCATCCAGCCCACAGCAGGCGCACCGGGCGTCGGCAGAGGGCAGATAATGGCCTCTTCCTCCTCTTCCGGCCCCCCTAAATGGGTCCATAGGCGGTGGACTTGATGACGTCCGCCGCCGCCTATCACACTGGACCCGAGGTGGTGGCGCGTAGTATTCCACGCGCACCCCTTTAGGGGATTGCGGATGTAATAATAGATCCCAAGATCCCGGTGTGTGGAGTGTGGGAGAGGAATACTGGGGTGGTTTTTAGTCAGTAAGAGTCTGACAGACCGCTCCGCCTGCCCCAGGGCAGAGGACATCCATGAAGATTTTCCACCCCATGAACAAAAAAAAAAAGTATATCGCAACGTGTTTTTACCATTAGAGTCGCTACTGTTGTTTTTATAAAAAACCGGCCAAGTGCGAGTCGGACTAGCGCACGAAAGGTTCCGTACCATATCTATAAAAAATGGCAAAAAAATCACGTTTATTGTATGGGAGCCCCCTTAAATATTAATTTTATTCTGTTTTTTGGTATTTTTTGTTATATCGGCAACAGAAATATATAATCTGTGAAAATGTTAACTGTCTAACTATCACGGTTCATGAGATACAGCCTGGTGACAGACGGACATACAGACAGACAGACAGACAGACAGATGGACGGACAGCGGAGCCTTAGTAATAGGGTTCCCGTTTTACCCTTTGGCTACGGAACCCTAAAAAGATTATGTAACTAAACATAACTAACCACACAGAGCCGGAGTTCCTTTGCAGTACTTTCTTTTCAACTCCAGTTTCATCCCTATAAGTATATTGTATATGTACAGCAGATAATTTAGCTTGGTGTAGATCTTTACTAAACTGTCATCGAGGTCGAAAGTGAGCAATTTGGTACTAAGCACAAAACCAATTCACATCATTGAAAGCCTCAGATAATGATGATAGAGGATCAAAATGAAAGTGTATTCAAGAGAAAACTCGTAGTATTATTTCAAAATTGGAGAAAATGGAACACTTAGGGTAATAGGTTACCGCCATTCCATTATCGTTCCGTCTAACATTAAAGTAGCATTCGTAGGTAACCATATCCTTGGCTTAAACTTGAACAAATGATGCCGCGGTAATCGTCCTGTCGCGTTGATGTGGACAAGGTTACGTCTCACTCGTATACAGACATACTGTGGTTTATAAGAATAAATAATAATGATGGATGATTTGAAAAATGTTCTTTAGAAGAAATATTTGGGATTTAGGACAACGGAGTTCAGAATAATGCCGATATAAAGGGTCAAATTAAGTTAGCCAGCGAAACTCCGCAGACGTGTTGGGTATCGATATCTAAATACGATAAAACGAAAAAAATAAAAAATAAACATTGTATTTTCTTCGGCGTCAACGACTAGTTACTTGAAATATGAGTTTCAAAATCAGTTTTTTTTTCTGTGTAAACTTCACAGATGTGTTGGGTATCGATAACTAAACACGATAAAACAAAAACTTAACTACTTAAAGTAAATTCACTGCCAGTGGTCAATGACACCAGAAAAAATCATTTTTTTTTCGTTTTATCGTATTTAGATATCGATACCCAACACGTCCACGGAGTTTTGCTAGCTAATTAAATTTGACCCTGTATAGATAACGTTACTTAGCACGCCGCCACGCTAAGCTTTATTCCTATCACTGTCATACAGCTGTCAAACTACAGGTACAGGATGGGATACAGACTGGAACATGTCAAGTCAAAGCACAACCTAAGTAATGTGTATAGATCACAGCCTTAGTCTCTCTGGGGTAAACTGGAAGCTTGCCAAACAATTGATAAAGATTAAGGTGATTTAAAATGCTAAAATGATTATGCCACCATAAGGAAAAAGTGTAATAATATAATATTATTAAAGTAAATCCACTGTTAAAGTAAAATCAACAGCTACTATCGTAGTCATAGGTAAATTAATTTGGAAATTAAACTTATTATTAACATGAAACCGAACGCCAGCTACTTTTAATGATCGTTCATTAACAGTATCAGGCGCATATCACCAATTATTTATTAAATAATCAAACAGCGGTAAGTTTGTTAATATTAATAAATTGGGATTGTTTACAGGACCGATCGGCAGACAATCACTGTAATTCATAAAGCATTTTAAATCAATGTTCGATGTGAATGATTGATTCCTATATTTTGATTGATTGAATTTACAAAGAAAAACACAACATAATATCACGTCTGTATTCCCCGAAAGGTTACGTGTGTACTATAGTAGGTACACTTACTTTATTTCATTTATAAATAATACTTACTAGCATTTTGCCAGCGACTTCGTCCCCGTCGATTTCGTACTTTCTCAAAAAAAAATTGTAAACTCAATCCATCTCTTATAAGATAGTTTTTAGGGTTCCGTACGTCAAAAGGAAAAATCGGAACCCTTATAGGATAACTCGTGTGTCTGTCTGTCTGTCCGTCTGTCACAGCCGATTTGCTCCGAATCTACTGGGCCGATTTAGTTGAAATTTGGTACACATTTATGAACTTCTGTGACCCAAATTTTGAATAAAGTACAGAAAATAGTTCTTTACTTATATATTACAGGAAACTGGGAAATCTCGCCGAATTTTAGGCTAACTTTGCATTAATTTAAAACAGCAAAATTAATCACACTATAAAGCAAACCGTATTTCTTTTTAAATTATACTTATTTGCTTTAATTTATGTACCATTGCATATCAAAGAGTACACCGGGGGGCGCGATAATGGTAGAAAAGACGCGCCCTTGGGATATGGATGGATTATTAGGGCCATACCGGTTATGCATCCTTTAGCAAGCATTGGAATAGTGGAGAGACGGGTTATATTTATCTATGGGCGGGCATCTTTTAATGACGTCATTAGGTTGCGTTCAGGTGACAGTCCGATTTTCGAAAAATTCTGAAATAAGTTATTCTTTATTTCCATTCCCAAGTTTAAATCGGACTGTTAATCGGACCGCGCATTAAAATGCGTCCATACAAACTTTGACACCCCTTAATGCCCCTTTAGGAGTTAGAATAAATTTATGATTTAGTTAGTTGTATTTAAGTTTCAAGTATATTAACTCACGGAATAAGATTTCTTATTCTTTGAGTTAATATACGTACTATCTTCATACAAACTAAATTTTCTTCCACTTAGGCCCTTTTCTGATTTTTCGGTGGGTCGGCGGTGCGTGATTAGCACGCTCGGTATACCCGGTACCGAAATGTCACCAAGCGTCTATATTTCAATGAGCGTTTCCTAAGTGGGGCGGGATCGCTTCGATTTACCTCGTCTTGGTAGAAACATCCAGTTTCCGCTCGGTGTTTACAGAGACACCTCACACGTTTTAATTGAAAATGTATAATATTTTTTCCACTATACGGTTGTCGCTAATAGCACTTTCTTTTTTTTTTCGGACACGGAGATAAATATATCATGCCCAACATCTTGATCACTCGAAGACCACATTTTCTAGCGAGGAGTTAAGCGATACTGCACAAATTATGCCGAATAATGTCCGGTCCGTAAATTAATGTTGTGTTCCATGTGCGCCTCAAAGAGATGTCAGCAAAAGCTGATGGGGTCCGTCAGGGCCGATGCCTGCCAGGGTTGCGGGTTTGTCCGAAAGGGATACCGTGGCTCTGGCACACAAGCAACTAAAGGAACACGGGTGAGTTTTAGTCAGTAAAAGTCTAAGACGCCCTCCCGCTCCCCCCGGAGCGGGAAAAGTTATGTGACAATTGACTAACAAAAACAAATGGTCCGTAAATGAAAGCAGTGCACTATCGTAACCATTTAGCTGGCAGGCGAGGGATACACCTGATTCTAACAAAAGATAGCACACTAAAGCTTAATATTACGTAAACGAATCCCTGAATCGAAAAATGGTTTTCACAGACCTACAGTATCTTTGAACGGCCTATCCAACGATACCCGACATCACGGGGCAGCACTCCTGTTCCTGACCATATCCTTCACCCTACCTTTTACGACTCCCCATACATGTACAAAGTCTGTTTTACGCCGGAAACCACGCGGTAAATCTTAAGCCTTATTTACCGACAAAGCAATGCCCAATCAGATCGTATCTCAGTCACGGTTTGATGGAGGCAGCATGATTTATCCGACGCAAATGAAGATGTGTTCCGATCGGGAAGTATTATCGCATACCAACCTCCATTCGAGGTTCTTTGATTGATAAGGGATGGTATAGGCCTTTAAGCTATCATTGTACATTTTAAATCGTCGATGTTGTTAACCAAACTTTGGTTTGAGTGGAATGTAAGTACGAGTGGTAAGTACATTACCTACTAAAACTTAACATAATCGCGCGGCACTGCACTGCTTAGCTTATGATTGTTATGACCCAAATTACAAATATAAGATGTTTTGTGTCCGAAGTATAAAATAAAACCATTTTTTTTTAAGATTTGTAACATTTTTGTATTTATTTCTGATTTTATCGCTGCTATTTTTGATTGTATATTGGCTGTATAATTAACAACGAGTTCCAGGTTAACTTATAACGATCGGTTAGTCATAGAAATAACTGAATTTCAAATTATAATAATATGGAATGACTACGCACGTAACAATCAACTATACGACATAGCTAAGCCGTTGCCAAAAACTGCTACGCCGTAGCCAACAACTGCTACGCCGTAGCCAACAACTGGTACGCCGTAGCAAAAGATTATTAATTAATTTCTCTCTTTTCAGGTTACGATAAAGTAGAAAGGTTTATAATTCCAGTTCTCTTGTAATTTGACATCGGTATTACATTAGAACTGTAGCCGGTACGTAAACGGCAAGTGAACGGTGGCAGCTATTTATTTGTTGGACGAGGGTGTGACGTTCGACGGATACCTTTGTCATTGTGCGTAATGTATTATTTTTCTTTACTTAAGTAAACTATTGTGTAAAATAACTAGTATAATTAACGTTTCGTATTATTTTTTATTTTTTTTATCCTTAATCTTCAATATTCATGCAATTACAACTATTTATAAAACTGTTGAAAAATACACAACCAAATGACTGCGCTAGCTACTGCGTAGTAAAAAGATAGTATATTGTGCAACTAACGGTTGCACAATATACTAACTTTTTACTAAACATAAACTTATACTAAATAAACTAGCTCCGAGATGGGGAAACTACGGCCCGCGGGCCATCTGCGGCCCGCGAAGCGTTGAAATCCGGCCCACGACCATCAAACAAAAATCGATTTATTCCGTTCTAATACCAACAACTAATACCACTGGTATTTGTTTCAACTAATATTTATTTATTTTCTATTCGCGACGGATCTCTTTAACGAATACTAACAATTTGAATTTCGTACAGTCAAATTAGTCAAACGTAATCAAATTAAATTTGTTTTCTAATATTTGTATATATTTTGATGATTAAACAGATTTTTTTTTACAATTAAAGGTCTTATAATTACATACAAAGGATTTTTACTGACTGTACCTTAATATCTTGGAACTTGTTTTGGTATTAGCTTAAACAATGGTATCCGTTCGCAATAGAAAATAAATATGAGTTGAAACAAATACCAGTGGTATTAGTTGTTGGTATTAGAACGAAATAAATCCAAAAATCAAGTGAAGTTTTCGTATTGTTAGAAATTTCATTCTCATTGGCAATGTCTCAGTCACAAAGACCAGCGCTCGTTAGTAAATATTGGCACGCGAAGGAAAAAGTTTTCCATCCCTGCACTAGCTTAATAATGATTGTCGCCTCTGACCCTGACTTGTATCTTTGACTATAAAATGGTCAGCTAAGTGAACAGTAGAGCCTAACTGTGAAAGGCCAAAATAACATTTGTCTGCTAGTGACAGTTTCATACTCGCCCACCTCCCTTCCAATACAAATATACGTGCCTATTTAAACGCTAGCTACCTGTAAGTACCTAGTTATTGTAAGTACCCAGTTATCCTACTGCTCTGCTGGACGAGGGTACGACATTTGACGTGTACCTTCGTTATTCCACTATCGCTTTCTGCCACTCGAAAGAATTTTACGTTAAATTGCCTATTGTGTATAATATTATTTATATTTTGCTATTTTACTTTAAAAAAAACCGGCCAAGTGCGTGTCGGACCACGCACAATGAAGGGTTCCGTAGTTGGGCTGAATTCATCCCAAGAACAAAGTTTGCTTTGTATTCGCAAAACAAAATATGTGGTAAAACTACGAATTAACGATTTTCGGACTTTTCTTTTAAAAGTGCTGTGAGACTTTACTTTTTGCCAAATTTTATGATTCTAGGTCAATGGGAAGTATCGTAAAGGTTTTGATTAATTTGCGAGTGTCAAAATATATCGCATTAATGACCGTATTTTTTTATAGCGTAAACTTAGAAATTTGTTTTTTTTTTGAGATCATGGGGCCGTAGGCGTATTTGATATTAATTTCAACTTGATATCTCCACGCGTTCCTGAGAAAGTGGATCTTGATTGACAGACAGACAGACGGACGGACGGGCGCTCAACGAAGTGATCCTATAAGGGTTCCGTTTTTTTCTTTTTGAGGTACGGAACCCTAAAAAGTAAGTTGGAGTCTCATGGCACGAGCAGAGATCTATTGGCACCAGAAAAACTTTTTGTGAAAACTGCCCATTTTATTGCTAACGGTAAATTTTTGTCTAAAACTATGAATGGAGATCAAACTTTCTCAAAAAGTTAAGGAAAGAAAAGTTAAGTTAAGTCTCTTAACACCGTTTTCCTGTAGCTAGAACGGTTAAAGTACCCTTACTGCCACATCTCAAAAACCCACCTTGTATATGTCATGGTGACTGACAGCTTAGCCCCATAAAGATATTGCGTGATGATTAAGACTGTAGATATCTGCAATGTTCTAAACATTTGGTTCGTCTTTTCACGGATCGTCTTTTTGGAACGGATTTTCAAACGATTTTCACCGATGGACGGAGTGATTCTGGAGGAAGGTTTAGGTGTATAATTATAGAGTAAAACAAACATAATGCAATATTACTCGTCCCCCATAGCAAATAGCGTGATAATATATAGCTTACCGACTGAACAGACTTATAGGAAATGTCTATGCAAACTTGAACAGAATCTATCCGGTAGAATTTTCGTGATGCTGGAACATGCATTCATAGAGGAATACAGACATAATGCAATATTGCTCATCCCCCATAGCAAATAGCGTGATAATATATAGCCTACCGACTGACCAGGCTTATAAGAAATATTTATACAAAATTTGAACATAATCTTTTCGGTAGAATTTGCGTGATGCTGGAACAGACAAACAGAAAAACAAACACAAATTCAATAAAAATATATTTTCAGCATCCAGCTACGAGTCTGGGACTCTTAGCAATTACTATTTTCAAAAATATTCAATGTACAATTTTGTCTTCGCTACGATTTTATTATAAGTATGTATGTCTAAATTAATATTAACTTGATACCTCAACGCGTTCCTAAGAAAAAGGGTCTTGACAGACAGATAGACGGACGGACGGACAACGAAGTAACCCTAGGGTTCCGTTTTTAGGGTTCCGTACCAAAATGGTAAAAAGGAACCCCTATGGTGAGACTAAGTCAGTCTGTCTGTCTGTCACACCTGGATATCTCAAGAACTACTAATGCTATCAACTTGAAATTTAGAATAGTTTTAGATGACGTTTGCCCAACTATTTTGCAAATAAGAAAGAAATAAAAAAACAAAATCTTTTTTGCAAAAGGGACTGAAAGGGATTTTAAAAATTTGAAGTGTTTACTAGGACATGTGGCGTATCATATGAAAGAACGCTGTTGGCATATACTCAAACATTTTTTATTTTAGGCAGCATAGTTTTCGACTTTTGATGAAAAATGTAAAAAAATACCGTGCCTTATCTCCCTTATCTCCGAAGTTTGCATAGATAAAAATCTGAAATTATTCTATGTGATAGAAATTTATGTAAAGATTACAGGAAAATAAAACGATGTCTCTAAATAGCACAGTTTTTCAGAAATCATGAACATCATATATACGTACGGAACCGTCGGTGCGCGAGTCCGCTCACTCTTGGCCGGTTTTTTTACTTTTAAAGAACGGAATCCTAAAAATAAGCAACTGTCATTTATAATTCATTTCAATGTTCTCAGTGTAGGGCACACCATTTCTTTGATTGTTGACTTTGATTTCATTTGATTACATATACAGTATCTAATACGCCAACCCGCTCACTGAATTTAGTCACGTTGCCTATTGGCAAACAATTGAACACTTACCACATCTTTCGCCATAAATAAATTCAATGCACATATAAGACAAATTAAATGTGACCGAAGATTAGCAGAAGTGCTTGGGCCAAGATTTATAAACGATACTTAGCATGTACTTTGGCTAAGCGTTGTTCCTGTCACTGTCGCATAACTGCCAAACTACAAGTGCAAGATAGGGACGGAAACATGTCAAAGCACAAGCTAAGTAACGGTACGGGGTCTCGGGCTTAGATCTCTGCTTGACTCGTGTTACGTTCCCTTCCCGTAACTTTATCCTATATGTACAGAAGATAGGATTAGCCGAATTTTCCCGTCGTATAAGTTTGGTACCGCATGGTGGGACCCAACACTAGGGAACAGGTGGGGGCATAATGTTACGCCCACGTCCATAACAACTTCCAAATGTTAAAAGGTTAGTCAACAGCCTTTTGAACTATTTTGCAGTGACGAAAATAGATTTTTATCTCTTCATGAGGATGGTTATAAACGCAAATAATTATATTGAATACAAGCGAAGAAAGCGTATACTTACTTAAATAAAAATGTTCCCAGTTATGTTTTTAGTTTAGTTGTTGTTGTATTTGTAGCTATCAACATCGCCACATGCGAACTATGCGTCATACTGACGTCACGCAAATCCTGCATCGCGCAAGCAGAATTTACTGGGCAACTAGCATATATACACCGTCCCGACATCAGTCATCGGGCATTTGCCCACCAGACACAACACCTGTCTGGTCGGAGGATCCTCCTTTTTCTATGGAGGATGAGTGAACATTACACCCTGTTCCTCATGCCTCTAAATAGGTATATATATTTTTTTAAATACAGAAGCTGTTGTTGTTGTTGCTTTTGTGTGTTATAATTAATATTGTTGCGTGGGAATCGAATCTACGACGTAGATTTTTTATGAATTCACGAGAAATGCATGTTTTTCATTTTTCATAAAATCGGCCCTTCAATAAACTTCTTATCTTATTGGGAAAACTTTGCAGTGCATTTTCTGAGAGTCTTCAACCGTTTAAGTAACTTGGTGATAAAATATGTACCCAATCCTTTGGAATTACAAAACTATGTAGTTTTCTATGTCTAAAGCAACAAGCGAGGTGTGGCTAGCTAACTAATGTAGAAATCACGCTTCTCAATTAAGAATAGCTTCAATCATTGTCTAGAACTCACTCAGGTATCATAGTGTCAATTAAAATACTATTTATTTCTATTAGGTCCCTTTTTGTGGCGAGCTGAACTCAACATTGCCATTAAATACTATTCTTTTTGTAACGAGTCTAAACCTGATTCGGACTATTTTAATGTAGAAACAGAATTTAACAACTCCGTAATAGTTTTCTACGTATAAACACAGGCCCCATTGTGCATTGTTGCAAAAAGCTATACGTTTTTTAAACCTACATTTCTAACATTGTTTCAAAATACGTTACACGACACCCGTAACACACTTTATTACTTACGACAGCATAAAGTTTACAACACCGTATTTCTCACAAATAAATTCCCAATTCGTCACACGGAAAGAAAACGTCTAGGAGCGCACCACGTTTTAGAACAAGACAATAAGAAACGACGTTGACTCGACTTACGTATTTAATGAAATTGAAAGCTTATACTCATAGTAAAGCAAAAAATAATAACATTTTTGATCTCCGGAAATTATTGAATAAACTGCTGAAAATAGTAATTAAATAATTGTGTGTTGCCCTATTCACCGTAATTGACTAGTGCATTTGTGAATGCACAAGATTATATAAGGAGGACGTTGGTGCACGTCCTGGGTATTGCAAAGAGACAAAGACATAATGCTGAACATTGTCAAATAGTTACAGAATGTTTAATATTGTTGTAGATGGAAAAGCGTATTTTTAACCACTATTTCACCTAAATAAGGTGAGAATGCTATTCACGAAAATCAATCTCTTAGCAAATATCCGTTTACTCACAACACGAAGGCTTCTCACCAATTGTCAAACACTCGGTTCTCCCTACAAGGTCTTATCAACGACTGACACGAGACGAGGCCAAGGCGACACGACTTCGGAACGAGTAAGAAAACAAAGTTCAGTGCTGCGCCTGTATTATTCATTGTATCCCGCTTCACTCGGTTAGAGTCAAAATTTCATTAACTTCGCTGTTCTTTGTTTGTAGTAAGATGAAAGGGCTTAGAGGTTTCATTAGGATACTTGGGGCTTCTGAGAAGAATTTGACACCTAGAGGACAATACAATCTGCTTATAAACTATAAGTGGATTGTATTTTATCTTAAGTTTATTTAATTTAAAATGTGGATTTAACCTAAATAAACGTTGATTTAACAATACAAGAAAATCAGTTAACTATTATGTAAATCATGGTTATGAATTTATTTTTAATGACGTAAGATAGTTACCAGTCAGCATTTTATACAAAGTTTTGGATAAGAATAATTATGAATTTCGTAGATGTAGTATGCAACTTTTAAAGTGATGACACGTAGGTATGATGACCTCATTTGCCAGTGCAATAAAATTATCTAATTGCTACCAACAAAAACTTAAATTCAAACCTGGATATATTTCTTATTATTATTCATTTATTCAATTTTAAATAGAGTAAGTACAATCGGTGGTCTTACATGTTACAATATTTGGTCTTATATTCTATTTAGCCTTATGTAGTATTGCATAGCATGGCATTCATGACTCCTTGGGTGGTATTCGAAATTACTTGTCAGTTATCATTTTAGTCACATAATTGCGGTTGTAGTAGAATTATGTATTTGAATTATGTCATGTATGTAATGTTCATGCCCTTCATTAATTTGTATTTTATTTTATTGAAGTCATTTGACTTTGTTTAAATTTTACTCTTAGTTTATAAGCAGCTTCTGTCCAATGTCTTTTTTCTTTAAATGTTTAAATAATACAACTACAATTTGCGTATAAATGTTTCCGAAATACTTTTGTAAACCAATGTTGAATGTATATGCTGTTAGTGTTATTTAATAAATGTACTCTCTGAGTATGAACAAGTAAGAATCTCGCAAAAATGGCAGCAGCTACAAGTAAGGTTAAAAAAAAATACACATCTATGTGTTTTTTTTTTAACGTTACTTGTGGAAAGAAAAGGGTGGGCAGAGTTCACACATAATTATTTCGCCAGTTGTATATAACAGTTACAAGTGGTATTCTATCAATATTTCTTTTTATCCAATAAATGTTTGGTTTCTCCTGTAAACATCAGAACATACAGTAGATAGTGGTACCCTATTACGGTGAAAAAAAACAAGACCACAGCTCGTTAATAAGTCGGTTCGGCGTAGCGAGCAGAGTAGCCACAATGTAGTCGTGTAAAGAAGGTTTTTTTTCTTTTGCTAATAAGTATCTATTAGTAAGTAACTATATAGCTAATATATATCACCATATTAGACTTGGTAGGGTAGAAACTAGATAGTGACGACAAACTGAAACTCAAACCATTTATTTCAATTAAACCATTTACAGGCACTTTTGAATTGTCTTGGAGTCGGTCAGCTATAAATATGAAGCTAGTTGCCCATTCCAAAGAATAGTAGGTTCCGATGAAGAAAAACGGGCAAGAAAATCCACAGATACTCTTTTAAATTAAAAATATTGATACAAAGTATTGGTTACATCATTCATGGTTGAAATTATACATATGAGAACGATGCAAAACGTCAGAAGCGTCCGTGATAAAAAGATAAAAAAAACCAATTCAAAACTAAAATAATTAAAATAAGCCGTGGCAGCTAAGAGATGACCAGTCCCAACTGACAGACAGGATAGAGTTGGAGAAATGTCCAATATAAATAGTATTGGTACCGTGACTAGAAATAATACAAGACGCACCAGCTAGATGTTTTTACCTAGCGCAGGAGTCAGAGCTTCACTATGTTTGTACACGTTTTTTTATGCCAATAAATAATTTATTCGTTTATTTAAATCATGGTAAAAAATTAACAAAACTTAAATCAAGGCCGTGAATGGATTTGCTTTCCATCGCATCATACTTTTTGCTGGACAAGTTTCTTAACGATGATAATCAGTTTGTCTTCTGCGGCTCACTGCGTAGTGTGTGTGTAATTAGTTCTGTACGCGCCCCGGGCCGCTCATAAATGTCTTGTGTAACAATAACAGTGCCCAGTTCATAATAACGATGTTCAAATGTACCATTTTATTTGATTCCTATGGGCCGCGTGCGATAAGGTCAAATTATTTGGTTTCAAAAAGATATCGATAAGTTCCTCTTCTTTATTTCTTCTTTTTTGAAAAAACGTTGCCCCACACTAGTAATTTCTCCTCTATTGTGGGTGCGTTTACAAACATTTAAACCCACATACACAAACAGCCAGACCCGGAACAACTACTTGTAGGTCATACAAATATTTGTTCCATGCGGGAATCGAAGTAGGTCAAAGGTGATCAAGTTCCAAGTGTAATATTAATAACTCGTTGATGAAAAAGGTGATAGACTAAGAGACTAGATAATAAAATGTATTAGCTAGGTCCGTGCTCAAGTAATGCCACATTGATCGGCTTTTGGGTGTTGACTGAATCGAAAAGTTACAGTATTTGGTCATATAACCAAGCGTCATGTCATGTCAAACTGTTCACGATTGCATGTTAACCACTGATAAATGGGAACTACTCAAAACTGAGCTTTTTGTAGTTCTGCATAGTTTTGAAACCACTTCAACAATATTCTGTTTATATATCTTTGCCGTAATGTTTGTAAAAGGAAACAATAAAAACTTGCGATGCTCTTATAATTTCAATACACTATGCGTTTGTCACTGAAAACAACCGACCTTCACTTAACAAAACCTTTATGTATCTATCCCACTCAAAATCATTCCTTAAACACTGATTATTCTCTAATTTACCATTGGAATATTCAATTCAACATTCAAAAATAAATACTGAAAATCTGTACCACTTCCGTAAGGTTTACCTAGTAAACCATATTATTCTCGGGAACTAGGTACTCTTAATTTTATATAACTACGGTTTTTAGTATATTAGTATGGTTCTAAGAAATTCTAATGCAATATTTTCCTGTACAACAATGATCTTCGTGACACAAAATGTAAACAAACATGGTTTTATTTTAGAATTTTACTCGATACGACGACTCGGTCTTATATTCGATATAATCTATCAGCGGAATCTATCTGTTTAATTAGATTCAGAAATCTTTTCCGGGAAATCTAATTATACAGAGATGAGTTCACAAATGTTCCGTTTGGTGCCGGACGTAAAGAATAGCACCATCCCATTTCTTCCCGTGGGTGTCGTAAAAGGCGACTAAGGAACTTACTGGAGAATGGGCAGCAGCGTTCTCTATGATTTTTTTAAAACCATAGGTACTGCGATCGCCAAACCGCCTCCCCCCTTTTTTTTTGAGGAGAACCTATATCCAGCAGTGGACGTCTTTCGGCTGAAATGATGAGTTCACAAAACTTCGACATTACTTCTCCACGTTACACATTAATATAGGTCTGTTCTTTCCATCTGTTTAACATTACTTCTCCAAGTTACACATTAATATAGGTCAGTTCTTTCCATCTGTTTTTTGGTAACTTGAGAAATGAAATCTCTTTGAATTTTCCTTCAACACGATATTTACCTGGAGCTTTCTCTATCCATAGATCCCTATACATATATCTGCATAGAGTTCTTGGAGCTCCGATAGGGAAGCTGCAGAACAAAGGGTGTCGGGTTACCAGCGTCCTATTGTTGGCAGGAGCTGAGAGCTATACGTGCCTCTCGCTCATTCCCGTGAATTTGCGTGTACCACAAGATAAATGTTTTTACCCTGTTATTGAGTGGTTTTTAACTGAATACAATAGAGCTCTCAGCATGATTTGTGCTGTTATGTAATAGTAGTTTAGGATATCTAGAGATGTTCGTGTTGACGTTTAGAAAGGCGCTGCTTTAGTTAGTTGTTTAAAAAAACAATTTCGCGTAATATACTCAGTACATAATTGAGAATACGATTTGATAGAGTAATTCAACATGACCTCTACTGAAAACTCCTCTGTATAGCACCAATTGAAAATCAATTGACAAGCTTTGATTGATTCACAGAAACTATATTTTTTAACTTATCGCTATGTAAATTAACTAGCATTTGTTAATCAATTAAACAATTTTTAAAACTAGCTTTTGCCCGCTGCTTCGCCCGCTTGGATGTCGCACGGAAACGTACTACCGGGATCAAAAGTACCCTCTAGGTTAATCCAGGTAACTATCTGTGTGCCAAATTTCATCCAAATCCGTTTAGCCGTTTTTGCGTCAATCTGGAACATACATCCAGGCAAACGGACAATTAAAAAAAAACTATATTGTTGCCATCATACTCGTTTCAACACCACGTAGCAATTACTTTTTTTACAAAAATATTCAATAAACAATTTTGACTTCGTTACTATTTTTTATAATAGGTAACGTATAGATATTAGGTATGTTATTAAAATAAACTCCAAGTTTAGATCTCAATATGATAGTCCTAATAGATGATGAATGAATGATGATTATATCTAATAAAAGGTATAAAATAAAACTTAATCATATCACGATACATTTAGAGATTACTAAAAATATCAATATCAAGGCTTCAGAAGATTTACAAGTTACTTTTATCTACAACAAATAGATAATATACAGCTTTAACCATAACCATTTAAAATACATTATAATAAAGAAACTATTAACCTAACCGCACTACGCTGTCGCTAAAACTACAAAGTCCATTCAAAGTAACGTTTACCTATAATTACCGCATTAGATCTATGCCGACGGTTTTATCTCTAATGATTGTAACCCACTCTCCCAGTTATTAGCTAACGGGCTGTTTGATTAAAGCTCCCTCTACCGGTGAGGTACGGTCAACCGCACGGCAGTAGTAAAACGAAAACCACCCTTACTGCTACGGAATAAAGGCGCTGTCAATGTGAAACTGTAACCACGGACATGAGGCTAACCTTACCGCTACCACGCGTCGGGTAAAAACGTGGGTTTTTGTTTTAGGTACTGTTAATTACTAGGGTTTGTGAGTGTGTCGAGCAGTAGGTCTAATGGTAATTGTCTCGTGATAAAAGATGGAGTGTTATTCGGTACCTAGTCTATCTTAACTATTCTCTTTTATTCCTAATTTTTTGTTTTATTTTTTATTAATTAATTCAGACAAAAATAATGACAAATAATGAAAATCAAGTTAATGCTTGGAGTAACCAGTAGTATTGTATTATTGTAAATTCAAACTTTTTTTTATTAGCATGTAAATCTTTTATAATAGCATATTGTATATTGTTTTTTTTTGTATTATTAATTTTAATTATGTATTCAGAGCATGGCTACTCTATAGTGCGCTGTGGTTACCTGTAATTGAGTGTGCATTACAGGATAATGTATATTAGACAAGGTTTTATTATTGTAAAAGATAATTGTAATGTATCTCGTTGGTTATCGTTAAATAAATAAATAAGTATGTGGCATCAATTCTTGCAAAGGAATGTTATGATTAGACTAGCTGGGCTAATAATTTAGCTGTAGCTAAACACCATAAACTGAATTAAATTGTCGGCAATCGAACAAGAAAATCTATCAGTACGACATTTACAATGCGCTGATAAGGAGTCAGTTGGAGTGTAATGCAATCATTTGGGCACCACATGAAACTAAATACAGTCTCATGTTGGAACGCATACAAAATAAATTCATTAGGTATCTGTATAAGAGACTGTATGGAGTATATCCTTATTATCCATTGATGTACCCAACCTTGTTTGTTCTAGGCATAGTTGAGTACAACAAGTTAGAATTAAGAAGGGATATGACTCTCGCCATTTATATTTTTAAATTACTCAATGGTAAAATCAAAAATCAGGGGGTATTAAAGGAGGTAAAGTGCCCGACAACTACGTGTTGAGGCGGAGACGGCCGCAGCTGCTGGCGGTGCCGCGCGGCAGGACTAACTTGCTTCTAAAAAGGCCCGTTACTCGCGCCTTACGGACACTTAATGAAGTCGCCGAAAGGATTGACATTTTTTCATGTTCACTGAATGAATTCATACAGTGCCGAACTGTATTGTTAAATAAAACATTAGGTACGAGTATAACCGGGTGGTGCCACAGTCATTACCGATATCGAAGTCATTACGAACTAGAATGACATAATAAAATTATTCCGTTACGTACGTTTGGTATGGATGTATATAAATGAACAGTGCTTTTTGGCAACGTCTGCGTAGTATTTTTTTTTTCAGAAAACGAAGTTATTTTCCAAAGGACATGGATAATGTTTGGCCTAGCACAGACAAAGAGATAATTATATTTAAAAAATAAGTGATAATTTATTAGAAATCGACCAACGTAGTGTATCTATCGTATTTGAGTTTTCGTTACTTGGCAAAACTTTTCAGGAAATATGTATTTCTAATTAAAAGACTATTATTTTGGTTCAAGTATACATTTTTGATGATATCAGATCCCTTCACAAAGTTTTACAACGAACAACATATACAGGGATAAGAAACACTATTAGAGCACAATACATTTTGTTTTATTTTTGTTAATTTCTGGGCCAAGCTCGTATGGGACCGTTATCCATCTCCTTTAATTAATTGACTTAGATCTTCTCAATTCAATTCTCAATTCTCTTCTATCTCTTAATTCTTGGGTGTTTAATGCGATAAATTTTATTATTAGTTAATTAGTTAGTAAGTTATGCTGTTTTATTAATACAGAATTAAATTTAAGAATAATTATTATTGTTTTATAAATTATTTATTTATTTAATACTTTAAGCACACAAATGTACAGAGGCGGACTTAATGCCATAGGCATTTTCTACCAGTCAACCTTTGGGCGATGCAGAGATAAACAGTGGTAGGTGCAATAGTGAGAATTGAGGAATAAATATTATTTAAATATAAAGATATACATACATATAAATTTATTTATTTTGTAACATTGTAAAAGTCCTTTATTTTTTTAATGCCCTTTCTTTTTTGTTTGATGTTTTATTTACTTATTCTTATTTATTACGTAATTAATATTTATCATCCCTAGGCTAAGTTATTTATTGAACGCTCCATATTTATTTAATAATTTATTTTTAGTATTAAAATCGAAAAATAAAACCGGGACCGTGGCCGTTAATCGTGGTCAATCCTTTAACGGTTTTAATGCTAAACGCAATTGAGCCAATTACGAGCAGTGTGTTATTCTTTTGCTCAGTGATTTAATAAAAATTAGATTTAACACGGATAAATCTCTTCAACATTAAATTTGAAGGCCCTCTAAAACCCGTACACACTTAAATCTTTCAGTACTCAATCACTATTGAATCAATCACCGTTAGCACGATCCAACCAATACCAATCTTTGCGGGAATGTGAGTTTCGAACCACTTAATGTAATCAGATGTGCACTAAGCTTTATGTGTACCAGTTTTGAGTTATTTTCTTTGCTTTAAAATTTAAAGTTTTTAGAACTTGCTCGTTAGACTGAATGTTGGAGTTTTGATGAAGAATTATCTGCTTTTCTTTGAATGTAAACAACCTTCTATATTCTGATGTCTAACAAAAAGCGAAATAGGGTTACATTTATAGAAAATATTTCATTTTTTTATACTTCGTTATTTATTCTCTTTAAGCTTCATAGTTATTTTATTTTAAAGATCTTTTAAATATTGAAGGTTCTATAACCGAGGACTAATAAATGGGAACCAAATGCAATTTTTAGAATTCCGTACCTCAAAAGGAAAAAACCCTTGTAGGATCACTCGGGTGTCTGTCTGTCTAAAAAGAAAAAAAAAATACATTTATTCGTCATTTGTTTTTTTTCTGTCTGTCCATCTGTTACAGCTGATTTGCTCCGAATATACTGGACCGTTTAAGTTGAAATTTGGTACACATATGAATTTCTGTGACCCAAACACGGACATGTAACGTAATTATATTAAATTTTAATATGAGGGTAGGTGGGTTGAATTTATCCAAGAACAAACATAACATTGTAGTTTAAAACAAGTTCTCCCATACATTCCAACTGCAAATGTAAGTTTGTACGCACAATATTGGCAGATTTACCATGTTATTTTACGACCATAGCCTTCGTATAGGGTTTTCTGTAATTTATAAGTATAGAACTGTTATCTGTATTTTTTTTTATTAAAGGCTCAGTTGTTTCGGAGATAATGGGGGAATGCTAAATATTCATCTATTTTCTTAAATAACTTTAAAACAATTTATTTCCTAATTATAAAAAATACACCTACTTGAGACCCTCACAGTAAGCTATTTCATTTGTTACGTCACACGGTACAGTGCGCAATACTTTCTTGTTTAATTTTCTTATTTGTCTCCCAAAAGTGACTCCCATATTCAAAATTAATTTATTTACGTAACATGTTCGTATTTGAGTCACAGGAATTGATATTTGTAACAAATTTCAACTTAATCGGTTAATTAGATTCGGAGCAAATTGACTATGACAGACGGACAGACAAACAGACACAAGAGTGATCCTATAAGGGTTCCGTTTTTTTATTTGGATATACGGCACACTAAATATACAAATCATATCACCAGTTAATTTCATCGCTATTTACTGCAGGGAACTCAATTTTACTTAAGAACTGGAGTGTCGTGGAGTCGCGCGTCTCGTTAAATGTTTACAAATTATCTCCTAACGTTGTTACAGAGGGAACAAACAGAGAATTTATGATGTCACGGACTAAGACACAAGAAGAAGTAGAGGGGATAATTTGATGTTTTTTCCGTTTATTTTTGGGTTTAAGTTGTTTTTGGAGATTATTTACAGTATGCAGATTTAATGAGCCTTGGTCGTGATTTAATGATCAGTTACGCAAATGGTTTTTTTTTTCTTACTCTAAAATCACGGTTCTTTTCATCGCGTGATGAAAAGAACCGTGGCATTTATAACATTCCTCTATCCCTAGCCAATAAAAAAACGTAATTATTCAGGCATAAATTCAATCAAACACAAAAAAATAAGTAAGCATCACAACAGTTTTCCCAATCCTTTTTACAGATTCCGAAAGCAACACAATATTGGTGTAAATAAAGCACCAACATTACTTACCCACAAACACGAGAAAATAAAATAAAATATCAGCTTTCATACATCATCTGTGAAGCGAGTGAGTATATAAGTTATGTACATGTGTGCGTTGACGTCAAGAATGTAATTTTCCCACAATCTTTGAAGTTAAAAGCTGGGGAGAACGTAATCGTATATTGTGTAGCATATTTTGTTTATACTGGTTAACTATATTATAACTATTTTATGTGAATACTTATGGATTTTTTCGTAACATTTTCCTGTATGACAAAACCTTATTTTTAAAAGAATGACATGACAAAAAAAAAACTCTTCTGATCTCTGCTATGGAAATGAAAATGGTGAGTGCTATTTCATATTAGAATATCTTGAATTTGTGTAAAATCTTAAAGTAATTGAGATTAGCTCTCCGTTGTATTAAGATTTTATTACACACGCAGAATTCCTTGCACCAGGATAAACTGAGACTTCAGTCTTCTTTAGGGACCTCTTCAATGGTTTCGTGAAACGCATTCACCGGCGATTTAGTGCTCGTTAAACGTGTGCCTCTAAGTTTGTCTTAAATTTTATGAAACAAAAAGAAGTCGTAAGGTGCGAGGACTGGGCTGTATGGCAGATAGGTCATCAGTTCTACAATTGAAGCCTTAAATGCATTTCCGTTTCCTTAGCGGAATGTGAGGACGCGTTATCGTGGTGAAGGAGGTCATTGCTTCGAGGACGCTTTTCGCGAACTTTTTCTAAGACTGGGGAAGCAAGTGTTGACATAATCTACGGTCACTGTAATTTGGTCTTCAAGCGACACTGTTGTGTAATGTCACGATTTCCCGAAAAAAGAAGCAACCATTTCCTTACCAATGCTTCGACTTTTCTTAACTTTCGTCGGTTAATCCTCAAAAGCCTTTTTCTTTTTTTTTTCACGGGTTGGATAATCCTCATGGATGTCCTCCGCCCTGGGGCGGGCGGAGGGGTCTGTCAGACTCTTACTGACTAAAAACCACCCCAGTGTTCCCCTCCCACACTTGCACCGGGGGTCTTGGGATCTGTTATTCCTTCCGCAATCCCCGATCCTCAAAAGCCTAACCTAACCTATTCTGCCGACTGGCTTTTTCTTTCCGGTTCAAAGCAGTACACCCAGGTTTCGTCTCCTGTATATTATAGACAGCCAATGACTGTCTTCCATTAAACTTTTTTATCATTTTACGGCACCACTCGACACGCAGTCGTTTCTGATCTTCCGTTAAATCATGCGGTGTCCATCGAGTGCAAAGCTTCCGAACCTTTAGATGAACATGCAAAATGTGTTGCACTTGGCTCATTCCAATGCCTGATATAGTACAAATTTGCTGACAACTAATTTTTTTGTCAGTTTCAATCAGTTGGCGTACGGTTTGAATATTGGATTCTGGAACCACCGTCGCCAGCCTACCTTCACATACATCGTCATGGAGATGATCACGTCTACGTCCAAATTCTCTGAACCACGAATACACAGAGCTGTGACATGGGGCTTCATCACCAAATGCCAATTGAAGTCTCTGGCAACTCTCTTGTTGACTTAAGTCACAGCAAAAATCGTAAAAAATCATTAAGCGAAAATTTTCACGAGGTAATTTAATTGAAATAGCGTCACACAATTTTCTAAAGGACGCCACAATAAAAAAACAAATGACAGTCTCGCAAATGAAAAAGTAACATGTTCCCAGAGAGTTTCATTTTCGAATTCCGTAACTGTTTTTTTTTGTTTTTATTGTAAGTGGCCAATTCCAGAAACTTTCAGTATGCCCCACGTACGAGTACTTCCAAAAAGTAAAAAAATAATCATTATGTATTGGACCTTTAAGTTTACTTAATATAAGTTATAGGTAATATTTTGATCCAAAGGTCGTCAAAATTCAAAATTCAAATTCAAAATTCATTTATTAGTGTGAGTTTTGGTACATTTTACAATGAGATCTTAATAATAAATAATTTGTTCCTCAAAAATCTACCTTATGGGTGTACACTTTTTCTATTAATTATTATAAAAAAGAATAGTCAACATATTAAAATAAAATAATTACAATGAAACACAACATAACTTAAGACAGAAAAAAAAAACATTAACAATTGAGTATAAATAATGAATGGAAATAATGATGTCAAATTGTTGTTGATTGTCAAAAAATTAAATAAATATCAATGTCAAATATCTTACATTTTATCAATAAAGAATTCGTCAATAGTATAGTAACATTTTTCCAATAATAAATGTCTTAATTTGTTTTTAAATTGAATAATATTTAAGTCCTTTATTCCATTTGGTAATTTATTAAATATTTTTGGGGCCATGCGAAGTATGCTTTTGTGCATCTTTTTAACAAACAAAGCAGTCTCAAATATGTACAAGCAAGGTAAAGTAATTATTTTTAACAATACAAATAGGATTTGCAGCTATCAGTTATTTTTATACCGGTAATAGCTCTAATGCATCTTTTTTGCGATTTGAACACTGTCTCCCTATGCTGGAGTTACCCCAAAAAATTACTCCATAGCGTAGTATAGAATCGACATATCCATAGTATGTAGTGACTGCTGCTGCTTGATTGACTACTTTCTTTAGTTTAAACAAGGCAAAAGCAAACTTACTAATTATTTTAAATAATATTGAAGTATGTTGCTTCCAATTTAGTTGATTGTCGATTGTTAAGCCTAAAAATTTTGTATTTGCAACTTCTTCAATTTTTTCACTATAAAAGCTTACATTTAGTTCTGAATTAGCTACTCTTTGATGAAAATTCATAATTTTTGTTTTCTTCAAATTTATAATTAAATTGTTATGTTCTAGCCAGTCAACGGCTTGTTGTAATGCATTGACAAAAATATTAAAGACTTTGAAGCTGACATACAGCTTCAAAGTCTTTAATATTTTTGTCAAGCTTAACAATGATAGTAATTTCGTCGGCAAACAAAGTCATGGGATAGGGTATATTCTGGGCAAAGTCATTTATATATATAAGAAATAATAAAGGCCCTAGCACGCTGCCTTGGGGCACTCCATAAGATATTTTTCGTTCTTTAGATAGGTATTTTATAACGGTTTTATTTAATTTACAGATTCGACTTATTTCGTCGTGTCGGAGGACGGTTTTTTTTGTATCAATTTAAAGTTCTCCGCCTCTAGAAACCCTCTTTTTCCGTCGGGGGTAATAAAATACAGAGAAATGTTTTTAATATTCATGTAATTGGTTTTATTTGAGAAATAATTTTATGACACTGTTTGATTAAGATTTCGGGAATATGGCCGCCGCGGTTAACTTTTTACTGCCATAACTTACTAAAGGAAACATTTGAAGAATGAATTTCACGAAACCTGGCCACCTCGTTCGTGCGTTTTGACGCCATTACATTATTTTCTCTGGGGATATGTTTGTGAACGTCGATAAACCAGAAACAATTGAGCACTTGAATGCCAACATTTGACGCATTATTGCCGAAATACAGCCTGATTTACTGCGAAAAGTGTGTGAAAATGAGACCTCCAGATTATACTATACAATTATCTGTATTCATGGATGTTAATTTTTTTTTTTTTAATATTTCATATTAAAGTTCTCCGCCTCTATAAAACCGGCCAAATGCATGTCGGACCACGCACAATGAAGGGTTCCGTAGTTGGGATGACTTTATCCCAAGAACAAACTTAATATACATTCCAATTGAAAATGTAAGTTTGTACGCACAATATTCAGTGATTTACCATGTTATTTTAACATCATAGACATCAAGGTTTTCCCTAATCTATAAGTATATAACTATTCTGTTTTTTTTTTCAAAATTTTAGGGCCCGCAGACAAGGTTCAAGTGATGAATTTTCATCTATTTGCTTTAATAACTTTTAAACTGATTATTTGATATGTCACACGGTACAGTGAGCAAAACTCCCCCAAAAGTGAACTCCCACACATAAACATATCACGCCTGTAATCCCCGAAGGGTTAGCCAGAGGTGTACCTATAGTAGTACACCCACATTTCGCCAGTTATGTTTAAGTCCCATGTAATAGGGGGCGAGCCTATTGCCATCAACCGGGCACAAATCCAGACTCCGGGCTGCTACTGAGAACTCTATACTCAATATATTTATTGCTTCCACATGTGAACTTAGGTGGTAGGTTTTACAATTATGATCATTGTGGATCCTGTCGGGCACAGCAAAAAGTAGGAGAGAGGAAGAGGGCTTTTATTTGACTACTTAGTTGTTGTAATAAATATTGTGATTATTTTATAAGAATCTAAGTAATTTAAAATTTGTCATTGAAGTATTCATTTACATTATAATAGCATTTATTTATTAGAAATTGTTTTAATTTATTAGTGAATATATTTAGTTTTTGTTCTTCTTTAATTATTTCTGGTAATTTATTGTATATCTTAATTGACATGACTAATGTACTTGTTGAGTGCTTTTTTAACTTAGAGCTTGGTAAGTTTAACCTATTTTTATGGCGTAATGTATATTTTGACTGTATATTTTCTCTTGTTGTGTAAAAGTGTTGGTAATTTCGAACGAATTTGCATAATTCTAGAATGTATAAGCAGGGGAGGGTAAGTATTTTATGTTCCAACCGATTATCCTTTAAAGTTAAAGTTCGCGAGCACATTCGCAAGAAGCTGGCAGTATCATCACAACGGTAATGTTTTCCCATTGTTTGTCTTAATAATTTTAATATATTTATTTGTGCATAGATTTAAATATATAATTAGGTGTATATATTATATTTATAGTCTTAATAGGTATATGTAATATCTTTATATTATTTTATTATTATAATATTATTTTATTCCTCAATTCTCACTATTGCACCTACCACTGTTTGTCTCTGCATCGCCCAAAGGTTGACTGGTAGAAAATGCCTATGGCATTAAGTCCGCCTCTGTACATTTGTGTGCTTAAAGTATTAAATAAATAATTCTTATGAGTCTCTTTTGTAATGTGAAAAGTTTCGGCGCATCTGTGCTGTTTCCCCACAATATCACGCCGTAACTTAGTCACGCATATGCGTAAGCATAATAGGTAACAACTGCAGATTTAAGGTTAGTGGTTTTTTTTTTTTACTTCACGGAGGGCGTATGCAAATTTGGACAGTTTTGATTTTATCTTTCTAATGCGTGATTTCCAATTTATGTTTGTGTCTATAGACAGGCCAAGTAAAGTAAACTCATGAACGACTTCTATTGTTTTACCGTTGTAGGTGAAGTTTAAGTCTAGTGGGGTTTTTTGACGTGGGTGGAAAGGAATTAATTTAGATTTAGAGAAATTGATTTCAAGGTTATGGTCGTTCATCCAAATTATTAATTTATTTAATGTGGCAGTTAGGTCGTCGCACAAGCCTACATTGTTCCGGCATGAAGTTAAAAGCGAGATATCGTCAGCAAAACAAGACGCATGACCCTTCTATGGTTTTTGGAAGGTCGTTTATATAAATAAGAAGCATCCAATCACACTCACTTGGGGAATAGGAGGCATCCAATCACACTGACTTGGGGAATAGGAGGCATCCAATCACACTCACTTGGGGAATAGGAGGCATCCAATCACACTCACTTGGGGAATAGAAGCGTTAATTGTTTTATTGTCAGACCGAATATTTTGTATCTCTTTGGTATTTTCATTATAAAACACAAGAGAACACACACATACACATATATCGACTCATATGGACTTCTGTGTCCCAAATATGGACTTAACGTAGCGTAAATAAATGAATTTTGAATAGTCATGGTCACTTTTGGGGGGCAAATTAGGAAATTAAAAAATAAAGTTTTGCAAACGGTACCATGAAATGTATTAAATGAAAGGGGTTGTTGTAAGAATTTCAGATATATCTCTTTTATAATTTATTATTAAATACTTTTAAAATGATTTATGAACGTAGATGAAAATTAACCGTTCCCCCCTTATCTCCGAAACTAATGAGCCTAAAATTAAAAAAACCGGTCTAGAGTGAGTCGGACTCGCGCACCGAGGGTTCCGTACGTATATGTGTGTTGATGATTTCTGAAAAACTGTGCTATTTAGAGACATCGTTTTATTTTTCCTGGTATCTTTACATACACTTCTATCACATAGAATAATTTCAGATTTTGATCTATGCAAACTTCGGAGATAAAGGGGGGAACGGTTTTTTTTATATTTTTCATCAAAAGTCGGAAACTATGCTGCCTAAATAAAAAAAAAATGTTTGAGAATGTGCAAACAGCATTCTTTCATATGATTACCCCACATGCCCTAGTAGCCCCACTTCAAATTTTTAAGACCCCTTTTCAGTCTTTTTGAGGTACGGAATTCTAAAAAAAACTACTTTATATAATTACTAGCTTTCGCCCACGGCTTCGCCCGCGTGGATGTCGAAAACAAAACAGCTTCTCTATCAGCAGTATTCCCCGGAAACATTATACCATATCTTAGTTGGAACCAACGTAAGCGTGGTAAGCAGATAGGAGTACAGTTTGATTTACAACTTTACGGAAGATAATAATAAAGATAGCATATAAATACCAACTTCGTTTTGTACATACTTTTTCATTAAACATGTCCTCCATTTCATTTGTTTATTTTTCTACTGTTTTTGTTCTTAAATAATAATTGATGTATACCAACTTTTGAATTATTCAAGGTACGCAGTAAAATTCTCCCGAAAACTTATTTACCCGATTATTTCTTATTTATTATTTTATAAGTTATAACCAAATTATTTACCGTAAACCAATCTTGGACCTGAACAATAGAATTATTCACGTCGTCAAGGTTTTGTTACCGTCGGTGTATTTTAAAGATCAATGACGTGTCATCTGCAAACATCTCCGGTTGATTTTGAAGTAATTGGGGTAAATCGTTAATGTAAACTAAAAAGAGGAATGGACCCAATATCGAACCTTGAGGAACGCCCATTGCTTTTTCAGACCCCAAAAGAGTTCACGCCGTTTACTTGAACTCTAACCTTTCTATCTTTCAGGTATGATCTAAGTAAATCAAGTGCTGTATTCCTAATCTCATAGTGTTCTAGTTTCAGCAGAATTGTCTCATGGTTAACGCAATCGAAAGCCTTTGAGAGGTCACAAAAAATTCCAATGGCATCTTGGGCTTCCTTCCAGGCGTTAGAAACGTTTTTTATTAGGGTGACACCGGCGTCAGTGGTACAACGACCCCTAGTGAAACCGTACTGTTGTTCATGAAGGATGGAATTTTTATTGAAGTGACGTAACATTTGATTGAGCATCAACTAAACAAACACCTTACTGAGAACTGGCAGAATTGACACGGGCCTATAATATTGTTGGGTTCTTTACTATCTCCGGATTTGAACAAAGGAACTACTTTAGTGTGTTTCATGAGATCCGGAAAGACTCCTTGGTCCACACTGGTGTTAAATATGAAAGCTAAATAGGGCGCAATGGTTTCGATGACAGATCTACAGACTTTTACAGACATGCCCCATAGATCTTCTGCTGATTTAATTTTAAGATCTTTAAAAAATTTTATAACAGCCTGGGGGTTTGTATGCTGAAACCTTAACTCCAAGGGGCATACCTTTACATTCTTTCTAAGTAAGGCAGCAGAAAGCGCGGGTGAGGAACTTAAAGTTTCGGTAGTTTTAAGGGGAATATTAGCAAAAAAGTTTTTTACATTCCTGAGCTATTTCTACCTCTGAAGTGATGGGCCTATGTGCAGTCTCTAAATTAAATTCAGTATTACGCTGTTTTTTCCTACCTAATTCATTATTTATTATTTGTCAGGTAGTTTTTATTTTATCATCAGCTGATTTTATTTTATTGCTAATATAAAGAGGTTTAGCTATATTTTGCACACACTTTTAAAAGTTTTAGAATATTTTGCAACATATTGATGAAAGCTTGTATTATTCATATGTTGCTTTAAGCCATAAAGTTCAAAAAGATTTTCCCTGCTTTTACGAATACCTAGAGTCGCCCAATCACTAAATACGAACTTTGAGTAAATACTTTTAGTCTTCAGTGGTAAAGTGTCATTAAATTACGTGTTTAATAGTGAAAAGAACTTTGCGTAGAACTCAAGAACTCATGGGTCACAAATATTATTAAAACAAATCAATATTTTTATTAAATTATTTTTAACTTAGAATTTATTAGATTAGTTAATTAATAAAAATTAATCCATCACCGGATGCAGTTGGGCATTTGCAATTTATGGTATACTTATAATTATAATTATAACTGTTAACGAAGGTATAAACTGGAATAAAAAAGGCTTTCAAAATAATTAAGAGTTGTATTTGAAGATTTTTTTGAAGTATTAAATTATGTTTAATTATGTTTTGAGTTACATCACCATAAGCACAAAAGACTTGAAAATATCATACTGTTTTTGTTTTGGAAAAAATATTTACGGTTTAAGAGATACACTGCTTTAAAAACCACATTTTTGACCATTTTTAGAAATCTCCACCTTAAAGAGTAGTTAAAAAAAAAACCAGTCAAGAGCGAGTCGGACTCGCGCACCGAGGGTTCCGCACGTATATATATGATGTTGATGATTTCTGAAAACCTGTGCTATTTAGAGACATCGTTTTATTTTTCCTGTAATATTTACATAAACTTCTATCACATAGAATAATTTCAGATTTTTATCTATGCAAACTTCGGAGATAAGGGGGGGGGGAAGGTATTTTTTTTTACATTTTTCTTCAAAAGACGGAAATTATGCAGCCTAAAAAAGAAAAAAATGTTTGAGAATGTGCAAATAGTGTCCTTTCATACAATACCCCGCATGCCCTAGTAGCCCCACTTCAAATATTTAAGACCCCCTTTCAGTCCCTTTTCCAAAAAAGAGATATTTTTTTAAATTTATTTCTTGTTTGCAAAATAGTTGGCAAACGTCATCTAAAACTATTGTAAATTTCATGTTGATAGCATTAGTAGTTCTTAAGGTATCCAGGTATGACAGACAGACAGACAGACAGACTTAGCCTCACCATATGGGTTCCTTTTTACCATTTTGGTACGGAACCCTAAAAACAATAAATGTCACACTTTATAATTTACTTAGGTTAGTATTTGTGCCAAGTTTCAGGTTTATTAACTCAAGGAATAAGATTTATTTTCCCTTTTTCACCCCTTAAAGGTCGAATTTCGAAAAATCCTTTCTTAGCGGATGCCTGCCTATAGTTTCCAACCATAACCCTAAATATTAAGTAGTGATTTTAACTTAAAAAGAACTTTCATTCAAAATAAAATTTTATCACTTTTTTCACCCCTTAAAGGTTGAAATTCTAACAACACCGCTGCATTAGCTTCCAACCATAACCCTAGATAATATATTTAGTGTTTTTTACTTCAAAAATTAAGGACTATGATACACAACTTCATCCCCCTTTTTAACCCTTCGGGGGTAGAATTATCAAAAACGCTGAGACACGTGTAAATCAATTTTCAATCGTCAGCCTATACACCAAATCTGAAGATCCTAGCTTCAAAACTGACGGACTTTCATATAAACTTCCATCCCCTATTTCACCCTTTTAGGGGTGGAAAACCCCTTTCTTAGTGGATATCTACTCTTCACAAGAACACACCCTCCAAATTTCATGTTTCTAGGATCAGCGTTTTAGGCTGTGCGTTGATATATCAGTCAGTCAGTCAGTCAGGACTTTGAATTTTATATACATAGATGACCCCTGCTTAGTAACAATAGTAATGCAACGAATGGTGCCCTGTGGATGGGCCTGTACAAGTGTACATACAGCTTCAACACACATACTCCATAGACAAAATAATTTGCGCAGTTGTCGTCATAAAGATCAAAACTATTATCCAGAAAAATAGCAGATAATGAGCTTCTCGTTCAGTATTAGCTTCTAAATTTATTCAAAGCGTGTAAGACTAACATGGAAGTCTGTAAAATCTAAGAACTTGTGCCAGATCATCTTGTGCGTCGCTAAACTTTCTGTTTTGCTTCATAACGAGCTGCAGTATGCCGTGCCCGGTATTTTCTCGGTTTATTATGAAAAACATGTTTATCGCGGACAAAGATAAAATAACCTAAAATAACCTACCTGTGTTTGCAACACTAGTAAAATACGTTAAGACAGACCTAAGCCCCCCTACACGTGACAACACTGCAGGCCAACTTTATTGTTCTAGTTGTGACCGGGAACTTAAAATGAATTTCGGTCTAGCGCGTCATTTAAGAACACACGCATGGATGAATTGCAAAGGTCGCTGTCATAGATAAGGAGGAATATACAGGGTGTAAAAAGACACAATCACAAATCCATCAACTACGCATACTGTACATCTAACTAAGTAGCTTTGCGCAAAAATTATTGCTGGGAACCGATTTTTATTTTTAGGGATTAAAAATTGCAATTTTTATTGCGCGCAATGTAACGCAAACCCAGGCAAACGGACTCAGTGCTGTTGTGTGAGTTAAGCCCCGCCCCTTCGTTCTACGCGGTACGCGAAGGTTCTTGTCGAATACTCGTGGCTACGAACGAAATTAATGTAAGAAAAATCGAAAATTCAGGTAATGTTTGCTTGGAAAAAAGTTTTATAATAACACTTGGAATTCGTTTTCGTAAAAAAAAATATATATGCATGTTTGACCTTCAATATCTCCAGAACCAGTGGATTCCTAGGTATGGTCTAGTGGAAAAAAAATTATCCAAATAATGGGTAGAATATTTTGCTTTCGGCTTCGGAAATGGTCTTTTTACATCCGATATATTATGACAGCTATAAAACAAATCAACAAGCAACGGTCATAATTTTAATTTGTCCCAAAAAATATTACACAATAAAGTCACAACTTGATACCCACATGACAACCTAGTCTACAACTTAACAATAATAATTAATATTAAGTTAGTTACCCAAACATGTCAGCAACTTGGCGTAACACATAAAGAAATATTGTTGGTGTAGGGACCTCCCACACGGAGCAACGTGAACAGAAACGGCCCTAACGAGCGGTAATTTGCCTACGCAATACGCGTGACGTCATTTATTAGCGTACTATTGTGTTATACGCTAACTAATGTTATTTGTAACGTGTTTAAAAAGTTTTCGTTCGTTAATGTTATACGGAAAGTAATATTAGGTTATGAATACGATTTATTAAATAAATCTATCGCGTGTGACGTCATAACGTATCTCGGACTTCTGCGTTGTACAGTCATGTTGTGTTTATTAATAATTCGTAAATTTTAAACATTCATAAAACCGTCAATATTGTAAATTGTTTGGTCATGGTGTTAATATGGTCGGTATATAATATTTTGATTGTATGTAATAATATTTTTTTTCTGCATACGCGCCATGTTGCGCCATTTTTAACATAAAGCATGTGTCCACCAACCTGCCTGCGTCCTCATGTCTCTGGACACGATGGTGCCGTGTGCGTTGTGCGCGCGACAGCGGTACACTGTCGCGTGGATGTCCTGTCGGTACTGCACCGCGCTGAATGGCAGGAAAACCAGTGTGCCGTTGTCCAGGACTTGTCTGTGAAAGAAAAGCAACTTATTTAGAAGTTATACACAGTGGCATTTTAATCGTCTTACAACGGCAGCCTACTTCATGTATCCAATGACTACTAATCTTTTATGAACGTAAAAAATATTTATTAACATTTGAATACTTTTTTAATTTTTTAATATTATTTATTATGAATGACGCATGATGTAGTTTGAAACACTCTGATATGAGCGCGGTGCGAGCCTTGCGCTCCATTCCGCGCTGCCCTTGGAACGCAAGGCTCGTACCGCGCTCATAACAGAAAAGGCTCGTAACACGCTCATAACATAAAAAATATGAAACGTTAAAGAGTATCAGGATTACCAGTACACTTTGTGCAATACGCCATAGAACAGCTATGTTTGACAAGAGTGCATTTTGTATGGGCCCTAGAATATATAATAAATTACCTAATAATATAAAAGAAGCAAAGAATTTTACATCATTTAAAAATAAATTAAAGACATATCTGATCAATAAAGTCTATGGTATGGTAGGAATTTCGTGGGTGCGGCTAAAGAATTTGCACATTTGTTAAATAACTGTTCTCATTATATAACAAACTTTAACACAGAGAATAAAATTGAATTTAAATTCATTCCTCCATATTCACCTCATTTTGGCGGTTTGTGGGAGGCGGGGGTAAAATAATGCAAGCACCATATTGTTCGCGTGGTGGGCAATGCAGATCTTAATTACGAGGAGTTCAGCACGGTTTTAGCACAGATAGAAGCCGTCCTGAATTCCCGTCCCTTGTATCCTCTATCTTCAGATCCTGATGACTTCACTCCTCTCACCCCCGGGCACTTCTTGATCGGGCGACCGCTGACAGCGCCTGCAGAGGATGACGTCATGAAAGCTGCCACACACTCACTGTCAAGCTACCGGCGTATCGAGCAGGTCAGACAACACTTCTGGGCTCGATGGTCAACAGAATACGTTTCAGAGCTGCAGAAGCGTTCTAAGTGGAAAGATACCAAGGCGGTTCTTACACCAAACTCACTAGTCCTGGTAAAGGAGGACAATTTATCGCCTCTAAAGTGGCGATTGGGTCAAATAATAACTATGTTCCCAGGCAAAGACGGCATTCCCAGGGTGGCTTCCATTCGCACTGCTGCAGGCGTCTCCAAGATCTGCCGTCTTCTACTATCCAGGGACGACGCCGACGCTTCAGTCATGCCAGCGGCACTCCCGTCATCACAAAATGGTAATTATTAAGAGCTATGTTGAAACTCTCAAAACGGCGGCGGATGTTGAGGACAGTGCCATCTACCGGCACCGACGGGAGGCGCAATGAAGAATAAAATGATGATCTACAACAGTTCTACACAACTGACATGCGCCTACGTCACTCGTCAAGCTGAATGGTTCATCAAAACACCGAGAGGAGGCGCTGATGAAATTGTATAAAAGCACCGGACGCCGCAAGCTCGGCCCTTTTTCTTCTTCTACCTCCACCATATTTAGACATAGTCTCAAACTCATTGTAATTTCAAATTAACAATAAATTTCTGTAGTCCAAGGGAAATAAATAATTCATTTTGGTTGCCACTCCCTGAAACCTGAAGAGAACCCCTTAAGAGTTAAGGTCACACCTTAACAAATATTTATATTACAGTAGATATTTGCACACCTATTTAGGTAGGATATGGTTTCAAGAACTTGTTTGTATGTATCACCTCATGTAAGTACCTACCCACATTCAAGCAAATAAATGATTTGATTTGATTTGATAACAGGGTGTTTCAAACTACGTAATGCGTCGTAATGGATAATAGGTTTTTTATTTTAATTATTCAAATTTTAATAAACACTTTTTTATTTTCATAAATGATTAGTAGTCATTGGATACATGAAGTGGGCTGCCGTTGTAAAACAATTAAAATGCTACGGTGTGTATAGATAGAATACAAACGAAAACGTAAAATAAAAACACAAATAAAACTGCCCTGAAAAGAACAGTACAAAGTTTACCGTAATCTTTTAAACATAACCTTACAGAAGTCATAAAAAAGTACCCGAAACTCAACACCTCGAGACTTTAACCCGAACCAAAAACGAAATGGCCAATATCTTGCAAAATTTACCTGGAACCATAAACCGCGCGATTCCTTCAATTACTCCTGACTTTAATTTCCTCAATGAAAAAAGGATAAGGCCAAATTAAGGAAGAATTGCACTGCCTTTTAAAAAAGAAATCGTAGTCCGTAATTGGTGTTGGGAAAACGGCGGGAAATTTTTCAGGAAATCTTTTAAAGGTGCGACCATATTGAAGTGAGCAAGAATGAAAGATCTGTACGTCAGATAAAAATGGTCGTGTTAACCAGATTGAAGCGGGGTTCAGTACTATTTGACTGGTAATTGGCTGATAGTTAAAAATCCGCTTTAGAAATTATTATCATAAAATATTATTATTACTATTATTTTTAAGTCTTTTGACATTTGTCGGGACGCTGGTCCCGGACCTTTGGAAGGTGTATGAGGGGCCGAAGCCAACTCGTAGAGGCCCGTTATGACGCTTTTAATGAAATTAGACACCAACCGACGCGGCGACGATATCCCTGTACGCACTATGCAAGTACACCCAAGGACGACCCGCGGTTGGTGTTGGACTATTGCAGGGTATGGAAATAAAGATATTGGAGTATGAATGTGTTTGGGTGGCTTAAGTAGACTGGTTACCTTGAACTAGGGAAAGACTATGTAAAAGAAAAGAAAGAAAGAAAAATTGTTTATTCTGCTCATAGTGACGTAGCGACAAGAGGGCAACACTTTCTGAGGTGCTTGAGGAGTGGAGAAGTATTCCACGGCTATCAAAACAATCCCAGAGCACGAAAGATGGTCAAGATCCCAACCAGCACTTACTGGAATACTTCCTTCCTCCAAGCACGTTTGCTCTTGCGAATCTCCAGTCAAGCCGGCCATTAAAGGCAAGAATGAGTTGGGAGCTCTGCTCCTCGTCGGTGTTCACTCCAGCCGGCCAATAAAGGCAAGCCAGAGATGAGGAACAATACTTCTCCTGGATCTCTCAGGAGAAATATTGTTCCTGGGGGTCCGTGGGGTCCCTACTGCCCATCAGCTAGTCACATGCTACCCTGTGGATTTCTGTATCTCTCTTGGTCTGGCTCCTTACCCTAGACCTTTCCCGGCAAAGTAAACTCTACCGGCACAGACCTAGAGTTCGGAGCGGGCAAGCCCCACCACGACGCGGACGTGAACGAGAGATACGGTTATTGTGGCATACAGCCTCATTTGCTGCTGGGTTGGTGGGAATAAAAACCACTGGAGGATTCTTTCTTCTTTATTTTGTAGTGTTCTTCAAGATAGCTCACCGCCGACTGATGTCGAACGGACAAAATGTTCCTATTATACCAATTACAAAAAGGTACATTAAAAGCATTAGCCAATCAGAGCGAGGCAGAATATTTGTGCATTTGCTTTAGTACAGCGAAACTTAACCGTAATATATGTTTTTCACTAACTTTGACTACTTTTACATATGCAAAATTATATATATTTAGTATCTATGTATCAAGGACTATCTAAGAAAATTATAAAATCAATAAAAACATAACGTAGAATTTAAACATGAAATATAACATAAACACTTACTCACTTACATGGCACTATTTACTTAAAACTATTGACTGAAAGTTTCTCGTCATCACTTATGTACTGTTTTATGCACTATCACTGTTCACTAGTCCCGCACAGTTATTATTATTAGGTATTATTATCGCATTATATTTTCGTCAGGCTCACAGCATTAACTTAAAATGAAATATGTATGATTAAAAAGAGGTTATTATTTGACATCCCTATAAAACATGCTGCAAGTCACAAAAATAAAATTATAGATCCCATAAGGAAAAACAGAATATTCGTTATACGAGATACATCAAATATACATCAAATCATACTCCCAACTCGAATACAAAGCAATACACTGACAACTGTTCGTGACGTCATCATTTATGGCGTCAATCATACCTCAATGTAGGGAACGACATAGTAGATGTGGTTCTCGGAAGAGCTTAGGTACTTATGTAGCTAAAAAATAAATATAATCACCACAGTTTCCCGCGTTTTCGAATGACAGAAGGTATAGGCGAAGGTTTATAAGTATAAACAACTTCGCCTATATCTTCATTCATTAATTCCTTCATAGGACTTGTCACATTTGCGGGGAAGAGCAAAGGTCAAGACGGACTGGTAACAAAACAGCTTTGTTGTATTAAACCTATTTGAATGTGTATGGGCATGACTGGTGTCGTTATCTTGTTAGAGAACGTCTCGACTTTGTTTAGGTTTTAATTTCCATAGTTTCTGCTGCATTGCGACTGTGCTATTAATGCAAGTGTGTAAATGTGAATATTTATTGTTTAATCGTATAAACTTTGCGTTATTTGAAAAGCACAGGCACCTATTGCAACTGCGGAGCAAAATCTTTATTGAAACAAAAACTTGGTATTACTTGGTTTTTATTACCGTGTACATCTTTTATAATAGCATGTATATTGTTTTTTTTTTGTATTCATAATTTTAATGATGTATTCAGAGCATGTGTACTCGATAATGTGCGAGCTGTGGTTACCTGTAATTGAGTGTGCATTCCAGGATAATGTATATTAGACAAGTTTTTATTATTATAAAAAAAAATTGTAATGTATCTCGTTGGTAATCCTTAAATAAATAAATAAATTGCTAGATTTTCTAAAAAAGTTGGTAATTGGAAACAGCAATGATACATGAAATACATAACACATGCATAGATCTAAGTTCAACAATGGGTACAGTACCTACACGGTAATCATTAATGCCCGGTTCCTATGTTGTCGTTCCTTTTACTTACGGACAGTCAACTACCAGGCGTAAGCCTAAACCGTTTCTATTACATAATTACGACTCGTAATGTATCCTACCGCTTTTTGCCTACGGGAGGATTTCAAACGTCAGTCAAACTGTCAAATCTACTGTTCGTAGTTGGTTTGCATACCGGCCGCTGTAGGGCGATTTTAGAAAGTTTTGTGACATTTAAAATTATTAGTGACCACAGGCTCGTACAGTAACGGGCGTAAATATGACACATCGAGTATTAGGAAGAGGTTAAAGTGACATAGATGACGCTCAAAAAGACCGTACTGTTATAACGCTACGTGCCTTATGGCTGATTCCTCTATGCAACCGATCGTCAAAGTATATCAGCTACCATCCGTTTACAGTTTGTCTGCACAAATAAGTAGCTACCAAAACAGTGTAACACATGTAACCCCTGACGTTACGTTAGTACCCACGGGCTCCGCCGCAGAGAGCGGCGAGTGGCCCTTTGATGTTCAAATGTAATCGTTTTATGTGCCGCGCGGTTTTGGGTCGGGTTTCACACTAACTGGGTTAGCTTTCCAGGATTTTTTGATCAATGTTTAATCTGGTTTGGCTAGCCGACCTTAATCCTTAATGTGGTTGCCAAAATGGGATAATTATGATGATTTGAATGGTTAATGCTGGAAAATCTCTTACGAATTACTTTGTGAAATAGCTTAGGAATAGATTTCGAAAATGCTGGTGAGTGTCTTGGAAGTTAATAGAAATATGCTTGTCCTAGAAATTAAAATGCTTATACGTACCAAATGGCTTCAAGTTTCCATTAATTTTACTGCCAAAAGAATGCACAGTCAGGTCAGCGAAGCCGTGGGCATAGCTAGTACCTACCAAATAAACTGCTACTGGGTAAATCCTTCAAAATCAATGTGCAAAGATATCAGACAAAAGCAAAACCCTTTACTTTGCTTTCACATCATCCGGTTTTATATCCGACCTCCTTCGCAGGGGACAGCGACACAACGCTGTCACGAAACTTTCTTCCACACAACACATTTGCCAACACCAGCCAATAACTCATTCATCTTCATTCACACACAACAAAATAGAACCAAAGACTTTTGAAGTCAAAGCTACACAAGGCACATATCATCTGTCATGTCTGAAGTTAGTTCTGAAGATATCGTGTTTAGGGACGGCCGAAAAATCTACGTTTTGTCGGGATTCCCTAGGCACTAGGTGGATTTCATTCGTTTTATTCCCTAGGCACTAGGTGGATTTCATTCGTTATATTTCAACGTGCTTAGGTATTTGTGTACATAGGCAGTGTCCTAATTGGGATGACCTTGTGGATCTCAGGTGGTGACATTCATTAGGGTCTCAAGTAATAAGAGAACATCAATTAAATTATTATTAAAAATATGATTTTAAATAAAATCAATTTAAGAAACTTAAAGCTTTGAAACTGACTTTTTTCGATGTTTCTTTAAGCTCGCATATAATGTTTTACCCACCCACAGACGCGTTTTTAATACAAAGTGATCTATTAGGTATAGCTACGTTTTTAGAAGCTCTTACAAAGTTACCACACAAAAGTGTTTATTTAGTTCATTGTTTCTCCGTCTCTATCTATTATACTAAAACTATACAGAGAGAGAAAGTCGCATATCGCTTTTACGTTATGTGACGATTTCTATCAGTCTATTTCTACCACAAGCCGCGTTAAAGAACTTCGTTCCGAAAAACATAGTTTAGCGGTATCTTTGTGGTGTAATTTGTCTTCTAGAGACCATCGTATATATGTCGCAGCCGAATTGGATCAGCTAGACGTTTTGTAATACGGCGTATTACAAAACGTCTAGCTGATATACAAAAAGGCGCTTTTTTCTATTACGGCTGATTAACGTTCAGCCGAAATAATACCGTAAAATATATGAATCGAATGTGATGATACGTTCGCCAAAACGGCAGCCAACCTTTAGCCCTATCGCCACTAGTGACATCTAAGTGGGTTAGGTTAGAATTGTGACCAACCGCGCGCGAGCCGAGCGAGCGCTACATCCAAGTTGGTCGTGGAAATGGTATTTGGAACTAAAAACTACAAAGCGACGCGCCAAATTGTATTATGGCGCGTTGATCAGCCGCATTGTAAGATGCGATGCGCTAGCACATTGCGGCGTACGTTTATTTAGCCGTAATACATATTCCAAAACAAATATAGCTGACGTGGCTCAAAAGGCTGCCCAACTTAAAGTACTGGGCAGGACATGTCTGCCGCATGCCGGACCAACTGTGGGCCCAAATGGCACACAATTGGTGCCCTGAAACAGTGCGACGGGGTCGCGGCAGACCACGTAGGAGATGGTGGGACGAATTGGATAGGTTCCGGCAAAACTGGAAGGAGGACGCGCGGGTTCGCGAAGGATGGAAGGAGTGGAGGGAGGCCTTTGCCCAGCAGTGGGACAGAGTAAGCTAGAGAAAAAAAAATTTGGCTGAACAGCAAAACAAAACAAAAAGTGCTGATTTCGTAAATAATTTTTTTTCGGCCAAAGCTACCTGCTGCACACTTGTAATCATCAGCAAACCAATTTTCCATCTCTTCCTTATCAGTTGACACGTTATAGTAACACCAAGGTCTGGACATGAGAACTAAAGTCCATTATATACTAGCTACCTATATTAATGATATCTGTTGTTGGAGATTTTAAATAAATAAAAAACACGGCAGGACGTGACTCTTGCACTAGATCACTAAGTTTACAATGATTGATCATGGAAGGATGAATGTGAGAAGCCGTAAAGGAGTTGACCTACTCACTGGACTTTAATAGTTGAGTAAAAACATGCCAGAGGTCTTTAGGGAACACCTATATTCAAAGTAGTAGATGAGAAGGCCGGTAATATATTAACATTATATATATATACTGGCGAAATGTAGGTACACCTCTGTGCAACCCTTTGGGGATTACAGGCGTGATGCTATGTTATGTATTGTGTATATACTTGCCGGTCCCACATTCGTAACGCTGCCGCTGGCCTGATTCAAATTTGTATCCTAATAATAAAATTGAGGTTAAAGTCGTTGCACGTTTTAATTAACGAGCATTTTATTTTTGCTGAGCTGCGACCAAAAAATAGCAGTTTTTAATGTAGTTGAGTATTTTTATAACGTTGAGCAATTATTTATACCTACGTTTTATTTTGGGATGTGTTCCAGTGAATGTTATGAAAATAATTTTGTTTATTATATTGTCTTTCAGCTTTTTGTTCAATATTTGTAGAACGATATTCGGTCTGAATATCGTTCTTCAATTGACATTCAGTTTTAATATTGGATTAATTCTTTTTGTTTAATAAAATAAAACAAAAATAAATAATGTATGATTGTGAAAATAAAGTTGCGTTTTTGTAGAATACGTTTTTGTTACGTTTTACTTTGTGTAAATTATTTCATCACCACTACTCTCAAAACGGAGAAGAAAAACATCCTGAGGAAACTGGCATGTCTTAGAACCAAAAGTTCGAAGATATGTGCCATCTACCAACCCGCACTGGGCCCGCGTGGTGGACTACGGCCCAGTCCCTCTCACAGAGAGGAGGCCTGTGTCCCAGCAGTGGGAACGTTATAGGCTGATTATGCTTATGCTTATACTACGTTTTTGTTGTCTTTTCTCTTTTTCTTTCTTTCTTTTGGCAATAAAATCCGTCATACAGGTGATGAAACTCTAGTATACAAGTATATAACGAGTACTAGACGCGTAGCAGATAGGATTACTGCTATGAAAGCGTAATCTTTTTGAGTATAATACTTTTCCCGCCCATATATTTACCGATACTTGCCGCACTCGATCACGGGGACTAGGAGCAAATTTTACATACATGTCATCATTGAACAGGAGGTTCATTTCTCAGGGGAAATCTACGGTTAACTCCGAGGTAACAATATTATAAGAGTTTCGCCTAAATTATAGTACCGTAGCAATTTCTTTGTGGTGCGTTACGGGTCATATTGGGAGTTCTCAATCTGATTGGAAAACTTGGTGTAGTTTGTAATATTGCCAAAGTTTTAATATGGATTGGATACCCAATTTTGTAGCAATCAGAATGTGTAAGAATGGTTCCATGGGTGGCACGGGTTTAGCCAGATGATTGTAGTCGATTTGGTTACAAATCAGATCGTCTGGAGGTGCTTACAAATCTGGCCAATTACTCGATTTGGTTATTGGAATCTTGGTCTGATTCGATATCCAATTCCCTTTCATTTTGGTGGCAAAAGTGGGTCTTACTCTACCACAGATAAATATTGAAGTAAACAGACGACAGGCACTATAAATTATACCTTAGATAAATACACTAGCAAACAAAATAATTATCGTTGCTCAAATACCTGTGTAATAGGCAAATATTACTATAATAATATCAATATTGGGAGCCGAGCGTCGTCGCTCAATGCAAACATTAATCATGTTACGGCTGGCGTGGCCAGGGAATACGTATCAGTGTATATGTCGTAGGGATATTGTCAAACCAGTGATATTATAATTTCACTAGTGAAATTATAATTGAACGAAACTTTGTCAACCGCCTCCATTTCTTACAATTTCACGGGCTCATTTCAGTGACATTACAATTCCACTGGACCCACGCAATCATATTGCAAGGCAGTAATATTTTGATAATTTCACTGTATGTGCAAGGCCGTTAAATTATGAGACAGTCAATGATTGGTCCGTTTTCAATGTTAATTTAGAATTACAAAATAATAGTCAGTTTTCTGGAAATCACAAGCTTTATTTGTAAGGTAATCATATCAAATATCGTTGATTTAACGTAATGTAATTAAAAAAATACCATAAATATTAACTGACAATTTGTTAGGTATTTTTAACAAACACAACCTCACAAATACTGTAAATATAGGCTAGGTTTGGTAACTTACAATAAAGCAATCTCACTAATAAAATATTTATCAAAAACAACAGCCATATCATTATGTTTTCAAATGTTTACGGCTGTTTTTTTGCAAATGGCGGATGAAAAAGAGTTGACTAATCAAAACGCACGAAGTCCCCCACTACAATTTGACTCATAATATACCTAGGGTTATGATTATAAAATTATACGTTCCTGTGGAATTATAATGTCACAGAAATGAGCCCATGAAATTGTAAGAAATGGAGGCGCTTGACAAAGTTTCGTGCAATTATAATTTCACTAGTGAAACTATAATATCACTGGTTTGACAATATCCCTACGACATACTCGTATACAGCGTGCCGCTACAGTGGCGACATTCATTTAACACACGTATACAGTTTCACCTTTACGTTTTATGAAGATATTTTTATTTTTTTTATTCGAATTATTATTATTTTGTTGATTTATTTACATTTTTCTAAAATAGCATCACATCTTCGATGTGATGCTATTTTAGCATCCTCCATCATAGCTATTTTACCTCTGTACTCTTAACGAGCAACTTTATTGCTCGTTAAGTGTACAGAGGTTCATGGATCATCAGCAGCCGGGTTCATGGATCATAACATCGAATCAATGTAAAAAAAAATTACATTAAAAATTTTATTTTTTTATTTTTACAATTAATATATTTAAAAAAAAAATGATTACTGGCCACTAGCCCTACCAGTGTGTGATATTAATATCGCCACTGTAGCGGCACGCTGTATAAAGAAGGAAGATATGTATACCTAGTGAATATATGTCGTGAAAACTGATGGGAGAAGCAATGGACTGTTTATTTAAGCTCCCAAAATTGAATGAACAGTGGTTAATAGCGGTTATTACCTCCTGATATTACAAGTGTAATATCATGGTGGCAGAATTAACCCTTGCCATTGATATTTCCATTAATTTTTCTTTACAAAGTTATTTTGGACACCTCTGATTTACTGTGAAGATAAAAATTGGAGAGAACCATCCCTGGTTCTCTCCAATTTTTACCTGAGTTAATTTCATGTATCGTTTACGTTTCAATCCCTCCCGACTCGTATGACTGTTCGATGATTAAAAGGTGTACTCTAATGACTAATTATAACAAAATCCTCGAAAATATATTGGAAACTACATCATAATATAAAACAGAAGGCTGCTAATCCTCGTAACGTTACCAGCACGAGCCATGTATCAATTGGTGATCGATAGTGCTTAGATTCAATCAGCGCGAACTAGTGTCTGATTTGATTAGACTGTTCGCTTGTCATGCTAGCCTGGTAGTTCTGGTACCGAGCAGTGAAATAATATTGTTGGGAGATTAAGTGCTGTTGAAATGTTTAGTATCAAGTAGCTTTGTAAAGTCGGAAAATGGTGTTGTGTTGCTAATTCTAAAAAACTGTAGAGAATTGACAGTTGGTAAATAATTAAATTATGATGGTAACCAAACTGTGCCAGTGTTATTTTTAGGTTATCAAAACTGTTTTTAATTGGAAGTTTATTAACGGAGTAGGTGTACTGTCCCAAATATTCGATAATCTTTCGTTTCTAATTTATAAGTAGGCTATTGTTAATACCAATAGCTAACTAAACCTGAAAACGTTAACTCCAATTTAAACTGGGCTCAACTCTCTGTGATGAACATGCCTTATTTAATCCAGAAAGTTTTTCTGACAATTATTTTAGGTACACATTTGTTAGACAAAAACTATGTAGCTTCACTTTAGTTTAATTTAAACTATAGATTGTAAATATATGTGTTGAGCATCTGACCTCAAACCCGAAGCTAGTCAAAATATTTACGTAATCAGTAATCGATAGCTCATATTCAAACAAGCTATGTCCGATATTAATAGCCAATTATTGCTCGGTCCACTTCACTACATAAATATGAAAAATTAAGTTGGTAACGTTATCATGTTACAATAAAATTTGTCCGCAATATTGATAAAATCGTACCGTATCATACATCTACTTATTTTATTTCTACGTTGGTGATGGCCCGGATTCTGCATGTGAACAAATCTTTGTCTTGAAATGAGGCCAGTATTTATTTGATCTCAATAAATTGCACTATTTTGTAGCTTTAGCTTTTTTATCATTACTTTCATGTTTACTTTTTTAATTTATGAAATATGCCATAGGCATGGCTTTCCCCGTAATTTTACCAACATGTATAGCAAAATAATATTAACAGAATGAACAAAACGGATTCTTATGAAAGTCATATTATATTGACATGACATTTAAAAGTAAGCCGTAGGGTAAAGAGATCATTAGCGTCTGCACAGAAACATAATGAGAAATAAATTGTCTATTCTCTTTAGATTTAAAGGTCGTTTGTTAAAATTAGCACTTGTGTTTTCATATCAAAGAAGTTTATCCAGGGAAGTAGGTAGCACAGTCATACTTGTGTCTGCCGGACTGTATTTTTTTCAATAACTCAAATCAATAAACCACTTTGTTTATGCAGCTGTCTTATAAGTAATTACAGACGGTATTTTCTTAAATTACAAACTCTGTATTGTAATTTAAGAAAATACCTTCTGTAATTACTTACAATAAAATTACATCCGCGGTATGAAGTTGGATGAATGTAAGGTAAGGTAAAATGTTGTATTTCACTGTATAGATTCCCACCACCCCAGTAACAATATTATTAATAATCTGCCATCCTCCAAACACAGGAAATGGGTCAACAATGTGATCGAATCAATAAACATTAATTTTTAACAAATAGGATGGTCTACTTATTAATACTCAATTACCGGTACGAGTACACTGATTATTATCGATTGTAAGTATACAAACTACTAAATAGATTTGTTTACAGAACTCGACCACATGACCATCAAACTTCTTTATTTTGTAGACTGGCTTTTGCCCATGGCTTTGCCCGCGTAGAGGTCGGAAATGATCTCACGAGAACGTACACCATCATATAAAGTATCAAAATATGTCCTTACCCAAGTCATGGTCTATCCGTGTGCCTTTCATTCAAAACCGTTGAGCCGTTATGGCGGGCACAATCACCAATCCCATTCTTTGTGGTGACTACTTAACTGAATGTATGGCTCATCGCACACCAGTAGATATAATCTTCACGGATTACAGCAAATGTTTTGATCGCCTGGGATCATGCTATACTTATGCGTAAGCTATTGGCTATAGGTATCAGTGAAAATCTCATCAGGTGGTTCTCATCTTATGTGGCTAACAGATGTCAAACGACTTTTCTAAATGGATACACATCTAGAACTATGCCCTTCAGGGATTTCACAGGGATCGCTTTTGGGAGTCTTGTTATTCAAAATCTTCATCAATGATGTCTCTTCATATTTTTCTACCTTAACAGGGGGCCTAAAATGGACGCTTTGGCAGAATCATAATATGATCTGCGTACAATTCATATCCCGCAATTCATCTGTTTGACAGTCTTGTATGGAGTTTCGTAAAATGGTCCACAAAATAAGAATTACTATAGTGAAGTCTACTGTCAAATAGCAGCTGTGAAACAGATGAATTGCGGGATGTATGAATTGTACGCAGATCATAATTATGATTCTACCAAAGCGTCCATTTTAGGACCCCAGTTCTTTTGTTTGCGGACGACATAAAGATTCTAAGTGAAATCAGAACTTATGAAGATGCTGAACGTCTTCATTGTGATCTGGACAGATTCCAAGAGGAATGGAAAAACGGCCAACCGCTTGGATCCAAATATCTAGAAATGTTATACATGTATCTTCATTCGTAAACTTAAACCTATTCTTTACGCTTACAAGCTAGCCAACACTTCAATAGCCAGTGTTAATACGATTAGAGACTTAGGCATCACTTTTGACTTGAAATTCTTTTTCACACACCATCGATAATATTATTAAAAAAAGCTTCAAAGGCGCTAGGTTTCATTTTGAGGATATCAGCCGATTTTAAAAATATCAAAGCACTCAAAATTTGTTATTGTGCTTTTGTACGCAGTCATCTCGAATACTGTTCACCAGTATGGAATCCCATTTATGATACTTACGTCAATAGCATCGAAAGTAGATCCAAAACCTATTTGCCTAATTATTACAACCGCTGCAGGAAGTTTCACATTCTTCCACTAATTGAGCGGAGAAAAATTGCCGACATGGTATTCTTGTTCAATTTAGCAAATGGTTCAACCGACTGTTCTGAATTGATGAGCAAAATTGGGCTGCCTGTTCCATCCTTCACCTTATGGAATCATCAACCTCTGTATGTTCCCTCTGTTGCATTTATCCACAAAACTCTTATATGATACGAGCAAGCAGGGGCGTACAACTCGATGTGTCAGAGTGTTGATGATCTTGATTTATTCTCCACCAGTGTTCCTAAGCTTAAATAAATACTATGTAAAAATTTCTTTGAAAATCACTAAAACTTGTTCAGGATTTTCTTAATTCTCTCCGAATTACTTATTCTTGCTTTCGCTTATTTGTCTGCTGTTTCTTATGCCACCTATTGTCGGTGAAAACTTCTAATTGGCCTTCTTTTACTAACTGTCAACTATCTTTATCCTAGCTGTAAGTTTTCTTAAGAAATAAAATAGGTAACAGATAGACAGACACACAGAGTTACTTCCGCGTTTATGGATAGTATGAATTGCTAAGCACATAATGGAAATAAGTTCCTTAAAACATTTGCTACATCAAGAGGTACCTAATATATTGCTATACTAAGTTGTACCCATATCCTTGAAAGTGGAACAGCGTTTGTTTCATTTGACTTGGTAAATATTTACTTTTATGCTTTAAACGACCTAACTTAGACCGAAGCGTAAGTACCCCCTCATTATTATTTTGTTTTTTTTTCAAAGTCTAGAATGTACAGGTACACGTTTACAGTTTGTGAACATAAATCATCTACATATAATACATAGAAAAAACTCTAATCCCAATGGCTAGGCCGTTACCCATTTTAATACCCAATTACCAGTAGGATGAGCCTCATTATCGTGCTTCCGAACAAAAGTTATTGGTGTTAACTTTTCACATAAATTTTTGTCATTCCCATTAAAGTAGGTAGGTAATGTAATTTTGGAGGATGAAGGGCTTTCGAATGTCATCCTTTGTTGATATTTGTGGCCTGCTTAATGTTGCGGATACATTATTATAAGTTAGATATTGTTTTGATAACAGTTTTTTTTTGTGCTTCATCTTTGACAAATGTTTACAAGCGAAAAATTAAATCAATTAATTAGAAAATAAAAAATAACTGAGTACGAATGATGAAGAACCGGGCTCCTAATAGACCACACAGTAGTTCCGCGTAAAAAAATGTACGTATGACATAATATTAGGTACCTATAATACCAAACATTATATATATACCAAACAAACATCGTTATTAAAAGACATTTACGTGGAAAACAAGTGGATGTTTATAAAAATAATTATTATTTCATAACTTTCGGTTCACTCATGCAAAGCCATGGCGAAGTAGATCGGACGGTAATGCACAGAATTAACACTGGATGGATGAAATGGCGGCAGGTCACGGGAACAATCTGCGACTCCTGCATTCCCCTTAAACTTAAGGGGAAGGTATATAGAACAATGGTTAGACCTGCTGTCTTGTATGGCTCAGAATGTTGGGTCAGCACAAAAGGGATGAATGAAAGGCAATTGCATGTAGCTGAGATTAAAAAGCTAAGAGTGATGTGTGGTGTGACACGAATGGATAGAATAAGAAACGAGTACATAAGAGGAAGTCTGAAAGTGGCGCCGGTGACTGAACAGTTGTGCGGGGATCGGTTGTCATGGTGTGGGCATGTGATGCGGAGGAATGAGGGAAATGTCGTGAGGAAAGTTATGAGTATAGATGTCGATGACTATAAAAGTTGGGGACGACCAAAGAAACGATGTGTGAATGATGATATGGCTAGAAAGGGACATGTTGCGCCGACCATAAATACATTGGGATATGGGCAGGAGAATGATGAATATTCTTCGTTCGTTACGTCTCGTAGTGTCTCAACGTTTGGTGCAAGGTAGCTGCGCTAGCGCGTCAGTTTCAATACTTACAGGGTGTGGCAGAAATAGTGGTCCAACGTTAATGGGTCAATATTAAGCTATCAGATACCACAATTTGAACCATTTTTAGGGTTTCGCACCCAAAGGGTGAAACAGGAACCCTATTACTAAGGCTCCGCCGTCAGTCTGTCCGTCTGTCACCAGGCTGTATCTCATGAACCGTGATAGTTAGACAGTTGACATTTTCACAGATGATGTATATCTGCTGCCGCTATAACAACAAATACTGGATTAAAAGAACACTTTGTAAACAAGCATATTACAAATTAGAGGATTGTATACAAGATACCAATGCTTGGAAACATGCTGGTCCTGCTCCATAGGACAATCTAGAGTCTAGACAAAATCAAACAGGTTGCTATTTTAATTGTATAATTTATTATTTTTATGACATTTATTTTAAATTCTGTGATTACCTTAACTCACACTGATATTATTGTTATTTTTTAGGAAATCGTATATATTTTTTACAATTTTTGTAAATATGTGAGCACCATGTTCTATCACCTAATTAATTTATCTGTCATTGCTTCATTCTTAACTTTTTTTATTACCTATTGTGGTATAGTAATTTTATTCTAGGTGCATCGTCTTCACATATAATTATATAATTAATGTACCTATAAAAATATTGTACAAGATTTTAAAAGAGACCCGGTGGAGTTTCTTGCCCATTCTTCTCCATACGAAACTAAATTTTGGAAGGGGCGACTAGAATCAATTCTATTTTTTTTTGTAAATATTGACGTTCAAAAGTGCCTTTTATGTGCCTATTTGAAATAAACAATTTGACTTTGACTTTGACTTACTAAAAAACAGAATAAAATATATATTTAAGGGGGTCCGATATAAAAACGTGATTTATTTGCTCGTTTTTGCTCTATTTTGATAACGGCAACAGGTAGACGCTTGAAATATTCACAGAATATTTAGTTATGTATTCAATTTAAAAATAAGTAATTAAATTAAAATAAAACAAATATTTAAGGGGGCTCCAATACAACAAACGTGATATTTTTTGCCATTTTTATAGATAATGGTACGGAACCCTTCGTGCGCGAGTCCGACTCGCACTTGGCTGGTTTTTACCATAAGTATATGATAGTTAACGTTTCGACCCTATTAACGTCGTTTATTCACTATTTGCGCCACATTCCGTATAAGGCCTACAGTTAAGTACTTGTTCTGCAACTGAGTACTAATCAGTGTTTTATTGTCAGTGAGCTACCCGACGGTTACGGCCGGTTACGGGTAGAGCAGTAATACTGGGTAATATTATAGACAATGTTTATTCTATAAAGCGAGATTAAGCTGCGCTTGTCGTAGTCTGCTCGTGGATTGGTAAAGATTTTCCTCATCGAGTCATCTTTTTGTGATTATGTAAAACCATCGGTTTTTTATGAGTTAGAAACGTTCAGCGTGAGTTAGAATTTTTCTTTCGCTCACAGCTTACACCGTGCGCCGCTCGTCTCAGTAAATGTTCGCGGGCCAGTGCTCAAAGGGTGTCCGCGTTCGTTAGCAGGCTCGCATCACGCGCCTTCTTTGAAAATAAACAGCCTAGCTCTCTAAATATGTGCTCTTTTATACGAACATGTAATAATGATGTAGACGTAGGGATTTTGTAGAAAATCTTTAGCGTTTTACTGGGATATTAATATTTAACGTAGTATAAAGAAGGCATTGCTCGGTTTAAGTTCTTAACATGTTCTACTTAATTTGTTGATAATGTTGCTACTAAATTGAATGTCTTGTAATATTGAATGTGTTAGTTTTATAATTTTAATGATCGTGATTTTTTTTTATTATTTATGATTTTTCACAAGGTGAATTATTCCTGAATAAAAAAACTAAATTTGATTATAACGCTGTAAAATGAAAGTTAAATTATCATGCGTTAATGCCGTACTCATAGAGCGCTTTACTTGGAATATTGAACTCGTGAACGACGGACGAACTATTTACACGACGTTTTCTTCCATTGTTTGAAGTATTCTTGGAACTTTGTGTAACGACTTGTAGTATGTTTTTCATCCTATTGTTCTAAGATCCTCATCAAAATAATAGTTTCTAGTATTTTCTTTGTTTGCTCTTCTGACAAAATTCTAAGAGAAAATATTGTAGATCGAACCGTGGTAACTTTTATGTTCAATTTCTAAAACTTCGCTAAACGAAATATATAAATCAATCACCCTATTTTATTACCATCCACTCAATTAATCGAGCTCCGTGGTTCCCACCATCTTCTTCTCTGTCTTACAACATTTACATTTCATTATTTTCTTTTCTTAACCGTGATTTGGAAATTTTCTCAATTTTGCGAGTTAGCTTGTAAGTTCTATTTTCTTATCTGATGTTACAACTTGAAATAAATCTGTAAAAGTATTTTATACATTACATTAGATCAAAGCTTACTACTTTTATCTTTTGATTAATCAAAAAAAAATTATCGCTTACTTACTCAAATAAATATACCTACATTTAAACTGAAATTAAATTGAAGAAGCCATCATTATCATCGTAAGCAACATTTTTTCCTCCGCCTTGTCCATAATGACAAAGGAAACAAGAAAAAGTAAAGTTTCAAATTTCTTAAGAATATTTCAATGTGAATAGTTTTCATTCAAATCTTATTCCATATCCAGAGAAAATTTTAGCAATTTGAATGTGCAAAATGACAGGCATAAAAGATAAATATACCATTTGTTCCGATTCTCAGAAAAGAATATTTTCATACAATAGAACGAACCATAAAATGCGCATATTTTGTACCTAGATTTGTTGTAAATGACTATAAGCTATATAATTATAAGGTAAATCATTATGAACATAAAACAAAGTAAAATTAAAAAGTTTATAGTAAATATATATTTTATGTTTTTGGGAATCGCTATATACCTAGACTTCTACATATATCTATATTTTTTTACAAAGTTATAATTACGAAACAATACAATACAGTATAAATATTTTATCGTGTAATATATACACGATAAAATATTTATACACTCCAGGCTTTCTATCACACACATACTAAAAACACTACGTAATTATACAAGTGTAAAACCTGATGATTAAAAAAACCACGTAACATAACCCACCCCCGCGTGTTTTGTCTCCTACACATATTTCCTGCCTACATGAGCTGGAGGTGTGTGAACGGCAGACGCTTGGAGCGGTAATTTTATAAACAGAAATTTTTCCTCTAGTTTAATAATTATTACTATTGTTGTTAGTCATGTTGTGCGATTACACTTCGGGTGATAATCAGGATCTATAATGTGATTCTACTGATGTACTCTGATTGTTACCTGCTATAATTGCCTTGGAATAATTAAATAAACGAGCGTAGAAGTATAAACGTTCAAAACGAAATATATAAAAATACTCGCTCAAAAGAACAAAATATATAATAGAAAGACAATTTTGCTAAGATCCGATTAACTTGGACTTTCTTTATTTCTTTGAGGATGAAAAAGGTAAAACATTAATTTTGCTATCAGACGGATGAGTCAACTAATAGTCTCGAAGCTAGGGTGCCGGTTCCGATCTAATGAGACGAATACTTTGTCAACTTTTGACAAGTTTATTTTGAGAAAACATTGTTGAAATAATAGACATTAATGTTTCAGACTATTTGTTTCTAAACATTAATTGGAGACGATTCGTATTTGATCAATGAAGAGCTATATCATCAAAAAAGTTTTTAATGTTAATCTATTGTTTTAGAACTCGAATTAGGAGTACTTTTTTAGTTTTCATATTTTATTTTCTACAAGAATCGAACTCAAAACTATTGGTTTAACTGCTTATTGTCACAAAACCAGTAACTGAGCGTGTTAATCTTCGCCCCGGGTCTCGTAAAAGAGCCAAGAGAACAAGAATGGTCATAACCATTTTATTTACTTTTATAGCTTGCAAGCTCCCTGCAAGCACCATGATTTACGACACCAGGAACTTTAACTTGTGCAATCATAAAACAAGTCTGTTTATTGGTACTTGTGTCATGTGGTTGCTGGTAAGGAATGGGCTACACACCTTCGGTTGTTAAGTCAAGAGGATGCATATGAAGAGCGTTTACGACGTACGGAAATTAAAGAACATTTTCGGAATGTCTTATTTAAAAACAGTTATCTGGAAATATCTGTTTATATGGAAAAAAAAAAATCGCTCTAATTTGGCTGTAACACTATTTTTCGAAAATGTTATTAACTAAATTTTCACACCTTTTTATCCTGCTTATGCGTATCAAGTTTCATTTAAATCGGTTCAGTCATTTCGAAAAACAAGAGCTTGAAAGTTTGTATGAAACGCCGTAAGTCGTAAACGCTTTCAACAACTTATATTAAATGTGCATGGTCGGCCGTTGGTCTAGTCATCAATGTCAATGTTCCAATTCATCGGGTTCATGAGTTTAAATACTTGGGACATTTCATTGCAGACAACCTTAAAGATTCGCTTGATCTACAGCAGCGGTCAAACACACGCTTTATACAGCATACTGTTCATCATTGTACTCGAGCGCCCCGTGGATCAGCTCTACCAAACGTGCCGTCAATGCGCTGTGCGTCCAATATAATAACGCCTTCAGGGTAGGCATGGGTTCTATATATCAAAACGTAACTTATAACGGATATGTGTTTATTATCATACCATATCGATATCTAAATATACATAACCGTTTTCACAAAAACTTCATCGAGCTATGGCTTATCCAAAGCGCAACAACGAGAACGAACTACGAATAATGTCGAATAAGTAATAACGAACAAAACGCAAACTTCACATCACAAGCGATATGACATCGACGGTTTTTATTCGCTTTGTCTCTGTCTTACCATTCAATGTTTTACTGGCGTAAAAGTGATGAAGCGAATATTACGTAACTTCGGCTAGTGATTGGTTATTTGGTTAATAATAGTGCGTGCGTAATATCTATATCCTAACGCGCTAGCAATAAGGTCTAGTTTCTATTTATTTAGTTACAACAAATATTCCATAAGTTAGCAACTTTCCGGCGGCTACTCGATATCAATCAATAACGTAGAAAAAATAAAAAATAAATTATAATATTCAATCATTGTAAATAAGACGATTTTTAAATGCGCCTTCTAACTTTTAATAATTGACATAATTATAGTATGTTTTCAAAAACTTTTCTGCTAGTCCTAAGCCTAAATTAAAGCATGAAGGGAAATCGTCGTACTTACAAGAAGCTAAACTGATAAATTTATTATTTTTAAACTTTAAAAAACGAAAGCACTTATATCAATGTATTAACGGTAAAAGTGTGAGTTTGCGTTTCGTTCGTTTCAGTTACTTGTGCAAATCGTACTACTGATATCGATATCTGAAAACGGTTTTCGATATCGATATGAAAACTGAATATCGGTTACATATCCGTTAGCAACTAAATACGAAAACGCCCATGTCTACTTCAGGGCGCTGATGCGGTTGCCACGTTATTGCAGTGCGTCAGAGATGTTCGCAAAAGCCCGAGTCGACAGTATCTCAGCTGTCGTACGGAAGAAAAGTGCATCTCTGCTCGCCAGATGGCGTGGCAGTGGCAACAGCCTCCTGAGGGTGATAGCTGACAGGCCGGATGATGGCGTGGCAGTGGCAACAGCCTCCTGAGGGTGATAGCTGACAGGCCGGATGAGAGCCCCATAGTGGGACATGTCATCAAAACAACACTGTCTGTCGTAGTGTATAAGTACTAACATAGATCATAAGTCAAATTGTTACTAAAATCCTAGATTATAAGTACTAATATAGGTTATAAGATATATTGTTGCTAACAGTGGTTTTGTCAGTTTTGCTGTTTATTAAATAAATAAATATATAAAATTTAATGTATTTGAGTATTGTGCAGTCTGAGATTCGGAAAAAAATATACCCAGCGACTTTTTGTTCACTGTGTTTTTATAATTGTCTTTTCTTAAGAACGGAGACGGCAAAGGTGTTAAAATAGTCAGTTTTTTTAGGAATTAAAAAAAAATATATAACAGTATCACCACAGAACCTGCATCTTTGTTTTTGGTTTAGCACTAATACATTTTAGTATGAACTTACTTATTTTATCAAGGTTTAAATAATATAGAGCAGAGATACAAGCGGCTCGCATAAGGCATACACAACATGCTTCAACACTAATTGTTTCGTCTCATTCTATTCTCATGTTGATGGAATGACCTCAGCCAAATATTCCTTAATTTGTATTTCAGTTGGGTCACAATTTAAAATTATTTGAGCCCATAATTATGTTTTCCATGGGCATCAAAGTCGGGACTTATTGATGGACGACTGGCCAATTACTCTTACACTTTCTTGAGCTGGATAATTTTGATCGTTTTTAATCCATAATCTGGCAGTATTTCTAAAACAAGAAACGAAACCTAATTAACATATTTGAGAACGTAAAGATGTAAAAGTGGGAAAATTATTATTTAGTAAAGTTTAAATTTTTAACACTTACCGCTATATTAAGTCTCAACAAATACGATCACATCAATATCTTTGATTATAACATTATTCTCATAAATAAACTTATTTTGGCATTATCCTCCTAAAGAAACTTATTTTGACATTATCCTCCTAAATAAACTTATTTTAACATTATCCTCATAAAGAAACTTATTTTAACATTATTCTCATTTATAGAAACTTATTTTAGCATTATCCTCATATAGAAACTTATTTTAACATTATCTTCATATATAAAATTATTCCTCCTTATTACAAAACAAGGTTTATCTTCAGACCCAGGTTTTAAACATGGAGCCATTATTGAATTTCGAACTTTATTCCGACTATTGTAAACTTCCTAAACACGAAACTGACAGCTTAGTACCGAACTAAGTTTTCAGTTTTGTTTCAAGAACGGTATTTCAATCACTGTTACGTTCTTATTACAAAATTTATATTTTGACATGGCTTAAACCATGGAGCCAGTCTCCATGGTTTAAGTCATGTCAAAATATAAATCTTGTTTACAAAACAAGATTTATATATATATATATAGATAAGGCGGAAAATCTTTTTTTGTATAATCACTTAGTTTCGACAACTGCTTTGGTAAAAACAAAAGGACTTGTTTAAAAGTAAATGTTCGTGATTACGTAAAATGTATACAAATATTTGTGCAGTACTACGTCTGAACAGTATCCTTGAAATCATTACCTAGAGTCGCTCGGCAGCTAAACACGCACTAGGGTTGCCCACTGACTGAAGATTCTTTTTTAAACTTATCGATTGTGTATGTCCTGACCATTTAAATGTTTTTAACGAATCCGGTAGCTTAAGGTCTTTCTTCTTTTTCGTGTAGTTGGTGACTAACCTGGAGTCAGAGTTTTTATGCCTGACTTGGCTTCACATGCCGTCGAGAAATATCTCTCAGGCATGCCGGTTTCCTCACGATGTTTTCATACACCGTTTTTTAAGCAAGTGATATTTTATACAATACTTAGCAGTCCGACGGTCACACCACTAGGCAATCACTGCTGTGATAGCTTGGTAGCTTATGGTGTTAGGTTTGTTTGCTAAATCATCTCGGCTCATCTCAGCTGAAGCCATGCGTATAGTCTGAAATAAAAATACATATTATCACCTAAGGCTCACTAGTCTGGTGGCCCAGGACCAGAAATCTTGAGAAACTGCAGTAGTTTGCTTGTGTATCCATCATTAGCTGTATGAGAACTACGCTCACTGCGACTCTACAGGCAATACTTGGTCTATTGCCTCTACACCTCATCGTGCGAGAAGAGGTGGCCCTGGCTGCCTTTAGGCTCACTATAGCAGGAACCTTGAACAAAGACTAGAGTCAAACACATACTCATAGAGAGAACGCGATCAAACGACGACAAATGATGCCATCACCTTCGAAAAAGTCCCGAAATTACAATACGCTCAAAATCATTTCAAAATAACACTTACAAAGGAACGTTGTGACTAATCAGGCCCAAATGAGATAAGAGTATACACCAATGGATCAAAAACTGAGTTCGGAACCGGAGTCGGAGTTTTCTCACATGACCTTATCATAAACATATCTAGTTCGCTTAGAAGGTCAACACCGTTTACCAGGCAGAGTGTGTGGGCATTATACAAGCGGCTTATGCCATATAAGCCACGAGAGTTTCGAACACCCATATACGTATACTTCCTGACAGCGCCTCAGTTCTACAATCTTTAGGGAAAAAATCAGACTAACACTAGAATTTCACAACTCAATGCACTAGAACGTATAACGGTATCTAACCACTACACGGTGACACTGCAATGGGTAAAAGGATACAGCGGATCACTAGGTAACGACGCCGCTGACGGTGTAGAAGCTACATCGTCAGATAGCTAGAAGAGCATCCGGCACGTCAGTCTACGAATCCAAACTAATCGTACCCATCCCTTTCAACCAGCTACGCAGGTAGTTACAGGAGTTCACCCACATACAAGCGGAGAGCTGGTGGTCCTCGACACTGGGTTGCAGGCAGTCCAAGGAGGCTATGGCATCCTTCGATAGTAAGCTAACCAGGTATTAATTACGCCTGGACAGGACCGGCCTGCGCCTGTTGACTTGGACCATCACGGGAGACTGCTCGCTTAACAAACACTTTTACACAATAGACATAACGGATAGCCCTCTGTGCAGGGATTGCATGGAGGTGGAGGAAATCGTTGCGCATGTGCCCTTTAAACGCACAGGCGTCACCCAGATTACAACAGAAACCCACACATCAGGGCACTCAGATTCTTCACAGACGTTTTACACAGGCCAGGAGACGTAATCAACTTTTGGAGGTAGGTGGGCTGGCTGGTTGGAATAACCACCGACGGCCGCCATGGCCCACACATAATGGTCCGCCTGAAGGATTAAGTGCGGAAACTAAACCTCCTATTATATAACATAGTACCTACTGGATACACCAGGATTTCAAAGCGCGTCGTTTCGGCCGTTTTGTATGAAGACGTAGTACTGCTTAATTTATTATACTGTGATTAAGCGTAGACAATTATTGTCACTGACGCGCGGTAATTTTGTTTATCTTAATATTATATTCTCTTTGGTAAGTTTTATTGGACGTGTTGTTTATTAAGACTCTTTAGCCTTTCAACCTTAACGACAACCAGATAATTATTAAAATCACTTAACAACATAATTTATTGAAATTTACGAAGGAGTATTCCAAATTCGCGATAAGGTTCAAATTAGTTAAAACTAAAAGGGTTAGGTAAACTTGATCATAGACTGTACGAACATAAGCAGTTGGTGATGCTGTCACGCAGTTTGGCAGGTTTATAAAATGTGTACAAGTGTTTGTTCCAAAATAAATGATTTATTATTAAAAAAAAAAAAACTTTATATTTTAAGCTACAGATTCTAGAATCTGTAGCTTAAAATATAAAGTTTTTTTTTCCAAACGTTAATTCGTGAATCTGATTTCCGAAAAAAGTTGAATGTCCAATTCCAAATATTGCCCTCTACATTGTCCATAATCATCGAGAGTAAAGTACCAATCTTAATTAGATCGCTTTTCTTTGAGTTCTGATAAGTAGACCAAAGAAACCCACCGAAGGTATTTCAGATATAAATGTACACTTAAATAAAACCGGTAAATATGACGGAAAATAATGAGGTCTCGAATTCAAGGTCTTCAGATTGAAGTCTGAAGATTATTACGCATGGATGTACTAATAACGTAGTATCTCCGCAAGATGTTACTCGCGTAGTCACAACTATCTACTGCTCTGAATAATCGAGAGTTTGCAGATAAATTACCTACACTAAAATAGTTGCTTGGAAAGTTTTGTTGGGTATATCGGCCTGTTTCTGTTTACGAAAAGTGCGCAAACGGCACGTATATGGTACTTTATATATTTAATCTAACATATTTCTATATTTTCCTGACATGTATAGGCTGTATTGAACAGGTTTTACATTTATAGATTTTGAATAAGAAATTAGCGTCTCTTTGGCACCGAATCGCTGGTCTGGTACTCAATTAAACTCAACATTATCACGACATTTTGGTTGCAGAACAAGAACATCAGAAATTAATTGAACCTGTTAAATACATACAAACCAGGGTCGACTTTTATGGTGTACATAATAAAGAGTATACTATTCTATTCGACCGACATGACTTCTTAACGTTTGTAGTTTTTTCTGTCTTTTTGTTATTTATTTTACAATCGGTCATCAACAGAATGTACATAACTACAAAATAGGGGGATAAAAAGGTTCGTTTTAATAAAGCATTTCTCCACACACACAACACCAACACTAGTAAAAGCAAAGTTAGCACAAAAACTCCATCATGCTCATAAAAATTGCTTAATCACATTTTTCTTTTATTCCGAATACGTTCACATGATGTAAAAATAAAAGTCCCTTGCTGCGCGCCTGACTTTCCGACTGACCCGCGAAATATATTTAACTGGATGCTTTGAAATACTACAAATTATGTAAATTAAAGAAAACTTTTAGTCAGACTATTATGATAATTAGACATTCATTGAGAGGGATGGTGACGTTTTCAGGACAGGCTGTTTACAGACACTGAAGCGATTTATGTAAACTGGAGTTTCTGTACAAATATTGGTAAGTAGAAATTCAAAGGTTTCGTTTCATTTAAATTCAGTGTCCGTGCTGCGTTCAGGCTTTTCATTTGTCGCTTATCGGCTCACAAACATTCACTGGTCCTTTACAATGGTCGTGTTTTCATTATAAACTCACTCAAAAAACGGATTAGTGATTGCAGTAATAGTACATTACTGCAGCGGCCATCAATGCCTAGTAGCGGCCAAGGCTTGTATAGTACTTTTCTCAAATAATGCGCGGAAATTCAAACTAAGTAGATTATTTAAAAATTCCAGATTCAATTACGAACAACGATATTTTTTCACGCACCAATGCATTTTTTTTTTTTTTTTGCTAACTGCGCTCTATTCCAAGCCAGTTCCAAATTTAAATAAAACCTTTGATAAGTTACCTCCTTTGGACTTCTTGGCGGGAAAGTGAAGCGTCATGTTCAGCAGTTTGTTTAATTTTCCAAAATTTGTGTTTAGCCGAATATTAATGTGTAATAATGGTGGATTATTAACCATTAAGTGTTTGTGAACGTGCATTAGTGTAGGCAAATGAAACAAAACAGTGCAACTTCGCTTCAAGTTCTCTCAAGAAGTCCGCGTGAGGTCTCAGTAAAGTGCCACATCTTTACTGAAACTCAAGGGGAGTGGGCGGGGATATCATCATCATAAGTTACCTCCTTGGTTGCCATGTTTCGGAGTAAAAGATCGTTCCATTTTTAAATTACACGATAGTTAAGAGTTTACTGTGTAATTTATTTGGCCGCTAAACCACGACACATAAATAGGGATTTTCATACAACTTTTGGTGGCCGCTGCTCGCATGTATTTGGACAGTACAGCAGTTTTGATTTATCTCGAAGAAGGTTGTCAAAATAATGCTTGAATTTAAAAAAAAAAAACGTAAATTGTTGTTGCATAGCATATTACCTAAGTCTATTTTTACTACAAGGGTTTATTATAATAAATAGAACATAAGAAACAGAGTTACGTTAAACTGAGCTGGCAGTAATAGTGCTTTGTCAGTTATTTAAGTCCTTCCAGAACCATCCGGCTTTTTTTTATCGGCGCATGATGACTGTAGGCTCAGTGCTAACCGCGTGATAATAGAAATAGACACAATGATAAGTACACATTATATGTATATATGTAGTTAGATTATACAAATTAATGTTTTGACGGCACGGTTGGCGCAGTGGTTAAGCGATTGACTGCTGCGCTCGTGCCGCGGGTTCGGTTCCCGCACGGAACAAATATTTGTATGACCTACAAGTAGTTGTTCTGGGTCTGGCTGTTTGTGTATGTGAATTTAAATGTTTGTCAACGCACCCACGATACAGGCGAAATTCCTAGTGTGGGGCAACGTTAAAAAAAAGACAAGACAAATGTAAGTACCTAGTGGGTACTCCCAATCCCATTTCTTCCCGTGGGTGTCGTAAAAGTCGACTAAAGGACTTACTAGAGAATGGGCAGCAGCGTTCTCTATGCATTTTTAAAACAATACTGCGTTCGCCAACCCGCCTGCCAAGCGTGGCGATTATGGCAAATTCCCCCCCCCCCTTTTTGGGGGAGGCCTATGTCCAGCAGTGGACGTTTTTCGGCTGAAATGATGATGATGACCTAGTGGGTGACTCGTTCTATTAGTGTTGTTAGTAAATACATTTTGTTTACAGAAAGTACAAAAAAAAATGAGTCTGTGTGTTAAATGGAAAATAGCGTGTGGCGCTGCATACACGTACTAGTAGGTATTAAATACTGGACAGCTATGGGAACTTGGGTTCAAGGGATCCTATCTACTTAAAATGTGCATTTCTAATAGTCTAATAGAAAATAAAATGTAAAAAAAAAGGATTTCTTGTGTGTAACGTAACAGCACGCAGTGCCCACTCAGCTGAAAGATAGGCAATTTTTCTGAGCACAGAATGATTACTTGCGTTCAACGCGATTTATTTCCCCGCTGAGGGTGCAAAGTATTTTCTTTTCTAGCACCAAGAAAAGTACCCATGAACCATTTTATTCCTACCATTTCCTAAAACTGAACAATGCTTCACAAAAGTTTTCTCAGCAGAATCCCATAGCTGTCCGGTCCGTCTGTACCCGCCCCGGATAAATCAAACGTCAGGCGAAAGATTTACGACGACGCCCGAGCGCACCCGAAGAGACCTCGTTGACTTAGCGCAAGCTTAGCTGGTAATAAACTCAATGAACGATGTTTTACTGAGTTGTTAGATAATGTTGAAGACAATCAGCAAAATCCTATTCAAATTTAGATGTAAAGGACTGTTTTATCTAAGTTAAGTTTAGGAACGTTTTGTAAACGAGTTTAAAATTAAATTGTTGAGCTGTGATTAAAATCTAGCAACCAGATTTTGCTTTGTGTCGCTTATTCAGTTACAGGTTTATTTTAAAATCCTTGAATAGTTTCTGTCAAAGACCAAATGATTACAACGTGCCTTAACCAGCCTTAAAAAAAGTCTGAATGAAATATTTACTCAAGTATTCTCTTGGTATATAGGGCATATAAGGTAGGCAGCTAAAACAATAAAAAACTTTTTACAAAAAAATAATAACCGACTACCAAAAATAACAGTAGGTACAAAGTGAAAAATAACTTTAATTTCGGAAGCCGGTGGCAAAAAACTCAAAGACAGATCCAAAGACACCGACTTCCAAAATTAAAGTTATTTTTCACTTTGTTGTGTTATTTTTGGTAGTCGGTTATTATTTTTTTGTAAAAAGTTTTTTAGTTTTCTGTTTTTAGTGGGTCAGTTTTTAATTTAGCTAAGTTATAATAGCCTAATGTTAACTACTCTTCACCTTTTACAAAATATTGCTTTTCCCGATGCTGGGACGTTGATTGTTGAGTTCTCCTGGTAAGAACCAGGAGAACTGCCACTCACCATATGCATAGTGACGAGCATAAATTGCTTAATCGCAACCCGTTAAATAGGTACTCATTATTATATTGTTCCGGTGGCCATCTGTGGTCTCCATCATCAGTTCCACTTCACCAAATGGTGCTTTCCGAGAGCAAATGCACGAGTTACTATAAAAAATACCAAAATCGCTACAGTTTGCTTATAAAATTTGAGGGTTTTCCTCAATTTCCACGGGATCGATCGCCAGATTCTGATTTGGTAGCAATCGGACCACCTCGGGATTATACCCTTTCAAAAAAAAAAGAATTGTCAAAATCGGTCCATAATTGACGGAGTAATCGCGTAACAAACATACAAAAAAATAAAATAACATACCGCCGAATTGAGAACCTCCTCCTTTTTGGAAGTCGGTTAAAAATAAAAATCAACACCTCCAATTTAGACAAGTTGGTCATTGCTATCGTCCGGCCGCTCGTATATAGTCAGCCTTAGGTAAGTAACTATTTACGGTCTGATTACATATGGCATAATATCATTATTATGCCCATATGTAATAGAAAAACGAGTATTTTCGATACGAAATTGTAGTAGATACGAAAATACTTGAGAATAATAATTATAACTACGCAACAGATACAAGTTTTACCTACAGATATCCTCTAAGTCTTTCAAAACTACGCTTAGGCTCGTAGTTAATTAGAACAGTAATGAAATTAAAGAAAGAAGAAAGAAAAATAATTTTATTTGTCACAGAAAAAACGTGCGTACGTAAACATAATATTATTATGTAATAAACTCGAAGGTTACACAAAACAGATCTAAATACTATCACAAACAAACAAATAGTCGGAAGCTGCACGTCATGACTGTGACAAGAAGGCTTGCACTCAGCATGATGCTGTGCTATGGGGGACCCACAGCACAGCGCTGATTTTTAATGGTCACCCGAAAAATTAAATGATTTTATTTCTGTAAGTAGTTTTGTACAAACACTTTTACACGTCAATCATATTTTTAAAAACTAGATGAGGTCGGCGTTTCCTATCTGACTACTCTGAGAAGAAAGGCCGAAACGAACTCAAAGGTCACAGTCTCTTTTAAAGTCCAGACATAATCTTGGTCAGATCATGTAAAGAACATGTAGATTGGTGTCTGAAATGGTCTTTTGAGGAAAGAACCACACAGATGGAGTGGACCTATCCAGTCAGTGCACGCAATTGTCAGGTATCGTGCAGCTCAGAACTCAGGGAGCTCAGCGATTCGACAAACAATACCTAAAATTCGAAAGGACATTCGGGTAGGCCGCATAAATCACTCAAAATGCCAGACCAAGATTAAAACTGAGAGATAAAAACAAAAAATAGAAATAAAACAATAGACATAGTCTTCACATTTACAATACTTATAACAATATAATACTTAACAAAGTAAATATTCATGTCATTGTGTATATCATTGAGTGTATAAAAAATCTAGAAATAATCTTGGTCCCATTATTTGAGGACCTTGTAGATTGGTGTCTGAAATGGTCTTTTGAAGAAAGAACCATACAGATTTGAGTGGACTGTCCATTCAGTGCACACATTTTGTCAGTAATCGTGAAGCTCAACTTAGAACTTAAGGAGCTCAATGACTCGACGAACAAAACCAAAGAAAGAACATTTGAGTAGGCCGCATAAAATTTCCAAACTGCCAGATTATCATTAGAACTAAATTAGAAAACATTTTTATTTTAATACATTATGATCTACATAGTCCGTAAGGACTGTGGATCATATATTATTATATTTGTCAGATCCGGTTATAAGCACAGACACGTAACGAATCGCAGCGCGCGACTATGGGCGACATCGCGTGATCTACCCACACCTCTGGCGCGCTTCTACAGATTCGTGATGTTTTGAGCCGATTGCGAGGAGGACATTCAAGATTCAGTGTCTGGTCTGATCGCATCGGAGTTAAGACATCGCGGAACTGTACTCAATTCGTTATGTTTAGTTAATGTGGTGATAATAATTTGTAGTGATAGTGTCAATTTGTGATTTCAATAAACGCTGTGTGTTTTCATTGCACGAAACCCAGCTTCTGCCCACATGATGACCGAATCTAACGGAGTAAAATTTGTATATGTCACGTACCTAAATCAATAAAAATGACAATACCGATTCCTAGACTCGCTTGCTCGAATTTACTCTATAGAAACCTTTTTGAGAGATTTTCAGTTTAATATATGACTGATGAAACTGAATGATGTATCTTACTCACAACTAGTTACCAACAAATCAAGGAACTGGTGTAGCTCGGAACTGTAACAGCAATCAGCAGTCTTTGAGTGCAGTAGCTTCATAGACTGAGACCTGACAACCTCACAGCACAAAGATAAAAGGAAATTGAAATAACTACGCGACAAGGGCCCCGACTTTGAATAGAACAAAACGAAACACCGCATCATTAAGAATCAGTTTTGCTAGAACCACTTCTTCGTAAACAATACTAGAACATTTTACTAATTATCTTTATGGAAACCCGTAATTTTACAGTCTTTTTAAAGCTAGATGTATCTTTACGTCGATTGAAAACTTTATGCAGTTGTGATAAAGATTTACCCGAGATGCGATTTTTTTTGTAAGATAATGAGATATTTTTAAAACTGCCTTAAAAGACAATAAGATCGAGAAGAGAAGAGATAACGTGAATTATTAAACCAGAATAGTGTACGAGAGAATTTCGTTTCGATTCGAATATATGTACCTACTGAAGTAGCACAGGTCCTAATTTTTCATATTATTTTTAATAATGGATGACTTTATAATATTATTTGATTTTCATTTAATAACCTATCTATATTTGTACGCTGTTAAAGCAAAACATGACTGTAATATAATTGTATTGTAACATCTTGCGTGTGTGTGTGTGTATACTCATGTTTTGGACAAATAGATGACCTTATCTATGTAACAGGGCCACAAAAGCTTATAGATATATAATTTGCAACACAAAAACCAGGCAGTGAAACTTTACAAATAAGCTTGTAAATTGTGATAAGATTTTATAGCAAAAACCTTTTCTTTCTAAGAGTTTTATAAGGCTATTGTTAATTAATAAATACCCTATATAGGTCAGAACCGTCGACACGGCACCCATAGCAGGTATTTGTTGTATGAATTTACGGATTTGTATCTAAATATAAATCAAACTAATTAGACTTTCAAGCGAAAGTGCCCGTTTCTGTAGTTTTGAATATCCTGAACAATAGGTTTTATCCCTTAGCAACTATAACCATTGTATAACAAAACACTCTCAGTAGTCTAACAAAACCAAGCTCACAAAACATTATACCATTATTCCTTCCCAAAATATAGTGTAGCGTTAATTTGTTCGACAACGACGGCCCGGGCAGGATAAACCACATGAATATGCATGAACAGGGCAAAACAAGACATTATGTGGGACAATGCCACCCTACACCTGCCCGCCTGCCCACCTGCCCCGGCCCACGTGAGGATCGGACGCCGATGCTAAACCCCGGACAAATATGACTGATTTATTGTCCAGCCAAATTGGCTGCTGCATTTCACCGGACGGTTTTTGCAACCGGACATTGGCTATGTTGTGCGGTCGTGACAAATACCTGCAATATTTTTTTAGTGTTGTGAAAATAGAAATCTGTTTGTTTTCGGTTGATGGCCGCTTTTGTGGCGTGCTTACATATCTGTGACGTCAATTTTCATTACAAATATTTTTGCCCGGTATTTGTTAAAGGTGGAAAGATTTTGCCAACAAGTAAACACTGGATACGAATAGTAATACCATCATGCTTATGACACGTACCAAGCAAAGATTATTCTGTCTTTAGAATGTCTGCTTAATCCTTCTTATACATTCTCATACAAATATGACACAAACAGCCCAAAATTCCTGTGAATTTCCGGAACACGTACACTCAAAACGCGGTACGGTCCAATAAGATAATTGTCATAATTCTCAGTACGGAGCCCGGTCCGAGTCCCAGTTTACGTGGGCAGACCAAATAAATTAGTTTGTGCTATAAAGTAACGTCAAATGTGATTTTCTTTATGTCACACATTGCGGTTTTAAGTTTCGGGGCACGAGGAATGACAAATTAATTTGCTGTGGTTCGTGGTTTTAGGTGTGTTTTGTTCATCAAATATGTATTTAATTTTAAATGACCGTCTGTATATAAAATCTATATTGTGTATAAAGTAATAAGTTGTGAATAAAGTCCAAACGTAAACGTGTTGAAGGGATATTGACAAATCAAACAGATAATTATCAAGCGAAAATAAGGCTTTGGTTAATTTATAACAGCGAAGCCTGATTAATGCGTAGGTGTATTTTATTGACTGTACCACTTTTTTCGATAACCAGATTTCGAAAAATTATATCATAAACAAGTTTCGCGCTACCAATTACCATGACATTCGACAAGTTTACTTTAACGTCAATACAACCTAAATTGATTAATATTTTCAGAGTTCTTCCACGGGTAGGTACTGCTTATCATCTTAGCGCTAGTTTCATTTGAATAGCATTTAAAATTGCCTACGCTAAGTAGAAATTATTTGACGTTCTTCAGCATCAAATTCCTAGAATAAGGTTGTCACAAGTGGCATCTCTTTGAAAACTCTGTCAAGAGCTTTACATAAAATATTCAGACTAAAACCAATCTATCGATTGTGAACCTTTACTTTCAGTGAGTACTTCTAGGAATTTGTCATTAACATTATTCTTCTAAACTACTTAAGAGGCGAGGCCCGGTAAAATAAGTTTACCTGGTAAAATAAGTTTACCAGAATCCAACTGATTATTTCGTTACACTAAAGTAACGTAGGAATAATCGTAAAGTGGTTAAGGGGCCGAGCGGCGTAGCATGCGTAGTTCATACAAACGTAATACCAAAATAATTTGTAAATCAAACATATTCTTAAGGTAAACTTCAAACTGATGTGGGTAATCATAGTAAGGAAATCATCCAAACTGAAATTTTTAGTAATAGCTAAAGTACCACTACCAATTTCCTAAACAAAGCCTGTCAAAAACTCCGTGGAACTACTCGTATGAGCACTAAAGAGGGTACTGCCCTGCATGCAGCCACACTCAGCCGCTGTCATTACCGTTAATGTGCTCACTGTTATGACACCATTAGCAGCCGGTTTATAGGCTTTTGTGCCAGTAACTCACTTATCTCTCGGATCCGACGTGCCAATGAGCTAATAGTTAGAACTAACTGTACGTGACGATGAAAGATGTATCTCCGTGTGTTAAGATTGTTCACCTACTTGGTGATACAAAAGTTGGGTGTCAAAAGAGGCAACACAGTGGAGTGTAGGAAATGGCCAGTAATATTTGCTTTTGAGCAAACAATATAATAAAGAAAAAGCTTTTAATAAAATTGTTTTGTTTATGATCTCTTTTAAATTTTATCTTAGATTTACTATCACTATTTTCGTGTTTGGTGCTTTCAATCAGGTGCATATATTTTAGTATTTCAGAATATGAAAGTGTATTTGTTTTATTTTCATTTATTTATTTATTAAGGCAAACCAACTAAATGCACACAAAGACATACAAAGTACACATCATTTACAAATACAGTAGCATTGCATGCATCTAAATTATAGGTAAGCACAGCAGTTAATTAAGATCTCACTATACAATAATAATTGTTATAAAGATCGGATCGGAGAGGATCACAATGTAATTAGAACTAATATCAATAATCTTTTATACCTAAAATTAAATTAAATAAGATTGTATTAAATTCAATTGAAATAAATAAGAAACTAAAAATATAATAAAAAAAACACAAAATAAAAGAAAAGAAACTTTACATTTAAAGATAGCTGCGGTAGTCATTAGGCGGTGACCTAAATCCCACGAGTGCTAGTATACTGTGTTTTTTTATTGAAAATGTTACAGTCAATGATATTATATTAAACAGATAAGTTATACACTCACAAAACAACCGAAAAAAGTGTTCCGGGCAGCAGCGCCAGCACAAAATTATGGCTTGATAAAAACAACAAGAAAAAAAGAGAGCTAGTGTTTTCAATTGCGCGAGAATGTAAACAAACATTATTCTCTCATAATCACCAAATGTTGGCATCACAGACTAACAGATACGTCCCAATTAGGAGGTTTTTTGCGTGCTCACAACATATCTGTTTATTATAATATCATTGGTTACAGTAGTGATAATTTGAAAAAAACTTTCTAAATGTCAAAAAAGACGCAGTTTTTTTTATAAATACTTAAATCTCCTACCGATACAGCTGCGGTTGCCATTGAAACATTGTTACTTAAACCTGTCTATGAAACTTTCGTTACCGTTTTATGTGTAATGTAGCTACACGGTGTCTAACGTAAATTCTTTCTTAATTATTTAAAAAAATACTTCTTGATTTATACTGGAAAATTTAAGTTCATCCTTTTTTTTTAATACCATCTTCGTAAATAGTGACGCGGACCAACCACCAATTGCAATAGATCCGAAACTTCCCGGAGCTCAATTAAAAACGTAACTAAAATTTCACATATTTATCCATGTACTATACGTTGTTCTCCGAAAACCCTTTATAATTTTGAACCAATTACTCCACGGCCACTACGACACGACTAAAGTATTTTTTATATTTTCTATCGCAGCTTTTTTATTTTTTTTATTTTTTATTTTCGTGTTTTATAAATCTAAAGTAGTACCTTTACTATATGTGAGTTATGTGGTGAATAAATCGTTGCATTCCTCTACACTACCTAGCATGGCAGCGACTGCTAACACTGCAGGACACTAAACGCCCCCAGACGTAATAACAATAAAATTCCTATTGTGTCTTTTTCAGTGTCCTGAACAAGACACAATAGGAAGTTTATTGTTATCTACCGATTATTTCACAATTTTAAATGTTTAATTTATAAACAATAAAAATGAAACTTTTAAAATTGTTAAAAGATAAGAGAATGTTCAGATAAGTTTAGTTTTATTTATCGCGTAGTCGTTGACATCGTTTTATAAGTTCTCAAAATAAGTAATAACCATTAACTAAGAGTCTAAACTAGGTCACTTTTAAAGAAGAGTTCCGTTTTGTAAATGGAAACGACTATTTCTATTCAAACTTTTAAATATATTTTAGTGCTGCGCTTTGTCAAACTTCTATTTTGCTACCATGGTATATTTATATCAAGTGTTTACTATTTTCGTCCCTGGGACATAGAATAGAGGATATGAAAGAAGGTTGGTTATTTTACGTGAACATAAATGAATAACATAAAGAAAAAAATTAACGTAAAAGATCTGGGGGCCTAAAATGGACGCATTGGCAGAATCATAATATGAATTGCGTACAATTCATATCCCGCAATTCATCTGTTTGACAGTTGTTTATGGAGTTTCGTAAAATGGTCCACAAATTAAGAATTAATATAGTGAAGTCTAATGTTAAATAGCAGCTGTCAAACAGATGAATTGCGGGCTGTATGAATTGCACGCATGATTCTGCCAAAGCGTCCATTTTAGGCTCCCTGTACCGATTGAAATGCACGCCAATGCCCCTCGTAAAAGCTATGGTGTCACCCTTTGGGGAAACAGCAGGTTCACAAACACTTTTCACCCTGCAAAAGAAATTGTTAGTATCTTGGTAAACATTGAGCAAACAGATAGTTGTAAACCTTTCTTTAAAAAACATAATACACTACCTAGCATGAATGAAGATAGCATTCCATTGAACGTCAAGCACTTTTGGACATATGTCTCCAAGCGGAAGGGGCGAGCTAATATCCCAGCCAGCATGTACCTTGACAACATAAACTCCAATGATCCCTCTGAAATATGCAACATGTTCTCAACCTTCTTCACCTCTGTCTACGAGCCTTCTTTCCTCGACCCCGAGCTTTGGCAGACACCTACCACATATGCGGACAACTCTTTGTGTATTTCAGACATATATTTAGATACGGAAGATATCCTCAATGCATTAAAGAGACTCGACTCAAATAAAGGATCTGGTCCTGATGGGGTGCCTCCAATTTTTATAAAAAACACCGCAGATAGCATTTACATTCCGCTTCATATAGTATTCAATAATTGCCTACGTGAAGGTACATTCCCTGATATCTGGAAGCGCGCATACATCACGCCCATACACAAAAATGGCGACATAAACAACATACAGAATTACCGTCCCATCTCCTTGTTGTCCGCCTTGTCGAAGCTGTTTGAGAGATTAGTGCACGGCAAGTTATACTCTCATATTCACCACCTCATTATACCCGAACAACACGGATTCGTAAAACGCCGCTCTACTACCACTAACCTTATGTTATTTACCAACTATTAATTCGAAAAGATGGATAACCTAACCCAAGTTGATGCTGTGTACGCCGACTTTCAAAAGGCATTTGACAGGGTGGACCACAAGCTGCTTCTGGACAAGATTGCCTATAATGGCATTCGGGGTAATTTATTGCGGTGGTTCATGTCCTATATTTACAACAGAACCCAAAGAGTGGCTGTTAACGGCTTTGAATCGGATTCCATTGTCGTTACTTCCGGGGTGCCCCAGGGCTCCATTTTGGGCCCTGTGCTTTTCATTTTGTTCGTGAACGACATAAAACGCTGCTTTATTAACTCCCATTTCTTAATGTATGCCGACGACATTAAAATCTATAAGTCGTGCAAAAACACACAAGACTGTTTGTTGCTTCAGGAAGACCTCAACAGACTTTCCTATAAAATAAACAATAAAAGGTGAAGTTTATTGAGCAAACAGATAGTATCTATATCTATCTATCTGTTCACACAATAAACTTCACCTTAGCTTACCTAAGTGCAATGTAATATCATTCACAAAAAATAAAAATCTAATTAAATACTTTTACACTTTACAAGGCACTACTCTTAAAAAAGTTGATCATATCCGTGATTTGGGAGTTACACTTGACTCAAAATTGCATTTCAACCTTCACATTGATAACATTATTAATAAAGCCTATAGAATGTATGGTTTCGTTATGCGATCCTCAATTGATTTCAAACGACCGCATACGTTTATTATCCTGTATAAAACCTTGATACGCTCCCAATTGGAATACGCAGCCCCAATATGGTGTCCTCTATATGATAAATATAAAAAAAGGCTTGAAATGGTCCAAAAAAAATGTTTACGCTCCACTCACTATAAATGCTACCGTTCAAAACTATCATACGCACAACTGCTAAAACAATACAAACTTCTAGGCTTGGAGTCCAGGCGCACCCTACTTATGGCTGTGATGCTGCATGGCATATGTAACAACAACTTTGACTGCACTGATATCACCAATAAACTTTGTTATATTGTACCCAGAACTGTATTACGGCGAGAGGCGCGCGTGCCCCGGCTGTTCCTCACTCTAAAGTGCAGAACCAATGCTGGGGCAAGAGCGCCCCTCCGTCGTCTCTTAGAAACATATAACACACACTTTTTCGATCTTGATATAATCTCGCTATCTCAAACTAAATTCAAAAGAATGGCTATTCAATTGCTTGCACAATAATTTTAGAATAATTTCAAAAGATTATTTTTAATTCTTCCTAACCTAATTCGCTTCCAGTAGATGCGTGGTTTTGTTCTCTTTTATTTCTCATAACAGATTATTCCGCGGACATTGGTGTGGGTTACATGTTTACATCTATTAACCTATTTTGTTATTTACTAAAATTGAACATGTATCTGTTTTATGTCTCTATAAAATAAAATAAAATAAATAAATAATATTTTAACCCTTCCCATTGTATACATTTTAGAAACGTGCAAATTCGTGCGGAAACATTAAGAATTTTATTCAAAACGTGATGACATTCAGACACGCTATCTACTCAGACACCGATCTAGGCTAAACTTACCAAGATCTCGATTAAAAATGCACTCTACAAGTCCTTATGTAATGTCAATTAAATGATATAATAAAATACCCGCAGCAATAAAAAAAGAAGAGAACATTAACATATTTTTGAAAAAACTTAAACATTTTTTGGTAAATAAAAGCTACTACTCGATAAACGAGTATGTAAGTGATAGACTTTTAAAGTCATAACTTAAAATTTTACTTGTTTTAATTAATTAATAGTACCTACATCTCATAACCTGTTTATATTTTATATAAAAGCTATTAATTAGCTTATCTTGCAAAATACCTACATCATTATTATAATATAGTTGTTTTGCTAATTAATGTTTGTATAATTAACAAATGCTTCCTCTCTCCTATCTCACTTATTTGGTTGTGCCCGACAGGGTCCATATGTTCTAATTATAAGTTTACCACTTAAGCATATCTACATGTGGAATGCATTAAAAGTATTGAGTATTTAAAAATATAAATATGTTGCTGCCACAAAAATTCCCATCCAAAAACAAGCTTGATCAAACAATTTTCAACCAATAACTAACTCCAGCGTCCAATCAGTTTCCAATTACGACCACTACAAGTTCTTCAATGAATATCGCTAGTATCGCTTGTTCCGATTGCACTGGGAAATGGGAATATTTGCAGAAATCGCGTTATTTACCGTAATACCACACGATATTTACCGTTACATTATGATTTACCGGTATTTTATTATTTACTGGTTTGTTATTTAGTAATATTATTTATTGCTAGCAAATATAATGTTTGAAATATTAAAGTAAATTTTGGGAATTTAGGGGTTATACACATCGTTATTGTTCAATTTTGGCAGTTCCTGCCACTCATTATTGTGTTATTATTTCATTTTACAATTTACATTGTGTCTGAATGTTTACAAATATACGTACGCAAATAATTAAAATAATAACAAGATAAACACGTTAATTATAATCACACACATAATCTCATTTACATTAATATCATTACATTCACAAAAGTTCAAAATAAAAAACAAAGTCAAAGAGAAAATAAATAAACACATGTCAATTATAACCACCTAATAATTTGATTTTAATTTCCAACACCTAAAAATAAATAAAAAAATTCAATTTAAATTACAATGACCACTATCGAGGCACATATTTTTTTTTTTTTTTTTTTCCTTATTAGTAAGAACCAAGTTCTTACTAGTTAATTGCAATCTAGCCTAAGAAGACTAATAAACAATTTAAATCTAACTTAATATGCTACGTTATAAATTATGTTAATGCTAAGAATAGTGTCCATAATTAGGTATGCACTTTTACACACGTTCGTAACACTTCCTTAGAGTCTGGTAAAATTGATAAAACACTTTGTTCATGTGTTATATAAATAGCACAACATTGTTACTATTATTGATTCACTTACACTACACTAATTCAAATGGTTTAGTTCTCTTTAGTCTACGCACTATGCCTGTGTTGTCTAACAGCTGGATTGCCTCAACATTCACGTGTCGATGGAGTCTGTGTTCGTGGGCTTCAGCAAATTTTTGTGTGATGGTGGTGACGAATTCCATGTCGAGGTCACGGTGGAGGTCATCGTTTCTTATGTACCAGGGTGCATTTACAGCAGCCCTGAGTACTTTATTTTGGAACTGTTGAATTATTTTGACGTTGGTTGGCTTAGTACAGCCCCAAAGTTGGATACCATACGTCCAAATTGGCATCAGAATATGCTTGTATATTATCAGCTTATTATGTATTGATAAACAGGATTTCCTTCCCAGTAGCCAATGCAAACGTTTATAACGAATATCGAGTTCCTGTTTTTTCTTTTTGATATGGGCTTTCCAACGCAGCTTGGCGTCGAGAGTTATGCCAAGGTATTTGGCTGTATTAGCATAAGGTATTTGCATACCATTTATGTAGAGTGGGTGGTAGTCACTGTGTTTGTTTGTGAAGTTAATGTGAACTGATTTTGACTCATTCAGATTGATCTTCCACTTTTGTGTCCAGTCGTAAACTTTGTTCACAGCTAGTTGAACTTTCTCTACTGCTTCTCTGTGGCTTGATCCGGTGGCCATAATAGCAGTATCATCTGCAAAGGTCGCTATGGTGCTGTTTTCCAGCTCTGGGATGTCACAAGTGTATAACAAGTACAAAATTGGGCCAAGCACACTTCCTTGAGGCACCCCAGCTTTTATGGTTTTTAACTCGGAATATGCGTCCTCTTGGCGTATTCTAAACATTCTTTTAGTTAAATACGACTCTAGGATATCTACAAATTCTGGTAGCATGCGTCTGAGCTTAAATATGAGACCCTCATGCCAAACTTTGTCAAAAGCTTGCGCGACGTCTAAGAACACGGTAGCACAGACTTCTTTATTTTCTAGCGTTTATATATATACACATTTAAAACAAAGACAAATATAATAACTAAAATTCACTATAAGATGTCAGCTATTAGCAACTAGGATAGGAGGATTTTGATCATAGCAAATCCCCCCCTTTTTGGGGGAGGCCTATGTCCAGCAGTGGACGTCTTTCGGCTGAAATGATGATGATGAGGATAGGAAGATCCAGTATCATTAAATTAAATTTAATGAATTTATGTTTTAGGTTAACATACATTTATAGTTTACTCACCTCTTGTTATCTCGACCGGTATAACTTAACTCTAACGGTAGAAATATGTTTTAACCTTTATTTGTGTACTGCATGTATTTATTTCTTTTCCTACAAAAATTAACCAGCCTGTGTACGTATATAAAAATAACCTCAACCACTATTTTTTTTTTCTTTTTACAAAAACACTCGTAAACTTCGCTCCCTTATTCCGAAAGTCTCCAAAAGCATATACTACGAGTTTTTATTCTTTATTGTGTACTTGCACCCGCTGTAGTGTTGTTACAGTGCTGACACACTCAACTGTTGCAGTTGAATAGTTAAGTCACATTTTGTGGCGATGGCCACATAATATATTTTGTGGCGATGGCCACATAATACAATGCTTTAAAGAAGACGATCTAAACATGAAAAAATCAGGTTTTTGAATCCGATTCAGTGCACAAAATAATATTATTTTGGTTTCTCGGTTTGATGAGCTTCAAACCCGGATTACATGCAAATGCATGTAATCAGTTTCACGAGACTGGTGTGCATTAAAAATATAGGTATCATGAGGTAAATAGAACTTTAAGATTTAAACAAAATTGTAATTACGGTGCACTTATGCTTCGATCTAAATCCTATGAGTCTGGTGCTTTCTGATGGTTCTGGTGGTTATGAGGGCATAACCCAGAAAGTAAAAAGAGAAACATGAAAAATCAACGTTCGAAAAACACTGAGTCAGTGTGCAGGGCCCGCTACTTCACAAGTAGTTGTACAACTTTAGATTTACGGGCGCTCTTAATGTTTCGCTCTCCGCCGGCTCGGGCTGCGACGCTTTGTCGCGACCGCAGCAGGTTTGCATTCTACCCGCCAACCAACAACGTTTTACATTGCGTAATGCTCCGGGATTGTTGTTCTTCGACATTTTAACATTTGAACGTTTTTAATGAGAAAAAGTTATTTTTGTTGGTTGGTTTACTGAAATTTTCGATTTGTAAATTTTAGTGCACATTTCGTCGTTTTTAATTTTCAAGGGTATTTAAACCTACTTCCCAAGAATTTCCTTACGACTACAGTTACTACTTAGGACATAGTAAACAGTGCAGCAGTGTTTATACCTAAATATTTAACAACATTTAAAATCAGTGAACAGTACGATTCAAATATAAATAAATTAAATACACACGTCAATCAATACGAGGTTCGTAGCACCGTCTAAGTGCTACGCGGCTACGGTGCGGTGCTACGAGTTTCACTACGCCGGCTACGATATTTTTAAAATTTGACGACACAATGATGTTCTAATGGTGACAGAGTGCTATGGAAAACAAAGAGAACATTTTATTCTTGTATTTACTTCATAAAAGAGTGAGTCTAGGTTTCTAGAACTATATCAATGTTTATTTTTGTTCATTTCTTAAGTTAGAGATATTAAAAATAAAATTTATGTTTTTGGTAAGAAATAAAGAATTACGTTAATTATTTTCAGGGTATTTGTTAAATCATCTCCCAAGGGGGTAAAATAGAGGATGATTTTTAAAATTAACATGTAATATTGATTTTTGTGTACTTCTTTTCAAAAGATTTAAAGGATTGGAAATATAGTCACAGTTTTTTAAACCGTATAATTGGACTCGGGCCCTTTTTTTTTCTGGTTGGGAAATTATCAAATAACGTCTCCCGCTCTGGGCGGAGCGGGAGGGCGTGTCAGACTTTTACTGACTAAAACCCACCCGTATTCCTTCATTTGCCTGTGTGCCAGGGCCACGATATCCCTTTCGGACAAACTCGCAACCCTGGCAGGCATTGGCCCTAACGGACCCCGTCAGTTGATGCTGACATCTCTTTGAGGCGCGCGTGGAACACAACGCGCCATCGACCCGGGCCTAGTCCTTATCGGACGGTGAGCTACCCATCGCTCTCCGTCCGCAAGCCCGCGCCTACGGTGGCCGGAAATCGGCTTGCGACTCGCGAGGCCCGAGGCGTCTCCTGCGGTGACTAGGGGCGCGAGGGCACAAACCTTGCCTCTCCCTCACGCGTTCCGCCTCCTCCTTCGCAAGCATTACTACTTTGCAGAAGGAGGTGACGGCCTCTCATGCACTCTCGCTCCGAACCATGGCCTGAACCAGGGCCGGACGCGAGAGATCGCCGCCGCCGATCGCCTCCGTGAGGACACGGCGGTGCTTCGCCCAAGCCGGGCAGACCGCCACCATATGCTCCACCGTGTCGTCCGGGCGATCTACACAGTGGTGACACCCGGGCGTTTCCTCCTGCTTTATCCTGAACAGGAACCTCCCGAAACAACCATGTCCGGTGAGGACCTGCGTCAGACGGAAGGTGAGGACGCCGTGGCGCCTCTCTAGCCACTCCTCAAAGAGGGGACTTATCGCCACAATTGTGGCGTGCCCAGCGCTGGGTTGCGATAATCGCACTCTCCATGCCACCATGAGATCCCGCCGGAGCTCTGTCCGCTGTACCGTGATTTCTCGCGGCAGCGGAGTTTCACTTCCTCGCGCCACTCCCAGACGTGGGCGAGGTGGACTCGGGCCGTCTTAATGGTGTGCTCGTTCGGCTGCCAGAATTTTCAAATCCGAATTGAAAGGCAAAGTCAAAGTCAAAGTCAAATTGTTTATTTCGAATAGGCACATAAAAGGCACTTTTGAACCTCAATATTTACAAAAAATAGAATTGATTCTAGTTGCCCCTTCCAAAAGGTAGTTTCGTATGGAGAAGAATGGGCAACAAACTCCACCGGTACTCTTTTAAAATCTAGTACAATATTTTTACAGGTACATTAATTATATAATTATATGTGAAGACGATGCACCTAGAATAAAATTACTATACCACAATAGGTAATAAAAAAAAAGAGTTAAGAATGAAGCAATGCCAGATAAATTAATTCTGTGATAGATACATGGTGCTCACATATTTACAAAAATTGTAAAAAATATATACGATTTCCTTAAAAATAACAATATCAGTGTGAGTTAAGGTAATCACAGAATTTAAAATAAATGTCATAAAAATAATAAATTATACAATTAAAATAGCAACATGTTTGATTTTGTCTAGACTCTATATTGTCCTATGGAGCAGGACCAGCATGTTTCCAAGCATTCTTATCTTGTATATAATCCTCTAATTTGTAATATGCTTGTTTACAAAGTGTTCTTTTAATATGAGTTTTATATTTTCTTTCATTTAGTTGCAATATATCACAAGGTATTTTGTTGTAACATTTAACACAGTGCCCCATAAAAGATGTATGTACTTTAGATAACCTGAAAAATGGTTAATCTATTTTGTCTTTATTTCTAGTATTAAAATTATGTCTATCACTTATTTTACTATAAAGATGTAGATTTTTCCTTACATACATAATATTTTCATAAATGAATTGGCAAGGTACCGTCATGATATTAATATTTTTAAATAGTTCCCTAAGAGCAAACTTAACTTAACAAGTTTCGGATTTATCTCTTTACATGAACTGTTAGTCCTTGCTTCTCGCCAAACTTCATGCTGCTAGGTCAACGAGAAGTACCATAAAGGCTTTGGTTTATTTGCGAGTGTCAACATGAATGCAGCATAAATAGCCGTATTTTTGTATTTCGTTGACTTAGAAGTTTGATTTTATTTACAGCTCCAAGGGACCGTAGATCTAAGTTTTTAACATCTATTTCAACTTGATACCTCCACGCGTTCTTGAAAAAAAGGTTCTTGACAGACGAAGTAATCCTAGAAGGATTCCAATTTTATACATTTTGAGAATTGGAACCCAAAAAAAGATGATTTTAATTTATTAACTGCCTGTCTGTCAGTTTGTATGTTTGTAACCTTTTCATACCGTAACGGCTGAACAGATTTAGAAGAAAGGCTTAAGGATAGGCCATAACCTGGGTTAGGTCATAGGCTACTATGAATCCCGGCAGTACGTTCCTGTGGAATAATTTCCGACCTTTACGCGAGCGAAGCCGGAGGCAAACGCTAGTTTTCTTATATACTTACTCGATAACGTATACATTTTTACTAGAAAAACCTTTTTGTAATACCGCAATGCTGGGCAAAGTCCCCTAACCCCCTTGACTATACAAAGTTTTTATTATTTTCCTTTAGAAATACATTGTATGTTTGCCATCCCGCTGGTCTCATGACGTTTGTCTTGTAATTAATTGCGACATACTCGCTCGAAACAAAAGAATCTTTCTCTACACAATTCCTTTGTTTTGATATCGTATGTATAATAGCCGCTATACACGCTTACTAGGTAGGCAGAACTTGATGTACCAGATATTTATTCATAAGCTAAATATTTGGAACTAACATCTAGCCATTTACATAGCAATCATGAAATATCTATGTAGAAACAATATATTTTGTAAAGTATAAACCAGTGCCATATTATAATCAGTTCTGTATCATTTGACACTTAAAATCAAATCAAAAACCAGCTAAGTGCGTGTCGGACCACGCACAATGAAGGGTTCTGTAGTTTGGATGAATTTATCCCAATAGTAGTTGAAAAACATGTTCTCCCATACATCGATAAAGGTCACGGTTTAATTCTCCAACTGTGAATGAAAGTTGGTCGACTATTACTCGTTTAACTTGTAAAGCCTACTTAGCTGTGATAGTTTTCCTTTTAATTTTATTATGTTGTACTAATGCGATGTTTTTTTTCACATATCCAAAAACAACCATTTAGCTGGCAGGAGGAGGGGGCGGGCATACGATTTGAGCATGGTAAAGTCAGGGGAATTAATTGTTTATCAAATTGACTACCTGTACGTATATTCTAATCACAACTTTAAGTCTTTATAGGGTTCCGTAGCCAGATGGCAAAAAACGGAACCCTTATGGATTCGTCATGTCTGTCTGTCTGTCCGTCCGTATGTCACAGCCACTTTTTTCCGAAACTATAAGAACTATACTGTTGAAACTTGGTAAGTAGATGTATTCTGTGAACGGCCCCCTTCGTGCGTGAGTCCGACTCGCACATGGCCGGTTTTGTGTTGTATGAAATGGCTATATATTTCGGCAAATTGACGTAGGGTGTGGATTTGATAAACAATTAACTTCCCGACTAACTACATACCTTCAATTACAAAAGCACCGTAATCTGTGTCATCACAGGTTATTAGACGTCACGACATACAAACAAGCTCACACGAACAAAGGCGATCTTTGTGCGTCTCTTTTGTTTTGGCTATTTACGACGCGACGCCAGGGGTTGCGACGACGTTACGGGTGCTGTACATGCTGCACGCTAATCTGAAAGGAATACCGTGTGTGTTGTTTACTAAAACCGTGTGTGTTGTTTATAACAGCGACGTTGTTCAGGTTATTATTTATATTTATTTATTTATTTAACACTTTAAGCACACAAAATGTACAGAGGCGGACGGCGGCGGTTATATTGTTTGATGTTTGTTTACCGGGGTAAATGAAAAGTGCATGTTTTTCGGAAGTAGATTTTAACTAATTACAAAAATATGGAGGGCTGTCACACAGCATTGGGTATTCTTTTAATATGATTCGTGTCGATACAAGACGTTTTTCCCAATCCTTTGGTTTTGGTATGTATTTTGAAACCTCAATTGCAATTTCTTTTTCTATTTTCTGATTTCGATGGAAATATAATTCAGCTTCAAAATCAAAATCATTTATTTCTGCAAACAAGGTATAGAAGGTTCATAAAGACAAGTATGTCTCTTATTGTGCCATTCATTTCGGCGTGCAAATACGTAATAATAAATTATATCTAAAGAAAAATTAATTAATTTGAATTGTGCATGCATTAAATAAATTAGAAATTTTCGGGACGAAATACGACCACTGACAGGAAATAGGAGAGTTTATGTTGAGCTAGCTAATCCGATTCCTAATACCCTACCTACCGTACTGGGTAAATAACAGTATTTTATGTTCGAAAATATCGTTGCCGAGCTTTCACGGGTCAGTTAATATAGATATCTTTTCATATTATAGACACGTTTACTGGTACTAAGACTACAGAATGAATAGTCCTAAACTCCTAATAAAAAAAGCATAACATTAAGGACTACGTTGAAGACAAGAAAGTTTGTCAATAATTCCTTCTGCACATGTGGCTTCCCTGGTCCCTCATTAATGGCATAACTATGTAAATGTCTATTAACTGCTCCTAAATTACGATGTTTATTTATTTTTTTACATACCTTGACATAACTACTTGACATAAGCTACAATTTTAATTTTAAATATCTATTAGTGACTTGTGGACAGAATATTAATTCAGATTTGTTACAGTTGTAATGGCAATCTTGTTATTTGGTTTAAATAGGTTTTTATTTTTATTATTTTAGTAACATTTTATATAGATTCTTTTTTAATTTATGAATGTGAGAACGTTGTAGGTTTAATAGACGGTAGCTTTGTAAACCATCTTCTATTTTGTTAAGTACTTGGTACTTATTGACGGGCCTACACTGTCCTCCCATACCTATTAACACTGTAACTTGAAAACATTGTAAAAGCTCATTATTTTTAAAAGAGTAACCGTGGAGTTTCTTGCCGGCTCTTCTCCATAGGAAACGACCAATTGGAACCGTACACCTAGCTTCTGCCGTTTCATAAGTGCCCATGTAGGTTTATGTGAATTAAATATTTTGATTTTGAATAATAAATACCATTTACTAGTTTAGGCATTACAAAATGGGTGAGCGAAACAATTTGTGTAAAGACTTAATCAAAGTAGCATCCGTAAATGTCGTCGTAGGTATAAAGACTATTCTATTCTATTCTAGATAAGTAATAAAATTAAATTTACGTCATGCGTGTCATAAGCATTTTGTTATATTTCAGTGTGATCTATTAATAACCTTAATAAAATTGATGTCACTAGAGAGGGTTGTATTCGTAAGCAAAGAGTGACCTATTTTCATAACAAAAAAAAAAAATACGTGCGTGTTCTGTACAACGGTTTGTCGTACACAAAATATGTCGAAATGTTTTCTTATTGCTATCATTATTTCGTCTTGTATGACTGCTCATACAAGACGAAATAATGAAGTAATGGGGATCGAACAAATACCGGATCGTATTTTTTTGTAATAGTGTAAACAAGCATGAATACAGGGTTATCAAATGTTTGAAAGGTTTTGATCTACAATTCTACCAGGGCGTAAAAAGACTCATCAATAAGTTAAAATTTACACATTATCTGTACTGTATAGCTAGGGAATGGCTTTTGTTTTTGATGTGAAAACCCGCTTGATACCTGTAATTAGTATGTAACGTACGCCAAAGACTGCGCTGACGTGTGACTTTATTTAAAAAAACTTGTTTCTGTATAATATCAACGCATTTTTTCATACACCAGTTCTCTTAGATTCGATAACATATTAAAACTATAAAACTAAAACATTCGAAGACAAAGGGTGGTAAGAAATTAATTAGTTTCGCTGTGGTATCACAAAGGAACACTTTTTGTGGTGGCCTTCACAAGCAAGGCTGAGCTTAATCAAACTACCTGCATACCTACTGAAGATTTTGTAGTGATTTTTTGTACTTATATTTAGATGTTATTTCGGTTTATCTCTGAGAAGCAATGCCTTCTATCAATGTTGATATGTAAATCTATCTGGCTGTATAATTAGGGATATAATTTATCAACCTTAGCGTTAATAGGGCCCTCTATTGCTCAACCACTACATCAAGCTGTTAATTTAACTTATTTCTCGGCTTAAACTATCAATATTTATAGTCTACTAGCTGCGCCCCGCGGTTACACCCGCGTAAGTCTCGATCCTGTGGGAAAGAAGCCACCCTTAACACTTTGGGGTATACAAAATAGCTAGTAGCCGATTTTCAGACCTATTGAATGTGCATATAAAATTTCATAAAAATCGGTCAAGCCGTTTCGGAGGAGTATGGTAACATTTAACAGTTTCATACAAATGATGTTCCATTTTAGTACTTATGCAATGGATAGTGCTTCCACGAAGTCTGTGAGACAGGCCCTTATAGATCAAAATATTTCAATGCTACTTTTTAGTATCACCACACAGTTGATTCATTTCCTTAATGTTAATTAACTAAAACCCACATTTCCTGAGTCAAAAGAAAGTGGTGAAACTGAAATAAAAAGTTAAACCTACTAAAATAGCGTCAGCTATAAAGAATCTCCGCCCACTCAGCACCGCTCGCGTGCTGACGTGACCGGTGATGACTGTCGATGGGTATCTCGTGAGATAAGACAGCCATCCGTCTCTTTGACGGCGATACACGAAAAGTTACGCGCGGTGATACAGGAGAAGTTAGAACTTATTACAAAAAAAAAAAACAACTAACCACTAAAAAAACACTACAAAGTGAAAAATAATTTTAATTTCGGATATCGGTGTCTTTGGATCTGTATTTTAGTTTTTAGCCACTGATTTCCGAAATTAAAGTTATTTTTCATTTTGCTTCTTTTTTTTTTCTTTGGAATCCGGTTGTTTTTTTTTTGTAAAAAGTTTTTTTATTTTTCTCTTTTTAGTGGGCCAGTTTGTAATTTATCTAAGTTAAAATAACCTAATGTCAACTGCTCATCGCATTTTACAAAATATTACTTTTCCCGATGCACGGGCTTTAATTGCTGAGGAGCTCTCCTGGTAAGAACCAGGAGAACTGAAACTGATGGTCACTTCACCATATGTATTGCGACGAGCATAAATTGCTTAGCATCCATATTAAAGTGTGTAATCGAATCGCAACCGTGAAATACTTAGATATTATTAAGTAGTTTCAGTGGCCATGTGTGGTCTCCAACATCAGTTCCACTTCACCAAATGATGCTTTCCGAGTGCAAATGCATGAGTACAAATCCCAACCAAGTCGCGTGCCTATAAAATATGAGGATTTCCCTAGATATCCAAGGGATTCATTCTGATTTAGGACCACGTCGGAAGAATACCCTTTCAAACAAAAAAATAGTTCTCAAAATCGGTCCACAATTTATTGACGGAGAAATCGGAGAAGAGAAAAAAATAATAGACGTATAACCTGGAAGTCGGTTAATAATGGAATTAACTGATGTACTTGTGATCTACTGTACTTATTGAAGGTGTGGGTACTGTAGTCCACCTTAAGCTACCCCATAAGAAGGCGTTAAATATAATAAATAGGTACAGCCACCAATATGTAATCTAAATTATAGCTACCCATTCAAAAATGCTTAGTTAATTTATTTATTTAATACTTTAAGCACACAAATTTACAGAGGCGGACTTAATGCCATAGGCATTTTCTACCAGTCAACCAATCTTAATCTATGAACAGGCAACAAACCTTACAAGAAACACACTTTGTTTTTTTATGGCTGGTATGACTTTCTTTCTTTTTAACCGATTTCCAAAAATGTGGAGGTTATATGTTCGGCTGTATGTATGTTTGTTTTTTTTTTTTTTATGTTTTTTCACCGATTGCTCCGTCAATTGTGGATCGATTTTAAAAATTATGTTTTTCTTTGAAAGGGTATACTCCCGAGGTCCCATTGTCACCAAGTCAGAATCTGATAAGCGGATACCATGGAAATGGAAGGCAATCCTCAAATTTTATAGGCACACCCATATTGATTTCAGTATTTTTTATAGTAACTCATGCTTTTGCACTTGGAAAGCATCATTTGGTGAAGTGGAACTGATGATGAAGACCACAGATGACCACCGGAACTATTTAATATAAATATTTCACTGTTGCGATTTGATTAGACACTTTAATATGGTTGCTAAGCATTTTATACAATGCATATAGTGAAGTCACCATCAGTTCCAGTTCTCCTGGTTCTTACCAGGAGAACTCCTCAACAATTAACGCGCCTGCATCAGGAAAAGCAATATTTTGTTAAAGGTGATGAGCAGTTGACATCATGCTATTGTAACTTAGATAAATTGCAAACTGACCCACTAAAAAGTGAAAATAAAAAAAGTTTTTACAAAAAAAAAAACAACCGTCTTCCAAAAAAACAAAAAGCTAAAATAGATCCAAAGACACCGACTTCCGAAATTAAGGTTATTTTTGACTTTGTAGTGTTTTTTTTTTGGAAGACGTTTGTTTTTTTTTTAGAACCCAGAATTAATCGTTTCATTGTTGAAAAACAAACGTTAATGTTCAAAAACTTTGGCACGATATATGTGTTGGGTCAGTAAGCTTATACCTTGGCTTTAGATGGCTTACCGCCGTCCTCCAGGGAATATTACCTTGAAATATCACTTGTATTGTACAGAAAATAGACGTTATTTATTACGACACATGGGCTCGGTACAGCGCAAAATAACATTTATTTTCAAACTAGTGTCACCTCTTCGTAGTGCCAGGTCTTTGAAATATTGTCGTTAATATTAATGATGTCTTATCTTGGGTAAAGAATTTGTGGTTAAAGACAAAGTAGACAAGGTGGACAAAGGTTGCCTCCCGGGGGAACTGAAAGAGTTGTTTGAAGGTATTTCAGCCGTTAATATTTAAAAAATAAATTAAATTAATAAAATACTAATTTGTCTTCGTCTTAAAATATTGTTAAAAAAAACAAAATACACCCAAAATTACTCCTGACAGCATATTTTTAGTATTTTCTACCAATAATAAGCCGGTGTCTACTTACCCACTCTAGGTGATAATAGTTCTAAGTCAACACTTAGTTTATATTCTTCAAACTTCACCCACGTTAAAATTTCGCCACGAAGATTATCGTAACGCATGACCTAGTCTAAACTATATTTATTTCTAGGACTTGAAATGACGTCTAATGGAGTCCCGGTTTCCAAATATAACGTGAACTATTGATCGAGTCGGATCAGGAAGCGCGGCGCCATATTTAGATATACCGAGCGATATTGCCAGTTGTGAACTTAATGTGATGTTGTGGCGAAAGGGTTACATCTCAAGAGGAATATCGCAATATGTTTGAAGAAGGGTTAGGTCTTGGATGCTTGGTAATAAATGTCGATATTGTGTTGTATGTGATTTTCTTTGATAAATACAACTTCATTTTTTTTTAGGGTTTCCGTACTCGAAAAGGAAAAACGGAACCCTTATAGGATCACTCGTGTCTCTGTCTGTCTGTATATCCGTCTGTCACAGCCGATTTTCTCCGAATCTACTAGACCGATTAAGTTGAAATTTGGTACACATTTATGGACTTCTATGACCCAAACACGAATGTGTAACGTAAATAAATGAATTTTGAACATGGGGGTCACTTATGGGAGGCAAATAAGAAACAAAAAAATGGAAATTGTACCATGTGAGTTAACAAATGAAAGAGCTTGTTGTAAGTATTTCAGATATTTTTTTTTATAGTTTTAAAATAAATACTTTTAAAATTATTTACGAAAATAGGTGCAATTTGACCATTCCCCCGGCCGTAACATATAGAAAATAATTATTTACTTATAGATTTCAGGAAATCCTATGTGAAGTCTATGATCTTAAAATAATCCTCTCAATATTGTGCGTACAAACTTACATTTGCAGTTGAAATGTATGAGGGAACATGTTTTTCAACTACAATGATAACTTTTTTCTTAGGATAATTAATCCCCACTACGGAAGCCTTCGTTGTGCGTGGTCCGACACGCACTTGGCCGGTTTTTTGTTAACATTTCCTTCATATTTAATTAATTTGGGTATGAAAATATACTCAGATTGATAGAAAAATCTGTAGCTTAACTAGGTCCACAAGAGGGATTACGTTAACGAAAGGGGTACAATTACTTCAAAGCGTCCCTTTTTTATTTTGGGTGAGAAATTATCAAATAACTTCTCCCGCTCTGGGCGAAGCGGGAGGGCGTGTCAGGCTTTTACTGACTAAAACCCACTCGTGTTCCTTCCGTTGCCTGTGTGCCGAGCCAAGTCTAATTTTAAATGGTCGTTATAAACCTACGTGGTACCGATATTACCATGATTAATTGCCACAAGCCCTTTTAATATTGCTAATACTTCGGTCAACCTTTTTAAACTCAAACACAAACTCAACCCTGACAAGCAGATATCAAAGTGAATTTCAATTTCCTAATTATTTACTTTCGAATTCTTGAACATCACCGACCTGACTGACGGCGCAGGAAAAATCGTGGATAAAATTGTAGTAATCTATAATCCCGCGAGGAGCAATAGTGGGAATATATTAAATAGATATTATGAAGTCCGACATATTGCTTGCAAGTCACACGAGTATGTATGATAGTATTTACGAGCTGTTTCAACCGAATGTCGCTAAAAATCAATAATTCAAAATAACTGGCAGATCGATAGCATATTTTATGGTGCGGACACACGATGTGTATTACTGATCGGCCCTTATAAGGTTAGTTTTTTTTTTTTTTTTTGTCTTGTCCTAGGATTCATCAATAGAATGAACCCTAATCTTATTACAATCTAGCCTTATAGATAGACTAATAAGTAATTCAATTATAACCTATACTACTAAATTGTCTTTACTAAGAATATGTCCAATAGCACTTTTCTTATTGTCTCTATTAAGGCGAATACACTTCATTCTTGTGTTTGTTTGGCACTTTTGTACACACATTACACTATTCACATTCAGTTTAGTGAACTTAGTTTGAAATGTACTCTTGTGTGCCTTTTACCCCTGGAAGTTTTAACATACTAATAGGAATTAGGTCATTTACCGTGTAAGTTTTCCGTTGTTCAAAAATTGAAAAAAAATTCAAATTTTTTTTCAATTGAAAAAAATGGCCCTCGGGTCACTTTGAGATAAAGCTTAGATAAATTACTAATCAGAAAAGGAATGGTATATTGAATAGTGAAATGAAGTCTTTATACTCTTTTTAGAATAATTTCCACACCTTCATACATGGTAAAAGTGCGAACGTTACAATGTTTATATAATGTGCCTAAACAAACACAAATACCCTTTCAACTCTCTTATATCAAGTGACGCGTGATATTATTTGGTCTTCACACTCGATTAGATCCCGGAGTTCGGACAAACAAGAGAATTTTATCAGCTTATTACATCCAAACTTAGTTATAACACCCGGGGTTTTAATGTAGCCAACCCACCGCGGCCGGCTTACATCATATAATAATATTATTGAATGTTAGTTTAAGCAGTTACCTGTGAAGGGAGTAAAATAATAGTTGTGAATTTTGATGACGAACGTAACGACCTTTTTAGGTTTCCGTACCCAAAAGGTAAAACGGGAACCCTATTACTAAGGCTCCACCGTCTGTCTGTCTGTCCGTCTGTCACCAGGCTGTATCTCATGAACCGTGATATTTAGACAGTTGAAATTTTCACAGATGATTTATTTCTGTTGCCGTTATAACAACGAATACTAAAAAACAGAATAAAATAGATATTTAAGGGGGCTCCCATACAACAAACGTGATTTTTTTGCTCGTTTTTGCTCGATATTGATAACGGCAACAGGTAGACGCTTGAAATATTCACAGAATATTTAGTTATATATTCACTTTAAAAATAAATAATTAAATTAAAATAAAACAAATATTTAAGGGGGGGCTCCTATGGGACCCCCCCGGAGATAAAAACGCCAAAAAACATCACGTTTGTTGTATGCAACAAACGTGATGTTTTTTGGCGTTTTTATAGATATTGTTACGGAACCCTTCGTGCGTGAGTCCGACTCGTACTTGGCCGGTTTTTTTATAATCCTTAAAACTGTTCATCTATCCCAACTTTAACAGAAGTTCGTCACAAGGTACCAAAAACTAGCTCGCTTAATAAGTTATTAAGTGGAATTCATATTTTTTCAGAAAGGACATTGTTCCTTACATCTTCAATTAAATAAAAAGACAACCCACCTCTAAAACCATCTTTCATTTCAAATACAACACAAAGGCACCTCAAACGAACATTCGAAACTTCACAAAGGATATCTGTACAGACGGCAAATGAAAATGAAAGAAAAAGAGTGAGCACACTACCGCGCGCCCGGTGTGCCTCCGTCACGGCGAACTATTCACGATGTCTGATACATATTTCATGACGCTCATCCGAATCCCGCCGACACTTAGATTATTTTAAATATATACCGTTTGTACCGCAAACCGTATCATTGAAATTCAAGGTTTAACGCGACGGCGATTTGCTAATTTTGCGTTTTGCATCGTCTGGATTCTGGATGAGGTTTTTGGTTTATTTTGTGACGTAAAACAACGGTAATGGCATTTTTGATCTTATTTATTATTATTTTCCTCTTTCCCATTCAATCCCCCAGCCTTTCTCCATACCTGCATCCATCCATTCATGCTCAAATAAATCTAAAATTAATTACTTATTCAGCTAACTCACATTTTTGTTTCATGGTAGACTTAGCATCGACACTCGAAACCTAAGGTCTATCATTTACAGTTCAGCTAGTTCAAATCACTGTCTCCTAGGGACTAGGAAACTAGGGATGGCCTGTATCTTAATACAGGCCATCCCTAGTTTAGGAGACAGGATTTATTTTTTTCTTATAATAAACAATTTTTTTTTTCCGCTTGTGTCCATTGTTAGTTTATTAAGTCTTAGCATGTAACTAGCATACAACATGTGTCTATGTATATTTTTGAATCAATAAACTTATTATTTATTTTATTTATAGGATTATGGACACACATATAAACAGACAAGAAGAAAGGAACAGAAAAATACGTACAAAGATGATGCTTATTTCTAAAGAAATCTCTTCCAGCATACATAGTTTGCTTTATATCCGTGGTGTACGAAATGCGTCAATAAATTAACATGAATAAAACCGGATCTATACATTGGTAAGTAATCTAACTTTCCGCCAATATATTGACTGAAACAAGGTAGTCATCTAAAAGCACACCTTTCACAGTTCTCCACTGAAGCACTCTCTGTTAGTAGTTGTATATTTACTTGTAGCTGTGCAAGGAGAGCTCTTCTCGAGTAGCTGCTGCGAGACGTATCTGACCGCAGCTCCTATGCTTGGCCACGTCTGTCGAAGTAGTATTTATACCTAACTACATCCCAAAAGTGGGTGAAAAGTGGTTTGATCAAAGACGAAAATTACTATCTGCTGGTTTTTTATTACGGGTTACTCATAAAACAATCTATGCAAACTTCGGAGATAAGGAAGGGGGCCACACGGTGTTTTTTTTAATTTTTCATCAAAAGTCGCAAACTGCCTAAAAAAAAATGTTTGAGAATGTGCAAACAGCGTTCTTTCATATTTATTTATTTATTTATTTATTTATTTATTTTCCAATTTACATCTATCATTACAGGGGTAACCTAATGCGATAGTGTACTTATCTAAAGTTCTAACCTAACTTATTATTAACTTATTATTATAATTACATTTTGTAACTTATTACAAATAACGCATTCTTTGTGAATTCACTCAGAGAACAACAGAATAGGTCCGAGTCACTAGCTATGAGGTTGAGAGTGCGGAGTGCGCGCGTCAGTGGCGCCTCACTTAAAAGATTGGTCCGAGCGCGCGGCTCCGCCAGCAGCCGTGGCTGTCGTCGTCGCCACACGTACCTGTCCGGAACACACAAACCTATGTGCCCCAAAATGTCCGCATTATGTACCTTCCCTCTAAGTACTTTGAATATGTACGAGATGAGTGCGAGATCCCTCCTGACCCTCAGTTCGTTATATCCAACCATACCCAAAATAAATAAAGTCGGGTACATAAGCGGGTAAAATGGGTATACACCATACATGCGCAAGTACAAGTACCTCACAAACTTGTTTTGTACTCTCTCCAGCATGAGCCTATATTTAGATTCATGTGGAGCCCAAATGACTGCGTTACATTCTAATTGACTTCTAACTAAAACATTATATAAGGCGATAACCGCCTTAATGTTAGAAAAACCACTCACCATACGGAGCATAAAACCTAAATTACGATAGGCTTTTCTGCAGCAGCTTGTGACGTGATCACGAAACGTTAGCCCAGTGTTGAATTTCACTCCCAAGTCCCTAACTTCCGTAGCCCTAGTCATTGGCAACCCGTCTATATTGTAAGTATTTACAATAGGAGTACGCGCGCGAGAGAAAGTGATTGTTAGGCACTTTGCGATGTTGAATTGCAAGAGGTTGTTCTTGCTCCAGGTCACCACTCTGTCAATGTCTCTTTGAAGCCTGTCACAGTCTCCCAATTCACTTATCTCAAGCGACAGCTTGAGGTCATCAGCAAACAGTAAACACTTGGAGTCTTTGACAACTTCTGGCAAATCATTAATCATAATAATGAACTGCAAAGGCCCAAGGTTAGTGCCCTGACTCACCCCCGACCTGGTAAAATATAGCTCCGACTTGTGTCCCTCATATTCTACGTACTGTTGCCTACCGCTCAAGTAACTTGCAAAAAACCTTAGCAGATGTGGAGTGAAACCAAAGGCCGCTAACTTTTTAAGCAAAACATCATTATTCACTAGATCAAATGCTTTTTTAAAATCGAAGTAAGCGGCATCAGTTTGCCCCCCACTATCCACTGTGATATGATACCCCGCATCCCCTAGTAGCCCCACTTTAAATTTTTAAGACCCCCTTTCAGTCCCTTTTGCAAAAAAGGTATACTTTTTTAAATTTCTTTCTTGTTTGCAAAATAGTTGAGCAAACGTCATCTAAAAATATTCTAAATTTCAAGTTGATAGCATTAGTAGTTCTTGAGATACCCAGGTGTGACAGACAGACAGACAGACCGACTTAGTCTCACCATAAGGGTTCCTTTTTACCATTTCGGTACAGAACCCTAAAAATGAGAGCACTGGCGGCCCAGTGGTAACCGCTCTGTGACTTACGGGTGGTGGGTTCGAAACCAAGCAGGCGCTTTACTTTGTGTAAATAATTTCATCAACCACACAGTTACACGCACACACACAGTTTAAATATTAATAATTACCTATGTCACCACTCTTTGTATTTCTTATTTTTTTGTGTACTTCGTAATTGGCGTAATGTTTGAACAATCTAAATGTTATATTTACTGTCAGCTGTGAAGCTACCTTTTATTAAATAAAATACAAAATAAATAAAATAAAATAAACACTGCTCACGAAACGGTAAAGGAAAACATCGTGAGGAAACCGGCATGCCGCATTCGAAGACATGTGACACCTACCAAGCCGCACTGGGCCGGCGTGGTAATAACAACCCACTCCCTTTCGAAGAAAGGAGGACTGTGTCGCAGCGGTGGTAACATTATAGGCTGATTATGATACTCATAAAACCAAGTAAAAAGTGAAAATAATTTTACCGTGTTGTTCCTTCGTTGCGGTTTGTATGTCGTTGCGTGATGCAACCAATCTACGGTTCTTTTGAAAGAACTAAGTTTCCTGTTCAGCACAGTAGACAGTTACATAATATAATCGTAAATATTAATAAACTTATTGCACCTATGTCTGTCTAAATCATTCTATTTATGAATACTTTAGTTAAAGTAACAGTAATTACTTTAATATTAACTGAATACATTTTTTTTGTCAATCATTTCATCCGAAAGACGTCCACTGCTGGAAATAGGCCTCCCCCAAAGTGGGGGTTTGCCATAATCGCCACGCTTGGCAGGCGGGTTGGCGATCGCAGTATGGTGTTAAAATGCATAGAGAACGCTGCTGCTTTTTCCCTAGTAAATAGTCCCTTAGTCGCTTTTTACGACACCCGCGGGAAGAATTGGGTTAGTGCTATTCTTTACGTCCGGCACCACACGGACGACAATCATCGTTAATAATTTATATATTGACATATTTGACATTTTCATGCGCTCCATGCGGAAACTTTACCTTTATTTGCGTTGTCAGAAGACAGGTGTACAGGTTACGAATTTACAGAAAAAACACTGAAACATCAAAATAAAAATTGAAAGAAACCACATATCCCGTAAAAAATCACGTCACCGTACTCTAACATAATTTTATTCCCAAAACCAATCTCGCAGCCAAACACACGTAAGTATTACTAAAACATCCCCTATTGTACCATATACCTACTGAAGAAACCACATCTTATTGTAATTCGCGGCATTTTCGCTACAAAACAGAATTCTTCGGAACATTTGGCACCAGGTGGCGCTGTGATCCCTCTTATATTATACACGAGTTCTGATATGTCGAGTACGTGTTTATTTACTTTTATAAGAGTTTGGGTAGTCTGTTGGTTGATAGTCTGGTTTCCGAGAAGGATGGTTAAATTCGTTTCTTATGTTTTTAGTATTTTTTTCTGTGATTTTAAATTATTTTTGTGTATGTAAAAAGTAGGTTTCAATGACCTGAAGTTGGTTGCCCGATTGTAAATGTAGGAAGGAGAGTTCAAATTACAGCTATGCAATAGGTCAGGCTTAAGCACCCATTTATGTGAAAATTATTCTAGTTGAAAAATGTTTTATCACTACCAATAATAAAATTTTCTATAAATATTTAGCACATACTCGTATCATCGGTAAACAGGCGTTATGTAGGATACGAGCCGCAGCTGGTATGGATGTGATCCCTCTTATTCAGCCTTCTCCATTAAATAGCAACGTGTTTATAAACTTCGCATGAACTTGGACGCCCAATGTTGAGTACACCATGCATGAGGTAATGTTATTTGCTTATATTGTATCCAGGCAATGGTTCGGGTCTCGCTTGGGTAAGATACCTGATTTAGAGATTTAGGATAGAGGATAGTTATGGTAGTATAGGTGTTGATTTCAAGTCCTTATTAATAATTCTGGGCATGAAGGTCACGCAAAATTATTCCGGCAACCTCTAGATATGTGAAACGAAGGCAGCTCAGCTCATCTTGTCAATCTCTATAAAAACAAGATGATATCAAATGAGCTGATAACCTTAACAAAACACTGATAATTATCTTGTTTGAGAAACCTCATGTCCGTGGGGTGAAAATAATCCAGTTGGGTTAAACCATTAAAGATACTGACAGGTGGTATAAGTTGTTTTTGGAACGAAGTTCTTTGACGCAGCTTGCGGTAGGAGTTGAGTCGTTATCCGGGGATCGCGGAAGTCGCACTAGATCCCATGATCCCCAGTGAAAGAGTGGGAAGAGAACACTGGGGTGGTTTTTAGTCAGTAAGAGTCCAAGGGCGGAGGACATCCATGAGGATATTCTACCACGTGAACAAAAAAAAATAAAAGAGGAGTTGAGTGGTACAAATTGTCACGTAACGTATAAGCGCTATGCGACTCCATGCGACTTTCTTTCTTTTCTTTCTAAAAACTTTCAAATATGTCATTACGTCACCCCAAATTGTGGTACACTTCGACTTATTAAAGACCTACATAAAAAACTAATTGATTATTCTACGAATGACTATTGTGTTGTTTTAATTGGAGAAGAAGACTTTTTACATACTGAAAATTATGTTAATATCATAATAAGATTAAGGGAGACATTGATGACAGTACAGAATACTAATATAATCTTATGTGCCCCTACTTTTAAATTAAGTGATTACTCGACAATGTTTAATTGGCGTATAGAAACGTTTAATAATTTATTGCATCTAGATTTACAAACTTATAACTATGCAACTGCATTTGATTCTAATTTAAATCTTTTTTATGACTTTACTATGTTCTCTAAATTCAATAGAAAAATTAATGACTGCGGTATGCGTAATATTTTTCAAAATGTATTGTTGACATTATCAGAGATATCATCGGTCCAATGTGAATCTTCTGCAGATGAAACATTTTGTGAAAATGAAAACTTTTTTCGTGTATAAAAATATTAATATTCTGCATCAAAATATAAATGTCGCACTTAATGAATTAGTCAGTTCAGGAAAAATAATTGATGTGCTGTGTTTTTCGGAGCACAATATGATACTATCTGATGTTAACTTGTTACATATTCCTAATTTTACACTTGCTGCACATTTCACTCGGAAATCCCGACATGGTGGTACATGCATAATGATACGAAACGGAATTAAGTATAGAGCTTTGGAGTCGGTGGAGAAGTACTGTGTTTCTAATATAATTGAATGTTCCGCAGTGGAACTCACTGACCACAACATGATTGTGATGTGTGTCTATAGGAGCCCACTTATTAGGGACATAAAAAGTAAACTTGAGATATTTTTCAATAACCTGAATATTCTCCTAAAGTCTTTTTCATTACACACTAACAAAAAGCTTATTATATGCGGTGATTTCAACATTGATCTTTTAAAAAAGAACACCTGTTTAGAGCAACTCAAATATCTTATACCGGGTTACAATCTCAAATTTGAAATAAAAGTTCCAACAAGATTAGGCAGCGGGACTTGCATAGATAACATAATTCACAATGTACGAGGATCAAAAGGAGAAGTCTTGGAGCTGGCGGTATCGGATCATACGGCACAACTCTTACGATGTCCAGTTAGACGAACATGCATATTAAATTACTGGTTCTCAACTAAACGAGATTACTCAAAAGAAAATGTTCAGAAATTCATAGACAACATCAAAGCTATCACTTTTGCTGACGTATACGAGGAAACGGATCCCGCTAAGGCATTCGAGCTATTCTATGACATGTTTAAGTTGCTATATGATTTATGCTTTCCAAATATAAAAATACGGATAATGACCAAAGAAAAAGCAAAATGGATTAGTCGTGGGATTAGGACTTGCAGTAAGAGAAAAAGAGAATTGCTGTGGAAATACCGGTCATTACCAAATAAGCAAAATAAAACAAACTATAAAATGCTTTCAAATAGGCTGAAGAAATTTATGTCTCACACAGAGAGCCCATAATAATCGTTTCATACATTCAGCTCAGAATCTATGTAAAGCAACATGGAAAGTAATAAACAAAAATAAGAATAAATATAATTTGCCAGCCGAAACCATAATAAAAATCAAGTCAAATGACAAAACCGTCTTTAATCCTCTTGAAATAGCACAAGCTTTTAACGATTTCTTTGTAGATCAAGTGAAACCAATTACTAGTTTAGACATTAATAAAAATAAACATAAAATAAGCAGTAGAATTACTTCTATGTTTATGTCGCCTACAATACCACTAGAAATTCACCAAATTATTATGTCGCTAAAGAATACGTCTAGCACTGGGTATTATGATATAAGTACAGTATGATATAAGTGCATTGTTAAACGGGTATCCACAATAATTGCTCCTGTGTTGAGTCATCTTATCAATATGTGCATAAGCCATGGTTACTTTCCAGAAGAATTAAAAATAACAATTATAAAACCTCTCTTCAAGAAAGACAACAGAGAAGATATGTCATGCTACAGACCTATAGCGTTAGTACCGATTTTTTCAAAAATATTCGAAAAAGCAATGTATTATCAACTTACTTCATACTTTGAGAAAAATTGCCTATTCGTTGATAATCAGAAAGGTTTTAGGAAAAACAGATCTATTGACATGGCCATCTACGATTTCTTACATATGGTTGGCGGCAGAGTGGATAAAAGACTACCAACCCTGGCGCTATATATGGACATGTCAAAGGCTTTTGATCGCGTAGACCATAAAATACTGTTAAGTAAACTTAACGCATACGGAACAAGAGGAAATGTATCAAATTTAATAGAATCTTATCTTTGTGATAGGCAACAAATAACAACAATTAGTAGAATTTCTAAAAAAAACGAACTAACATATAAATCTAGCCAGAGAACGGTAAATTATGGAGTACCACAAGGCAGTGTACTCGGGCCGCCCCTATTTATTGTTTATATTAACGACTTTCCGACAGTATCATCATAGCCTATGACAATGTTTGCAGATGACAGCACTTTACTTTTTAATAGTGACGAGGTAAGCACTTTAGAGGCTGAGATTAATTCTACCTTACTATCAGTTTTTTGGCTGCAAAATAATAATTTGGTTATAAATCTTGATAAAACAGTATTAATGAAATTTCAACAAAGAGTAAATTACAATCTGGACTTAAATATTAAATACAAGGATAAAATGATTAATGAAACAAATGTGACTAAATTTCTTGGACTAGACATAGAAAACACTTTAAAATGGAATTCACATATTGACAAAGTATGCAGTAAGCTAAACCAACATTCCTATGCTTTACACATGTTAAGTAAAACGGCCAATCGAGCAACACTCTTAACGGCGTACCATGGTCTAGTAGCCTCAACGTTGAGATATGGAATTATATTTTGGGGCAATGCTACGGGTAAAGATATTGTATTTAAGTGCCAAAAACGGTGCATAAGAGCTTTATATAATTTGAAGACAACAGTCAGCTGCAAACCGTTTTTTAAAAATACGAAAATATTAACTATGTCGTCGTTGTACATTTATGAAACGTCTATGTTCGTCAAAAAGAATATACATAAATTTGCTCGAGTAACTAGTCAGCGCCGTTGTGATCGGGTACAAACAGTCGGATCTAGTACTGCACTATACAGAAACAGTATTTTTGTAATGGCTCCAAAGGTCTATAATAAATTACCAAAATGTATAAGGAGTGAAGATAATGTCCGCAAATTCAAAAGTAAATTGTATTTATTTCTAATAGATAAGACGTATTACTCTATAGAAGATTTTTTTAATGATAAAATATGACATTACCAGCCAACATAATTTACTATTAACATGCATGAAAAATAAATTATAATTTTAATAATACATTTAATTTACTTACATTATTAACATTAATGATGAAATATGACATTACTAGCCTTTTATTATAATTTACCATTGACATGCATGTAAAAATAAGTTATAATTATTTATTTGACATTATTTACTCGAACGTGACTTTGTATTATATAGATTCAGTTATAATTTTATATTTCTAAAAAACGAATATATTTGTACACCAATTTAATTGGTAGGACATAGAGCTCGACTAAAATGTATAAATAAGACCTTTATTGTAATACCTATGTTCACAAATAAAGATTGATTGATTGATTGATTGATTTCTTTTGAGAGAGAAAGTGTGAATTTGGTCAAAATGAAAATCCAAGACGGCGGCTTCGAAAATTTTCCAATTTTTCGTCATGGGTGCCGTTTTCAGTTTCTGAGGGTGCTACAGTTGATAGTGAGGTCAAAATGTAATTCCGAGATAGCACGTGCGAAAATGTTGTTTTTGATTTCAATCATACGCGAGATCAACTTCGTTACTGACTGGGTTCCCCGGACGGCACACGTTTTTTTTTGACGACATGAGAAGTAAAACAAACATGACAATTTTGGTCCAAAAACTGTCAGGGTGGCGAACATAACTAAGATTTTGAAGATTACGAAAAACGCTCCACTAACCTCAATCCCGGCACATCATCAAGCTGCGCGCCATCCGGCTGCTGCCAGGCAATCTGCGGCGCAGGGAACCCGTGCGCCGCGCACGAGGCTCTGGCACCCGTGCTGTTGGAGAACACCAGTCGTGGGGGCGGCTCCATAAGGAACACTGGCCCGTGCTCCTGGCCTTCACCACCTGGGATATAACGTGGGGATTTTAGAAGGAAAGCTATTGGTTTTTTATTGTATCGGTACATAAGGTCAACAGGTCATGGTAGAAATTGTTATTTGCTCTTAGGGACTGACTTTTGGTAAAATTTTATAAGGTAAACATTTTAATACGTAGGATAACCTTATTTTATAAGCTGTTTTTTTTATGTCTGTGATCAAGTGAGTGTCAGTGATCACGAGAGCATGATTGTTTACAAACACCTGTTAATTGTGGATTCGAGATTAAAATAATAATCCCACCAAATCATTTCATGTAAAGTAGGTGGCGAAGACTCACATAACGCTTTAAATTTTAAAAAGTTATCAGATCTCATGTAGAGGTAAGCCCCTAACTCTACAAGGCCTAACTTTACAAACATTACATCTTGGTTCAAATTTATGGGTTGGCCGTTCCACTGAACTATTGCATGACCTAACATTAAAGACTTATAATTTAATTCTTTACCATAAGCTCATAAGAGTCTGTGCGACGGTAGCGGCCAATTTCATTTATCTGTTAAGTCAGCGAGTAAATGATGGATCTTTCGCTTTGTATTATACACATTATAACTAATACAGCTTGTTTTTTACTTTTTAGTTCGGTTTTTGGCAGTCGTGGTTTTGTAGGGTACCTGTTATCCGTAAGTAATACAGACTTGCACGTCCCTTTAAGGGGGTTGGAGGGTGGAAGCTAAAAATGTTTGCTTGCGTGAAAATCGTAGCTTACCAAATATCAGCTTTCTAGGATTTCGTGAAGTACTCTAGAGGTTTTATGTATACTAGCTGTTGCTCGTGACTTCGTCTGCGAACAAGGATGAAAAGCAGCCATGTCCTTTTCCAAGTCATGGTCTACACATGTGCCAAATTTCATCCAAATTCGTTCAGCCGTGTTAGCGTGAAAGCAAACAAACTCACTTTCGCATTTATAATATTAGTGAGGATACAGACCTGCATCTCCCTTTATGACAGAGATATATACCAGTGACTTTGAGTAGTTAGCTTGCGTGTTCTGTACTGAGCTCACGCAACGCGTCGTACGTTCAGCCAGTAATAGGACTCGCCCATCAAGGAGCGCTGTCCCCAATTTGACGCATTATTAATTTATTATACACAAAACAAAAGGTATTTTAATAAAACGTGTACACTAAAATATCAATAATTAAACTATCTTTAAATTGGTGAAGGTTTCAGAAAAATACGCTTGGTAGATTTTGCGCCATTCTCAGTTTTTTATCCGCGTTAGACATAATTTTACAAATTAATTTCACTAAGTAATATGAACATAATCTAAAATATTCACTTTAAATTATTGAGAAAATGCTTTAATTTAACATATATTTTTTCAAATCATTAACACTACTCGTTTAGACGTGATTTTCAGTATAAAATCATTAAAAGTCGGGTATCGTCGCCTTATGGGGTTGGAGGGTTAAACTTACAGATTTCTATTTTTTTTGTTGTTTGCGTGCAAATCCTAACCTGCATACCAAATTTTTACTTTCTAGGACTTTGGGAAGTACCCTTGGGGTTTTATTTTATACATATACAGACTTGCACCTCCCTTTAAAGGGATGGAGGGTTAATGTTACATATTTATTAATTTGTGTTGTTGTTTGTGTGCAAATCCTATCCTGCATATCAAATTTCAGATTTTTAGGACTTGCTTGCCCTAGAGGTTTTGATAAGTGAGTGAGTTTGATAAAATCCAAAGTATAAAAGCTTGACAAATGAATTTTGTTTTTATACGTCTGCTAACTACATCATGTCCTGACAATTTGAGCTCTTTGGCATTATCCAGGCCAAAGCTACGAGGGTTTGAAAATACGACGCAATGCTTCGAGAAAAGCTAGGTAGTGCCCCCTGCTTTTTGTTTTTGTCTCGTCTTGGCGGGAGCACTATCGTGCCTCCAGATGAATAAATGTTATTGTAACATTCAAATTCTAGTCAAAATCTAATCTCAGGAGAATGACAAAAAGCTGCCAAAAATTTAGGTAAATTCCAAATGAAGAATTTACAAATGGCACCACGTGCGCGTGGTGAAAATTAGTACTACGAGTAGGTACATCTTTCGTCTCATTTCCTCTTTAATAATAAAGTGAGATAAAAGTATTGAGCAAAAGCGTTTCCATAGAGGTTGAATCATTCAGCTTATTTATTCTAGTACCTAATGTGAAACTCCTTGGTGGAATTCTTATATATTTTTGATAGAAATAAAAAAAAAACCGTAAAGGATACGCACGGTGCTTTAAACGGAGTAGGCGGTAAAACATGTACATATTTAGGTGAGAGTACCTATTTTACCGCATATTCAGTTGTATGGTGCGTAACTTTTAACTTTCGAAAGATGTATGGCTAGGCAATGTAAGGCTTCGTAAATGCCTTTTTTGAGCAAATTGAAAAATATTTATTTCTTACCCCACAAATGTAGCTTCATTTTGTGGTTTAAGAATTTGTGAATCATTAGTACTGGTTTTTTCCCCGAAACAACAAAGCCAGTAGGTACTCACAGCGTGTGTTAGAGCGGCCCGCCGCGCCGCCGCCGCAGCCGTCTCATTCCGTTACTTACATTACCACGTTACATTGTTACCTCTTTCCTGTTTCCCTCTAAGATTTATAAATATAACTTCTATAAAATATAATGTATGAATTGTTCCAGTAAACTTGCTGTTTCCGCAAAACTGTTCGGGGTACGATAACTTACTTACATTTCAGCAATTCTCACAAGCGTATTTTTTTCGAAGGAAATCCTTTTATTTTGCTCCAATAGACCTTTCAGAAACTTAGTAATCATAATTGGGTACTCTGAACAATTTTTGGCATACCGAAAAATATAAAGACTGATATAAAATTCTACAACGGGTTATCTCCAAGGGATTGCAAATTTTCAGACAGTCGTTAAGGTCTGTTATAAGCGCAGTATAGTCGTACTAGGCACGAGGTTAAACAACGATTAGATCTCAACGTACCTGCCTAATGAGGCTGCTATCCAGCTCAAATACATAAGTTGTTAAAAACTAAGTTTGGAGATGAACACTTAATTTCGGGGTCTGCTCTGTCGAAAATGTAAAGTTGGTTTGGTTTTTTGCGAACTATGGTCACTACTTTTCGAATTTTGTAAAGGTTAGTCGATGTTTTCATTAAATGTTCAAAGTTTCAACCAATAGAATTGTTTACTTTTCAATACTGATAATATACTACTACCTACGGGCATCCTGTACCAAACTTTCAGAAAGTACTTATCAAAAATAAATCCACAATAAATTGTCCAATAAATTAAAATAGTTTTATTAGAAAAGTATACATAATTATTATAAGTAATGCTTATTGTATTTAATACTTAATTTATTTCTATTTACAAGTATCGGTTTCTAATATTCGTCGTATATAATTGTAATTATTTGTAATTATTAATGGTCGACGATTTTGAACATAAATTGAGTAGTGGTAATGAATATTACGTGATAATTAACCTGTGTTTGTATAATACGCTAAGATATGGGCATTTACTTGTTGTTTAAAATATTTTAATGATAATTGTCACATTTTAAATCACACCTACATGTGTGATGTGTGTGATATTAGTATTGTGGAAAATAAAAATGTAAACACGCACGATTGGCGCGAAACATCGACTTTGGATATCAAAAAACTTCATTAAGTACCACTACTTATTTAACTTGAACAATACATTAATTCGTCAAATAATTAAATTGCGCGGTAAACATGAAATATTTAATGGCGTTAACATATACGAGCTTTTTATCCAACTCTCTTAATTAACGCACATTCATAAGATTTTATAGGTTGCATAATACTTTCATAACCAATTATTTAGGGTCGTCATTCTTGGGTCCGATGGAACCCGGTACCGAGCCGGCGCGTAGGTTCGTATATTCGGGTCCATTCGGAGCTTAACCCGACAAACTATGGTCTAAAGTTCTAAACAATTAATTTAAATAATTCCCATTAATTTTAAAACAGAATAAAAACTTCAAAAGCGAACACCTTAATTTGTGTCCTAGATTTCATAGCAGCATCCAGAAATCCATCTGAGCAAAAGAGATACGACCAAGATAAAAGTATTAAGGTCGTCCATAGTCTCAGTGACCTCGAGCGTCGAACATTTTCTTACCCCACCAACCTCTCCGGTCCCTCTCTGTATTTACGTAAAATTTGCCATCTACCGGTCCTTGCTAATACTAAAACCATTTAGCGCCATCTTCCGGAATACAAGCTTACTACGACCGCCTCACTATTCAATCGAAATACCATCGAGCGGATTCAGCTTTTACTAGGACGACTGTAGTCCGGGAGCTCGGGTACTATTATTCCCACATAAAGTAGTAACAAATTTTTATTTAATTGTATTTCTTTTTTATTTGCACGTTGTTTAAAGGTTTAGGTTTTTAATCATTTGTGTTTTTCTGAATGGGATACAAAATTGGTGACTCTTATAACTATTATGTATTTATAATATTTGGTTACCTACAGGGTTGATATGATTACCTTTAGGGTTGTCACCTTTTTTGTTGTAAAGATGACAAACTTATATTACTACAAATATAAGTTTGTAATGGTCAGGGTTGCTGATGTGCAGGGCGGAGACCTGCCAGGTCATGGTTACTATACTTAGCATGCTATAACTCATCAGTTAACGAATTTCCAGCCTTACAGGATAACCGCTACCGGGAGGGTTCAGTACCTAGCTCTTGGACTAATATTTTGATCAAGATATTAATTTTGTATGTTTGAGTCATGAAGTTTATCTCTAACGTTTTGAATACGTTTTTCATGCTTTCTTGACATTTGTAAGTAATATTTATAAAACCATACTTTCTAATAGATAAAAGAATAGCAAATACTTTAGATTACTACTTATACATAATAAAAAATAACTCGGTGGCCACCCGGTCTATGCTACATACTTCGTCACAGGCATACGTATATCGTCGTATTGCAATAATTCCGATTCCCGCTCCAAAATGTTTTTATCGAGATTTTGATTTTGTTTGACGCCAGATTTTTCTGCATAATCTAGCGTATACGAAAATTCAAAGGGGTTATCGAGATCCTATACATTAAATTCTAATAATTACTTTCTAATACATTTTAAAGAAATAAGAAAAAGGTAGGTAATGTAAGTCTTACTTACAGACCGTTTTTAATTTTCTCCAACCTTTGTTGCCGATAGCGTTTTACTTTTGATACACGCATAATATATTTTACTTTTGTCACTATTTTTTTATAAACTAAACGCTATTTTAGGTAGGTACTATTTGTATATAATATAATTATTTTGATTTGAGTAGAGGAAAACAATTATTACACTGATTATATAATAACGTGTCCTGTCACTTATATATTTTACAATAATAATAATCAAAACTAAAAATATGCGTCCTTTCGCTAAATTGAAAAGTTTCACTAATAAATGTTATGTGTCCTATCACTTAAAATATGTGCAAGTCACACATTCCCCACTATAATGTTCATTAAAAAAAATAGCATTTATGTTATCGCACAAGTATTGATGTTGATCGCACAATTGAAAATCGCAAGCCGACAAGAAACACAGGACACAGATTCCTGGTGGACCGACCGCCCGTCGCCCGCGCACGGACCCGCTGGTTGCGTTCGCGTACAAATACACAATATTTTAACTTTTTTATGTAATATACAATAAAATAAAAAAACGGCTAAGTTAAAATATAGAATATATGATTATCTGTTATACAGTAAAAAATTGTTTAGCCCAATATAATATTCACTTATTTATAAAGAGATTTATATCAAGAATAGACCTTTACAAGATTTTAATATTCTCGTAAACTACGCATTTTTTTTTTATTTCTGGGTAGTGATAATGAAGAACGTATATCAAACTCCTACATATATTTTTTTTTGATATTTTATGTAACTTTAATCGTTGTTATTCAATTCACTATTTTTTTCATGGAGGGCCCTTAAACGTTCCAAGTTTCAAGGATTTTTTTCTTTTGGTACAAAAGTAGGGGCGGTATGTTTTTGTTTTGCTTTAAAAATATTGGGTCACTGAATTGCGAAAGTTAAATCAGCTTTTCCGGTTTCTTTATGCAAAACGAATCGGTTTTTAGGGTTCCGTACCAAAATGGTAAAAAGGAACCCTTATACACTAAGACTAAGTCTGTCTGTCTGTCTGTCACACCTGGATATCTCAAGAACTACTAATGCTATCAACTTGAAATTTAGAACAGTTTTAGATGACGTTTGCCACTACACACTAAACTATTTTGCAAACAAGAAAGAAATTAAAAAAAATATATATTTTTTGCAAAAGGGACTGAAAGGGGGTCTTAAAAATTTGAAGTGGGGCTACTAGGGTATGTGGGGTATCATATGAAAGAACGCTGTTTGCACATTCTCAAACATTTTTTCCTATTTTATTGGCAGCATAGTTTCGTAAAAAAAAATACCGTTCCCCCTCCCGCTTATCTCCGAAGTTTGCATAGATAAAAAACTGAAATATTCTATGTGATAGAAGTGGTAAAGATTATAGGAAAAATAAAACGATGTCTCTAAAAAGCACACTTTTTCGGAAATTATTAACATCATATATACATACGGAACCCTCGGTGTGCGAGTCCGACTCGCTCTTGACCGTTTTTTTTAGCAATGATGAAATATTGATCGAAAGTCGTACAACTCTGATATTGAATGTACTTACCGATTATCTAAGAATAAATAAAAACTTATACTTAACTTATACTTATCTACTAATCTAAACCAAGGATGTAAAATTTTGTAGTTGAATGAAAATAGCTGACGCAGTTCGTAGCTCTTAGAAGTAGTAAGGCGACGATCTGGTAAGAGCGAGGGGAGCGTTGGACGCAAGTGGCACAGAGCGGCCTTAGGTTATGGAGCTGACAAAATAAAGGTAGAACGAGAGTCTTTGGTTCAAAAGTTATTTAGGAAGTAACTGTTTAAACTGTAATTCTTCCTAAATCATGACGAAAATAAAAACAAAACATCGCTATCTACCCATGGACAAAGCCTTCCTAAATTGTGGCATAACACCCGCTTGAGCCTAATTATGTAAATACTTCTAAAACTTCGGGCCACCAAATCAAGATTTAGAAATTCCCTAAACAAAAACAAAAAGCTCTTAAACCTTCTTGCACATCAGTGTACGCAGTACAGATAGCAAAATTGTATCATTCAGCTACAGGGCTCCGATACGGTCGCGATACTATGACGTTACAAGTTAGGTACCTACAAAACTGCATATTTATGCGCGCGCAAATAGAAGGTCGTTTGGGTCCGTGTATTCACCGACGGTACTAAGAAGATCCGAATTTAACGAGTGAGACTTTTCTATATTATTTAGATGATTGGCGGCTGAAGTAGGGGGTACTTCAGTAAGCTAAGAGTGTGTGGACTTTTGAGAATGCTTTGTTAACAGAAAGGAGGAGAATTTATTTAGGAACGACATTTATTTGTGGTCTTGAAATACAATCTCTTATATAATGTTTACTTTATCTGATTATTATTTTATAAGGATATTAGTATTACCTACTTGAATTTATTCTATACAACAAAGCAACCTGATCCCAAACAAAATTGTATCAAACTAAACTGATCAGAGCAACCAGTTCGAACCAACAATAATCCAATCCGAGCACCATAATCCAAACTTAGTTTGTTTAACACATTATTATGTTAATTTCAACATAACATTGTGGCAAACGCTAGTTGAATCCAGTTCACGGAGAAATGGCGTTTGAAATTCAAATGGCGTATTATACATATCGAGACAGCCGTCTGTCTGTCGGCGGTAACCACGTTAAGGCAGTTAACCCGATGTCTAATTTGACAAATCTCGGTTTAACCCGGAATCTACAGTACGATAACAAGCTCTGGATTGAATGAAAACATTTTTATTTTCGATGTTTTGACGGTTGCCTGACTGATTATGAAATACGGTGTGACCTTCGGTTTTCGAGACTGTAGGTGACCGGAACTCGGTCTGATAATTTTGAATGCTAGATTACATGACATAGGTAGGTACTTGTACTAACTAGAGTCAAACTGTAATGAAAAAAAAAACTTTTTACAAAAAAAAACAACTAACTTCCAAAAAAAAACACTACAAATTGAAAAATAATCTTCATTTCGGAAGTCGATGGCAAAAAATTAAAAAAGATCCAAAGACACCGACTTCCGAAATGAAGATTATTTTTCAATTTGTAGTGTTTTTTTTTGGAAGTCGGTTGTCTTTTTTTGTAAAAAGTTTTTTTTATTTTTCACTTTTTAGTGGGCTTGTTTGCAATTTATCTAAGTTACAATAGCCTAATGTGAACTGCTCATCACCTTTTACAAAATATTGGTTTTGCAGGGCGTTTATAGTTGAGGAGTTCTCCTGGTAAGAACCAGGGGAACTGATGGTGACTACACCATATGCATTGTGAGGAGCATAAATTGCTTAGCAACCATATAAAGTGTCTAATCGAATCGCAACAGTGAAATACTTATTATTAAATAGTTCCGGTGGCTATCTCAGGTCTTCATCATCAGTTCCACTTCACTAAATGGTACTTTTCGAGTGCAAAAGCATGAGTTACTACAAAAAAATACTGAAACCGATATAGGTGTGTCTATAAAATTTGAGGATTGCCCTCGATTTCCATGAGATCCCGTCATAAGATTCTGACTTTGTGACAATGGGACCATCTCGGGAGCATACCCTATCAAACAAAAAATATATTTTCAAAATCGGTCCACAGTAGACGGAGAAATTGGTGAATAAACATTAAAAAAACATACAGCCGAACATTTATAACCTCCTCCTTTTTGGAAGTCAGTTAAAAATTAGGTACTTACCAGTACCTACATACTTCAAATGCTAGATGTCGTTGTCATTAAATCTTGCCGCAGAAGTCAGAGACCAAAACGTCTCTTATCATAACAAACTCAATCAAGCATCTTCACTTCACACTTCACCAATCACTAGCTTCAAACTTAGTTCCAGCCAGTATATTATTACGTGCGACGCTACAAAGTCGCTGCAGCCAATGTGTCAATGGTCACAATCTGTGCAAGTTGCTCGATTGTTCACGTTCCACGATATCTTTGTGCATACATTCGGAAACTACGGAGTCCGTTCCTGGAAATTCGTTTATGTATATTTGATTGTGACTGGCTCGCTTGACTGGCTTGGTTTCTTGGGAACAAGAAACCAAGCCAGTCAAGCGAGCCAGTCAAGCAAAGTCATGCATTGCTATTTAATCAAACTAGAATAATTTAGTAAGAATATTAGACAACATTATTTTTAGTATATGCGAAACCTGACTATAGTTTGTTCAGAATAAGGAACTGAATCGATTTCAATAATTTTTACACCATGTTATATTCTGTCCCAAAAATATTTAAGTGTGACGGAAAATGTTTTCACCATTTAATTACTTACAATACAATCGCCGTACGGTTAGGTACCTACTGGCAAATTATTATCAATGAGCGCAAGACGACCGCGGAGGAGGCGCGGGGGCGGCTTTAGCATGGTTTTGTACGGACAACCCGGTAACATAACAACCTTATATTTTTATTTCACCGTCTCCGAAACACTACAGGAGCAGTTTGTAGAAACCCTGGTTTTATCTAGGCTAAACTACGCAGATACAGTGTACGGCCCGCGCCTATTGTCTCGCACAGATCGGCTCATTCAAAGGGTCCAAAACGCTTGTGCTCGGTTTTGTTATAAAATTCCTCCCAGAACTCACGTAGCTCCATTTTTAAACAAACACTACACATTGAGAATGAAATCGAGACGTAAACTACACTTGGCGTGCCTTCTGTTAGGTGTCGTTAAATACCAGAAACTGGACTACTTGTACGACAAGTTGAGTTGGATAGAGTACAAACGAGAATGTGGGAGAAGGCAATGCTCGCAGCAGCTCTCGACCCTGTCACATATGACAGCTGCGTTTTAAGGTAGCTTCCGTTATGCGGCTTCCAAAGTGTGGAATAACCTGCCACCACCTATTTGGGCAATTAACACGTCCCTCATGGATGCGCAACGGATGCTAGAAATTATCAATTTTAATGTTTCATTAATATAAATTATGTTAAAGTTATCTTTTACTTATCGACAACAGTCCATTATTTTTTTGTGCAACCATACCATTTTATTTATTTCTTTCTTAAACAACACTCTTTGAATAACTATAATTATTTTTATTGTATTACTTTTATCTAATGGTTTATATTATTATTTGTTACACAATATCTATTTAATTTTATTTAGATATTTACACACTATAAAACTGATTTACATCCGTAAAACGTCCTCGTAACATAAGGTCCAGTTGAAAACCAGCATCAGGCACTAGTTATCTGGCATTTATGCTGAACTGAGCCTATTTGCGCAGCCGCGAGGCACTCAATAATATTTTAAGCATTTTTTCTGTTTTTTGTGTGAATATTGTGAGCCTAAACCTGGGTCAAATAAATTTATTTTCTTTCTGTCTTTCTTTATAACTTTGTGATTTTTCATGATACAGTTTTGAAATTTTGTACATAGATTCTTTACATAAAAATACTAGACACGTGTTTCGGGTTTCGCATAAACTAAAACTAATATTGTATCTAAAGACAATCGAATAGATACGTACTGATGATGTAGACTGCCCAGTACACAATTTTCAGGTAGGTTCAGCAAAATTTTGTTTGGGTTTGATGCTAAATTAATTCTATAAAAATGGGTATTCCGCAAACACTTTTCAATATTTTTTGATAGTCGGATGACCTTGGTCGTTTTTGTTTAAAATAGTTTTTTTGTGGTAGTTTCCCGTCATGTGACCACGCACAGTGAAGGCTACCGTAGTTGGGATGAATATTTATACATGCACAGCATTCATTTTATCGAGTGCAAAAATAAGTTGGTATTTCATAGTATTTCACGAAAAAGCAATAAAAAGTAAAGTTAATTCTATTGAAGTAGGTAACCGAAAATATCCCATATTATCTCAAAAACTATTGACTTATAAAGCAAAGCGACTTAAAACATCTTTATCATTTTAATTATGAGATCCAAAAATACCCTACACGCATATATTATGTAGTGTATTTGTGTAGCCCTCGGTTACATATATGTATGGGGAGTGCCACCCCTTATTATGTTTTTCGTTATTTCACTAAACCATTGTTTAGCGGTGCAAAGAATACCACCTTCTCATCGATATAGTGTAAATAGTCTCTGAGTAAAATGGTTGTATGACATCCAGACGCAAGGGCAGACGGAGATGATGAAATTAAGAGTTTCGTTTTTGCCAGTTAGCTACGGAACCCTAAAAATGCATTATTTTTAGGAATTTAGGATATCGAGTTTACAATCGGCACCAAGCTGAATTGTCCAATTTTAATAGCCTCCGTCTTGGATTTTGATTTTTGGTATGTGTACCCCGAAAACAAAAATCCTGTGAAAGTAATTAAACTTTTAGTAGTCGCAATCTTTAATTTATAAACTAACCACTACCGTTTAAAATAAACTATTAACAGATAATTTACATTCGAAATTGAAAAATGACACCCATTCGAATCATATCGCAAGCTGCAGCAGCAGCTTCAGACACTACAGCAGGCAGTGCCTACTTCATCCCGCAACCCCTGTAAGACTGTTGACCCACGGTAAGACTGGTTGAGTAGGCAGTGACCTATCGCTGCCGGCCGTGGTCGAGTCGATGGTCGGCAGTGAGGAGTCCTGGGACGCGTTGGTGTCCTTCTGCGAAACAGTTGTGTCGCAGAAGGACGCTGTGGAATGGGAGCGGGAGATCTCGTCCGCTCACCCGGCCCGCAGCAGGCGCACTGGGCGTCAGCAGAGGGCTGACAACGCCCTCTTCCAGCCCCCCTAAATGGGTCCAGGGACGGTGGACTTGGGGACGTCCGCCGCCCCCTATCACACTGGACCCGAGGTGGCGGCGCGTAGTGTTCCACGCGCGCACCTTTCAGACGTCGCGGGGGGGGGGGGTCTAACACCTCACCCTCCCAGACTTAAAGAGGCGGATTGCGGAAGTAATAATAGAACCCAAGATCACCGGTGCAAGTGTGGGAGGGGAACACTGGGGTAGTTTTTAGTCAGTAAGAGTCAAAAAACGGTAAGGCTGGTTGTATGACTTTCGGACTTCTGACGACGAAGTTTGGCATCTACTGCTATGCCCAGAAAAACTGCCGAGTCTACAGTTTAAAGCACCTCTATATCTAAGATGATGTTGGGTCCTAGATTTCTAACATTCAGTAAAGCGATCTTTATACATTTTGGTTTCTTTGAATTGAGAACTAAGTTATTGGAAAGATTTCACACCATTAATGTCTACACATTGGAACTTATTATGTAAATAAGAATTTATTACTTTGAGAACTCGTTTTGGACACCGTTATGACGTAGTTTATGCAAAAGCGTGTCATGGTGCACGCAATCAAAGGCTTTGGAGAGATCACATAAAACTCCATCTAATATCTATCATCAAAATAGTCACTGACAGAATAGTAACATTTCTGTGTTAATGAAATGAATTTTACAAAATTTTGACTTTTTATTGAACAAGGTCACTTGTTAAATATTCATTGAGCCATAATAAGCAAAGTTTTCCTTCTTAAAGCCGTACCTGCACATTACGTACCTGCACATTACGTACCTGCACATTACGTACCTGCACATTACGTACCTGCACATTACGGTACTTTAAGCTCTAACTTATTTGTATCACGTAGTTTCCTATAGTGGCTTTTATACACTTTTAAAACTATGTAACAACTATACATCAATATTTCATATTTTAAAGCTATTTCATAAAATGGTGATGTTCGTTTTAACAAATATATTTACTTCATATTTATTTTTATTTATTTATTAACGTAACGTATGTATGTCACGACCGCGATTTACGAGTCGTCCGGGTCATAGGTTTGAACCTTTTTTTTTTACTGGGAAATTATCACAATTATAACTTCTTCCGCTCTGGGCGGAGCGGGAGGGCGTGTCAGACTTTTACTGACTAAAACCCATCCGTGTTCCTTCCGTTGCCTGTGTGCCAGGGCCACGATATCCCTTTTGGACAAACTCGCAACCCTGGCAGGTTCGAACCTTGATAATCACGTTACATTGAGTATAACTATAATCAGTATATATATAATCTATAAAACAATAATTATAATTCTTAAATTCAATTCTGTATTAATAAAACAGTTTAACTTAATATCTACATAACCAATAATAAAATGTATCACATTAAATACCCAAGGTTCTTCCTCCTCTCTCCTACTTGATCTATGCTGTGCCCGACAGGGTCCATAATTGTGACTAAAATAATTATTTCCTTACCAACTATATACATTATGGTACGCAATAAAGAATTGAGAATTGAGATAAATGCTTTCATCAGCACTGCTCTCAAAATGATGAACGGAAACATCGTGAGGAAACCGGCATGTCCTAGAACCAAAAATTCGAAGACATGTGACATCTACCAACCCGCACTGGGCCCGCGTGGTGGATTACGGCCCACTCCCTCTCAGAGAGGAGGCCTGTGTCCCAGCAGTGGGAACAATATAGGCTGATTTTGAAATAAATGATGATTATGATTATGCTTTATGCAAATTTATTACTTAACTTTTTACAAATATCGTCTGTTTGCGTTTTCCAGCATAAGTTATTATCTATAATTACACCAAGGAATGTAGTCACAGTTGCAGACTCTAATTTAGTCCCCGAATAGTTAATGATATAACATTGAATAAAATAATTACTTGGCTAAATAATAATAATCTTGTCATAAATCTAGAAAAGAGCAAAATAATTCACAAAAGCCAATGCAACTTTTTGGCATCTTTTTTTTTTCTTTTGCCAGTAACTTATATAACTTACATAATTATTAAAGGACTATATGAGAAGTGCATAGAAAAAAAACCAAGTCTCTAAACCATAACTTACCAGAGATATTTATGACGGTTGCTATTTTGTTTTTTTTTCAGGCGTTACTAGGAAAGCAATTTGAAAATATTTCAGATTTTCGTTTACCATGACTATTAACAGAAACTCTTATCAACATTACCACCACTATGGCAGGTGTTAACGATACTATTGTAAAAATACCTACCGGGTAAGTTAATGATATTAATAATCAGGTACTTAAGTTACTTAATGTATTTTTGTACACCTCCGCCACGTGGTCGGGGCCTATTTGGCAGAAAGATGTGTCACATACAGGGGACGCGACGACAGAGGCGCCCACGATGATGTGTGGTGCGGTGTTCCTCAAGGTTCAGTTTAAGGTCCGCTCCTGTAGGACATCGCGTACGACTGGGTTTTGAGGGGGCGAGCTCTAGCCAGAAGTGAACCAGACGTGTTACGTGGACGACACGCTGGTCACGGCTCGGGGGCGCTCGCACAGGGAGGCAGCGTTGATCCGTAGACCCTAACAGGCGCCGCCACCGGGATCACACGTCGTGGTCAAGGAGCCGAATCGCTGTCGAGTCCTAGGATTGATCCTAAATTGATTTGCCACAAACTTATGGTATATAATAGCTGCGGTAACATATTTTTTTTTTATTCGAATGCTGAAAGTTGATGTAAATTCGAATGCTGAAAGTTAATGTAAATTCCTGAATTTCATGACGTAATTCCCAACATCCCGTCGAGTCAGCTGATATGTTATATTATATCAAAATCTTGTCGAGCAGAGTGGTTCTGTTTAACTGAAACACATTTCGTAAATATTTTCTGAAATGGTTATGAGATACACATTTGATGTCATGATAATAAGAACGCTCACTAAATCAAATTAGCTTATTTGTCGGAAGTAGCCACTAAGCTCGTTGGGCACTATAACCTGAATTACCTACTAAGGCAAAGAATATAAATAATTAGGAGCTCCGTGGCTAGTTAATTCGATCACTAAAAGTAAAACAGATATCCTCCAAAAACCTTTTAGCATGGAAGAAGTAGTAAACTCATTTCATAAAACCCTTTCATATAAATTATCTTCTGCAAAATAAACAAAGGAACATCGCTCTTCATTTTCGAATACTTAGAGAAGTCCTGAATAGTTAAGTAAGGCACGAGTTTTAAGACTTGTGTTAAGTTTATACAAGTGGTGTCATCCCTAGAGTCCAAGCTCGTTTATGATATTGCCAACTTTCACAGCGCACTCTAGAATCTAGAGGAAAAAAGAAGTACTGTGTGGGTTATAGGGCTGTGAAGTGTTAGCAGGATCGTGCAGATTGTGTTTAGATGTATCTTGTTAAATGGGGAAAAAATTGTTTTAGAAAAATCTAAGAAAATTATACGTACACAAAAATATACTTAATCATAGATGGAGGACGAAAAAAAAAACTTAGGAATGTATTCGTTTGATTATAAATAAAATAAAGTTTATTCGGGTGTCTCGCAACCGGCGTGCGTGTATGACTAGATGTATGAACGTAGGCGAAGCAAAAGGAGTATGTAAGGAGCGTAGCAAGTGGCGTTCTATAGTTTCTGCCTACCCCCATGGGAACAAGGCGTTAGTTTATATATGTATGTGTAAAGATTATTATAAATATTAATAATGCTAATTACAACTAAGCGTAGGTACAACATATTTTTAAACTTACAACATGTATGCTTACGGCATGTTTCATTCTGCGCAAACGATTTCAGGCTCAATTAAGCAATGTTATTTACATTGTATATGAGTGTCCACGAAGATGTAATGAATGTAATAGCACTATATGTGTGAGTGATAATTTACAGAATTCACGGTGCGGTACACACTAAATAAGTCTAGTTTATGAGATGTGCTGTAAAAGCTTTATGGTAATTATATATAGGTTAATTATTATTATTAATTATTATCTTTATACATTACTCATTGTTTTACAAATTAACTAAAACGTGATATTATGCTTCGTTAAAAATAATTTGTCTTAAGCCTGCTACCAATCTTACTTACAGGCATCTGAAGGAACACGGTGGGTTTTAGTCAGTAAAAGTCTGACACTCCCTCTCGCTCCGCCCAGAGCGGGAGAAGTTATTTGATGATTTCCCACCAAAAAAAAAAAAAAAAAAAAAAAAAAAAAAAAAAAAAAAAAAAAAAAAAGGCTATACTATACTATGGACTATCGTATTGGTATGAACTTTTAATGTACGGTTCATCCGTCCCACAGAAACAGATTGATTTTTACCTGTCATCGTCTCTCTGCAGAGCAAAGACTACGTCTCATTCAAAGAAGGAATGACAATTCATCGGTACACTTGCTCAGTGCAGGTTGTCGATGACAGAAATTTTTGTTTTGTTAACAAGCAAAGCCGCTCAAATTAGTCTCCCTTATGTTTCCTCTTAATGTTTTACGCTCCGGACGTGACGTTGCCAACATAATGGCAAAATTTGCTGAATATCATACGAACTGGACAAATAAAGTGTTTAGCTATACTTAAATAATTTACACGTAGCTTGTTGAACCGGAATAAACTGGCATTAATTGGCACCGGGAATTAGTGTCTGTGCAGTTAACAAAAGAGTTAGGTAAACAGATAAAAATAACCATCTTATACGCTGCGTAAATTTTTAATGTGTGTGTTTTTTTACTCTGTTGGATACTTGACTTCACAACACATGCTCAACATTGAACCAGTACCTGTAAGTTAGCTGCCTAGATACTCATCTCTTTGGTTAAAAACAGCTCTATATCTAGGTAATTCCCAATTTTAGTTTAGGCAAATTGTTTAGTTTAGGCAAATTGTTTTGCTTTTCCATTTGGCTCAGATAAAGGTTGTCTTATGGCCGTCGTCGTAAGTACGACGTTAGTGTATGACTATTAAGTATTATTAAGTACTATTTCTACTTTATTTTTTATTTCTTCGCTATTTGAGTTCAGTAACAAGACGAAAAAGAAAGAACTTACGTTAATATGAGCAATAAAGATAGTACTATTACGGACTGCCTACGCTCTTAGATTGCTTTTTAAATACAGTTGTGTTGCTATTGATGCTACATGACGTGAATATTATGAGTTGTAATAGAAACTTAGCAGGTTTTACCAAAACATATAAATTTCTGGTCGCTCTGGTGTGTACTAGATATTACAATTGGACATATTATTTTGTTCCAGTGTTCGAGTAAAATAATAATTTTAGTTGCAATCAAAAACACAAGCTGCACACTCGCCCCATTAAGAAAAACAAAGCAGTCGTTACCCACATTTCACATTACTTCTCTACTCACACATTATTTATTTTTCATTTGGCCTATTTTTTGCATTGTCAACAACAGTATTTAAACTACCCGCAGTTACGTTGAAATTGAAACGAACAGCGCAACAACAACAATAGGGCCAGCAATTCAGCTCGTCATAACTCTATGCTCTTTTGTTTTTGATTTTTTTTAAACCTCCACGTACAATGGAGAACGAAAACATATATTTTACCCAAATAAAAGTTTAGGAGTTTGAAAAATGGGCAAGTACGATGTTAAAATGTTGCCGGCGGCGGCGGGCGCGGGCGGCGGCGCGGGCGGCCCGCGTGAGCGTCAGTCATCATTTATTTTGAATTGGACTGTAGGTTCCGTACTTCTATTTTTGTATAATCATGGTGTATGCTCAAAAGACATCTTAACTGTAATTTGCGAGATTTGGGATGGGAACGTACCAGGAATAATTTTATTTCTTTGTTTAAAAATATTAAAATCCGAAGCAACCAGTGCTGCGCGAAAAACGTTATAGGTAACAGTAATAAATAAGGCTTGTTGTGAAACACAATGCAATGGAAATGTAAAAACGGAAACAAACCAGTTGTTTGGATGAAATGCGTTATACTTCACAGAATTTTGTGACCATTTTAATCTTGTTTTATGGCACAAATCGTAGATTACGTATTTTAAAATATTTCTTTGTATACTATATGCGTTTTTTAAGCTTTCATAATTATATGGGTCCGCTAAAGTTCAACCTTCTATTTGAATTATCGTTTAATAAATTATTGTAATAATCTACTTCTCCAAATAGTTATATCCTTTTTTGGTAGTAGTGCTTCAATTCCACAACAATATTACAAAAAAAAACTCGACAATGCAGTTATACATGAAAAAAACAAAAATGTTCATGACAATCTATGCTCAAGCGCGGTCACGACCACACTTGGGTGATTACAGATCAAATCACTGCTTGGGTTACGAACTGAGTAACGATCTATAATAAAGCCAAACTCAGCTGAACTATGATGAGCGGAACGGTATGCTTGAGGAACGTTTTAAATTAAAACTTAACTTAAAACTAGTTTTAAACAGAGATTAATGCTTGAGTTTCCTTCTGTAATAAGGACCTTAGATTCAGAACTAAAGCAAAAACGCTCCGTTGTTGTCTATAAAAATATTTTTCAAGATGGTCCTTAATATCAAATTACAGAGAGGAACTCTTAAGAATGCAGCAGACAAGAATGCATCCAATAACAAAATAACGAAGAAGCCTCGCAAAGAGCTCGTTGTCTTGATAACGCCAAGTTTCCTCGCTGCAGGTACCCACGCATGCTCCATCCTGGGTTACGAAACAATTTAAAGTCCCAACAGAAACTACTTTCAACTAAGTTTATTATGTTTTTTATAAGCAAAAGTCAAACGTTGCGACTTTAAGACATTGGTTTTATGTGTCGAGAATATTTTTACGGCAGTATATTTAAAAATTGATTTTGCAAAGAAATCCTGATACGAAACTCAGTCGCGCGCTAACGAATACAAAAAATACTGTTTTCGTTTTTATTTTGATTTACACAGAGCTTTGAAATAATTAAATATTTTTAAATATTTTGGTTAACCATTGTCTTTGTATAATCTCAGGTGTATTGTAAGCTGTCCATTCTTAGAAACGGTGTTGCGTGGTGCGTATTTTATATTCCTAAAATTTTATACACCCTAAAATATTTCACCGCTTCTAGAATATTCTGTAAACAAAAGTGGCGCTTTGTAGGCGGTCCTCCGTCACTTGGAGACGGAAATTATGATTATGTTAGTGCCAAACTTGTTTATTTTAATAAAAAGGTTGTGTTTAATCAACAGCGGTAATATTCTAAGTAATTTGAGTAATTCTGGGTCAAAATTCAACTTGATTTAACAACGTATTTTACTATTTAAAGGATTAGATAAATTAGGAGTAAAATAAATGTTTAAAGACTGATATAGCACCGTGATACAGCTTTGAAATTAAACTTGAAGACATAATAAATAATGACGTTAAGTTTATATCTTAAACAAAGTAGATTGGATGAAAGTACTATTGTCTTCGGATTCAGAATATACTAGAAATAAACTTGATAGTAGTGGATGCAAAGTTTACATTGGAATGTTATAAATGTTACACGAAAGGATTATCCCAATTGAAACATAATTTAACGATTGATTGAGAACGATAGACTAGACCAAGTCACTAAATTCTACTTGTATTAGCATGTAACCAATAGGAACTTTGTCTTTACACAATTTGAATGCAACAATAAAAGTTTGATCAAATAGTCTCAAGTCGCTCGCTTCCTTTGGATAATCCATATGAGTAATGTCTTCCAGTTTTCTGAAGTCAACTTTTACTAGTTTGCTGTACTCGCTCCGCTTCTAGTTCAAGTTACAAGTAGCTGATGTAGTTACTATATTGTTCTTCCATCGCCGCATGCTTGCTTTTCATATCGGGGTGTAATTCGATTTAAGCGATGCTGCATTTCCGACACGGTTCTTTGAATCTTACACATGATCAATATTACTTTTAGAGCCATTTGAACAGTTTTACTTTAAACTATTGTTTTAAACCAGGATTTTTGCATTACCTTTTGAAAGTTATCAATGTTTTACAAAAATAAAACGATAGTATTACTTACCGGTTATAGTTTTATTTCTGAAAAACATTGTTTACAAAAAAATCTATAATGATGTTATTTTTATAACGCATAAAATGAAAAAGAACAGGTGAAAAAAATACACGTGAATTAATGCGTCAAGAAATCAACACAACAAACTCAAACTCAAACTCAAAGCATTTATTTCAAATAAACCTATTATAGGCACTTTTGAATTGTCAAGGGGTCAGTCAGTCAGATGAAGCTAATTGCCCATTCCAAAGCGTAGTAGGTTCCTATGGAGAAGAACGGGCAAGAAACTCCACGGACACTCTTTTAAATCAAAATATTGTTACATAGTATTGGTTACATAATTTATGTTGAAATTATACATGGGAGAACAATGTAGAAAGACGTGCACGTTAAAAGCGTTCGTAATAAAAATATAAAAAACAACTAAAATACTAAGTTAAAATAAGCCGTGGCAGCTAAGAAATGACCAGTCCCTACTGACGGCGCCCGTTCACGAACATGACGCATGGATCAGCACCATTATGCTCAACCATTTTGAAGGGAACTTAATGATCCAACACATACGCCACCATCAGCTAGACATTTTAGTGAGCATGACACTCCCAGCCGCCGTAGCACATTCAAGTCAATAAAAGACGTACTCAGAAAATGGTAGGTACATAGTGCTCACACATGTGCTATGCAATTATACAATACTAATAGATTGAATTTATACAATATAAAGATAGTATTTACAATCTTCAGCCGCTCCAACAATAGATTTGAATGCTATTCAATTAGTTTATGCGCCCTTGTGGAGCAGAACCAGCGTTAAGCCAAGCATTTTTGTCAGCAATGTAATCCCCCAACTTATAATATGCTTGGCTACATAGTGTGCGTTTTATACATGATTTAAATTTCGTTTCATTTATTTGGACTATGTGGGGAGGTATTTTATTGTAGCATTTTAAACAGTACCCCATGAAGGATGATTCTACTTTAGCCAGTCTGAAACCTGGTTGAACTAATTCATCCCTATTTCTAGTCCCATAATTGTGTCTTTCACCTCTTTTACTGAAACTATTTAATTTTTTTCTTACGTACATGATGTTTTCATTGATATATTGACATGGTACCGTCATGATGTTGATATCTTTAAACAGTTCCCTTAGAGAATCGCGCCTGCTGACGCCATATATTGCTCTGATGGCTCTTTTCTGCAGAATAAAAATAGATTCGATATCTGCAGCCCGTCCCCATAGTAAAATACCGTAAGACATAATACTATGAAAGTAACTGAAATAGACTAGCCTCGCGGTATCTACATTAGTGAATTGACGGATTTTTCTCACAGCATACGCTGCTGAACTTAGCCGTCCTGCAAGAGATGTTAAATGAGGACCCCATTGCAGCCTTGAGTTGAGCGTGATCCCAAGGAAAACAGTTTTATCGACGAATTCAAGTTTCTCTTTATCCAATACTATGTCACAATCACTACTTTTAACATTCGGTAAAGCAAATCTTATGCATTTAGTTTTTTTCCCATTTAATACTAAATTATTAGCAGTGAACCAATTTTGGACCTGCAGTAGGGCGTTATTTACGTCGTCAAGATTTGATATCCGTCTATTTATCTTAAAGATTAAGGAAGTTTCGTTAGCAAATAACACCATTTGTGGTTGGTTTTTGAATAAATGGGGAAGATCATTAATATATACTAAAAAGAGGAAAGGACCCAATATTGAGCCTTGTGGAATACCCATTTTTACTTTTAAACCGAGTGAATTGAGACCATTTATTTGAACTTGCTGTTGTCTATCATTTAAATAAGATTTTACTAAAATCAGCGCAAGTTTACCTAGTCCGTAAAGCTCAAGTTTCAAGAGTAAGGTTTCATGATTTACGCAGTCAAATGCCTTGGAGAGGTCACAAAAAATTCCTATAGCATCTTGTGCCTCCTCCCACGCTATAAATATGTGTTTTAATAAGGTGACACCGGCGTCAGTCGTACAACGTCCCCTGGTGAAACCATATTGCTGATCGTGTAAGATTTGGTTGGTGTTAAAATGATTAAGCATCTGATTCAGCATTACCTTTTCGAACACCTTGCTTAATACCGGCAACACGGATACTGGTCTATAATATAACATATCTACAAAATCGACCATTTATAAAGAACAAGAAAAGAAAGAAAGGAAATAAATTTATTTGCGGTTATCATGACGCAAAGAAAAAACACAAAACGAACAATCATTAATTCTATCTCGTTCTCGCCTAAGTACTTTTATATTTATGTCTCTGTCATAACTCGCTGTAGTTCAGCTTCTTTAGTTACCTACGACGCGGCGCTGCGGGACTCGAAGTCACGTTTGTAAGACCAGTAGTTAATAAGTAATGTTATTGATTATTGTTTGTTATTGTATCCTACATCATCCTATACCACTAGACGGCGTTACTTTTGGTATGGTTAAGATCTATTTATTCTGTTAAACATTGATTTTACATTTAAAGTTATGCATTAATTAATCCCTGTATTTATAACGTTAAAACTAATATTCAGAATTGTTTTGGTTTGTATTCAAGATGTCAATTAATGATACTGTTTTACCAAACAAGGGCCACCTTGTTGTTTGTTGTAGCGCGCCAGCGCTACATCCGGTCCCCACTCTTGTTGGCGGCCGGCGCGGGCGTAGCGCGTTGGCTCTTGGGTCAGTCTGTTACTAACTGTGGTGCAAGCAAGTGATGTAATGAAAGTATTAAATATAGCCGTAGCATAAAAGTGAGTTTTACTGGAGCCGATCCAACACGTTCTAACAATTAATTATTGAATCCATAACTATTGGACCAGCAGAGCTCTCTAGTAGCAGCTTTCTAAAACTCGTAGTGTGTAGTACCATAAAAGGTAACTAGATGGCGCTTCTAAAAAGTTTGTTTCTCTAGAAATAATGAAAATTAATTAATAAGAAACATTTCTAAAGCATACACATATTAGTTTACTCAATAATAAATTATTAAAATCAATACTTAAGTATGACACTAGTAATTTATTGACAAGTACTTAATAAAAAAAGAATAATAGAATTGCCATCTTAGAAAAAGGAAGTGACAGCGATCTTTTTCTTCTGTTCGATCGTGTATACAAGCTTAGAATTAAATTCGACATTTATTTATTAATAACTGATCTGGAAAAAGGAATATTAAGTATTTACCTATAAGATGTAGGTAACATCATTTTAATGAAATGATAGGATAAGGATTTAAAGAGGAAAATGGTCTCCTCAATATAGCTTCACGAGCGGCGGATCAACTAATAGTTCTCATCTAAATGGCATAGCATAGTTGGTATTAAACACAACACTGGAAGACATTTGGTTCCGTATGTAACTTATCCAGCTTTGGCATTGAACCTCCACATACCACACAGAAGCGGTATTGCATGTGATGTCAACTCTCTCAAGATAATGTGTAAAAAGGTAATGTTAGCCCGAACTTAGGTAAGTTTAAATACCACTTATTATTGTTCATGGAATACCCATCTGTACCGTGCAGTAAAGTGAATTGAGAAGACCAACTGTGTGTACTGATTTCTATCTAAACTTCTTGCGAATTAACCCTATTTAGTCTCAGCTGATAACTACCTCTGCGTTAGTCGGTGAGTAGTGAGAAACCATCGCTACAACGTTACGTGTGTCCGTACCTATGAATTTAGTACCGCATTCTGACATACATGGGCAGGCTTATTTTGACGCCGACTTCTTGATAATTCAAAAGCGCCTGTAAATGGTTTAATTGAAATAAATACTTTCTGTCTTATTACAAAAACTGCATAAGTACTGTTTTAAACCAAGACCACAAGGTCTTGGATTGTTACGGTATTAAAGTTAATATCAGGTTAAAAACGTGTTCTGATTACAAAACGAAGACTTTTCGAGGTTCAGTGAGTACCAAAAAAGGTTCCTGGTTTAAATATTTAACATAATATTTTATATAATATTTATAATTTACATTAATGACCTACCCAAAGCCACTGATAATCCTATAGCTCTCTTTGCGGATGATAGCACTGTTACTGTCAAATGTAAAGACATACTTATTATGAAGATGACTTAAATAGCACCATGAACTCTATTATGAATTGGTTGAATGTAAATAATTTAAAAACCAACTTGGGAAAAACAAAATTAATGAACTTTACTTTACATACCAACACTAAACAACCTCAACGTAAATTTTAACAACCAACCTATTGAAGAAACAGACACCTCAAAATTTCTTGGCTTGCATATTGATAATAAAATGACTTGGAAACCACATAATGAAATATTGTGCAAGCGAGTGAGTAGATCAACTTACGCCCTACATGAACTTGCATATAAAATTAATTCCAAAACACTCATAGCTGCATATCATGGGCTTGTGGCGTCTATACTCAGATATGGCATAATTTTTTGGGGGAACTCCACTAACTTAAGGCACAGAAACGGTGCGTTAGGGCTATGTTCGGTTTAAAATCTACCGAGAGTTGTGTATATTTCTTTAAAAAGTACAGTATCTTACCATTGCCATCACTGTATTTATTTGAAGTAGCTGTCTTCATGAAACAAAATCCTGAACTTTTTGTGCTTGCATCTGAAGCATTCAATCGTACTCCAAGAGATGAAAGTCGTCTGTGAATGGTTTTTTATTTACTGTTGACATTTTTATGCTGAATTCACTTTAATTTAATGATATTGCCTTGAAAACAATTATTATTAATAATAATATTAATAATACCTTCAAATAAATTAGTACCGAAGTTAGTCCGCCGAGAGTTAGTCATTAGTCCACATAGCTAGTTCATGAATTAGTGATAAACTTCAATTTTGTAATAACGTTTTATTAAGTCATGGTTTAAACCTAGTAATTATCCTAGTACTAAATTTAGATCATGTTTTGGAATAAGACGGTTTGAGTTTGAAAAGTGCGTCAGCTCTAAGTGCTCAAATCCATCCTTAGATGACAACCGATGGTTTCTCTGCCCAACCCAAATAGGCGTAGCAAATCCTTAATATGCTCTGCTGTACCCTGCCGGACTGCATTTGCTAAACGCCACTACAGCAGCTTGAGCAGCAAACTGTATAACACCATAAATAAAAAGTTAAACATTGCTATAAATGAGCCGACATCAAATATAAAATAAAGTTACGAAGCGGCTTCAAAGTCTGGATTACCAGGAGATGGAGGGATTACTCAAATTCATCACATATGGTTTAATTATAGTATCTCCCAGCCCTACATACAAAGGATGCCAACCTATAAACCACTTTACTAACCCTTTTTTTCCATACTCACAAATATACAGAGACAAACTCGTGCACACGCATACACACATCCCCACACCTACACTCTACCTGACACACACACACTCACCCTCCAATCATACCACCTCAACATACCCCGAAACTATCTAATAGGTTATTACTTCTTTTTACCTTTTTCATTCAATTTTAAATATTTTAGTTACTGCATGATCTTATCGTGCCACTCCACATGTCACTTATATGTGCCATTCCACATGTGCCTTTATAAATTGCGTGTCAATTATGTGGCGACACTCCTCTCAAAAAATGCTGTCTTGTTTTAACAGAGCCCATTGCCTCCCATAGCCTCAAAATGCAGGCCTTGGCCTAGTTTGGGAGTTAGGATCAGATCTTTGTAATACATAAATTGTAAGATTGTGACTTTTAGTGTCTGTCATATTTTAATTATTCTTTTTTTGTGACAAATAAACGTTTTTATTTTTATTTATTATCTACTAATAAACATTTTGCAATATGGTATGTGACCATAGGTATCGGTTGCTGATCCAAGGGACGATTCCCGATTTTTTTTGAACGTTTGCATTCTAATCTCTCAAACCTCTAATTTACCTTAATTTTTGACAAGTTTATGATATTGATTGTCGCTGAAATATGATTGCAACCTCAATTTGAAAGTTTTTCAAGAATGAAAACTTATTGGCTTTCAGATGTTTTGAAAATGAAATTACAATCGCAAATACCTATAATTCAATAGCATGAATATCGCTAAACCTTCAGATCTATGAAGTAGAGATGGAGGTCCTAATAAAAAGCCAAAAAAGCCTTGTATTTTCCAACTTATTTTTATCCAAACTTTCAGGTACCCAGCATTTATTCACCAAGAAATAGGCTAATATTTTCCAACGGTTACCCAAGCGAGTGGCAGTGGAATCTAATAAGCGGGTTGAACCGACGCAATCCGATTGTCCCCACCAGACGGACGGAGGGCTAACGCAATTTGACGCGGAGGCCGAATTGACGCCTGACGCCCCGCACGTATGACTGACGAGTTTGTTGCTGACAGTTTTACATTTCAAGAGGACTGAGGTGTATAGTTGGGTGGAGAAGGCGGTGTGATGTCATGTTGATGAAAGAGGTGTGAAAGAGGTGTGAATTCTTTGTGCGAAAATGTGGTAAAATATCATGTTGTAGTAAAGTATGTGGAGTTACACGAATTGTTTTCCGAATGTTGTAGTGTAATCTTATCTTTTTCCAGAGTAGTAGTAATGGTAGCTAGGTACTCTTGGTTTTTGGATAGGCCACGATACACACTTTAGTAAGAGCAGTTGCTGAATCATTTTTCTGAGCAACGTCTCGCAAATGCTACTTTGCGTGCCATTTGCCTTGAAAAAACACCAAAATGACACTTCACAACAAAGAAAACCAAAAGTAGAAGTATCAGACCAACTCCCTCTAATTCTTTAAGCCATTTATATTTCCACATTTCGGGGCTCAAGCCATTCGAAAATAAACTTTAAGATGCAGCTTTAAGACCAAAAATTACAGAGCTAGTTATATCGTTAGGGGTGCACGCAAACACGTTAGCATATAAACAGGGAAATGAAATGAAATGAAATGAAATGAAATGAAATGAAATCGTTTATTCTGTAAATAGGATATTAAAATCACTTTTACACGTCATATAAAAAATAAAAAAAAAATCTAGATGTAGCCGACATTTCCTATCTGACTACCCCTGAGAAGAAATGGCGAAACAAACTCAGGGGTCAAAGTCTCTTTTAAAGTCCAGACATAATCTTGGTCAGATCATGTGAGGACCATGTAGATCCGTGTCTGAAATGGTCTTTTGAGGAAAGAACCACGCAAATTTGAGCGGACCTGACCAATCAGTGTAAGCATTTGTCAGTAATCGTGCAGCTCAACTCAAAACTTAAGGAGCTCAACGACTCGACGAACAGTACCAAAAAAAGGACATTTGGGTAGGCCGCATAAAGCGCTCAAAATGTCAGACCATCATTAAAACTTAACTGAGAAAAGAAAGGAAAACATTTAAAGAAAAAAAAAAAAATGACCCACATAGTGCTCACATTCACAATAAATTAAAGTAGTAAATATAATACTTTTCAAAGTAAACATTCATGTAAAATTGTATACAATATTCTGCAATGTCAATATGTATATAAAATCATGCATAATAATTAAAATGTCAAGTTTTATCACAAGGCTAGCAGAGCGAGCAGCTCAATCCCAAGCTTTTTTGTCCTCTAAATAATCAGAAATCTTATAGTACCCTTTTTTACAAAGTTTAGTTTTAATACAGATTTTAAATCGTTTAATGGGTAAGTTCCGAATGTCAGTAGGAAGTTGGTTGTAAAAGCGTATACATTGACCCATGAAAGAGTTGCCTACTCTGTGGAGGCGAGTGCGATGTACAGCAAGATTGTGTTTATTCCTGGTATTTAAACTATGAATATCGGACATTTTCTTAAAATTTGATTTATTTTTGTGTACATATAATAGATTTTCAAGTATATATTGAGAGGCTACAGTCAGAATATCTATTTCTTTGAATATTTCACGAAGTGAATCTCTTGGACCTAGATTGTAAATGGCTCGAACAGCCCTTTTCTGTAAAATAAAGATATTATTAATGTCCGCACATGTTCCCCAGAGAAGGATCCCATACGACATAAGACTATGAAAATAACTAAAATAAACAATTCTGGCAGTATCTACATCAGTAATCTGTCTAATTTTTTTAACAGCATAGGCGGCCGAACTAAGCCTTCCTGACAATTTTTCTACGTGTGGGCCCCATTGTAATTTACCGTCAATAGTTATTCCAAGAAAAACTGTCGACTCAACAGGGTCCAACTCTATTCCATTAAGTTGAACATTAGTAGTTAGCTGCCTGACATTTGGCATTGAAAATTTTATGAGTTTAGTCTTTTTCTCGTTCAGGAGAAGATTATTTACATTAAACCAATGGACAACTTTAGAGAGTGCATCGTTAACATGTTCAAAATTGACTAGCTGACGTTTGATTTTAAAAATGAGTGAAGTGTCATCTGCGAATAATACAATCTTGTGATTATCCCTTATGTGAAAAGGTAAGTCATTTATATAAATTAGAAACAAGAATGGACCTAGAATTGAACCCTGCGGAACGCCCATAGTGACCGCAGATCCTGCAGATCTCTTGCCATTAACATCAACCCTCTGAATTCTGTTGTTCAGATAAGAAGTCAGAAGGTCGAGAGCACTGTCCCTCAAACCATAATGGTGCAGTTTTCTGATGAGTGTATCATGATGAACGCAATCGAAGGCCTTAGACAAGTCGCAGAAAATGCCAAGAGCATCCCGCGACTCCTCCCAGGCCTCGAATATGCTCTTCAGTAATTCCACACCCGCGTCTGTAGTTGAACGACCCTTAGTAAAACCAAACTGTTTCAGATGTAGTAGATTATGTTTATTAAAATGTCCTAACATTTGTTTCAAAATTAATTTTTCAAAGATTTTGCTCAATGTAGGTAATATCGAAATAGGCCGAAAATTCGTAGGATCAGTTGTGCTGCCAGATTTGAACAGAGGAATCACTTTGCTAAGTTTCATCAGATCAGGAAATACACCAGATGCAATACAAGAATTAAAAACAATTGCTAAAAAGGGTGAAATAACATTAATTATTGAAGACATGGTATGTACTGATAACCCCCAAAGGTCCGCAGTTTTTTTTATATCAAGGTCTTTAAAAGATTCTATAATGTCTTTAGCGGTAACGACCGTGAATTTAAGGTGTTTATCACATTCTGGTACACATTCTTTTAATATTGAGTAAGCAGAAGTGGAGGACGACGATGACAGAGTTTTGGTTGTTAAAATAGGGATATTAGTGAAAAAAAAATCAAACTCAGTTGCCACCTCCATGTCTGCCTTAATATCTACATCATTGATTTTTAGATGGAAGTCACGATTCCGTACTGTCGTTCTTCCCATTTCTGAATTAATAATATTCCAAGTTGTTTTAATTTTATTTCCAGAAGATTTTATTTTATTTTTAATGTGTATGGCTTTTGCCGAGGAACAGGCTCTTTTAAAAGTTTTAGAATATTTTTTAACAAATTCTTTAAAAGTTTCATCATGGTTATATGTTTTTTCATCATACAATTCATATAACCTCTGCCTACTTTTGTAAATACCTGGTGTTGCCCAATCACTAAATATTACGTGGTCACAAACAGGCAATGTTTTTGAGGTGAACACCTTCCTAAATTCACAATTAATGAGATTAAATAGTAAATTATATGCTTGATCTGGGTCGGTGTGATAAGGCAAACCCGGTAGTTTTTCCATTAAATTATTTTTAAATTGTTCTAAGCGACTTTTGTTTACAGGAATATAACTCACTAGTTTTCTTTGAGCTCTGACTATTTTCCGAGGGAAAGTTACTAACTGGCCACAGTGATCAGAGTCCAACTCGTTTATAATTAAATGGCTAGAAGGTCTTAAGTTTGTAAAAATATTGTCAATACAGGTAGCGCTAGTGGCAGTTATTCTAGTCGGCTCAAAGAATGTATTGTACAAATTATATGACTTTAATAAGGTTATAAATTTATTTACTGTAGCAGATTTTTCCAGTATATTAATGTTGAAATCTCCACAGACAACAACTGTTTTATTACTGTTACAAGTCTTTAATAATACTTCTTCCATATATTTCTCAAAAATATCATATGAAGCACATGGGGGCCTGTATATGCTCATTACAATGAACTGCTCAAGCTCAATGCAAGCTATTTCAATAACTCGCTCAACAGAGAGGCTCACAATATCCTTACGTTCTTTAAATTTCATATTGTTACGAACAATTATTAAAGAGCCACCGCGTATCATATTAACTCTGCTGAATGAGCTGGCAACCTGGTGGTTGTTAAAGCTGAACATGAACTGGTGGACTTTTAACCAATGTTCAGTTACACATAAGATATCGATATAACTACAGTTCATGAACAGCTCCAGTTCTAATTCCTTACCTATCACACCCTGTATATTTTGATGAACAATTTTTAAAGTATTATTATTATAATTACATTTATTTAAATTACTACAATTTAATGGGTGTGATAATAAAGAAGTTTGTGTAACATTTTTTAAGCAAGAGGTTTCCTCTGTTGTCCTAATTTCTAATTTAAATGATAATCAATGTCATTAGTCGTTGCCAAATTATTGGCAGAATTATTTAAAAAGTCATTGCATTGCTCAAAAGAAGCAAGTTGTTTAGCCAAATTTTTGGCTGAAATAGAAAAAAAATATGATAGCGACACAGCTATCTGTCGTTTATAATAGTTAGAAAGATAGTACATATCAATATTATATCTATCTTTTGTCAAATACAAATTGTTACCTACATAATTGTTAATATCCACTAGATGGAATAAATTATTGTTAAATGTCAAATTATGCAATGTCAAATTAATTTCAAATCTTATGTTATTTTCTTCCTGTGGCAAACTGTTACTATATGGGAATGTAAACAATACAATTTTTCTTAAACTAAGATTACTCAATGTTCTATAATATTGGGAGACAACAAGTCTTCCGTCAAAAGTTAATGAAAATGTTTTGTGAACTCATTACATTGTAACGTGGTGAATGGGGATCAAATTTAAAAGATGTATGCCATAAATATAGCAATTTATATGGTGATCTTAGGACTTTGGACTTAGGCTTTACATGCTGGGAAACTATGCATGTTGCAATCGATTTTATGTATAGGTAGTTTTTAGTGCATATTGCGGAGTGTACAAAATTTAAGGCATGCCTTAAAAATTACTCAGAGGGAAAAGAAACCAGAAACTCATTGGCATTTGAATTCAACAAACAGAATTATATTTTAATGTATTCGTTCCGATTAATGTTTTGGCAAGGAAGAGATACATAAAAGGTTACAAAAATAACATAAATGTAAATGAACACAAAATTATTCTAAATCATTCATAAGAACGATCCTTGGCGAAATCACTCAGCTACGAGTAGGTATAGCGACAAAAAATCTAAAACTAAATTAAGTAGGTAAGTACCTAAGCTGTGTGATCCCAGATAATTATAACTAGGTAGATAGAATATAACACTAGGTATGTCAAATTATCATAATGTTTGTAAGAAGTTCGGACTCACACGGGCACACTGTTATAATCATTGGGTAATTGACCATAATCATCCTACAATACATCCCATTGCCATAGTCTGAGTTCCCAAGCAACAACACAGACTCACACATAAGACATTATGCAAAGTACCCACAGTAAACGTTAGATAGTTAATATTGTGCGAGAATGTTTACTACTTTAATAACGTCGTAGGTACGCTGTTAAGGTACCAATTGAGAACGCAGAAATGGCCGTGTTCATGTTTGTGTTTAATATTGAAATAGCAAAGTTATTTTATGGCCTCGTTAGTGTGTACTCACTAGTTCAGGTTGAAATTGATAGCGGTTTAGAAACCTTGAAGCTTACACCAGAACTTCTTCTGTTGCCAAGTTGCAATTATAGATTATAATAACAAAATTGATACGCAATTACTACACTACTGTTTCAATTAAGATTTTGGCCTCTAGTGGTAAAGGAACAAAAGCTCCTTTGCAAGGTGGGTTAGTATCAGAACACAAGGAAACTACAAACTGCCTCAAACAATACAGGGTGTTTGGCAGAATGTTGAACATACGAAAATGGTGGATAAGTGGGGTCATCTGCTACTTACTCAGCCCTAATTTATTTGGCCCTGCCCCCTGGATATTTTTTTAAATGTATTTTTGCTTTCTTCTAGTTCTTCGTATCAACTAGAATCTAAACTGGCCGCATACTTTAGGTTACCGTTATTGTCACCTACCTAATCGCTCATGGGGTTGGTGTTAAACCGAGTAAAAAATAACCATACATTAAATACCAGACTTTGGCGCAATAACATAGTAAAATAACACCACGTCTATCTTAGTTAGACAGAGGTCAACCACATTTTTCCAGTATGTTTAAGTCTCATGTAATAGAGGCCGAATTAATTGCCACAATTATTGTACAGACACCAGCACATCAAGCTATTACAATCTGTCATATTTCTTTGATAGATTTTCAAATTTATCCCTACAGCATAAGGTTCAAGGTTGATTGGGAAAATTTGACAGTTTCGTTTAGCTTGACCTACTAGCGTCTATACCAGGCACAAATACACATATTATTAGGTACCAACCTCATCATCATTCTGCCTAGCCCTTTCCCAACAGCTATTTGTCGTAAAAAACAATGACATAATATTAATTGACAAGATGGACAAGATATTCATAATGTTTAGTGTAAGTATTGAATATGAGGCTTTTTGCTACTTTTATGTGTGTATTTTATTTATGTTATTTTGTTGTAATGTGCGTTTTGTTTGTGCAGAATAAACAATTTTTCTTTCTTTATTTTCTTCTAATTATTAAAAAATATTGCAAAATTCTGGTATTCAGCTGCATTTGATTAGACTGGCAGCTGACCCCAACAAAGTTGGGAAAGGGCTAAGTATAATAATAATTATTATTAGAACCATTAAAATGTTATTATTATAATAAGAACTTACGTTAACAAAAGTCTTCGGGACAAGCTCTAATAAAGCATTAATAAAAACGATTCCTTCATATGCATTATTCCCGTCCTAAGAAAACAATAACAAGTAATATGGAACTGTTCCATAAAACAACAACTCAACAAACGAAGGGATAATAATTATATATCGTGAATTATAGCTCTATAAAAATAATGTCTCGTCGACAGCAAAATGTAATTAAGTTGGTTTAAACTAGCGACCCGAACATGCTTCGCAAGATTTTTACGACTTGAAAATCCATAAAGAATTCTGTATTAAATCTAAGTTAAATGTTCATGGAATACACATAAATCTTCCGGAATAAATGATCTAAATGATGTTGAAAATCACATCAACATCCGTAAGGTAGTTTAGAAGAATAACGCGGTCACACAGGCAGACACGAAAAGCGACTTCAATATTTACAATAAATGTAGAGTTAAAGAAGTCTCCTGTCATTTAAAACTAAATAAATGAGATTTTCAGACGTTATCAATGTATCTCTTATATTCGGGCCACTTCCCTACCTATAATATTTAGTAAAGCATGATACATAATGTAAACAAACAAATTGTTAAAGGGGTATCGTTTACATGAAGGATAAATTGGAATGTAGGTAGAACAACTTAAGGCGCTGACAAGAGGCAAATGATAAAATTAGGCTTGTCTTAAACTAAAAAATTGCCAAATCTATATAGTTTGTGGTAGCAGAAAAAATATAATTATGTTATTCTTGAACATATTTCTCAGAACTTGGTTGTTACCAAAACACGTTTAGAAAAAAAAACTCGATACAAATTAATGGTAAACTAACCCTTTACTTTGAGTTTCAATCCAAAATATCTGTATTAAATATCAACGTACGGTTGGTATTTAATTAATAACAAGAACGTCTTATTTGTATGCAGAACTTGGTTGTTTTATATTTTCGATAACTCAACTCATTTTTGAGTAAATAAATAATTGCTTCATATTTTGCAATAAATTACAAGCGTTGTGATAACGCGCTTCTGTTTTTTTTTGTATGCAGTCTGACAGTGACAGAGGTTTACCTGTTGTCAGCGTCTTAACTTATTTATATAAATTGTGAAGTGACTATTCATCGTTGACATAATATAATTCAATTTTATCTGCCGTCGCTTTGCCGTTCCGTTTGCTATAGTAACTTTACAGCACTAAAAAGTCAAAATCAAATTGTTTATTTCAAATAGGCACATTTAAGGCACTTTTGAACGTCAATATTTACAAAAAAATAGAATTGATTCTAGTCGCCCTTTCCAAAAGGTAGTTTCGTATGGAGAAGAATTTGCAAGAAACTCCACCATTACTCTTTTAAAATGTTGTACAATATTTTTTACAGGTACATTAATTAAACACTGTGCATTACAAAAATGTTTACTTATTATTTTACATTACTTACCAACAGATTTATTGTCAGTCATAAAATATAGCACCTTAAGTTTTATTCCGTTGATCGGGTTATAAAAGTCAAATGAATTGTCGTATTTGCAAGTTGTCCAATTATTCAACAAAATAAAATGGTGCCTGTTTTCCTCATAGTACTGGACACTTTTCCAATTTCGAAGAGGTACATTAGTTAATTCTTGAATTGTTTTTGATAAATAAAGCTATTTTATTTCATTACCGTGACCAACGCAATGCTAATTCATGAATAATGCCTAAGGGCTTTATCCAACATTTAACAAATAAAAAAAGGAATAATACAGTAACGTTACTAAAATTAATGAATTCTCTTATTCTACCTGTACAAGAAAAATCAAACCCCTCAACACGGCCTCTTCAAAGGTAACCCTTCTGTCCTGCTCACCACGCGACGTACAAAGGGTGTCATGTATCGTGATTTTTCATCGGACGTACGTCAATTAACATGGAAATTGGACTCGCTCGCTGATGAGTCCCCCGCGCGTAGGGCTGGTCCCTTTCAAGTGCCCCAGGACATGAAAGTGTCCTTTTTTTGTGGCGCACTGGGATTTTTATGCTGAAAGCGCTTTTGAGCCCGAAGCTCGTTTATTGACGACAACGACGTCAGAATATGATGGATGTATGAAAGCGTAAATCGCTAGGACAAATCTAACTTCTATCAAGATGTGTGGCTAATACGAATGAATTATAATTAGAATTAAAGAATAAGATACTCAAAATAGAGTGGTTCCAATGGCCAAGACATTAATATGTTGAGATGTAAATAATTACCAAAAAGTTTATTAGCCTCTCGAAATAACTTTGTCTTTGTAAACAACGTAGGAACTCTGTTTAGATACACAATATTCGAAATCCTTAATTAACAATATTGCTTTTAAAAGAATATTAGGACATCCCTACGTGCGCTTGCATGTATTCAGGATGTATACACATTTCCGTGTACAAATTTTAAGCGGCAAAGAGGATTTGCTTAATAAAACATCGGATTTGTTTAAATCCGTGACCGACAAGTGTTCAGAGTTCATACAAGATATAATTAAGTTATTTTTGATGTAGCAACCGCGGGGTCACTTGTTTTGGCTTATGTATTAGAAATGATGGATAACTTAGTGAGGTACTGTCTCAACTGTACAATAAAGTCTGTTAAAACATGATCGTTTGAAAGCCCGTCTACACGCGTCCGTACAATTGCTTTTAAAATATTTTCGAATTTAATTTCGAGATGGCTTGTGGACGTGGTCTATTGTAAAGGACTAATTAAAAGTAGTGCTTCAGACCAAGCCTTTCAAGCGCAAAAAATATCACGAAATGCAGCTCAGGAAGGCAAGAAAAGTAGGTTAAGTGAAGAAGATTTTATTCAAATTAATGGCATCTCACAGGTGAACCTAGTAGCTTGTCGTCTAGTTAACCTGACTTTCCTGTGGGTTCAATAAATTAAGGCCTCCAGCCAGGGCATAAACTTAAAAACTAAGCGACTACAAGGACAAGACACTCCCTTTTGGGTACGGACAGGCTGGATCGGATTGATATTATTAGGGGACTAAATTAAAGCTACCGGCTCAGCGGCGCGAGCTGGCTTGAGCAAGGGTCGAGGCGGAAATGAACGGGGACGTCGCAGCGGGTCTCAGCGGTGGCGGCGAGGACGGAAGGATGGCGTTCGGATTCTGTGTTTGTGCGCTGATGGCCCTACAACTCTCCTGGCAGAGGTTTCGGCGTCATCGAGATAGTATGCCTCGGTCAGCGAATCCTACTCATACCGGTACTGTATCGGGCAGCCGCCGCAATCAGGAGATTTGGGTGCTTATTAGCAGAGTTGAAGAAACGCTTTGAGAGGCGTTTCATGAACTGCTGGATGGTGGGCATTTCCAAATTGTGAACATAAAAGGGAGCTCCCGTTATCTTTCTAAGGAAACGGTTTTGGAGGGTCTGCATCATATGGAGATGGTTTGGATTAGCGTGTGCGAAGATTACGCAAGCATGATCATGATGGGATGGGTGACCGCGGTGTAGATGCGCAATTTGCACTTGAGTGACAATTTGCTGCGAACGGTCAATATGAAATGGAGCCTACCGAAGCCGAAAGCGGCGCGCAAAAGATTCGTCTTTATGTGCTCATTGAAGGTAAGGTGATGGTCAAGGATCATACCTAGGAATTTGGCTCGCTTCTCCCAAGGGATCGACTTGCCATACTTAGAGATCGGGCTGGGGAGGGGAGAGAGAGACGACGTGATCTCGAGAAGAGAACTGCCTCACTCATATCGGGGTTGACTTTGATTGCCCATTCCCAGAACCAAAATTTTGCGGAGATCTGAAGAGTGCGAGCGATAGAGTTCTGACAGCGACCGGTATAGTAAATGGCAGTGTCGTCGGTGAATAGAGTCAGCTGAGCCTTTTTACTTTTGGGAATGTCACTGAAGAACAGCGTGAAGATGAGGGGTGATAGCACGGGGCCCTGAGGGACTCCCGCGCAAATGGGGTAAGGGGAGGAGAGTGCACCCTCGATGCGATAGCGGAAAGTCATGCAGTCCGACAAAAAGCATCGTAAGATGAGCACGAGACACTCCGAGGTCAAGTACTCCAAGTTGGTAAAGCTTTTACTTTTTTATACCATCTATTAATACATATGGAATGCAATAAAGAATTGAGAATTGAATTGAATTGAGAATTGCTTATATTACGCCGTTGTGCCAGACTTTGTCGAATGCCTGCGCTATTTCAAAGAACAACATGCCCGTCATCGCACTACGCTGAAAGCCAGTGCTTAAGTGCTCTACGATGCGGTGGACTAGTTAGATGAGCGAGTGTTGGGTTCGGAAAGCAAACTGCTCGTTGGGTGTGAGGCTCTTTGCCTCTACATAGTCTGTGAGCCGCTTGTAGATTTTGCCGTGGACATGCAGAAGAATAATGGGGCGGTAACTCGTAGGCTCAGACTTGGGCTTGCCTGGCTTAAGGATACCGATAACGGTGGCCTCTTTCCACGCTTGCGGAAAGATGTTGTTGCTCAAGGCGCCATTGAAGATGGCAGTGTCACTTCGTCTGGAGGTCAAAGGGAGGGAGGGAAATTACGGTTTACTTCAGCATCAACCTTGTCAAGGTGCGCTTGTTCTACTGGTTGCGAGCTGGGAGAACATTGGGACTCCACGCTGTCGGCTAGGCATTCAGCCTTGTCGGGTTTGTCGAAAGCGACGCTCTTGTCGGGACGCATAGGATTTTAGCATCAATATGACCTAATAAATTCAATCTCTGAGCTATCTAAGAAGTTAGACAAATCCTTGATTTTATTCCTACAAGAGTTCCACAGTCTCTCTTCCTCAATCAAATCGTCATAATGTCATTAGATCACAGGTGAAAGATATTGCGCTTCTGCAAAAGAAAGGCTCCATAATCCATTAGTTGCCTACAGCGCCCATGGGGACCATCGAGCTGTTTTATACCTCAGCCGAAAAAGGAAAACGGAACCATAATTGCAAAAATGCCTTAAAAATGATAATAGAATTTTTTCTTTAACTGTTTTCTGAGACAAAGGCGTAGGAAAGATAAAAGGGTGGCAAAGTTGTGACATAAAAGATAATTGTGCAAAAGGTTAATAATGAAAATGTCAAGGACACGTGCACAATGAAACAAAAAATGTTGATGAAAGTGCGTTCGAACGTAACTGTTGTGTTTGTTTTTACTGAGCTGACCTATCTGTGAGTAATTTTATTTATGTATTCTATGCCCGGTACTTCTGTAGAAACTACCTACGTATTGTCCACTATGACTGAGATAAGTTCCAGTGAAATGTCACGTGGCAAATTGAATGGGAGTTGGGTCAGCTTTTCGTTGGATCTTTGTCTTGGGGACTCTTTGTTTTGCACGGCGGATGGCCGAGGTGAAAGATCTCCATTTTGGGAACGATTTCCCTTTGAATGTAGAACGGGAAGTCAGAGGAAAGTAAAGGGATATTAATCTCTGATGCTAAGGAGACCCAAAAATGTGATAATTATGATCTCTAGGGTCATTCTTGTGGAACAATTTTAAAAGATTTTAGACATAATACGCAATCTTAATTTATTAGAACGTTTCGACGGCTTTTTTGTCAATTTGAATGATCGATTAGCCCGCCATGAAAAAATACAATAGTGAATCACATTGAAGCTTTCATAGTGACACTGCTTACATAAGGCGTAAGTTATTAAGGAACGTATGTACCATGATAAACTTTAAACTTAGTTGTACATAGGGTAAAACGAATCCTGTGCGGCGGCAAGTTATGAACTTAACAAAAACTTAGCATAAGTTAATGCAGTGTGAACTTCTCGATTAAACCATTAATATCGATTTTGCGGTAGTAATGGTTATGTTTAACTAACTTACTATGTTAGACGGACCTATAAGTTTAAACTTTGAATTGAATACGTATTCACATTATAATGGAAATAATGATAATTTTACATTGTGTTGATACACAATGTAAAAACACGTAAAGAGTATCTTGTTTTTTACCCGTATACAAAAAATAAATCAAATCCAATGAATACTTTAGCCACAGGAAATTATTTTCCATTTTGTTATTTTTCAACATGATGTAGATCTGAGTCCGTAATAATAGGTAAACATTGTAAGGCGCGCCTAACGCGCCGCGCATGGTCAGTAACTTTTCGTAGATATAGAGTGTTTACTTTTTATGCAGTTGATTCTGCTATTTATTTTGTTTGAAAATTGCAATTTTTTTAATTTTCCATTAACTATCTATCTATCTTCGTGTTTTAAAATGTTTCGATGGACTAGTACTGTGCTCGTTTTAATTTAATGTCGTACATCCAGAGCCAGATTGTATGTATGCTGATGCATATTTAGCATTCTGGTTATTCTCACGATATTGATCATTTCATTAATAAACCCTCTCATAAATATGCTAGCACGGATATAAGCTTCTCCTAAGTTGCACCACAATACGATCCCCCGACATCCAGTCTACCAGGGATAATATTAAATCTGTATTACTACTCACACATGGCTACTAGTATCTATTTAATTGTGCACGAGTCAAAATGGCTTTGATACAGATAATCCAGCTGATTGAAATTAATGAGCACATCAAGCTTAGCGACAGTACATGGGTAAGCCACTAAATCCAACTAATTGGTATCACTGGGTAACGTGAGATTGTTTAATAATTCATTTGACTGAGATTTGATCCCCGATGCTTTGATAGACAAGAGAATTACCGTAAATCGAATCAAGATATTTAAAAGAGTATGCGCTAAGGTAGCCCGCAAAATTCTAGGTTTTTTGGAATTTTCCGGGGATCTACTCCGAAGCGTTAATCCGAAGTATCGGCCGAATGTTCGGCCGTTTTATAACTTCCATAGTTTCCTTTTTTGACTTTGAACCCTTACCCAACTTAAAGTCACATTTTTGACTTTGGCTTATCTCATTGACTGTGGTTTTTTAGGGTTCCGAACCAAAATAGTAAAAAGGAACCCTTATGGTGAGACTAAGTCTGTCTGTCTGTCTGTCTGTCACACCTGGATATCTCAAGAACTACTAATGCTATCAACTTGAAATTTAGAATCGTTTTAGATGACGTTTGCCCAACTGTTTTGCAAGCAAGATAGAAATTTTAAAAAATATATCTTTTTTGCAAAAGGGACTGAAAGGGGGTATTAAAAATTTGAAGTGGGGCTACTAGGGCATGTGTGGTATCTTATGAAAGAACGCTGTTTGCTTATTTTCAAACATTTTTTTTTTAGGCAGCATGGTTTCCGACTTTTGATAAAAAGTGTAAAAAAAAATACCGCCCCTTTATCTCCGAAGTTTGAAGAGATTAAAATCTGAAATGATTCTATATGATAGAAGCTTCTGTTCTGTGTGTGATCATACAGGGTGTAAGAGACAGCCCTCCGCAGACTGATGGAGTGAATTCAGTATATCGTTCTAAGATGACCGGTACATGAAATTATTTCAGGAACGTTATGGGAATCTAATGAACCTGATTTATCGCGGCGGGGTGGACGGCCGCGTTCGCTGATTTCAGGCGTCGTTCGTTAGAGAATTTCAACATCCATTGCTGTTTGTTTTTATTGTAGCTGTGTTATTTACATTAATGGAGTACTGCGTACAGAGAATGTAATTTTACATTGAAATAAAAGAATAGTAACTGAAATTACGATAAAAAAATGTCAATTTACCTGAGAACATTTTCAGTGGAATATGATTCAAAATAAGGAGCTGGGTGCACCCTGTTAGTTTGCGGAGGGCTGTCCCTTACACCCTGTATATTCGTACGGTACCCTCGGTGCGCGAGTTCGACTCGCTCTTGACCGGTTTTTTTTCTTTCGCCGTAGTCAGCTATAGTTAGCCGTAGTCAAGCAACAGCCGAATATACGGCCGATACTTCGGATTTATGTTCGGAGTAGTACCTCAGGTCAGTGTTAGGTTGTATGTTGATCAATATGTGATTGGCAACCGTAACAAACATGCTTTTACAGAATTAAAATCAAAATTAGAACTCTCTAAGTTAGAATTGGCATCAAATGTCATGATTTCCTGATATATTCATTCATTATGGCAATTTGTAGGTACAAATTGCCATAATGAATGAATATATAAGTGAAATAGTCTGCGCCAGACTATTTCACTTTATTGAAAGTTGAGGTCTTAGTTAAGCTCGTCGCTTTAGCGACACAGCTTAAATAATAAGGCCTCAACTTTTAACCACAACTCAGAAAAAAAAACACAATCTTTAGATTGTGTTTTTTTTTCACAAAATTCTACAATGTCGCAGATTAGCAAAATACCTTTTTGGATCGGATACCTTAATAAGTAAATTACATTTCTTAATTCACGAATAGGATTATCTAATGAAAGACCAAACTAGACTTGTTGGCAAAGTTAATGCAGAAACATTGAATACATATTTTCTGAGATTTTTACTCAGACACTGATCCGTTTCTGAAAACTAAATTAGAGAACTATTTCGCTAAATAATAACTTTGTCAAATCAATACCTACAGAAGGTCGTATACTTAAAAACGTTCAAAATCTAGTCGCAACCTCATCGACGCGACAATCACTGTCAAACACTTGTCAAAAATGTAGGCAAATTAAGAGGTATCTTTGACAGATTGAAACTTAGATTAGAATGCGAATGCAAACGCCCCTCAGTTAGTTGTGTGCAGAACTTCAGAAAAAGCTAGTTGAGTGCAACTTACCCATGGCAAACAGGATGATGAGGGCTGACACGACCCAGGAGCACATTGTGACGTCACGACCGGCTCTGGTTACATTGTCAATTACGACTGCTTGCTTCACATTGGTAGGACGAGACCTGAAACAAAAAAAAAAAAAACAATCAGTATCATCATCACTTACACTAAAAAGGTTATAGGAATACGCTATAACTGTACCCATGAATCTTGTAAAGATACATTATTTTTAAGATCTGCAGGTATATGTAATTTACAAATCTAAATAACACTTACAGTACGACACAACTTATTAGCACACATTTTCGACAAAATTCGTAAAACCGATCACAACCAATATAAATAATCGCTGTCCCGCTATTCAGCGCTATTCGCGCTATATATTCCCGCCTCAGTTCAATCCCAGACAGCGTTGTGAATGCACGTGAATGAATCATTCCAAACAATGCGTGACAATTGAATGGGAAAGTGAATATTTTTGGTTGGTATTTTTTTTTTCATTATTATTTCGCTGAAACAATTTTCCCGACCTGGGAATCGAACCCAGGACCTTATGCTCAGCAGTCGCGCTTGCGACCACTAGACCAATAAAGCAGTCATTACTTATTAGAAATAGAGAATACTTATTTATATAATTCATAAAGATCGTAATCATTAATACTACACCATTTAAAGGAGGTGGAATTATGAAATTATTTTTAGCAACCCCTCCACCTCCTGATTTTTTTTTGTGATTATCCAAGCGAACGAAGTCGTGGGCGAAATCCTGACTGACTGATGTAAGACATTTTTAATTATTATTATTAACTAGCTGCGCCCCGTGATTTCACCCGCGTAAGTCTCAATCCCGTGGGAATATAGGGATACAAAGTAGCCTATATGTTAATCCAGGGTGTTAGCAACCTCGATAAAAAATTGAATCAAAATTGGTCCAGCCGTTTTTACGTGAAAGAGTAACAAACATCCATCCATACTTACAAACATCCATCCATCCATACTTACAAACATCCATCCATCCATCCATCCATACTTACAAACATCCATCCATCCATCCATCCATACTTACAAACATCCATCCATCCATCCATCCATACTTACAAACTTACAAACTTTCGCGTTTCATCATCATCATCATCATTTCAGCCGAAAGACGTCCACTGCTGGACATAGGGCCTCCCCTAAAAAGGGGGGGTTTGCCATAATCGCCACGCTTGGCAGGCGGATTGGCGATCGCAGTATGGTTTTAAAAATACATAGAGAACGCTGCTGCCCATTCTCTAGTACCTTTCTAGTAACTTTCGCGTTTGTATTATTATATTAGTAGGATAATTTTATTTCAGAATAAATTTACCTTCCATACATTGTAGGCGAACTATACGAATCGGTTTTTGAAAATTGGATCTTTAACGGGGTGAAAGGGGATTTTTCAAACAATCTAAATCCCTATACTTATTAGGTTTAAAGATATTTTATTTTATTCTCAAAAAAAGAGACGAAAGTCACTTACATGAGAACAATGCTTAGCATAAATTATAACGATAAATATATATATTATAATTATATTATACATATTTTATTCTTATTTCGTTTATTAAAACGTGAATCATAGCGAGAATACGATCTTAAATAACAAAGTTTGTCATAACGTTTGCGTTTTTCAAAACTACCCCTTAAAATAATTTTAGGAAGTGTTACAGTTTGTATTCAAGAATCTTACTGCGCGGTCGAAACTCCGCGCTCATACTTAAGCAAAAAAAAAAAGAAGAATTACGAGTATATCGAGTATATCGCACCTTCGCTCAAATAGTGTTACAATCACAACTCAAAAAATTTGAAAACTCTTATAATGTTCCATTCGTTTCAGAAAACTACGAAATCTTATGACTGACTGACTCAAATAGTGTCATACTTATGACTGATATTTTTGATTTACGACACTATTTGAGCGGAGGTTCGATATGGGGTTTTCAAGAATAAGAAAAAGGGGTAATTAAGTTTTCGGGAGAATTTTACTGCGTACCATGAATAACTCAAAGTTGGTATCCTTATATAAATTACATAACAAAAACATAGAAAAAATAAAAAGTACAAAATTTCTTACAAATAGACTTAGACATGAAGTGGAGGACAATATTGAACAAGTATGTACAAAACAAAGTTGGTATTTATAAGCTATGTTTAACCTCCGTAAAGTTGTAAATCAAAGTGCACATCTATCTGCTTACCACGCTTACGTTGTTTCCACTCTAAGATATAGTATAATGTTTGGGGCAATGCTGCTGAGAGAGAAACTGTTTTTTTTTCCAACATCCACGAGGGCGAAGTCGTGGGAAAAAGCTAGTGTTATTATAAAGACTAACTACATCTTTATAATAATAACTTTTTATTAATAACTCAATGAACTACATTGAAAGGTACAAGACTAGAACTTATTTTAATAATAAAGGTTAGTATAAAGGTAATAATCCAATGATACAAATAATTAAAACAATAATTATAAAGTGAAGTTTTTAACATTCAATATCTCTAAAAGTCTGATTTGTGATATTCATCATTATATCCTTGTATCCTTTAATCTAAAAAACTAACAAATAATATAGACTTTATTTACGTGATCATTTATTTTACAAGCAAGTTCATGTAAATCTACGTATCAATTTTACGAATGTATTTGGTTATAATTATGACTTCAGAAGTTATTGCGTTTCCTTAAATATCATTTTTGCATAAAGCAGTAATAAAGATTAGTGATTATGAAGGCGCACTCGTTTTACGAATTTTGCCGATGCTACATCTAAGTTGGGTCGCACTGTACGCAAAATTTAAAAGCGATTTTCTCGTAAAATAAAGATTGCTAATATATGTAACAATAATACCTATAACTAATACCCACTAATACCTATTGCTAATATAACTATAATGTTACGAACATGAACAACATTCTTTTATTTTAGAAACCATACAATAATGTATTTTGTTTCTCATATATTAGCAATCTTTATTTTACGAGAAAATCGCTTTTAAATTTTGCGTCATAAAATTTCTATCAATATTCTAGGAGAAAATCGCTTTTTAATCTAAGATATTTATGCTGGCCCTACCTACTTTTAATTAGTAAAGTAGGTAGTTAAGGCGAGTGAACAAATTATTCCAATACGAGTTTTTTTAAATACAAAGAAAATATCACTTGCACCGGAGACGAGTCAATAGTCGATGGATAAAACAATTTAAAGTGAGGTTTTTCTGAAGCAGTAAACAAGGATATAACAGTATAATAGCCGGCAATTTTAATATTCCAAAAGTCCATTATTTTAATGATGATGAAGAAAAACAAGATAACGATATCACCGGTAAACATTCATCCGAGAAAGAGTGAAACGACAACAAAGGGAAACTTGCGCGGATTTAACGAAAAAGTTACTCAAGTTTTAAGGAAACTTCACAACTTTAGCAAACACTTTTTCTGTTCCGTTGAGATTTGTAAAGTTCTTATGAAACAAGAATTCTTTAGATAACTTAATAGAAATATAATTCGCGTTTCTATTCAATTGTGTAGCAGTATCTACTCGAGTTCGAGTTGGCTATATGTCTTTAATGAGGATGCCTTGTAATAGGTATTTTTCTATGGGCCTGTGTCGCCTGAAATAAATGGTATTATTATTATTTTTTTATTATTTATTTATCCTGAACAGGAACCTCCCGAAGCAACCGTGTCCGGTGAGGAATGTTCAATATTGAGAATATTTCTTGAATAGGTACTAAATTGAACATAAACAATATATTTTAAACTGAATTTAACAACATAATACATACGAGTAAAGGTGTTAATTTCTGAACCAAAAGATTAAATAAGCGCGGAAGACTCATTAATACAATTAATTAAAATACGATGATCCGTGCTTAAATTAATTGATTACGCCCCTTGTAATGATGTTAAAGCAATATTTGTAATGTTCACAAAATTGTATATAAATCGAGGTTACTTTTGGCCGCGACTTCGCGTGCCTGGAACAGATTCAACGTCGAGTTATGGGGATTAAGTCCCCACGCTCATTAGGGGCATTAGGGGAAGTGAAATTGGGGGAATATCCATTAAGTTCTGTAACAAGGTTTTGATTCCCATGTGTTGCTTCTCAATGTAACTCGTAGTATCAGCACAATGTGATGTTTCTTGACTCGACGGGACAGTTCATTTTGTCGGAGTAATGAGGCTGGCAAAACATTCCGATTGGAAGTGTTAGGGCAGCTATAGCTGCAAAAAACGGTCCAATGAAATGTAACGTAGACTAGAATTCTGCTTAGTATTGATCGAAGGCTTAGAGCGTTACCAGTAGGTACACACAGCGTACAGTATGTGCCTCTCATGTTGTCAGTATGCCCCTCAAATTTTAAAATGTTACACTGCTACCACATTTAATTCGTAACGAATCATCTAAAGAATACTTCAAAAAGAGTTCATTCGTTTCGACTTGGAATGGAACCATCGCATCACCTAACTTCGCCGTACTCATACCCGGGCCGGACGCGAGAGATCGCCGCCACCGATCGCCTCCGTGAGGACACGTATTAAAATTACACTTTGTAAACAAGCATAATTACAAATTAGAGGCTTATATCCAACATAAGAATGCTTGGACACACGCTGCTCCAGCTCCACAGGACAATCTAGAGTCTGGACAAAATCAAACTGGTTGCTATTTTAATTGTATAATTTATTATTTTTATGACATTTATTTTACCTTAATTCACACACTGACCTATTACGTATTTTTTTTAGGAAAACGTATATTTATACAATTTTTGTAAATATGTGAGCACTATGTACCTATCACATAATTAATTTATCTATCATTGCTTCATTTTTAATTCTTTTTAGATATTTGTAATAAAAATACTATACAATTTTATCGGTATATAGTAAAGGTCGTATCAGTGTATCGTGTTCACATATAACTAATGGACCTATACAAAATATTGTATAACATTTTAAAAGACTAACAGATGAGTTTCTTGCCCATTATTTTCTATACGAAACTACTTTTTGGAAGGGGCGACTAGAATCAATTCAATTTTATTTTAAATTTATTTGCAATATATCAAAGGGTTTTGTTGTAACATTTAACACAGTACCCCATAAAAGATGTATGTACTTTAGATAATCTGAAACATGGTTGATCGATTTTATTTTTATTTGATGTCTACCACTTAATTTTATTAAAAAGGTGTAGATTTTTTCTTACATACATAATATTTTCATAAATGAATTGGCAAGATACCCATGATAAATAGTCCATAAATAGAAAATGGTCCTTTTAAATAGTTCCCTAAGAGATTTTCAGCGACATAGATTATAAATGGCTCTGACAGCTCTCTTTTGCAAAATAAAGATGGAATCAATGTCAGTAGCCCGACCCCACAGTAAAATGCCATATGACATAATGGTGTGGAAGTAGCTAAAATAAACCAAACGCGCAGTTCCTACATCTGTTCAAATCTAATGCATTTGTTTTTTCTTTATTCTGTACCAAATTATTTACCGTAAACCAATCTTAGACCTGATAAATAGAGTTATTCACGTCGTCAAGATTTTGTGACCGTCGGTCTATTTTAAATATCAATGATGTGTCATCTGCAAATAACATAATCTTCGGTTGATTTTGAAGTAATGTTAATGTAACCTAAAAAGAGGAATGGATCCAATATCGTACCTCAACGAACGCCCGCTGCCAATTCAGACCCCAATGAGTTTACGCCGTTTACTTGAACTTTAACCTTTCTATCTTTCAGGTATGGTCTTAGTAATTCAAGAGTTGTATTCCTAATCCCAAAGTGCTCTAGTTTCAGCAGAAGTGTCTCATGGTTTACGCAATCGAACGCCTTAGAAAGATCACAAAAGATTCCAATGGCATCTTGTGCATCCTCCCAGGTGTTAAAATAGTAGATTATTAACCAAGGGGATAAAGCAGTGTCTTCTGTCGCGGATGACGATTTAAATCGCGAGCGTAACGTAGGACTCGTGGTTTACTCCCGAGCGTAGCGAGGGTGTTAAAAACTTAAATCACGAGCGAAGCGAGGGATTTAAGACGAGTCCTGAGTGTAGCGAGGGATTTAAGTTCACCCAAGACTAAGACAGCTTTATCACCGAGGAAAATACTCTACTTTTCGTACCATTTGCGAAAAAATTACAACAATAATAATATCTCATATTATGAGATAAGCATTTATTAAAAATAATGACAACCTGTCAGACCCTATGACATAACAAACGTCAAAACGCTCAAGGACCAATCCTTATCTTAATGGCCGCCAGATTTATTGCCCTTTGTTCCCAATGTAAACAAAACACATCTTAAGTGATTTGTGAGAACATAAACATCCTTTATTTAAGCTGTATGGGTTAATGAATAGAGTCACTGTAATTAACAATAAAAAAAATGGTTGTGGGAACTGTATTTGTATTTAATAATTACCCCTAATTACAGATAACAGCTGTAATTGTTTTGGTCTTATGTTATGGCTATTTCTGATAAAACTATTGTATCAATTTACACAAAATTTTGCAAGTTACATTATGAATAGATAAGAAATCTAACAACAGCGTTTCTTTGAGAGTTCTATGTAACATTGTTGTAATAATAAATCACAAAGTTCATGGCACTTGAGGCCGGCCTCATGATATCTTTGAAACTTTGAAAATTCACATCGGAGTAACACCGAGTAGTTTCTTATACAAAAATGTTACTAAGATACTACATAAACCTTCATTGACTGATAGCTAACTATATCTTGTAAAAATATACCACCATAATTAATTAATAAAAGATTTTCTTGAATAAAATGGGGGGGTTAATTGATTTATTTATTAATTAATTAAAAAATAAATTAACTTTTTTTTTTTTTGAATCTTAGTGATAAATGCACAAGTGGGAACTATACTGTCATATTAATTTAACACTTAGTCATTCTTGTGGAAAGAAATAATGATATTTAACCTCAAAGTTTAACAATTTTGATGCAGTTTTTGACATATGATATTTTGAAACTTTTCACAAGTATTTAGTGCAAATGTTATCTAAAACGATGTTTCAAGCACTTATTTATGATTATTATTGATTATTTGCAGTCTATAAAACACAAAATAAGTCCAAATTCCAACGATAGAACGGTTCGTTGTCGAAACTTTTCTTTGTTCAAAAATTTCGATTTTATGATGCAATTTCGTGTAATTATTATCTACAATTATGTATTAACAACAGATAAATGAAAATGTATCCACTTACCCATATAAAATACACTTTTAAAAGCACTTTTCACTCACTTTATTTTCACAATACAAACACGACAACAGAAAAGTAAACTGATATTCAATATTTTTTTTAAATGTTGTCATGCCATATTTTACGTTCGGATACGTTCAGTTTACGAGAATATCTACCAGACAATCGACTAAAACCGCCACAAACAATACTCAACTTTATTTTCAAGTGTAATTTGAGCCCAAAGTAGCGATGACTCATCGTTGCCGAATCGGCAACACCGGGGCTTGACGGTTTGGGCGCACTGTTGCCGAATCGGCAACGCCGGGGCTTTAGCTTTAGTAAAAGTTAACATTCGAAACATTGGTCCAATTATTGATAGAGAGAGTTACATTTTTGTTTGGTACATTTATTGTTGATGAGTTGATTTGAGTATTTCTCTGTTCTTGCGTCTGAGGAACTTGCGTTTTAGAACATTAACTTATTTATAAAAATAAATTAAAATAAACTTAACGTTTATTTAATTGAAGAAAACAAAAACGCGGCAAATTCCTAGACTAATATTTTTTTGTCGGAAAAGCAAAGGCATCAAGCTCATACGGCCTCGTCGGTTTTCGTAATTTTATTTAATAATCATAACTGCATAATAAATGCGTATTCCTTTTTCAAAAATATGTATAATGCTTTATATACAAACTCAATGGTGTAAACACAGATGTAGTTCAATATAAATTTCGGTAAGTATTCCAAATTTAAATCACATTCTCCCCCTAGAGGATGAATGAAATTCAGTACAATTTTCTTTCCTTGTTTTTAACAGATTAAAAATGACTATTGTTATGTTTTATCTTTTTGTGGCATAGAATGTCACTTTTTTGAGAAAGTGGTACGAAAATGTTATTTATTAGGTTGACACCGGCGTCAGTGGTACAACGCCTTTTGGTGAAACCGTACTGTTGTAAGATGGAATTTGTATTAAAGTGACGTAACATTTTATTGAGCATCAACTTTTTAAACACCTTACTGAGAACTGGCAGAATTGACACAGGCCTATAATCGTTGGGTATTTTACTGTTTCCGGATTTGAAAAAAGTAACTACTTTACTTTATTTCATGAGATCCGGAAAGACTCCTTGGTCCACACTGGTGTTAAATATAAAAGCTAAATAGGGCGCAATGGTTTCGATAATAGATCAACAGACTATTACAGAAATTCCCCAGCGATCTTCTGTTGATTTAATTTTAAGATCTTTAAAAGCTTTTATCACAGCCTGGGGTTCGTATGCTGAAACCTAAACTTCAAAGGGCATGTCTTTACATTATTTCTAAGTCAGGCAGCAGAAAGCGCGGGTGAAGAATTTAAAGTTGTAGTAGTTTTAAGGGGAACATGCTGATGAAAGCTTGTATTATTCATAAGTTGGTTTAGGCCATAAAGTTCAAAAATGATTTTCCCCGCTCTCACGAATACCTGGAGTCGTCCAATCACTAAAATAAGAACTTTATGTAAATACTTTTAGTCTTTAGTGGAAAAGTGCATTTTTACGTGTGTTGTTGATAGCTTGAGCATGGAATGAGTAAGTACTTTTTAATAACATGGAATTAGTAAGTGCTTTATAATAGCATTAAATTAGTGTACTCATGAAATTAGTAAGTACTAGCTTTTGCCCGCGACTTCGTGCGCGTGGAAGTCGTAAGACACCACTACAACATACTAATAGCAGCTACATTTTTATAGAAAACTGCCTCGTTGGTCTACTGGTCGCAAGCGCTTCTTTTGGGCATGAGGTCCTGGGTTCGAATTTCGGGTCAGGCAAAGTTTTATTGGGTTTACCATCTGGAATTTCTCAGGTACAGTCTGAAGTCTGAATGTGTGCCCGGTTAGTGGCAATTGGCTCGCCCCCTATTACATGGGACCTAAACATAACTGGCGGAATTTAATGTGGGTTTACTATAGGTAGGTAGGTACACCTCTGCCTAACTCTTCGGGGAATTTAGACGTGATGCTATGTTATTTTTTCGTTTTCGTTCGCGTTTCCACTCACATCTGCCTTGTAAATTCCTTTTGCTAGTTGCCTTCCATTAATCCTTTCAACATGATAACGATGCAAGGAACACATTTCCACAGTTTTAATTCTAGTTTCATGTTTTTTTTGCAACACCCAACATTCACATCCATGCATAAGCGTAGGTACCAGCACACCATTGTGAAAAGCCAGTCTAGCTTTTTTGGGCATCGACTGGTTCGTCACAATCGCATGTAGAACATAATTCACTTTATTTCCCGCATTTACTCTTTATAAAACTTTCCTGTATACTACGTTTGTAATTATGGTCTCAACAGCCAAAATATACAGAGACTCAGGACTGGTGACGCGTGAGCAAGCGACGTATAGTCCGTGTGAGAAGCAGTTACTCCTGATATCGACTCCGCAGTCGTCAGTAGTAATTTCTCATTGCTCTCGAAGTTCTTCGTTTCTTGTGAATTAATGAACGCCTGCGTTCCTGCTTATACTACCTAATGTCACAAAACTGATACACTGACTGATGCATTCTTACAGATTATTCCTGACGAACGACTATCACTAAAATAATATAACAGTAGATTATGCAGAACACATGGCCGATAGGGCCGAATGTTTCTGGAGTGGCGACCACGTACCCGAAGGCCCCTCACAAGGTGGACCGATGACTTTGTGAAGGCAGCAGAAATCCGCTGGAATCGGGAAGCACAGAACTGGTCGAAGTGGCGATGTTTGGGGAAGGCTAATGTCCAACAGTGGATGTCTTTCGGCTGAAATGATGATGTGATAATACTACAAATTAACGATTTTCGGACTTTTTCCTTTACTTGTGCTGTGAGACTTTGCTTTGTGCATATGATTCTAGGTCAACGGGAAGTACCCTATAGATTTTCAAAATATGTCGCGTAGATGGCCGTATTTTTTTAATGCGTTTACTTAGAAGTTTGTTTTTTGAGCTCCAGGAACCCGTACAACAGGTATTTGAAATGAATTTCAACTTTATACCTCCATGCATTCCTGAAAAAAAGGGTCTTCACTGACAGACAGACAGACAGACGGACGGACGGGCGGACAACGAAGTCATCCTATATGGGTTCCGTTTTTTCCTTTTGACGTAGGTACGGAACCCAAAAAAGTAAGTTGGAATCTCATTTCCCACGATATGTATGGGAAAAGATTTTTGCGATTTCTGACTCGTCTAGTACTCAAGCCTCAGTTGGTCTTATAGAGTTTTTGATCCTCATATGAAACAGAATCTTTAGGCACCAAATTAATTTTTCATGAAAATTGTCTTTTATGGCTGACTGTACATTTTAATCAAAATGCAGATGAAAATGTCTCAAAAAGTTATAGGTAGTCTCCTAAGACCGATTTCACGTAGCTGCAACGGTTAAGATATTTTTACTGCCCCATCACAATAATCCACTCCGTTTAAGTCATGATGATTGACAGCTTATCCCCATAAATATATAGCGTGTTGATAAAATTTATAAATGTTCTAACCATTTGGCTCGTCTTTTTACAACTTACTGTAAATTATAGAGGTATACAAACATAATGCAATATTGCTCATCCCCCATAGCAAATAGCGCGATAATAATGTAGCCTACCGACTGACCAGACATAAAGGGAATATCTATGCAAAATTTAAACAGAATCTATCAGGTAGAATTTGCATGATGCTGGAACGTGCATTCATAATGCAATATTGCTGATCCCCCATGGCAAATAGCGTGATAATATAAAACCTATCAATTGGCCAGGCTTCTATGGAATATACGAGTATATGCAAAATTTGAACAGAATCTATCCAGCAGAATTTGCGTGATGCTCTAACATACATACAGACAAACAGACAAAAATAATAAAAAAAATATTTTCGGCATTGGAATCAATCCCAAACCTCGTAACAATTATTTATTCTCAAAATATTCAATGTACATTTTTGACTTCGCTACGATTTTATTATATATGTATAGAATATAATATACTCGTAGATTGTAACTCGGGTCGAATTTTGACCATTGGGCGACCACTAGTAATGAATAATTATTTGAATAAATATTTCCTCGCTCGTTTATTTCTGCTAAGTTGCGTTATTATCGCTATCGGAGTCGCTTAGTACCTACTTACAGGTAATTATATTCACTCTTTCCAAATCCGGGGTACCTAATAACAAGTAACTACTCGTGCTGCATTATTAGCATCACCTAATAATGCACCACGAGTAGAAAAGCACTCAAGAAAGAAGAAAGAAGAAGAAGGAGGAGGAGAAGTTGAGTGCTTGTTATTAATTAATTTACATGATGAGTGTATTGTTTTAGCTCATCAAAAAGACAGTAAGATAAGTAAAGATCCAATTAACTAATGGAAACATTTAACTTCGATCACCTTCATTCGTCACCTTTGAGAGAAGTAATGAGGCACATTTCCACCCTAAACTTTAAAATAATACACTATTGATTAACACTCTTGAACCTAAGACTATAAGTTCCAACCGCACATACACTTTACACAAACACGTATACATTACAAGAAAATTCATCACAGTTTATTAAAGCAAAGTTAATAATGCACTGTTGTTGTAAAAGTTCGCGCGAAGTTTTAAGTAACCAGCAGTAGATACGAAGACGTTGATCCTGCAAGACGCGGCGAAATTAAATCAAATAATTTATAGTTCAGCACAAAATGCAGGGCTAAATTGTTTTCATTAAAGTTTTCGCAAGTTTCAAACTTAATAAATCTTAATAAGTAAATTCAAATTACACGCTTTAACTTTGCTAAAAGTCGCATGTTATCAATCGAATAGTTTTCAATTCAATTGATACCATGTGAACGTACAAAATTATATTATATTATTTTTGGTACCCCGATTGTTTCATGGCTTTATCAGCACATTTTACCTGATACTTAGTTGGCCCCGGCTGTCGTTCGTGGATCTTTAATAGTCGTGACGGGTCGTCAGAAGCCCGAGAGTCTGACAACCAGTCTTACCAAGGGGTATCGTATTACCCAGTTAAATTCAAATTCAAAAATTTATTGCTCAACACATCATCATCATTTCAGCTGAAAGACGTCCGCTGCTGGACATAGGCCTCCCCCAAGCACCTCCACTTCGACCAGTTCTGTACTTCCTGCATCCAGCGGACACCTGCAGCCTTCACAAGGTCATCGGTCCACCTTGTGGGAGGCCTTCTAACGCTACGTCTTCTGGTACGCGGTCGCCACTCCAGAACCTTTCGGCCCCATCGGCCATCAGTTCTGCGAGCAATGTGACCTGCCCACTGCCACTTAAGCTTGGCAATTCTTCGGGCTATGTCGGTTACCTTGGTTCGCCTGCGGATCTCTTCATTTCTGATTCGATCACAAATTCCAAGCATAGCCCTCTCCATTGCCCTTTGGGTGACTTTTAGCCTTCTGATAAGGCCCATTGTGAGCGACCACGTTTCTGTACCATAGGTCATCACTGGCAACACGCACTGGTCAAAGACTTTCGTCTTGAGACACTGCGGTATGTGGGACGAGAAGATATTGCGTAGCTTCCCGAACGCTGCCTAGCCGAGTCGGATTCGACGATTGACCTCTTTCTCGAACCTCAACACAGTACATAATAATACATTTCCAGATTCCAAGTGAATGCGTTGCGCAGTCCACTGTGTTGTACCAATTCAGGCATGCGAAATTCATCATTAAAATTATACAATGGAAGCCAACCACAACATAGTGGGAAAAGGAGGTATATAGGTATATACCTAGTTCATTTAATAAACTTATTTTTTTTTCTTTTTATAAAGTATCACGGCTGGTGATACCTTATTCACATTACAACCTAGCCTATTCGCTAATAAGTAATTTAAAGGCGAGGCCGGATGGGCTGACCTTGGTGCCTTGGAGGAACGGCAAATGCCTGATATGGGACGCAACTTGCGTCATCACTGTTGCCGCCAGCCACCTTGGTCACACCGTCCTCTCACCGTCAGCGGCAGCCGAAGACACTGCAGAGAGGAAGAGGGTGCAATACGCACCGTTGGTGGAACGCTACCATTTTGTACCCATTGCCGTTGAGACCATGGGTAGTTGGGGCACTGGGGCCAGGAACCTCATTAGTGAGATAGGGCACAAGCTCCGTTTAAAAACGGGTGACTCCCGCGCTGACTCATTCTTGGTGCAAAGGTTAGCCATCACCATCCAACGTGGCAATGCAGCAAGCGTTATGGGCACCTTTGCTCCGGGAACAGTTAGGGGCAGGTTATTTGATTAAGTTTTTTTTTTTTGACATAATGTGAGTTTGTGACTTATATTATGTGAATATTTTAGATTGTACTATATAAACATAAAATTTATACCAATTTAAATATAACCTAAACTTCTAAGTAAATATAAAATTAAGAAATCGTCCAATAACGTCTTTCTTATTCACTTTATGTTAAGGTGAAGCCATCAGAGCACCCGCCATCTTATCTCTTCACCACCCTTGGTTGACTGGTAGAGAATGCCTAAGGCATTAAGTCCGCCTTTGTACCTTATTGTGTGCGAGAAGTTTAAATAAATAAATAAATAAATAAACTTAATTCCCGTATTCTTTAGTCCTTTTCACAATACTATATAAATAAACTGTCTTCTTCTCTATTGTATTTTCTATAACTACTAACACTAGTAATAAGTTTGACGGCGCATCCGTCAACGTCAGACGTCAGGTTGAGTTTTAGCTGTCAAAGTCAGCCTAGCGAAGCGTCATTGTCGATGGTTGTGAGGCGGCCATCTTGACAGTTTGGTTCGAGACGGCGCCCGCACACCACGCTTGTGACGAATCGCTTTGCATCCGAGTGATAGTTTAATCTAGTGTTATAATTAAGTTGGTGTCGTGTTGCTTAGACTGTACATTGTTCATTTGACTGTGTATTTCGATTATTAAACCCTGTGCTGATTAAACAACTGTGATTGTAACAAGGACTTGTGATTTTTTGCTCACGCCCATCTGCCTACCTACCTACCCACATACAACACACAAGATGAGTTCTGATGAAGGCCCTCCTGCCCCTTCATCAGAAGTGGGATCTGAATCTCACTGGCGCACAATGTTCGAGATCCAGCAGCGGAATATGATGCAGTTGATCGAGGCCATCAAGACACCAGCCTCATCATAGAAGATCGCTCTGCCAGAAATCAACCCAGAGTACCCAGATTCTGATCCACGTGCCTGGTGCGCAACGGTTGACATCTGCGTGGATGAACATCCACTGGAGGGAGCATCGCTCATCATAGCTCTCAGCAAGGGCGGCGCGTCCTCTGCGGGCCATGCGGTCTGTAGCAGCGGAAGGGGCACCGTAGCCGAACGGCGCGTCGACAACTGCCAAGTGGCAGGTGTTTGCGAGCAATTGCAACAATCTGGTGAGTCGTATTATTTTTATTCCGGTGCCGAATGCTCTCTTGTCAAGCAATCTGTCAGTCGTAATTTCATTGGTGAACGTACATTTGCGATGGTACGTACACAGGGTATACAAACATTATTGGTTCGAGCATATGGCCAAATGGTTCGTAAATTTGTCGATGGATGCTGACGGATGTTTAACTTGTAAACTGTCAAAATCACATTCAGGTCGTGTGCAAGCCAAGCTTCATCCAACCCCTAAGATTAGTACACCGTGGCATACTGTGCAAGTTGACATAACTAGCAAACTTGGTGGCAAAAATGATTCAAAAGAGTACGTTATGGTTTTAATCGATGCGTTTACTAAATTTGTCCTTATGTACCATGCTCTTCGATTTAAATCTGGTCTCTATTTGGAGCTCCGGCTCGAGTTATTGCAGACCAGGGTCGATGCTTTGCCAGCATGGAGTTTAAAGATTTTTGTGAGAGTCATGGTGTTTCTTTACATTTGATCGTTTCGAGTTCAAGTCGGGCCAATGGCCAATTTGAAAGGACGATGAGCACTTTAAAAAGTATGCTTACGGCTGTAGAAACGTCAGATAGGTCTTGGCAAGAAGCGTTAGAGGACGTGCAACTAGCTGTGAATTCCTCTATCAATCGTGTAACAGGAACGAGCCCACTTTAGCTTCTGATAGGACGTGTAGCTAGACCATTAAATCTTCTAACTTTGGATGATACTGAACCAGAAATAGACATTGACAAGATAAGAGAGCAAGCGGCTACGAACATAGAAAAGTGTGCAAATTTGTGAAAAATCTAGATTTGAAAAAGTAAAGCTAAAGTAATTACATTTTATGTTGGTGATTTAGTTTTAATTCAGAATGTAGAGAGAAATCAGACAAAATTAGACCCGAAATACAAGGGACCATTTAAAATTGTGATTATTGCTTGATGGTGATTGTTACCTATTGAAAACTTTGTTGAAAGTTTTCAATAGGTAATATTGAAAACTTTGAATGGTAATAGAACCTACGAGTGCGCTCACGATCGTATACGGAAGATGCCTCTAAGTAATGTTCCTAATGAGTTAAACGTAGAGGACGGTGATGAAAGTACCTCCACCGAGTAGTAGACACATACCATGGCTATTTAGTCGCACCGTACGCACTAGTCTGTAGTCGTAACTGCAGCTAACTTGTGAGCTGTTCAGGGGGCGATGGGCAGCTGGTGGTACGGCGGGGACCTGGGTCTCAATGGAGACTATTGTTGTTTTGGTCTTGTACTGACCTGGGAGTCGCAGACTCTGTGTGATGTGTGTGGTCGTATCACATGAGGTGATGACGATATGGGTGGCGTAAGTGTCACTGGCTGCTGCGGCAGCTGGGCCATGAGCGTTGTATGTGATCGAAGTTGATTTAGTTGCTGAGTAAATATGATGGAGACTTAGAGGAACCTTCTGTGTTGAAGTTGTTAAAATGATTTAGAAGTTTGTTTGGTTGTTGAGACGTGAGTATTGAATAGTCATTGTAATTAAAAGTTACGGTCAGGTTGGATTTCGATATTATATACCGCGAAGGAAGTAAAATGGAGCATGCTGACTACCTGTCCCGAAATCCACTGTCAGATTCTGCTGTTCCTATCACTCCTGTAAAGCCTAAGCCTAAAACTATCAATTATGTTGAACTACATCAGGGCTGGCTGTCAGTTCAACAGAAACGTGACGCAGAAATTCAGGACCTTATCGCAAAACATAATAATAATAGCTTTCCTGAAACAGTAGGTCAAACATATGACGTTAGAAATGGTATACTCTACAGGAAGATTACTCGTAACAAAGCGGTTTCATGGCTACCCGTAGTTCCACGGTCTCTTATTTGGACACTAATTAATCATGTCCACAACGAATTGCAACATTTAGGCAGGGACAAAACTCTAGACAAGCTGTATGAAAAGTATTGGTTTCCCGATATGTGTACGAAAATTTATAGATTCGTGTATCATTTGTAAGGCATCGAAAGGTCCATCGGGTGCTCAGCCTGTTCAGCTTCATTCGATTCCAAAAGTATCCATGCCTTGGCACACGATTCACATAGATTTTTCGGAGAAGCTGAGCGGGAAGAGTGACCGAAAGGAGTATTGCTCGGTAATAATCGATGCCTTTACCAAGTACGTTTTACTTGAAAATACTTTGTCAGTCGATTCCAAGAGTGCAATAAATGCCGTACAAAAAGCGGTGTGTCTTTTTGGAGCCCCGAAAAGAATCATCGCAGATCAGGGCCGTTGCTACATTAGCTCAGATTTTAAGAGCTTTTGTCAAGAGCATAAAATAGACCTCCATTTCATCGCGACTGGTACGAGTAGGGCAAACGGCGAAGTTGAACGAGTGATGCGTACTTTAAAGAGCCTCCTTACTATCATTGAAAACGACCCTAACAAAGCGTGGCGTGACGAATTAAGTAACATCCAACTTGCTCTCAATAGTTCTAAATCTTCCGTTACCAAATACTCACCGTCAGAACTAATGTTTGGAATTCGTTCTAATTCTTTAGGAATGTCTAAGTTGAACGCCGATAATATAGATCATGAGGTTCGCTTAGATTTAGATTCGATAAGAACTGATGCATCAGCTAACATTTGCAAAGCTGCTGAATCTGATACTCTTCGGTTTAATCGTGGTCGGGCCACAATAAGACCTTTCTCTAAAGGAGACTTCGTATTTATAAAAAATTGTGAACGGAATAAAACAAAATTGGACGAAGTTTCGAGGTCCATATGTTATAGTAGAAGTACTTGAAAACGATCGCTACGAACTTATAAGTTTAGGTGGTTCTCAGAGAACTTATAAATACTCTCACGAGAATTTGCGCGCAGTACCCCAGGGACATAGCTGTTTGATCGAAATAGCTACTAGTCTTTTAAATTGTGAAGAGGCCGAGACGGCGTCGGAAGATGAAGAAAGTATAACTAATTCAAATCATGACAATGATAACTCTGACACCTTGACCGTATGCTCAAACACTGTTTCCGCCGATTCGAAGATGCTCACAGCAGGCTCAGACACTCTCAGTACATGCTCAGATCCTGAGACTTGGGAAATGTTGCACGAAACTGAAATTAATACAGAACGGGACGATTCATAGTCGTAGGTAAGTGGAGCGACCTATAAGAATCTCTTTCCTGCCAAATAGTCAGACGAAATATGTCGTCCGAGTCAGTATCAGATTGACTTGTCTCTGTACTTTTGTTCTATGAGACGAAATGTGTCGTCCGAGTCAGAGCCATTTAAGTTGACTGACTTGTTCTGGATGTTTTGCAGATTATGGTAAGACGAATATTGTCGTCCGGGTCACATCCACCAAAGGATTGACTTGTCTAATAGTACCAATTGTGAACTGTTGACCTACATGCTGTTTAGTGACGAGGCTGTGTCATCCGGCTTAATTGTTGCGAGACACTCGCCTTAAGTCTTAAGTATCATAGCGCATTGTGATAATTGTAATTAGTCGTCCGTCAGGATGCCGAACGGACTGTGTACGATTGCAACTCATTGTTTCAGAAAATCGCCCGAGGACGGTCGAGTGTCAGTCCGGCCGTGACGGCGCATCCGTCAACGTCAGACGTCAGGTTGAGTTTTAGCTGTCAAAGTCAGCCTAGCGAAGCGTCATTGTCGATGGTTGTGAGGCGGCCATCTTGACAGTTTGGTTCGAGACGGCGCCCGCACACCACGCTTGTGACGAATCGCTTTGCATCCGAGTGATAGTTTAATCTAGTGTTATAATTAAGTTGGTGTCGTGTTGCTTAGACTGTACATTGTTCATTTGACTGTGTATTTCGATTATTAAACCCTGTGCTGATTAAACAACTGTGATTGTAACAAGGACTTGTGATTTTTTGCTCACGCCCATCTGCCTACCTACCTACCCACATACAACACACAAGATGAGTTCTGATGAAGGCCCTCCTGCCCCTTCAAGTTATATTATTGTTTACTAACACCATGGATCATTGTTGTCCGAAAATAAAGAATATAATATAATAATAATATAATTTAGTCAGCCCTTGCACAACAGTTCAAGTTCACTCACACTGCACTAAACTAACTCTAACCCCCTTATTCCAAAACAAGGTTTATCTTCAGACCCAGGTTTAAATAATGGAGCCATTATTGAATTTCGAACTTTATTCCGTCTATGGTAAAGTTTCTAACACAAAACTGACAACTTAGTACCGAACAAAGTTTTCAGTTTTGTATAAAGAATGGTATTTCAATCACAGTTACGTTCTTATTACAAAAACTGGCTCCATGGTTTAAGCCATGTTAAAATATAAATCTTGTTTTGTAATAAGACGGAAAAGGTTTTACCCTTTTTAGTCTTCGCACCAATTCAGTGATGTCAAGGAGCTGGATCGCCTCGACATTCACGTGATGATGAAGTCTTTGTTCGTGAGCTTCTGCATATTTTTTTATTACTATATATGTTTACGACATCCATCTTGAGGTCCCGGTGGAGGTCGCTGTTTCTAATGTACCAGGGCGCGTTGACTTTAACCCTGAGTACTTTGTTTTGGAATCGTTCGGAATCGAAATAAACTTATGTACGGGAAATAAACAATTCGAATATATAGAAGAAATTTTATTTTAGATCTGATGGACGAAAGAAAATAAACAAGAATAAACTTAGTTTTACGTCAGTCCGAGCTATTTCATAGAGATCTTAGATGTTATGATAAAACTTTCCATGAAATAGGATAATGTAGTTTCCTAGGACGAAGTAAAAGCTGTGGATTCAATTTATTTGTTTTTAACCGACTTCCAAAAAGGAGGAGGTTATACTATTTATATTCGTCTGTATATATGTTTTTTTCTTTCTTAAATGTATGTTCACAGGTTTATCTATCATAGGTTCGAAAAATATTTGACCAAATTTCATTTCACCTAAAACTTTTCAAGTATTATCGTTTCTTTTTTTTTACTTCATCGAAGTCACATCTGCCACTGTATCAGTTAACATAAATTATCAATTAATTCGATTTCAAATTTTCGATGAAAAATTTTCAGTCGTGAAACTTTTTACCGAAATTACACTTAGCCGAAATAACATTAGTTCAAAGTAATAATTATGTTTCCAAACATTAAAAGATTTTTTTTTTCAACGTTGCCCCACACTAGGAATTGCTCCTATATTGTGGGTGCGTTTACAAACATTTAAACTCACATACACAAACAGCCAGACCCGGAACAACTACTTATACTACTTGTAGGTCATACATTTGTTCCGTGCGGGAATCAAACCCGCGACACGCAGCGCAGCAGTCAATCGCTTAACCACTGCGCCAACCGTGCCGTCAAAACATTCATTATACCACTTATTTAATTACAATATTTTTATTTCACCAAACCCTAAAGATGTATTATTATTATTATTTATTTATTTCAATCAACGTTGGATCATACAATTACTAAAATCAAAATTATTAATACAATTAAATAAATACATTAAATTGAAAATTATAAGTACATCAATATTACCTCAAGGCAGTGTATTGGGGCCTCCGTTGTTCATCCTGTATATAAATGACTTGCCTAACGTTACTGAACAACCAATGACACTTTTTGCTGACGATTGCACTATTACGAGTACCATAGCTTGTCATGACATAAACAAATATGAACATAACATTAATAATTCACTAATATCTATTATAAATTGGTTAAATTCTAATAATTTAATAATTAATTTAAAAAAGACTAACGTAATGCACTTTAGACAACGGACACAAACAATTAACAATCTTAATATTCAATTTGATAATATAAATATCCATGAAGCTGTCACAATAAAATTTCTGGGACTAAATGATAGATTGAATTGGAAACCTCAAATAGAGGCACTTAGAAAAAAAATTAGTAGTGCAGCCTACGCTCTGAAACAGCTTGCTGTGGTTCTCAATACAGATGCGCTAATTACTGCTTACTATGGTTTAGCCGAATCAATTCTTAGATATGGAGTCATCTTTTGGAGAATAGCACGGACAACGAAATAGCGTTTCGGGCACAGAAAAGGTGCATTCGATCGATGTTTAGACTGCAAACAACGGACAGCTGTAAATCTTATTTTATAGAATGTAAGATATTGACATTGCCCTCGTTATATATCCTGGAAACAGTAATGTTTATTAAATCAAATAGTCATTTATTTCAGCTTTTGTCTGATGCTGTCCCTAGAAATAGACGTGATAACTTCAAACTTTGTGGTCAAGGCGCTAAAACCACTCTTATGCGTAAGAGCATCCTTTGCATGGGTCCGGCCATCTTTAATAAATTGCCTAAATCATGGAGATCATTAAATATATCTGCTCTTAAAAGTAAATTGAAGAGTTTACTAACTGAAAGAGCATATTACAGTATAGCAGAGTTTATGAAAGAGGACAATTTTTCTTCGATTTTGAGATGACGATGTTGTATTTTATTGACATGTTATTGTAATCTATTGTATTTTTGTGAAATAATTGTAGTTTGTAATTGTGTATGATAGTAATTAATATTTTTTTATTGACTAATTTATTTAATGACTACTTTGACATTTAATTTTATCTAAAAAATATGCTTGCTGAATTGTAATGATACTTAATATTTAATTAATAATGATGATTTTATAATTTCAATAATTTAATTTTGATGAATATTATCACGGTTTGTGCACCATCTCTTCCTACCAATTTGTACGCCACGATATGCGGCTGAACATGTTAGAACTTTCTGTATTTCATATTATGTTGCATGCAATGTATATATCATGTACTCGTACACCATGTTTAAACAAATAAAATTTTACTTTAGTTTACTTTATAAAAACAAAATTAAAATAATATCTTAACATGAGTCAGTACGTGAACCATGCAGCAGTGGTTCATGTACTGACAGTCAAAACGTTCAGCGAAAGCGTTCAGGATACTGTTGCAGCTGCCCCACACCCTATTCACCAGGGATGTGCACCGCTTACGCATGATTGTGTGGAAACAATCCACACGCGCCTCGGCAAACATGCCTGACGCGTTACAGAAGCGAGGCAGCCCCAAGAGCACCCTGAACGCGTTGTTGTATTGGATGCGTAGAGCGCTGTACTGCTTCTGCGTGTAATCCATCCACAGACTGCCAGTATAGAAGGACGTACAAAATGCCCTAAATAGGGCTATTTTGATGCCCCCACCAACACCGAGCAAATCTGCGGGCTATCATATTCGCACGAACAGACAGCGCCCTACGTTCCCTTTCAATGTCTGCATCGTCTTTCAGGCCAGAGGTTAATAAATATCCAAGATACTTAAACGTATCAACTTTATTAAGTGGGCATCCGTTGAGCCTAATTGCCAGTAAGTAATCAGGACATCCCGTTGCCCAAAAGACCATGCACTCGCTCTTGTTCGTGTTATACACCAAACCATCTTCTTCAGCATACTTTTCACAGATGCCTATCAGCCTTGACACACCACAGACAGAGGCGCTCGGCAGCACCATATCGTCAGCGTAATTGATATTGTTTAGGCACACACCTCCAATATGGCAACCGACATGCATGCTGCTGAGCCTCTCTATCAACGCATTAACATATAGGTTGAAGATCTTCGGTGAGGTAAGCCCCCCTTGCTTCACACCACACTCCAACTTGTATGGGGTCGAGTAAGCCCCCGACCAATGAACAACATTGACCTGATTGTTGTACCAATATTGAAAGATCCGGATCAGCTCGTCTGGCACGGACGCTTGCTGCAGTTTTTGCAATAGCAGATCATAGCAAACCAAGTCAAATGCCTTTGACAAGTCGAGGAAGCAAGAAAAGACAGGTGTACTTCTATCAGTGTAGTACTTGACAGTCTGCTTTAAAAACAATATAGCTGTTTCTGTAGAGAGACCGGCCTTGAAACCAAACTGGTTATCATGTAAATCCAAGTATTTATTCAGCCGAGTGTTAAGCAAACTGTGAAGCACTTTCGAAATAACAGTGGCCAATGAAATGAGCCTATAGTTGTTCTTATCGCTAACATCACCGGTTTTATTCTTAATAATTGGCACCACCACAGTTTTTATCATCCGCTCAGGCAGATACGAATTTCCTATACACAAGGAGTAGAACATTGCTAAGACTCTGGGCAGATGACGACCAGCAGACTTAAGGTGTTCAATGCTTAAATCATCGTGGCCTGGAGACTTGCCCCTCAACATAGACATAATGACAATGTCTTACTTCCTTTGCCGTAAACCAGGCACTGACCTCCTGACCACTACAACCTGTAAACTGTGACGGTCCCAACGGTGACGAAACAGCGAAGTGCTGCTTAAATAGCTCAGCAATCCCTGTGACATCAGAAGCCCCGCTGACACTCACCGGCAGGCCCAGCCTACGATTGAGTTTATCGGTGGACTTCCAAAAACTGCGGAAGTCGCCCCTAGAATGATGCAACGCCAACATGTCTATTTTAATTTGGTCACTATTGTCCTGGCACCATCGTAAGCGGTGGCGTAAGACTTAAACATTTTTCGACTTGTTTGCATATCAATCCAAACACGACCCTCGCACGGTCTACCATATGATACCCACTGCTCAAACTTTTGCCTGGCCTGCCTGTGAGCATCACTCACGTGCTTATTCCACCCCATTACTGGTTTCCTATTTCGTAAATTATTTATTTAGTAACCTTCAGAAGCTGCTTGGCATAAAATATTTACTTTTACAATGTTTTCAAATTACAGTGTTAATAGGTATGAGCGGACAGCGTAGGCCCGTCAAAAGTACCAGGTACTTAACAAAATAGAAAATGGTCTACAGATCTACAGTCTACAACGTATGTTTTGACAAAAAAACAATATAAAATATGATTAAAATAATAAAAGTTAGAACCTTGTGGAAATTTAAATTGTAGGTATAATAATATCAAATAAGAAAAACATTATGTCAGTGAATTTTTTTTAAATAGATAAAATTAAATCAAAAAATAACTTCGTAATTTGGGAACAGTTAATAGACATTTACATAGTTTTGCCGTTAATGAGGTACCAGGGAAGCCACATGTACAGAAGGAATTAATGCCAAACTTCCTTGTCTTCAACGTAGTCCTTAATGTTTTAATATGCTTTTTTGATAAGGGCACGTTTAATGTGCGTTTTGAATTTTCCATCACTAAGTTCTGTAACCGATTGTGGCAACTTGTTATAAAAGCGGATACTGTTTACAAGAAATGACTTGCTTGTTTTAGTTAATCTAAATTTTGGTATCACAATTTCATGTTTACTACGTGTATTTATATTATAGAAATCACTTCTTATTTTGAAAAGTCTTAAGTTTTTGCGAACATATAAAATACTTTCTAAGATATAAAGAGAAGGCAGAGTTAGTACATCAATTTCTTTGAATTTGTTTCTAAGGGACTCACGAGGACCCATTCCATAGATCGCGCGGATTGCCCTCTTTTGTAAAATGAAAATTGAATCTACGTCGGCTGCCGATCCACACAGCAGAACGCCGGTTGTTTTTGGATATGTGAAAAAAAATCATGGCAGTAGTACATGATAACGAAAATAAAAGGAAAACTATCACAGCTAAGTAGGCTTTACAAGTTTACGAGTAATAGTCAACCAACTTACATTATTTTGTAGTTAGAAAGTTGACCGTGACGTATATCGATGAATGGGAGAACACTGTTTTCAACGACAATGTTAAGTTTCTTTTTGGACAAATTCATCCCACCTATGGAACCCTTCATTGTGCATGGTCCGATACGTACTTGGCCGGTTTTTTATCATACAACTACGATCTCACTGAAATTTTTAAAACTTTTTTGAATGCAGATAAAATTTTAAACCGTGCTCTATGCTCTTGATTACGTCCCCGCTTCGACGTCATTCGAAAGTTCTAGAATATTCTAAAGATGACAGTTTTAATTTCGGTACTTAGACGGGATGGCCGGACGGAGGTTAAACCTATAAATCGTTGATCTTAGCGAACTTAGCGAGGAGGGCGCGTGATATCATAGCTTTTTGTTTTTATGACAGCGTTCTTGAAAGTCCTCACGATGTCTACTTGGGACAAGAGTAAATTGGATTATTATAGTTTTTGTCAGTGGTGACTTCTTTTTAGGGAAAGTTTTCGGTTTGGGCTCCACAACTTAGTTGTTTATTTCTGGATTCAATATATTGACAATGTAAGATAAGTTATTATTGCAATAGTAGATAAAATCATAAACTCAATCTCCTTTGTATTATATAATTGCATATCACAGGTGTGAGTACTATTTACAATAGAGCTACCATTTACCTGTTAATTATGTCTTTCATTGACTTAAATGTGCCCTGGCGGCTGAGATTATGTCATGCTCACTCAGATGTCTCGCTGATGGTGGCGTGTGTGTTAGATCATTTAGCTACATTCAAAATGGTTGAGCTGAATGGTGCTGATCCATGCTTCATGTTCGTGAACGGGCGCTGTCAGTTGGGACTGGTCATCTCTTAGCTGCCACGGCTTATTTTTAATTATTTTAGTTTTGAATTGCTTTTTTTTTTTTATATCTTTTTATCACGGACGCTTCTGACGTATTGCATTGTTATCACATGTTTAACTTCAATATGAATGATGTAACCAATATTTTTTATCAATATTTTAATTAAAAAAAGGGTCCGTGGAGTTTCTTGCCCATTCTTCTCCATAGGAACCTACTATTTTGGAATGGGCAACTAGCTTGTGTCCGTATGGATTGAGGAGCCATGTCTCATATTTAAACGAGGGTACTAGCAATATTTAGAAGGAAATTAGCTGATTTTATAGACCCGATCCTGGAATTTGTAGTAAAACCGATAAAAAGTTATAGGACGTTTAAGGTGGCTCCTCAATACAGACATCTGGATTGAGGAGCCACCTTAGAACTCGAAAACTAGGCCAACAGGTGTTTCTGAAAATTTGGTAGGATTTAGTAGTGTTTATGCGTAATCTGTACAAAATGGGTTTAGTACGGCTGAATTTGAGATAGCTACAATGCTTTCATTTTTCTTAAAAACCCATAAATTTTACCACGCTGTTTCTCGGAAAGTCATCAACCAATTAAAACGTATTTTTTGTATAATTTAGTAGTAAATGAGTTCTAATTTGTAGTATAAAAATAAAATGGAAAGACTATACAATTTCGGTGATAAAACACATTTTATGTGGCTCCTCAATCCTGACGGTTTATAAAAAATATACATTCGTAGCTACTGTAGCAGTTGATCAAATTGGATAAAAATAGCACCAATATTTAGTAGAAATTTCTACTAAATATTGGCATCATCAAACATCCTACAAACTCAGTATTTCAAAAGATATTAATAATTTAAACATTCCTTAACAATTTTGTGTATAGGGTGACTATAAATAATTCAAACTATGAATACATAATTTTATTTGCTTATGAATCATTCTACGAGTACCTACATGTAACCTAATTGTTGTTTTAGTTTAAATGAGATAACTAGCTTTTGCCCGCGGCTTCGCCCGCGTGAGTGTCGGAAAATATCTCACGGGAACGTACTACCGGGAATAAAAGTACCCTGTGTTAGTCAGGATTTTTCTTTTTATTTATTTAGAATAGATAATATATAAGATATATATTATTACGTACAAAAAAAAACAATTTAACTAATGAACTTAAATTCAGTAACCAGTGATAAATCGAATGATAATTATTTTATGATTCTAAATTTATTATTGTTTCGCTGTTATTTTTCACAACATTATTGCTATAGTAAGGTAATCAATGTAATAGACAAACATTAAATGAGGAAAGTGAGAGCAGTGGTGGCCCAGTGGTAACGGCCCCAACTTACGAGTTGTAGGTCGTGGGTTCGAACTCAGACAGGCACTTTACTTTGTGTAAATAATTTCATCACGCTGAAGCGTTCTCTGGAGCACTGCTCTCAAAACGGTGAAGGAAAACATCGTGAGGATACCATGTCCTAGAACCAAAAATTCGAAGACATGTTATATCCACCAACGAGCACTGGGCCCACGTGGTGGATTACGGCCCACTCCCTCTCGGAGAGGAGAAGGTTGTGTCCCAGCAGTGGGAACATTATAGGCCGATTATGATATGAGGAAAAAAATCGGTTAGACATAAATGATAAAAATTCCATTATGGAATGTCACTTCCATATGGATAGTCAGTTTTTTTGCTAAGACGATTATGAAACCAAAATTCGCAATAGTACAAAACAACCAAAATATTTTCATATAATTACTTATGGTTCAAAGTTGTAAGGGAGAACATATTTTGCAACTACAATGTTTAGTTTTTTCTTGGGATAAATAAAATTCATCCCAACTACGGAACTCTTCATTGTGCACTTAGCTGGTATTTTGTGTCTCATTATATACTGCGCCAGTTTATTTTGTATGTTCTTTCATTGCGTCCTGTTTACTGGGCATTCTGTATCACATCTCTCTCGTTTGTTGCACGTACCAGTGACAAGAACCATCTATACAAAAATCGTACAGATTAGGCGAGCCGTGTACACAATTAGACTTGCCAGGAAGTTTGGCCAGGAAGGAAGTTGAAATCGATAGATATAAGACAATTTAGGATAATCCACTTTTAGTTTAGTTTTCTTCTTTTTTTTTTTGTTTGTTTGTGTTCATTATTGTACTGATTGGTTTAGAATCATTCACGTGTAAATAAAACTCTGTTAATGATCATAGTTTGAATTATTTATGGTCACCCAATTCACAAAATTGTAAAGGAATGTTTAAATTATTAATATCTTTTGAAATACTGAGTGTGTAGGATGTTTGATGATGCCAATATTTAGTAGAAATTTCTACTAAATATTGGTGCTATTTTTATCCGATTTGATCAACTGCATTAGTAGCTACGAACATATATTTTTTATAAACAATCTGGATTTAGGAGCCACATACAATGTGATGTATCACCGAAATTGTATAGTCTTTCCATTTTATTTTTATACTACAAATTAGAACTCATTTACTACTAAATTATACAAAAAATACGTTTTAATTGGTTGATGACTTTCCGAGAAACAGCGTGGTGAAATTTATGGGTTTTTAAGAAAAATCAAAGCATTGTAGCTATCTCAAATTCGCCGTACAAAACCCATTTTTTTTGTACAAATTACGCATAAACACTACTAAATCCTACCAAATTTTCAGAAACATCTGTTGGCTAGTTTTCGAGTTCTAAGGTGGCTCCTCAATCCAGATGTCTGGATTGAGGAGCCACCTTAAACGTCCTATAACTTTTTATCGGTTTTACTACAAATTCCAGGATCGGGCCTACAAAATCAGCTAATTTCTTACTAAATATTGCTAGTACCCTCGTTTAAATATGAGACATGGCTCCTCAATCCATACGGACACAACTAGCTTCATATTTGTAACTGACTGACTTCTTGACAATTCAAAAGTGCCTGTCAATGGTATAGTTGAAATAAATGTTTTGAGTTTTTTGAGTTTTGAATGATCTTTACAAATTTTACAGTCTCTATATAATTATCTATAACTCTGAAACTTTAAACCTAATAGTATTAAAAGTTTGCAAACAGGAAGTGGCATTACGAATCAACTAGAAATAGCCAAATCGAATTTAATCCAAGTAAAGAAATACCACAACTCAAGTTTGTCACCACAACTACTCAGTAATCTGCTTACAGTCGGTGTAGCACCAGTTAAATTCGGTACAGTTTAACCCCTAATGGTGGCTAATTCTATTATTGATCTGTTTCATGGAATAGATAAATCGGGTCTATTTTCTGTAAATTCGATCGCTGAATCAATAACGTGGGCTTGGTTTTCAGCATACTCAAATATCTTAATTTGCATTTTAGCTTTTTGCTATTACTTCTGTAAAATAATTATCAAATACAAATACAAAATACAAATAATTTATTTTCATAAAGTCATCCAAATCCAAGTGATAACAAGGTAGAAGTTGCGACCTCATTTCCGGAAAAATATTTTCTGTTTACTTAGTTGAAATTATGGCGCAAAACCAGTTAAGATTTTTTACTTACTAAAAGATACAACCAAGTCGAGATCAGAAAGCAAACTGTTTATTTCCTTTTTACCCTCATTACAAAAAAGTTACATTTGGCAACTAACGAAAAACAATCAACAAGGTTCAAACATAGCATACCTTTCTCTCATAATGATTGGTAAATAGAATAACAAATTCAACAGTAGATAACAAAATCATTTTAACGAAAATGTCTACTTCTAACACAGTATTCACGTAAGTCATTCATTAGGAATTCCTATAACATCTGGCCATAATTCAGGCGGCGGAATCACAATCGGCGGATCCTGTGATAATTCAGAGTCCGTGTCATTGGCTGGCTGACTGTCAATGACAGGTGACCCATTAGCAGATATGTCCGTCGGTCTGGCCAGTATTTGGTCCATCTATCTTCCGTTCTCACCACATAAGTGGCCGGCCCCTTCACCGTCTCCACGGTGGCCCGACGCCACCCGTTCCCGGGCCCGTACATGCGTATGAGCACGAGCTGCAGCAGCGTAAAAGTGCGCGCGGGCGGGCGCTATGCCGCCGCCTCCAGTTGCTGCTCGGCGCGGCTTGGCACCGAGTCGGGGTGTAAGCGTGTGTTACCGTACCACTATTCATCGGTGGTTTGATTTCAGCCTCAAACCAATTGCTGTAGCTGTCTACTAGGACTAAAAATGTTTTTCCCTGAAAGGGCCCCGCAAAATCCACATGCACACGGCTCCACGGCTTCTCTGGAACAATCCAAGTCTGCGGGTCCTTTGGTGGGTTATTTCTCACTAGCTGACATTGCTGACACGCGGCCACCACACTCTCAATCTGCCGATCCATGTCGACCCACCACACGTAGCCTCTTGCATACGCTTTTTTCTGGACAATGCCCGCATGAGGGGCATGAAACAACTTTAAAACTTTGTCCTGTTATGACGAAAGTATTATGACTCTGTTGCTCCATAATAAACAACCTTTATTATTTGAAAGAGCCCCTCTCCGTGTCCAATAAGCTTGTAGGTTCGGGTCTATGTTCCTTCGTGGCCATCCGTGTAAAACTTGAAACATTACTTTTTGCAATACCACATCTTTGCTGATCTCCGCAGCTATCTTAGCAGCGTCCAGGTCCCAGCCGCTCCTCCAGCAACTACACGTCGTGCAGCACATCCTCCTGCACACTCGACGTGTCCGGAGCGGCCCATCTCCTTAACGCGTCCGCTTTGCCGATTAATTTACCAGGTCTGTACTACATATACTGTAACCATAACTGGAAAATTTCAATGACTAGCGCAACATCCTCGGTGATATCTGGTCTGGAATTGGTTTTGCAGGATTGAATAAACCGACCAACGGCTTATGATCTGTCACAATACAAAATTTACGACCCGCCAAGAATTCGTGCAACTTTGTCAATCCAAAACATAATAGCCAGGGCCTTATTATCAATCTCCCCATATCTTCTCTCATGCTCCTGTAGTGTTCGTGACGTCATCGGCCGTATCGTCATCGTATCATCGCCGGCCGCTCTGACCCATCCTCCATGACGTGTGCAATAATCGCTCCGAGACCGTAAACTGATGAATCGCAAATGAGAAGTAGTTCTTTCTGCAAGTCATAGCCCACCAACGTTCGATCTGATGATAGTAATCGTTTCGCCTCCACAAACGCTTTTTGTTCCTTCCTACCCCAACTCCAGTCTTTTTGATTCTAAAAGTCGATACAGTGGTTCCAACACAGTGCTCTTGTCAGGCAAGAATTTTTCATAAAAGTTATATAAGCCCAGGAAGGCACGCAAGGTCTCTCTTTTGGTTGGGGCCGAAATTCTTGAATCTCTTTGACTTTCGCTGGGTGAAGTCTCTCTACATTAATCATGTGCCCTAGGAATGTGATGCTGTTCGCAGCGAACACGCATTTTTTTACGTTGAGACGGAGTCCCAACTGTTGCAGTTTGCTCAGTACTTCTCTAAGTCTCCGGTTGTGTTCTCGTGGCTCCAGTGACAGCAATGTCGTCTAATAGACACGGCACTCTGTCCATACCCGCTAACGCCGTCGACATCAGACGCTGAAAAATCGCTGGCGCCACGCTGACATACGATAAACTTTCATTAGACCGATAGGAGTGTTCAGCGTGAGCAGCATAGCAGTCGCGTCGTCTACCTCCAGTTGTGTGTACGCGTTTTTTCAAGTCCAGCTTACTAAATATTCTGCCTGTGGAAGTCACGCTTCCACAGACGTCGGCAGCGGATAGATGTAATCACCACACATTCGTACTGTTCCATCTTCTTTCATCACCGGCGTCACCGGTGTCCCCCACTCAGAATAACGGACAGGTGTCAGTACACCCGCCTCCACCATCTCGTTCAACTGTCTAATGTTTTTTTTTTCTAAAGAGGGTAGGGCACCGCGCGCGCCTTTAAGAAGCGGGGCGTTCATCCGGCCGCACCTCAGGACCTTTGTATGGACTTGCCGAGTCCTTTTTGAAATAGTTCTAGAAATTCATTTTTATATTGCTCTATTTCCTCTTTTGCCCAGCACAACCCTGATACTTGAAGACGTAGTGTATGGAACCAGTTCTTGCCCAGCAGATTTGGTCCATTCCCCGACACCACGACCAGTTCACATTGCGCTTCCTTATTACCTACCACATCCCGCACGTCTGCTTGTCTTAACTTCCATTCCCCGACACCACGACCACTTCACATTGCGCTTCCTTATCTTATCGCTTGTCTTAACTGTCAAAGGGTCTTGGTGTATGTCACGAACTTTTAGGGGTGCGGGCGTCAACCACAGCATAAAGTATGTCTCTTCCGACATAATGGTACGCGATGCACCCGAGTCCACTTCGAACATGAACAAAAAGCATTATTCTGTTTACACAATACACACATGGAGACGTCATGTGATCTCATTTGCGGTAAACTTCTATACCAGTATCGCACCTAAAACTATTGAATCCTTAAATTCCTCGCCCACGCTCGGTTTTGATTCAGTAAGGGCGAACGTTTCAGCCTGTACGATTGAATTTAACTTTAAGCATAAATTAACCCGATATTAGTAATAAAAGCTTTTAAGCAAATCAAATTCAAAATATCCGAAGATCTTATACAGCGTGCCGGTACATTCATTTGACACACGTATACAGTTTCGCCTTTACGTTTTATGAAAATATTTTAATTTCATTAAACATTAGTATTTATTGATTTATTTACAATTTTTTTAAATAGCATCTTGGAGCAACCTGTACTTAAAGAACTGTAGTACATGGGTAATTAGCCGGGGTCATGGATCATAATATCGAATCAATGAAATTAAAACAAATAACGTGCAAGGAGTAGGCAAATTGAAGGAAACTCGAGCTTTATTTTTTAGTTTGTTTAATTTTTATCATTTTTCAATTTATAATTTATTTATCTTTAATATACAAGGTGGAGACGACAATGCAACAATAAATTAAACTTCGTATACCTAATGCTGTTCCCAGTCTGCATACAAAAATTCAATCAAATATATCCAATAGTTTAGTCACAGGACATTATTTTACATTTTTAAGATTTTCTACATGCTGTATCTAACAATAAGCCAGCGCCGACAGGTTAACGACATCGGCAATAATCTGCAACGGTAATATCGGTATAAACAAAACGTGTTGCCAGCTCGCTACTTCAATAACCTTCACCAAAATTTTTCTTAAATTTTACTTCCCGATGAGAATTAATGCATATTATACATAATCTCTGAGGCATAAGAGTCATAAAGCGTGTGAAGAAAATTAGATATGAAAATAATGCATGCGGAAGTTATTACTACTTGTTACGCACTCATGTCAATCGTAAATTAAGTATGTGCGAAAGGGATAGATTAGATAGTTTGTTTATTTCTACTTCGCTTTCTTGCCGAAACCTGCAAAAATTGGTGAAGGTCAGTGTGTCGCCGTGATCCTATGACGTCGTACGCGTCATTGTTTCGTATCGCAAGCGCAGGTGTTCCGGTTTCGCTGCCTTTGAAGCGCCCGCCCGCCCGCCGCTCGTTTGTTTATGAAATTATGATTATCTTTTGTGCGAAATTAGACGCTTTATTTAATTAGTGACAGGACACAACGTAGTAATAGGTACCTAGTTAAATTGTTAAGTGAATTGTGCGAAATTAGACGGTTTATTTAGTGACAGGACACATACAACGTAGTAATAGGTACCTAGGTAGTTAAATTGTTAAATGAATTGTGCGAAATTAGACGCTTGTCATTGTGTGTTATCTAATCGTTTGTTTTTTGTGATAACAATGCCTCGTTTTGGTTACACAGCCATGGAGTACACCGACATGATTTTAATTTATGGGGAATGTCACGGAAACGCCGCTTTAGCAATAAGAACATACCGAGAGAGGTATGGGAACACCCGTGTATGTCCTACGGACGGCCGCATTATCGTTCAAGCTGTCCAGAGGATACGGGAAAATGTACCCTTAATCCCGCATTTGGATAGTGCTACTCTAATAGTAACAGTGACCCGAGACGAACGAGTTTTAAATTATTTTGAACGCAATCCTACGTCTAGTCTACGTAGGGCAGCTCGAAATTTTGGTGTAAATCATAAAACCATACACAAAGTTTTAAAACGCGACAAACGGAAGCCTTTTAAATACAAAAAAGTACAGGCGACAAAGGGACAAGCCAGTAAGAGAAACCGGGTTGGATCTAGTATCGTTTGGCAGGAGTTGGGGGCTAAAACTGGTAGGGGTTGGGTCCCCGATTATAACGCTACCATTCTTATTACAAGGTAATGCATATTTTTCGAGAAATTAATAAAAAATGTTTCTAACCTCAAATCCGATAAAAAGCGAAAACGAAGCGTTAAAATGGGCGATTGACGGCGATTCACTACCAAATCTGTCCCAGCAGTATATTGTTCGTAGTGTTAAATGTCGTGAAACGAAACGTAAAAAAAAAACTATTTTAGGCATTTTACAATAATTGATAAAATCTGACATTTCTGACAATTACATTATTCGTGCTAATAATAATGATTACATTTATGAATATCTGTGGAGATGTAGAAAGAAATAAAAGAGATCCTTTTGAGGAACTAATAATAATTACAGATGTTGTAAATGATGGATTTAAAATGTATGAATGTTTTGTTTTTATAACAACCTAGAAATCCTGCTCAGAAGAAAGAGAGTTAAGTGTATGTGTACTAAAGGCAATTATACTAGGAGAACTTAAGATGCAAGAGCGAGCGAAGCGAGCTCGGGACTTGGGGCACCCTGAACTCAGACCCCGCCATCCCCTTCGAGGTTATTTTTTTTTAAACCATTGAGCCCTGCGAAGTGGGGCTCCCCCGACTACGCCTTTTAAGCAACTTTAAAGTGTTTTGAGGTTAGGTTACAATAATTAGTTTTTCTCAAGAACGGCGCGTTACCTTTTCATGGGAGTAGTGCCGGGGGCAACGCGAAATGACCCCCTACCCCCCCCCCCCCTCCCACCCCCTCTTCCTTCCAAAAGATACTAAATTTATACCGAAAGTACATTCACAAGGAACGGCTAATGGAACCGACAGAATCTTCGGTACTGGAGCCGCGAGAATCCGCATCTACTCGTAGTACGGGAGACTTCGCACCAGTACAGATTTGCTATCAATGTGTGGCCTGGCATACACAGGAATACCATAATTGATCCGGTTTTTATTGAGGGCAATTTAAATGGTGCAAAGTTTTTAGAACTTCTCAACGGTTCACGGCTTCAGATTACACGGATGATCTTCCGCTAAACGTGCACAGCCAGATGTGGTACCAGTTAGCCGGAGCACCAGCTCATTCAGTGACGTCTGCCAGAGAGCGTTTATCTCAAATGTTTGGACAGCAGTGGATTGGCCGTTATGGACCAAAACGGTGGCCAGCGAGGTCACCGGACCTCACGCCATTAGATTTCTTCTTGTGGGGTCATGTCAAAAATGAAGTTTATTCAACAGACGTTGATACCGTTGATGATTTAAGGAGCCGAATTATAATATCTTTTAATAAATTAAAACACATGGCCGCTAATCGCGACCTCTTATCAAGAGCAAGAAATAATATTTTAAGACGATGTAATTTGTGTGTTTGGGTTCATGGCAGACATATTGAAAATTTAATGGATACTAAGTCTGAATATGTACGATAAGTGATTAACTGATTAAACAGTGATTGTAATTAATAATTACTCGTGGGTGACTGTGACTATTCAGTTAATAATTTGTGATTCTGTGTAATTGTTTTTGCATTCATAAATATAAATATGGCGCAAAAAATCACGTCGTCGGCGCGGGTCGCACGACCCGACGCACCACCGATACATTACCCCGCGCTGTTGCCGCTCTTCTCACAGGTTAGTGAACCAATATTTAAAAATGGTGTTCTGTTTTGTTTACATTTTTATGCTATTTAGTTTGTTTGAAAAGATTTTTTTTTTATTTTCGGTTCTAGGATTTATTTGATAGTTTCAAAATATTCCTATGAACTAGTATTACCAGTGTTTTCATTTATTGTTGTATCGTCATCTCCACATTGTACAGATATAAAACAAAAATTACTTACATAAAATATTTTAAAAATTATATTTTTTTATGATTACTGGCCACTAGCCCTACCAGCAGGCTTAGCACGAGAACCCTCTCTACGCGTTTTGTCGACGGAAGAATAGACAAAAATGACGTTTCAGTGTAGACAACAGAAACTTTTCTACTGTCTGTAGCACGGCGATTACAAAACCAAATGTGAAGAGACTTGTCTTCTCTACCCTAGACAACTGTCTACAACGTCGAGCACGGCGTACAATCTTTCTCCGGTGTTGACAGCTTGGGATAGAAACCTTTCTTCCGAAATAGTCTACATATAAAATGACCTAGACAACGATTCGTTAGTTGTTTTTTCGTTAATTCGAGTAATTATAGGCGGTGCTTTTTTACTTTTATCATGTATTAAGCTGAAATTAACATGTTGGGTTCAAATTGCGCTTTTTATTTAAGTTTTTTTATAGAAATACTTCAGCAAAGATGGGAAAGAAATACTATTAGCGAGCTTGCTTTGCTTGTTTGGGAGCCTTTGATCTCACGGGAAGTGAGTTCTGTAGAATTATAAAATAAGCAAGGAGATAGTGCAATCAATGTTTATGCGAAGAACTCGGCTAGGACCTGTCGCCCAAAATAAATAATAGATTTTTGGAATTAACAATAAAATAAGAACAACAATATAAGTATCCTACAGTTTTTACACTATGTTGTCCCTTAACTTTGATTTATTAGATACCTACATTCACAGGGAATATAAAACATCTGACTATGAGCCAAAATCTCCTCATTGAACACTAAATTATTTATTTATGAAGTACTAGCTGCCGCCCGCGGCCTCGCCCGCGTTGCATTAAGGCTTCTACATACTGGCGCAACACAAAGGTCCCGCACGTCGCGTGACGAGCGGTGCCTTTGTGTCGCGTCGCGAGTCGCGCTGGTCTGTAGAAGCCTTTACTATGTAGTGATTATTATTTTCATTTACTAAATCTTACACACTCAGTTTTAAATGGAGCATTTACCTACTAATAAATAAAATATCGATAAACAACAATACAATAACAATGTTAGTACCTAGTAAAAACAAGGGCTCCCGCAGACAGGCGCGACGTGATAGCGCGACCAGTCTGCAGTACCCTTAAAGGATACTTCTTGCGTGACGCCATCAAAATAGTATAATTATGGCTCTTTATTTAAATAATGCCTGTACATTTTATGCAAGTAGCCCGTGAAATTCAAATTTTATTACGTTTTTTGCAATTTGCAAATCAGTAACACGTTATAAGTTGATTTAAATATGATTCGCGGCCGTAAAAAATATTGCTTTACAGAATTATAATCATTAGAATCGGCAAAACAACTAACTCTCTTCAAAAAATCCTTAGAATTCAAAAAACGTTCGAAAATTTGAATTTCGCGGGCTACTCAGCGCATACCCCTTGACCATTTGCGTTTTGTAATTGAAGAAATATTCGTTAAAAACACTTTGCTTCATAGATTTGTTTGAGAACGAAACGCAAAAGTACGGTAAAATTGGGTAGTAATACACACCACTAGCGAATACCCCGTTGCTATGGACGGAGTAGAGATCGAAAACGCCATGCTAAGCCTGCAGCAGGCTTAGCATGGCGTTTTCGATCTCTACTCTACAATAGAATAGACATCGCTTGTCTACACTTCTCGTTATCTCTTCTTCGCGAGCACGAGGACACACCTAGACTCGGGTTTCTTCGTAGACAGTGACTTGTCCATAGCAACGGGGTATTCGCTAGTGGTGTGTATTACTACCCAATTTTACCGTACTTTTGCGTTTCGTTCTCAAACAAATCTATGAAGCAAAGTGTTTTTAACGAATATTTCTTCAATTACAAAACGCAAATGGTCAAGGGGGATGCGCTAAGTAGCCCGCAAAATTCAAATTTTCGAACGTTTTTTGAATTCTAAGGATTTTTCGAAGAGAGTTTGTTGTATTGCCGATTCTAATGATTATAATTATGTAAAGCAATATTTGTTACGGCCGCGAATCATATTTAAATCAACATACAACGTGTTACTGACCTGCAAATTGCAAAACACGTAATAAAATTTGAATTTCACGGGCTACCTTAGCGCATCTCCCTTTTAAAAATATTGTTAAATGGCTGTAGCCAATGACATATATCATTGGCTGTGGCGCCACTAAGTTTTAAAACTCATTTGTATTGCATACATAGAGCACTATATAATATTGGTAATTGCTTATAATGTACAGGCATTATTTAAATATAGAGCCATAAAATTATACTATTTTGATGGCGTCACGCAGGAAGTATCCTTTAAGGGTACCGCAGAATGGCGGGTCGCGCTATCACGTTGCTCCTGTCTGCGGGAGCCCTTGTTTTTACTAGGTAGTTACATTGTTATTGTATTGTTGTTTATCGATATTTTATTTATTAGTAGGTAAATGCTCCATTTAAAACTGAGTGTGTAAGATTTAGTAAATGAAAATAATAATCACTACATAGTAAAGGCTTCTACAGACCAGCGTGACTCGCGACGCGACACAAAGGCACCGCTCGTCACGCGACGTGCGGGGCCTTTGTGTCGCGCCAGTATGTAGAAGCCTTAATGCAACGCGGGCGAGGCCGCGGGCGGCAGCTAGTACTTCATAAATAAATAATTTAGTGTTCAATGAGGAGATTTTGGCTCATAGTCAGATGTTTTATATTCCCTGTGAATGTAGGTATCTAATAAATCAAAGTTAAGGGACAACATAGTGTAAAAACTGTAGGATACTTATATTGTTGTTCTTATTTTATTGTTAATTCCAAAAATCTATTATTTATTTTGGGCGACAGGTCCTAGCCGATTTATTCGCATAAACATTGATTGCACTATCTCCTTGCTTATTTTATAATTCTACAGAACTCACTTCCCGTGAGATCAAAGGCTCCCAAACAAGCAAAGCAAGCTCGCTAATAGTATTTCTTTCCCATCTTCGCTGAAGTTTTTCTATAAAAAAACTTAAATAAAAAGCGCAATTTGAACCCAACATGTTAATTTCAGCTTAATACATGATAAAAGTAAAAAAGCACCGCCTATAATTACTCGAATTAACGAAAAAACAACTAACGAATCGTTGTCTACTTGTCTAGGTCATTTTATATGTAGACTATTTCGGAAGAAAGGTTTCTATCCCAAGCTGTCAACACCGGAGAAAGACTGTACGCCGTGCTCGACGTTGTAGACAGTTGTCTAGGGTAGAGAAGACAAGTCTCTTCACATTTGGTTTTGTAATCGCCGTGCTACAGACAGTAGAAAAGTTTCTGTTGTCTACACTGAAACGTCATTTTTGTCTATTCTTCCGTCGACAAAACGCGTAGAGAGGGTTCTCGTGCTAAGCCTGCAGTTGGCTGTTATCCGTTTGGTGCCGGACGTAAAGAATAACACAATCCCATTTCGTCCCGTGGGTGTCGTAAAAAGCGACTAAGGGCTTACTAGAGAATGGGCAGCAGCGTTCTCTATGCATTTTAACACCACACTGCGATCGGCCACCCACCTTCCAAGCGTGGCGATTATGGCTAACCCCCTTTTTAGGGTAGGCCTATGTCCAGCAGTGGACGTTTTTCGGCTGAAATGATGAGCCCTACCAATGTGTCAAACTAATGTCGCCACTGTAGCGGCACGCTCTATAATAAAGCGAAAAAATCTCAAATTAGCAAAAAAAATATCAAAACGGATGTCAGGTGACTATTATCACAAAAATCATTTAAAGAAAATCTATTTCCTGAACCACTAAGAATCGCGGAACATTCATTTGGGTGATTCGGGTTCCCCGCGTCAAAAAGCCATCAAAATTTTACTTTTAGACGTCACTTCTCCGGCCACCCTGTATAATCTCCGCAGGCGCGATTTTCTAAGGAACTGTTTAAGGATATTAACATCATGACAGTACCTTGTCAATATATCTATGAAAACATTATGAGTACGTAAGAAAAATGTACATCTTTTTGTTTATGAGGTGAAAGACATAATTAAATATTACTAGAAATAGGGACCTATTAGCTCAACCAGGTCTGGCTAAAGTAGATTCATTTTGCATGGCTTACTGTTTAAAATGTTACAATAAAATTCCTCCCCACATACTTCAACTGTATGAGACGAAATTCAAATCTTGTACAAAACGCACACTATGCAGGCAGGCATATTATAAGTTGGGGGATTACATCGCCGATAAAAATGTTTGGCTCAATGCTGGTCCTGCTCCACAACCACAACTAATTAATTAACATTTGAAAATACGGTTGGAGCTGCTGAAGAGTGTAAGAAGACTATCTTTGGCTTGTATAAACTAAATCGCCTTTGTATTATACAATTGCATAGCAAAGGTGTAAGTACAACGTACAATACTCGTAGAGCTACTATTTACCGGGTAATATGTCTTTCATTGACTTGAATGTGCCCTGGCGGCTGAGAGTATGCCTTGCTCACTCAGATGTCTCGCGGATGGTGGCGCGTGTTTTGAATCATTTATATCTCACTTCAAAATGATTGAGCTATATGGTGCTGATCCATGCGTCATGTTCGTGAGCGGACGCCGTCAGTTGGGACTGGTCATCTCTTAGCTCAGCTTAGGTCTGTGTGGTGCCGGATGTAAAGAATAGCACTACCCTATTTCTTCCCGTGGGTGTCGTAAAAGGCGACTAAGGGACTTACTGCATTGGCTGCAGCGTTCTCTATGCATTTTAACACCATACTGCCATCGCCGACCCGCCTGCCAAGCGTGGCGATTATGTCCAGCAGTGGACGTCTTTCGGCTCAAATGATGCTGCTGGTGATCTCTTAGCTGCCACGGATTATTTTAACAACATTTTGTTTTGTATTGTCTGTACTATACACGCGTTTTTTTACGTCGTCCTCACCTTTAGTTATAAATTCAACATTAAAGATGTAAATAATATTTATGTAACAATATAATTTAAAATAATGTCCATGGTGGTTCCTGCCCGTTCTTCTCCATATCATGTACCTCCTACACTTTGAAATGGGCAACTAGCTTAATATTTCTAACTGACCGACTTTTTGACAATTCAAAAGTGCCTGTAAATGGTTTAATTGAAATAAATGCTTTGAGTTTAAGTTTTAATGTTTCTCTGTGAACTAAAAAGAAAGTGTAATATAAAATTCAACAGTATCTTTTAATACACCATTTTCTATCTCCCTGGAAAACATAATTGTCCAGAAGTTAATTTGCATTTTTATGAAATGGAGAGAAGTCATTAATTATGTAACGCGATATTTTATAATTAGTATTAATAATAATTATCATTGCATTAATCAAAGAGTGACTTTATTGTGTTATTTAATAAGTACTTAGTAAAATTTCAGTGGGTTTAAGCGCTGAACTTTACTTTGTTAGGAAGAGAAACAAAAGTAAAAGCAAAAGAAAAAACATTACCCTGAATAGCTGCTACCAAAGACATTACAAGACAAAGTGACATACATACGTAACAAGGAGCTCAGTCGTATGCATACTTGTACACACCAATAATAATTGGCTCACTCTTGTGTACCCTCTCATGAAGCTTCAATGGTAGCTTCACACGTTCACACACACACGCAAAACAAACGCACACAAGCAACCGCAGACAGTTTGAAATACTTTTTTCCTTTTCCACTCCAATCTGCTTTGCAATGTCTCCTATTTCTCTAGGCTCCATACACAAACATCACTAATTCCCAACTAGATCTTAACACGTCCTAATAAAGGTCAAATTGGACTGATCCGATAACAGATGGAAGACTATAGACAGCCGAGCCACTCGTGAGCCTGAGAGATCAATTATGCATGCCATGACAAGAGATGGGGTTTAATAATAAAGGGGACCTATTCAAAGTGACGGCAGATTTGATACGACTAATTATTTAAGTCTGGGATTCGGGATCGGTTGTGGTACTTAACATACACCGATATCATTTTGAGACAGCGATCGAGTCTTATTATATCTAAGAAGCAGGTGATATTGTGCGTAACTAAATGATGATAATGCATAAGCAAATCGGCTTAGCACACACTGTTTGACTAGTTCATAACAAATTCTATAGATATTATTAAAGCTTTGAAACACACACCACTAATTACCACTCAAATATTTTGATAACTCTAGTACCTATCATTATATTCAGGGTTGACCATTTATATTTATAAAAATCAAGAATCTAAGTCAACTAGTCGGTCAGCTATACTACGATTAAAATAACTTGTTAAGACGCCATAGCGAGGCAAGGGAAATTGCTACGCCATCCCATGGGGACTATCCATTCAATGGGGTAAAAAGTAGCGTATTTTGCTTTTCCCGACGCTCCATGTTGAAAAACTTCCCTTATCCTGTGCCCGTCAAGAGTGAATGGAAACGGACTGGCCGGCTCACAATCATGGCTCAAGTTGTGCCCATTGCACTTGACGACGGAATCGCAAACATTTATTTTGTTTGTCGATGTTTGGCGCTCTGATTTATATTATTAAACTTTCAGGTTTAGATCGATCAAAGTTTGGCTGAAACTGATGGCTTAGAATTTGGAATTTGTAAAAGGTAAACACTGTCATGTTTACCTTGCCTGTGGTCTCAGCTACGATTTTTTCTTAAATATTAAAAGTTAAATGAATTGAACCAGGAAGTTACTCTACTGCACATTATCAGAATTACACATTATAGAACAATAAAAAAAATATCCTGTTATCTGTAAGTATAAAATTATTTTCTGTATTTTTTTCAACATTTTAGGCGCAGTTGTTTCGGAAAAAGGGGGGTATGGTCAATTTGCGTCTGTTTTCTTAAATGACAAAAACTTATTTCTACTGCTACATCTGTACCTTTCAAACCATAAACTTAAACGGTTCATTTGATTCGGAGCAAATTTGCTGTAACATACGGATAGACAGACCGTTCTGTTTATCATTCGGTCGTACGGAACCCTAAAAATGTGGCTAGATTGTATTTCCAGTAAAATGTTTTATGTATTAAAGTCAAAATCAGCCACTCAAATGTTATGTAAGCTCTTACTGAAATTCAAAAGTAAATTTTCGTAGAAGTAGTGGATTATTTTCTCATTATTCTAAACACTTTTACATGTACGAGTATCTAAACACAAATTGCCTTTAACATTTACTTTTACATAATATAAATATAGATAGATGTACGCAGACATAGTCTACCAAGTATTATGCCCACAAACAAAAACATAAAGTTGTATTAGATATTAGTCGCGAGGTCGCACATATGCCGCCGCAAAATTATTAAATGTCATGTCTCTTGACAAAAAGGTATTACGTGCGTTAAAGATATTGATCACATCTTAGTGAAACTTGGTGTAATTATGCTTGTTAGCCTTTGTTATCACGTCTTCTCATTTAGTTGGCAGACACAGATCTGGTGCAGTCTAAACGTGGAAGTAAGTTGTTCGTACCGCCAATAGTAATGATACATGTTCGTACCGCCAATAGTAATGATACATGTTCGTACCGCCAATAGTAATGATACATGTTCGTACCGCCAATAGTAATGATACATTTCTCGATATCACTCATTAATTTAGAACCCCATCTTTTGTCAAATGACGTCATCAGTTCACAATCACCAATATGTCACGTTCCAGGACACTTGACTGTTTGCAAATGTCATGATATGACACTTCAAAATCCCATACATTTTATCATACCGCCTACAGCCGTAGTACCATAAACATTATTTTTAATTTTCACGCCGTGACACTAAATATCAATATCATTGTACTTGTATGGCTCAGTCTACGCCTGTCGGCGGTGTGAATGTGTTATTTTGGTGCGTAAGCACTGTGTTGAAAAAATACTCGAAATGAGTTTGCCGTGACACCCACGAACAAATGAAGTCGCGTGATGTGACACTAGATCATGTGCTTCTTAGGAATACTATGGGCAAGCAACGGCTATCGACGGTTTGCCAAATTACATGAAATAAAGTTCAACGCCCTTAGCCGTACTGTCACGTAACGATATACCGACATAACGTCAAGAGGCGGTCTGTCCCGGAAAGTGTTAAATTTCGATACTCTTATGTGTGGGCAAATGATAACAGCCGCGCGGGTCGAGCATAGATTAAGCTTCGCTTGTTGCAGTCCATTCCAAGCACGTTAAGCCGTTGGTCCCGGCTGTCATTCGTAGATCTTTGGCAGTCGTAACGGATAGTCAGAATACCAAAAAGTCTGACAACCAGTCTCACCAAGTGGTATTGGGGGTATTTTTATGGTGTACATAATAAAGAGTATTCTATTCTATTCTATCGTGCTACTCAGCAACTAGGTTGTAAAAGTCAGATCTATAGGCAGTCGCTCCATATAAAATACTGTTCTCCGTGTAAAATTCAGCTGCATCCGGTTAGGCTGGAAGCCGCCCCCAACATAGACGGGAAAAGGCGGACTGACTGACTCTTTTGTTAATCAAATTGACTTCAATCATGATACCTACTTATTACGGAGTAAAACATTATTTTTTGCATTCTCGTTGACATGCTCGGCTGTATTTATTCACAAACGCACTGCTAAACTGAGTCGAACATCATTTTAAAATAAATTAACACAAGCCCAATATTTATCACTTTAAAAGACCCTCAGCCAACAAAACAATAAATTATGAACATTCTTTCCATTCTCTTGAGTCTCTGAAGTGCTTAAAGCGAACACTAGGAAAGTATTTCAAACAAAATACATATTTTATTAAAAAGTTACCAAAATCTACACTCGGCTCATGACGAATTCCCTAATTACTCATTTGAACTCGTAGAAGCGCTACGGCGTAGCAGCGCTACAAGTGTCGTAGACCTTTAATTCGTCGCCTCGCGTCGCGCGCGTCGGTGGATATTTTGGATAGAGATTTAATCTGAATGATAACATTAATCATTTAAGTTTATTTGTTATTTAAATACGTAGTCGTAATGAATACTCAAATTTTAATTTCATAAGATACGCTGTAAATCATTTAAATAAATTTTATTGTTATGCGTATTTTAATTAAAGTAAAATATAAGTGACAATGTAAGCAAAACAGTTTTAAAGCCGTTTAGGGTTCTGCAAAAAGATCTCTCTCTTAAAATATTTTTAAAACCTACATAAACAGATTGTAAAATAATGCTCTTAGTAAAGCACAATTTTCTTTTACGCCAACAAAGAGACAGTACAATTTGAACTCGCCATTAACAACAAACTAGTATATTGACCTGGATATCGTTGGTTCGCCTCCGAGTCACTTCACGTTGGATTCATGAGGAACATCAGTAACAGTGTCATGTCCATTATTGTGACTTAAAGACTGAGCCAAGTTTATAGTTTATGACTAGACTTGGCCTAGATTGGTAATGTTGTAAGGCGTACTGTGTTTGCTTGCCTTTTCAACCAAAGTGTCCTGCCAACAATGACCTACGGTGCCGAGACATGGGTGCTCACAAAAGAGACTGTCCACCGCATACGTGTAGCACAAAATGCCATGGAGCGTGCCATGCTTTGCATAACCCTACTAGACCGAGTGCGTTACACTGAAATCCGTCGTCGGTCGAAGGTCTACGACGTCGGGGACACGGCAGTGCACCGCATGTGGAGCTGGGCAGGACATCTAGTTAGACGTGGAGATAGCCGATGGAATACACGGCAGTGCACCGCATGTGGAGCTGGGCAGGACATCTAGTTAGACGTGGAGATAGCCGATGGAATAAAGCTGTGACTGCACGGTGGCCAAGGCTACGCCATAGAAAACAGGGCCGTCCAATAGCGCGTTGGGTTGATGATATCCTCCAAGTCACGGGAAACACCTGGATGAGGGACGCACGGGACCGGGAAGTATGGCGGGAGCAAGGGGAGGCTGTACTCAGCAGTGGATGGCTGAAGTGATGATGATGAACTGCGTTTGTTTGTAACTTAGTAATAAAGAAAAAGGGTTATTGTTATTGGATATTTATAAAATCTATTTTGCATATTATTTTAAAACTTTTTATATATTTTCTTTTGTATGTACAAGTACGCTAATTAATAGTGCCGTTTTTTCATATAATCTAGATACATGCGAGATGTATGATATAAATAATATGTCTTCTGTGGATTAATGCTTTATATCTATTTAGTTGGTAAGCCTTTATAAATAAATAAACAAACTGACTTGCGCTGCGCTATAAAGAACACAAATGAAAGGAAAGTGACCATGATTCTGCTCCTTATCTAAAAAGCATATTATAAGATTAAAGACAATGTTGAAGACAAGGAAATTTGGCATTAATTCCTTCTACACATGTGGCTTCCCTGGTACCTTATTAACGGCAAAAATATGTAAATGTCTATTAACTGCTCCCAAGTTGCGATGTTTATGTTATTTATTTTTTACATACTTCCGTGACATAATCTTTTTTTTCTTTGACATTATATACCGACAATTTTTAATTTAAACAAGGTTCTAAATGTTATTATTTTAATAATATTAAAATTTTATATTGTTTTTTTTGTAATATTTTGTTAATGTGAGAACGTTGTAGGCTTCATGGACTTTTTTTTTACAAACTTCACTGACATAATGTTTTTCTTATTTGACATTAAATACCTGCAATTTTAATTTCAACAAGGTTCTAACTTTTATTATTTTAATCATATTTTATATTGTTTTTTTGTTAATGTGAGGACGTTGTAGGTTTAATAGACTGTAGATCTGTAGACCATTTTCTATTTTGTTAAGTACCTGGTACTTTGACGGGCCTACGCTGTCCTCTCATACCTATTAACACTGTAATTTGAAAACATTGTAAAAGCCTTTTTTTTTTTAAAGAGTAACCGTGGAGTTTCTTGCCGGCTCTTCTCCATAGGAAACGACCAATTGGAACCGTGCACCTAGTTTCTGACGTTTCATAAGTGCCCATGTAGGCTTATGTGATATAAAAATATTTTTGATTTGATTTTTGATTTTAGTTAAAAAAATATATATAAGGTGCTAACAAATTAGGTACCAATACTTTTAGAACTGATAGTACTCGTCTCTAGGAGTAGACTTAAGTATGAAACATTGAAAAGTTTATGTTACTTTTTGAAGATAATTAAGGAAACAACGTTACTGCATAAAAACACCCTGTTAATAGATAGTCAACAATCCGTGACTAAGTCCTCTTTGATTATCTTATGAAACCTCTTGACTGTCATGAGTCAATGGCCGCTTCACTTAAATATCATTACCATTGACGTTAGTCACAAACGACGATGTTCACTTGACAGAAAGGGTGTCTTGTCAGTTAAAGGCACAGAATGATTATGTTTGGGCAAAATTTTAATTTATTTATTTTGTTCCGTAAATTAAAACAAAAATATCATATAAAAAGTTTTCTTAATTTCTATTTAAAGTTAATTGTTTTGATGTAATGTAACACCTCTTAAAATATTGGTACTTAATTTGTTAGCACCTTATACAGGAAAAGTTTTTATCCACTGCGCAAATTTTGACAAATTAAACTTAAACGAGTTTTATTAAACATATATTTTTTATTTTGATACGTCTTAGTACAAAAAACAAAAAATATTGTTACCGAAAGATGTTTACTTTAAAAGTGATTGTATGGCTACCCGGCGGCGCGCGGCGAAGCGGAACGCGCGAAAGTACCTACCTATCAGCTGTGCGCTCGCTCGATTCGCCGGAGTAGGTATTTACGTGGGTTACAATGTACTGATGGCTAATTTTATCAGGTTCGAACTAGACTTTTTTATGTTTAGGCCGTGACCTGAACTTATTTGAAGAGTAATTCCAATTTTTTCTTCATACTTTAATGGGCTTAGGATGGCTTCTTCGATTTCGATCGCCAGTCGGGGTCTGCCAGACCCTCGTGCATGATTCGGGGTTCTGAACTGTCCGTGATCAAGCAGCCTTTGAGTGGCCGCTAAAATGGTCCTTTCATTAGGGACCGCGGGGTTAAGGATTCCATGGGCTCGCATTCGAGGTATGCTCTCCGTCGCATACATTCTGCGAGCTGCTCGCAAACTTTCATCACTCAGTACATACACTCGCACCATCTCGTAAAACTCGCGGTTACTGAAGTCCGACATCGTGACCGGTAGCACGGCACACGTGCGGCGCGGCGCTTGCGCGGGGAATCGATTAGACACGACAGCGCGTGCGATGAGCGAACTGTCGGCGGCCACAGCGCCCGGCGCGCCCTGCCGCCCCCTGCCGCCCCCTGCCGCCCGGGAGCCGTGTAACACCGCCGCGCGCGCCCATTGATATTATTACGAATAGATTGTGACCATATTTTGCTGATTTAAAGTAGGATAAAAAAAAAAGTATTGAAAAAATACTGGAAATGTATTCTGTTACTGATATTGAACCACCAAAAAAATTTGCGCACTGGTTAAAAACTTTTCCTGTATACTGTCTAACTGCTTATTACTTATTTATTGTCACAAGCTGCTTTCTAGCGTTCTTGAATAAGAGCCGAAACAAACACGTTAATACAAAGCTAAACAAAAATGTACCAATATTCTATGTCAAGATTATTCTACCCATATGAACTGCCCAGTACTTACGTAATTATATAGATCTCAAATCGAGCCACGTCAGCACTATTACCAAAATACACGAAAGTTTAAAACTCCTATTTCCGTCGTGACATCCCAATTGTCAGTTGGGCTCGTCCGTTGACCTGATTACCTCCAGGACTTGTTTGCTGTCGCATCACGTAACATGCTCACGATAGTAGTCCTCGCTACGGCTTGTTGACGGCCCGGCTGATGGGTACTGTGACTGACATTAAACGAGGCTTGACAATGTTGGAAAAGAGAGGTGCTGAGGAGCACGTCTTGGTGCCAGAGTTTTCTTTTAAGATATAGGATGGGTTGGTTAAGCTCACTTTCATTTTAAGGAAAGTAGTTATTTCCGGGCAACGTCACGATTAAACGATTGCTCATGAATGGATGTTAAGAAAGAAGTATGAATACAGAAGTATGAAGTAGAAGTACTCGTGAACCCGGAGCACGGCAATGTGCTTGGCACCAGAAATAGATGTTGAATGAATAGAGGATTACCCTGAAAAACTACAGATTGTTTGTTAAGAACAACAAGGGCTCTTTGTAAAAGTACAAGGAGCTTTTTTCTAAGAATTATCTTATCATTCCAAAACCTTTACGCTTAACAAACAAAATAATAGCATTGAACATTCTCAATCCATTAGCTTCACTTACAAACGTTGATTTATTAATTAAATCGTTAGGTATTCTGATAACCCTCTTATATCAAATGATATTAACGGTATCCTCGGATACAAGTATCACTTGTAAGCCTATCCACCAACCCATTATATATCCATTTCATTCCAGCGACTATCACAGGCGTGGGAGAGTTAACATCTGCTGTTTTTCTTACCCAACACATTATTCAAATTACGTATGAGTAAAATTACATGTAACACTTAGCTCGTATAAATATTATGTGAACAAAGTACGAATAAAGTCGAAAGTTATTCCAAACTCGTATTAAGTACGAAAGAAAACATGAAGCTAGGAATATAGAAACGGAAGTAATAGTTAGGGGTTCCGTTATAAATATGAACGATAATATTTGTTGTAACATCGCTACAAACATTTTATATCTAGAGAAATGTTTTGATTGCTCTTGAATTGTTGTTTTAAGATGTGAGCAGACTCTCAAGTAGCAGGAGTGCGCCAATAAAGTAAAACAGTCGATCGTAGATTATGAGTAGCGGCTAGCTATCATAATGCAGTCTCGGAGAAGTCGTAAATCAACTAATCAAGACCGAGCATTTATTTGACTGAACCATTTTAAACGATAATCCTTTTGTAAATGGTTTATAACATACATGTCTAAACTTACGAAGAGGTAAACGGTAATGTGTATTGTTCTCAAGGGCCATCATCATAATCATCATTTCAGCCCAAAGACGTCCACTGCTGGACTTAGGCCTCCCCCAAAAAGGGGGGAGGGTTGACATAATCGCCACGCTTGGCAGGCGGGTTGGCGATTGCAGTATGGTTTTAAAAATGCATAGAGAACGCTGCTGCCCATTCTCTAGTAAGTCCCTTAGTCGCCTTTTACGACACCCACGGGAAGAAATGGGGTGGTGCTATTCTTTACGTCCGGCACCAAACAGAAAGTTCTAAAGTCTAAAGTTCTCAAGGGTGCTTAAAATTGTACATTTTTAAGGTTCACCTCAAAAAGAAATATAAATGGAACCCCTATAGAATCACTTTGTTGAAACTGTAATAGCAAGGATAATTTAAGAAATAAAGTTACAGTTATCTCAATGCTACACGACTTTCTTTTAAAAAACTTATAAAGTTAAAATCTGCTACCAATAAAAATATTATTAATTAGAACCATACGCCATAACTAGTTATCGCTTTCATAATCAATGTTGTAACCCATTAGTAATGTTGCATGCTATATTTACAAACCAACCGGAAAAACAAATAAAAACAAGAAACCTATCAACTACATACAGAACCGTAATAGTAAAACTCCGATCGAGGGAATGTTTCGTAATGGTGTGAAAACATAGCTAATCCTGGTACTCGTAGATTACAATCTGTGGCACTAACAAGTGCGAGTTATTTGAGAATGGTATTGTATTGACATGGGTCCACGTTAGGTCGGTATTTTGTTTTGTCTTATAAGGGGAGAGAAAATTATATTTACAAGTTTTTTATAAATATTGACTGTAGATATCTATAACTAGAAGTTAATTTTTTTATTTCTTTGTTTGTTTCTACACTACTTCTAAATGTGTTTTGTTACTAAATAAGCAATTTCTTTTATTATCTCAGTACCTATGTTTTTACAGACTGTACGAGAAATAAAATTATAGTTGCGGTTCCTAATGAGTTAAGTAGTGTTGTAATTAGCGTCAAAGTATTGCTAAACTCACGTTAGAACTGCTTTAACATGAAAAGCTTAAAATTGACAATTTGCATATTTGCTTTAAGAAATAGCTAAATTGAGTTAAAAGATAACTCTCTCTTTTGAAAATTACTTTGAAACATTAAAAACGAATAAAGCGTGCTCTTTAAACTAATATTCTGAAAATATTCGTCTAATTTTGGCTTAATGCAGCCAAAATCTAACAAAGACATCTCGTATTTCACAAATGTTTGCCCGGACCGTGCAATGTTTAGAAAGTTAGTCAAACCCTATGCTCTGTATAAACAGGGGTTACAAACTACATACCATTAGCCAGCATCGCTGTTCCTAGTCATTAATGACGGCACATATACCTCTAGCTGTGATGCTGTACGTGTGACACACTTCCCGTTACCTACACCGAGGCTACAGAGGTTTAACATGAATTTGGGCGATAGCATAATTATGTTTATAAGTATAACAACCAAAATTAAGAATATCTGAGAAATTACTTATCAGAATTACGTAATAAATGCCAAAATAATGGCCTACTTTCGAAAACCAATCGAAAACAATTAATGTCAGCTGACAAATTGTACAAAACATTAAAAGTAACCTCACATTTCCACGTACAATCGACGCCCGAATACACTTCCTTGTACATAAACTCTACATCAAAATTTAATTACGGGTGCACTCATAAAGACTTTAACCCTGCATTTCGCCGGTCACAATTAATTACTACGTACCTATTTAAGGCGATTTTTTCGTGCCTTTCTTTCGCACAAACGGTGGTATTGGTTTGCAGGAGAGGGATGGATACAGTGGATGGTAAAAGAGCGCGTTTGCCGAACACCCGCCGGCGGTGGCGGCGCGAGGCTGACTAAATCTGTGTCCCTCTCAAGCCAGGTCAGGTCAGACGTAGAGCCGCGTCCAGAGGGCGAACATTTCCTGAATAAATTGTGTAAATATTTTAACATGGGCCCGGTGTTTTCAGCGGTAATTTCACGGGACGCGGTTCGTTCTAACAAATTCGTAGCTGTCGGTACGAATTTTATTGTGTCCGATTTATTTGGCCGCACGTGTAAACACGTAGGGATCAAACGCGTTCGTCTAAATTCGTTTGATGTTTTAATTTAGGGGATTAACCGTTTAAATTACATTTTAAAAGATTTGGGATTAAAAATTAAATAGCGGCCGCTAGCCCGCCAAACGATTTTGTGGGAAAATGGTTCACAGGGAGTTATTAAGTTTTTCGCAACATTTGGCGCAACATTTCTTCACTCCCTTTCTAGCCATATCATCTTTCACACAGTCCAACCATGGTTCCTTTAGTCTTTACCTACTCGTATATATATCCATCCATATTCATACTTAAAACTGTCATGAAGACATTTCCCTCATTCTTCCGCATCACATGTCCATACCCATGACCACCGCTTTCAACACATCTTTTCAGTCACCGGTGTCATTGTTAAAACATATTTAAATATTAGCAGTAAATCTAAACTTTGCAAGTGGCTGATCAATTTATTAGGAACATTATTTTTGCTCACATGGGACTTAAACATAACTGTCGGTACACCTCTACATAACCCACCGGGGATTACAGACGTAATTTTTTGTTACCTGTTATTATTTTTGTAGCTGTGTTTTAATAATTTTGCCCATAAAATAAGTTATTCAAATATTTATTTTCAAAATTAAATTCAAAGATTGAACTGTATCAACATGCGTTAACCGAATTAAAAACACTTTATTATTTTTGTACCAGGAAACGCTGAAGCGACATGTCACGAATAATCGAAAGTATTCCATATTTTCGTATAACCATTCGGCGTTTGTGAACTCCTCAAAATCCGCAGAGGGGACTCAAGTAAACAATCGTACGAACTCAATCAGGCGTCCATATGAATGCAGCTTTATTCAGCATCCCGCGCACACAGGCGTGCCAATCAGCACGCACACTGATCCAACATCCTTCGGAAAATTTGATACATTCTTGTATGTGTATGTTACAAGTGTCTATGTATATACAGGAGGTTGCACTGTGTTGGTTTCCCTGAAAATGGCCGCCGTGGAAAACACGCATGCGTCATAAAACCATTCATCAATGCAGTTAAAATCTTGAACGCTGATTTAATTTAGACCTTACAAAGGTAAAAATAAAGGTTGTGGTTAGGTTTTTTGTAGATATTTAGTAAGTTGGTAGTAAACACGGCGGGTTTTTGAAGTTCGGACTTGAGTAAGGTAAAGGACACTTCTTGACGTTGGTGGCATATAGAGAATTAAAATGAGTGCTCGTACAGCTACAAACTTAAAGCGCGTTTAGCGATAGAAGCGCTGTATATGACATGCTATGCTAGTTTAAATATAACTTGCTACTGCGTAGTTCATGAGAAAATTTGTTAGTGTAACTTTGTCGATACTATTAAGTAATTAGGTATAGCCTGACCGAAAGGATTCGTCAGCATAGATACAAGAGTTTATAAGTATACAAAATATGAGGGATAAGGTTTATCATATCTTTTCTATTTTGTTAAGTACTTGGTACTTGATGACGGGCTTACACTATCCTCCCATATATATTAATACTGTAATTTGAAAACATTGTAAAAGCCTATTATTTTTAAAAGAGTAACCGTTTCTTGCTGGCTCTACTCCATAAGAAACGATCAATTCAGAAACTAGGTGCACGGTTCCCGTGCACCTAGTTTCTGACGTTTCATAAGTGAGTGTTATGTGAAATAAAATATTTTGATTTTGATGTTGAACTATTTGAATTTAAATAAATCATAATTTGTAGTCAAAGGTATTTGAATAAGAAATTTTAGATTTTTTTATGAATTCCTTGAGTGAGATAAGGTTCATTCCTAGTTCAGGTAGAATCCCATGATTATATATACCTTTCATCATTTCAGCCGAAAGACGTCCACTGCTGGACATGGGACTCCCCCAAAAGTCAAAGTCAAATTATTTATTTCAAATAGGCACATAAAAGGCACTTTTGAACGTCAATATTAATTACAAAAAAATAGAATCGATTCCAGTCGCCCCTTCCAAAAGGTAGTTTCGTATGGAGAAGAATGGGCAAGAAACTCCACCGTTACTCTTTTAAAATGTTTTACAATATTTTGTATAGGTACATTAATTATTTAAGTGAAAACAATGCAACTAAAATAAAATTATATAGTAACTTTATTACACAATATGCAAAAATAATTAAAAATGAAGCAATGACAGATAAATTAATTATGTGATAGGTACATGTTCCTCACATATTTACAAATATACGTTATCCTAAAGAAAATATATAAATAGGTCAGTGTGTGATTTAAGGTAATCAGTATCACAGAATGTAGAATTAATGTCAAAAATAATAATAAATTATACAATTAAAATAGCAACCAGTTTGATTTTGTCTAGACTCTAGATTGTCCTATGGAGCAGGACCAGCATGTTTCCAAGCATTCTTATCTTGGATGTAATCCTCTAATTTGTAATATGCTTGTTTACAAAGTGTACTTTTAATATGAGTTTTAAATTTTCTTTAATTTTATTGCAATATATCACAAGGTATTTTGTTGTAACATTTAACACAGTACCCCAAAAAAGATGTATGTACTTTAGATAATCTGAAACATGATTGATCTATTTCTATCTCTTATATATCTATATATATCTTTATTTCTAGTATTAAAATGATGTCTATCACTTATTTTATTAAAAAGATGTAGATTTTTTCTTACATACATAATATTTTCATAAATTAATTGGCAAGGTACCGTCGTAATATTAATCCTTTTATAGTTCCCTAAGAGATTCTCGGTGGCGTAGATTATAAATGGCTCTGACAGCTCTCTTTTGCAAATAAAGATGGAATCAATGTCAGCAGCCCGACCCCCTAGTAAAATGCTGTACGACATAATGCTGTGGAAGTAGCTAAAATTGACCAAATGCGTGGTTTCTACATCTGTTAACTGTCTTATCTTTCTAACGGCATAAACCGCCGAGATTAGCCGCCCCGCAAGAGATGTTATATGTGGTCCCCATTGTAGTTTCTCGTCTAGAGTGATTCCTAGGAAAACTGTTTGATTAATAAATTCCAGTTATACATAGTTACCTAGAATATCACCATTGTTTTACAAATTCCACCCTGAAAGCGTTAATTATGCCACTAAGTGACATGTTGGCAGGCTGTGTAGTGGCATCGACGTAAAGTCAATAGCATTGCATGAACGAAAGAGAGAAAATGGTAAGTATGTTCAACCAACTGAATCAAATACAATTTTTAAGGTTCCGCACCTCAAAAGGTAAAAAAGAAACCCTTAAGGATCACTCGTGTGTCTGTCTGTCCGTCTGTCACAGCCAATTTGCTCCGAATCTAATGAACCGATTAAGTTGATGTTTGGTACATCTATCAATTTCTGTGACCCAAACACGGACCTGTTACTTAAAAAAAAAAATTTTTGAAAATAGGGATCACTTTTGGGAAATAAAAAAAAAATAGTTTTGCACTCTGTACCGCCTGACATAAAATGAAAGGGCTTACTCTCTCCGAGGGCCGAGGGTCTCAAGCATTTTTTTTTTATAATTTTAAAATATATTGTTAAATTACTATGAAAATGTAAAATGTAAAATTAAGTTATTTATGAAAATGGATGAAAATTTACTATTATCCCCGCAACTATAGAGCCTAATTTTAATTCCCGAAAATAGTTATATACCTACATATAGATGACAGGAAAACCTATATGAAGTCTATTGTCTTAAAATGGTAAATCTACCAATATTATGCGCACAAACTTACATTTGCAGTTGGAATGTATGGGATAACATGTTTTCAACTACAATGTTGTTTGTTATTGCGATAAATTCATCCCAACTACGGAACCCTTCATAGTGCGTGGTCCGACACGCACTAAGCCGGCTTTTTATTTTTAACTCAACTCATTGAATTATTAAAAATCTCTCAGAAACAAATATGAGTGGAAATGAACCACATAAAGCGGACATCAAACGAATCGGAGCGGAGATTGTAAAATACTTTTGATCCCCTTCAACGAGTTGAGAAGAAATCGTTTCACAGACACTACCATGGGAACTATGTATATCGGCGCTGGAATTGACAAAATAACAACTTGTTTCATAAAACACCACGTTCACAAACCTCTTTCAGCAAATCTATATTTTGGTATGGTGATCATTGGCAAATTTGATTCTAATAAATTATGAAAGTCGATTACTGATCAAATTACATGATTGTCTGCTATGTCATGGTTTTTAAATTAGCTTGAAAAGGTCGCACCTTTAAAGACATGAGATAATTATGTACCTACGAGTATTTAATTAACGCTTAATTGAAGAGGCTACTCACCTTCAAATCAAATCAAATCAAATAATTTAGTTGCATAATACATGTAAAAAAAGGAGTTACAGGTGTATAGGGTACATTGTATTATAACCTAATGCGGTGTGCAAATTAATTTAATAGGTACTAATCGCAACATTTAATATAAAAAATACATTTTAAATTGAGTTACATAAATAATACAATGTTAAAAATAAAAAATACACAAGTCAAATCAAAATATCAAGAGTCATTACATTTGTGGTCCCTTAATCAGTCATCTTTCAATTAAATAATCATTAATAGTATGTCATAATACAGGACTGTGTCATGCTCACTTACATGTCTCGCTGATGGTGGCGCGTGTGTTGGATCATTAAGTTCCCTTCAAAATGGTTGAGCTGAATGGTGCTGATCCATGCGTCATGTTCGTGAACGGGCGTCGTCAGTGGGGACTGGTCATTTCTTAGCTGTCACGGCTTATTTTAACTTTTTTTTTTATGTGTTTATTACGGACACTTTTAACGTGCACGTAGTTCTATATTGTTCTAAAATGTATAATTTCAACATGACTGATGTAACATACTTTGTAACAATATTTTAATTTTAAAAGAGTGTCTGTGGAGGTTTTTGCCCGTTCTTTTCCATACGAACCTACTACGCTTTAGAATGGCTTCATCTCTCTGACTGACCGACCCCTTGACATTTCCAGAAAAGTGCCTGTAATTGGTTTCTTTGAAATAAATGCTTTGGGTTTGAGGATACAAGACTTCTCTTTTCTTTCAAATCTTCAAAAAGTAATGAATATCCAGCTTGCAATGTCTGAAACCTGTTCAGACATTGCAAGATGGATATTCAATACTTTGGTACCTCAAGTTGGTACCTAGCAACATGACACTTTATGCCATCTAAAAATATGCAACTCGAAATCTAATCACTTCTGTTCACAATCTCGTAGTAATCCTCGCAAATTGAGATGACCACTAGCCGGTGGTTCGCTCATCACTCTTTACGTTCAGCGGAATTGCAGAGACGCTCAGCATCTTAGCATTCATGTTGGATGCTGCACTCTGCATACGTGCGAATTGACCCCTAAGGGATGGGAAATTACGACATAAAATTATTGAATGGGGTGTTTACTTGGACTTCACTTGGGGAAAGTGTTTACATAAGATTGTGACACTCGAACCGGTTAGCAGTCAAGTTATAGTATGAGAAGAGTTACTATCAGTCTACTCTTTAACTGCCTGATTCTTATAATTTACTAAACGTTCTTAGTTGACATCGAGTCTATTTTTATTCTGCAGAAAAGAGCCATCAGAGCCATATATAAGATTATATATGGCTCTGATGGCTCTTTTCTGCTTAACCTTTCTGATTAACATCACGAAGGTGCCTTGTCAATATATCTATGAAAAAATCATGTACGTAAGAAAAAAATTACATCTTTTTAGTAAAAGAGGTGAAAGACATAATTATAGTACTAGAAGTAGGGATCTATTAGCTCAACCAGGTTTCAGACTGGCAAAAGTAGACTCGTCTTTCATGGGATACTGTTTAAAATGTTATAATAAAATTCCTCCCCACATACTTCAACTGAATGAGACGAAATTCAAATCTTGTATAAAACGCATACGATGCAAGCAGGCATATTATAATTTCGGGGATTACATCGCTGATAAAAATGCTCGGCTCAATGCTGGTCCAGCTCCACAGCCGCAACTAATTGATTAACGTTTGAAGATACTTTTGAAGCTGCTGAAGATTTCAAAAACTATCTTTGCATTGTATTAATTCAATCTCTTAGTATTATATAATTGCATAGCACATGTGTGAGTACTATGTACTTACTATAAAGCTACCGTTTCCTGGGTACGTCTTTCATTAACCTGAATGTGCCCTGGCGGCTGAGAGTATGTCATGCTCACTGTAATATCTCGCTGATGGTGGCGGTTGTGTTGGATCATTTACCTCCCTTCAGAATGGTTGAGCTAAATGGTGCCAATCCATGCGTCATGTTCGTGAACGGGCGCCATTAGTAGGGACTGGTCATCTCTTAGCGGCCTTGGCTTATTTTATTTTAATTTTTGAATTGTTTTTTTTTAAATATTTTTGTTACAGAAGCTTTTGTCGTTTTGCATCGTTCTCAATTTCAACACAAATGATGTAACCAATATTTTGTAACCATTTAAAGAGTATCCGTGGAGTTTCTTGCCCGTTCTTCTCCATAGGTACCTACTAAGCTTTGGAATGGGCAACTAGCTTCATCTTTATGACTGCCCGACCCCTTGACAATTCAAAAGTGCCCGTAATTGGTTTATTTGAAATAAATACTTTGGGCCTTATTACAAAACAAGCTTTACCTTTAGACCCAAGTTTAAACCATGGAGCCATTATTGAATTTCGAACTTTATTCCGTCTACGGTAAAGTTCCTAAACTAACAACTTAGTACCGAACTAAGTATTCAGTTTTGTATAAAGAATGGTATTTCAATCAGAGTTACGTTCTCATTACAAAAACTAGCTCCATGGTTTAAGCCATGTCAAAATATGAATATTGTTTTGTAATAAGACGGTTAGAGTTTGAGCTGAGTTTCAGTTGATACCTAGGTTACTCTTGTTTCTTGATTTCGGTAATGTATTATCGTCTAAAAACTTATAATCGTCAACCGCATCATCGCTTAACTTCAGTGACATGGGGCTGCCAAAAAAGGCAAAAAAACCCGGCTTAGTACGTGTCGGACCACGCACAATGAAGGGTAGTTGGGATGAATTTATCCCAAGAACAAACTTAACATTGTAGTTGACAGATATGTTCCCCCATACAATTCAACAGCAAATGTAAATTAGTACGCACAATATTGAGTGATTTACCATGTTGTTTTAGGAGCATAAACTTCTTATGTTTTCCTGTAGGTAATCTATAAGTATAGAACTATTCCCTGTATTTTTTTCAATATTTTAGGCTCAGTGGTTTCAGAGATAAGGACGGAATGGTAAAATTTAGTTTCTTACTATTTTGTCCTCTTTTTTAAAGTCGGTTAAAAAAAACCTAACTGATGAATTGCCTTGAAACTGAAAACATTCATATTTGTCCACTGTAATGTGTAGACCTACTGCTACTAATCTATCTGTGGTATCTGTAGGTATACCATTGAGTTAGCCTGTGGTACTATATGGCAGGAGCAATTTATCATGCGGCCGCTGTTCTGCGGTCGAGCAATTAGTGCATGCACACAAATGTACAAGTATAGATCGATATAAGAATTATTATGTTACTGAGGATTATCTGCTGGATGAATCAGAATGTTGAAGTCGAAAGAGCTTTATAACATAAAAATCGTTAAAAAATATAATTTTCGAATAAATCAATAAAATCTATGCAAACTATTTATTTAGTTTATCATTATTTCTCCAATTGCCGTTAACCGACTATAACAGAACCCTTTTTAATGTATTATTCACTATAATACTGTAGCAATAAACAGCCGTAATGTTTTTATATTTATTTTTGCCGGATTGTCTCTTTACTTGTCACAGCCACAGAATATTATTACTCCTACGGAGGTCACAGCGATGCCATAGAACACCACACACACAAAAGGCACTGTTAAGTAACTGATTTTACGTCGGGTTCTTACACGCGGTGCACGTTTACATATACAATAATTTGATTAATTAATTATCTTATTTTTATTATGTTATTTCTATTTTATTTTTTATTTTATTTATTTATGTATGATCTATCCGTGACATCACAGCGGGCCCTATGAGAATACCAGCGCTGCGACACCTATTTTTAAGTGCCGCAGATTCATGCCTTTTGGCTTCGTACAGGACACTGTTTTTATTTTTATTTTTCTTTGTTTTTTTGTTTAAGAGTGTGATTTATTTTAATTTGTGATCTGTACGAGTCCCAATAAATGCTTTTTCTTTCTTTCTTTCTTTCTATTTATTGTGCCCCTACACGATAATCCATCATGTTCTTAGAACTCAAAATATAAAGCAACACACGGCAAACTGCAAGCATCATTTACGTATTGCTTACCTCAAAAGTTTATTTAGCCCAACAACAGAACAAACTAAACTATTTCACCTTGTAATTCAATACTAGTCGCAGGATATCAGATTCAATTAACGGTACAAAACAAAATGAATAATGTTTACTGTCTCGTTAGTTCAAGATTATCTTGTTATTACAACTCAGTAGTTCTGCTTGCTATTATTAGAACATCGTAGTCTCGTAGCCCCCGAGCGTCGCCGTAGTACTACGAGTGCTACGACCGAAGTAGCGCGGCGTAGCACTCGTGGCCAATCGATTACTATCAGCTACTCAGCGAAATTAAATGAGCTACTTTAGACTCTTTAATTTAGGTACACAGAAAATTCGCAATCTTGTAATTTTTAGCAAAGTGTTGATTGATAGGACCCACTAACGTTTGAAAAATTGTGACTTGAGAAAAGGCGTGTTAGTCACCAATTATATAGGTACATTGGGCACAGATCTTATAATAAAAACATACTACGTTTATTTAATGAAACGCTAGCCGGCTAGATAACGATTTTTGGTGGATTTAAGGACCAACAATTATTCCAAGTTTAAGATCCGAAAATAATAATATGCTTAACTGCTACAACGGGTCACTAAAAGGTCAGGAGTCTCATTTTGCATGCCTCTTTGTTAGGAAATCAATAGCAATTTAATCTAAACTGGGTCCATCCAAAGCCTAACAACGGGCACTAATTAATTACATCCGTTTGCAGGCATCTCACAATTTTAAGAGTTTGGTTCAGTTGGAGTTACGCATAGCGATAGATTCCCCAACAGTTTTCCTTTACTTCGGCCGACACAAGTCAGAAAAATCACCAGCAATGATCTCCTGACTGCTTACCTATAGCGCCATTCTATAACTTTCAATCCATTCGCCAAACGTAGTAAATTATTGTCTATATTATCCTCCAGTTGTAGTGGTCAGTAGTAAGCTAATGATTGCACTAGAAACTATCTGGCTAATATGAAATGAATCCGTCTAAAATGTTACAATAACCTTCATCTGTAAAACTTTAAACAAAGGCAAAAGACGACAAACTCAACACATAATAATAAATAAATAAATAATTTTAAACCCATAACAATACAGCAACGTTCCCAATTCCTTACAGAATAATCGCTAACGATAGTGTAGATAATACTGCAACGGCGTTGTGCCAGGCAGGGAATTGAAACGTCTTGTTTCTAAGAGCCGTACTTAAATGCCAAGTGCTAGCTAAGATAGCAATGCCAATGAAACTGTTGATAACGGGGACATTATCATGTGAACTATATCATGTGAACCAGTTAGTGTTGTTATGGAACGAGATCACTGTGTTGTGCTCTCAGTAAATCTTTGTCAAAAATATTTATTGCCTAGTTTATCTTTCGTTATAATTTACTGTCTCACTTATTCATATGGATATGGAGGACCAGGAAAGTCAGCATAAGAATAAAAAAAAACGGTCAAGAGCGAGTCGGACTCGCGCATCAAGGGTTCCATACGTACATATGATGTTGATGATTTCTGAAAAACTGTGATGTTTAGAGACATCGTTTTATTTTTCCTGTAATCTTTACACAAACTTCTATCACATAGAATAATTTCAGATTTGTATCTATGCAAACTTCGGAGATAAGGGCAGGGGGAACAGTATTTTTTTTTACATTTTTCATCAAAAGTCGGAAATAGCCTAAAAAAAATATGTTTGAGAATATGCAAACAGCGCTCTTTCATATGATACCCCACATGCCCTAGTAGCGCCACTTCCAATTTTTCAGACCCCCTTTCAAACCCTTTTGCGAAAAAGAGATATTTTTTTTAATTTATTTCTTCGTGCAAAATAGTTGGGCAAACGTCATCTAAAACTATTCTAAATTTCAAGTTGAGTGTCTCGTTTTAAATACATATTTTGACTGAGAACCTTTTTGATGACGAGGATATTGAGAAAGAGCGAAGGGCGTTGTCGGTTCGATGTAATATGCTGGCCCGCAGGTTTGCTAGGTGTACTAAAGACGTGAAAATTACGCTGTTTAAGGCATACTGCCAGACGTTTTACACCTGCAGCCTGTGGGTCAGGTATACGAAAAGAGCCTACAGCGCCCTCCGCGTTCAGTACAATAATGCGTTTCGGGTGTTGCTGGGGCTTCCACGGTTTTGTAGTGCATCGGGCATGTTTGCCAAAGCAGGCATAGATAGTTTTGAGGCTATCATGCGCAAAAGAACGGCATCCCTAATGCGTAGGATACGTGGAGGCTCCAATAGCATCCTGAAGGTTATTGTAGAGAGGCTAGACTGCCCTTTTCTGATGCACTGGTCCAGTAGACATAGCTGCGGGCCTGGTGCTGAAGAAAGATATTTGAATTGATATTTGCTATAGAAGTTAAGTTATAGTCATGCTTTAATTTTAATTTGACATAATTTTGATTTAATTTTAATTTGATTTAAATTTAATTTGATATTGATTTAATTTTTATTTTGATCTTGTTTATTAATGTAATTTAAATTTTGTTTTGTAATTTGAGTTTTGATATTGACTTTAATTTAATTGTTGGATGTGATTGAATAATAATTTGTTTTTAATTTTTATGCTACTAACATTTTTTCTAAGTTGTAATACTAACACATTATGGATGGTTTTTCCGAAATAAATGAATTTAATTTATCATCCCAGAGCAACATGGGTTTGTTCAGCGACGTTCGACCGTTTCAAATTTATTACATTTTTTCTAATTATCTTTTTGAAAACATGGACAGACGGTTGCAAGTTGACATGGTTAAACAGATTTCAAAAAAGCTTTTGACAAGGTCGACCATGAAATCCTACTGAATAAAATTGCATTTAATGGTATACGAGGGAATTTGCATCGCTGGTTCTCATTCTATATAAAAATATAACACAAAAGGTTGTCGTGAATGGTCATCAGTCTGATGCAGTGCATATAACCTCAAGTGTTTCACAGGGTTCAATCCTGGGACCACTATTGTTTATTTTAAATTAACGACATAGATAAATGTTTTAAAAATACTAAGTTTCTTGTATACGGTAATGATCCAAAAGCGTATAGGTCTATGGACCTATACGCTTTTACTTTTACTTTTGCAGACTGTGGAGGATTGTCAACTGTTTCAACAAGATCTGGATAGTCTCACTGACTACTGTCTAAACAACAAAACTATAACTTAGTCTCTCCAAGTGCAATTGCATCAATTTCACTAATAAAATAGTTATTATTTTAAATGCTCTTTGCACGACACAACACTCAGTAATCTATCTACTGTGAGAGATCTTGGTGTTTGATGTTAAGTTGTCCCAACATGTAGAAACTAAACATCTAGAAAATGTAGTAAACCAACATGTAAAAAAAATTGAAAATAAAGCGTTTAAAATGTATGGTTTCATTATGAGATCGTCCACTGAGTTCAAGCGCGTCTCCACATACCTTTACTATATAAGACCCTTGTACGATCACAATTAGAATATGTCCCTATCTGGAACCCGTTTTACCAGAAATACATAGACGAGATTGAAAAAGTCCAGCGAAAGTTTCTACGAGCCATGCATTACAGATGCCACAAAACGTATGTGTCGTACTCACAATTACTAGATCAATATAGGCAGGTCAACCTTGAATCTAGACGTAAGTATCTAGAGGCTCTTCTGTACTGCATGGTATTGTTCATGAGGATTTCGATTGTATCGACCTCACAAGAAAACTTTGTTATGTAGTTCCGCGCACTGTTAATATACCTAGTATCCGTGCAGGTACCCTATTTGCTCTCAATACCTTTCGAACTAATTCTGGTTTGCACTGCCCTATTTGTCGAATGGTTGAATCTTATAATTGTTATTTTGTTAATATTGATATTTTTGTATGCTCTAAATCAAAATTTAAATGTAACGATAAGAAAATTATTATAAATCAATAAAGTTATTAGGAATGTGAACTAGTCTATATTTTATTATTTATTTATTTTATTGTGTTAATTATGACTATGTTGCTAAGCAATCAATTTGAATTTCATTTTGCATGATGTTATTAATTATTATTATTTGTGATGTAATTATTTATTGCCTATCTAGTGGCACTCATTGTCATATTTTCTTTGTTAATATGTGGACAATGTAGTGGGCTGCAATATTGTTAAATTTTGGTATTCATGGCTGCAATATTGTTATATTTATCTTTTCTATGTACCAACACATATTGTAGCTGTTTATTGTCCCTGAATAAAATAAAATAGGAAATACACTACGCACACATCCAATAGATATCACTAATCTATCTGACAACAGATAAACGAGTAGTTACATGAGTGGTGTTACCGTCATTATGGATCGTTTAATATAGTGGCATATTTCTTGGCATATATCTTTTTAGCCTGATGTGTAAGTATTTTGGCATTCAGATAAGAGTAAGGGTAGAAAAGTCAAAGTCAAATTATTTATTTTAAATAGCACTTATGAGGCACAGATGAGAACAAATATATATAAAATAGTAGATTTCAGGGAAAAAAGAGACAGGCTAACTGCGGATTTATTTAAAAAGAAAAAAAAGGGTTTAGCCTAGTTTGAATAGTTGATTATTTGTAAAAAAAATTAAATAAAACACGAAACACGAATCAATCGATTTTATTTTTCTTTTCTATAAAATATTTACATTAGCAAACACGTAGGCAGTGACAGTTAACATAAGACTTGAGTAGATTGGTTTATTGCTATATCTATTGTTATCCTATAGTTAAATTATTACAAGAGTATAAAACAAGTTATAATAATTACTATAAATGTTGAGGCTCATTTTAATTTAGTACAATGGGGTAAAATTGTGCTCATTACAAAATTTCAGAAAACGTTTTGGGAGGATATTCAATATGTTTATCGTATAATTATGGCTAATCTAAGTTTTCGTTGACAGAGCAAAACTAATTATTAAAATAGCAGCTTAGTTTTTGTTTCATATCTGATATCAATTTAATTGGCACATTGTTTTAATTAATAACATATAATATTAATACGTTACAGTAGCCCCGTGTCCTAAACGAAAGCGACTAAACGAGCTTTCGGTAAAGACACGGCCTACAATCCTAAGATAATTCTATAATGGCCCACAATTAATCGTGTAAATAAAAATAATAAAAAATTGGGCCGTTACGGGACGACTGGCAGATGTTAAACATCGTACTACACACACATTTACACTGTATAGTGGCCGATCGCCACACGGCATGCGTCGCCACGCCAGCAATCGGTTTTACGTGCGCCTATAGATGTTTCACATCAAAAACGATCACTGGGCAAAAGGTATATAAAATTCGTAATACAAGTATACAAATGTAAACTTAATCGTATTCTTGAGCGTCATAAAAATAATACAAAACAATGACATGTGAACACGTGCAACAACATAAAACAACGCCATCTATCGAGCCCGGTAGTCAACGGGAATATCGCATTTTCTCATCCTTTAACACTAACAATAAAATCTTCTTGTACTTATTATTATTGACGTCTTATAAATCTATTTTCTACTTTTTACAATCCGTTAGATATGATTCAGGGTTTTGTTTAAATTCAATAACTATTGTTAAAGTGTAAGTATAATTTTAACCGACTATGGATTTACTACACAAGTGGGAGTTTAGAAGAAACGATTCGTTTCAAATAGTATTAAAAACTATCATTTTAGTGATACCAAATAGGCCGCATTGTTTTTTTCAAATCCAACATAGTACAAAACATCCTAAAATATTTACATTTTCAATTTTTCGTTTTAAAACCTCTTAAAGATAAAACGTAAATTAGCTAGGTAACAATTTAATAGTATTTCGCTTGTAGCAGTCTTTATTGTCGTCATATTTATACGTGTATCGTAAAATCTCTTCTCTCTTGCTCCTGCCGCTGCTGATATCTGGAAAAATAATACAGCGCCATCTAACAACACATTGTATGAATCATAATACAGCGCCATCTAGTGACAGCAAAAGGTGAAGGTGTGCGAGGCAAAGGATGGTCGCTTTAGAAAATGTATATATGATACGATAGATGGCTTTGATGGTCACTTTGGTGGCACAGAGTAAACGGACAGATGGTAAGCTTCATACAACCGCGCTATGATAGTACCCTACTATAAGCATGAGGCGCGGGCAACTGGCGGCTTCGTCGCGTACGAAGAGAAACCGGTTCATATTGGCTCAGCCAGTTGCCTCGCTCAGGCGAAGTCACCAGTTGCCCGCACACATGCCTCATGTTTGTAGTAGTATACCTATCATAGTGCGGTCGTATCAAGCTTACCCTCTGTCCATTTACTCCGTGCTTAGTGGTCATTAGAAACCTAATCTGGCCTAAGAGCGTTCATTCTCATTACGTTACTGATCAGAACAATTCTGTTACTGTACGTTAAAAAGAAACATGTACCTATAGGACAGTTAATACATTACAATATTATTTTCGCAGTCACACAGAATCTAGGAGATAGATAAAAATCCTATACCCACTCAGAAATCAGTTTACCTAATATAGAGTTTACCTCGACGATGTGGGCGTGTGCTGCCGCCGCGCCCGCCGCCGCGCGCGCTGCGCCGCGCCGGCCTCCGTCACCGCGCGGAATACCTCGTCTGGAAGTACAACTATTGTTCAATTACTACAAAAAAAATCATAGTTTTAGCAAACAACGTTCAGAAGGAAAATAAATGCTGCTGGTTGTTTCTTTTTTTTATGCGTCGTTGTCAAAATCACTGCGGATTTAGTTAGAGGCATGGAGATCATCTTAATTATGTTTATTTTGCATTAGACTAAGAGTGCAGGTTATGAAAGGAGTCCCGGGAGTTTCGCCCAGGAGTGGGACAGAATATAATTATGCTAATACACATTAACATGACCACTTAAATAGTAGATTATTAACCAAGGGGATAAAGCAGTGTCTTCTGTCGCGGATGACGATTTAAATCGCGAGCGTAACGAAGGACTCGAGGTGTACTCCCGAGCGTAGCGAGCGTGTTAAAAACTTAAATCACGAGCGAAGCGAGGGATTTAAGACGAGTCCTGAGTATAGCGAGGGATTTAAGTTCACCCAAGACTAAGACAGCTTTATCACCGAGGAAAATACTTTACTTTTCGTACCATTTGCGAAAAAATTAACACAATAATAATATGAGATAAGCATTTTAGAACATTAACTTATTTATAAAAATAAATTAAAATAAACTTAACGTTTATGTATTTGAAGAAAACAAAAAAGCGGCAAATTCCTAGACTAATATTTTTTTGTCGGAAAAGCAAAGGCATCAAGCTCATACGGCCTCAACGGTTTTCGTAATTTTATTTAATAATCATAACTGCATAATAAATGCGTATTCCTTTTTCAAAAAGATGTATAATGCTTTATAAACAAACTCAATGGTGTAAACACAGATGTAGTTGAATATAAATTTCGGTAAGTATTCCAAATTTAAATCACATTCTCCCCCTAGAGGATGAATGAAATTCAGTACAATTTTCTTTCCCTGTTTTTAACAGATTTAAAATAACTATTGTTATGTTCGCTTTTTGTGGCATAGAATGTCACTTTTTTGAGCAAGTGGTACGGAAAGGATATTTTTATACCTTTCCCTGGCGTGACGGGCATCCTGTACGACACGCTGGAGTTGCACTCGGCGCACGGCGACCCACTGGAGTCAGAATCGGACTCCGAACGACGCACCATCAGCGTCATCGCACGAGACAACGTGTATTCGTCTACCGATTACAAAAAAATGAACATTATTGGAAAATAAATTACATTATATAATTATATCGCAGGCAGATTGTATGATTCGTCATTATACATATGGCGTTGTCCATTTTTATACGCTTGCAGTTTTGAAATATGCCGAAGGCAAATGGCAACTCGTGCAATTATTATAATTCGAATCGACATCCAGGCACCCCGACAAATGGGTTAGATTAGGTTAGAACTGTGACAAACCGTGCGCGACCTGAGCGAGTGGTGCCGCGGCAGTGGCTTCCGAGCGCATTTAGAAATAGATTTACATTTTGCTTTCGGCATATTATTATTTCAAAACTGCAAGCGTTTATAAACGGACGACGCCATTTGTAAAAAGCGGAATCATACAAATTGCCTGCGAGATATACATTGTTAGTTATAGGATTTAACAAAAATGTGCTACATTTGGTATTATTATATTTGAATGGTAGTGCTGTATTGAGCATGGATGATGTAAGGAAGCAAAAGAATGACAACATAACGTTGATGGAATACGGCAGTCCACCACAAAAAAGATTGTCGATTGAATGAGGGATGATATAATAGACAAAGGAGAACGGGAGAGAAAAACACAGTCATATACCAAGTAACTTGGGACCAAATCAGTCAGAAAGAAGATGGTGTTGTGCAACATACCCGCGTTCTCATGGTGCAGATGGTGGTGCGGCGGCGCGCGCGGCGGCGCGGCCTGCAGCGGCGCGGGCTCGGCGCGCCCGCACGTGCGCAGCGTGCCGCCCGCCTCCGCGCCCGCGCCGCCCGCGCCGCCCGCGCCGCCGGACATGCTGAACGTCGCGTACGGACTTATCTCATACATTTCTGGAAAGAAAAATTACCCGTATCTTATCATGAACATTAAAGTCAAATTATTTATTTAAAATAGGCACATAATATAAAAGACACATTAGAACGTCCAAATTTACAAAAAAAAATGAATTATTTCAAGTCACCTCTACCAAAACCTAGTTTTGTATGGAGAAGAATGGGTAGGAAACGCCACCGTTACTCTTTTTATTTTTTTTTACAATATTTTGTTTAAGTACATTAATTAAATAATAATACAATTAATATTCTATAGGGAAAAGATTTGATTTTTTGTTTGTTTGTAATGGATAAACTCAATAACTATTTAACTGATTTTAAAAATTCTTTCACATAGACAACATTATTTTTAGCATAATTATGCGAAACCTGAATATAGTTTATTCAGAATAAGAAACTGAATCGATTTAAATATTTTTTACAACATGTTATATTTTGTCCCTTTAAATGGAAAATGTTATCACCATTTAATTACTTATAATACAATCGCCGTACGGTTAGGTACCTACTACAAAATTATTATCAATGAGCGCAAGACGACCCTGGAGGCGCGAGGGCGCCGTTTGCATGGTTTTGTACGGACAACCCGGTAACAATAACCTTATAACTTTTTTCATGATACAGTTTTGATTTTTTGTACATAGATTCTTTACATAAAATACTAGACACGTGTTTCGGGTTTCGCATATATTAAAACTAATATTGTATAAATCTACATTATCAGCGAGTAACATGGCCTGCATTTTTTTTTTATTGTAATAATGTAACCCAAGGTGTCAAAATACTGCCTATAAAAGTAATTGTTTGGTGTGCGCTGCAAAAACTATTAATAATATAAAATGATGTACTACATGGTAAACATGTAGTACCTACGTCATTTTATATTATTAATAGTTTCATTATTAATCACAAAAAAGTCCGAGGGAGTATATAATAATAAAAAAACACTTTATTTCGGGTGGCATACACCCATATAAACCTTAACCTAATATACATTTGCTATGACTCGCCACACCCACACAAGACATGACCCACTGCTTCTGAAAGGGACAGTCAAATCGTACAGCTATTGCGTTCAGAATGCCGTGGTTGCTACCCCGTATACGGGCCAGCAGGGAAGCTGCTTTTTTGCGCATGATGGCCTGGAAACCATCAGTGCGCACTTCAGCGAACATCCCAGACGCGCTGCACCGCCACGGCAGACCCAACAACATCCTGAACGCGTTATTGTACTGAGTGCGCAGGGCTCTGTAGGCTCGCTGCGGATATCTCACCCACAGGCCGCTTGAGTAGAAGGACTGGCAATAAGCTTTGAATAGCGTAGCCTTCACTTCTCTCGTGCATCGTGCGAACCTGCGTGTGAGCATATTAGCTCTCACCGCCAGAGCCCTGCGCTCCCGCTCAACATCCTCATCGTCCCTGAGGTCACCTGTCACAATGTGACCCAGATACTTAACAGCTTGAATATATGCTTTTATATGTCTATCTAATAAATTTAAGTCACAATAAACGTTTTTGTTCAAATTATTCAATCAAAACACCTGCACCGGTAGAATCGAAAGACGATGGCATTTATATCATGATACTAATCCATAACCAATTAAATAGTTTCATATTCAAGGTTGATTATAAAAGTAAAAGTAAAAGTCTCTATTATTAAATCATATCAAATCAAATCAAATATGTTTATTCGGTAGGATATGGTACAATAGATGTTACAATAGTGTTTCCAGCATACCCTGCCATAGTATGGCTTACAAATATTTATACACAAAAGCAAAGCCCATCATTTAATAACCTATATAAAATTATGAATAATAATGAATTAGAGAATGCATACATACATACATTACCCAAAGATCTACTGTTGATTTAATTTCATCACTCACACAACTCAGCCTATTGCAATCTACATGTCCAGGCCTGTCCTAGGCTGTGCCACAATATTCTGTGCTCCACCTTTTGCATCCAGTCTGTCCTAGCCACCTTTCTAACCAATCCAACAAATTGAACATAAATATTTTAAAATTTTCTAAGGGTGCAACCAGACCGAGGTCGATCGACGTTGACCGTCGCGCGTCACCTCAAAATATCATATCACCCCATAAATTTTATGTCAAAGAATATATCAGATGTCGTTGCACCCTAAAAATACTTTTTGTGCTCTAAAAACTATGCAGAAACGATGTGTGCATCGAAAAGTTTATTAAAGATCAAAAGTCACAGAAAAATATAAGTTAAGAAAACTATACCTTGTTGATCTTTCTTCCCAACAGGGTGTTTGATGGGTGATGAAGTGTAAACCTGCTGACAATTCCGCCGGTTGTCTCTCTTCTCTACGGACTTATCTTCTTCTTCTGAGATATCTCCCTGCTCATAACCTTTCCTGAAGCATGTTGTTGAGGGACTGGAAACATAAAAAATATTAATACCATTACTATCGCAAAAACTTTAGTCTACGGAATGTCATTTTAACAAACCCAGTCGTGCCAAATAAAACAGGTATAGCTTCACCTCCATTTGTATGCAATTGCTGCCAACAACAGCAACGCAGCGAATAGTCCACAGGCGGCCGCTGCCAACAGTGCAGTCGCCCGCTCTTCACCTTCGTCACCCCCGGGAGGGAAGTGAGCTGGTGCTGGTATCCGATCTGGAATTAATGGACATGATCTTGAGTTGCAGCACGTGGAAATTAAACAAGTATCTACGCTGTTCAACTTTATTTTGTAAGGGAAAAATATTAGTTCTAAAATTTATCTAGTTATTTTTCGAACATCCACACACGCACCTCCACCTTCCGTTAAAGTTGAAAAATAATAATTTCCCAGCGTAGTCCCCGCGGCGCTGGTGGCGACCACCTTCAGATGGTACCACGCGGCCACCGTCAGCCCACACAGGACAGTTGGCTGGGCAGCCGGCGACACCGTCTGGGTGATCCACGACGACTCCTCGAAACTTCTCACAGATACCGAGAACTGGGTGAGGGGACAGCCATTACTGTCCCAAGTCAGTAGGTTGAGGCGGACACAGGAACTGTTGGTCGTTATCAGGTCCTTCTCTGAAGAAGCTTTTGATGCTGAAATTGATATTATGATAGTTCAAGATTATTCGATAAATCTTATCTTGCATGACAGTAGCACTTTATTTTATTCTAAAACTTTTTGGGACACTTTTCTCAAAAAACACACTGTGAAAATAGTGAAGCGAAACGATTAAATTAAAGAGGAATTTATAAATTATTCTAGTAGGTATTTAAAATGTCACTTACGTCCTCCTTTAGTAGAAACCACTAGCTCATCACTAGGTGGTGACGAACCGACCGCATTGTACGCAGACAGCCTCACTTTGTACAGCGTCCCACAAGCCAGCCGCTCCAAGGTGTGTGTCCTGGTATCAGCTGGTAATCGTGTCGTGTACCATTTACCATTATCAGAACGGGAATGCTCGACTAAGTAACCTGGCGATGAGAAAAAAAAACTCTTGAAGATATAATATAAAAAATCCTCCCGACCGAATTTTGGCCAGAGGTGGACTGGAATCCCAATGGAGATTAGCCAAGTACGCAGGAGATATCATAGGGCACAAGTGTGTAAATGATAAATGATTTATTTTCTGTAAGTAGGTTTGTACAAACACTTTTACACGTCAAACATATTTAAAAAAACAAAAAAAAACTAGATGAGGTCGGCGTTTCGTACCTGACTACTCTGAGAAGAAAGGCCGAAACAAACTCAGAGGTCACAGTCTCTTTTAAAGTCCAGACATAATCTTGGTCAAATCATGTGAAGACCATGTAGATTGGAGCCTGAAATGATCTTTTGATGAAAGAATCACACAGATTGAGGGGACCTGTCCAGTCAGTGCACGCATTTGTCAGTGGTCGTGCAGCTCAACTCAGAACTTGAGGAGCTCAACGATTCAACGAACAATACCAAAGAATGTGCGCAAACACAGGTGCACTTTCAGCTCCTTTACTCTTAAAGTCCGATGGGACGGCATTCCGTCAGGTTCCATCAGGCGCAGGAACAACGGCGACACGTGTTATCCGAGGGACGGGGTGTCACACTACCAACTTCCAAACTCCCGCTGCTACTCAGAAATTCGTAATGGAAAAACATATACTTTGCTTAGCCCGGGAATCGAACCCAGTACACCACGGTCAGCAGTCGCGCTTGCGACCACGAGACTAATAAAACAGTCAACCTACTTTATAATAGGGGTAATTGATAAAAGAGAGAGAGTGGCCATAATCAAGTGGTTATAACTATCGGCCCTGACTAACGAATTGGTCACTTGCTTAATAGATAATTAGTTATGAATGATGAAGCAACCTCTTCCACATCCATACTTCTATATTAATATTATAAATTCGAAAGTAACTCTGTCTGTCTGTATGTTAAGTAACGGATTACGATAAAATTTGGCAAAGAAATATATGACATCTTGAGGAAGGACATAGGCTATTTTTTATCTCAAAAATAATTTAAAAGATGGTGTTATAATGATGAGTATTAATTTGCACTACAAGAAAGGATGAAAGTTTGTATGGGAACTTAGCATTTCTTAAGTTTGGGATATGAAAATTCAAATGTATGCTTTTGGTAAGAAATAAAAAAAACATGTTTCAGCATTTTTGTAAAATCATCCTCCAAGAAGGTAAATAACAAGAAGATTTTCAAAAATTTCAATCATTAAGATCATATACATTTTTGTGTAGGTACCTATTTATAAGAAATTTAAGAAATTGGAAATATAGTCAGAGTCCGTACCTTGGGATAATATTTATTTTAGTATTTATTATATAAAAATCGTTCCACCCGCATAAAACTTATTAACCATTTAAAGTTATAGTTACAGTAGTACCCAACTGATATAAGCCATATCAGTTGGGTACTACTGTAACTATAACCGATGTACCTGCGCAGAAGGTGAATTTTAAAAGTGCGGAAAATGCTATTGACCAATCGGCACGCTCCACACACCGCGGTTCTTTTTCCTATACCGCTATTGGTCGGCAGCTGCCGCCATGTTAGCGCGCGCCGCGTGGCATGTTTGTAAGCCGCCATACTTCTGATCGAGTGCACGCTAACAGCTCCAGTGTATTATGAACCTTATAATAGTGACCTAAGGTTGATTGTAAGTTTTAAGCATTCTTTCGTTAATCTTCGGAGCCATACTTTCTTTTCTGTGCGAACGAAGATTCACGACGCGCCTTATCAATTGGGTACCACTGTAACTAGCTTTTGCCTGCGGCTTTGACCGCGTGAATGTCGTAAATTATTCCACGGGAACGTACTGTCGGGATAAAAAGTACCCTATGTACCCAGGTCATGGCCTATCCGTATAACTATATCATCCAAATCCATTTTGCCGTTAAAGAGTGAAGGGGTCACAAACAGATAATATTAATATCTTATTATTTCGTTGATTTGATCGGTGGCAGGAATATATAGGTGACGCAAACCTATCCTAAGCAGTTTTAAACTGTAAATATGAATGGTATTATCTTACCGTGTAAACTAGACCCTCCAGTGTGCGGTTTCTCCCACACCAGGTGTAATCTCGTCGGTGCTGCAGCGGCTAGTCTAAGTTGTGGTCTCGCAGGAACCCCTAAGACTCGCAGCTCCCAACTGGCTCGCTCCTCGCCCCACGGGTTGCGCACGGTGCACGTGTAGTTATCCGCTGAACCACGGTCAACCTCTGAAAGTAATTTTCTAAATAGTCCAAAAATTCTTTCGATTTTACAAGTAGCAGTAGGAATTACCTATTTGTAAAATCAAATCTCAAAATGATTACTACTAGCCTATTAGTAATCATTTAGTGACTCCAGGGGTAATAGAAAATTCAAAAACGGACGTGTTATAATAATAATATTTACATACTATACATATTTATATTATTATAAATTAATGTCGTTTTTCGTGTCTGTGACCGCGTTGTTCTTGTAAACTACGCAACGGATTCTAATGCGGTTTTCACCATCATTTAGAGAATTTATTCCGAATGTGTAAAATTGTGTTAGTACATTTATATTAAACTTACATACAATAAAAAGATCCTGATGTTTTGTAAAGTTGTAGAAACCTTGCGAAGCAGGCTTTTTTTTTTTTTTGGGTGGGAAATCATCAAATAACTTCTCCCGCTACGGGCGGAGCGGGAGGGAGTGTCAGACTTTTACTGACTAAAACCCACCGTGTTCCTTCAAATGCCTGTGTGCCAGGACCACGATATCCCTTTCAGACAGACTCGTAACCCTGGCAGGCATTGGCCCTTTCGGACCCCGTCAATTGGTGCTGACGTCTTTTTGAGGCGCGCGTGAAACACAACGCGCCGTCGACGCGGCCCTGGTCCTTATCGGACGGCGAACTACCCATCGCTCACCGTCCGCAAGCCCGCGCCTACGGTGGCCGGGAATCAACCTACGATTCCCGACGCCCAGGGCGTCTCCTGCGGCGACTAAGGGCGGAAGGGCGGGCACCCTGCCTCACCCTCACGCGTTCCGCCTCCTCCTTCGCGAGCATTACTGTTTCGCAGAAGGAGGTGACGGCCTCCCATGCACTCTCGCTCCGAACCATGGCCTGGACCAGGGCCGGACGCGAGAGGTCGCCGCCGCCGATCGCCTCCGTGAGGACACGGCGGTGCTCTGCCCAAGCCGGGCAGACCTCCACCGTATGCTCCACTGTGTCCTCCGGGCGATCCACACAGTGGTGACACCCGGGCGTTCCCTCCCGCATTATCCTGAACAGGAACCTCCCGAAACAACTGTGTCCGGTGAGGACCTGCGTCAGGCGGAAGGTGAGGACGCCGTGGTGCCTCTCTAGCCACTCCTCAAAGAGGGGACTTACTGCCGCAGTTGTGGCGTACCCAGCACTGGGTTGCGACAATCGCACTCTCCATGTCGCCATGAGATCCCGCCGGAGCTCCGTCCGCTGTGCCGCGATTTCTTGCGGCAGCGGAGTTACGCCCCGGCGTTTCGCCTCTTCGCGCCACACCCACATGTGCGTGAGGACTTTCGCCTCCAGATCCCATGGCGGCAGTCCGGCAAGGAGTGTGGTAACCCCGTACCAGCCTGATGGCCATGACCCTTTGGGACGCGTTCAACCGCTGGGCTGGTCGCAGCCTCAGTGAACGCGCCCACACCAGTGCCCCGTAAAGGACCGCATGATCCCCGCGTAGAGCCCCCGGCAGGAGGCGTTTGGACTCCCCAGATTGGGCAGGAGCCGCTTCAAGGCAGCTCCAGTCTGGGAGCCAAACGTCGGAAGTGCTCGATGAAGTTCTACCGGCTGTCGCTAATAAATAAATAAATGTACTAACTCAGTATAATAAGGTACGGTCCATCGATGAGGTAGTTGTTGTCGTGCGCGAGCGGCGGCGCGGGGCGGCGGCGCGCCCACGCGCGCTGCGGCGGCGGCGCGCCCGCGGCCGCGCAGCGCACGCGCGCGCGCGCGCCCGCCTGCGCCTCCAAGCGACGACCGAATGACGTTATTTTTGCTGGGGCTGAAGAATACAAGAATGCAACTTAAGCCTTAGAGAATGAGTGTGTTTACGGTCAATAACGATTGTGAGTAAAAGGGCAAAGGTTAAAATGCTACTCTGTAGTTTTTGGTGCTTGGACCACATACCTTGGATAAAAATGCAAGGAATAAATTAATAATTTATTTTTGGTACGTAAAGGATACTCGTTTTCTTTTTATCTTGTTTCCATCTTTTCAGTATTTTTTTTTTAATCATATGTTTTATTTAGTACCTGTCATGAGAATGAACAACTGCCGAACCGTTAGGACTTGGCAGTGTTGGTGAGTTCGAAAGTTGAATAGAGAATTGGGAAAAAGCATGTAACTTTTAATATAGCTCTTTTGGGCTCTCTCTAAATGTATCATAAAACTTTTAGTTAAAGCGCCCCAAGTAATAATGCCTAGCAAACACTGGCATAGTGCAAAGTAAACTGTCTTAATAACTGATAAGTCTTAGATTTTTAAATATGTAAATAAATTTTCGGATTCTAGGGTTTCGATGTGTTGTTGGAAGCTGAATTTGAAAATAACTCGTTTTAAAGTTATTTAAGAAAATAGATGAAAATTTACCATTCCCCTCCGAAAAAATACAGAAAACAGTTCTATACTTATAATTTACAGGAAAACCTACAAGAAGTATAGACTTCTTGTAGGTTTTCCTGTAAATTATAAGTATAGAACTGTTTTCTGTATTTTAAGACCATAGGGTCTTAAAATAGCATGGTAAATCACTCAATATTGTGTGTACAAACAAACTAACATATTTTGCAGTTGGAATATATGGGGGAACATGTTTTTCAACTACAATGTTAAGTTTGTTCTTGAGATAAAGTCATCCCAACTACGGAACCCTTCATTGTGCGTGGTCCAACACGCACTTGGCCGGTTTTTTTAAATCATTTTATTGAACCATATTAATAAGGAATGAGTGCGTTTATACTCAATAGCGATTATGAGCATGCGAGTTGTAGGGTAAAGGTTAAAATACTACTCCTCCTAATTTTATTATAGTTTATGTTTTTGATGAAAATGTGCTAAAAATAAGATATGCAAAATAAATTTCACCTCTAGCGTTTGGTTTCTTCGCCACAATAGCACTCATCTCTCCTTCTCCTGAAGCAGTAGCTGCCGTCACCCAGAACTCATAGACCTGATGTTCTTGTAGACCTCGGACTTCAACCTGATACTCTTCTTCCTCGTCTTTGTGGAGAACCATCATCTGCGAGTGCTGGCCTGTCCTGTTTAATATAACAGGATCTTTTATGTTGAACAAATAGTTAGTAAATTTCAAGCAAGTAAATACGTTTATTTTACACCCTAATGGTAAGTACTAACAATAATGGCAAGATCATCCCGATGGTAAGTGCTTACATCCCGGTCATCATTATCATCATTTCAGCCGAAAGACGTCCACTGCTGGACATAGGCCTGCCCTAAAAAAAGGGAGGGGATTTGCCATAATCGTCACGCTTGGCAAGCGGGTTGGCGATAGCAGTATGGTTTAAAAAAAATGCATAGAGAACCCTGCTGCCCATTCTCTAGTAATACATCGCGATGGTAAGAACATTATACCCCGATGGTAAGTATTTACACCCCGATGGTAAGTGACTTGCACTTTTTGATTTTGACACTATAATGGCCACACCCTCCTATATACAAATGTACTCTGTGGCCACACCAATATAGTGTCATATTAAAAAAAAAAAAAAACTGTCGCTGTGACACAAACCTCTGTGGTCTATTGTAAACGGTGTAGTGCTTGATCTTGCCGTTCTTCTGCAGCGGTGCCAGCCAGCTCACAATAACCGTATCTTCGGAACTTGCCACCGCTTTTATGTCCATCGGAGCTCCCGGTACTGAAAAAGTGTAATCTACATGTAAATGATTGCTTAAACTTAGTGCTACTAGAACGACAAAACAAGTTTTTGTGTTGGCTGACGTAAATTTTACTGTAGTGTCTTAATTTGACTAGCACTCAAAAGCCATCGTACTGCGACATGTTTTCTTGACATGCCTTCAGTTATTATACTCACTGTCTTCATGTGTGACACAATAGACCGGTTCCGCGGTAGGCCCTGTGCCAGCCGCAGTTCTGGCTCGCACTGATATGCTGTAGTTAGCAGCTCTTTGTAACGCTTGCAGGACAGTTTCCATGCCACCTGAGCGACGGGTTTCGACTTGGCTTTCTAGCTCGTCGACCGTCTGTGGAGTTGAAAAGTAGATGTAACCAATATTTTGATTGAAAAGAGTGTCCATGGAGTTTCTTGTCCGTTCTTTTCAATAGGAACCTACTACACTTTGGAATGGGCAATTAGATTCATCTTTAAGTCTGACCGACTCCTTGAAAATTTAAAAGTGTTGTAATTGTTTTCATTGAAATAAATTTGAGTTTCAGTTACTTTGAAAACAGTGGTTATCTGGATTATTAAGCAAAATGCATGATTTGCAATGTTTCAGTTAGTATTCGAGCGTTTAAGATTCTTAAGTATTTGTCGATGAAGTTATAGCGCAATAACATATATGGAGACACAGGATGTATTGTAATATATGGAGACACAGGATGTATTGTAATATATGGAGACACAGGATGTATTGTAATATATGGAGACACAGGATGTATTGTAATATATGGAGACACAGGATGTATTGTAATATATGGAGACACAGGATGTATTGTAATATATGGAGACACAGGATGTATTGTAATATCTTGACTATGATTTATTTGTTAAAATGGCCCCCCGATTCGTGGTTAAAAAATCTATATTACTAAAAATATAAGGGAAAAAAATCACTTGATAAGAAACAATATTTACCGTAAAATAATTATACTAGCGAGTGGAGTTTTACAGTGTTATAGCGAACACATCGGCAGTACAAAAAAAATATTCTAAATTATATGAAACTGAACACATGCTCACCACAAATACCTAAACCACCAACACACCACAGATAACCACGATAGCTAAAGACGAAATTAAAACTCAAATAAACAATACCCCCCTTATTACAAAGCAAGGTTTATCTTCAGACCCAGGTTTAAAACATGGAGCCAATATTGAATTTCGAACTTTATTCCGACCATGGTAAAGTTCCTAAACACAAAACTGACAACTTAGTACCGAACTAAGTTTTCATTTTTGTATAAAGAACGGTATTTCAATCACTGTTACGTTCTTATTATAAAAACAGGCTCCATGGTTTAAGCCATGTCAAATATAAATCTTGTTTTGTAATAAGGCAGCACGAGTTCAAGATTCTTGCGAAACAAAAATCAGTTCGATAGTAATTTTAATCAATAATGTGTAGCAGTAACATTACCTCATACAGTACTTCATATCCAAGCAGCACTCCTCCTCGTAGCGCCGGCGGTGGTGGCTCCCACCACACACGCACCGACTGCGCTGACAGCGGCTCGCAGCGGACTCGCTCCGGTGGGGCTTCGGGGGCTAAACAAACAATTCAATATCATGATTGGGGGTAGGTAATGCTGCATTACCCATTATAGAAACTTAAATCTTACGTTTTTTTGCAATTTATAGCTTAGTATCCGATTGCACGGTGGAATATAAGTAATGATCAATTGATAAAAACATGACGTTTGCGTCCGTTTCTAACCAAGAGTTGTATTGACGATTCAAATAGTTTATTCATCATTTCATCATTTCAGCCGAAAGACGTCCGCTGCTAGACATAGGCCTCCCCCAAATAGGGGGGGGGGGGGGTTGCCATAATCGCCACGCTTGGCAGGCGGGTTGGCGATCGCAGTATGGTTTTAAAAATGCATAGAGAACGCTGCTGCCCATTCTCTAGTAAGTCCCTTAGTCGCTTTTTACGACACCCACGGGAAGAAATGCGATGGAGCTATTCTTTACGTCCGGCACCAAACGGAACGGAAAATGTTTATTAAAAATACTCATTCGTTTCTGTTGCCTCAATTTTTAAGGTTCCGTAGTCAGTAAGGAACCCTTATATTTTCACAATGTCCGTCTGTCTGTCCCCAGTTTAGCTCAGAGACTCTTAGTACTATGAAGCTGTAATTTGGCATGGGTATATAAATATTAATCACGCCGACACAGTCGCACAATAATATATTAAGTATAAGTATAATTTTATTTCTCTCTTCACAAAGGTTCACATAATTATAGACAGAGACAAGAATTATAACGTTTTGACAAAAATGCATAAAATATGATTATGATTGTTTTTTTTTTTTTATGGTACCTCTCTACACGTAACAACTGGGGATGATATTTTTTTTCTCATCTATCCTATGTTGTGGGGTTTTGTTGTGTGACTGTCTGTCATGTGCTCCGAATTGATGACGATATAACTTATTCTACATTCTTATTTTAAAACACAGACCTCTTACATACACATTAAATCTGTATTTTATGGTCCGACAGCTCGACATGTTACCGTCATTAACATCCATGTCAACATCTGGTTGGGCCCAGGTAGGGCCCAGGCAATTCAAATGAACCCTTGTAACAATTGAGAAATTATAAAAAAACGCGGCAATAAACCTTCTAACTGCGTATTCGTTGAGTATGGGGAAAAAACCGACGCTCGCGGGGTTTGAGACTGATCAGGACAGGACAGTTGGCCTTAGATGATCACAACATACGGACGTTCTAGAGGCTTGTTAAGTTAAGAACCTTGGTAAATACCATGACCGAGTGGGCTGTCGCAAGATAGCGAGTATTAAGTTATTAAGTTAAATATAGTTGAGTTAAAGCCCAGATTAGACTAATTTAGTATTTAACGCAGTATGTGTGTGTATTTGTTGGTGTGACTGGGTGAGTCATATATTATAATAATAATATTATTCTAGGCTGATAGTATTATTAAACACCACGTGTGTTAATTGTAACATTATGCACACTGCTGTAATGGAGAAGCTTTTCAACATTTATTCCAGTATGGCGAAATTACTCCTACATAATATTATCATATTTGATAATGAATGTTATTTTCTCTTGTATTACTTGTCCATCTCCTAATCCGTACCTTATCAGATATTTGTCATTGGCGTTTGGTTATGGCGTTGGGGTGTAAGGGGGAGCACACATCAACCAGGCTCCCCAAATGTCAACCTCACCTGCGCGCGGTACACCCTGCCACTGACGGACGAGGCGCTGGCGACCAAACGATGGCGGTATAACCATCTAACAAGCCAACCTAAATTCACCAGAGCGATGACGGGCAGCAGCGTCATCGTTGCGAAAGGATTGGCACTGCGGTCACCAACCCGCTTGCCCAGCGTGGTGACTACGGGCATTAAACCTCCCAATGATAACGTGTCCCGCAGACTTTTCCCGTCGCTGCGGAAAAGTAAGGTGTCCAAACTTTCCTCGGAGACTCTCGGCCTTATGAGGGAAAGACGAGAGTTGCCATCTACGCAGCCGTCTTCGTCAGATAAGAGGGCCTTAAACCTACAAATTAGAAAGCTGACGCGACGCGACCTTCGGCGCTCCAATACCCGTGACATTGAGGTCGCGATTGAGCAGAACCGAGGGTCGAAAGTGTTCGCTCAGCAATTAGGGAGGTCCCATTTGACGAAACTGAAAACTGCGGATGGTAGAATCGTGACTTTAAAGCCCGAGATACTCGAGGAAGTGGAGGTTTTTACGGACACCCGTACTCATCCCGGACGGCGAAACCAGCGGGGCATAGCGAAGATGACCATCGAGCCGAATTAACGCGCCACTACCCGGATGTCGACCACTGCGAGATTAGGGCGGCTCTCGAGCAGCTAAAGAACCACAAGGCACCTGGTGATGACGGAATAACGACAGAGCTCCTTAAAGCGGGCGGGGCTCCAGTCCTGAGAGAGCTAGCGAGTCTCTTCAACTCCGTCATCCAAGAGAGTACAACGCCCGATGCGTGGAGCGGAGGTGTGGTGGTTCTGTTCTTCAAAAGAGGCGTCAAAACCTTGCTGAAGAACTATAGACCCATCATACTTCTGAGCCGCGTATACAAGCTGTTCTCGAGGGTCGTCACGAACCGTCTTGCCAGGAGACTTGACGAGTTCCAGTCACCAGAACAAGTCGGTTTTCGAAAAGGCTTCAGTACCGTAGACCACATCCATACTGTTCGGCAGATTGTGCAGAAGACCGAAGAGTACAATCAGCCACTGTGTAGGGCATTTGTGGACTACGAGAAAGCGTTCGACTCCATCGAAATATGGGCAGTTCTGGCCTCTCTGCAACGATGTCGAATTGACTGGCGCTACATCGAAGTGCTGAGGTGTTTTTATGACGATGCAACGATGACTGTCCAGATCCAGGATAAGGAAACCAGCCCCATCCAACTACTCAGGGGGGTGAGACAGGGGGATGTGATATCCCCGAAACTGTTTACCAATGCGTTGGAGGACGTCTTTAAGACGCTGGACTGGACTGGACAGGGTATCAACATAAACGGCGAGTACATCTCACACCTTCGTTTTGCCGATGACATCGTCATAATGGCAGAGACGCTGGAACAGTTAGACCAGATGCTGAAATAGAGCCTCTCGGCGGGTTGGCCTCGGCATGAATTTGGACAAGACGAAAGTCATGTACAATTCGCACGTCTTGCCGAGTCCAATCCACATCGAAGGGTCGCTTCTCGAAGTTGTGAAGGAGTACGTCTACCTAGGGCAAGTTTTACAGCTTGGTAGGCACAACTTTGAGAAAGAAACCGACAGAAGGATCCGGTTGGGTTGGGCAGCGTTTGGAAAACTCCGTCAAGTCTTCTCGTCGCCAATCCCGCAGTGTTTGAAGACTAAGGTCTTCAACCAGTGCGTCCTGCCCGTTATGACATACGGTGCCGAAACGTGGACACTAACAGTCGGGCTGGTTCACAAATTCAAGGTCACTCAGCGTGCTATGGAGCGGGCTATGCTCGGAGTTTCTCTGAAGGATAAGATCAGAAATGAAGTTATCCGGAAGAGAACCGGAGTTACCGACATAGCCTGCAGAGTAAGCAAGCTGAAGTGGCAGTGGGCTGGCCATGTTTGTCAAAATACCGATGGCCGGTGGAGCAGACAAGTCCTGGAGTGGAGACCACGTATCGGCAAGCGTAGTGTGGGACGCCCCCCAGCTAGATGGACCGACGACCTTAAAAAGGTGGCTGGGACAGACTGGATGCGGAAGGCGGAGGACAGGGTGTTGTGGCGCAGCCTGGGAGAGGCCTATATCCAGCAGTAGACTGCTATAGGCTGAGTTGATTGATTGATTGTTTGGTTATAGGGAAACAGGGAAGGCCTTCCGCTATACTTGACAGAAAGCACTATCGCGTATGACTTATGATGATTGTTGACCTTTAACTGATGCACCACATTTAGAAGGCAGAACCATGAATACTCACAGTTTGTTTCAATCAAACTAGGCTATAAGGCCAACCTGTTTTGCATTATAAATCAACCAAACGTTAAGGATGATACTGTTTCCAAGAAGGTCTCGCCACAGAACACGATGCGTGAGGCTTGTTGACGCACATTTCCGGGAGCAGGGTTAGGAAACACTAAGTACCCAAACTGAATTGATAGTCAATCTAAGAACGCTAGGGACCGTGTCTCATTAAAACCACACCCGGCTGTTTGTAGGCCAATAGGGAATTGACATTATAACGAGACACGCTTTTTGGACGCAAGCCGCTAATAGCCGCAAATAATCCTCTAAATGGGGAAGAGTAAGAAAATGTGAAGTGACAAAATACCACTTCAGCGTACACCAAGTACGATCGCAATGAATTCTACCAGAGACTGAGTCTAAAGTGCGCTTGTGCAAGTGTTTGTGTAATCTTATAATAAAAAGGGCCCAGTGTGCTGTAAGGGGGTCTTTCACATTAACTAGTACGTGTTAAAACTACGCAATACTTGTCTTCCTCAATAGCAGTTGGACTTCGTAGTACTCTGCCTTAGGATTGAGTAAGACATATTTTATATAGTGCTTATGGAACGTGTTCTATTAGAATTGTATTAGTGTCCTCAGAGGTCCTATGGGTCAGGTCTAACAGAACACGTACAATAAGACAAACGTAAAACGGTTCCCGGTCTCCCTGAAGTGGGTACGTTGTAAACAGACAAATTAATATAATGAATTTAATCGCAAGCGTAACGATCCCTTTACTTAAATTTCTTGTAACTAAACAGAGTCGTATTGCTTGGGAGTTTGTTGTGCCACTTCTTCTCCCCAGCCCAAACACTAGGAAGTGGTGAAGGGTGGGCACTTTGGGATTGCCTATAGACCTTTAATAGGGTTGTGGATCAACTCTATGACATGACGCCTGAGCCTTGACGAGCCTTACTAGAGAATGGGCAGCAGCGTTCTCTATGCATTTTAACATCAAACTGCGACCGCCAACCCGCCTGCCAAGCGTGGCGATTATGGCAACCCCCTCCCCCCCTTTTTGGGGAGGCCTATGTCCACCAGTGGACGTTTTTTGGCTGAAATGATGATGATGATGACTTACATTTGCAGTTGGAGAATTGACCGTGACGTACATCGATGTATGGGAGAACATGTTTTTCAACTATAATATTTAGTTTGTTTTGGGATAATTTCATAATTTCAACTACAAAACCCATCATTGTGCGTGGTCCGACACGCACTTGGCCTTTTTTATTATCATACAGCATGATACTGAGCTACAAATTGCAAAGAATGTAAGAAAATAAATGTCACCTCCTTCTAATGTGGTAGCAGTAAGCGGCGCGCACGGCGGGCCGGCCCCCACAGCATTAAACGCGCGCACCTCGAGCTCGTACTGCGCGTGCGTGCGCAGCGCCACCAGCGCCGCGTGCGCCGCGCCCCAGCCCGCCGCCGTCAGCGCCGAGCTCGCATTGTGCGCGCCGGCCGCCGCCTCATGCCACGTAACTACGTAACCCAGGAGCTCGCCGTTCCAGGACTCTTGCGGTGGTGCCTGTGTAAATAATGTTATTCCTTGGTTAGGCATTTAAAACTGAAACAAATCAAAGAAAAAGGCTTCCTTTTACTATCTGTTGAACAAAAGCAAGGAATCAACATTTCACCTGCCATTTGACGAGCAGTTCTCCTGGTGCGGTCGCCTGCACTTGTACATTGTGAGGAGGTTCAGATGGAGCTGCAAAGAAGCACATCTAATTAGTCCTATTTTATTTTATTTTGAACTCCTTGGTTTGGGATTATAAAATTAGTTAGAGGATTACATCCAAGATAGGAATGCTTGGAAACATGCTGGTCCGGCTCCATAGGACAACTAGAGTGTAGACAAAATCAAACTGGTTGCTATTTTAATTATATAATTTGTTATTTTAATGACATTGATTTTAAATTCTGTGATTACCTAAACTCACACTGACTTATTATTTACTTTTTTCCTTTTTTTTGGAAAGCAAAATTTTTATGATGTTTGTAAATATGTGAGCACCATGTATCTATCTCATAATTAAGTTTATTTATTTATACCAACGAGATACATTACAATCGATCAAGTTATTTTTCATTGCTTCATTTTTAATTCTTTTTACCTATTGTGATATAGTAATTTTATTCTAGGTGCATCGTCTTCACATATAATCATATAATTAATGTACATAAACAAAATATTGTGAAACATTTTTAAAAGAGTAACGGTGGAGTTTCTTGCCCATTCTTCTCCATACGAAACTACCTTTTGGAAGGGGCAGCTAGAATCAATTCTATTTTTTTTTGTAAATCTTGACTTTCAAAAGTGCCTTTTATGTGCCTATTTGAAATAAATAATTTGACTTTGACTTTATAAAAATTTACGTCAGTCTGACTTTTTAAGAAAAAAAGAATAATAATTGTTTATTTCTTACCTTCTTCCAAAGTCTGCACGATGACTGGATCGGAGTAGTCACTGTCGCCAATAGCGTTCACCGCTGCTAGTCTCAGCGCATACGCGGTGGCTGGCCGAAGGCCCTCCACTCGGTACTCTAGGTACACTTCCGCAGTTGTGGCGTCTGGATCTTGTCTGTAATTAGTAAGATAGCCATTTGACTTAGTTTGGCTTAGATACAGTCAATTTAATACTATTAATCTTTAACGTATGGCGTCGGTAAATGGCCTGGGCTGGTTTAGCAACTTGTTTAAATTTTACATTTTTGTTCGATCCACCTATGAATTTTCTCTCTCTATAACTCTAATAAACTGCGAATTTAAAAATAATTGCTTATAAAACTTTATGTTTGGACATCCAGTTACTATTTTTAAGTCTAGCACTTGAGTTTCTCACCTCTCCAACACTCTATCAGCGGGCACATCCCTGGTAGGCGCCTCGGCCCAGTCCCCCGCATCAGGCCTCCTGGCATCCCCCACCACCCGGTACTGCAACCGGTACAGAAGCACTCGGGCATTGCCATCGTACCCGCGCCGCCACGAAATGCTTGCACCGCGTCCCGAGCGGCGCGACACGTGCAGACCAACCGGGGCTTCCGGGAACTCTGCAGGATATCCCGTTTAAAAGATAGTTTCCGAAAACTAATGGTTGCGATCTTTTTATGTATTAGGTATATTATGTCAAACTTTAATATTTATTAAAAACTACTATTCAATTCTTTCTTCTTTCTTTATTTTTTCATCTTTTTTAAAACGTTGCCCCACACTAGGAATTACTCCTGTATCGTGGGTGCGTTTACAGAATTTTAAACTCACATACACAAACAGCCAGACCCGGAACAACTACTGATCAATTGGTTATAACAGTATCCCATAGAGGGCAAGATAATCGACTTTGTAGTGAAATAACAATTATAAAAATAAAAAAATATATATATTATAGTAAATATGTATTGTACGTGTATTATAAGTTAATAACCTATTTATGTACTTGTACACCTATTTTAGTTACAATTAATTATGTTATATTTTTTAATATGATTATGTTCTCTCAATCAGAGCACCCGCCATCTTATCTCTTCACCACCCTTGGTTGACTGGCAGAGAATGCCTAAGGCATTAAGTCCGCCTTTGTACCTTATTGTGTGCGAGAAGTTTAAAAAAAAAAGTAGTTACGCTTAAGATAATGTTATAATCTTTACAGTGGACGCTTTCGCGGCGACAATATATTATTATATATACGTAAGTATAGTATAGTAGTCCGAGACACTCTCAGAGAAATTTTTGGGGAGATTGTGAAAACATATGTAATCCGTCATTTTGTGTCGGCGGCCATCTTGGACTGATTTCCATCAAACATAACTAAGAACACTCCCGAATAATTCACCTTTCAAACAAAAAAAACAAAATCAAAATCGGTTCATGCGTTCGGGAGCTACGATGCCACAGACAGACACACACACACACACACAGACAGCCAGACCCGTCGTTTTTTTGGAAAAAGTGTTGAGTTATAAGTTTACCTATTTACCTAAACCTACCTGTAGTAGTACCTTCTAAATACAAATGAATGTTACTAATAATCCTGTTAGTGAGTGATTGTATACGATTTTAACCTGAACAGGATTTGTTTACACTTGGAACAGACTTTATGTACAACTTTATAAAAAAAAAAATATATATAAAAAAAAAAATCTTTCTTTCTCTAAATGAACCAGTGACTTCAATCAGTTAATTAAATTGACCAATCCCTCTGTTGCGAAAAATGCAAATCAAATGCATCAAATGTATGTTCGGTAGTTTCGGATCAAGCATAACGTTCATTAGTGTGCGAAATTGGACCCCAGTACACAACTACGAGATCCTGTATAGTAAAAGCCAACGATACCATGATTGATCGAATAATGTTCAGAGCCGTAATAATATAGTATGGTAAGTTAGTTACCCTGAACAGCCAGGTAAATGAGGAGCTCGTCTCGTCCATACGCGTTCTCGGCACGACAGCGATACACTCCCGAGTCGTGACGCTCAGCGTGTGCTATACTCAGTTGAGAACTCACACCGCTTTCTGACCGTTTCTCTGATACTGATACTCTGGAAACAACACAGTTTATTATAGTGAAAGTCCACTTCATAAAAATATTTATTATTTTTGAATTAGTAATTGATGTGATTTTAGGTGGTTTTTTTTTTCAATCATATTCAGCAATATATACCTGTAAGTAGTAAGGTCCACTCTCTTCATGTTATGCGTCCACTGAAGCTGTATGGGCGGGTCTCCGCGAGCATCACACTGTAGCGTCGCCTGCGCACTCCTTTTAACTGTCATGTTGCGCGATGAGAACTCAAAATGCGCGGGTTCTGAAAAGTAAGTTCAGACATTATGATAAATGTATTTTATAATAGAAAAAATAAAACGTTACGCAATCCTGGATTCTGGATTTAGTTTTTGGCGAAATAAACTAAATATAGAAATTGCATAAAATAATTTTTATAGTCATCGAGGAAGGAAGGATTTCGTGAAAATAAAACTATAGGTATGGCAATCTACGACTTTCTATACTCGGTATTGACAAAGATGGACAAAAGAACACCTGTATGTACTATCTTTTGCGACATGACACAAGCATTTGACTACGTAAATCATGACATTCTAATAAAAAAACTAGACGCATATGGAATAAGAGGTAATGTACTTAACTTAATCAAATCTTATTTAGACAATAGAAAGCAAATGGTAGAAATAACTAGAATCAATATAGCTACTAAAAAAGAAGAGACATATGTTTTAGATGAATGTACGTTACCTTTGGTGTTCCACAAGGTAGTGTATTGGGACCTCCTCTCTTTACTTTATACATTAATGACTTGCCAAAATCAACTTCACATCCCATGACTCTATTTGCAGATGATAGTACAGTGACAATTGCTAATAATAATAATGACATGACCCAATATAAACTTGACATTCACAACTCTTTGACATCAATAATACAATGGTTAGACTGTAATAATTTAAAGATCAATTTAAATAAAACTAAGATAATGCATTTTAGCCAGCGTTTGACTAGAAATAATAATTTGGACATAAATATTGATAATAAAACCATTGAAAGCGTTAATACAACTAAATTCCTCGGACTGATCATTGACAAAAAACTAGACTGTAAATCACATATAGAGAATCTCTCAAAAAAAATTAGTAGTTCTGCTTTTGCTTTACATTCTCTAGCTGCAGTCGTGAATGTAGATACCTTAATTGTGGCCTACCACGGCATAGCTGCGTCTCACTTAAGATACGGCATCATCTTTTGGGGAAATTCTACTGATTTCAACATCGCATTCAAGGCCCAAAAGAGATGCATTAGGTCAATGTTTAGGTTAAAGACTGTTGATACTTGTAAACCGTATTTTATAAGATACAAGATATTAACTTTGCCGTGCCTGTATATCCTCGAAACTGTGATGTTTGTTAAAGCGAATCCCAAATTATTTCCACGCTTACAGGACGCTGTCCCACATAATAGACGGGATATGAGCATAATTCGCGTATATCCTGCGAAAACTGCACTCATGCGCAAAAGTATCATCTGCATGGCTCCAACTATATTTAACAAGCTACCTAAACGTTGGAAGGAGCTAAATATCAAGGCGTTCAAACGTCAGTTGATACTATTTTTATCGCAAAAAGCATATTATAGTGTGTTTGAATTTTTAGTCGAAAAACTTGTCTGACATTAATTTTATTATAATACAGTGTGAGTCTTCATAATGTGCACATATCGAATTGAGGGAAACTTAGCTTAATTTTATCGACGGAAAAAATAGTTTAAAAAAATCTAAAAATTTAATTTAATTTTTATAGCAGTTTTTAAATTTTGTTCGCTGCTGTGACCCCTGTGTAAACAAATCGGTATAACTTTTAAACTAAACAATCTGTCACGATGAAACAAACTCAGTAATGACTGGAAATAATAGGGCGTCTTTGTAAAATAAAAACTAACGAAAAACTCGCCCTCAATTGAGTATTAGGGTGATTTTATAACAAACATCTGATATTTTTTCATAAATTTTTATAATAATTGTAAAATTTCTCAGTAAAAGTCCTGATTACCTACCCTTTTTTATTACTTTAAATTATTTTCCATCGTATCAGCTTTCCAAAAGTAAAAATACCATGTTTATAACTCAATCACAACGTTTCCTATCAACTGTTAAAGAAAGGCCTTGCACTCGACTACGTACTTTACTTTAGCAGGTAGAGACCCTTTTTTGTAAAAAAAAAATTGTTTAATATTTTTTTTATATTTTTTCCGTCGATAAAATTAAGCTTAGTTTCACTCTTTTCGATATGTGCACATTATGAAGACTCACACTGTATAGTTGTAAGTTTGACATAGCAGTTTGGTTAAATTCTTTATATAATTAATGTGACTAAAATATTTGTACGCCAATATATTATAAGGCTAAACATGATTGGACTTTATTGTAATTTATTATCATCTTGCATGCTGTTGTATGTATATACCATGTTTATACAAATAAATGAATCTTATCTTATCTTATCTTATATTATCTTATCGACTTTCGCAAAGAAACACCTGGTTCCTTAACTTATTTAGAGAAATCCAGATAAGTATTCAAAGCAGGCAGCATTCATTCATTACTTCGATCGTCAACTCAACTTAATTGTATCGGTTTGATTAATATAAGTGTATCAGTAATATTTTTTCCTACCATTGACAGAAACAGCAATAATCTTCGACAGTCCCCTTCCGATCCCGTTCTCTGACCTACACATGTACTGTCCCTCGTGATGATGGGCTGCTGGGGCTATGCTCAGAGATCCATTGGGAAGCTTGGAGAACTGCAGGTCCAGGTTTGATACTGGTCGAAAATCACTTACTCCCGATCCTACAAGAAATTCGAGACATCACAAAGACATTGCGGGAAAAATTTGGCTATTTATGTAGTTGAACAGCTCTGCAGTAGTGAGTTAGCTCAGTATTTGTTTTGTTAATAACGTTGCTTTGTACATAAACTCACCATGACCTTTGAGCCAGGAGACCCTTGGTTCAGGGTATCCTTTGGTGGAACAGTGAACCAAGATCTGAGTCCCTAAGAGAGCTGAAATGTCTTGAGGCTCATACACCCAAGATGGCGCAACTGAAACGAAATAAAATCATTAGGGTTTTTTTTCTTTTGTTCACAATCGGGCCGACAACGTCCAACTTTCACAACATTTTACAATGCCAAAAAATAAAAATAGAAAACGTTTTCCTCTTACCTTTAACAGCCAATCTAGCGGTATGGTTTACTTCTGCCGCAGTATTGCTTGCAACACACGTGTAGTCACCGCTATGTTTCGACGTCACGTGAGAAAATATTAAAAAACTGAATTCATCTAGAGATTTCTCTTGAACCTAGAAACAATACACAGAATATAAAATAATGCTTCAAGTATGAGAGAGTTGATTCTAGATCCTATCGTAACCATAGGCATTATTACCATATTCCAGAAACAAGCTAATTCTATATTAAACTGTGACACACTTTGAGGGACACTAAGCGCCCCCAGAAGTAATAACTATTAAACTTCTACTGTGTCTCGTTCGGTGTACTTCAACCGATTAATATTGACTGAGGTACATATTGCCTGTGAAAGCTCCTTACCTGTAAGCCAGTTGGTATGTGCTGACCATCTTTGAGCCAAGAAAAGTAAACTGGTTTATCGCCAGAGGTGATCCCACATAACACTTGTATCGAACTGCCTTCTACTAAGTCAAGCGGAAACATAAATCCCGCAATTTTTGGTGGATCTGAAATCAAATACGGTGTTAAATGTTTTGCAACAATAGAAGTTTGAGGCTTATTATTCAATTACACAAACATTCGGTATCAAGGTCGTTTTTCTCAACAAAGTCACATTGTGGTAGATCAACTTACTCCTGACAAAAATCTGAACATCCTTCTGGGCGTACTGCCCCGATGGTGATGTCACCCTGCAGGAGTATACTCCTGCATCAGCAGGTTCCACTGGCCATAGAAGCAGTTCTCCTCCCACTCCTGATAAGGCACGACCTCCGGTAGAGCTGATGTCTAACCCCCCACGTTGCCAGCGGATCTCACTGAATGGTAGGAAAGTAAGGGTTAATTATTTATGGGTATTCCCTGTCCAATATGACAATATCTAACACTACTCTAGTTCAGGTTATCAGTACTACTTTGTTTTTGAGAAGGTAAGGAAAGAAGAATAAAAAGAATTTTTAGTGCGTGAGAAGACTAGGTTTCATTCACATTATCTTGATATTTTAGGAGAACTACTTAGGTCCGAATATTCTACAAAGACGAAACATTTACACGACAACTTTCAAAGCTAAAGTCGAGGTCATCTAACATTGAACTACGAAAACAAAACAAAAATGAAACTTATAATTTTACTAAGCAAATGCACCTCCATCAACCTGATTGGAAATCCGGAGAATGGACAGTAGATGGTTGTGTTGACACCCGCAACCACCCGGATGGGGCCGATATTCCTTATCGATGGTGGTCCTGGAAAAGTGGACAAATCCCTCCTGTTTTAAATGGTCTTGTGGAGAAAATAAGATGAAAACACGATGAATCTAGGATGAGAAGGCCACGTTCAAAGACTAAGCCGTAAGTGGACTTACCATAAACATTGAGCCTGGTGGAATGTTCGACAGCTCCCCTAGAGTTGTGCGCTCTACAGGTGTAGCGACCACCGTCCTCGGGCCGGACTGATGTCAGGTTCATGTAGCTCACCACGTCACCGTTCGAGTTCATGAACTGGGTTATACTTCTGAAAAGGGAAAAAAAATTGAGGACATAATATTTTCCTGTATAAAAAACCACTAAGTGACCACTGACTTGATTGTAACGGCGTCAAATTCAAAAATAATTATATGAAGAGAAGACGCGATTATATGCCGTCATTATGTGCATGAGAACATAATAGGTATATGGAACGTTATAACAGCTCTTATAATTGTATAACCACAATAGCTAAAGTTAAAATCCCTTGGGAATCATACTCCGAAAATTGGAACAATATAACGAGTCAAATAAAATAATTTTAATTCTAAACGATTGCTATTAAGTTAGTAGGTACTAAATCAGGTTGATCTTGCAATTTTTTTTTTGTTTTCATTTTCATTTTTTATTTTTTTTTTCCTCCGTGTTACTTTAACACCCTATATATGGTGTAAATTCGCTTGAGTGATCGAATGCAACCAGAGGTATTTTTTCTAACAGCCTGAATGAAGTAAGGGTATGTATGGTGGCAGACAACCTTTACAGTACCTTTGTGGTGTATTGTGTTCTTCAACAGCCTGTCCATCCAGTAACCATGTGAATCTTGGTGGAGGGCTGCCGGATGCAGCACAGTGCAGCGCAAGGGAAGGTCCAGGGTGTAACGCTTGTTCTATGAACGTGTAGTGCAATTCAGGGGCCGTGTCTGTAAATAAATATTGTGAAGATTTTAATGGTAAGGGAAATTCTTTCACTGCAGCTGATGGTATCACCACGCATCACAAGGATACCGTATTCAATATTAATCGAGCCCTTATCCTAATACTTCCACCCACTGATTACAAATAGCCACACGATTCGTAATAAGTAATCACCAAACAACAGTCTTACATCACAACAGAATCCAATCAGTGTACAGCCGAATGTATGGCGGCCGTTTATCACAGATCATAACAGGGTATCTGCCATTAGCGGCGGATTTATCGCACTCGTGATGCCGACACATCATTGTTTATGTTATATGTTAGATACTGAGTGATGCGGGAGAGACAACGGGGGTTCGGGAGATTATCCTTTGTTTGTATGTAAAGTTTTGACAGTTAAATATATCTAAATGGGCCTGTTTGTTAGTAAAGCTTTAAATGCCGAGACTTCTTTTAATTATAACAAAAACTGCATTACATGAACTAGGTTCGTGTAGATAATCTACTCAGAAACAGGCACATTTTGATAGTTTTTTAGGGTTTCGTTCTTTACTTATAGATTGCAGGAAAATCTATAAGAAGTCCCTGGTCTTAAAATAACATATTATGGTAAATCTCTCAATATTATGCGTACAAACTTACATTAATTGCAGTTGTAATGTATAGGGGCACATGTTTATCAGCTACAATGTTAAGTTTGTTCTTGAAATGAAGTCATCCCAACTACGGAACCCTTCATTGTGCGTGGTCCGACACGCACTTGGCCGGTTTTTTATCATTGACGTAAATCGATGTTTTTACAATACAATATCTACGCTTTATAAAGACTTCTAAAAAAGTTTATAAAGGAATACTATTTAACAGGAACTATTCAGGTGGAATCTAAAGTAAAACGGCATTTCCAAGCAGTTGGCCACTCAGCACATTTTATAATGCTTGCTTATATTTTCAGACAGTTTACTGGAGTCGTTGCGCAAGCAGCCTTACTAATAAAAATATTTAAAGCACTTGCTTAACAACTGTATACTTAAACATTGTAGATATAAGCTATAGATAAGAGTTACACACTCCCTTTACCAATAATGGGTGTGTAAACATTGTATAATTATAAATTCGTTATAGCAACAGTCGCTGGCAACATTCTTCGGAAACGTTTTAAAACTAGATTACCAAATTGTAGAGACGTTTAGAAAATCTTGTAAACAGAATACAAAACGTTTATTTTTAATAAATAATACAAATTGAGCCCAAAATATTGTTTTGGAATGTATTTAAAAATAATTGTATGTTTGACCCCCCTGCGTTAAAATTTTTCATGTTATTAAAAAAAAAAATCGCTGTTCCATACATTTTGACCGAGTAGGTATTGTACTTCTGTAGGAAACAGCTGTTTTTTTTAAATTACATACGAGACATTTTAACGCAGGGGGGTCAAGAATGATGTACTGAATCTATGGTAAACGGATTTGCGTCGATCTCCCTTCCACCCTGTATAATGGCGAATAATAATATAAATAGTGACCAGTTGAAGGCAAAAAGAAAACGATCTGTAAATTGGGACACTTTAGAAAAGGTAATTTTACTAGATTTTGTAATGAAATTCGTGCAAACATTTCAGAGTTTATTGAAAAGCTGTATGAAGGAGTTTTTTTCCACTCCATCATTGAGCTTTGCTAGATGTCCGGTTATACTACGGTTATGTGCTCACTAAACAAGGGTTGAGGACTGACTAACAGACTAACAGTTGCGTAATTTCTCATACAATAAAAACTTCCGCTATAACAGATCTGTTCAACTGAACTGTCGAATATCTTTTATTGGTAGAGTAAGCGTTATAACTCTGGTATACGTCGTGTGTAAATGTTTATTAGGCAGTGCTCTAAACGTGGTGCATTACTAATACTCTGGGCAGCCACATAACAATAATGAACAAGAAAAAAATATATGAAGATGAGATAAATGGTGATGTGATGATGATGTGTAATGTTTGTTAAAGGATTCTCAAAATAGACTAGAATATGTGACTTTTAACGTTGCATTGTTCGACGTAAAATTATCAAAAATAAACTAAAAACTAAAATAATCCATCCCCACGCGAGTCCAATGACATTCAATTCCAACCACAAATTTGAAGCTCAGCAAATGTTTCATTTATTACAAGTTATCTTCGAGTGCTATTCGATGCCAAAAGATCGTCAGCTCTTGCAGCAATCTTTTCTGAACAATTGTATCACAATCCTTAACTTTCCTTTACCACAGAACCACAATTACTTGCCTCGCTAATTATATCCCTTAATCTGTTTGCATCCAGCATCCAAAACATTCAACTACATAAGCCCAGTCGGCATCCAGTCATAAATCTTGGCAAATAAATTCAATTAGCCGCTACACTAACATAATAACGAATGAATACAATGGCCGCCGGAATTATGAGGGTCTAAATTGTAAGCGGCCAGCGATTCTGAGAGCTTTATTACAGGCCGTACCGGACGCCGTGACAGACAATATGTCAGCGTGTGGTGCAAAGTGAGGAGGTGGCGGGGAGACTTGGTAAGGATATTTTAAAATTTTATATATTTGATATATTTTTGTGTACAGACCACAAGCTACTACAATCTGTGAAATTTCTTTAATAGATTTTCAACTTTATCCGTACAGTATAAGGTTCAAGTTTGATTGGGAACATTTTACAGTTTCGGGTAGCTTGACCTGCTGGCGTCTGTACTTACAATAAGATTTTCAATTATATATTGAGAGCAGGCAAAATATCAATTTCTTTGAATTTTTCACGAAGTGAATCTCTTGGACCTAGGTTGTAAATGGCTGGAACAGCTTTTCCTGTCTCAAGCTCAAACTCAAAGCATTTATTTCAAATAAACCAACTACAGGCACTTTTGAATTATCAAGGGGTTGGTCAGTCATAAAGATGAAGCTAGTTGCCCATTCCAAATCGTAGTAGGTTCCTATGGAGAAGAACGGGCAGAAAACTCCACGGATACTGTAAAACAAAGATAGTATTAATGTCCGCACAGGTTCCCCAGAGAAGAATCCCATATGACATAAGGCTATGAAAATAACTAAAATAAACAGTTCTGGCAGTATCTACATCATTTATATGTCGAATTTTTTTAACAGCATAGGCGGCCGAACTATGCCTTCCTGACAATTTTTCTACGTGTGGGCCCCATTGTAATTTACCATCAACAGTTATTCCAAGAACAATTGTCGACTCAACAGGGTCCAACTCTATAGTGACTCAATTTGATCGAGCTACAAATAGGAAAATTGCTTTAACTATCATTTAGACAAGCATTTCCAATAGCAGTTTTTTTGTAAGTCGATAATACCAACAATTGTTTCACTCTAAAGATAAAGATAAATTTATTTGTTCAAACAGTCATGTGTTACATGATACAGATTATGCACATATAGATGGAAACATAGTTTTACCGGACCAACATGTCGCTATCCGTTTTTAGTTCATCATAGTAGAAGATCATGATTTGAAAGTGGAATCGACAGAACATCACTATTATGTATTACCTAAACAAAAACAGGGCTCCGTCGCTGTCAAATAAAGAGGCACTTAAATCTCCTACCAAGCTCATTCTTAGCATTATGTTGCAAACACACCCGCTAGCACTCATCACTCAGCCCTCACCCTAGTTGGCACGGCGCCCACTCACAAGCTAGCTCTTGTAAACGTTGCATCGTTTTGCGCGAATTTATATTAGATGCCCGCTGATAGTCGGCTAATTGTATAATTGTGTGTGATGCGCTTATTTGCCGCATGCCGGACACCGCATGTCTTTTGTGTTATTCGAAACGGGGAATATGCGGTCATTTATTAGTTGTAGTATTGTCTTACGTACAGCTTTAATGAAAGGGTGTTGTAGGGGAAAGTGGGGTAAATAATGTGAAGATAAACACCGTGGTCGCTGAAAGGCACTTGCCACTATATTTTTCTTAACTTGGTACACAACAATAACGAAGTAAATAAAATAAAACTTCGACGCCTAACAAAAACGACAGACGCTAATATCAACGAACTCGACTCGTAACTCGTAGCTCTTGAATAACGCCTCCTTGATGAAATCTTCACTCGGTCATAAATGCAGAAGGAAAAGGACTATGAGTCGCCCAGGGTCCGCTGTGTCGTAGAGAATAGGGTGCTTCGCTGATGTCTTGAATCGTCGTAAGTCGGAAGATGTTGATAGCGCCGCGTGTCAGAGTAGAATGCGCGCGCCGCCCGCCCGGACCTTTTTTATACTTTTTCGCTTAAGAAATTAGTACATCATATTTTCTGGCCACAGCTGAAGACCGCCCCCCCGCATTTTTTTAATATTATTGGCTAATAGTTATGCCTCGATTTTGGCCACCATTAGAAGCTAAGATTATATTTAACGGTTTTCCAATTCTCCGTAAAATATTTTTACTTCCTATGTACACGTACATAAGCTTATTTACCCAACGTCGGTTTGTTTACTTTTAGTTAGCGATATTCTGCTTGGATTTCTCTTCTTATTATATTGACTGGTGGGATTCTAATTAGATTCTAGTTAATTCGCTAAGTTAAGTTAGGTAAATAGCTATTTAATATTTATGTACTCGTTGTCCGTAACAGGTGATATAGAGAATGGAGCAAATACAAAAATAAAAGTATTTTTGAAAGATTTTCATGATTTTTTTAAATGGTATGCTCCCGAGGTGTTCCCTTTGCCACCAAATCAGAATCTGACGAGGGTATCCTATGGAAATCGAGGGGAACCCTCGAATTTTATAGGCAGACCTATAACGATTTGGATATTTTTAATAGTAACTCATGCATTTACACTCGAAAAGCGCCATTTGGTGAAGTAGAACTGATGATGGAGACCACAGATGGCCACCGTAAGAACATAATAATAAGTATTTAACGGGTTGCGATTCGATTAGGTACTTTAATATGGTTGCTACGCAATTTATGCTCGTCACAATGCTTATGGTGAGGGGCAGTTCTCCTGGTTCTTACCAGGACAACTGCTCAACAATTAACGTCCCAGCATCGGGAACAGCAATATTTTGTAAAAGGTGATGAGCAGTTGACGGGAACAGCAATATTTTGTACGAGGTGATGAGCAGTTGCTATTGTTACTAAGATAAATCAAAAACTGACCCGCTAAAAAGTGAAAAATAAAAATTACAAAAAATAAAAATTGACGTCCAAAAAACTACAAAGTGAAAAATAACTCGATGAAAGTCGATCGCAAAAAACTAAAAAACAGATCCAAAGACACCGACTTCCGAAATTAAAGTTATTTTTCACTTTGTAGTGTTTTTTTGGAAGTCGGTTATTTTTTTTTTTTCAAAAACTTTTTTTATTTTTGTAAACACTAGTTTATCGGATGTTTCGGTGCTCACCACTTGTGACAGGGAGCACAGAAACAAATCAGTTGCGCAACAGATGCATGCGAGTGTGGACGCGTCGAAACATAGTTTATAAGCATGGCTGTAGTGTGGGACGACGAAACTGTATTTAAATTAATAGAACTGTTTGAGAAAAAACGAATATTATGGGATTGCTCGACAAAGGATTACAAAAATGGATTTAAGCATTAAAATGTAGGCACCACACAACAACACTACTTCCTCGGGCGACTTGACTGAAGCAACACTGTGTGGACGGCAGACTTTCCGAAACATTGTTCCTGGAATCTACGTGATGTTTCAGAAATTGTGTATTCGAAACACTGTTGCTCAGTTAATACATGGTTTAAGTGAGCAAGATGCAACAACGTCCTACTTTAACAAGAATTTCATAAACTTACACAATATTCAACATAGTATTCGCTACCGTGCGGCAACGGCAGAGCCTATCTCCAAGAAACCCTTTAAGATTCTAAACCAGAAACCTTAGAAATGTGCTCACTCTAGACCGCTCGCTCGTCCTAGATTGAAAATGATATAGCATGTTGTGTATATTTTATGATAACATGCATGAGCAGTAAAATGGCGAGAGTAAACATTAAAACCTTAAAGACGATGCCGATGTTGAGTGACGATACAGGACATAGGCGGCGCGGGCGAATATGCTGTGCTGGCCCTTTTTAAAGCTTTTTAAAGCGCACTGCATATCCCGGTACTGGAACGTTCTATGGATCAGCCGCCGCCAATGCGTTGCGTGTTCAATACAACACGCTTTTAGGGCGCTGTTGCGGCTGCCACGTTATTGCAGTGCATCTGCAATGTTTGCTCGAGGCAGAGTAGATAGCTTCAGTAGTGCGGAAATAGAATGCATCTCTTCTCACCAGATTTGAGGGACAGTAGCAACAACCTCCTGAAAGCCCTGACAAAAGCCCTATAATGAGGTATCTGATTAACATGACCCTATCGGTATTAGAATTTAAGTAGTAACATAGCAAATAATTGCTATGTTAGTACTATTGTTAAATTGTTTACTAACATCTAGATTAGGATCTTGTTGTCTGTTAAATAAATAAATATTCTTTTTCTTTTTTTTTTTTGTCTTTGATTCTCGGGACCCTGAGGTCCCGGACCTTTGAAGGCGCACGAGGGGCCGAAGCCAACTTGCAGAGGACTATTAGTCAGTTGGAGTGAAATGTGGCACCAACCGACGATTATCCCCGTTTGCACTATGCAAGTGCATCCAAGGACAACCCCCGGTTGGTGCTGGACTAATGCAGAACATAGAAACAAAACACTGGGCTATGGGTTTGGGTGAACTATTGAAGGACTATGTCCGCTGTCTGATCAATGTTATGAATTACACAGATAAAAAGGCTAAAAGCGGAAACTGTCGCTAGCACATTGTGACGTAGCGATAAGGGGGCAACATGTCCAGAGGAGCTTGAGGAGTGGAGAGGTATTCCACGGCTATCAGAACAATCCCAGAGCCCGGAAGATGGCCAAGATCCCTTCTGAAACTCCACTCAAGCCGGCCACAAAGGCAAGAATGAGGTGAGAGCTCTGCTCCTCATCAGTGTTCACCCCAGCTGGTCAATGAAGGCAAGCCAGAGAGGAGGAATAAGACATCTCCCGGAAAATAGGGTCCATGGGGTCTCTACTGCCCAACAGCTCGCCACATGCTGCCCTGCCGGTTTCTGTATCTCTCTTGGTCTGGCTCCTTACCCTAGACCTGTTCCGGTTAACTCTACCGGCACAGACCTAGAGTTCAAGTTATTATTATTATTGTATATATCAGATTTGCTTGAGAACATCGGCTCTCAAGCAAAAAAATATATAGCGTTGGTTTCAACAAAAGAAACTAGACGGCGTTACTTGTCAACAATTATAAACTTCTCCAAAAGTAAAATGTGCATTTATTTTAAAGTTGTCAAAGGTAAATCTGGAGCTCTTTACATCTCATAAATGAGCGATCATATCATTTGCAACTATTTTAATTCAAAGTAGTTTTAACAAGTATTAAACAGTTGCCAAACTCAAGCTGCGTCCGCGAACGAAAATATTTAAAACAGGCCCTCGAAGTTTGCTGGCGATGGAAACTACTCGCGCGGATTGTTGGTCTTAGTCTGAAGAATTAACGGGAGCTTAGCTGCTTGCTACTTTTCGGATTTAATTATTTAATAAAATATCCTATGAGTGCAATACCTTCTTGGGTCATTGCCAGGTCGCTCGGTTAAAAGAAGATGGTTATCGTAATGTTTTATTTAAGAAAGCATTGTGTTTTGATATTCGTTGAAACTAGTCGCGTCGATCGCGTGCTCTACTTAAGTGCAAAGTGCAGACGCAGCAAACCATCCGCGCCGGCCGCACCGCGCTCGCCGCGATGTCACACACAATTACGTAAGAATTGACCTACATTTTAATTATAATTGTTATTTATTAACTCGCCACTAAAATGGCTGAGACCACCAAAATTAAGGTGAAAACCGAAAATGAACAACTGCTGTACAAATACTACAGCGCAGAAAGAGCAGATAATGAGCAACTGCGAAATATTATTTCTGATATGGAAAAACAAATAGAAAGCCTCCAACAACAAGTGAGGTACTTACAACATAAAGCAGACCAAAGTACAGCTTCAACTAGTAAGCCAGCTGAGCCAATGAATAGTCCAACACAGTGTCCTGAATACTGTACGGACGAGGAGGAGCTAGCCAAGGAAACTCAGTGGATCAGGCAAAAGAGCAGAAAAAAAAGAAAATTAAATACATCGCCCACTCACACTGATTGAACACGTAGAGACTATTCAGTCTGAGAAAGTGAAGATCAAAAAGATTCCGCCACCTCCGCCTATTGTAGTAGACGGCGTCGAGAACTACCAAGCCTTGTTTAACTTATTGTCAAGCTCTGAGTCTGGTGATAAATTCACGACTAAAATGTTGAATGGAAAGTGAGTTAAAATAAATGCAGTGAACGAAGACACTTATAAGACTATAACAAAGTTATTGAATGAAAATAACTTTCTCTGGCACTCGTACGAAAATAAGCAGGAAAGGCCAATAAGAGTTATGGTAAAAAACCTTCATTTTACATGCAATGAATTATTGAGGACTTGCAAAATAAAGGTTTCCAGATTGAAGAAGCTGCAAACAAATTGAGGTGGAAAAATAAGGAGCCCCTGAACATGTTTATGCTTACTTTCAGAAACGAGGAAGACATAAATAAAATCTATAGCATTAAGTCAATATTAGGATGTAAAGTAGAAGTACATCCTCTCCATACTTCAAGGCTAGTACCTCAATGCAAGAGATGCCAGGCATACGGACATACACACAAATACTGTTCAAAGGAACCTAGATGTGTCAAATGTACAGGCAAACATCTCACTGCTGACTACAAAAAACCGGCAGACGAGAAGCCAAAATGTGTCCATTGTGGGGAACCACATCCTGCTAATTATAGAGGATGTATAGTAGCCCGGGAAATGCAAGGCATAAAAAACAATACTATTAAGAAGCAGGCAACAAAAAGCCAGCACAAAATCAATTAACTAGTGATACTAAAACAGGCTACTCGCTATGGAAGGCAACCAAGCACATAAAACGACCGATCATACAAACTCCTCCTATTAAGGAAGAAAATGGAAAATGGGCAGTGACGGACGAGCAAAAAGCCCTAAGGTTCGCTGAGCATTTAGAACAAATATTCCAACCAAATGAAGCCCAGACTCACAATACGAGAATAATTCAGGGTGTACAAATTAGTTCAGATATAAAGTTGGTTACCCCAAAAGAAGTATCCAGAGAAATTAAGTGTAATTTTAATCGAAGAAAATCCCCTGGTTACGACTTAATTACAGGGGAAGTTTTACAAAATGTCCCACGCAAAGCCATAGTCAAGCTTACCACGCTCATGAATGCTGCATTTCGGTTAAAATACGTCCCTGACATGTGGAAAGTAGCTGAAGTCATTATGATAGCCAAACCTGGGAAACCACCTCATGAAACAACATCTTACAGACCAATCTCACTGTTGCCTGTGTTGTCAAAATTATTTGAGAAATTATTTCTAAAGAGATTGAAGCCTCTTATTGAAACTGAAAATCTAATCCCTGATTACCAGTTCGGATTTAGAGACCAACACTCTACGCTCGACCAAGTACACAGAATTACTAATATTATTGAAAAAACACTAGAGGAGAAGAAGGTGTGCTCCACGGTTTTCCTTGATGTTGCACAGGCTTTCGATAAAGTATGGCATGATGGCCTTATTTATAAACTAAAAACAATGTTGCCTCAACAATTTTCAGACATCTTAGAGTCCTATATATCAAACAGATAGTTTAGAATACGACAAAGAAACGCTTATTCAGATCTTAGGCAGATAAAAGCTGGAGTACCGCAAGGGAGTGTACTTGGTCCTGTACTGTACTTACTGTACACCTGCGATATTCCTGAGCTAGAAAATAATTTCATTGCAACTTTTGCTGACAACACAGCTATCATGGCTGTTGGAAATAGTCACGAGGAAACCGTAGAAAAGGTTCAAGAGTCCATAAACCGTGTCTATGAGTGGACTGCAACATGGCGTATCAAACTCAATGAAAGCAAGTCTATCCACATTGACTTCACCAATAAAAAGCCACAATACTTTCCGGTGTTCATGAATAATCAACCAATACCATACGCGAATACTGCTAAATATCTCGGCATGACTCTGGATGCAAAATTGCGCTGGAAAGAGCATGTCAAAAAGAAAAGAGCCGAACTAGATATTAGATACAAAAAAATGTATTGGCTACTTGGTAGGCAGTCGCCATTGTCAATATCTAACAAATTGTTATTGTACAAACAAGTTTTAAAGCCTGTATGGACCTACGGTATTCAGCTGTGGGGTTGCACCAGCCAAAGCAATCGTCAAATTATACAACGATTCCAAAACAAAGTACTCAGGGATATAGTCAACGCGCCCTGGTACATTAGAAACAGCGACCTCCACCGGGACCTCAAGATGGATGTCGTAAACATAGTAATAAAAAAATATGCAGAAGCTCACGAACACAGACTTCATCATCACGTGAATGTCGAGGCGATCCAGCTCCTTGACATCACTGAATTAGTGCGAAGACTAAAAAGGGTAAAACCTTTTGAGTTAGTTTAGTGCAGTGTGAGTGAACTTAAACTATAGTGCAAGTGCTGACTAAAGAACACGTGAATTAAGTGTCTTCCCCTTAACATAAAGTGAATAAGAAAGATGTTATTGGACGATTTCTTAATTTTATATTATAACTTAGCAGTTTAGGTTATATTTAAATTACTTATTAGTGAATAGGCTAGATTGTAATGTGAATAAGGTATCACCAGCTGTGATACTTTATAAAAAGAAAAGAAAAAAAAAAAAAAAAATTAAGAAAGCTTTCAAAAGTGAAATTGAAAAAAAAACGTGAATTATAACTTTTGAACGAACACACCGATTAGCTCTATGTTCGTACTTAATAATCTCAGCCCCTATGTAAAGACCTCAACTCATTAATAAGGAACGAGCGCTGAAACCTGTATTATTAGAGAAAAGAGCAGACAAAAATAATTATTTAAACTTTGGACTTTCATTTTTTTATTGGTCAGTTGTATGTACTTAAAGGTCTATACTACTTCAGCGCCACGTCATTCCTTATCTCGCTCGCACAAGTAGCTGGTGGTCACGCGAGCATGCGACACAGGGTGGCAGGGAGAAGACTCCAAGGCACCGATAATTTAGTTTATTTCTTTTTACGGTGATTAAAATGGTAATAAAAAAAAAACATAGGACCTGCTTTATAGTTAGTTTTCAAAGTTTCATTATCTAATTTGAAGTATTTTTTTAATACCAGCGGTTTATTGTTCGGTTTGGAGGTAACTTTGGTTTTTTTTTCTATGAAGAAAATTTTATGGAATCGTGTTTTCGTCAAACATAGTATTTAACATTAATCCTCAACTTTACCATTTATATTTATTTCAACATTAATGCTGCATATTTTCAACATAACGGAGAATCATGCTAAGCCATTTGAGGTAGTATAGGCTCTTAACACTGTCATCTGCGAATCCTTTACATGCATTACACGCCTAACGTCACAAATCAGTTGGACATGGCTGCCCTAAAACGCAGCGCTGAGTCGATTTATAGCTTTATGCAAATGGTCGCCAGATCTCATTATCATTGTACATTTTAGTTAGCGTCAGAACCGGCTTCTGATGGAATTGTTGCATTATAAAGGCGTAATCTGATGATCCCAAAAGTCTGACAACCAGACTTACCAAGTGGTCTCGTGTTGCCCAGTAACTGGGTGGTGGGGATCAGGATAGGCAGTTAAGTATCATTTAAAATACTGGTATTGAGCTGCATCCGATTAGAACCGGAAGCCGACCCTGACATAGTTCAGAAAAGGCGGCCGATGATGAAGAGGAATTACTAACAAAATAAATGATTGATTTTCTGAAACCTAGTCAAAAGTGTTTTTTCATGAATCAGAATCAGAGTTATTTATTTGTAAAACATAGGTTCACCGTCAAGGTCTTAGAGGCGGGGGAAGGGGGGTCTTAGGTTTTTCTTTGGTCATGATTTGCCTATTGTATATAAAAGACACTTGGAATATTTTTTAGAATGTGGAATAACATTTTCATTCTTCATATTGACGCCACGGTTGGCGCAGTGGTTAAGCGATTGACTGCTGCGCTGCGTGTCGCGGGTTCGATTCCCGCACGAAACAAATATTTGTATGACCTGCAAGTAGTTGTTCCGGGTCGGGCTGTTTGTGTATGTGAGTTTAAGGCCCGTATTACAGAACGTCACTCAATACTCAAGCATTAAGTACTTAAAACTAGATTCAAGACATTTGATTGGTTGAAACTAGTTTTAAGTAATGCTTGAGTATTGAGTGACGTTCTGTAATACGGACCTAAATGTTTGTAAAAGCACCCACAATACAGGAGTAATTCCTAATGTGGGACAACGTTTAAAAAAAAAAAAATATGTAAGCTTTTTGGATAAAATATATTTTAGAAAACTTGTCGCTCCGTGTCGGGTTAAGAATTGATATAAATTTTCCCATTTCCGCAATAACTACACCGTTTCACATTCCCTTATAAATCATTTCCATTTTCCACATTTCAGTTCTACACAAACAATACAACAAAATAATGAAGGCCATATCTCACTGGTACTAATCCAGCTAGTTCGTAAAATATATGACGTCATAGATCGTCTCTATTATTCCATTAGAGCTATCCGGATTATCCCACGGCCTGACTTATGCGCTGTCCGCGACATTATTGCGCGAGTTATAGCCACCAACCCTCGCTGTAGGAGGTGGGCTTATAAGTAAGTTGTTAGTCATGGTGGATAGTGGTTCCGGGGTATGGAGAAGAGGTAAGTTTGGCAGAGAAAAGTTATCAGTGGTACTATGTAGGTAGGTAGGTAGCTACTGCGGTATTTCCACAAATGCGTCGGCTCACTCAGTCATACCTGTCTAAGCAGCTCCATTTTAAACGTCAACGTGCCATAATATATGTATAAACAATACCCGGGTTATTAAGTAGTCATTTCCAGGTATCAATATGTATTTCAGAATTTCTTTCACCTCAATTTGACCTATGAACATTTTGTTGGTCAAAAAGGCATGCTTCTCAGTTCGGATATCACATTCGTTTGTTACATTCTTAGCTAGATCTACCCACATTAATTTCCAAAATATTTGCCGCAGCTCTCAGTGGTTTTACGTACCGGGCATACCTACTCCCGTTCCTTTGCAAGCAAATGACAAAATTCCAACGAAATAAGAATGTTTGCTCACTGTGTATTTTTCTGTACATTTCATTAGAATACACAGTGGCTGCATTGTAGCGGAGTGTGCACAGAGAGCAGCGTTCACTTAACTAAAGGCTTAGACCGTCTTACTGTTCCGACTCTTTTCCTTTATTTGAGCAAAAGTCTGTGAAGTACCTGCAAAAGATGCTGTTTAGAGGTATGAGGCTTGTGTTACAAAGCTTTTGTAGCGAAGTAAAAAGGTTTTTTACTTGGAAGATCGCGTTTTAGTAATGTTCCTAATTGAATTGCTCTTTGTGAAAGGCCTCATACGGTGAATACTAAAGTTGGTGCCGGTAAAGTTTCAAGCCCATGAGACAATTCAACTGAAGCTGGCAACGCATCGGTAAACGTTTTGATGTTGCTGGTACCTTCGTCAGAGCCAAGCAAATGCTACTAAATAAAACTATAAAGACAAGCTACAATATAACCGGATTTTACGAAAGACGTTTCGTGAATTGACGAATATTTGTATACTTCGTAGTATTTTAATAGATTTTTATTTCCATTCCTCATGTATTATGCTTCCGTCGGTAATATTCATAAACAGCAAAGTCGCAAAGTTTTTGAAGCAAGGCTTGAATGGGATTACAGGCTCCGGCCGCGCGTATATTTCTTACTTTGTGGTATTAGCGCTGTCAGACTGCGTATTTATGATATTGCCTATTTTTTACTGGCGCTGAACCTACTAACGATTAACATAGTAATACTTCCATCCATTTAACGAACATTATACATTGTTACCATAACAATGAATAGTCAGATAATTTTTCACAATGATCGCAATATATTGCTATGGATATCTATCGATAAACAATTTAATTATATAAATATAAATAAAAACCAATGTGTTTGTTGGTTTGTCGTCTATGGACTCCGAAAGGGTTGGATCGATTTTAATGAAAATTTGGCTAGTTTTTCTGCATACGCCCGTGAAGTTTTAGGGGTAGGGTAGGGTAGGGATATGTCCTATCCTCGGCCCGGCTGCCCGGTGCGACTTTTGTTCGCGTCTTGTCCTACCCCTAGGAAGGACACCACGCGAACGAAGTCGCGCCATGCAGATAGTTTTTAGGGTTCCGTACCCAAAGGGTAAAACCGCCTCCGCCATCTGTCTGTCTATCTGTCTGTTTGTCCGTGTGTCTGTCCGTCTGTCACCAGGCTGTATCTCATGAACCGTGATAGCTAGACAGTTGAAATTTTCACAAATGATGTATTTCTGTTGCTGCTATAACAAAAAATACTAAAAAATAGAATAAAATAAATATTTAAGGGGGTTCCCATACAACAAACGTTATTTTTTTTGCTAGTTTTTGCACTAAATTGATAACGACAACAGGTAGACGCTTGAAATATTCACAGAATATGTAGATATATATTGACTTTAAAAATAAATAATTAAATTAAAATAAAACAAATATTTAAGGGGGGCTCCCATACAACAAACGTGTTTTTTTGCCATTTTTATAGATAATGGTACGGAACCCTACGTGCGCGAGTCCGACTCGCACTGGGGCGGTTTTTTTTTAGAATCATAACAAGCAATGCAAATACTGGCGTTATGTTATTAACTCTTATGTAAGTTACATTTAAAACAAACATTGGCAAGTTTCGTTTCATTAAGCAACTTTAAACTTCATCACTCAATTCTGATGTTTCCTGTACATTGTTCTACGTGACCTAGTTCGGCTACAGGATGTATCTATCTTCGCTAGTACGTACAGTAGCAGGTTTAAGATGTGTCATAGTAGACTATGTCTTTGTTGGTCGGGTCCAGTGTTTGATGCTTGCGATATATCTCACCGAGCGGGAAAAAGGACGGGGTCAAGTTTTAAGCTGTAGTTGACACAATATCGTAGAACGCTGTAGTGTTGAGTTCCATTTGCCAACACATTATTATGAATGTTAGATGTAAAAATAAAACCGTTTCATTTAGAAGTTATTAAAAATAACAGCTAATATTGTATTCTGACCGACAATTATTTGCAAAATCCATAGCCACTATAGCAAGATAAAATAAATCACAAAAACACGAGGGCTCTTCCAGAAACGAAAAATAGAAATAGGTATCTATAATTATTTTCATTCTTCTGCCACAGGAAAACTTTTCAAAGTCTACATTTCGCTACCGCACTCAACTTGCCCCTGTCCCCCCCTGGTCACGGCAGCGGGTGACGCATGGCCGGTCCAGTCATTACTGCCCCCGTTAATCAATAACCCGACGACACACGAAATCGCACCGCACTGCACTCCGCAAAATTACACCATTCGTAATTACACGACGAAGTGGCCTACGATTGGCCAATCGACTCCCAAAGGACGTTAATTGACCAATCAGAAAGCAATTTTCGTTTCGAGAAATGAAATTTTTTGGTCCCTGTATTTTGTTTTTGAGTTTCAATTTTGTTTCACGTTTTCACAAGTTACAGTTTGTGTTCTAGCTTACATTTTTAGAACCCTAAAAATGTAAACGGACCGCAGGAAAAAACAGAACAAACCTGAAATAATATTAATTATAATAAATAAATACCTAGATAGGAGGTCAAAGCCACATTGAAAACCTACACGTGCGACACGATTGTGAATGTTGGTCTAATAGTAATCAAATAAATCACACAATGAGGATACCGTTGCAATATATAATTCTTATAAACGCCATAGAATACATTTAGGTAAGTCCAAATGATCCCTAAAACATCATTAGATCAAAATAAAAACAAAAGGTAGAAATAAAAGTGATCTGGTAATCCCAAAAACACAATGCCAAAACTGGCAAGTCCTAAACAAATACGTGGGAATGGCCTTGAAACGTCCATTAATTCCAAATGGACCCTCGGCATGGGACTAAACATTTGTTGAAGGGAATTAATTCTGTAAGGACTATCGAGTTTTTCTGGCCGGAAGATAAAACAAATAAAGCCGTTACGGATAGCAACACATGTTTGGTACTTTCACAAAGAGCTCTCTCTTTGTTATCGACACTTTAAAAAAGAAATAATATAATAATGTTATTCATTATGAGCTTTATCGGGATTTAAAAAAGGAAATATTATTATATATTTAAGGAGCAGGGTTTTACTCTAAATCTATCAAAGCTCATTCTTATTTAATAAGATGATGCAACTTTTATACATTTACATTGTACACCAGTTAAGGCTCGTCTTTAAAAGGTGAATTCGAAGAAACGGCGAAATTAAAATAAACACGAAAGTTCAAGAGTACTTATAGAGGTTCCTCTGAACAAAAACATTTCAAGTAGAATTAACACTTTGTGAGTTGGACTAACAATGAATGATGGAACTGGGACGAAAACTGATTAGGGTTCAGGTGTCACCCAAATGTTTCAGGCTAGATTTTATATTTGCGTCGTGAAATCCATTAGGGAATTATGGATTTTGTAATGAATGTAATAATAATTTTATAATAATGTAATTTTGTGTTAGTCACCCGACCATAACGAAATTGGCACGTGAAGAGGTATAGAAAAAATCCGGAATTCAGAAAAATTATCATTATTGAATTGCCGAGTAAAATTGTCAAAAGGTTTGCAGTTTTTCTCATAACATCCTATAATATTATTTTCTCGTCTACTAATAATAGTTAATAATAAATCCCTTGATGTAAACTTCGCAGAACTACCAAATCTTCATAATTATATTTTTTGTCCTCATACACTTCAAAAAACATTGAAGTCCTAGTAATATATTTATTTAGGAGTGTGTACACTCTGACCAAACCACGTGTATAGGCTTGCTTTATTTTTGTAAAGTGCTCCTGGAATGCTTACAGTTCTTCAAACGCTTTATTAGATTTTTTGTCATTGGCAGATCTAAATGGTTTCTTTAGAGTTTTACGAAATTATTTATATTAGCAGCATGTTCCTCTTACCTCCCAGCCTGAGTTCAGCCGCCGCCTGCGCGCTGTCCAGGTCCCTCTCTGCGAAGCACTGGTACATCCCTCTGTGAGCCCTGACGACCCCATGGACCCTCAGAACCCGCTCACCGCCTCCCACCGGGACCCCGTCATGCAACCATCTCACCCGAGCGTCCCCACCTTCCACCGAGCAATTGAAGGTCACTGAGCTTCCTGAGTTGGCTACCTGTGGAAGAATGATTTTTTGTTCAGGAAAATGACTTATTTAATAATGATCAAAAACTTAGTTTTTTGTTATTATACAGTACTATGTGGTATGTACATTAAATGGGCAGCACTAATTAAAATAAAAACAATAAGTAGAAAATAAAAAAATAATTAACACATAAAGAAAGAAGCAATTTCAGCTGATATATTGTTCAGGTACGTACTCGTATCACGACCGTTACACAGGACTTTTACGAAATGTAAACCAACATTAAAAGGCTATTGTTTATTTAGTGTCGAACCAAAACATTTGAAATCCAGCTTGCATTGTATTGTATATATTCAGGTCAAACCAATAATCTACGCCCATGGTGACAGGTGACAAAAATGAGATAAATTAACCCAATTATTATCGCTACTGTCAGAACTCGATAAACAAGCGACAAATACCGAGTCCGAGTCGGCTTAAGACGATCCGGCGAGTTCTCCTCATGAATTATTCAAGAGGACATCACCTAGTGACTACGTCACGCCGCATGTTGGCTCAAACTTGATTATTAGGGCTGCTAGCAATGGTAGGGACACCTACAAGTCTTTGAGCCGAAGTGATGGGTTTTCAATTACGTTTGGTATTGGTACGGCATTTATTTGCTCGAAATGTAATGAAATACGAGGTGTTTAAGTTAAGCATTTGGGTATGTAATGGTAACAAAAAGGCATGGTTGTCATAGCTATTTCTGATATTTCAATTCTCCTGCTATCATTAGAACAACAACATTCAAACAAGCATCAACTATCTTGTCGCTTGTTTGAATTGATCAAACAAGCCACAACTACGAGTACTTTGATTGACTTATTCAGTTTGATCGACTCTCCATGAGATATCATGGTTATCATTTTCATTTTGATCACTAAGAGTTGATAGAGTTTCATAGATTACTCCCTGTCTTCTCTTCTCTTTCTCTGTCTCTTTTTATTTCTCTCTTTTTCTCTCTCTCTTGTTTATTATTCTTGGATCGCAATAATTGTTTAACTAGTAAAACTGCCCATCTTTTTGATGTAATCCCTTTCCTTTTACGACATCTTCGGCCTCGAGAGCCGGTGACTTATTCTCTGTCGGTAGCTACACAGCATTATGGAAGTAATAGGGCGGTCTATTGACGGATGAGAATTCTCACAAATGGCTTATATGGATGACTTGTCCGGTACAGCGACAACCCTATGACAAGGGATAGCTAGGAACACTGTTCAACTACGTGAATATATAATTTATTGTTATGGATGTATGTTACATACTCTAGGAGAATACCTATGTAGATAAAATATGCGGCTAAATAGTTAAGCAGTTTATAGGTTAGGCTTACCTAACCTATAAACTGCCTAACTATTTAGCCGCATAGGCGAGTGAGCGGAGCCGCGGGAGCGGCCGAAGAGCGCTACTTCCAAGTTAGATTTATTACCGACTAATTCCGATTTGTTAACTGATCACACGTAACTGCTCGTTCAGTAATGTTACTGTTTAACTATTTATTTAATTCATTCGCCCTACATTACCCATCTAAATATTTGTTATGACTTATTTTTATTTAGTTATAATACTCAGTTTTACTGCCAAACTTGTTAATAAACATGCATTTTTAACCGACTTCACAAAAAGGAGGAGGTTCTCAAGTCGTGTGTATGTTTTTTTTTTTTTTTTTTAATGTTTGTTACCTCAGAACTCCGTCGTTTATGAACCGATTTGGAAAATTATTCTTTTATTTGAAAGGATATACTTCCAGATTGGTCCCATTTTTATCAAAATCCCGTTCTGATGTTGGGATCCATGAGTAATTGAGGGAACTCCTCAAATATTATAGGCATACATATAACGATTTTTATATTTTCATCAACAAGTCAATCATTTGCATTCAGAAAGTATAATTTGGTGAAGTGGACCACTTTAAAAATTAACCTCTTTGGGGGTGTAAAGGGGAGGTGGATACAGTTTGTATGAAAAAATCTTCTTTCGTTGATCTGTTAACTTGAAACTTAGACTGAATTCTTCATCATCAGTCTCCTGCCCTAATCCCAATTTATTCAGGGTCCTCGTAACATGTCGAATTACACTATAGATTTAATACATACAAAAGGAAACAGTAACTGACTTACTGACTGATCTATCAACACAAAACTCAAATCATTGAATGGATTGGGCTAAAATTTGGCACACAGATAGTTATTATGACGTAGGTAACCACTGAAAACAGAATTTTGAAAATTCAACTCCTAAAGGGGTGTAACGGGGTATCACATCTTGTATGGAAAAACATTTGAATTGTATCAATTCGACAATTCGCAGGGTTACTCGTGTCAACAAATAAATAAAACGTGTTTCACGTTTTAAAAAAAAAGTGTAAAGAGGTAAATAGTCTACAAATCAATATGGTGTCATTTTCAAGGTTTGTCAGGACGTTGTTCTCGTAAAGGTCAACAATTTTGAAATATTACACTCGAAGAACAAAAAAAAAACTAATATGTCCTAATTTATTATTATTTTGTATTGGTCTAAATAACAAATCTATCTGTATAAATAAATGGAGAAACTGACCGACTGATTGACTGACGTATCAACGCACAACCCAAACTAATGGGAGCGACGTGAAATTTTGCACTAGGGGTCCTTTTATATAGGGTAGGTACTTTTAATCCCGGTTCCCGTGAGATTTTTTCTGACATATACGCGGGTGAAGCCGCAGGCAAAAGCTAGTATTATTTGTAGGATCCAGATCGAAATAAAACTTGAAAAAAAACTCGTTAAACTTCTTTTAATTAAAATATAAATAATAAAAAATAACACTTCTTGGCTCTTAGCAATCTTTTCGTCTTATGCTGTCCCTTTTTTTAAATTGAGAACTCCCTTCTTCTTTTTAATTTTTTTTTTTTAATATAATAATACAGATATAATAAGTAGATAAAGCTGAATTCAGATCAGATGCTACTTCATTAAAATTCCCACAGCTCGGCCATTCTGCTTTCAGTCTGTCCTCAGACTGACTCTAGGTCTACACAATTAAGTTAATGCAAACAAAACAAACTATTCTATAACAGCAACAAAAAAAAACTAAATATTCAATTTACCTGACACATAATAAAACAAATACCTAACTAAAACATATTAAAATTAACACAATTATTCCTAAAATTTAAGTAAAAATTTAAAATAAACTACTTATCAAAAGTTAAGGCTAGTGTATTGTAAAATTAAAGCCATCTTTTCATGTGTAGATTACATGAAAAGATGGCCAGTAGTTGTCCTTTTAGGACCCTCTTTGCTGTTATCTATTTTCTCTACCTCATACCTATCCATCCCTAATCCTTTGATAATCCTATAAGGACCAAAAAACTTTTCTTTTAACTTTAAATTACTCCCAAACTGAGTTCGTTGTATAGCTACCAAGTCTCCTTCTTTATACTTCTGACCTTCCTTTCTTCTTTTATCAAATGTTTTTTTATTCTCTTCTTGTATTTTTAAGATTTGGGACTTTGCTTCCCTCCTCAGTTCCTCTCTCTTCTCAGTAAATTCTATTCTATTTTCTTCATCCAATAACTCTACAATTTTCAAGTCTTTTTTGTGTTTCAGCTCAACTCCAGTTAATAGTTTAAATGGTGAAGTATTGATAGATCGTTGATAAGGACTATTAATAACCCGCTGTAATTCACTAACATGCTTGTACCAATGTGTAGGTTCTTCAATACACATCTTAGCTAAGACTGAGATGATAACCTGATTCATACGTTCCACTTGGCCATTGCCTCGTGGCATGCCTGTGGTCACTTTTATATGCTCAATCTCTTCTATATGACAGTACTCTTCAAATTCTTTCCCAGTAAAAGCTGTTCCTCGATCTGTAATTATCCGGCCAGGATTGCAATAATCTTTTTGGTGTAATTTAAGTTTATCAACAGTTTCTTTAGAAGTCAATGTTTTCACTGGATAAATCCACACAAACTTCGTATATGCATCAACGACTGTTAAAATGTGGTTATACATCTTCTTAGTTGCATCTAACGGTCCTAGATGATCGCAATGCAGCGTGTCCAAGGGAAGCTCTCCTTTGTCAATTGGATTCAGCAGTCCTTCTTTTCTTCCTGACTTCCGGTTTGCTAGTATGCACGGTACACACATAGAGATCACCTTTTCAATCTTGTTATCCAACTTAGAAATGTAATAGTCTTTCTCAACAATGTCTTTAACTTTCTTCTTTCCAAAGTGACCCATTCCATGAGCCCTTTTGATTATCTCAATATCCATAATTTCAGGTATCACTAGCTTCTTCTCAACTCCTTTGTATATAACATCATTTTCTAAAATGTAATCTTGATACCCTTTATCTTTGAGAATTTCTTTTAAAACTTTATGAGTTTCATCTTCTTCTTGGGCCCTCTTTACACGGTAATGCAATTCAGTGTAGATGACACATACGATGCGGCTTAATGAATCTACATGCTGCATCCTATCACCTTTTCTATGTTCAATGCTGTAGTTGAAGTCTTGTAAGTACATAATCCAACGAGCTACTTTTTCAGATACTTCTTTCTTAATTAAAGTCTTTTGGAATGCTTCACAGTCTGTAACTATTTTGAATGGTATTCCAATAAGGTATTTTCTAAATTTCTTGACTCCTTTTACCACAGCCAGAGCTTCTAGCTCATAACTACTACACTTTTGCTGAGCGTCACTTGTTTTTCTACTCATGTAATGGACAGGGTGCATACCACCATCCATGGGATCCTTCTGCATCAAAATTGCCGCATAACCAAACTTAGAAGCATCGGTATGGAGCTCTGTCTCTAATTGAATGTCAAATATTTTTAAAACTGGCTCACGACATAACATTTGTTTAAGTTTCTCGAAAGAATTTTTCTGATCTTCATCAAAATAAAACTCTTTACTCTTTAATAAATCACTAAGAGGTCTAGCTATTCTGGCATAATCAGGAATACATTTTCTGAAGTATGATGTCAAGCCAATGAAGCTGTGGACCTCTTTTAGATTTTTTGGTACTGGGAACTTGAATACTGCCTCTGTCTTTTTCTTTGAAGGCTTCACTGTACCATTTGAGATCACATGACCCAAATACTCAACCGATCTTTGAAGCATCTGTGATTTCTTCCAATTAATTTGAAGTCCATATTCTGACGCTACCTTAAGTACTTCTTCCAGTCTGTCTAATGCTTGGCATTCATCTTCAGCCAAAATAATAAAATCATCGATGAATATTAGTAGGATTCCGCTTTTGATGAAGTTGTTAAATATTATGTTGATGTACCTCGTAAAATATTTGAGACATACCGAGAGTCCAAAAGGTGCCCGCAGGAATTCACAAAGGCCGTATATTTGATAGAATCTTCTTCAATTGGTAAATGAAAAAAAACATTTTTCAGATCTAAAGTACTGAATACTCTTGCTTTGCTCAACTTATCAATATGATCGTCGATCACTGGTAAAGGGTACTCATCTTTCACCATCTTTTGGTTTATTTTTCTATTGTCAATGCATACTCGAATACTTCCGTCCTTCTTCCGGACTAAAACCAGGGGGCTAGCATATTCTGAATAACTAGGTCTTATTACGCCCTGGGACAACCACTCCTCGATCTTCTGTTTCACTTCTCTTCTTTTTCTTCTTTTAAAGCAAACCTACGCGGTCGCTGAACTACTGGAATATCATCTTTAAGTATTATCTTTAACTTAATAGGAGCTTCTTTGGTCTTTAATGGTTTATAACTATCAACAACTCTTTGAACTCGAGGGGAGAACCCATTAACATCAACACTGGAAAGTAAAAATTGTAAATATGAACTATCATAACTCTGTGGCTTTATTTGAACAATACCCTTGTTTATCAATATAACGGTGTTTTCAAAAAACGTTTGACCTAGAATAATAGGATATATATATATATATAGAAGGATATGCACCACATGAAAAGATACACTGTAACAGTGCTCATCGATAATAATTTTGGTAATAAACTTACCAATAGAAAATACCTGGCTTGATCCTAACCCAGTTAATGTCAACTTCTCAGGAACACAATTCACGTCAGATAACATTGTAAACAAATCGTGTGATATCAAATTTATGTCACTGCCTGTGTCCACTAAACACGTAACTAAATATTCTCCTATCTTAACAGTTTTAACCGACTTTTTCAAATCTTTATTATTATAGTTTACGCTTAGAACATTATTGTCATTGAGGTTACGATTTTGGCACTGACAACTATGACACTGAATAACCGATCCAAAGTTTGACACTTGTTCACTCACTGGTTCTGAAAGTTCATTGACTGCATTCACCGCACCTGCGCAATCTGACGGTTGCACGAACATCGACGTCCTTCGCGCTTGGTTCGAACCGTTTCCTCCTACAACGCGAGTGCTCCGATTTCCCGATCCACCTGCTCCGTTTGTGGCGTGGTCAGCCCTGCATTCGGTCGCCTTGTGTCCGAAGTTGTTACATCTAAAACACTTGATGCCTTTTGTGCACGCAGTTGCTATGTGGCCCTTCTCGCCACACTTGAAACAGCGCTGAATTGAATTGTCTTTTGAATGATCTACGTTGCCATTATTAGCTCTGGCCGTTTTTCCATTTTCACGTGGCTTACATGCACTGCTTTGACTACCTCGTTCCTTTTGCTGTTTCTGCTTCATTGTTTCATAATGGGCCAACTTTTCCTTCAAGACGGGGTATGTTGTGACTCCGTAAAGACTTATCTTATTCTGCTCATAATCAGAAATGCCGTCTATGATATACTGTATGGCTACATAGTCAGCGAATTTTGCCCTCTTACCAAGCTCTTTCATGACGAGCATATTATTATACTGATAACAGCTCTCATTGTTTTGCTTCTTTCGTGCCGCCATCATTTCGTGCATGAGCTTTGAATTCACGGAATCTGGGAATTCTTTATGTAAGGCGCTCTTTAATTCCTCGTATGTTTTGAAGATTTTCTCTGACCGTAACCATAACTCCGCGGTTCCTTTGAGCGACCTTCGAGCTATTATTAGTTTTTGTTGCGCCGTCCAACCAAACACTTCGGCATTGTCTTCAATATCCTGTGACCACTTTGACGAAGAGTAGCTCATATCTTCGCCGTCAAAATGTATGTTGTTATCCATCATACCGTATTGCCCATTCGCATCCATCTTATTTTGCTTTTGCAACCGTGTCGCACGTATTCCAAAAAAATCCACCTTGTCTGATGTTCTGGTCCACTTCGTCTTTTGTTTCTTTTTTTCTTTATAATTTTTATTTCCTAGTCTATCCCGGACGAGATTTGTAGGATGCAGATCGAAATAAAACTTGAAAAAAAACTCGTTAAACTTCTTTTAATTAAAATATAAATAATAAAAAATAACACTTCTTGGCTCTTAGCAATCTTTTCGTCTAATGCTCTGTCACTTTTTTTAAATTGAGAACTCCCTTCTTCTTTTTATTTTTTTTTTTGAATAAAATAATACAGATATAATAAGTAGATAAAGCTGCATTCACATCAGATGCTACTTCATTAAAATTCCCACACATATATGTTCAGCCATAACTTATTCTTTTATTTGGTAGAGTAAGCTTGCGCGGTCTCATATACATTACAGATTTACAGCTAACTCTTCAATAATACGTATTTAATCCACTCGGTGTATGTTGATGATGTTATAAAACTTCCTGTTACTGTTGTTTTCATAGCAAGTAGTATACGAATTGGTGTGGGGTAGGTACCACTAAAACGTGAAAAATAAAAAACTTTTCTACAAAAAAAACAACCGACTTCCAACAAAAACACTAAAAAGTGCAAAATAACTTAATTTCGGAAGCACATAACATAATCACGCCTTGTTTCCTCGAAGGGTTGGGCAGAGGTGTACCTGTAGTCGGTGTCTTTGGTTTTGTATTTTCGTTTATATGGCCACCGACTTCCGAAATTAAATTAAATATAATATTAAATGTGGGTATACTACAGGTACACCTCTGCCCAACCCTTCGAGGAAACAAGGCGTGATTAGGTTATGTGCTTCCGAAATTAAAGTTATTTTGCACTTTTTAGTGTTTTTGTTGGAAGTCGGTTGTTTTTTTTGTAGAAAAGTTTTTTTGTCATTATTAATTTACCAAAACTATATTAAACAACTGCCGCATTAAATCAGTGCCCATATTAATGTATTTTTCACCTCTGCAACTCAAACAAGCAGGTTTTTGCTGTTGACCACTGTCTTAAAAGAGCAATTTATTATTAATTAAAAAAAAATACTTACTACTGACGCTCGCAGCAAAATTGAACTTTACTCACTGGCATAATTTGATTTTGTTACATGCGTGAGATAAAGTAACTTTTGAATTAAAATTCAATACCGAGAACAGTGGCGGGTCTACTCACAAAATTCGAAAGATTTGAACTTCACTTTGTTCTGTCACTTTCACTTCGATACGAAAAAAGCGAGAGATAGAAACAAGTTGATTCGAAGTTCGATTAATAAATTCCATACCTAGTAGGCCCAAAAATGAAACAAACAATAAAACGTTGGGTGTACATAATATATCCGTAAAATTGCAAAACCTCTGTTTAATAATAATAATAATACCGTTTATTTCAGGCGACACAAGTCCATAGAAAAATACCTTAACTTAAACATACATAAAGTAATAAAAAAAAGTGTGTTAATAAAAAGGCTTAAGACTATGTTAGTAGCACTTGGTAGTAGCGTTGCGCTAGATTGACTTTGTGCTGTTCTGACGAACTTTTCCGCGGAAGCGACGGAACGGAAGACTTTTTCCATGACGAGGGGCAGATAACAGTTCGGAACACGCACGACGAACGCTTTGAAGTTGACGTTCCGGCGCGCCTCCAGTAACTGCACCCTCGGCGTGTACCTCGTCTTTTGGCGCACGTACTCCACAATGTCCTCCGCCTTAGTGGTGTAGTGCAGGCGGGAGATGTACACCGGTGTTCGGCTTTGCTGCACGCAGGCCTTGTTAGTTCGCGATCGGCGCTTTCTTCTTTGCACCGTTATAAAACCGAAATTATTATCAGCTCTATTTGGTGCCCTTTCTGGCATGGGCTTGATACTAGGAGCGCAAGGGGCACTCGCGCCGACGCTAGCGAAATCCTTTTGTAGGGGTCTCGCCTGGGCTGCTGCAGACACTGGCAGCGGGTTAGGACGGCGTTGCGTGCAGGAGCCGCCGTGACGAGCACGGGGTTGCAGGGCGCACCGGCTGCGGTGGGGCACTCTGCAAGCTCAGCAATCAACGGATGCGCTGGCGACGAAACTGCTGACGCGGAATTCGACGACGATACGTCGAGGCCGGGTCCGCGACACATGTTTACGTTTGACGCATCGACAAGTGACCTAATTAGCGCCACACCGTTGCGCAATTCTGTTGGTTTAGGTATTAAATGTAGGTAATTATTATATTTTAAATTTTTGATATTGTTTGTTTTACAAATATACTTACATGTGGTTTAATTTTAAGATGTTGTATTTTTTTACCTTTAGGTTATAATATGTTTCGCTGCTGAGATGACAAGTTGTATGACATGTGTTATACTTTGTCCAGCTCCACAACCACAACTAATTTATTAACATTTGAAAATACTGTTGGAGCTGATGAAGATTGGAAGACTATCTTTTCATTGTATAAACTTGAATCTCCTTTGTATTATATAATTGCATATCACAGGTGTGAGTACTATGTACAATAGAACTACCATTTACCGGGTAATTATGTCTTTCATTGACTTAAATGTGCCCTGGTGGCTGAGAGTATGTCATGCTCACTCAGATGTCTCGCTGATGGTGGCGTGTGTGTTGGATCATTTAGCTCCCTTCAAAATGGTTGAGCTGAATGGTGCTGATCCATGCGTCATGTTCGTGAACGGGCGCTGTCAGTTGGGACTGGTCATCTCTTAGCTGCCACGGCTTATTTTTAATTATTTTAGTTTTGAATTGTTATCTTTTTATCACGGACGCTTCTGACGTATTGCATCGTTCTGTTTAACTTCAATATGAGTGATGTAACCAATATTTTGTATCAATATTTTAATTTAAAAGAGTGTCCGTGGAGTTTCTTGCCATTGCGTTCTTCTCCATAGGAACCTACTATTTGGAATGGGCAACTAGCTTCATATTTGTAACTGACCGACTTCTTGACAATTCAAAACTGCCTGTCAATGGTTTAATTGAAATAAATGCTTTGAGTTTGAGTTTCGAAACCAAAGTTATTTACATTTCGTGTCTTCGAATCCCTCGCTGTGCTCAGGATTCTAACCTAAAATCACTCGCTACGCTTGTGATTCAATTATAGAATCCTTCGCTTACTTGGAATTTAAAATCAACACTCGCAACTTTACTGTTTTATTGCACGTATTTTAATAACTAATGCACATAACCTTCCGGAATTAATGATTTAAATAATGGTGGAAACCGCATCAAAATCGACTGGGTAGGTTAGAAATTTGTTTCAGAGTATGCCCTCGAGGTGGTTCCATTGTCACCAAGTCAAAATTTGAGGATTTCCCTCGATTTTCATGTGATCCCCACTCACATGGAAATCGAGGGAAATCCTCACATTTTATAGGCACACCTATAGTGATTTAGGTATTTTTTATAGTATTTTGTGTATTTGCTCTCGGAAAGCACCATTTGCTGAAGTGGAACTGATGATGAAGTCCACAGATGGCCACTGGAACTACTTCATAATAAGTGTTTCACATGTTGCGGTTCGATTATGGCCACTGGAACTACTTCATAATAAGTGTTTCACATGTTGCGGTTCGATTAGGTACTTTAATAAGATTGCTAAGCAATTTATGCTCGTCACAATGCATATGGTGAAGTTTTGAATAGTGAAATTCTCCTCAAAAATTAACGTCCCCGCATCGGGAAAAGCAATACTTTGTAACAGGTGATGAGCAGTTGACGTTAGGCTATTCTTAGTTAAATTACAAAATGACTTACTAAAAAGTGGCAAAACTAAAATAAATATCCAAAGATCCGACTTCCGAAATTAAAGTTTTTTTTTTTTTTTAAACGTTGCCCCACACTAGGAGATTCTCCTGTATTGTGGGTGCGTTTACAAACATTTAAACTCACATACACAAACAGCCAGACCCGGAACAACTACTTGTAGGTCATACAAATATTTGTTCCGTGCGGGAATCGAACCCGCGACACGCAGCGCAGCAGTCAATTGCTTAACCACTGCGCCAACCGTGTCGTCTAGAGTTATTCGTCTAAAGTAGTCGTCTAAAGTTATTTTTCACTTTGTAGTGTTTTTTTTGGAATTCGGTTGTTTTTTTTTTGTAAGTAAAAGTCTTATACTATGTTTATGTCACCGTATGATTATGAACATCGCTATATATAATGTAACTATCGAAAAATTATGAACTGCAACAAACTATTTACAATATTGAACGAATTATTTATAATTTATCCATGGCAAACAGACAACGCCATGGGATCTGGAGGCAAAAGTCCTTGCGCACATCTGGGAGTGGCGCGAGGAGGCGAAACGCCGGGGTGAAATTCCGCTGCCGCGAGAAATCACGGCACAGCGGACAGAGCTCCGGCGGGATGTCATGACGGCATGGAGAGTGCGATTGTCGCAACCCAGCGCTGGGCACGCCATCACAATTGTGGCGATAAGTCCCCTCTTTCAGGAGTGACTACAGAGGCGCCATGGCGTCCTCACCTTCCGCCTGACGCAGGTCCTCACCGGAAATGGCTGTTTCGGGAGGTTCCTGTTCAGGATAAAGCGGGAGGAAACGCCCGGGTGTCACCACTGTGTGGATCCCCGGAGGACACGGTGGAGCATACGGTGGAGATCGGCCCGGCTTGGGTGGAGCACCGCCGTGTCCTCACGGAGGCGATCGGCGGCGACGATCTCTCGCGTCTGGCCCTGGTTCGGGCCATGGTTCGGAGCGAGAGTGCATGGGAGGCCGTCACCTCCTCCTTCTGCGAAGCAGTAATGCTTGCGAAGGAGGAGGCGGAACGCGTGAGGGAGAGGCAAGGTTCGCGCCCTCGCGTCCCTAGTCGCCGCAGGAGACGCCCCGGGCGTCGGGAGTCGCAAGCCGATTTCCGGCCACCGTAGGCGCGGGCTTGATAAGGACCAGGCCCGGGTCGATGGCGCGTTGTATTCCACGCGCTCCTCAAAGAGTTGTCAGCAGCAACTGACGGGGTCCGTTTGGGCCAATGCCTGCCAGGGTTGCGAGTTTGTCCGAAAGGGATATCGTGGCCCTGGCACACAGGCAAATGAAAGAATACGGGTGGGTTTAATCAGTAAAAGTCTGACACGCCCTCCCGCTCCACCCAGAGCGGGAGAAGTTATTTGATAATTTCCCACCCAAAAAAAAAAAAAAATTGGCAAACAGACAAATTGTGAAATGGTATTAAACTTGCATGCAACAAATGACCATCGACTCGACCACGGCCGGCAGCGATAGGTCACTACCTACTCCTGAAATGAGGACACGGCGTGGCTCCTCCCAAGCGGCACACTCTGCCAGCGTATGCCACGCCGTGTCGTCCCGGCAGTTGACGCAGTGGTGACACCGGGCGTCCGGCTCCCTGTTTATGCGACACAGGTACTTCCCGAAGCAACCATGCCCCGAGAGCACCTGCGTCACCCGAAACGACAGGGAGCCATGCCTCCTCCCGAGCCAAGATTCGAGCACCGGCCGGACCGCCTCGATAGTGACGAGGCCAGCGGTAGGGCGTGAAAGCCTGTCCCGCCATTCCGCCACCAGGGCTGCGCAAAGCTGTGACCGACGCAACTCCACATGTCGCTGCATCAGCCACTCGCCCCGCGCCCGCTTCCTAGCACCACTGATACAGTGTCGCGAGTACTTGAGAGATCGAGACTCGAGATCCCATGGCGGGGATCTGGCCAGTACGCAAGCCGCCTCGTAAGAGATCGTATGCATTGAACGAACCTTGCGCTAATACAAAATAGCCAAGTAACTGCAACCAACTTGGAAGAAGCGATCGCCGGCCGATCTGCCGCGGCACCGGCTTCACCCGCTCGGCTCGCGCGTGGTTGGTCACAGTTCTAACCTAAACTTACCCTAATGGTCGGGGTGCCTTGGCTTAGTTACTACGACCAGTTCGCCTACCGCCAAGCCCTAATAATCAGGGATGGCTCACAATTTTACGGGTAATAAAATCGAACAGATTATGAACTCTCAGGTTCGTTAACAATTTGACGTTGATAGATTATAAACTACCGAAAATTAATGCGTTATATTATAACAGTTCACAATTTTTCTATTGTTTATAATCTCGCTAGATAGATTATATACTAACGGTGCTTACAATCTTACGGTGACATATACTTATTATAATTTTTTTGAGTTAGGAGATAAACAAAAGATTGTTTACAAAAGTCAGATAAACATTTTGTAATATAGAGCATTATTACGTTTGTAGAGAATAGTTAATTAAAAACGATAGGTACACACCAAATAAGGACCTTGTTCTAAATTCATCAATTTCGCGTGTCAAGAGCTATTTAGCAACTTTTGATTGAAGGATAAACTAATGAAAACACTTTTGTTCAGTTCTTAATCAAATTATGTACAAGAAATATTTACTTGTGAATTAAATTACAGCGAATCCAGCTTGCTTTATTAAATAATATGAATCTCAGAATTAATTAAAACCCAAAATAAACGTTTTATGTCTGAAACAATAGATGTCTGTCTATTGGCAAGGCTATTTGAAGATGACTGATTTGTTTTTCATGTAATTAATTAGTTGTCCAAGTAATCTGTATTGGGAAAAAATATTTTACGATTTAAAATGCGATGTTATCTGTAGATAAACAGTGTTGAAAAAAGTAAAGCAAAGAGCAATGATAGATGGTAAATTAAAATGATTTTTATTGAAATATTATTGCAGTGGTAAACATTTGGTATAAGTCTATTCTTACCAATTTTAAATTATAGTAAAATATTATATTTTATTGCTGTGTACAAACACTGAATGTTATTTGTTTAGTCAGTTTCATTGTTAGTCAATCATTGAATGTTTGAATTGAAAAGCTACCAGTTACTATTTTTTTTCATTCAATACATTTCCTAGAAAATGTGAAATATACGAGTAAAGCGTGTCATTGTATTCCAGCGCAATGCAAGTAACGCAGTCATCCAGCACGAAACACTGAAACATTTAAAATTTTCCGTATTTTTACATGAAAGAGAGAATTTTTTGCTACTGTCTCCAAGTTTGCATTTCAGTGAACGAATTTATCACGTAAAATGATTAATTTATTCACTGGGTTTGTAATTTTGAAAGTGGATGATAAAAGCTTGTGGTGCACAGATGACAAAATATTTTTGGTAATGGGTCGAAGAAGGTGGCTACGGGACTTATGGGTTGATGTTATAAACTTATCCTCACACTGCCGTAAGTACAAAGTAAACGTTGTCAAGTTTGTATCTCCCACATCTGTACATAATATAATAAAATCGTAGTGAAATCAAAACTGTTCAATGAATATTTTTGAAAAAAAGTAATTTCTATGTTCCAGCATCACGCAAATACTACCGGATAGATGTTGTTCCAATTTTGCATAGATATTCCCTATATGTCTGATCAGTCTACAGGCCATCATTTATCACGCTATTTGCTATGGGGAATGAGCAGTATTGCTTTATGTTCGTATTCTTCTATAGTTTACCGCAAATTGTAAAAAGGCCAGCCAAAAGGTTAGAATATTGTAAATAGTTACAAAAACCTTTTAATTGAATAAATGTTTTTTATGGAGCTAGAGCCCAGTATTTGACAAACATGACATATGCTGGGTGAAATTTTGAAATGGGGCATGAAGGACAGGTACTTACCAGGTATCTGCATTCACACATAAAAAAAAATGTACAGTCAGTAAGAAAATGGGATGGGCACGCCACAATTGTGGCAATAAGTCCCCTCTTTGAGGAGTGGCTAGAGAGGCGCCACGGCGTCCTCACCTTCCGCCTGACGCAGGTCCTCACCGGACATGGTTGTTTCGGGAGGTTCCTGTTCAGCATAAAGCGGGAGGAAACGCCCGGGTGTCACCACTGTGTGGATCGCCCGGAGGACACGGTGGAGCATACGGTGGAGGTCTGCCCAGCTTGGGTGGAGCACCGCCGTGTCCTCACAGAGGCGATCGGCGGCAGCGATCTCTCGCGTCCGGCCCTGGTTCAGGCCATGGTTCGGAGCGAGTGTGCATGGGAGGCCGTCACCTCCTTCTGCGAATTAGTAATGCTTGCGAAGGCGGAACGCGTGAGGGAGAGGCAAGGTTCGCGCCCTCGCGCCCCTAGTCACCGCAGGAGATGCCCCGGGCGTCGGGAGTCGCAAGCCGATTTCCGGCCACCGTAGGTGCGGGCCTGCGGACGGTGAGCGATGGGTAGCTCACCATCCGATAAGGACCAGGCCCGGGTCGACGGCGCGTCGTATTCCACGCGCGCCTCAAAGAGTTGTCAGCACCAACTGACGGGGTCTGATAGGGCCAATGCCTGCCAGGGTTGCGAGTTTGTCCGAAAGGGATATCGTGGCCCTGGCATACAGGCAAATGAAGGAATACGGGTGGGTTTTAGTCAGTAAAAGTCTGACACGCCCTCCCGCTCCGCCCAGAGCGGGAGAAGTTATTTCATAGTTTCCCACCCAAAAAAAAAAAGCAAGAAAATGGGAAGTTTTCACAAAAACTTTTGTTTATGCCCGTCGATTCTGTTTCATATAAGGATCAAAAAATCCTACAAGACTAACTGAGGTCTGAGTACTAGAAAAGTCAGAAATCGCAGAAAAAATCACTGGACTGGGCTGAATGGGTAACGAATATAGCAGATATTACAAATTTAACCTTTTAAACCCATACGGAGCTAAGCAGTCAATCATGAACTATACAATGTGTAACTGAATTAATGCACAATATGAAAGTAGTTTGTTCAGAATCGATTCTGTCATTTTTATTATAAACAATTTTTTATCCCAAAAGTAATTAAAACTATGGAAATTACAGTCAGATTTCGGCTGTACAGTCAAAACAAACCAATATTGACGTAGTACCTATGCTAGACCCCTATAGATACGTGTGTGACAATGTGCGTGCTTAGATTTGTAATGTGACCACAATTTTATCCCATATTCAGTATAATTAATTTAATAATTATACAATGTTTTATACATTTATAGCAGAAATTCAGTGCATGTATTATTATTATAATGTGTTTGGTGGTGTGCGTTAATTCCGGAACATGTTGTTTGTGTACGGCTGAGTGGTTCGGCGACTGCTTTGCAAACCTAAGTTCGATTCTCAACAGTTGAACTATTTCTTTTGCTTCTTTTTTAGATTTTGTTACAAGGTACACAAAAAACGATTACTTAGGGCCTCTTTTGTCATCTATGCTTATAATAAAAATAAATAGTTGTTAGGTGAAGAATCCCGCGTGTTACAGTCTACTGTTATATTATTTTAGTGATAGCCGTCAGAAATAATCTGTATAGTGCCTATTGGTAGTTTATGCAGGAACTCAGACGTTAATTAATTCTCTTAAAATGAAAAATTTCGTAAGCAATGGAAAATTGCTACTGAAGGCTGCTGGTGTCGAACTCAGGAAGAGTTGCTTCTCACACGGATAACTAACTGTACGTCGTCGCTTGCTCCCGCGTCACCAGTCCAGACTCTCTTTATATTTTAGATGCTGAGACTAAAACTACAAACATACGAGTAGTATACAGGGAAGTTTTTTTTATAAATTTGGATGTTTGTTTTAGTATACGAGTATTGTGGTGTCTTACGATTTCGACGCAAAAAAGTCACGGGCAGAAACAAAAACATTTGCTTGAAATGACTACATTTTATAATCACATTCATAATAGTGTCAAAACCGAAAATTCTATTATTTAACGCTTTGTTAATATACGTTTCATAAAAGTTTACATGTGGTGGGATTTCGAACACATAATATATAAACATACAAGAAGAAAAGAACAGAAAAATCCGTACCTACAAAGGTGATGCTTATTTCTAAAGAAATCTCTTCCAGCATACCTGCGATAGGAAAACGCGCGCGGTTATTTAGTGGAATTCCAACCGGAATTTCGATGAAATTAGTTTTTCTCCGAACATCTGAGCTTAGACATGAGCACGTCTGAGTTGACCATTATTTAAATTATGTAGTTATTATTAAGTTACATTTTAGAATCCAGTTTTTAACCAAGTGTATTAACGTGTTTTTTTAGACTGACGTTTGACATCATCAAAACTTTTGGTATTAGTAGACATAAAGAAAAACCAAGTTCAGGTTTAATTTGGAACTAAGAAACAGCACAAAGACAGTCCCGCTTACACAACCTCGCCCCATCTTGTCTATATTCGATGAGCGCACCGCTAGGATCACATCGCGCGATGTGTGTCGTCGCTCTGTGATCTGAATACTTATTTTTCAATTTTTGCAACGTCACCCACCGCCTGACGGGAATTTAGCCGCTCGTCCTAATACTGATGTCAGGACGTTCGGGACAATTGTGTTTTCTGTTAGCGCTCTTTATGTAATAAAAGGAAATGTTGGGAGGTTATTCTTGGCCTGAAACGTACGCTGTTTATTCTCTGACAAGTTCGGAGTAATGCGATAGAGTTGTGCGTATCGGTCACGTTCTTTTGTACGAAAATAACGTTTGAATTTTGTGTAGAAATGTTCGAGTGGCAGAATAATTAGGTGTCGGCAGACTTTTAAAATGCCGAAATAAGATAAGTTTTAGTTAGTGCTATTCATACGTTGAGTTCAAAAGTTATGTTTCATACAACACACTAGAATTTCTCCATTTCATTATTAACAACAAAAAAGAAGGAAGTACACGAGATCTTCTTTTTTTTTTTTTTAAATAACGTTGCCCCACACTAGGAATTTCTCCTGTATTGTGGGTGCGTTTTCAAACATTTAAAATCACATACACACACAGCCAGACCCGGAACAACTACTTGTAGGTCATACAAATATTTGTTCCGTGCGGGAATCGAACCCGCGACACGCAGCGCGGCAGTCAATCGCTTAACCACCGAGCTAACCGTGTCGTCAGTCTTGGCTAACAAAAGTAACTAGAAGTCCTAGTTAAAAATAATTTACGACCTCACCTGTAACTGCGGATGCACACTGGCAACCAGCCTGGACCTGACCCTCAGCCTGGCGTCTCTCCTCTGCTCGCCGAACTGGTTATGCGCCCTGCAGGTCCACACGCCTCCGTCAGACAGCTGCGCGCGTCTGATGATCAGCACCTGCTCTGACACCGAGATCCTGATGCTGTTAGAGACAGGGCTCAAGCGGCCGTTGGAGTGGCGGAACCAGCTGGAAATCATAGAAACTTTGAGTACGGGACTTATTGATCGTATTTGAAAGAACAAGTTTTTCTATCGAACATGAAGTACACATGGCAGAAGTTGATAGGCCAATACAAATTCGACCAACGTTAGTTTGCAAAAATCCATACCTAGGTAGTAAAATTATTATATAATTTGTGAAAGGTTTAAACGGTGAAAATCTAACTATTTATCCTAATACCAAAATACTTAGGTACTTCTCCATTTTGGGTTAATAAGGCACTGACTCCTGTAACACATACCACCTAGCTCAGGAGCCAGGGCTTCAAATTAAAATGTAACTCCTGGATTAATGTCAATTTTAAGGTCCCAAAGCACGCAACTCATATAATCTAAAGATTTGTTGTGTTAGTATGTAGGTATTTCTTGCAACCTTATTTCTTGTGTCATATTGTACTTCTGTTCATATAGTTTAAACCGCATAATTTTTATTTTTTATTTTTATAAGTTTTGTTTAATTTCGTTCACTCACTCACTCACTCACTGATCACTGTATTTGAGAATGCTGGTTCACCTGTTATTGGCAACTGTATAAGCTCATGACTGTTATCTACTTTTATTTGATATTTTTTAAACAGAAGCTGTTGGTGTATTGTATATTTTTATTATTATTATTGTTTTTATAAGGGTCGAATATCATTTCCGTTTAACATAATATTTTGTTGATCAGTGGTCAAATAATTACTAGCCGATAAAAAACTAGTCATGCAAAGTGATTTAAATAGATCAATTGCTATTCTAAAATAAACTGAGACTGCAAAGTGAAAGGTTTTATTACGAATGGACCTGCGAAACAATCAATCTAGTATAATAATAAATTCCAGCGTTTCCAGTGACGAACACCGTTAGCTGGATTTTTCCCAACTCCGTCGAATTTTCCATATTTTAGGAATGTACTTATTCTGGGCGTTTAGATGGCCTGTATAAACAGCTGGAATAGGAACGAAGTCAATTGGGCTTCCTATTGCAACTATCTAACACATTTTTTTTTTTAACAAACGAATATTTATGTACAGATTTCACATGTAGTGAAACTGCAATCAATGGCGTCGCAGAACAAAATGGAGGCGTCAGTGGGACAAACTTTCATTTAAGTAATGTAAACTCGTATTTGATGCAACTTTTATGTAAACTGGATGTTTTGATGTAATGTGACTGAGTACCTGTACGTGGGTGGCGGACTTCCAATAGCACAGCATACTAATCGGATGTCACCACCTTGAGGCACCATTTCATCTTCAGATACCGTCAACATTCTCGGCGCCATGCTTGATGATGCGTCTGCAAGAAAAAGTTCCATCAGTTATGTCTTCTAGCAGTCTCTTTAAAGAAAAGTAGGACGTTTGTTTAATATCCTCCTACTGTAAGTATACCAGCAACATCCTCCATGATAATAACAATAATCTAAGGTAACTAACCTGCTGCTCCGTACATTTATTTAGGCTAAACTCGACCAAATGTAGGTAACAGTAGATTGTTATTTTTCATGATTTTCAGGCTGGTCCTTTATTACTCATGCCTTTTTCCCATGGGGGTAGGCAGAACTATAGAACGCCACCCGCTACGCTCCTTACATACTCCTTTTGCTTCGTTTACTAGTACTATGTATACCACATGGTATATACTTTGACCATATATAAAAGTTTAATGAAAATTATTCACTAAAAAAAAACTGCTATTTGTGTACCTAACAAAATGTATGGAACAGCTGATTTTATTAGTGAATGGATTTCATTCAAATTTTGTTTATTACCATGTGGTATACGTGGTATCATTTTTAATATGATGAGGTCTACGACACTTAGTATAGTTTGCAGAAACAGACATCATACATGTTAAGTTGCTTTTACTTTATAGAAACAGATATTATGCAAGTTTGAAATCTTGAAGTTGCATATACTTTATAGAAACAGACATTATGCAAGTTTGTTGTTGAGAAACTAGAAAGTTTGATTAAAACTTGCCTCAAGTGTGCCTTGCCATGGCAAATTTGGATCAAACCTTCACTTTTGATACATCAAACTTATTGCAAGTCAGATTCAAGTTTAAATTGGTATCTGGGACACGCACGCCGGTTGCTAGTACTACATTCCTGACCTTTCTGAAGAACTTCACCAATTAGGTTACTACTCGTATATGGCTTCCTAGGGTGTCCCCTCCCGGCGTTTTCAGTCTGTAAATACCTTTTCTTAGTCGCCTTTCATTCATGCTCTCAACATGACCAAACCATCTAAGCATACTCTTTTAAATTTTCATCACTACATCTCCATTTAAACTACACTGTTGCCTTATCACATAATTTTTCAGCTTATCATTTATAGTCACACCACGCATGCTTCGCAAGGAACGCATTTTCACAGCATTTATTCTTTACTGTCCTTTATTAAAGTTGTTCATAATGATGAGTACAAAGACTCCTTTAGAGGTTAGATACTAACGTGAAACAGTGACTATAGCAGGTGGACTCCGCTTCTTCTCCCCAGTCAATGCGTGCTGAGCCTCACAGGAGTACGAGCTGCCATCATCAGGGCGAGCGTCACGGACCACCAGGATGTCGCTACGACTACCTCCCACTATGTAACGACCACCTGGAACAAGACAATCGTGTCAGAAATTTAGATTCGAGATATGATTTCAAAAGTAGGAGTAAAAAACATTTGTGGGTTTGAGTCTTTGTCTCCTCTTTCTAGGAGACTACGTGTTCGGTGTTTTCACAGAATACCTTGACGTTGAACTCGTTGAATTAATTTTATTACTTATTATTTTATATTAGATTCAGTGCATTTTTGTCTACCGCGTTAGGTGTATTCAAACATTTCATCAACATTTCATTAACATTTTAATACAAGGAACACTTTGAGAGTGAGTCAATAAATAGTGTTCAACGTGAACATTTGTTTCTCCTCAAAATCACCGACACCTTGCTACGTACCCCGTCACTAGGGTCTAAAGAACATCAGACTATACAGATAGAACTAAGCTATTTGTAAAAGAGTTGCTTTAATTTTCTTTCAGCTTTCTTTGTTTGTAAACAACAACGGGCAGATACTGATACGTTGTACCGATTTCTCAGAAATCTAAAATGTTTTGTCATTCCGACCGAACAACTTCAACAAAAGGCTAGCGCTACCACTGATCTCCACAGATACATAGAGGTCTATCGTAACTATTTGTACCAGTAACAACGTTCAATATAACGTGCAGGTCAAAACACGGCTGCGGCTGAGCGCACAAACAAGCTTTCTATTTGATTGAACTGCAGCCTTCCCTGTCGATACATCCATCGACATCCTACCAGGAAGTTGAAGTGACATAGACTGGGGGGTGGGTAGCGGGGTGGGGGAACTAATAAGAAGGTTAGCTCAGAAGTCCTACTTAACTGCAGATGAACACTTTAATTGGAATATAGAATTTAGAAAAATAAACTTTAAGAAAATATTCGTAATAAATGCTTCTGATCAACAACAATCTTTGACTAAGATGGCGTTCACTGGATATGTACCTATTTATGTATGAATTTGAGCCACCGGTTTTATAGGATGGTGCTTCTGAAACCATTCTATTTGTGGAGGTAGTGAAACGCTCATGACTTTGAAATTAGGAGACAACTTCGATCAAGTGCACTTACCCATTTATAGCGCGGGGCTGACACCATTTGACCGACGCGACGTACTCTTTGTGTTGGACAGTCGGAGCGAAAAGTGAAATCATAGAAATTGTATAACGTTTTGCGAGCCACACAGACAAAAGAATTGGAATAGCTATTTGAAAGTTTAAAGTTGAAACCGTTTGTATTTTTACAAGCCTTATTCTGTGTTGATAACATTCAGGCTTTTGGTTAATTGTTATGACAAATTCTAAATCTAGTAGAACCGATTTGCTATGACAAATTCTAAATCTGGTAAAATAACTTTCTTTGTATTAATAATGCAAGATGATTTTTTGTCTCTAATTAACTGTATTATTCCAACATCCACCAACACTTCGCCACTAAATAAATACATACAAAAACAAGCAGTAAACTCATTAACACGTTTCACATAACCTTTCCTGCGTTTCAAAACGCTTGTGTGTGGAGCTGTACTGGCGCGGCGTCGGCAACGTCTCGCCGGTCGTCACCGTTTACGATCAGATAACTTTCAAGCGGGAGTTTTTCAATGAATTCTAAATGCGCGACTAGCTCCGTACCTCGGGGTCCCCCTCGTGCTCCAGCGCTTTGTTTCACGATTGTCGACTGTTAACTGATCCAGTCGATACTATTGTTACTTTGTTTGGGTTTTAAGCGTTTTTGCTTTATAAATGTAAGGGTAGGAGGGTGTATAGGTTCAACATCATACTTTTTAGAAATTTAAAAGAAGATTTTTTTGGGGTACCGGACAAATTGATTCGACTTATAAAAACATAAGAATGCAGGGTTAAATAATATCTCTATTGGTTAAATTACATCAATTTAACCAATAGAGATATTGAATGATTCAGTGAAATAACACCACTTAATCGTCCAACTGAAATTCTACCGTTTATTTAGATTTTTTCTACTACTTACATTTTCATTATTTGCGTATCATCAAAACAATATTATATTCATCAATGTTAAGAATCTCTACAATACTGAAAAAAAATTTGCATCGTTTGCTTTCATGAGTAAATTAAAGTTGAGTTGGAGCGTACCTTGTGACGTCACAATACATGTCGCCTTGCCCTTCGGCGCGGAACAGTATAACGAAGTTTTAATTAACGCCCTTTTGAGCCCTTTGTGCCAAAATATTGTCGATTGTCAACTGAATAAAATGAACTTGGGAATTGACTGTTCCAATAGAGTTCAAAATGTCACAATATTTTAATTATTTTACTTTGTTTACTTGGTTTAACAATGGGATTTTCTGCACTCTCAAACGTAGGATTGGCGAGGTTAAATACTTCAGAAATATTAAATCCAGAAATGTCGATACAAGTAGAAATCACGACGTAAGTACAAGTAACTTTAATAGCTGCTGGTTTATTCTCGTTAAAAAAAAGCTTTCTCAAATTTACGAGAATTGCTTATAATTTTAAGAAATAATTAGAATTACAATAATTTGAAGTAATAAGGAAAAAATTCTGAAGAGAATTTATAAGAATATTATATTCACGGTATCTGACACCTGTTCAAATTACTTTCTTTAAAAGAGAATCATGAATATCAATTTATTATTTAAATTAGTTTCTTTTAAAGAAATTTAATTTAGCGGAGACTGAAGTGGGCCATGAACAACAAGAGAACTCACTCTTGAATAAAATAAGAAAGACTCTGATTTACTTTTAATTTCGTTTTGAAACTTGTTAAATTACTTTTGAGAGTCATTTATGGTAAAATTGGTAAAGTCTGCAACTGTCCCTGAAGACAATGTTAGCGATGTAGGGTTAAAATGTATCTGTAATTAATCATCTACCTATAGGCGTTGTTCTGTTAAAACTCAAGTTATTTTGGAATTATTTCAGTAATAAAATATTTTTAGATAAAGTTATAAAAACAGTTAAAAGCGTGCTGTGTCCGTTATACATATAAACAACCTAAGACTCGTTTGTTTACTTCAGAAAAGATATGACAAAAACATACTTAGCACAGTTTTCTAAACTACGCAACAAGGTAGCACAATTCACTCGATAACAGATACGCAGCAAGCAACACATCCATATCGAAGGTAATCGGGGCATCAAAAACATTTTCCAAAACCGAAAATATTTGCAAAAGGCTCAGACAAGAACCTCGTCCAGAAATTAACTGATCCTTTATCGCGGCCTTAACTTGTTTAATGTCGACTTTATGAACGGTATGTCATTGAAATAACAATAAAAGTGAATGCCAGGGCTGTTAAGTGAATGTACCTATATGTTGCAGTCAAAACTCTTAATCAGTCAAAACTAGTTTTAACTGGTTTTGGGCCAAACTGTTATTATGTTAAAACCTTTTCCGTTTCCTCTATTAAATATCAGTTTTTTACGGAATGCCTTAGTTATAATCTAGAATCACTACAATAAAACAGAACAAATATTTTAAATGGTTCACAAAAATAAACCTATCAAACTAGGTTTCTAAGTAAATTAACATTTACTTACACAAATTGTTTAAATGGTTTTAACCGGTTAAACAATAGTTTTGACTGATTTTTCAGTCAAAAGTGGTTTTCACCGATTCACAGTTATGACTGTGACATTTATATTATAGTTGGAGGCATCGGGGGGTGGTTCAGCTGATGGGTGGCGCGAGATAAGCTGGAGGAACGTCTGTCGCAGCTCGATAAGAGTCCGTAAAAAGCCACACTTAAAACAAGATGTGGCCTTTTTAATTTGAGTTATGTAAAGTGAGTTTATGGCGGGAAAAAGGGAAATAGGATCTCAAAAGTGTGTTGAAAATACATAAGTAGGGGCAAAATCAAAATCAAAAGTCATTTATTCAAACTAGGCTGAGAATCAGTACTTTTCGAACGTCAAAAATTACATGAGACAGTCCCCCAAAAACGCCCACCCTTCACCACTTCCTAGTACTTTAGCTGGAAAGAAGACGTGGCGCAACAAACTCCCCAGCAGCATAGCTGTCTGTTCGATTAAAAAACTTGAAGCTATACAATACAATATAAAATAATTTGCATTACGCAACACAAAACGTTAAATTAAATTATTTGCCTTATGTTAGCTAGCACACACCATTATACAAATATATATATATATATACATATATACACATATATAATAATCGTCGAAAACTATACTCAAGCAGAAATAACGTAAACAAAAGGTATCTAAATATAAGCCTCCAGGCATAATGGGCGTGCCCGCTTAAATAAAGCTACAGCTATAACTCGAAGTCACAAATGATAAACTAGCACCATCGAAGTAAAATAAAAACAGTTAATTATTAATAACAATAACAAAACCATGGTCAGCAAGACGACCAGTCACCACAAGCAGCACCCGTTCACGAGCATAACGCAAAGATCAGCCATCACCCCCCTCGCCATATTTGAGGGAAGGCGGCAACCCGACCCCCGACGCTACCGCAAGCAGTGACATCTAAGGGAGCATGACGAACTTGCTGCCGGTTGCTCAGGCAAGAAAGAAAAGAAAGAAGAAAGAAAATACGTTTATTTGCGGTAAACATGACGCAACAAAGAACATGAACACAAAAATAAGAAAAGGTTCGGGGAAACATGCGTCACATCCACGCAAAACGGCTATCGCTCAGCATTATACTGCGACCCTATGCAAGACAGAGCCCCAGCGCTGGTTTTCAGCGACAGCCGGCGCCGACGTATGACGTCGTACGGTGCAGCAAACAATTAATAGGATCATAGATAAAGAAAAATAATATAATAATAAAAATATGTGGTAGAATAAACTAAACAGAAATATTAATAAAAATAGACATACATGCTATGAGAATATCATCCTCCTTAAAGAATAAAGTGATCAATTTGTTAAGGTCGCTAGCTAACCACTTATTGCAATACAACTCATAAAAGAACATTGTAATGAGTAGATTTTGTCACTAATAAATTAAAATAAATTGACTTAGACAGTCAAATAAAATAAACAAATATAGGAACTCATATAACCTGTCAGTAGGGAATCTATCTGGAGAAAGAAATGAACATTGTCTTGAGTTAATCACAGCGACCAACTGTTCTTATCGTTTAAGTAGGCGTTGATAGAATAGTATGCCTTTGAACAAAGATTGGATTTAACTTTAACTTTAAACGCATTAAAAGGCAAATCTAGCAAGGAAGAGGGTAGCTTTTTATAAAAAGTTACACCAAGTCCAACAAATGAGTTATGAACCTTATGAAGCCGGTGAAATGGAGCACGTAATTTGCCCTTATTTCTGGTATTAATATTGTGGAGATCACTTTTTTAGTGTATAAGTATAAATTTTGCCTAACATAATTATAAAATGTTGGCGAAGATGAATTATTGTGATGCCACCGTGAGAATACCAATATCTTTAAAAAAATCTCTAAGAGAAACTCTGGCACCCAGCTGGTAAATTACTCGAACAGCTCGTTTTTGAAGTACAAATATATTTTGAATATCAGCGGCTTTACCCCACAGCAGAATACAGTAGGACATAACGCTATGAAAATAACTAAAATAGACTAAGCGGGCTGTATCCACGTCAGTGTATTGTCTTACTTTTCTGACGGCATACGCGGCCGAACTGAGCCTTCCCGCTAGGCTTGATATATGTGGTCCCCACTGAATTTGGCATCTACTGTTAAACCCAGAAACACTACCGAGTCTACAGTTTCAAGCACCTCTTTATCTAAGACGATGATGGGACCTAAATTTCTAACATTCGGTAAGGCGAACTTTATGCATTTCTTTATGGATATATAGTTTGGTTGATATTATAATTGTAAATTGGTTTGTTTTACAAATTAGAGGATGCCCAAGATATGAATAATACCTACCACAGCAGTGCCACAAATGAAATGAAACTGTTTATTGTGTACAGAGGAAAAAAACAACCTAATCGTGTCGGACCACGCACAATGAAGGGTTCCGTATTTGGGATTAACTAATCCCAAGAACAACCATAACGTTGTACTTGAAAAACATGTTTTTCAATACACTTCTTCGATTATTTCGGAAGTCGGTGTCTTTGGATCTGTATTTGAGTTTTTGCCACCGACTTCCGAAATAAAAGTAATTTTTAATTTTTTAGTGTTTTTTTGGAAGTCGGTTACTATTTTTTTGTAAAAAAATTTTTATTTTTCATTTTTTAGGGGGTCAGTTTTTAATTTATCTAAGTACAATAGCATTATGTTAACTGCTCAACCCCTTTTACAAAATATTGCCTTTCCCGATGCTGGACGCTGATTATTGAGGAGTTCTCCTGGTAAGAACCAGGAGAACTGCCACTCACCATTTATGCATAGTGACGAGCATAAATTGCTTAGCAACCACATTAAAGTACCTAATCGAATCGCAACCCATTAAATACATAATATACATACACACATACATTATTATATTGTTCCGGTGGCCATCTGTGGTCTCCACCATCAGTTCCACTTCACCAAATGGCGCTTTCCGAGAGCAAATGCACGATCCGAGTTACTATAAAAATACCCAAATCGTTATAGGTTTGCTTATAAAATTTGAGGGTTTCCTTCGATTTCCATGGGATCCCCTCATCAGATTCTGATTTGGTGGCAATGAGACTATTTCGGGAGTAGGTATAACCTTTGGAACAAAAAATTTTTTTTTTAAATCGGTCCATAATTGACGGAGTAATCGCGTAACAAACAAAAACAAAAACGCACTGCTGAATAGAGACCCTCCTCCTTTTTGGAAGTCAAGTCGGATAAAAAGGATGAAAGCTTTGTCAGAAAATTGCCTTTCAAATGGTATGCCAATGTCCATAGTTCATTGCATAGTAGTTGTAAAAATTTGTTTTGAGCAGCGGACGATGAAGTGATTCCAATGTATTACTCGCGAGTATCACCATCCCATCCCATTTCTTCCCGTGTGTGTCGTAAAAGGTGACTAAGGGACTTACTTGAGAATGGGCAGCAGCGTTCTCTATGCATTTTAACACCATACTGCGATCGCCAACCCACCTGCCAAGCGTGGCGATTATGGCAATACTACATTCAAATAAATTTTTGTAATTTCTAGTACACAAATGTAGTTTCGTTTAAGTGGTGGTAATTCCCAGAAAAACAGATTGTGGATGCCCCAACAAAAATTAATGCTAGTTAACATATATTTTTTGTAACTACTATAATGTTTTCTACTAAAATACTTACGGGCTGATCAAGATAATTATATAAGTCTACTACTTTATTGTACGTTTGGTTTACGATATGATTTTCAGCCCCACCGCCTAAAAAATACGCTTAAGAACTAAATGATTTGTAGTCTGAAGTTCTGTTATTTGACTTTGAGCCTCACGTAGCTGCTGTTTTAGTAAATGTTTGTGACTAAAAGCTTTTTAATTTTCTATGCTACACTGGCTGAACCCGTCCACAGCAAGTTGAAGTCTATCCCGTTCTTCTATCACATCATCAATTCTTATTGAGTATAATATATCTGAGCCATTTCAATTTTCAAATTCCTATTATCTTCATGGGCATCAAAGAGCACACTTTAATTGTCATCTTTCCGTATTCAGTTGGTCACAGGACTCTTTTGACGCTTTTAATTCGCTCAAAGCCTGATTGAATTAATAATAACAATACAAATACAATGGGTCGGTAAATGATAAATGATTTATTTTCTGTAAGTAGGTTTGTACAAACACTTTTACACGTCAAACATATTTAAAAAAAACTAGATGAGGTCGGCGTTTCGTAACTGACTACTCTGAGAAGAAAGGCCGAAACAAACTCAGAGGTAGGTACCTGATAGTAACAATAGTATAAATCTTGACATACTTAAAACATTCTAAGGTTCAAACGTAAGTGAAGTTTTTTTATTAATTTCCATTTTGTTGCTCGAATGCCTGGCTTCCTTAATGGTACAATATTTACATAACAGTCCATATTATTCTGACGCCGAGAGCGTCTGAGTAGCAATACATGTAGAATACATAATGCTGTTTATTTTCCGGAAAGCAGTAAAACTCAGCTGAGCGAACAGAGCGAATTGAGCGAGCTGAGCTAAATGACGCTTGTACTTAATGTGCACGCTCATGACGTATTACAAAGTTTACACCACTCGTCTTACAGCGGTAAAATTAATATTACCTTAATTTAGCTGTGCTTAAATTAAGTGTTACATTTGAGATTGTATGCATGTTTTGAGTATTCTTTGAAAGTAAAATTATTGAATAATTAACCACACATATTGCTTATGCTGTCAAAAGTCAAGTAACGAAATATGACATCAAATTATATCAATCAAACCGATACAATTTATTTATTTATTTAAAACTCTTAAACTATCATTACAGGTTTAGAAACCTAATGCGATAGCTAAACATACTTATAATATTAACTATTTTAAATAACACTATTACTAACAATTACAAATAACTACACCATACATTAACATCAAATTACTTATAACTAAAACAATACAACCTTATAATTATAACAATGTAATCTTCACAAAAAATTAACTTAAGTATGCTTTACATTATAAAAATAAAACAATAAAGAAGCAACTTTTTAACAACTAATTGTTTGCTTTCGTAACATATTATATATAAACTTACTCTTGCAAGTTCACTAAAGTAACACGAAAAAATGTCCAACTTATTCTGAATTTCGTTAACAGTACGAATTGCTCGCGTGAGAGGTGCTTTGGCCAGCATGTTGGTTCTGGCAGTTGGCACAGCCAGCAGTGGCGGGCGCCGCCGCATCCACACGTCGTCTGGAACAGAAAACCGCAAGCACTGAAGCAGTCCCGGATTGTGCTCCTTGTCCCGGAGTAATTTAATTAAATAGACGACAAGAGTAAACTGTCGTCGCACCCTTAACTCATTGTACCTGACCATGCCCAGTAAAAACAGGGTGGGGTACATCAGCGGGTACAATAAATAAACCCCGTACAGTCTGAAGTATAAGTGACGCGTGAACTTGTTTTGTACGCGCTCCAGCATGATAGAGTACTTGGCTTCATGTGGAGCCCATATGACAGCACCATACTCCAAGTGACTCCTGACTAGAACGTCGTATAATACCCTTATAGTCGTAATATTAGTGAACCCCTGTGACTGCCTAAGTACAAAGCTGACGTTTCTGTATGCTTTCTTGCATATCTTAATGACATGCTCACGAAACGTAAGATCTGGAGTGAGATATACCCCTAGATCCCGCACCTGCGTTACTCGCTGCATGGGTATCGCCTCTGCTTTGTACTCATAGCAGATAAGGGTGCGCGCACGACCAAAGGATATTACCGAGCATTTGGACACGTTGAAGTACAGCTTATTGTCATGGCTCCATTTCACCACTCTATCAATGTCACCCTGGAGTCGTTCACAGTCTGACTCATCCTTTACCTCGAACAGCAACTTGAGGTTATCTGCGAACAATAAACATGAGCCATGTCTGACGACCTCCGGCAAACTGTTTATCATTATGATAAATTCAAGAGGCCCCAAATTGCTGCCCTGGCTTACTCCGGACCTGGTGAAGTACGGCCTCGACTCGTACCCATTGTAGTCAACGTACTGTTGACGATCTCTCATATAGCTGACAAAGAACTGCAGCAAGTGCGGCGTACATCCTACATCTGCCAGCTTTCTTAATAAGACATCATTGTCCACGGTGTCAAAGGCTTTTTTAAAATCAAAGTACGCCGCGTCTACCTGTACTCCAGCGTCGACTGCCGGTATAACCTGTGTCATGAAGTTAAGCAGGTTGGTGGAAGTGCTGCGTCCCGGCCGAAAGCCGTGCTGCGCGTCCGACAGTTGCGCTCGGACTTGCCCCTGTATGCAGCGTTGAATAGCGGCTTCAAAAACTTTTGCCGGCGTCGACAACACTGCAACTGGTCTATAACCGCTGACATCTTAATCTCAATTAAGTTGAGTTGACGATCGAAGTAATGAATGAATTAATGAAATGCACCGATCCCAACGTGGTTGTACCAGACTCGATTGCTCGAATGAACCCAGAGATAGACCCTAGCCCCTGAAGCCTCATGTTTCATGAGACTACAGAGCCCTTTCCAGACCTTTGTATATCAAAGAGTAGACCGGGGGGCGCAATAATGGTAGGGAAGACGTGCCCTCGTGATTTGGAAGGATAATTAGAGCCTACCGGAAATGCATCCTTGAGCAAGCATTGGAATAGTGGAGAGACGGGTGATATTAATTTAACTATGGGAGGGGCATCTTTTAATAGCGTCGCCGTCAGTTCCTCTCGACTCTTGTCTGTGTCACTGCTATGTTGCTATGTTGTCTTTGTCTGAGATCTCACTATCCGCTTCAGATTTCTTGTAAATCTCGCTAGCAGCGTTCTTGATCTTATCTCGATCTTCAGCCATGTCCATGCAAAAATGTATGCTAGTAGCTCTTTCCTTGGTGAGGTATGACATGTCCTGTTTTAAGTTGTCATTTTATATGCATATAGTTTGGCCGACTTTCTTGGATTTGGCCTTGTACTGCATTGCTGCATGTAACAGGTGTGGTTCGCGGTGCCTGTGGACGTGTCACGATAATACATCCTGTGATTCTTGGTGCATTTAGTTACGGTTTTGCGTCCAAGATTTCATGTATTTTCTTTTGACTGGGTTTATTCTTAGCGTGATTAATCAAGTCTCTCATGATAACTCTCTATTATCTTCTCGGTCTTGAACTGTTAGCTTTAGTGAGTGCCGATACTTTCGAACCGTGTATCATACAAGGTACGATCACCATTTGATACATGAGTCTGGCTAGTTTCCTGTCTTGATTCATATATTTCTTAACATTTTGGTTACGCAGTCTTGATAACATTTTTACACACATTTTAACATTTAATCATAATAACATTGTCATCCAAACAGCATCCTAAAGTAATGTATCTCGCCTTTGTTCTATCCTCACGACCCGTTTTTGCAGTGGGTTGGGTCAGTTTGGAATACCTGGGTCGGCTTAAGGGCTTTTTGGCAACTTTAACACTGCACTGCTCCTAATATCATTATACATAGTTGACACGTACACGTTTATTATTGGTTAAAGTTAGGTACCTACGCTATTTGTTTAGCACTTATAACCGATTAAACTACTAGGGACAAAATAATGTAATGACTTGAAATGGCTCAGGTTCAGCTGCTTTCTCGAGTATTTTCAATCAATCAATCAAGTTGAGTTGACGATCGAAGTAAGTATACATTTCCTTTTTAACGAAAGTTTCCATTACATCCCCAGGTTTACTGCTAACTAAAGACAATATTATATTCAAAACCACAAACTGACAAAGTTAAATAAATGTAAAGAAAGTGGCGTGTTTCAGAAGCTGTAACAGTAACTTCCTCAAACTGGCGGGCGGATATTAAATCAAGCGCGCGGGTAATCTGCATAAACGCCGACGAAACTGCTAGCTACCGCCGACAGCTAACTGCATCTGCTGCGGATCACTAGATGGTGCAAATTAGCCCTTTTTGTTCTACTTTGCGTAAGTTTTTAACAAAGGAAAATAGAAGAGAACTTCGTTAAGTTTGGCTTGTGAAGACAGTTTAAGAGAAAATTATAATTAAGTAAGGGGATTAGGGGGTTTGGGTGTTAGTATGCAAAGTAAAGTATCGTTTAATTCTTGATTAGGCTGAAAGTTAACGTACGTTTTAGACTAATTAAATAAAATCAAGTTTTGATCTAGCACTTTTAGTCTTGTTTGTCTAACACCAACGTGCCAATTCTTGAGTCTTATAAATAGCATCTTTGATTTAGGAGACAGATACTGCACATAATCCAAAGATGCCATTCCTAGTAAATAACTTCCAGTATAAACTACGCGAGTTATCTGTTTAAGCACAGAGTGGTAATTCGTCGCAACTGCATCAAAGACGAACATTAAACTTGCATTAGCGACGCTTAACTTTTACGTAAAGTTTGGATCTTATTGCCGCTGCGCACCGACAATTGAGAAAAGTTCCCTATTCAATTTGTACTGTTCTTCTTTATTAAACGACTGTGCAAAGATACCAGGTAGAACCGTTGAATGGTAACGTAGCATTAACTGCAGTCTTAGACGATTAATTCTTTGGTTCAGCGAAGAATTAATATCTACAGAAATCTGGATGAACAAATATGAGCAAAAGACTACAAAAGTAGCAATGTTTTGATATGTTTTTTTTAAGGTTAAAAGCCGAAAAAATGGTAAATAAAGTTTAATAAACCACTCAGACTCCATTACGGAAAATAAGGCGAATGTTGTGCGTTCAAGCTTTCGGAAGAAAAAGCTAACTTATCCGCAGTCTCGGGAGACAGATTAGCAACTCGTCAGTATTTGTTGTTAGGGCGAAGTTAATTATTGCTGGGACCTTTGTTTGGACATCACATTAGGGGAAACTTAGGTATTTCATGTGGAGAGAGAGTAATGATAAAGTTACAAAGCAGTTTCAGGAAGAATCAAACACAAATAGAATTCAAAAGTAGTTTAGGTGGAAGTTTCGCTGAAAAGAAAAACTGCATAAAATAAGAATTCATGTAATTATTGATTCGACGATAACCAGGATTGTTCAAACGATGGATGGACTGTGTGAATGATGATATGGCTACAAAGGAAGTGACTACCGAGAAGACGACTAATACAGAAGTATGGAAGTAAGAGACATGTTGCGCCGACCACAAATATATTGGAATGAAGCTGTTACTTCAAGAGGCTTTTACTTTTTTTATGATTAAGGATTGTTCAAATCAAGTCATAATTTAATCCAACCACTTTCAAACTGCCTCATAGATCGAAGAGCCCACTTATGGGATTCCCTCGTCTTCAAGGCCCAACCCCACTTAATTCAATGAGCTGTATAGGAACTAATAACACGTCTGACGCGGTAATATTATATCTCGACGATTATTTATTTAACAGTTAACACAATTGTCCCATTGCTAGCTTACCATTATACTGTCTGGTTACGGGATTTGAGGTGGGTAAGATGCTACAGTTACGGGTTTGAGCATCAGTTACTACAATTGTCAATGTTTTGGTAATCATTGCAATAACTACCCAAGTGCATCTAAATAAGGTTGTAAACCACAATGGTCGCTTGAAATTGTCTATGGTTTAGTGATTCGGTAGTATGAGTTTTAAGTTCTGGTGCTGTCGATGTTAAAAATAATTTCCGCGCATAGAATAGATTGAATCATTTAAATTTTGATTAACTTTTTATGAAAAGTTTACTTCAAATTAACAGTTTTATTGATAGATCATTTTTTATGTAGAAATAATATTGTTATGAAAAGTTAATTGCAAAATGTCTACGCCAAAGGCTTTTATTCTCCGCTCTTCCATTAAACCCTATTAGTACTTTTTGTAGACGCTAAAATGATCATGGTTATAGTGATTTATAATTAAATGAAATACTCAGCAATTCGTCACGAAGGCCTTGTCACATCTTACACAGAAACCACGAAAAGTCTGTCTTGTTTACGTAGCGAAATCGACCTTGTACTGGAATAGGATCACAGTGGTTAATAAATTAATGAGTACTGCAATGCAGCGCAGTATTAGCCAACTACAATCGTGAGAGAAATTTTCGAGGGATAAATAAATTATAGCAATCAATAAATAGCCTTTAAGCGGGTGTCGCGTGAATACGTAATCATCGCGATCGTTGTTCGAACGAACCCGAACAACGACTGCCACGATAGTCTAACCTGGACAAACGCCTAGCACATAATATGAACACTCTTAAATATACAGGTCGTCATTCACCTGTGGTTCAAATATGTTTAAATGTCGCAGATGGATTGTTGAATCCGCTGTTTTACAAAACAGCCCGGTTATGTAAAACATCTGAACGACGTTAAGTGATTTTCCATAGGTATTGAACTTTAACACGCGGAATCGCATATACATTTTGCAATGTAGCAAGTCAACGATTAGAGGTTAAATAAAATAGTGTGAAATGAAACGTCAGATTTTAGATTTAAGTTCCAATTTTTTACGTAAGTTCCTACGTTCTACCAACTTGGAAGTAGCGGTTGGTCACAGTTCTAACCTAACCTAAATCAGGTTAGATATTGTAACCTATTCGGCATTAGAGGCCACACGAAACACTGCAGTTAAGACATTCTGCATTACGTCTAAACGTGGGTGATTATATTATGAATTATGAGTCCTATTGAATGACTATTTCATGAAATAGTCATTCAATAGGATTTTACGAACTTAGAGAGTTGTATTGCTGATTCTAACGATAATAATTCTATAAAGCCATATTTGTTACGTCCGCGAATCATATTTAGATCAACATACAACCTGTTACTGACCTGCAAATTGCAAAAAACGTAAGAAAATTTGAATTTCGTGGGCTACCTTAGCGCACGGTGGAGTTTCTTGCCCATTCTTCTCCATACGAAGCTACCTTTTGGAAGGGGCGACTAGAATCAATTCTATTTTCTTTGTAAATTTTGACGTTCAAAAGTGCCATTTATGTGCCTACTCGTATTTGAAATAAATAATTAGACATTGACTTTGTTATCCCCTTTAAACGTTATGCAATAGCACAGATAATATAATGCAATGGCAATCCCGCTGAACGCTGGTTAGCTGTTTTACATTAACGGAGCTGATTTAGGGTTCCGTACCAAAATGGTAAAAAGGAACCCTTATGGTGAGACTAAGTCTGTCTGTCTGTCTGTCACACCTGAATATCTCAAGAACTACTAATGCTATCAACTTGAAATTTAGAACAGTTTTAGATATCGTTTGCCCAACTATTTTGCAAAGAAGAAAGAAATTAAAAAAATATATATATTTTTTGCAAAACGGACTGAAAAGGGGTCTTAAAAATTTGAAGTGGGGCTACTAGAGCATGTGGGGGTATCATATGAAAGAGTGCTGTTTGCACATTCTCAAACATTTTTTTGTTTTTTTTTTAGGCAGCATAGTTTCCGACTTTTGATGAAAAATGTAAAAAAAATACCGGAATACGGAACAAATATTTGTATGACCTACAAGTAGTTGTTCCGGGTCTGGCTGTTTGTGTATGTGAGTTTAAATGTTTGTAAATGCACCCACAATACAGGAGCAATTCCTAGTGTGGGGCAACGTTTAAAAAAAAAAGAACTTGTCTACTAAATGCGTGTATACGTCTCTGCCTACCCTTTAATGATATACAGACAAAGAGTTAATAAGAACTGGAACTTGTTGTGATTGAATGTGATTGTTTTTGTTTATATTTTAGCAGTAAAAAAAAATTGCCAGTTTTAACGTGTCTTAATACGTATCTCTAAAACTGGCAATTTTTTTGCACCCATATACACTTTCAATCAGCATGTTACAGGCTCTATTAAATCAAAAGAGATCGCCCAAATTTGGGCCCAACGTGTTACAGTAAAAAAAATGTGGATAAATACTTTATTTTGTGATAAACCAAATTGATTTTAATTTAGACTAGAATTGAATTGGGTTCATTTAGTAATAAAGCAAATGATTACCATTTTAGCGTTGTAGCTAAATTTCAGACAATTCTAAGTGGTTTTGTATTAATTAAGACGTTTGAAGCACCGCCGGATACCGTCGATACTTTTATTACGAACCACTCATTCCACGGTTATCTTAGCATTTCGGCTTCAATGGGTATTTTAGTGGCTTTCTTGTGAATCTGTTGTTCGTTGCTCATTCAAGATAAAATTGAGTTGGGGTCTGTTTAGATTTAAATATAGCTTCCGGTTCATTATTATCAGGCGGAAGTTGTAACAGCCAACAGAAGGAAATTATTTACATTCATAACAGTGCTCTCAAGAGATAAGCAAAGAAAACAATGTAAGTAAATTGCTTTTGCCCTCTTTAGCAGAAAATATGATAGATGAAGTCAGAAACATTGTTCCTTCAAGGAAAAGGTTTCAACACCGAAATGAACAAAAAATAAGTATGATAAACAAAAAATACCAAAACCGCCGAACATTAAACAAGTTCTTCCAACAAATATAAACTTGAGCTTAAAAACAATCTCCCGGAAAAATGTCCCAGAAGTTGAATGAGTCATTACCTCGAGAAGTAATCGAAAAAGAGCGGAAGCGTCCGTAAATGAAAACATTAATCGAATTTTCTGGTTCTAATAGAGAACTCGGAACTCATAAAGCAAGTTCAGCTCCCTTGTTCCTGTCGCCGACAGCCGCTTCCTACACTTGGATTAACGAAAAATTCTTAATTTTCTCCTTTCAAAAGCAATAATCACCCGTTTGGCTCGTTCGCGGAAATCAATTTCGATTTTATAAGGTCCAGAGTCGGTATTGTTGGAAACTTTCCAGACGACGTATCTACTGGGCTGGAGAAAGGTTACGTTTGAAAAACATGTTTGACACAAGGGAATTCATTGTTGGGATCAATAAAAAGATTCTGGAACTGTAAATACTTATAGGTACCAACATAAAAACTTTTTCGAAGCTGATTACTCAACTTACTTATAATTTTCCAATGAAAATAAAAAGTTCTTTTGAGTTCTGAATCATATTATTTGATGGGTTACTAAAGTTTTCTGGATCAATTGGTTATTGAAATACTTTTTGTAAGAATTCAAGTTTGGAATCAATTTTTTGTTTACATGCCAAAGTTTATCTTTGACATTGGGACATAATGTCAAAGAAAATCTTAGAATTATTTTTGATCACTGAAAGGAAAGTTATAAACAAGTTTAAGTAAGTTTTATATAGAATTATAGGTAAACCAATTGTTTGTAAATTATTCTTATTAACTAGGTAAGTGCCTAGCATAGATATAAGAAAAAAGGAGATATGCCCCAGTAGTTGAAAATGTATCGGAACCCGGTGTCTCCTTTGTCCCTACCACTCGCCACAACTACTACACAATGTGTGTGTGTGTGTGTGTGAACTGCATGTGTAGTACACATGCAGCTCAGTAAAGATACGAAGTCGTGCTCACACTCGCAAGTAATAAATCAGAACGTACTACACAAACAATTATATGGGTGCTTGCCCACGAGGCGATTTTTTCGGCGATTTTCTCGGCGATTTTTCTGTGAATGTATTTCTTTCTGAAAAAAATCGCCGAGAAAATCGCCGAAAAAGTCACTCGTGGGTGAGCACCCTTATTCCATCAATACAGCGTGCATTTACCATGCACCGTTCAACTTACTCACACGAAAACATCAGTCGCTATTGTTGTGCTGTGCAAAAGCCATTTATTTTACATATTACACGCTGAAAGTTATCAATCCTTCCATTTATCATTGTGTTAAACATTTTGTGGGGTCCTAAAAATAAAATAAATAATAAATGATAAATACTGATACTACTATAAATATCATTTTAATAATTTATTTAATAACCTTTACAAAAGGTGTACATTTAGCCAATAGAAGTATAAATATCCTACACAATAATAGTGCCTAATAATAAAAGCTATATTATTTTTAATTACAGGTGCAAGTAATGATGGTTCGGAACTATAATGTTAGGTAGCGACCCGCCCGATCTAGGTTTATTCAAACCTGTGTTTCAGGCCATCACTTTCATTTCAATTACATTGGGACATATTTTTTTAAGTAAAAGTGACATAAAAATAATTTAATAACAACTATGAGAAAAAGCGTATTGATACATTAATAACTAAATGTAACCTATGTAAAATATAATTATAATAAAAAAAGTACTACTAGTAGATACTTACGAGGGAATAAATTATCATCATGACAATATTTCTGGAAGTTTTTCTGTGTGACGTGTAATTGAGTAACGCTAAATATTCTGACACCATTGTACTACATTTTTTATAGCTTACAATAAAGAGGCTTAGTACCTTGTTAAGCCATACATCTGCATACAGAAAAGGTTCTAAAAATACATAAATAAACAATAATGTAGCAAAACAAAGCATGTATTATATTACATATTATAATATATTGTATTATTATTAAGTAAGTATATAAAAAAAAACAACATTATTTCCTCATGGGTCTTCCAATCGGGTTATAACGATTAACAAATTGAAGAATAAACTATAATAGCAATATATTCATTAGGCAATCGACAGTGTTGTCGATAGCCTACGTTAGTGGATCTGCACAAGGACATCACTAACTCGTCGCAAGATACAACGGCCGTACTACGCGATGCATCCGCATAAATAAAGTATCGTTTTGTGGTTTTTACATTGATTGTCCAGTCAGTTAGCAACAAACTTTGGTAGTGGTTAAGAAGCAATGTATTTCATGCAAAGATAATACAGTCGCTGTGATAAATGAACACAAAAGTAACGTAGTAAAAGCAAGAAATATTTTACGATTTGTTGTTTTCCATGATTTTAAAGAAAAATATAGTATTTAAACACTTTTACATACTTATATTATGTTATGTGATTCCAAGATTTATAAAGTTTTTAGTTTGACTTTGGTTTTTACAAGAAACCACTGAACAACACGGCATTCTTAAATGTTGTCACGATCGCGGACGAAAGCACACTAGTTAGCAGAAACGATCATTTGCCTAGTACATGAGCGTTGCGATCATGTCGCTCGGTCATAAACACGCCCCCTTGCCACTTCTCCCGCCGGCTTTTTATATTTCTATGGTACCTTGGTAGGTAGTATTTCCGCTTTTTGCAAAATAATTAGTTTGTTTATCAGTTTCCGCAACAAACAGTACACACTTCTATTCGTAAATTACATTAAATGCTTCTTTTGTTTCTATAAAAGATATAGCATTGCTCAGATCAACAGTACCCTTTACTTATGACAGCAGTTTGTCCCACTACGTTGACCATAAATTCGCTAACTTATTTTCAGTCTCATTATTTCTGCCAAATACGTCCACTGCTGGACATAGGCCTCCCCTAAAAAGGGGGGGAATAGCCATAATCGCCACGCTTGGCAGGCGGGTTGGCGATCGCAGACTGGTTTTAAAAATGCATAGAGAATGCTGCTGCCCATTCTCTAGTAAGTCCCTTAGTCGCCTTTTACGACACCCACGGGAAGAAATGAGATGGTGCTGTTCTTTACGTCCGGTACCAAACGGAACGGAATTTTCAGTCTATTGCAATGCATTGAGACAAAAAGATCAACCCTGGTAAAGCAACTAGACTTAGAAGCAAAGAGTCTTTTCAGGTTCCCGGCCTTAACAAAATCCATAGCCCTATGTATTATTTAGGGTATGATGGGACTGTTATACGCATTACGATTATAAAAGTACATAATTAAATAAAATAATTAGACTTACCAGCTTCAGCAGCCAGTGGCGCCAGTACACTGCCGTCCTTGAACCACCTGGCGACTGTCACATGGTTTCTCACGATGGAAGGCACGGTGCAGGTCAGCAGGGCAGCCCCTCCGGCCACACTGTGCGAGGACTGCACTCGCACGTCCCACGGCACGTCCATTACTGCAATAGAAGGGGACTTGTTATTGTAGCAATGTATTCTGAACATGGTTAAAATACCTACATAAATTGTGGAAAAAATAATATTTTGGACTGCTTGATCTAAAATATTCTAGAAGATCTATCTTAACGTGATGCCAAGGTGAGATTTGGAAGAATGTATCCTGAAACTAAGTAGTAAGTATGTTGTTTTCTAGGTAATCCGCACTTCCAAAATTATAATATTTTAACCCTGCCGAGTACATAGGTATTATAAACCTGAAATGATTTCATAAGCATCAAGATATTTTATACAAAACGCGAAGACATACAGTGACACACTCCGACATAATATATATCAAGATTAAACATTCCAACCCTGTCGGCTAAAAACACATTCTACAAGTCCTTATGATAATAAAAATCCATAAAAATATAAAACAATCTACCTGAATTAATATTTACCGTCTTCAAAAAATAGGATGAACGGAGTAGAAGCAAGGCATAGTCCTTTTTTTATAACGTATTAAGAAATTGAACTATTAATAAATACTACACATTTGAAGTAAACATTTCATACTAGATTGATAAAAATAGATATTTTGAAAAAAAAAGAAAAACGGTAAAAAAATATCGAAATTTAAATCATACGCTGGCCAAAAGTTACTCGCCGCGCATTTAGTCGGGCTAAATGCGCGGCGAGTAACTATTGGCCAGTTTCAAAGGATAGGATCGCGCTACGAGTTCATTGAGAAATTATTCCCAGCGCCATTACTAAAAAAAAAATCAAGAGCGAGTCGGACTCGTGCACCGAGGGTTCTGTACGTATATAAATGGTGATGATTTCTGAAAAACTGTGCTATTTAGAGACATCTTTTTATTTTTCATGTTCATCAAAAGTCGGAAACTATGCTGCCAAAAGAAATTTTTGAGAATGTGCACACAGCGTTCTTTCATATGGTACCCCACATTCTATAATATCCTACTCTATAGTAGGTATACTTTAAATTTTTAAGAACCCCTTTCAATCCCTTTTGCAAAAAAATTAATAAAAAAATCTTTCTTGTTTGCAAAATAGTTGGGCAAACGTCATCATCTACAACTATTCTAAATTTCAAGTTGATAGCATAAGTAGTTCTTGAGATATCCAGGTGTGACAGACAGACAGACAGACAGACTTAGTCTCACCATAAGGGTTCCTTTTTACCATATTGGTACGGAACCCTAAAAACCCTAATATTAGATTTAGTTTAGAACTCTCTCCCACCAAATTTGCTTACTTTGCTGTGCCCGGCAGGTCCACTATGATCACATAATATAATTTTAAGTTACCGCCTAAGTAGGTGCACATTGTGGACTGCAAATAAAGTATTGAGTATTGATTTTAATGCTATGGCTATTTATCATTAATTGTAGTATTAGGTGTGCGTTACTGATGTCTTATAGAATTTGTTAAAGCAGTAAACATATTTCGGCAACCAAACATTTTGATTGGTTCATTTATGAGATTCACAGTAAAATCAATCGTAATTATAAGCCTAACAGAATCAGTAATTAATATCGTGAATGAACGAATCAGTTCATTAGCGGTACATGTATGTCCTTACGTAACTAACGCAAACCACGCAAACCCTGTTCAAGTGTTGACGTGAATCGTGTCATATCCCTGATATGTTATTTTTGTCGTCGTAAGCGCGACTGATACACAAGTGAGACTGTCAATCAAGTATTTTTGGGATTTTCCATCATGAATTGTGCAGTAGCAGCCCGGAGTCTGAATTTGTGTTCGGTTAATAGGAATAAGCTCGGCCCTATTATATTTGAGAAAGTAATGTGTGTTAGGCTTATGAGTTTTTTAAAAAAAAAATGAAGTAATAAGTGAACAGCAAAACGGTTTTATTAAAAATAAATCCACAACATTGGCATGTTTCAAATTAATGACAGAAATACTCAGTTCAGTTGACAAAAAAGAAATTCCTATAGCTGTATTTCTAGATATGACCAAAGCATTCGATATGGTATGCCATGATAAATTATTAAATAAATTAGAACAGTACGGTATAAGAGGCCCTGCGTACTATTGGTTTGAAAGTTATTTAAGGGGTCGAAAACAGTGCACAGAGATTGTTAAAATAAATTCAGAGACTAACACTCAGGTAACCTATAGGTCTCCTTACTTAACGAATCAATATGGCGTACCACAAGGTACTGTGCTAGCCCCGATATTGTTTTTAGCATATATAAACGAATTACCAGAATCAACAGATCAGTACATTGTATTATTCGCAGATGATACCACTGTTTTAACTAAAGAAGCTACTATTGATCAGGCAATAAACGTCACCAATGAAGCTCTAAAGGGTATACATGACTGGTTAATTGAAAATAATTTAGAAATAAATACCGATAAAACTAAATTCATGAGATAAAAACTGACTTATAATAACAAACGAAATAAAAAAGACACAATAGACTTGCCAATAAAATATAATAATAACATCATTGAAGAAGTAAATGAAATAAAATTTCTAGGAATAAATATTGATAATTATTGTAACTGGAAATCTCATGTAGATCTTGTTTGTAAAAAAATTCACAAATTCGTTTATGCACTTCGCAAGATAAAAAAAAATACTAATCAAGATACAGCATTAATGGTTTACCACAGTCATGTACCTATGTTCGGTATTGAGGTATGGGATAATCATATGGGAAAACTCCACAGACGCCCAGAGAGCTTTTATAGCCCAGAAAAACTGTATAAGGTCAATTTATAATCTCAAGTGGACTGATTCGTGCCGACCAATATTCACTGACAAACGTTTACTTACACTTTCATCCCTTTACGTTTTTGAAATGTGTAAATTCGTTAGAAACCACTTATCACTTTTTGAGCAGGATGATAAGGCCCTATTTAAAAGGAAAATAGTACAAAAACCTCCGGTAGTACCTCGAAGCAGATTAAAGTTATGTAACAGAAACTGCTACATAATGGCGGTGAAAATTTATAATAAACTACCGGAAAAAATAAGAAAAATGAATAACTTAGAATTTAATAGAACTTTAAAAAATTGGCTTTGTGACAGATGTTTTTATTCAATAGATGATTATTTAAATTTTAAACAGACATGATTTAAATTATATAAATTTACGAACTCATATTTAAATTATTATATATTGACATTATTTATAAATCAAATCAATAAATTGATGAATTGTCTAAACTGTGAGATATAAATAAAATTAATATAATATATTTTATAATGTAATGTTCCTAATTAATATTAACGATGCAAGATGTATATTTTATTATGTTATATGATGTGTATGACTAATGTAATGACTAATGACATTGATGTAATTTCATGATATTATTATGCATGTACTACAAATATTTGCACGGCTGATAAGTCGAATATAGTGAGACTAAAATTATTTTACCACTTTATTATGTAAGGACCTATATTCTCGCAAATAAATAAATTTCATTTCATTTCATTTCATAATTAGGCGAACACAAATTCTGACTTGTCACGATATGTGGATGTACTATATACCTTCCTCTGCTTACCCCTCAGGGAATACAGGCGTTAAGATAAGTAGGTATGTATCTATTTCATGATTAAACCACGCAGACCTTCATGCTAAGTCCGTGATGACCGCATTACATCACAATCATACACAAACTCTGTTCAGTATAATCCTTCTCTCGATAGCAGCTCCCCTAGATGAATGTGTCACTCATTATCTGACCCACCCCTACTTCAACCCACTCCCCCCGCAACCCCCCGTAATGATGACATGACATCGAGTGACGTCATTAATTAAACGGACCCACGTCCAACAGAATTGGGTTAGCGGTTACTGCATGCATCAATTATGTGTACTTTGGACCATTGTACTGGGCTTTGGAGATTCGGTTAGAAGTTTGGGTCGGTTATTGTTTAATAGTGGTTACTGGAAAATTAAACTAAAAGTTTATTTTAATTCAATTTGTGTACAAAACACCTAGCATTTACACTGATCCACCAATCGCTTCAATAAAATATAACATGTAAAATAATTTAGTGGCTTACTGATAACGGATCTAAGTTATAACGGTCCTGACCCTGAAAATATATTTATCTGTTGGTAGAACAGAAATATTAGTCACCTATAAACAACAACAAAGCTACAAAGCTACAAAGTTTTTCTGTAGTTTCGGAAATAAATCGCCTTAAGGCTTCTACATACCGGCGCGACTTGTCGCGCGACGCGACGCGACACAAAGACACCGCTCGGCCCGCAATACGCGAGGCTTTTGTGCCACGTCGCGTCGCGCGACAAGTCGCGCCTGTATGTAGAAGCCTTTAACCAGATCTAGACATTTATTTATTTATTTTATTATTCATCTATGATATAGATGACAAGACATCTATGATATAATTGACCGAATAAGCGAACCGTCTCTGCTTCAAGTCGCAAAATTTGCTTTCTTCTGTCAGTTTGTTGCTACTCCTCTACAGGGGCCCAAGTCTTCTATTTTTATACATTCAGTCATTCCAACACGATCCCATTGTCATGCCATTTTCATTTTGCTAAAAGTTCGTAATCTGCTAAATTCATAATGGTCGATCATTGGTCGGTCAATGTCCTCGTAATAGAATTGTGTTAGTATAATGGCATTGTCGTATTGCCATTATTATAAAACCCATTAATAGAAATGTCATTCATTTGTCATTATGTACGAGATTACTAATAAATGCAATTTCTTTCAATGTAGTGTCAGTGGCCGACCATTGGAAAGTCATAATGACGCCATTATAATAGTAGATTACCAAATTTGTCAAAATCAACAATTATGAAATCAATGATCGACCATTCTGACACTTGTAATAGCAGACTTGAGGCCCTTTTTTTTTTTGGGTGGGAAATTATCAAATAACTTCTCCCGCTCTGGGTTGAGCGGGAGGGCGTGTCAGACTTTTACTGACTAAAACCCACCCGTATTCCTTCATTTGCCTGTGTGCCAGGGCCACAATATCCCTTTCGGACAAACTCGCAACTCTGGCAGGTATTGGCCCTATCGGACCCCGTCAGTTGGTGCTGACAACTCTTTGAGGCACGCGTGGAATACGACGCGCCGTCGACCCGGGCCTGGTCCTTATCGGACGGTGAGCTACCCATCGCTCACCGTCCGCAGGCCCGCGCCTACGGTGGCCGGAAATCGGCTTGCGACTCCCGACGCCCGGGGTGTCTCCTGCGGCGACTTAGGGCGCGAGGGCGGGAACCTTTCCTCTCCCTCACGCGTTCCGCCTCCGCTTTCGCAAGCATTACTGCTTCGCAGAAGGAGGTGACGGCCTTCCATGCACTCTCGCTCCGAACCATGGCCTGAACCAGGGCCGGACGCGAGAGATCGCCGCCGCCAATCGCCTCCGTGAGGACACGGCGGTGCTCCGCCCAAGCTGGGCAGACCTCCACCGTATGCTCCACCGTGTCCTCCGAGCGATCCACACAGTGGTGACACCCGGGCGTTTCCTCCCGCTTTATGCTGAACAGGAACCTCCCGAAACAGCCATGTCCGGTGAGGACCTGCGTCAGGCGGAAGGTGAGGACGCCATGGCGCCTCTCTCGGCGGGGGCGTTTCGCCTAAGTCCTCGCGCACGTCTGGGAGTGGCGCGAGGACTTTTGCCTCCAGATCCCATGGTGGTAGTCCGGCAAGGAGGCCCGCCGCCTCACGGGAGACCGTGCGGTATCCTCGGACCAGCCTGATGGCCATGACCCTTTGGGACGCGTTCAACCGCCGGGCTGATCGCAGCCTTATAGAACGCGCCCACACCGGTGCCGCGTAAAGGGCCATGGACCGTACGATCCCCGCGTAGAGCCTCCGGCAGGAGGCGTTTGGACAGACTTGAGGCCCTGGGGACCAAGTCTGCTATTTAATAAATTCAGTCATTCCAACACGATCCCATTGTCATGCCATTGTCATTTTGCTAAAAGTTCGTAATCTGCTAAATTAATAATGGTCGATCATTGGTCGGTCAATGTTCTCGTAATAGAATTGTGTTATTATAATGGCATTGTCGTATTGCCATTATTATAAAACCCATTACTACACTGGACAGCAAATAAACCGAGCCACCCGCTACCTAGGCACTCTAATTCGATTTTCTCAAAAACTAAAAAACCTACAATTATCAAAGTTGTACCTACAGAAAGTGCGTTTCATGGTGATTAAAATGAAAGGAAACTCATTGGGTTTAATCAATATTTCAGTGTTTATTAAGGATTTTACAAAGAAGAGTCGTTTTCCAGTCGTGACAATCGTTAGTAATGATAAAGTGAAAAAAAAATTAAAGCCAAAAACAAAGATAAAATCAAAAAAAAGTTTTCGATCAATATTCCGTATTCCCTCCCCTTGCTCGGATAACTGCCAGCATCCTTGTATTCATCGACCTTACGAGCCTGACGATAAAATCTTGAGGAATTGTATTCCACTCCTCTCCAATTGCGATTCGCAGCTCTGGAAGCCTTGTTGGAGCAGGTACCCGGGCTCGAACCCGACGTTTCAGCTCATCCCATAAGTGTTCTATCGGATTCAAGTCCGGGCTTCGAGATGGCCAGTCCATCGTACGAATGCTGACGTCGCGTAGATACTGGGTCACCACATGAGCAACATGAGGCCGTGCATTATCATGCATCAATTGCATATCCTGTCCGATATATCCTGCGTAAGGTACCACATGGTCTGCGAGGATTTCAGTAATGTAGCGATGAGAAGTCAGTCCACGTGTACGGCCCGTCGGTTCGATGAAAACTAACGCTGTATGTGCTGTTAACGAGATGCCGCCCCAGACCATTACAGATCCTCCTCCATAAGCAACAGTTTCCTCGATGCAACACTGAGAATAACGTTCTCCAGGGCGACGATATACTCTCTGACGTCGATCACTTCCATGTAGACTCACCCTGGTCTCATCAGTGAAGAGTACATTACTCCACTGCTCTAATGTCCAATCCCTATGCTCTCGAGCAAATTCAAGTCGTGCTCGACGGTGTGCTACCGTTAATGCTGGGCCTGTTGCAGCTCTTTTTGGGGTCAGGTTCCGTTCAGCAAGTCTCCTTCTGACGGTATCTGAACTTATGACCACTTGGCGTTCGTCACGCAGACTTTGTTGGACTTGAACTGCGTTGAGGTGGCGATTTCGCAGAACAGTAAGGTGGATATAACGATCATCTGCTGCTGATGTAGCCCTAGGTCTGCCCGTACCTGGACGGCGATCGAATGCTCCAGTCTCTAGGTATCGTCTGTAAACTCGTTGCACCGAAGATCTGCTGATTCGAAGCCTTCGAGCGACTTCACGTTGCGCAATGCCTGCTTGAAGTAATGCTACAGCTTGAGCTGCTTCCTGAGGTGTTGTATCCATTATTAATCGAAAAAAGTAGCAAAAACACACGCGTCTGAGCAAACGATGGACAAAAACTAAAGAAATGATAAGAAATATCCGACTACCCTCATTGTAGAGAAAAAGAACGCTAATTTCAAACTCTGGTGAAAACAGAGCAAATCGTTAGCATTGTGTTTGTTGCTTGATTACAATGTGAGTTGAGGGTACTTTCGAATTAATTTGTAGTCATTTTAATCACCATGAAACGCACTTTTTGTAGGTATAACTTTGATAGTTGTAAGTTTTATACTTTTTGAGAAAATCGAATCAGAGTTCCTAGGTAGCGGGTGGCTCGATTTATTTGCTGACCAGAAATGCAGTTTCTTTCAATGTCGTGTCAGTGGCCGACCATTGGAAAGTCATAATGACGCCATTACCAAAGTTGTCAAAACCAACAATTATGAAATCAATTATCGACCATTCTGACACTATTGTGATAGCAGACTTGAGGCCCAGGTCGTATGTTCCAACTGATCAAGACGAAACTTGGTGTATAGATTTTTTTCGTCGTCGGGATTTTTGTTTCGAGGGCTACTTCCTCCAAAAAGGGGGAAAAAGGAGGCTACTGGATATCTCCGCCTTATGAAATCCGATTTCAATGGTTCTTTTTTATTTGAAAGGTAGTAGTAACTTTTAATTAATTTCATAAAAAATTGGTGAAGATTTGTTAATGATCTTTGGCTGATGAGCAGAATAGCTCATCAAAATGCAGTAAAATGCTCACTTTAAGATTTCTACCAGTGGAATCGGCCCTTTAACTAATAGGTAGGGATTGATGGAGCACCTGGGACCACCTTCGCATCACAAAACTAGGCTGCAGCATTACCTCTGCCAATTAAAACCTATTCGTTACTTTTACTAGCTAACTCATAATTTTTCATTACCATGTTTTTAAAAACAATAAACATGGTAAATTTAATGATTGCAAAAAAGTTTATGCTCACTAGGTCTCCTGTTCGCACTTCGCAGAACTACTAGTTATAATTTAAGTACAAAGGTACGGCTTATTTCTTCCAGCAGACCTGCGACATTAATTTGTTGTTATTTGGAATCATAACAACAAATGTCTCAACAAAAAACATTGAATTCTGTAGGAAAAATCTTGCGAGATTATCGTTATCATTACTTGTCATCAATTATCGCCAACACGCAGTAAGCAAGCAATGCGATCTATGTTCGTTATTCATCTGTAAACGTAGAAGCCTTTGCCACGCATTGGAATGATAACAGGCTATTATTAATATTTTATAAATAAATATACTCTTCTTTGACCGGAAATTCAGCGTCGTAATAGGTATACCAAGAAACATTTAATTTAAAAGCGAGTTATAAAAATCTGTAACTTAGGGTGATCCGATTATTTCCACTGGTTCAATTTTAATCCCATTATTAAGTTGGGGCCCGCGGGCTTTGACTCGGATTCTGGTCTTGTGTCTGTTTCGTTCACTCGTCATTTTGGGTTTTAAAAGTAAAGTGGTTTGTTATAATCAGATAAAAGCATAAATTGTTTACCAGGTAATAACAATTGAACAATAATAGCGGAAATCTTAAAAATGTATTAGCATTCTTTACAGATGTCTCAAATAAAAGACTTGGACATTGCATATTTTGATAAACGCACAGTCGAGCTTTAAGGAATTGCGAAAACGTACACACACGCTTTATCTGCTTAGATTATATAGATACTAAAACAATGTATTGAAGAACGCTCTAAGCCGCTCACACTTTTAATCAACCAGAGCTTCGAAGAAGGCCTATTCCCGGATTCACTGAAAACGTCATTAGTAAAACCCATACACAAAAATGGCGACACTACCTCCCCAAACAATTATAGACCCATAGCCCTTCAACCAACCTTTTCTAAAGTCATTGAGAAAGCAATGTGCAATCGGCTATACAATTTCTTAGAGAAAAATAACGTATTGGACGACTCACAGAATGGATTTAGGAAATCAAGGTCAACTACAACAGCAGTCTATACACATACAACAGTGCACACAAATGGCCCTTCAACACATAAACGACAAAAAAATAGCTTTAGGTGTTCTATTAGACATGATGAAAGCCTATGATAAAGTTTCCTATGACATACTTTTGACCAAACTATGCGGCTCGGGAATACGAGGACCTGCGTCCCAGTGGTTCAAATCATACTTACAAAACCGTAAACAAATAGTACAAATAGATTACCATAATACCACCAACCACTACGTAGAAACAATACGATCTAGAACGAGAGCCCTAAGCTGCTCAATTCCCCAGGGAAGTGTGGTAGGATGCATTTTATTCTTAATCTACATCAACGACCTACCAAAATCCCTTGACAGAAACCAAGTGCTACCCGTACTATTTGCGGACGACATATCACTACTTATAAAATGCGAAAATACCCATAACCCCCAACAAATTATAAATGAAAACTTACAAACAGATTGGCTTCAAGACCACAACCTAGAAATTAACTTTAATAAAACAAAAATAAAGGCTTTTTCATAGCCACAATTTTCTCAATTGTAGAACAATTTTCTTGAATTTTTGTTCTACCGGTGTCGCGTCGCGCGACAAGTCGCGCCAGTATGTACAAGCCTTAATGCAGTTTAGGTCATATAAGAAATCCCCCCTCCAAATTAATATAAAGTTTCAAATACATCTATAGAAACAGTAGATACATTTAAATTACTAGGAATTAATATTGACTCACACCTAAATTGGAAAAATCACATAGAAGAATTAATAATTAAACTATCAAAATTCACCTACGCGCTATTCCAATTAAAATACAGCACTAACACAAAAACTGCACTATCCGCATCCTACGCTTACGCCTATTCATGGGTAAGCTATGGTATTGTGTTGTGGGGAAACAGTGCGAACATACATAAGCTGTTCATTTTACAAAAGAAATGTGTTAGAATCTTAGCGCAAATAAATAATAGACAAAGCTGTAAACCCTATTTCCTGAAATATAAATTACTCACTCTTCCTTGTATATATTTACACGATATATGTATATAGGTATTCAAAAACATGCACACATTCACTAAAGTACAGGACATACACAATTACAACACCCGGCAAAAACTTAACCTATACCAACCACCTTCACGACTAAAAATGCTACACCAAAGCCTACATTCATGGCAATAAGGATATATATTAAGCTGCCTCAAGAGATTGAAAATGAAATCAGGCTTGCCCCATTTAACAATAAATTAAAAACCTACCTTTTAAAAAATTGTTACTATTCAATTGAAGAATTTTTGCACCAAAAATCAATTAGTAACCATTACACACACTTACACTACTACCTACCGACTTCCTATTCTAAATAAATAAATAAGGCGATCTAATTAATAAAAAATGTATTTATAATGTTAAGTATTGAATTATAAAAAATGTGTAATTATTATGAGTAAAAATGAATAATTAATAGTAAAATGTATATTATATTATGTAGAAAGTATAAGTATAAGTAAGTAGTATAATAAGTAGATTTGAATAATGATTGTTTGATTTTAATGTTAAACCTCAAATTTGCGATGCCTGGAAAAGGCCGCTAAGTTGTAAGCACCTATAATATAAAATAACACCAAAATGTACACTTAGTTTTGCAAATAAATCTTTGACTTTGACTTTGATTTTCTTATTGTCTTGCCTTTGTTTGTTTTAACATTACAATGTGACATTCAAAACCCAACTGTGTTAACTCTCTTTCCCACAAACCGTTATCAGCTTACCCCAAGTCTCTCACAAACGAAGCAGAAACCATAAAATTAATTAAAACTCCAAATGTAAACAGAAGTGTGTGTTGTGTAGACAAAGTGACAGCAATCAGGTAGCACATTAGTGGGGGGTTTCACAGGAATTACCCCTTTTCAAGCAAGAGGTCGCATGAGTAGTGACAGCGAATTATACATTAAAATGTGTCACAAGGTGTTGCAATAATTATTTGTTTATCTTAGCGGTGTTACCCTGAAATAAGGGTCAACAATATTTTGAGTTGGGATTTCAATGAAGAAGATACAATTAATAAGCAAGATAAAAGTCACCGAAAAATTGCCGATCTATATATTGATATCATATTATATACCATACAAAATATTATAATGTAAGAAATCATGCTCATTGCATGATTTCTTACGCTCGGTTCGGGTATTTCAAAATCTTTTTAAATAACAGGCATGCGGCATGCTTCAACGGCCTAATGAAAAATCGCAAAACGTTAGGAATATTGAAATTTTGGAATTATAAAAGTAGGATGAATGAAACATCCGAGTTGTTATTTTAAACCATTCGGAATTATGAAACTCGGTATTTTGAAATTCGTATAATTTGTGACTGATGGAATAAAGTTTTTCTTATTTATGTAGTGTACCCGACTCTGCCTAACCCTTCAAGGAAAAGTAGGTGTGATGTTATGTTTAATTGTGAGATGACGATAACAAGCCAAATTACTGCAAGGACCACGATAAACACCGACTGAGAAAACGTTCCGTCAACAGTACCTACTATCTAAGCTCCAGCAGCTGCACTATGCCCACCCAATTATACCCACATAAAAAAACAGTCAGTCAAAAATAATAAGATGTCACCCCCCCCCCCACTCGCAGAGGCAGATCCGCCAGTAATGAAATCCGCGGCGAGTCCGCCTTGAATAATAAACATCCGCCGGACTCTGATTTCCCTCGCCGCCGATGGCTCCTAACAAAATGTTGGTTAACTGAAGCATTAGTCTGTCAAGCAAATGAGCATGATACTGTATTGTAGCCAATTATCACTGCGGTGGAAGTTTCAGCTGTTTCGTTTTACGAGGTAGATCTCTGGGCGGTCGTTGTGAGGTGTTGTGAGCTATATAACTATGTATAGCTGTTGATAAAGATCCTATTTAATCAAACTCTTACTTGTTCTTTATTACTTTATCAGCGCTTCAAACTTAATAATAATTTATCTTTATTTCAGACATACGTCCATAATTTTTTACAAATATTATAGTTAGTAAGATGGTTAGTAGTACACACAAAAAAAATAAAAAAACAAGATAAAAAGGTGTTAGTTATTTGTTAGTAAACAAAACACAGTAAATGATGCCTATTTCCTATTTCTGTGCAGGTGTACACCTGCCCAGTACACAGTAAAAGGACTATCTATTTTGCACCCTAACGTTTTGAGGACAGTGTTGGTGCTACCACGAACCCTGCTCATCATCGATGCAGTTCTTTTCCTAATTATGGAAAAGAAATCATTGATGGATGCATCCGCAAACATTGCGGAAGCACTGCAGTACCGAGGTTTTTTTAACACTGCCCTCAGAGCGTCATTATACTGAACTTGCAGGGCGTTGACGGCCCGCCGCGTAATGTTGATCCACAGACTGCACGTGTAAAATGACTGACAGAAGGCTCTAAAAAGTGACAGTTTCACATCCGTGGTACATCGTGCGAATCTGCGCACAACAATGTCAATATCTGACATTGTTGAAGGAATAGGTGCATTAATTATGACCACAATAGACTCGCCCCTTATTTTCGACTTTAGTATGATTGGTGAAATGTGGGTGAACTATTAACACCCCTGCCTACCTCTTTCGGGAATACTGGCACAGTTGTTTAATTTTCGAAGTGAATTCATGAACGGGTGATCGGAGGAAAGTCTTTAAAGAATTTCTTTTTAAGCAGATTTGCAGACTATTTCCATCTCTAAAGACACTCGTGGGAATACAAGAACCCCGGAACTTCAGGACAAGAGGAACAATCTGACAACATGAATAACCCCTTTAAACATTTTCCTTACAATAGTTCTTATCCCGAACACGGATGTACATAAATCATGTTTTCTATAAGTTAACGTAATAACAAGCTGTTTCTGCGGTCGACGTTTACGACCACGAGACGTATAGCTCACGGGAGCACCTGGTACACTTGGAGCCCCTGGTACACTTGGAGCCCCTGGTACACTTGGAGCCCCTGGTACACTTGCAGCCCCTGGTACACTTGGAGCCCCTGGTACACTTGGAGCCCCTGGTACACTTGCAGCCCCTGGTACACTTGGAGCCCCTGGTACACTTGGAGCCCCTGGTACACTTGGAGCCCCTGGTACACTTGGAGCCCCTGGTACACTTGGAGCCCCTGGTACACTTGGAGCCCCTGGTACACTTGCAGCCCCTGGTACACTTGGAGCCCCTGGTACACTTGGAGCCCCTGGTACACTTGGAGCCCCTGGTACACTTGGAGCCCCTGGTACACTTGCTTATTTGTGTGCGAAATATCACTCGTCTTTTTATCATGGGTGTGGGATACTGGAATAGTGGGCCACTGTTTTAACCCTGTCAATGACTATGTACGATTAATGGGCCAAAGTTACAAAAATACGATATCTTTAGGAGATACTTGTTCGCTTGCTAATGAACAAGTTCTAATAACGTTAAGCAAACATAACTTTTTAAGGACGGGTCTAACAGCACAATAGTTTTTACGACAGCAAATCTAACATCAGCGACATTGTAAGAGCGTCTCACAACAATTTTCATCGTAAAAATGAACAAGGAATCTTTTTTCATAAGAACCAGTAATCAATTGATTGGGTTACAAATTGTGGAAACGAAGTGTTAATCTTTTGCCAATTAAGTTTAAATAAACATCGAAATGCCGCCAGAAAAAAAAGAACGAACAGATTTGAAATTGGAAATTTCTCTAATCGGCTCTTCGCGATTTATTCTTACCGGATAAAAATTCAATATACTTCATTTCCTGAATGGAGCTTGCAAAATCGGTTTCTTTAATTAATTTCTTTTTGTGCGACATCAAAGCCGCCTAGTTGTTTGTAAATTAAAAACGTGTTTTCTACCGTACTCTGAAGATTTCCTCTATAAACAGACTCGATTAATTTTTGCATAAGAAATAAATAGATTTTGTAAGAGCAGATTGCTCGCAAAGGAACAGCGGTTTTTTTAATTATTCATAATATTTATTGGGCTGTATTTCGGGAAAACAATAGGGCGGAATTAAATTGAATCTTTTGTGGGCGTGAAATGATTGGCACTAAGGTTTAGAAGGAGTTTTCATAGAAGGAACGTGTTTTATTTCAAAATGTAATGTTAGCTGAGGCTTAACCGACGACGTAATAACGTACATAGGACGTATTACAGCTATTAGTGAGAGTGTGTATTGTTATAATAATGCTCGTAATAAAAATCTTATTTAACCTACATTCGTTTTCCTTACTTTTGTTATCAAGTTTAAAGCTATGCGTATCTCCTGGCCCCACTTCTATAATCTTATCAGTTTGTGAACGTTTATAGCTTGGTCCCCCTCACTTTGTGCAGGTACTCCATTACGATACGAGGGCATTAAGGTTTGTAACGATAAAATGTTCTATTAGAAAACGCTTAGCTATTTCAGATAATGCGCAAACAAATAAGTGAAAAAGTAAGTGAACAAACTTTAACAATGTTTGTCGAGTTTTAAAACTCGGTTAAGAGCTTTGTTCAGTAAAAAGTACCTTAAAGGTTTAATTTAGAAATTCTTTACTCAAACACCATTTCATAAGATGAAATCTAAACATACTTAGCATTTGGTATATGAAAATTCCATGAATCTTGTACACCTTTATGTCTACTTATCACTAACACTTTTAAGCCTTCTAGTTTTCCCAACAAACGATCAGAAACCTATTCCTACATAATACATAATCAAATACTATAAAACAGAAAACCCGACAGGATTTCCAATATTTTTACGGCTTACCAGCACAGAGGTCGCATACAAATACTTGAATCAAGACTACAAAAGCCAAAATAAGGTGCGTACACACAATACTACATTTTACCTCAAAAACTTGGTCAGGGAAACATCGTTATGTATGTAAAGCGAGCGGCAATAAGAAACATCTGGCGGGGCATTACAGCGGACGTCGACTTTCCGACTAATTAACTTTCCTCGGAGAAATGTTACAAAAACTCCACTTAACATTCTAATCACATTTTTTTCACTCAGGAATAAATTTTGTTAAAGTTCAATAGAAAGTTGAAATGTGCGGTCAGTGAATTAAGAGAGCTTCACAGATTCTTTCTTATTTTACTTACAATGGTTTCGTAATGGCAGTTCCGGAAATATTTATTATTCCTTCCAATTCCATGAGTTTACATAAAATAATTAGTTAAACTACAATCGTTACATTTCAAAGGGATGATTGTACAAACGAGTCATATTATTGTATTGAACCATAATTCCTCGGTCTACAACTCGGTTTACACTACCCAAAGAGATTATAACCGGCGCCCAAACAAACAACATCATATTGTGATCACTATAGTATCCTCTGAAGTAGCAACTTACGAGGTTCCGATCTACTACGTTATGGGTTAATACGACATAATCTAAGAAAGCTTTAAACTATCATTGCATATTTATGGTATTTCTCCGGGTATCGTTTGGAATACTTCCAAACAGTAAAATTTAAGTAGTAAAGTGTTGTATTTATTTACCGTAAGCGTGCGTAAAATAAAACTCTGTTTCTGACAAACCGGCTTAAGGGTACAAACATAAAGGATACAGGTTACCGGTGCAGGCGAGCCTGTACGAGTCGGTACTGATAGGTACCGGTCAAACCACCAATCATAACCCCGTATGGCTCTGTACAGGCAGTCGCTACCGACAAATTTAAACTTGTTTCTTTATAACTGAGCGCATGAGATAACATGGGAATATTATACCTGCACCGTACAGGCTCGCCTGCACCGGTAACCTGTTTCATTATGTAAGCACCCTTACTTAAGTTGTTCAATCGTCTTTTCCCTTGTATTAAGGAAATGCATTTAGAACTTAAATTACATTTTGGTATTTTCTGACCTTTATTTCCTGTCATTCAAATGCCATAAACAACTCGCTTGTTAGACATAGTTGACTTATCACAAAAAAACCAGAGGACACTGCTGCATGCATTGCATGCATTTGACTTCATTTTGTCCATGAAAAGTCCTTTGGTTGCCTGTCACGACACCCACGATTATTGAAAGTTATTAGACGTTATTCTCACCGAGTTATCTGTGGATATTATTTAGAAATTAAAAGCGCCTCCATCTAAATGGTAGGTTGTATCATTTACTCTAGATCCATATACTACCTTACCCGAGGGATCTAGGTTAGTCTCATTAAATCCTTACTCTCAAACAATCACGAAATGACTTTTCATCCCCGCAGCCTCCACATCTATGCATTACAGACATGGCCCGTAAGCTCTTACGTGACAGTTACTCAGTACTCAGTGCGCGCCGCCCTTCAGCCCAGCACGGAACAAAAGCCCTTTTTGCTCAACAGCTCGAGGGCCATTAATTCCACTCCCAGCAGAAGGACTTTTGGAAAACGCTAAAGTTCATTTGTTTAGTCCCAGTTATAAAGCGGGATTATGGTTTGTGTAATTTCAATAAACTTCCAAGTTAAAGAGCTTTGCTTTACTACTGTATTACTGTATACACATATAATTTTGGTAGTACCAACCAAAAAAATTGTTCAGGAATATTATGATTCAACGTTCAGCTCTGATGTTAATTAAAGTCTGTTTATAGTATTTTGTTTTCGTTTGCTAATTTTTGTGGCACGTTCATTGATCTAGACCTAATTAAGTGTTTAGATTGCTACACGAATTTTGAACAGTTTTTGGATTATTTATAATAAGTACTTACTTAGTCCTGTTTGGCAAAGAAATAAAACTTTATTAACTAAATTCATTTAATTTTCTTCAACCTATGTAAATAAAATCACCACCAGGATCCTTACCACTGAGCACAATCTAGATCCCGAAGAAATCCCCACTTGTATAGCCACACACGACAAAACAGCGTTCAATCTCCGATGCGGGCTGTAAAGCGGAGCTTACACCGTATCGCCATTGTGGGCCACCATTGTTCGGCTGAGCAAAAAGAGCCGTCAAGTGGGCGTCGAGATACCGCGAGTGGCAAATCGGCTGATACAAGAGCCGCCGATAAGTGTTGCGAGAAAGCTGACGTTGGAGATTGTGCCACCGGGTTTTGTAGATGCTGTTGTGGGTGCACCTATCCTAGCTATGGGGGTTTTTGAGCACGGATTAGCGATTGAGTATGGGAGTACACATTTATTTATTCGGTCATATAAGTTTTCTGAAGACGGAGATTGAAAAACGATGAAAGAGGTGAGGGTGGGTATTGTGTAACCGAAAACAAATAACAAATCAAGTCATTATGTGAAGTGGGTCTCTTGTACAGCTGTACCAATACTGAAAGTCTGAACCACTTCAATGATTACCTTTTAAAGATTTTTCGGGCTTTAGAAAGCTTCGTTTTGTCGTGTTCTATTTATGGGTTCGAATAAAAAACCTGTGTAAAAGTGTCCAAGCATGCAGAATCACAGGTGAAAATATTTTAACGAAACGAATATTTATGAAATTTACCCCGTGTGGGTAAGGCTATGACCTAATCCAACAACATAAGCCATTATCTCCATCCCATCAACAAAAAATCTTCGAACCCGAATCTCGAAGCCACCTAATTCCTATACCTTAACATCAAAAAAATCCCGGCGAAAATTGGACGTTCAAGAACCGTCCGTATTTCGCGGGCCTTATTCCATTAACGGACCTTTTTCGCGCCTTGCACAAAGCGGGGATATTGAGGGGCACAGACCTCAATCTCAGAGGTTTACTGCGGCCCTCCAAACCTCCTCCATAAAGAATTGTATTTGCATTCCGAAGGCTGAGAGATTGATCCCGACTTTAGCATGTCAATACTGGAGGTCAATTTACAGGGGAATTAAAACCGTATTAGCTGGGGGTAGGGGTGGTATTTGAGTGGGAGGTGATGTAGGCCAGTGATTGAGGATCGTTTGTAGGCAGTGGTGCTTAAGTCAAAGGTTCGATGTTAGAAGATCTTGACAGTAATTCTCCATAAATAAAATGATGGGGTTGGATATTTTGCTTATCGCAAAACTCTTACAAGTATTATTCGATTAACGTCTGACGCGTTAGACCCCCATGGCAATTGCTTTTGACATCGTATTTTTAACTAAATACTTATTGCTAGCTCCTCCTCTCAAAGCTGAACTTTGAATTGAAAGAACTTTAAGATTTGTTTACCTAGTTATTGTATGTATACATATTTGTGAGACTTAAGTAGATTACCTTGTTTTGTTTATAGGTTGATATGGTGTTTTGGGACAAAATTTTTACTTTATTTGGTTAAAAAAATTGTATACTATGTTTTGTACCTGTACGGTGGATACAATTTTGTGGAATAATGGTTGTCGACAATAAAATGATTCCTTGTCCGTGAATAAATTTTTTTGGGGCTGACTGTACCTACGTCATTATAATTATTGTTTTAATATAACGTTACACGTCCTAATGATGCCTCTCACTTTTGCGCTACAAAATACTCAAACTGAACTCCTATCCGACATCTTTAAACTTCAAAGAAAGCAACTACGTACGTCGCCTATCAGCATCTTCTAAACAAACTTGCACTCCGTACGACACAAACCACATAACTTTACTTCGACAAAGTTCCAATAACTGCAGGAACGCTCCGCAGTCGTCACGAGAGCGCTCCCACAGTCCACGAGCCAGTTTTCATCTCCCGGGTGACTTCGTTTCACATTCGAGTCACACTCAGTCCCTTTATACGTTAGATTGAATATAAGCATACAAGTCACGTCCCTACGTGTTTTTCTACATGACAAAGAAAGGTCCTAACCGTTTAGTGCACGTAATCAAATATATAAATTGAAGAGTGCTGATTCGATAATACTTGGGAAATGTTTCGCGTTTTTATGGAGGATCTCATAGGACGTTAAATGCGTCATGGTTGTTTGTAGTAATATGAAAATAAAGTATATTTGCTGCAGTTCCAAGTCAGAAAAGGTGACATGAAATCACCAAATTGTTTAATTTGTAACGCAAAAACGACACACGTGAAAAGGATTACGGTAGAGGTTCAAGATTGTGATACTTCTCTGAGCTCACAAAAAACATTTTAGATATTTTGTATACATCAAGCACTTTTACATCGCTAACGTGGAAGCATTTACACAAAACTTATAAGCAAACCCGTGCTAAATATTAAATTCCATTTCGCAGTCCATTGCTATGTTTGTATCGGCAACTTTTATCGTTGAACTCTGTAGACGGCAATGTAACGCTTAACAAAACTAACTTTGATAGCGCTTTGAACAACACGTACTGAATATTTTAGGATTTCTTCTAGTATTCCGAACTGCTATCGGAAAAACTAAGTAACATTATAAAGAGAGTTTACGCAATTTTTGTTGCTCTAAGGAGTTTGTAGATTCAATTGAAACGTGTTTAAATTTTAAAAGAATGATATATTTCTAAACTGAGATTAAAATAATCATTATAATAATAATAATAATCGGCTAGGACTAACCTACTCAAGTTTGCCCCTATGTCACGAGCTGCACGTATTATTAACAGTATTACAGTTTCAGAGGATATATTTGGGCAAAACCTGCCGAGATTCATTGAAATGGCACAAATAATTATTGAAAGAGGTATATTATAAACGTTGTCATGTTTATAATAAAATATAATTTAATTATGTGTAATTTTCCTTACCAATTATTTATTTTGTATAAATCTGTGTAAGTAGACATTGTGACTTATAACATCGCCTTGGATAAGTCTGTAAAGGTGTTATAATTGTGATTTAAATAAATAAATAAATAAATTATTTTGTATCGTCACTTTTGGCTAAATGAATTATTAACAACGTTAATATTATAAGTTTTACTTGACCCAATACTCATAAAATGCCTGATTTAATTTTCTCTATTTATTAAAAAGCCTCATCAAAATTTTCCATGAAATTCCTGAATTCTGAATCTCAAAATATTTGACTCCCTGCCCGTAGCTTGATAGATGAAAAATAAACAGTACACTTTTTCAGAGAAACACAATTTACCGACGATGTGCCCCTTAAACTTGCTTAAGTGCTTATTGGGAGAAAAACGACGCTAATGGAATAGAGAGTGACGTCATGACGGCATGGGGACATAGAATAGCAGAGAGCAGGTAAATGGTCGATATTGTTTGTACCTCCCTAGAATTTTGGTTTATTCTTTCAATGCCCAAATATTCTACTGTGAATATTAACTAGGTATGCAATAATTATAGTTCGATTTCGACACGTCAATGAACAGTTAATTGATTCCCAAAGGTTAAAAGTAACCTTTGTTATCGCATTTCATAATCACGGAATCAATTTTAGTAGCAGACCAACTCCGTTACTTTAGTCATTATGAGTTTATAAATAAAATAAAAGGGGGATATTTAGTGCTGGTAAAAGTGACACAGGGGCAAAGGTTTAACCAAGGATTTGTACGTCATCAATAGTTTAAAAACCGTACATACGTAGAAATGAAATGAAATCGTTTATTCTGTAAATAGGATATTAGAATCACTTTTACACGTCATATAAAATAATAAAAAATCCCCTGAGAAGAAATGGCGAAACAAACTCAGGGGTCAAAGTCTCTTTTAAAGCCCAGACATAATCTTGGTCAGATCATGTGAGGACCATGTAGATCCGTGTCTGAAATGGTCTTTTGAGCTGTCCAATCAGTGCAAGCATTTGTCAGTTCTCGTGCAGCTCAACTCAAGACTCGACGAACAAAACCAAAAAAAGGACATTTGGGTAGGCCGCATAAAGCGCTCAAAATGCCAGACCATCATTAAAACTAACTGAGAAAAAGAATTGAAAAGGAAAACATTAAAAAAAAAAGAAAAAAATGACCCACATAGTGCTCATGGGTGCTCAGGGGTGTAAGGGGGAGCACACAACAACCGGACTACCCAAATGTCAACCTCACCTGCGCGCGGTACACCCTGCCACTGACGAACGAGGCGCTGACGACTGACCGATGGCGGTATAACCATCCAAAAAGCCAACCTAAATTCTCCAGAGCGATGACGGGCAGCAGCGGTATCGCTGCGAAAGGATTGGCACTGCGGTCACCAACCCGCATGCCCAGCGTGGTGACTACGGGCATTAAACCTCTCAATGAAAGTGCTAAAACAACGGCCCCCAGTTCCCGGTGGTCCCGCTATTCCTGGTCATGGTAGCGGTCACGGTAACGGCGGGACGGGGGGTGCGAAGAATCACCGGGTTACGGCAGGCTACCAACGACGACTACATCTGGCTACGTATAGTGGACGTTCGATGAGGCTGGACCATTACCTTGCCGAACTTGAGGTAGAGTTAGGGCGCATTAACTGGCATATACTGGGGTTATCTGAAGTCCGAAGACAGGGGGAGGACACGATAACCCTGGAGTCAGGCCACCGATTTTACTTCCGCGAAGGTGATCAGCTCTCCCAAGGTGGGGTCGGCTTTCTAATCAACAGGGAACTCACTAGCAGCGTTGTGGAAATCAGTAGTGTGGCGACACGGGTAGCGTACCTTGTACTGAAACTCACTGACAGGTACTACTTGAAAGTGATACAGGTATATGCGCCGACTTCGACATGCTCTGACGAGACAGCCGAGGCCTTGTACGAGGATATTGCCAAGGCAATACACAGTACAACAAAGGCCCACTACAACGTTGTTATGGGGGACTTCAATGCCAAAGTGGGAGTACAAGAACGCGGTGAATCGAAAGTCGGATCGTTCGGTTTGGGGCGCAGAAATCACAGGGGGCAAATGCTGGTCAACTTTTTAGAGTCACAGGGGCTATTCTTAATGAATTCCTTCTTTGAAAAAAAACCCCAAAGGAAGTGGACCTGGCAAAGCCCCGATAACGTGACAAGGAACGAGATAGACTTCATCATGACGGATAAGAAGCACATATTTAGAGATGTCTCCGTGATTAGTAGGTTCAATACCGGAAGCGATCACAGGCTTGTCCGAGGCACTGCAAATATTAATTTTCGAGCTGAAAGAATCCGTATGATGAGGCCTACTCTCCGACCAACGCAGCTCCAAGCCGCTCTAGGATCCGAAAAGTTCCAACTGGAACTTCAAAATCGATTCGCCCTACTGGAAACCATAGACTTTGTTGAAGAGAAAGCTGACGAGGTGGTCAAAGTATTACGCGACGTGTCCCGCAGACATTTCCCATCGCAGCGAAAAAGTAAGGGGTCCAAACTTTCCTCGGAGACTCTTGGGCTTATGAGGGAAAGACGAGAGCTGCCATCCACACAGTCGTCTTCGTCAGATAAGAGGACCCTAAATCTAAAGATTAGGAAACTGACGCGACGCGACCTTCGGTGCTCCAACACGCGCGACATCAAGGTCGCGATTGAGCAGAACCGAGGATCGAAAGTGTTCGCTCAGCAACTAGGGAGGTCTCATCTGACGAAACTAAGAACTGCGGATGGCAGAATCGTGACTTCGAAGCCCGAGATACTCGAGGAAGTCGAGGATTTCTATGGGCACTTATACTCAACGCGGACAGCAAAACCAGCGGGGCATAGTGCAGATGACCATCGAGCCAAATTAACGCGCCACTACACGGAGGACATCCCAGATGTCGACCAGAGCGAGATTAGGGCGGCTCTCGAGCAGCTTAAGAGTAACAAGGCACCGGGTGATGACAGAATAACGACAGAGCTCCTTAAAGCGGGCGGGGCTCCAGTCCTGAAAGAGCTAGCGAGTCTCTTTAATTCCGTCATCCAAGAGGGAACAACGCCCGAAGCGTGGAGCAGAGGTGCGGTGGTTCTGTTCTTCAAAAAAGGCGACAAAACCTTGCTGAAGAACTATAGACCCATCTCACTTCTGAGCCACGTATACAAGCTGTTCTCGAGGGTCGTCACGAACCGTCTCGCCGGGAGACTTGACGAGTTCCAGCAGCCAGAACAAGCCGGTTTTCGAAAAGGCTTCAGTACCGTAGACCACATCCATACTGTTCGGCAAATTGTACAGAAGACCGAGGAGTACAACCAGCCGCTGTGTATGGCATTTGTGGACTACGAGAAAGCCTTCGACTCCATCGAAATATGGGCAATTCTGGCCTCTCTGCAACGATGACGAATTGACTGGCGCTACATAGAAGTATTGAGATGTTTGTATGACGCTGCCACGATGACTGTCCAGATCCAAGATCAGAAAACCAGCCCCATCCAACTGCTCAGAGGGGTGAGACAAGGGGATGTGATATCCCCAAAACTGTTCACCAATGCGTTGGAGGACGTCTTCAAGACGCTGGAATGGACTGGACAGGGTATCAACGTTAACGGTGAGTACATCTCACACCTTCGCTTTGCTGATGACATCGTCATAATCGCAGAGACGCTGCAACAGTTAGACCGGATGCTGCACAGCCTAAATGGAGCCTCTCGGCGGGTTGGTTTCGGCATGAATTTGGACAAGACAAAAGTCATGTACAATACGCACGTATTGCCGAGTCCAATCCGCATCGAAGGGTCGCTTCTCGAAGTTGTGAAGGAGTATGTCTACCTAGGACAAGTCATCCAGCTCGGTAGACACAACTTTGAGAAAGAAGCCGACAGAAGGATCCAGTTGGGTTGGGCGGCATTTGGTATACTGCGTCAAGTCTTCTCGTCGCCTATCCCGCAATGTTTGAAGACTAAGGTCTTTAACCAGTGCGTCCTGCCCGTCATGACATACGGTGCTGAAACGTGGACACTGACAGTCGGGCTGGTCCACAAATTCAAGGTCGCTCAGCACGCTATGGAGCGGGCTATGCTTGGAGTCTCTTTGAAGGATAAAATCAGGAATGAAATTATCCGGAAAAGAACCGGAGTTACCGATATAGCTTGCAGAGTAAGCAAACTGAAGTGGCAGTGGGCTGGTCATGTTTGTCGAAGGACCGATGGCCGATGGAGCAGACGAGTCCTGGAGTGGAGACCGCGTATCGGCAAGCGTAGTGTGGGACGCCCCCCAGCTAGATGGACCGACGACCTTAAGAAGATGGCTGGGTCAGACTGGATGCGGAAGGCGGAGGACAGGGTGTTGTGGCGCAGCCTGGGAGAGGCCTATGTCCAGTAGTGGACTGCGATAGGCTCAGTTGATTGAGTGCTCACATTCGCAATAATTAAAGCAGTAAATATAATACTTTTCAAAGTAAACATTCATGTAATATTGTATATAATATTCTGCAATGTCAATATGTATATAAAATCATGCATAATAATTAAAATGTCAAGTTTTCCGGTTTTATCACAAGGCTAGCAGAGCGAGCAGCTCAATTTCAAGCTTTTTTGTCTTCTAATTAATCAGAAATTTTATAGTACCTTTTTTTACAAAATTTGGTTTTAATACAGATTTTAAATCGTTTAATGGGTAAGTTTCGAATGTCAGTGGGAAGTTTGTTGTAAAAGCGTATACATTGACCCATGAACGAGTTGCCTACTCTGTGGAGGCGAGTGCGATGTACAGCAAGATTGTGTTTATTCCTGGTATTTAAACTATGAATATCGGACATTTTCTTAAAATTTGATTTATTTTTGTGTACATACAATAGATTTTCAAATATATATTGAGAGGCTACAGTCAGAATATCTGTTTCTTTGAATATTTCACGAAGTGAATCTCTTGGACCTAGATTGTAAATGGCTCGAACAGCCCTTTTCTGTAAAACAAAGATATTATTAATGTCCGCACAGGTTCCCCAGAGAAGAATCCCATATGACATAAGACTATGAAAATAACTAAAATAAAAAATTCTGGCAGTATCTACATCAGTAGGTTTTTACCAAGCTATAAACTTGTCACGTCTCGCGTTTGCTAAATAATCTGTGCGCGATGAGATTGTGCGAAGTATTCGGTGAGCGGTCAGCGTCGGATTACGCGCGTTTCGACGTGACAAGCGGACGTAAGGCGGGAAGGCGTGATGCAAGACGCGTGACGCCAGATTAACTCCGCAGAATCGTCTCAAGTATTCACATTAACTAGACCCCACACATATTCGGCGTTGTGTGTTATTTTCCAATATTCCAAAGCGGTAAGGGAAAGATAGTGATGTTTGTTTTATTATGGCTATATGGAATGTCTGAGTTGAAATAAGTTATGTATGTATGTACGAGTATATATTATGAGAAGAAGTTAAATTAAATAGCAAGCCTGATTTTATAACCAGTTATTATGGAGTAAGAAGGTATCACCTCGTAGTACAAAATCCGTTGTTTAGTAAACCTTTTATTTGCAACACTCTTCAGTAATAGCAGGCAGTAGGTAGGCAGGGAGTTTAATTGTATATCGATTTGACGCACTAAGTTAATTTGTTACGTACCCATTTCATACAACATTGAAAGTAGTGATTTGAATATATGGACAGTTTAAGTTGTTTATAAATTTGATATCCAATAAATTTCCCTGCCTTCACTTTCTGACTTCTTTATTTTTCTACTAAGACTCATGCACAACAAAAGATATATCTAACCAGACTCAAACAGTAAAAGACGAAAAACAAACAAAGAGCAGTTGACCATTGAATAAAACAGAATTAATCGCATCGTGTGGTGGCGCGCCGCAGCCGCAGCGCGACCTACATGCCAACTCTAAACGTGCCCGAATGATTTGTTGTAAACGGACCAAATGTGGGCCATGTCGGCCTGGGTAGGTCTATCTAACTATGAGGCAACTGTGGCTGTAGGTGCTGCCTGGAGTGACGTAAAATATTGTAAAGGAACCTGCTCTTGGATGTATAATGGTCATTCGCTAACCAGCTGTGAGTAAACGTGGAGATTTTTACGCCTGTTCCTTCTCTGCACAAGGAGACGCTTTGCAGTTGGACAGCTACAAGGAGGTACATACTAAGATTTCCCAGTGAGCAAGTCACTCGTTGGTTAAAAACGCCTTTTACTCGCAACACTTTCTCAAAAAGCATATTGTCCACTTTCACTGATACTTCGTTTACACATCGTTTGTACTAAACCTTTCTTTGCTGGCGCGCGTATCTCATAAAATAATTTCGTTAAAGTGTGGTGGCGGAATTCGTCGACGGCTTTAGCAGCAACTGTTCATCAAAGTACTGTTTTCGTCTAAGGCGTAGGTTGATCGAATTAGGTATATCAAAGGTTCATTAGTATTTTTTTTTTTCGAAATTGTTGACGTATTATATGTAAATAACGGCAATAAGGTATGTAGTAAGGCAAATAAAGGTAGGTAGATACAACTAAAGGTAGGTAGATAAAAATAAATGTAGGTAGATACAACTAAAGGTAGGTAGATACAGGACATCTGGGCATAACATTAGATCAATTTCTTAACTTCAAAACTCACATCAATCTTCTTACAAGCAGGGTTAGAAAACTCATTTATGTTTTTAAAAATCTAAGACACGTCGCCGCGTCAGCTGTAATACGTACTGTCTACTATGCTTTATGCCAATCTATTGTGACGTATGGTATTGCATGTTGGGGCGGCGCCGCTAAGACGACAGTGAAACAGCTAGAAACGGCCCACAGAGCAATATTGAAGGTAGCCACGTTTAAACCGATTATGTACCCAACAACAACCCTCTACAAAGATTGGAATGTCCTTAACGTTAGACAACACTTTGTCTTGCAGACCATTCTTCTACAACACCGACTAACGCCTTTAATTACAGTCACGAAACGTCGGAAAGATATGGTCTGCACTATCCCAGCACCGTACTATAGATTCACGAAACGATTCTTTTTTTACCTTGGTCCATATTTGTACAACAAGATAAACGCAAACTTACAGATTTATAGCCTACCATATTCCAAATGCAAAACTGCCGTCCGTTCGTTTCTGCTTTTGAAAACCTATGATGAGACTGAGGATCTCTTAAAATCACTCTCATAACTTCTTGGCTCAACATAACCGTTTAATAGCCCAATAGTAATTTCTCAAACACATACACACATACCCACACCCCCACGCGCTTATAAACCCGCACTTACGAACACCAAACACACGCAGTACACAAACAACAAACACTCACACATACATCACGTCTCACTTAAAACATTCTCTTTTTTACTATGATTTTATACTTATTTTTTTTATAACCATTTTTTTTCTTTTTTTTTTTTCGTTTTTGTAACCAATTGTATTTAATTAATTTGTATTATTCTAGTTAACAAGATTGATAATAATGTATGTCATGTAACTAATGACTTGATTTAGGAGTCAACACGTAGCATTCTTTTTAAGATTTTTATCGAGGGAAGCAAACTGTCTCTCCTTAACACAGGTTGCTTTGCTACCTAGCTAGGAGAACAGTAGTTCACCCCTACAGATATTTGTTAGTTTTACTACTACGCTTACTTAATTATTAAGCTCTATTATGTACGTACTACAAATACCTTTTATTCAATAAATAAATAAATAAAATATTGAAAGTAACTGCCGAATGTTCGGCCGTTTTATATAAATTATACAACTAAAGGTAGGTAGATACAAATAAAGGTAGGTAGATACAAGTAAGGTATACTCCATTTGAAATAAGATTAGACATTTAAATAAACTTGTTTACAGTCCGTTCAACCGATTTGGACTTCTATTCCGTAGGCATAAGGATGGCATTAAAAGCAAAAACGTGGTTACAATACCAACTGTTTATTACAGCTGTCATTAGTCATGCCACCAACGCAGTAGAAGTCAAAATAGATTGAACGGACTGTAACAAAGGTTTAATTAAATGTCTAATCTTATTTCAAACGGAGTATAGGTAGATACAAATAAAGGTAGATAGATATAAATAAAGGTTTAGGTCTACACACTTATACTGTGAATAACAGATTCATTGATTGATCATGTGCTTGGTCAGTAGCCACCTAACCGATTATGATTACTACAATAAAAAGATTATGAAGAATTAAAGGTTTGACTAAATCTAGATGTGACATGTCGCGGTGCAGCTGTGCGCACCGCAGCGTTACACGTGTTTCCATTACAGGATTTATGATTTACCAACATATTATAGCTTTGTATGTAGTATACATATTATACATGTGTGTGTGAGAATATGTGTAATAATAAATGAGGGTTGTGTTTTATGGAGGCCGTACATTGTAAATCTGAACTGGTTTACAGCGACAATATTAATTTGTACGCTGTAAACTAGATGTTACTCGAGATCATCCATGAATACCTCTGAATACCCTATAGGTTCGCAGTAATACCTGTATTATGAAATTATGTATGTGTCGGAAGCCAAGGAAACAGTCGTACCTACACGTCAGCGATGAGACCGCAAACGTCGCTCTACAAGAATGTTGCACGTCTGTGGTCGTCGCCACACGTACTCGCTACTAATTTAATAGTGGCTTGCTTATTTACTATTTACTTGTAAAATCATTATGTATTTTACTGTTTAAGGAAATACAAAAAGTGCCTTTAGCTATTGACACACTGGCGTGCTATATATTTATGTAACTAATAGGTACCTAAGTGACAGGGTAATGTAAGTAAGATAAAACAAAAATCGTGACGGCTCCATGGTGTATTAGGTAGTTACCCAACAAGCATAAAAAGTTAGTTTGGGTTAAATTGCACTATTGTAAAAGTAAAACGCACGGTTTCAAAATGCATTTACATCATAAGGAGTAAATGTAAGGCACTTACTCCATGAATAATGAAAGTAATCACAAAACAAATAGTAGGTGCAGAAAGATATTTGTTTCTTTTTTACTTTAAACAGCAATATTTGCAAACCAGTTGAAAAAAAAAAAATGGAACGAACTTTTTACTTCCATAAATGGCAATGAATGGAAGTAAAAAGTTCGTTCCATTTTTAAAAGTAATTTATTCAGCCGCTAAATACGACAGATATGAATTTCATAACATTGCCGGCCGCCTGCTCGCATGTATTTGACCGTACAGCATTTTCGATTTATCTCGAAGAAGGTTGTCAAAATACTGCTCGAATTTCCAAGCATGCTTGAGAAATAACGATTTTCTTACTTACCCGCTTCAAGCCGCATGTCACGTGACAGTATAGTCCCTGCGGTGCTCGCGGCACGGCAGCGGTACACCGCCGCGTGCACGTCGCTGCGGTACTGGGCCGCGGAGAACGCGACCAGCCACAGCGTGCCGTTCGGGAGGACGCTCCTGCGGACAAAGTGGACGGGCCTTTAGAATGTTACAACCTGAAGGAATGCTTTGTGTATTAGGACTGAATTATTTTTCATCACAGAAATAATTCAACTGCAAGATTAACTATCAGTGGAAACGAATGAATTTATAAATAAATAATCATAGTCCACATTACCTATTTCTAAAGTTGGATGGATTGGATTTATCGATATTGAAAGTGAAACATCAGTAACCTTCATTATTTTTACCTAAAAAACGTAATCTTAGTAAAAATAAAGCACAAGATAAAACAAACATGGGGAAAATATGCGCTGGCAGTTTTTGGGTGGATAAAACCACGCAGACACGGTCAGCATAACGCTGCAACTCATGTACGAAACAGAGCCGTAGCGTTGACTTGATAAAGTCGACCGGTGCAGCATATAAAGTACAGTCGAGTTGCTTAAGCCTTCTTCAGAATGGATCTTCAACAGGGCACGATAATAATATTAAATGAGAAGTCAGATGCCGATGAAAATCAAGAGTAAAGTCATGGACTCGTGTCTTTTACCTTCGTTAACCTAAGCCTGTCAAACGTAGAAGTTTACCAAAAGAGTTAAAAATTAAATCACGTCCTGTCAGCGAAGCATGGAGAAAAGTGTCGCAAAAATCAGAACGTATCAAACAAATTCGTCACACTACCATCAGACAAAAGACAGGAGTAAAAGATGCTCTCACCTACGCTCTATAGTTAAAATGAAGATGGGCAGGACATGTAACGAGAATGAGTGACAATCGATGGACAATTCGCATGACTCGGAAAAGAGGAAGACCTGTAACTCGATGGGCAGACGACATCACACGAGTCGCAGCCAAAAACTGGCTGACAGGAGCCAAAGACCGAGATCACTGGCGTTCTTTGGAGGAGGCCTTCAACCTACCTGAGTGGTTCAAGCATGCTTTTTGTTATTTAATTTTTCATTTCATTTTAAATTTGTTATAATATAATTTAACAATTTTATAAATATTACAATAACTCAAATTTAATTTATACCCACATTATAATTACCTATTACTATAACTATTGCTATTATATTTTAAATTTATAACTACTATAGGAAACTAAATACAAATGAAAAGATGTTATGGAAATTATTAGATTATTATTATGAAATGATAAAATAACGAATGTACGTAACAATTCTTTTGAAATCAATTAACTTACACGATACATGTTAAAATGTTAAAACCAAAATAATAAACAAACAATAAAATAAATATATTTTAAGATCAGCTAATAAATGATTTGATTTGATTTGAATGCATGAAATAAAAGGCGTTTTTATTTTATTTTAAGGACTATACTATTTTCGTATTGTACATAGTAAGTTAATATTATGTCGTCAGCAGTCCCTTTCTCAATTTCGTAACTTTTACTACTTATCGTAATAAAAATCTAAACGTTAAGTGCAATTCACAGGTGTAAAATTAAAAGTTAAACGCAACGGTTAAAACATTTCTTGACAATTTGCTAAGCTACATTTCTTAAGAAACACACCTTGGAACAGGGTCACCTGTTGCATGAACTTAGTTTGCTTTAACTTAATATAAAAGTTGTGCGACGGGACCATGCGACTGGTCCAGACGTTTTGTCAGCTACAGTTGTTGGCCATTACATACATTCCCGGCAATGTCTGCGTTTTTCGTAAAAGTTGTAGATTTTTCGTCAAATAGGTTTTATCTTACGTTTTCATATGTTTTTCGATAATTTATAAATACTAACTGTGCCGCACAAAGAAAAATCGGTTACGAATTCACGTTATCACGGCATGTCTGGGTCCTTGTTAGTGACTCAGTTCGTATTTAACAGATAGAATTTTCTTCGTTGTCGTTAATGGTTATCAATCAACCCTACAATGCGTTTCTTCCGGTGTTTCCCAGGGTTCACACTTAAAACCAGTTTTGTTCATTTATTTTATATTTATGATATTCCAAGGTTTTCTGCACACATATTTTTTTATGTACCTACTAAGCTGACGATTTAAAGTTTTTGAGGAATTCTCAAAAACTATATCGTCAGCATCGAGGCTGAGGAAGACTCATTACTACTGCAAAGTGACCTCAATCATCTCGTTCAATGGTGTAACGAAATGGAACTGAATCCCAAAAAAAATATCATGTTAAAATTACAAGAAGGAACATCCCAATAGGCAGAAAATAGGTATAGCCGGAATTAAGGAACGTGAAACAATAAAGTAGTTTGGTGTATTGTTTGACAAGTTAACTGTCACACCACATCTTGATAGTATTTTACAAAGAGCTTCAAAAATGTTAGGGTTCATCCTAAGAAATCGAAAAACCTTTCGTCACAATAGAACAGGAATACTACTTTATAACAGTCTCATTCGCAGCATCCTCGAATATAATACTGTAGTTTGGCGTCCTCCTCACTACGCAACCAATTTATTTCCACTTGAAAGTATCCAGAAAGGCTTCGCTTGGCACCTCGCATTTTCCAATGGTGTCGCCAAAAAAATACGTTCTTACAATAAAAGACTTACTTACTACTCAGGAAAAACATAAACACTTAATTTTTATGTAATGTATGCCTATAAAATCATTAAGCATAAAATAGACAGTCCCAGCTTGCTTGCCCTTTTCAGCTTTCGTGCACGCTCTAGAATCCCGCATAGTGCCATCACGCCCTTCGTTCACCATTTAGAAGAACTGCTTTAGGAGCCAATTTGCCTCTTGCAAGAATGTGTAAGGCAGTAAATGGCTACAGTGATGTTATTGATCTCTACTTTGACTCTTTTGCTAAACAGAAAACCCTTCTTAATCATTTACCGAGCAGCCCCGTATCCTAATCAAGTTTATGAATTGTGTAAATTTTACCACTGTGGTAAATTTATCAATTTTATCTTATACATAATAATTTAAATTTTTTGTTGATAAGTTTTTAATCCCATTTTCATTTATCTAAATTAATAATTGATAATAATTAACTGTCACACCACGTCTCGATAGTATTATAAAAAGAGCTTATGTATTTTTGCCGATGTTAATATTTTTTTCATGAATTGTGTTATTAATTTATCAGTTTTTAATTTATTAGTAACTTTGATAAAATATTGATAAATTTATAAAATAAATGATAAAATTGATCTTTGTCAATATTTACTATTTTTATTTAATTCTTACCAACTTTACCAATGATATAATGTCAAAGAATATTAAATTTTACTTTTACCAATTTTATATTGGAATTTATCCGACTTCATAATTTTTTATTTAATTTAAGTGTGTGCACTTTTTACCGATGTCACCAATTTTTTCAATATTAGCGCTTATTACTAAGTAAGTTCGCATAGTTCTCTGATGCATCAGCATGTAGTGATTACCTATAAGCATGGAGCACAACAACCAGTACTACTGAGCCTACATTTTTGAAAAAGTACATAAATAATAGTTCTGTACTTATAGATTACGGGGAAAACCTATAAGAAATCTATGGTATTCAAATAACACGGTAAATCTCTCAATATTGTGCGTACAAACTTACATTTGCAGTTGGAATGTATGGGAGAACATGTTTTTCAACAACAATGTTAAGTTTGTTAAGTTTTTTTTAGCTTCTTAAGTTCAGTCAGTAATCTCGTAGCTCAAATCAGAATTGAGCTACGAGATTACTGACAAATGCGTGCACTGACTGGACAGGTTTACTCTAAATCTGTGTGTTTTATTCCTCAAAAGACCATTTCAGATACCACTACATGGTCCTCAACTGATCTGACCAAGATTAGTTCCGGATTTTTATATGCACATTGATTGACATTGATGAATTTTGTATACACATGAATATACAAAAAAAAAAAAAAATACTTTGTAAAGTATTATATTATTATTATTTTACGAGTAATTATTGTGTATGTGAAGACTATGTGGTTCATTGTTTATAATTCAAACTTAGTTCTAATCATGGTCTGGCAGTTTGAGTAATATAAGCGGCCTATCTAAATGTCCTTTCTTTGCTATTGTTCGTCAAATCGTTGAGCTCCTTAAGTTCTGAATTAAGCTGCACGATTCCTAACCAATGCGTGCACTGACTGGACAAGAGACTGTGACCTCTAAGTTAGTTTCGGCCTTTCTTCTCAGAGTAGTCAGATAGGAAATACCTTTTCTAGTTTTTAAAATATGATTGACGTGTAAAAGTTATTGTAAAAACCTACTAACAGAAATAAAATCATTTATCATTAACTAAATGTCTAAATAATAAATCACCTTGTCTCGTGTGACTTCTACCGATAAGAATACCAACAAGTTAACTGCTAACGCCTTGTCAACTTTACGACTCTTCTTTTGCATTCAAAATCTGCATTTTCCAGTAAAAGGCTTAATTCTATTAACGACGGACGTCCTCCTTCACGGACCGTCGCCCATTAAGAGACCAAAGCGAAGAAAACGTTTAAAAATATTTTAAAAAGAAGTTATGTTCGAGAGTTGCAAAAACTTTAAGATTTCCTACGAAGTTACTTTCTTTGAAGTATCACAGCTTCTGGGAATAATGTTGTTGCTAACTAACAGTAATTTCTGCTGTTAGTTTTGTTATTGTTTGCTAAATATAGCGAGTTTGTTTATCGTTTCAGTAATTGGCTGAAGAAAGACATTTAAGACGCAGATATATGCCAGTGACCTTGAGTGGTTAGCTTGCGTGTTCTGTACTGAGCTCACGCAACGCGTCGTACGTTCAGCCAGTAATAGGACTCGCCCATCAAGGAGCGCTGTCCCCAATTTGACGCAGTATTCATTTATTATACACAAAACAAAAGGTATTTTAATAAAACGCGTATACTAAAAGATCAATAATTAAATTATCTTTATATTGGTGAAGGTTTCAGAAAAATACGCTTGGTAGATTTTGCGCCATTCTCAGTTTTTTATTCGCGTTAGACATAACTTTACAAATTAATTTCACTAAGTAACATAAACATAATCTAAAATATTCACATATTAAATTATTGAAAAAATACTCTAAGTAATTTAACATTATATTTGTTTCAAATCATTAACACTACTCGTTTAGACGTGATCTTCAGTATAAAACCATTAAAACTCAGTTATTGTCACCTTAAGTTATAACTTTATTTTGTAAAGTATATAGTTTGTGCATATGTTTAGATGAATATTATGTAGGGAGGCAGAAATCTTGCATCAACGATTATGTAGTTGGAAGTTTGGAACACAAATAAAGAAGACTCCCAGCAATTACACGGTATTACAGGTAAAATTGACCGCTTGTTAGGCAGACGAAGGTCTTGATCTATTAAAGCCTTGCAGAGCCTTCCTAAACCAATTCGAAGTAAGCAGAAAAACGTTCTAAAGCCAGGCATACAAAATTTACGAGAGATAAAAAAGGTTGATACGTGTGCGGGTCGGAGTAGGTTCCTCAATCATGGGTTTAACGGCTATCGTCGACTTTTGAGGTCCAAGAGTTACGATAGACCTTATTTTACGTAATAATTTGCCTTCGGTTCAGACCTCGCTGTAGTACGTCACTGAGTTACGTTATACTCATAAAAGGGATCATCAATTTTTATACTTTTACCGCTAAGCGAGAGTTTATTGAGTTTCAGTTATCATGGTGTATCGTTACTTGATATTAGATCTTATTTTAGCACCTCATATTTTTAACCTAAGCTAAAGAAAATGACTAGCGATTACACTTTTTTGTCTGGTATTTGATCTGAATGGAATAGATTTTATAGTTTATTTGAGTCGCTTGTATACTTGGTGAAACTTTATTAATAAACCAAAAAAAACCGACACCAAATGTTATATTTTCGTCACATACGTCGTAACAGCCATCCGCAGTGGGAACATAGCCTATAATGTTCCCACTGCTGGGACACAGACCCATTCTCTGTGAGAGGGAGTGGGCCATAATTCACCACGTAGACCCAGTGTGGGTTGGTGGATGTCACAATGTCTTCAAATTTTTGGTTCTAGGACATGCCGGTTTACTCACGATGTTTTCCTTCATCGTTTTGAGAGCAGTGGTGATGAAATAATTTACACAAAGTCTGCCAAGCCTGTCCGGGTTCGAACCTACGATCTGCAATTCATAAGTCGCAGCCGCTGCTACTGGGCCGACACTGATCCATATCTGCGTCAAGTCAATCAAAGTCACTGAAATTGAACTCAATCCATATCCATGCAGTTCGCGGAAATGTCTATTGCAACCCGGACCAAATATCTTTTGATATTCTAGATTATGTCATAGAATAACCCACTGATACTTCTTCAAAATGGCTGCTTCAATTCATCACCTTTACAATTTATTTAAGAAACTGCTTTATAATAACGAAAGCCAGTCCCTGAACCCCTGTAATTAAACCAACGACTCTTTTCAGCACTTAAATTACTCAAATTCAAAGCGATTTTTCTTAGCGTCCTTCAAACATGGTTCTATTCATAGTGTCCAAACTTTTCATTGAATAATCTCTTTGAATACAAATGATAACTTAAAACAAAACACTCACTTTTGTGACTGTCCTCGTAATTAATCACCCAGATACTGTTCCTTTCCATTCCGATTCAATACCTTGGCGTTTTTGAATAAGAAAATCGTTTTAATAGAATCCGCGGGTTTGTGAATAAGATAAATGAGCCACGATTTTTGGTTTGGATAAAAAATGTCGGTGAATGTAAGAAAAATAACGTTTGAATGGAAGTCGGGTCAGACTGTGGCTCGCGCCATTTATAACCGTCGCTTTTAAAACGATAGTGTACGTTATACTTGCTGGGGTACAGACCTGGCACCAGATTTATTGTAGCTCTTAAATTTTGAGCGCTTATACAAACAATCTGTGGGGAAATAATTGTTTTGGTTTTGTAGATACCCAAGTCACAGACCCAAGTTAAGTTAACCTTGGTAGACACGCACCCCAGTTGTGTCTGGTTGCTTAGTGGCACAAGTACCAAAAGGCTGGTTAGGTAGTCGCACAACGTCACTTGTACAGTTACTCGCACATCAGCCACATCAGTGGTAACAAATCAACACTGACAAGGCCATTATGTCGTATGAGTTTTGGCGATTTCCGTAGTGAAAGTATTTCCACTCATGTGAGGTTGACTGTACCAGCAAGTATTTCTGTAATTTTACTATTATTTCTTAAGTCTTTCTCACCACACTATAAACCTTAGTTATACTAGTTTAAGCAAATCAGCCTTTAAAGTAAACAGCAAAATCATGTTTTGTTATTGTGCGCTTGAATAATTTAGTTACTTTAACCGCTAGCTTAGCTTGCCAAGTAACAATTACAAATAAAATATCCCTAAATATTAATTATGAACAGAAAATCTGGCTTTGTAACTAATTTGTCATTCGGATACCGTGCCCAATCCAACCGTTTTTAAAATAAATTATGCTCCCAAAAGAAATTGACAATACTTTCAATTCCCAATTTGCTTCAATTGTTAACGTTTCATGAAATAAATGTTCGATCGAAATTCAACATCATTAGAGTACAACTTTATCAATATCGAACGATAACACAGAACCAATAATTATTTAGAACTTTCTAATAAATATTTTCTAATAACTTTACAGTTACCGAAGTATAAATTCATTACATGTTACGTGAAAATAAACACTTTAAACGATATAACGTTACGTCATTAAAAATCAATTAAATTGGGCGCTGATTATTATTTAGTAATACGAACCGCACTCGTGACCTCGCTGGCCGCTATTACACACACATCATTATTATTTCGAGCGTATGATTAATTACCTACAGGCAAATCGTACAGATTATAAGTTACTATCCTTTAGTAAGTTCCGTTTGGTGCCGGACGCAAAGAATAGCTGTTCCGTTTGGTGTCGGACGTAAAGAATAGCTCCATCGCATTTCGTCCCGTGGGTGTCGTAAAAGGCGACTAAGGGACTTACTAGAGAATGGGCAGCAGCGTTCTCTATGCATTTTTAAAACCATACTGTGATCGCCAACCCGCCTGCCAAGCGTGGCGATTATGGCAAATCCCCCCCCCCCCCCTATTTGGGGGAGGCCTATGTCCAGCAGTGGACGTCTTTCGGCTGAATTGATGATGATGATGATGATGATGATCCTTTAGTAATAATATTGTAAACTAAAGTCTATTATACTTATTTTCACAGCTGCGTTGCAGGTTGGTTATCTAGATAACTTCGAATAGTGATCTTGTCCTCTCACATAGCCTAGAAAAAAAAACTTTCTTATTTTTATGTTTGCTACCTTATTTATTTTTCCCAAAACATTATCATTTTAATTTAAATCAGTAAAGAAACAGCAGGCCACAGTCTCTCTACATCCACTTAAATATTTCCAGGTCAACCTGAGAGCCATATTGCCGAGTCCACATCAATATCCCGGCGCAAGAGTCGTATCTTCCCAATAAGAGTCAGGATAAAATAATCATGGCGGTGTTTACGTGACTCATCGCGCATGAATATTGCATGGCGGCTGGATTGTGTCACGCGCACGGAGGGAGGATTCAAGGTGGATGTGGTACAAAGAAGATTGAAGCGCTTTTGCAGTTCTTTATTAAACTGATGGCAATGATATTATATTAAACAGATATGTTATACACTCACAAAACAACCAGAAAAGTGTTCCGCGCAGCAGCAGCAGCACACATACCCACTTTTCATTTATTTTACATTTCCGTAGTTCCGTAGTTGGGATGAATTTATCCCAAAAACAAACTTAACATTGTAGTTGAAAAACATGCTCTCCGATACATTTATATACGTTACGGTCAATTCTCCAACTGCAAATTTAAGTTGGTCGACTATTACTCGTTAACTTGTGAAGCCTACTTAGCTGTGATAGTTTTCCTTTTAATTTCGTTATATATACTATTGCCATGATTTTTTTTCACATATCCAAAACCAACCATTTAGCTGGCAGGGGGGGGGGGGACACTAGACTCTAACAAAAACTAGCACTTTAAAGCTTAATATTACGCAAACGGATCCCTTAATTGAAAAATGGTTTTGCCAAACCCACAATATTTTTGAACGGCCTATCCAACGATACCCCACACCATGGAATAGACGAGAAAAAAAAATATCATCCCCATTTCACGTGTAAGGGAGGTACCCTAAAAAAAAATGTTTTTCATAATTTTATTTTACCATTTTTTTGGCATGATTAATATATACCCATGCCAAATTACAGCTTTCTAGGACTAAGCGTCTCTGAGCTAAGCTGGCGACAGACGGACGGACGGACAGTCAGACAGACAGACAGACAGACAGACAGACAGACGGACATGGCGAAACTATAAGGGTTCCTTGTTTACTACGGAACCCTAAAAAGGAGACAGCTACTGTTGTCAATTGCGCGTGAATGTAAACAAACATTATTCTGGCCACCAATCACCGAATGTTGGCATCACAAACTAACAAATACGTCCCAATTAGGACGTTTTCGAATCTTCACGATTGCGCGCTCATAACATATCTGTTTAATATAATATTATTGACTGATGGCTTTTAATTTATCAATAAAGAGATAATGGTTGAATTTAAAATTGTGTGTTCTCAAGCTATGCCTGTATAAGAAAGTATTTAATTTACAAACTTGTTAATAATAATCAAAATGCAACGAATATTTTTTTTTTGTTTTGATAAATCGGTACAAATTAAATATCCCGTTTAATGTGGCAACTAGGAACCAAAATAGATATGATTTTACTTTCTCGTTGTTATGTTTATTTCGTGACGTCCCTTGACTTATTCAGGCATATCTACATTTTTCCTCACTGAAGGTCGCGTTTAGTAACGATGACGATGCGACTTTTTATGTACCACGCAATGTTCGTGTGACGAAATATATATGGTTTTCATTTCGTTGTCGGCAGTACCTACCTACGTAGTACAGTATTAGAGGTCTGTGTTATACGTTGTTAAGCGAATTTTGTGGTAGTATTATTAGTAGTAGTGGAATTCTTTATGATCTATTCCCACAGACAAACGGTTTTGTGGGACATAGTTTGAGTTTAGGACTGCTGTAAACGTTTTATAAATAAATAAACATTACGAAACGTAGGTTGTTCGGAAAGTTTTGCAAAGAAATGCCCTTTTGGCCATTAAGCGGTAAAGTTGGTCAAGGTATGAACAATCGATCAATCAATTCGGTTTATCACCGTCCACTGTAAGCTGGACATGGCTTCTTCCAAGGTACGCCACAGCCCATTTTCCACCTTCGGCATCCTGTCTGCTACAGCCAATTTTTAGGATCAGGTATATACATGAGATATATCACCATCACTCACAGTTATGGACCCAATGGACCCTATGTTTTATATTCACTATCCCAGCAGCTCCATCTACGTATCGATGCTCATCATTTACCTGCAGGCTGCTAATGATGCAACATGCCCTACCTATGTACATGTACCTACGTCAGTGAAGCTAACACGTGGGTACCGATACACTGCGCGAGCTATAATTAATAATGTATTAAGGGAAAGCGTACGTGTATTAATTATTATCAAATTGATAGACTGATTGTTTATTCATATTCATTTATTTATTGTTTGTCACAGGTGGAAAGCCAGTTTTTATTATTATATCACTGTAACATACTCATGGGGTGTACAATATTTATATGTATGTCAATATTATTGGCTATGTTAAAAATAATTAATAATAGTAACATTACACTCCTATTTGTAGGTGTTATTTTCTATTGTATTGATTGTTTTAGTCAACCTCATTTTACATTCATACATACATCATTATTACAGTCATACAATTTACTTACGTTTAAATTAATAAAAAAAAACCTCATACAATATTCATACACAGACTGATTGTTCCCCTTATACTAGATAGATGACTGAGTTTTGAACCCATGGAGCCTTATTACAAAACAAGGTGTATCTTCAGACCCAAGTCTAAACCATGGAGCCATTATTGAATTTCGAACTTTATTCCGTCTACGGTAAAGTTCCTAATACAAAACTGACAACTTAGTACCGAACTAAGTATTCGGTTTTGTATAAAGAACGGTATTTCAATCAGAGTTACGTTCTCATTAGAAAAACTAGCTCCATGGTTTAAGCCATGTCAAAATATAAATCTTGTTTTGTAATAAGATGGATAATGTCCACTCATGGTAGCGAGAAAATACCTAGCCATTTAGAATTTTGCCAAAGATCAGTAATTATCAGACGACATAAACAAATAAATGCATATGACGATGTGACATTGGGTTCTCACACGTGGTGTACGATGTGACGTCGGGTTCTCACACGCGGTGTACGATGTGACGTCGGGTTCTCACACGCGGTGTACGATGTGACGTCGGGTTCTCACACGCGGTGTACGATGTGATGTCGGGTTCTCACACGCGGTGTACGGTACTATTACAATAATTTTATTAAATAATTATCTTATGTTTATTTTTATTATGTTATTTCTCACCCATCTATTTTAAATTTATTTATTTCCGAATCTATCCGTGACATCACATCGGACCCTATCAGAATACCAGCACTGCGACACTTATTTTTAAGTGCCGCAGCATCATGCTGAGATGATCAACATCATCATCGGGTCTTTTGGCCTCGTACAGGACTTTCTGTTTTTATTTTCATTTTTTACTTTGTTTTATTTTAGATTTTGTTCTTTTTGTTTCTATGAGTGTGTTTAATTTTAATTTGTGATCTGTGCGAGTCTCAATAAATTTCTTTCTCTTTCTTTTATTTCAAATTAAAATAAAAGTCTCTCAAAAAACCAAGAGTAAGAACATTAAAGATAAACCCACCCGGTACTAACATAACGCAGCACTGCTACTTAACATTAGTTACTTCCCAATTAGCGCGCGTCAAAGTAACTCTCGGTTACTGTCACTAACGCTGCGAAGGCTTTCATAAACATACTGACTAGCGAGCTCAAGCTGTGAGCTTTGCAAATCATTTGCATACATCACTCACTTGAATTATAATGACTAAAGACCAATTTTGTTTTGTAGAAGGAAAGCAAACCTATAAACATCAACGTGCCATTTTTTCCAAATAAATAATTATTTAATGTGGCCATGACGTGCCAGCAAACAATCTTGACGTAGTGACTACTGGAAAATAACTAAATAGTTTCAGAATAATACTCTTTATGCGCAAACAGAAGTAGGGTTTACTATTAATCAGTCATCTTAACATTTGCTTACCGGTATTTATAAACCCTTTTTTCTGTTTTTTCTTCTTGTCTGAATCTTGTCTATTATTCTTCTTGTCCTGTTATAATATAAGTATACATAAATGGATTAAATAAATAAATGAGTGCGACTTCTGCTGTTACAAACTAGAAGCCTAATAATTTATATCAGCTTCACATTTCCCTTGCATTTATTTACACACGCGGGAACGACAGCCGAAATCTGCGCGGCTATCTGTTTGTTACTTTGAGTTAGGTACTTAAATTATTCAATCGATGCCGTGCTCAAATTATTTGGTCACGTGTCATTGATTTGCCATCCTTGGTTTAGTACATCCTGTTCTGAACATCAGCGAAAAATGATGACGTCACATAACGTGATCTATAAAATGCTAATGCAGTCGTACTGAATTTTAAATCGTGTTTTCAAAAGTTGCTGTCTACACGGTACGCGAATTGCTACGTTGTAGCCGCCTACGCGATTTGCTATGCTGTAGCCGACTACGCTTACCTATTTGTAATAAGTTCTTATGTGCTACGGAATATATACGCTGCTGAGTGGTCGCTATGGATGTATTATTTTGGGTTACATACCTCAAAAGGAAAAACGAAACCCATCAATTATAGGATTACTCGTGTGTCTTCACACTACTTCAAAATCTTATTTACTTCTAAGAAAGTATGAATATAAATACTACATAACTTCAATCCATTAACTCTGATAGCAATTTCTCAGTAGCCCATAACAATAATAGTGCCCCATACGTACCTCAACTGTGATCCTAACATTTGCATGTGTAATTCGCTTCAGAAAGGGAAATAAAATCTGATGTACATCCTAATCGTATGTCGGTAATACATGAATTATTCACGACGGAATATTGAATACCGTGGGGGACTGTGCGAAGTTTGGGTTACAACGGAATTAAGGGATTAGACGGCCGGTATTAGGACTGCTCCTTATTTCTGAAGGGGCTATAGAAGGTAGATTCTTCAATAGTTGGATAAATGGCTTTATAACAGAATTATTCAGTTGTATTTCCAATTGCTGGGTAAAATTAAATAGTCTTAAAAATATACAAATGAAAATTATGCGCATTTTAAGCGACCAGTGCTTGATTAATAATTTTCACAATCTATAATTAAAATTTGGCATTTAAATTTCAAAACGAATAGCATTTTTCAGGGACTGTATTTTAAGGAATGTCACTCTGCTCAATGCTGTACAGTCCCCGGGCGGCGTAAATATGACACAAATCAAGTTTTAACACAGGAATATGTGACAGAGACGTCGCTCTACAAAGCTGAACTTGTTCTAAACCTGTGCTTATACTTAAACGTATATATCACCGGCTACTACTTTACCATGTTCCACTCATTTGACATACGACATAGTACTGTTGTTGGCGACACTAGACTCATTCTATGTAGTCAAGTGCTACAAGGATCTTTTCACTGTTTGTCAACATTTGTGAGATTAAACACAGGTACATACGGTACGGTACGGGTACGGCAGTACTATGGAACGTACCGTACGTACGTTCTATAGTTCTGCGAAACTGTAATCCTCATGAGACGTAAGTCATCGTGTCGCATATAATCCCCTGAGTTGAGATGTGGCTGCGTCAGTATGTATGTATGTATATCTGTGTGTGTGCGCTTTCATTACAATACGTGAATAATGAATAGTAATCAATGTTCCATCAGCGGAGGTATGTGGGAATGTTTGCGTGTTGTGGAGAATTCAAGATTTTTGTACGAATAATAATTGGGCGTGCATGACATTTGCGTAGATGTCGGTGTTTTTGCATGCTGTATCAAAACAAACTGTTCATGTGCAGGATGTGAGCACATTAAAAATGCGATGTATGTGTTTAAATAACTTGTAATCCACTTATACAGGATTCTAAAAAGATTAAGTATAAAATAGTAAGTGACGGCGCGGTGTCTGTCTTTGGAATATGGCCGGCGCCGGGCCGTACACCGATGTGAAGTCCGCGCTGGTTCCCCGTCCTTTGCCTCGCTTCACTCGCCTCGTTCGTTGGTGTTGTCAACACAAACAATAACGAATCTTTTAAGCTGAGAGCATGGCATGGTTTAGTCATGATGTAGTACTACATATTTGTGGTCATAACCACATGACTGGAATCACATCACACTATTACACTAATTTTATAAAGGCGAAAATTTGTGAGTGTGTTTGTTACTTCTTCACGCTCAAACGGCTGGACCAGTTTAGATACAATTTTGTATGCAGGTAGCTGACACCCTGGATTACCATATAGGCTACTAACTACTAACTTTTTATCCCAATATTCCCACAGGATCGAGACTTACGTGGGTGAAACCGCGGGGCACAGTTAGTGTATCATAATACATACCAGTCATTTGAATGCCAAAAAATAAGGTTTTATGAGGCATACTAAACTAATTAATACCTGTACAGTTACAAACATTTAAATAGCTATAAAATACCTACAAAACATAAAACCTTCTCCGGGAACACAATATAGTCGTAAACAAAACATCTACTCCGACGGAACTATAACATAAATAATACATATTTAACCCTAAACATGTAAAGTCAAACAACGGTCCTGTATTCAAATCGGCCCAAAAGTTGTTAATGCGCCGTGACGGCTGTGCGCGCGCACATTCATCGGGTGTCAGTCGGCGTGACGAGGAGGGGGGGGCAAGGAGTGGCCAAGACGCGGTCCATTCCAACCAGCCCGCAGAGCGCTGGCAAATATTTGATGGAACTTGGGCACAGCGTGTTTGCTGTAGGACGTAGTTTGATGGAGTTGCATTGATTGATTATGGGGGGTGTGAGGTTATCTGTTTGAGTGTGACCGTTAATGTGGCAACGCTTGGGGAGGGCAAATATGTAGTATGTCAGATATGTGAAAACTAGGTATTGAAAGGCGCAGATTAGTTTCTAACACTTTTGTGTGGGAGCATGTTAGCTGGAAATAAGTATAATACCTACACAAATGATTTAGTATGAAATATTTATACAATAATTTTGTTCTCATGAAATACCAGTGTGAAATATTATTGATAGTTTTAATTTATGTAAGTAAATAAAGTAAATTATATTTGTTACGCTTTTCAGTTGCGCCAGGCCTTACCAGTTTTGATACACATAATGTAGTGCGTAGGGCACACTGAGGAGGCCAGTTTTACGAGCGAACCCAAAGGGACGATTGTTTGCTCGACAAACGCGCACGAAACAATTCTATGTAAAGCCAACATTATTAATACTAGCCGGAGTTTATCGAGTGTAGACCCGGCTTATGACGTCAGGGCGTTGACGATAATCCACGGATTATTATAGGCCTTCAAGGTTCTTGAATGTTATAATAATTATACGTCAAGTTGAGTCTAGTTTGTACGCCCGATTGTTAATAGGTAGCTCAAGGTGTTGTTGTTTTGAAGGGCTTGAGAGAAATAACAATCACGGAGATCGATCAGTCAGAGAAAACGTTCTTTTGACAGCGAGACTACTACCTAAACGTACCTCCATTTCGATTGTATTAAGAGAATCCCGTGACACAAGATGACGGGTTGACGGGTAGTCAGAATGCCAAAAATCTGGTAATGCGTAGCAATTGGTTGCATAGGCGACAATTCACCCGTATTATACTGATTCCTAACCACGTCCGCTAAAATGGAAGTCGAACCCAAAGTAAAGAGTCGAGTCGAGTTGGTCGAGTCCAAGTTAAATGTCAAAACGAGCCTATTATTTTCGGACAACTTTAGTTCGGTGAACCAAATGATTTTTATTTATTTAGGTTAGCCAACAATTATTGTACACAAGACATTTAAAATAATTTCCTTCATACGGACGGATGCTCATGTTATCCGCTTCTTTCGATTCGTCAGTTTTTCTCCCAAATATGCAAAAAATTAAAAAAAAATGGTTTTAAAGATGCGTTCGTTTTCATACACCGATGTCACTTCGTGGACAATAGTGTGGGTTATACGTTTTTTGACTGTAATAAAACGACTTTTTGTAAATGCTGTAATGTATAACTGTTTTTGGTCCCAAATAAATAAAATAGTACGTTGTAAGTGCGACAATTAATTACATGCTAACACAACATACCCATAACCCATGCAAAACATACATGATGAATAATGAAATTATTATTATTTATTTATTTAAATCAAATTATAACACCAATAATATAATTATAATTGTATATCATCATAACATCACGCTTGTAAATCCCCGAAGGGTCGGGCAGAGGTGGGTGGACCTTAGTATGCACACACATATTTCACCAGTTCAATTTCAACGAAAACAATGTTTGCAAAATAAACGCCACCATACGAATCGAAATAATACAGCGCAAAGCCTATGTAAATAGGATGATTAAACTTGGATCTAGTTATAACATTCGCCTTATACGCCTTGCCCATTCGCAAATAATAATATATGTAACGAACATACTTATACTATAATATTTTAAGCCTTACAGAGAATACTCCAAAATAAATTACAAAATATCATAATTATTATCATCATTTACATTAATATTTTTTTATTGAAAAAAGGTATTCAAATGGAAAACAGAAAGAAAAAAATAACAATACGTTTTGAATCCGAACAATTTGGCACCCGACAAAAGAATTCCGACGTGGAATGAAGGGACTCATACCGCAGACATTATTTTTAACAAACCTAAATCTGCTCCCAAGAAGAGAGCGTCCACTCCATCGCAATCAACCCACACACACATGCAGAGGAACACCTTTTCATTATGACGTCATGCACACTTAAGTAAGTCGATCATAATGTACTCGTGGACGTGTGTTTTGCTTTATGCAGATGTATGTGTAACGCTCAACATCATTGTCTTGCAATATATCATTACCTCACTCAACCCGAGATTATAACACACACATGAAATTCTTCGATGTGTGCTTACCCTAACTGTTACCGCCCGAAAATGCTGTGCGTGTGTGAGTGAAATTCTTCTGCTCACAAGTACATAGTGAGACACGGACGGTTTATCCTTCGATACCTTTTGCCCGCACAATTTTCCGTCAGAATCCCTCGAGTACACCGACCATTACCTACCGGGATAACGACTGAGAACACTTTCAATGTATTTTAGACAAAGACTCGTAATGAAAAGCAACCGTCTTTCATAAAAAAAGATTACTTTGAACGAGCTAATTTTAATGGAGAATCATCTTTTGTTGGTTCAACCGTTCAACAATGTTTGTAGATTACGTGACGATGTTCGCACGGAAGTGGCGAGATAAGAAAAAGTAAAAGAATTTTAACTAAGGTTCGCCGGAGGACAATATTGAGATTGTTTTGGGCTGTTCCTTTATTATGAATACAAACATCTTGAGATAAGCAATGTATGCGATGAAAAAGCAACACCTAAATGTTCAGAACTAATCTTTTTCAACAAAAATGTAAAAAAAAGTGATTAGCATTTGGGCATTAATAACTTTTATGATTTACATATTATGTTAACCGTGAAATTACCAAATGCTACTTCAGTAGGTAGTATGTTATAAATAAAAAAAAATTGAATAGATCCGCTATAAGAGTTTTAGAGTTTTAAACGAGAAATAACAAAACATTTCTTTAATTCGGCTATTGTAACATTTTTATAAAAAGAAAATCGAACCATTCTACTAGATTAAATAAATGTTGATAAAACTATCAATCCATAATAACATTTGATTTTCAACCAACACATAAAGTAGCAAAATACAAAACTGCAGCGAAGAATAAAACGTAAAGCAATAAAATCTTCTTTATAGATAAATCAAACTCGAAATCCTTTTATTACGCTCTGGGAGAAGTTCCTCACTTTTACAGCTCTTCAGTGGCGATTTTCAATTACTATTGCTCTGGATTATAAAAGACTGCTGCAAATCGCGTTTACATAATAATCAACATTTTTGCTGTTGAATTTTAAAACACAGCAGAAATAATGTTACCTTTTCTATTTAAAACTTAGTCGCACGTGATAAATGCCACAGAATAGCTCAGAAACAAACTATTCTCTTGGTTCTTAATCTTAAAAATGCGTTTCTGAACTTTCAATTATGCAAATAATTTAAAAGAGTATTATAAAGAAACAGCATTCTAATTTCCATTATCCAGATTTACAGATTGTAATCAAATCTCTAATGACATCGAACAGTATGCTAGCGTCAGAGAAACCCACACCACATAGCTCTTGTCTATCTTATTTTCCTTACCAAAAACTCAACGTCACAGTTCTTTAAATGTAAGCAAATAACAAACGAAACCCGCATGAATTACACGCAGGAACAGATTTCAGAACTAAATTAAGGCCCGGCGCAGAATAAAAGTTAAATTATAGGTCCAAACAGGCGCTGTCTATAGCGTGTGACGCTGTCTATAGCGTGTGACTGCTCATGTTTGGGGATTTTTTTTCTTTTATTTGTATTCTCCACGTGCCGCTGGTGTTGCACTATTTTGAGTGTGAAATACGCCACCGAAGTAGCGAAAATTAAATGCTGACGTTGAATTTTTAAACGAACATTAGTTCTCCTACTTCCTTGTGTTTAATATAGATTTATTTTTCATTCGTTAGTACTTAGTTCGTTTCTAAGCATGAGTTGTTTAGGGTTCCGTACCTCAAAAATAAAAAAGGAACCCTTATAGTATCACTCGTGTGTCTGTCTGTCTGTCCGTCTGTTACAGCTGATTTGCTCCGTATCTACTGGACCGATTAAGTTGAAATTTGGTACACATATGAACTTCTGTGACCCAAACACGGAAATGTTACGTAAATAAATTAATTTTGATTAAGGAAACCTCCTTAATCAAAATTAATTTACATTTTAAAATTATTTGCATCATATTCAAATTTTCCCGCCATTTTAACATACATACTTTTGAAATTATTTAAGAAAATAGAAGAAAAATTACTATCCCCCCCCCCCTTATCTTCGAAACTACCGAGCCTAAAATGTTGATAAAAATACAGAAAATAGTTCTTTACCTATAGATTAAACCTATAAGAAGTCTGTTATCTTAAACATGGTAATCACTCAATATTATGCGTACAAACTTACATTTGCAGTTGGAATGTATGGGGATCATGTTTTCAACTACAATGTTAAGTTTGTTCTTGGGATAAATTCATCCCAACTACAGAACCCTTCATTGTGCGTGGTACGACTCGCACTTGGCCGGTTTTATTTATAAAAGATAGCCCTCTACCAAAGCACTAAATCAGGTTGCTTTATCTCTAAAATCTTAGAAATAAGTTCATCTTGGAACATTAAAAAGTTTTGTAAAACACAGCTTAAACGTTAAAGCCTAAACGATAACACAAATTGATCACCCACTGTCAAGGATTACGTCGAACATGAAGCGTAGTTTGATGTAATTTTCCCGTAATTTTACATACCTACCTACTCTAAATAGTCAAAGGATTAACGCCGAACTAAATCCCTGACGCGGCGCTGGCGAACCCCGCCCACATTCATAAATGTTTAATAAAGCAGTCATATTTACTCACTTCGAAACTAATCAGAGTAATACCAACTTTTCTAATAAACACACACATGCTGGAACATTCACGGGTAATGAAAGATTATGAGAAGTCATAAAAATGTGCTTCGAATTGAAATGGGTGAGAAATCTAGACTTTGAATGAATATTTTATTTAATTAATATAAAACGATGACTTTGCTGAATGTTTTTAAACTGCAACCTAACCGTGTATTGATTGAACGACAAAAGTGTCAAAGATACAATATGCGCTGAACATGAGCGTGTAGAACAAACTGCGTCAGTCACTAACGAGCGGTGAGCGACCAGTGACCAGGGATGCGACCAGTGAACCGATGAGATCGATACACTATACTTACAGGCTTTTGTCAACCAGGAAATTATGCAAATGGAGGCTTTGAGAGGCACAGAGTGGATGACGCCGAATAAGGGGGTAAGTAAATTAAAAGATGATAAAATTCCTCCTTCGTATCGTTAGCTGTCGTCTTCAAGGAATACCTTAGTTTTTCTCGGGACAGTGGTGTAGAACTTTATGTAACAACATAGCTGGAAAATTATAGATGTATGAAATATCCCGGCAATTTGGACCAAAACTAATCTGGAAAGTTTGTTGAAAGAAAACATTTATTTTCAAACATGCAGCAGCGCCGAAAATTTTCACAGAACGAAACATAACATAAAAAACCGGTCAAGTGCGTGTCGGACTACGCACAATGAAGGGTTCCGTAATTGACATGAATTTATCCTAAATACAAACTTAACATTATAGTTGAAAAACATGTTCTCCCATACATCGATATAATGTCACGGTCAATTCTTCAATTGCAAATGTAAGTTGGTTGACTATAACTCGTTACCTTGTAAAGCCTACTTAGCTGTGATCGTTTTTTTCTTTTAATTTTGTTATGATTATACACTACTGCCATGAACTTTTTCACATCTCCAAAACAACCATTTAGCTGGCAGGGGAGCGGGGAAACTTGACTCTAACAAATATTATCACTTTAAAACTTAATATTACGCAAACGGATCCCTCAATCGAAAAATGGTTTTGACTACCCTGCAATATTTATGAGCGAAATATCCAACGATACCCCACACTATGGGATAGACGAGAAAAAAAATATCATCCCCACTTTCCGTACAAGGGACACTTTCCCTACAAACAATTTTTTTTAAGGTTTTGTTTAACCACTTTGTCGGCATGATTAATATGTATACCCTGCCATATTACAGCTTTCTAGTAATAATTATCTGAGCTAAGCTGGGGACAGATAGAGAGACGGACATGGCGAAACTGTAAGCGTTCTTTTTTGACTACGGAACCCTAAACAACTCAAATAATGCTCACAGCAAGACTCACTTTAAACGAAAATTACCAGAGCCGACAGTCGTAATATTCCATAGTAGAACTTTGTTTTGCGGTTGATAAACATTAACTCAAAACACGCGGAAACTTTTAACTATATTCGTGAAATGTACGCAAAACTTCACAAGCAAGGTTTTGCAGAGAAGCCATGTTCACAAGTGGAGGAAGATACTTTGGCTACGGAGGAATATTTTGTAAATCTGCGACGCAATGACGCGGTAACTGTAAACTAACAGGGGGATCGTTGAAGTCTGTGAGACTACAGGCATTATTAGTTGTATCATATTTCATCAACAAACACAGTAAAAACCGGCCAAGTGTGTGTCCGACTACGCACAATGAAGGGTTCCGTAGTTGGGATGAATTTATCAAAAAACAACCATTTAGCTGGCAGGGGGGCACACCTCGAGCCAGGGCTGCCTTGAAGCAGCTCCTGCCCAATCTAGGTGATCCAAACGCCTCCTGCCGGAGCTTCTACGCGGGGGTCGTGTGGTCCATGGCCCTTTATGGTGCACCGGTGTGGGCACGTTCCTTAAGGCTGCCACCAGCCCGCCGATTGAACGCGTCCCAAAGGGTCATGGCCATCAGGCTGGTACGGGGTTACCGCACGGTCTCCCATGAGGCGGCGAGCCTCCTTGCTGGACTACCGCCATGAGATCTGAAGGCAAAAGTCCTCGCTCACATTTGGCAGTGGCGCAAGGTGGCGAAACGCCGGGGTGAAACTCCGCTGCTGCAAGAAATCACGGCACAGCGGACAGAGCTCCGGCGGGATCTCATGTCGGCATGGAGAGTGCGATTGTCGCAACGCAGCGATAGGCACGCCACAATCGTGCCAATAAGTCTTTGAGGAGTGGCTAGAGGCGCCACGGCGTCCTCAACTTCGCCTGACGCAGATCCTCACCGGACACGGTTGTTTCGGGAGTGCATGGGAGGCCGTCACCTCCTTTTGCGAAGCAGTTATGCTCGCGAAAGAGGAGGCGGAACGCGTGAGGGAGAGGCAAGGTTCGCGCCCTCGCGGCCCTAGTTGCCGCAGGAGACGCCCCGGGCGTTAGAAGTCGCAAGCCGATTTCCGGCCACCGTAGGTGCGGGCTTGCGGACGGTGAGCGATGGGTAGCACTAAATATCTATAATAACCTAACTTACCTACCCTTCCACCTACCCTACCTACCTACCCTTCCTACCCTACCTCGACAAAAAGTATTCTATGTCCGTCTGCTGGTTCTAAGCTACCTCTCCACCAATTTTCAGCCAAATCGGTTTAGCCGTTTTTGAGTTATAAATAGTATAACTAACACCACTTTTTTATATTTATAGAGATATCGCGACCCTAAATAATTTCCTCCGACACTAAACCGCTTCCGATGAAACAAGCGAACAGCAATCGGTTACTAGTTCCCAGTGCCGCGATGCCGGTCTGACAGAGATGTATGGGGCCAATGACGACGCGGGACACACTCGTGTTATATTAATGACGTCAGAAGTTATACACGCTATAGTTGCGATGATTGATCGTCTCGGACGAACTCACGCTCATTTGTTCCTATGGACTTGCTTTAAAACTGGATTGTAGATGGATACTGTTGACGGTATTATAGAAATTGACTCTTAAAATTTCAAGGAATTCGTAGTCCTCTTAATGCGACTTAGGCCACAACAACATTATTAAGTTATTATAGTTAGGAGGATGGAAAACCGGTCTATCGACACTCTAGACTTACAGAATGTATTAGGTGCTTATATAAAAAAAAACACTATTAACACACTCCTAAAGTTTTTATAATAATAATATTATATTATAATTCAATCATGATCCGAAAGACACGTGGCACCATCTATTATCATAAGAACGTTATTGTTGTTTTCCTTGGGAACGTTACTGTTTTACGGGAGGAATGGTACCCTTTGTCCGTTTCTATACACTTGACAACGTGTATGTAAAATTTCAGGATAATTGGTACAGTGGCTTAGGCGTGAAAAGGTAACAAACAAGCAAAAAAACTTACTTTCGCATTTATAATATTTGTTAGGATTAGGATTAGGATTAGAAATTTAGGAAATTACATTTTCCACACAAAATAAATTCATACTTTTTTATATTATATTATATAATTATCTTCTAATTATATATAAGAAGAAACTGACTGACTGATTGACTGACTGACATATTAACGCACAGCCCAAACCGCTGGGTCTAGAGATTCCAAATTTGGCAAATATGAGGTTCATTATGAGATCTGGGAGTGCACTAGGAAAGTATTTTTCAAAATTCATCCCCTAAAGGGGTGAAACGGGGGATGGAAGTTTATATGGAAGTCCGTCAATTTTGAAGTTAGGTTCTTCAAATTTTATGTTTAGGCTGACGATTAAAAATTAATTTACAAATGTCTCAGCATTTTTGATAATTCCGCCCTCGAAGAGTTAAAAAGTGGGGTGAAGTTGTGTATGGAAAGTCCTTAATTTTCGAAGTAAAAATCACACAATTTATTATCTAGGCTTATAGTTGGAATCTAACGCAACGGTGTTGTTAGAATTTCAACTCTTAAGGGGTGAAAAGGGGGATGAATTTTTGTTTTTAATTAATGTTCTTTACTTTTAGGGTTTCGTACCTCAAAAGGAAAAAAAATGGAACCCTTATAGGATCACTTCGTTGTCCGTCTGTATGTCTGTCTGTCTGTGTGTCTATCTGTCTGTCAGTCTGTCAAGACCCTTTTTCTCAGGAACACATGGAGGTATCTAGTTAAAATGAATATCAAATACGTAGGTTAACGGTTCCTTGGAGATATAAACAAAACAAGCTTCTAAGTCAACGCAATAAAAAAATACGACGATTTTTGCGACATATTTTGATACTCGCTAATAAATAAAAACCGGGTACTTCCCGTTGATCTAGTTATGAACAGCTTTGGCATGAAACAAGATCTCATAGCACAAGTAAAGAAGAAAGTCCGAAAATCGTTAATTTGTAGTTTTATCACACAAAAAAAACTGCGATTACAAACTAACATTTTCAGTTGTAAAATTGACTGTTACGTATATCGATTTAGGGAAGAACTTGCATGTTATTCAACTACAATATTAGGTTTGTTTTTGGGATAAATTAATTTCAACTACGGAACACTTCATTGTGCGTGGTCCGACACGCACTTGGCCGGTTTTTTTAAGTTGAATCACTAGTATTTCGGCTTATGGTTAGAAATTAACACAACGTAAATCGTTGCTTTTTTTATTTTCAACCCAAAAGGGGGTGAAAATGGGGTTGAAGTTTTGTATTGAAGTTGTTCATTCCCTAAATTCTGTATTCAAATAAAAATAAAATTTCCTCACCTATAAATCGTTTAAAGTATCATCATCATACGTATATGGTCATAGAGGACGACGCCCCAACGACCAACGAAGTTGCTTTGGTTGATGGTTAATCAGCAATTTGAGAAACGGGACATTATATTGGAAAGCTGTAGTACTTCTTTACGTCGGATAAGTGAACTGCATCGGTCATACGATACCTTGCAATATCCCATAATATTTTGTTATGGCGATGATGGTTATTTTGTCAACTTGCCTCAACACGATCATAATAATAACAAAATTGCTTCTAAAAAAATGGTTTCGGCAGCCAGTTTCTATTCCTTTCGTATAATGATAAGAGACGATGAAGATAATTCTCTCCTGCGTTGTGTCGCTCTTTTTAGTCAGTATTTAGTGGAACAATACGTTAAAATAAAAACCGAAAGACTCAATTATATACGACATAATCAGGCAAAGTTACGTGCAGATAATTACATACATCTTAAGGATGCAGTTAGACGACAAGATCTAATGCCAATCAATTGGGGCAAATGATAGTACTACCGTCCTCTTTCACTGGTGATCCATATTTACGCAACTACGGTCGCCCTGATCTCTTTGTGACGCTTACATGCAACCGTCGCTGGGAGGACATCACGAAAGTTTTACTTCTTGGACAAAAGTCTTGTGATCGTCACGTTATAATTGCTCGAGTGTTTCATATAAAAGTAAAAAAAAACTGATTAGTATATTCATTAAAGGACAAATATTCAGAGAAATTCGTTGTTATATATCAGAACCAACGTAATAAAATCAGTATGTAGCGTCATAGCAACACCACTCTGCCACATTACTAACTTATGTCTTAGTACCGATATTTTTCCCAAAGGCCTCAAAACCATCATTATAAAGCCACTCCACAAAAAGTAATGTACAGAACAAATGCAAAATTATAGACCCATTGCCTTGATACCAGTTTTCTCGAAGGTGATAGAAAAGGTGATTTATGAAATAGTAAACTCATATTTGACCAAATTTAATATATTATGTTACGAACAAAATGGGATTCCGTAAGAATAGAAGCATCAATATGGCAATAATTATACATATAATCATATCAATCATATTGTAGCGGCATCAACATCGCCACATACGAACTACGCGTCACACTGACGTCACGCGAATCCAGCATCGCGCAAGCAGAGTTTACCACGCAACTAGCATATATAACACGTCCCGACATCAACCGTCGGGCAGTTGCCTACCAGACACGACACCCGTCTGGTCGGAGGATCCTCCCTTTTCTATGGTGAATGAGTGAACTTTACACCCTGTTCCTCGTACCACCAAAATATAATTACTAATGTTGACAGTAAACCGCCAACATGTGCCCTATTTACTGACATGACAAAAGCGTTTGACTATTTAGATTATAAAACACTAATTGAAAAACTAAACGCTTACGGTTACGGTATAAGGGGAAATGCTCTGGAACTATTAAAATCTTATTTAAGTGACTGCAATTAATATACAGAAATAACTTGAGTCAATTTAAATACGAAACGGGAAATAAAATACCTATCATATTGTAGGAAACTTTAACTATGAACTATAAACCATAGGGCAGTGTGCTTGGGCCACCATGATTTCTTTTATACATTAATGATATAGGGTGGTGAAGGGTGGGCGTTTTTGGTGGACTGTCTCATGTAATTTTTGACGTTCGAAATGTGCTGATTCTCAGCCTAGTTTGAATAAATTTGGTTTCACGAAAGGTAGGTCGACGACTGACGCAGGAGTGAAACTCATCAGTCACATTTTGGAATCCTGGGAGAAATCCCAGGATGCCATTGGCATTTTCTGTGACCTCTCAAAAGCGTTTGACTGCGTTGACCACAATACACTGATCTGTAAATTACACCACTACGGAGTTCGTGGACTAGCTGCTGATCTTGTTCTTTCCTATCTATCAAACAGGCAGCAAAAAGTAAACGTTAACGGGGTGACGTCCTCGGGATCTCTAGTAAAGATGGGCGTGCCTCAGGGTTCAATTCTTGGCCCTTTCCTATTTCTAGTTTATATAAATGATCTTCCTTACATGATGGCTAACTTATCGGATATAATTCTATTCCCTGATGACACTTCTCTTATTTTTAAAATAGATAGAAAAGATTCGGATGTCTTACACGTCAACGATAGTCTAACTGTTCTTTCGAAATGGTTCGCAGCTAATAATCTTTTACTTAATGAGAACAAAACAAAATGTCTCAAGTTCTCATTACCAAATGTACCCCAAGTGGGTCTAAATTTAAAACTTGATGGCAAAAAACTAGATGCTATTACGGAAACTGTATTTCTAGGAATTACTCTAGATTCCAAAATGCAATGGGCAATGGGGTGCCCACATTAGAGCTCTTTCAGGTAGATTAAGTTCAGCTGCTTATGCAGTAAGAAAAATAAGGCAGTTGACAGATATACTCACAGCTAGGTTAGTATACTTTGCTTATTTCCACAGTATTATGTCTTATGGCGTTTTGCTGTGGAGATCGGCAGCCGACGTGGATTCAACTTTCATTTTACAAAAAAGGGCAATCCGCGCGGTCTATAGAATGGGTCCTCGTGAGTCCCTTAGAATCAAATTCAAAGAAATTGATGTACTAACTCTGCCTTCTCTTTATATCTTAGAAAGTATTTTATATGTTCGCAAAAACTTAGGCCTTTTTAAAATAAGAAGCGATTTCCATAATATAAATACACGTAGTAAACATGAAATTGTGATACCCAAATTTAGATTAACTAAAACAAGCAAGTCATTTCTTATTAACAGTATCCGCTTTTATAACAAGTTGCCAAAGTCTGTTACAGAACTTAGCGATGGAAAATTCAAAACCCACATCAAACGTGTCCTTATCAAAAAAGCATATTATAAGATTAAAGACTACGTTGAAGACAAGGAAGTTTGGCATTAATTCCTTCTGCACATGTGGCTTCCCTGGTACCTCATTAACGGAAAAAATATGTAAATGTCTATTAACTGCTCCCAAGTTGCGATGTTTATGTTATTTAGTTTTTACATACTTCCTTGCCATAATCGATGTTTTTTGATTTCAACAAGGCTCTAACTTTTATTATGTTAATCATAATTTATATAGTTTTATTTGTTAATGTGAGGACGTTGTAGGCTTAATATACTGTAGATCTGTAGACCATTTTCTATTTTGTTAAGTACCTGGTACTTTTGACGGGCCTACGCTGTCCTCTCATACTTTGAAAATATTGTAAAAGCCATTTTTTTTTTTAAAGAGTAACCGTGGAGTTTCTTGCCGGCTCTTCTCCATAGGAAACGACCAATTGGAACCGTGCACCTAGCTTCTGACGTTTCATAAGTGCCCATGTAGGCTTATATGAAATAAAAATATTTTTGATTTTGATTTTAAAATGACTTTTGATTTTGATTTTGAATGACCTGCCACGATGAATAAAGCATCCAATGATCCTCTTCGCTGATGACAGTACAGCAATAATTAAATGTTCCAATAATCTGACTTATGAAGAAGATGTAAATAACACACTTGAAAAAATATTGATTGGCTTGCTTGATATAAAAAAAAACAAGTTATTATATTGCATTTCTACCAAAGGCCAAATCCAAACATTTAAATGTTACATTTAACGGAGAAAGTGTAGAAGAGGTAAAAGTAGCAAAGATTTATTGGCATTCTTGTTGACAGCCAACTGACGTGGAGGATGCAAGCAGATGACATAAATGTGAGGCTAAGTAAATCTGCTTATGCTCTTTTCATCTTGGCAAAGAAAGTTAATTTACAATCAGTACTTATGCATACCATGGAATTGTTTCCTCAGTATTGAGATTTGGCATAATATTTTGAGGCAACTGTGCTGAAAGAGAAACTTTATTTAGAACACAAAAAAGATGTATACGATGTATGGTAGGCCTAAAAACTACTGATAGTTGTGAGCCTATCATCGAATAATTAAAAGTCTTGACTTTCCCATGCCTATAAATATTTGAAGTAGCAGTGTTTGTCAAATGTAACTTGAACTTGTATCCTGTGATAGTAGATACTAGAAAACGAACACTCAACTTAGGTCCCAATACAAAACCATGTTGTGTACAAGTAAATACAAAACAGTACTAGCAAGGAGAAGTATTTTAGGCATGGGTCCGGTTTTATACAATAAAACTCTTGATAGCATTAAGAACCCGACCCATGTCTAAAATACTTCTCCTTGCTAGTACTGTTTTGTATTTACTATCGCAGGATACAAGTTCAAGTTATATTTGACAAATACAGCTACTTCAATAGTCCTGTCAGTAATGATAGACCGATCCCAGTACAACGTGACATGGTCATTCTCCAGAACTGAGTCAGACACATACTTGTAATACGGTACCCCAGAATCCACAAGTTTATATTTCAAAGCAAGTTGCTGGTGAATAGTCCTGGCCACTTGGTTATACCTGTGCAAGTATTCGCCGTTAGCCAGACGATAACAATCAGAAATTATATGTCTGACGGACTTACCCGGACGGTAGCACGCCCGACACATGTCAACCGTCCCGTAATTCATAATATGTCTCCTGTAGTTATTCCTCAAGATAACTTCATCCATAATTACACAAAGGAAATCTTCAGTTTCCCCGAAAACGTCCCCAAAACGACACAACGTTAAGAAAATTAAATGTTTACTGGGCTCATGAAGAGGCAGATAGAAGCGCCCGTGAAGCTCCTTGCTTTGCCATATCTCCTTGCGGTTATCAGTAGTAAGTACTACAGGTTTGCGCCAGTTCTCTTTAGCCATAGAGAGCAAGGTGACCCTTATCCACTGCTACCATATCACGGTGCATTCACAGCAGAACCAAAGCGGACTCAAACCATCGCCCTGAAAAATGCCTCACTCGATCCTTACAGACTCGCTATTCCTCTGAATATTTCGACATCCCGGACAGCGTAGGACCGTCCTCCATTGCCCGATATCAGGCAGGTGCGTAGAATTGCATCTACTTTATACAACTCCAGCACCCTCATGACCCATGTATGTGGCACCGAGTCTTAGGCCTTCTTATAATCTATCCAACACGTCGACAGACCCTTTTGGGAACTACGAACCTGTTGACTAATGGCCACATAAATGAACCATTCTTGCATCCATTTTGAGAGACAAACATGATGGAGTTGGTTTCTATATTTTTGTTAATTTTAGCTCTCAAAATGGATGTAAGAACTTTATAGGACGTCGTTAAACACGTGATTAGCCTTTCATTTTATTTTTATTTATTAAGCAGGTTGGTAACGCCTGTCGTTAGGAACTGGGGCAGCAAACAAGGTTCGCAGAGCGTGTGACCTTTGAAGCCATTTTATCCAGAGGTTGTGCAGCCCGTCCAGCCCTGGAGACTTCCAGTTAGGTAACGGACGAACTACATCTTGGGGGCTGATGGTAATAGCCCTCATTTCTGCTATTGGATAGCAGGCTTGCCCGACTTCCCGAGCCCAATCACCTTAGATGTGACTGACATGCACCGACCAGTTACTGCGCCAGAAAGAACATTTGGCATTATCATCCGGCAGGCTCGTGTCAGCCACACCATGGTCCGGTCGCTCCTAAGCCCTATATATCCACCATTCATCGCTGTAGAAGGTGCGATTCTGAGTGTAACGGTCTAGACCTACTAATACAGTCGCTCAGGCATACACTTTGTGCTTCAGGAATTCTATACGCTCTGTGAAACAAGACATAATTATAGTCCTGAGGGCTGATATCAGTCCCAGAGAACGCCCGCCTCATAAAGCGTGATATATTTATTAACTGAAAATAATTTGCAACGTTATTTTTATTTCGAAAGATTACCACAGACAATAGATAAAGAAGTAAAGGGTCTTAAATTTATATCTACAACAACACTCAAGCTATCAGGAAAAAAGGCCAAATTTATAACTACAACAAAGCGCATCACTGTTGGGTGAGTATTAATTGCCCTCCCTGAAGCAGATTAGTTAGACGATGAGCGCTCTGGACCCATCAATACGTCGCTCAATTCTGTACTGCTAAAATTTGATACTGGTCGTGTAGCTATATGGTCATTATATTAGCAAATTTTACGTGAGCTACACGACATGCCGCGCAGTACAGAATCGAATGAGTATCTGTGAGGTCTTTCAAGTCATCAAAACAGTTGGACACCTGTGAATCCAGAACCGCCACCAGTGCCCTATTTTTGTTATGTATGGGCAAACGAGGTAAGCGTGGCCTAAGTTTGTGCAACATGAACCGATATATCCGAATCGCACCCTCAATTCCTCATTGCACTGGATACCTACTTACATATATGTAGCCCTGTCATCATTAAATTTTTCAGCTTGACTTATGTTGGACTGTGGTAGTACTACATCAGTCTGCGACCGGAGGGAACGACATGGCTACTCTGCATTTCAATTCGTAGGCGATTAATTATAGTGTCATCCAACATAATTATGGTTACGCTCGATGGGTCATCGAGCGTAACCTGATCCGATAGTCGTTGAGTTGATACGTGGACAGTCGGCACAAGCACCTTAAAAGGAGAGAGTAACCGAACACGGTACGTGGTCAGATTTTTTCCCCCCTCTGTAGTCTCATAGTATGAGTGCATGACGTTCTCATTGATGGATCGTGTCTATCTTATGCGCTGCACACTTCCGCTAGAAGCTGGGCCAGTATCAGAGGCCGGTGGGCCTAGAGGGTCATAAGCCGTCCGGCGGCCGGCATCCTCCCCGTCGACGAGCAGGTGGTGGCCGCAACTACCGCGGCCGGTGTCGTCATGGCAGCGAGGCTGGGTACCAGCGGCGGCCAGGCGGAGCTGAGCGAGAAGTCATTATTATGTTCTATTTTATTGGAGGTTACATGACAGATGTCACCACCTTTTTGGCAGTTTTTGATTAATGTTTACCTATATTAAGATTATTATTATCTCACCAAAACTTGCATTGGGAATTTTCTTTCTAAATCATAACAATAAATTGTTCCTAACAATATTCACTGCAGTCAACACGTATCCAAACCTCTTTCTTATCAGCCAATCTTCGTTCATGTCCCAAAAGTACACTACAGAGCAAATATATTGAGTAGCACAAAGAGTTAAAAAAAACATAAACGTCAATATTGGCGGCCGAGATAGGACAGCTGACCAAGGTTCCAGTGGCCATGTACCCGGCACGATATCATAATATAACTAGACGCGGTGGACACGCGAGCGAGGACGTTGTGGACGCGTCTGCAAAAATGTATTTTTAAACCAGTCAAATGAAAAAACATTATTTTTAGGGAGACATAATTGTCTTGTTTTCGTATGCTTAAACAATCCAAATTATCATTGGTGTTATTACCTGGGCTGCTGTTTGATGATCTAATCACAAATTTTACCAAAAGCAAACACACGGTTTTCTGTGTAACCGGAAACATAGAAAAACCAACTAACTTCATCCACTTTTCACATCTACACGACGTTAGAGTCAAATAATTCAGAATGCCGTTCCAAAAAGCGTGGAACAAAATTTTTGTGTGACAGCAAGCATAGCACAGTGTGCTGTCCGGCCGTCCGGTGTGCGACCGGCGTCCGGCGTCCGCACCGATAATTGTGCACACGCGTCAACGGACACCAATTTTCATGTAAATTGTAAAAATTCATTTTGACAATCGAACGCGTACCAACTTACTGTCTACAAAGAGCTGTGCTAGCTGGGCTAGTGGGTAGATATGTGATTGTTGTCCCTGGCCCGGAAATATTGATGACTGCGGTACGGCGTGCGGAACGACGGGTGGATTGTTTTTCTTGTCCAATGTGCAATAATGAGCAGTGTCCTTTGTTTTCACTCATATCGCAGTAGCAATACTATGACAACTGTTTTTTTAATATTTTTATCAAAACGATGAAGTGTGCGCGTAAAATTCAAATTTCCTCAATACTAACTAAAAATATTGTTATTCAATTATGTAGCCCTGAATTTCATGTATGCTTATTCTAAGAGATCCAGGGATTATCGATACAGCTTACTTTGAGCTCGAGTCGATCCTTCAGACTAAACTACGGCCTTGTGTTTGAGGATTTTGCTAAAGTTACGATGAATATATGTTCAAGTGAACGACGCCATTCTATTTATGATATTAATTTCTATATGCGATTGTCATGGTAACATAGCTTACTGACTTTGTAGGTTTTTTAGCGAAATAATAATGATAATAGAAAGAGCTGAGAAGAAAAAATACTACAAATATAATAATAATCTTTATTGACATAAAACAAGATTACAGAATCATAAGAAGCCTCTGAAATAAAAGCATAAACAGTTTCCGCTTTTATAACAAGTTGCCAAAATCGGTTACAGAACTTAAGTAACCAACGTCCACATCAAACGTGCCCTTATCAAAAAAGCATAATTATAAGATTAAAGACTACGTTGAAGACAAGGAAGTTTGGCATTAATTCCTTCTGCAAATGTGGCTTCCCTTCAAGAAAAAAACCGTTCAAGAGCTTGAAGCAATTGAGAAATGGTAAAAAAATGCGACAATAAACCTATTCTCCGTATTTCTTTCATCATTTCAGCCGAAAGACGTCCACTGATGGACATAGGCCTCCCCCAAGCACCGCCACTTCGACCGGTTCTGTGCTTCCCGAATCCAGCGGACACCTGCAGCCTTCACAAGGTCATCGGTCCACCTTTTATGAGGCCTTACAACGCTAGATCTTCCGGTACGCGGTAGGCTGTTCGCGGTACGGCCATCAGTTCTGCGAGCAATGTGCCCTGCCCACTGCCACTATAAGCTTGGCAATTCTTCTGGCTATGTCGGTTACCTTGGTGCGCCTGCGGATCTCTTCATTTCTGATTCGATCACGTAGGGAAACTCCAAGCATAGCCCTCTCCATGCCTTTTGGGTGACTTTTAGCCTTCTGATAAGGCCCATTGTGAGCGACCACGTTTCAGTGCCATAGGTCATCACTGGCAACACGCATTGGTCAAAGACTTTTTGCGGTATGTGGGACTCCCACATTGCGGTATGTGGGACCAGAAGATATTGCGTAGCGTCCCGAACGCTGTCCAGCCGACTCGAATTCAACGATTGACCTCTTTCTCGAAGTTGGACCTACCTAACTGGACAATTTGTCCGAGGTAAAAATACTCATCAACAACTTCGAGTGTAGCGCCTCCGATCTTCATGACAGTGGGTGTTACATGGGCATTTCACATGACCTTTGTCTTGTCCATGTTCATTTTAATACCCACTCTTTCGGAAGCTCTACTGAGGTCATCGAACATTGCACTGAGGTCCTCCATAGTCTCAGCCATGAATCCTTTCGTTTAGAAGTTACGACGCGACGGGTATAAAAATGCTAAAATCAAGAAAAATGCCGCGGTGTGAGCGAACATTTTTACGCTCTATTCGTTACCTATACATTTAATTTGTTTTAAACTAGAAACAATTGAATAGTAGTTTTTAAATAATAAAGTTTGTCATAACATCATTAGTTTTCGGAAACCGGGACGGAGAGTGTTGAACTTTGTAGGCGAAGATACGAAATCCACGCGGACGAAGTCGCGGGTGAAGAGCGGTATAAACAGTCTTAGTTAAAAAAACCGTTCAAGAGCGAGTCGGACTCTCGCACCGAGGGTTCCGTACGTATATAATATGATGTTGATGATTTCTGAACTGTGCTATTTAGAGACATCGTTTTATTTTTCCTGTAATCTTTACATAAACTTCTATCACATAGAATAATTTCAGATTTTTATCTATGCAAACTTCGGAGATAAGGGGGGGGGGGGACGGTATATTTTTTTACAATTTTCATCAGAAGTCGGAAACTATGTTGCCTAAAAATAAAAAATAAATGTTTGATAATGTACAAACAGCGTTCTTTCATATGATACTCCACATGCCCTAGTAGCCCCACTTCCCTCATTCCATTTTTAAGACCCCCTTTCAGTCCCTTTTCAAAAAAAGGTATATCTTTTAAATTTCTTTCTTGTTTGCAAAATAGTTGGGCAAACGTCATCTAAACCTATTGTAAATTTCAAGTTGATAGCATTAGTAGTTCTTGAGATATCCAGGTGTGACAGACTGACAGACAGACTTAGTCTCACCATAAGGGTTGCTTTTTACCATTTTGGTACGGAACCCTAAAAACAACATAATTTTAAGCTAAAACTATAAACTCTTCGAGTACTGATAACTACAATAATTAAATATCTCATAACAGACTACATCCTGTGCCTCGACCGCCCCGTAGGTGAAACGACGATCAGCAAACCAGGACCGTCAGGCGTAGTCCGCATGAACAGCATCGCTGGTAATGCACCAAAACGTGCACTGTGATCTCGAACTCCAAGCATGCGGCTGGTAATGACAAATCGTCGAAGACTAACAGCTTTGTTTGGAAACCTATCAAAAAAATAAAAAAATGTAAGACTACTCGTATAAATCGTTGACTGACTTGCGAGCAAAAAGTTATCACCGCAGAGGTTACGCTGTAGTTTTTAATAATTTTTATCTCGAAAGAAAATTATCTGGAAATAACACAGTAAATATTTTTGAATGAAATTACATAATATAAATCTTATTTAGTTGCAAAGCAGATGTGTTTGCAGATATATTTCATTTTGCTCCGACCGGCGATCTTGTTAAGATTGAGGGTAGTCGGGCCGTGACGTTTATGTATCACCAGCTTATATCCTAACGCTTCCTGCAAGATGTAGCTGTGTTACTACTAAAATAACATGAATATTATCATGTAATGCCAGTATGTAAGAGAATAGGGATTCAATTTATATTGTAAAAGCTAAACTCATAATACTTATTAACATCTTGTCCTTCTGGTGCAACCATCAAAAAAACTATGTGGGGGAATGTGTTTTCGGATTAGTATGCACTTAAATGTGGTGTCAGACAAGGAGGCCTGTCCTCTCCAAGACTATTTGACTTGTATGTTAATCAGCTGAATGAGGGGCTCAGTATCAGCCACGTTGGTTGTCATATAGATGACGTCTGCGTTAACAACATCAGTTACGCCGACGATATGGTGTTGCTGAGTCCGTCACTCAGTGGATTGAGAAAACTGCTCGGTATCTGTAGCTAAGTCATATGCGGAAGCTCATGGTCTGAAGTACAATGACAATAAAAGTGAGTTTATGGTTATTAGAGGTGAGAATAAGTCACCGGAGCATGTACCCCCAGCCTATTTAAACGGATTACCTCTAGAACGTGTCTCTTAGTTTAAGTACCTAGGACACAGTCATAGTGACTACCCTTAATGATGATACAGAAACCTAGTGGGAGGGAAGGGCGTTGGTGCCACGTGCAAATATGTTGGTGCATAGATTTGCAAGGTGTACAGTAGATGTAAAAGTGACAGTGCTCAGGGTCTATTGCCAAAGCTTTTACACCAGCGCTGTACGAATCAGCTACAAGCAGCGGGCCTACAACGCTCTTTGCGTACAATATAACAATGCCTTCAGAATTCTGGTGGGGCTCCCATATTTCTGAAGCGCTTTGGGCATTTTTGCTGATGCAGGGTTGACGATTTTTATGCCATAATGCGTAAAAAAGCAGCATCTCTAATGTGTAGAATACGGGCGAGCGCTAACGGAATTCTTAAGATGATATCAGAAAAGCCGGAGTCTGCAGTGCTGCGGAGGCTTATTCGGCTTCATGTGGCGAGATGATGTAATATTTTTTTAGTTTTTGTTTTATGTGAATTTATTGAATGCTACAAAACAAACATTGTTTTTAAAACCTTTGTTATTAACATTATATGGTCAATTTTTAATTATGCCCATTTTTTTTTAAATCTACCTACATAAACTCATGCCTACTTCCCATGGGGGTAGGCAGAACTATAGAACACCACCTGCTACGCTCCTTACATACTCTTTTTGCTTCGTTTACGTACATACATCTGGTCACACACGCAAGCCGGTTGCGAGCACTATGCACCTGAAATTTCTTAAGAACATCACCAATTAGGTCACTATTTATGTTCTCCTAGGGCGTCTCCCAGCGTTTCCACTCACATCTGCCTTGTAAATACCTTTTGTTAGTCACCTTTCATTCATCCCTTCAAAATGACCAAACTATCAAAGCATACCAATTTATTTTTGTTACTACATCTTCTTTTAAAAACCACACCGTTGCCCCATGTCACCTCATTTTTCATCCTATCATTTATAGTCACACTACACATGCTTTGCAAGGAACGCATTTCCACAGCATTTATTCTACTTTTATGCTTCTTTTGCAATACCCAACTTTCACTTCCATAAACGATTCGATTCTAAAGTCATTAAAAGCTCTTTCTTAGAAAACCTACAGACACACACTTAAGTTGAATGAGCTTCGTTTATGGACTTCTGGTAGTTTCAGGCAACTAAAACGAGATAGACCTCAGTTATGACCTTCCATAGGCAACTAACTTTACACAATAATTTTCCAGCGAAAAATAACAAAAGCAAAACTTTTCCATACAAATATCCAATCCAATTAATTCAACATCCATCTTATCATGCATTTCATCATACATATGAATGATTTACGCATGTATGGTAATTCACGTCGCTCCTTCCAAAACTCGTAAAATGTTATATTGAATAGATGCGCCATTTATGGTGACGTCGCCATCGAATGACACAACACTGTGTTTTATGACTGCTGCTCAACTTTCGGTATCGCCCACATAAGACGAGTACTTTACTTACTCAGCTAAATCACTCGGAGGCTCTTAGTTTGCTTCAGTATTGGAACTTATAACTAGCACTTTGATACTTCGGTTCAAATGGCAAGATGACATTATCAGCTTTTTATGATACTGTGTTTTAATTTCCGCTGTTAATCACCTACTTGTTGTAAGAAAAACATTATTAGAGCATAGTTTTAAACTTACTTTTGAACGTAATCAGATCAATATAACCTCACCTTTTTTTTTTTTTTTTCGCTGAGAAATGCAATTACGCATGCCCGCTCGTGGGGGACGAGTCGGGGTATGTGGGACTCCCTGTCGGTAATGACGACAGTATACCCACTAAAACTCAGCGGTGTTCCCGCATCGCCGTGTTGGGAGGGCCATGGGATAACGGTTCAACCTTTTCTTCCACGACCCTCCCGGCGCATGCCCGCCTAGCTGGTGGGCCCCGCATGCCCCCCCGTTACTGGGGGGCTACGGGAATGGCCGGGAACACCTGGCCATTCCCGTCCGACACTGGTGGAGGCCTGTGCAATACAGGCAAGGGTGCCCCCGCACCCGTTGCCTGCTGGCCTCCACCTGGGAGGAGTCGGAGATGACGTTCAAAGTGACGTCTTATTCAACCCCTCCTCCGCCTTCGGAGCGGCGCAGCGGCAGGGTCGTCCTCCCGCACGCGCTCCGCCTTCTCCTTCTGCGACATGACGTGTTCGCAGAAGGAGGCGACTGCCGCCCAGGACCCCTCATCCCTCAGCATGGCGTTAACCAAGCCGGGGAGTGAGAGGTCCGGTCCGATCACCGCGTTCAGACTGTGGCGCGGCTCGGACCACGACGGGCACACCTCGAGAGTGTGCTGCGCCGTGTCCTCCGCCGCGCCACAGTGGTGGCACGACGGTGTCTCCTCCCGTCCGATTCGGTGCAGGTACGCTCCGAAACAACCGTGTCCGGACAGCACCTGCAGCAGACGGAACGAGAGGAACCCATGCGACCGCTCGAGCCAGTCTCACAGGACCGGCCCGATCGCGTCGAGGGTTCGGCGGCCGAAGGCTGCTGTGGCGAGGTCGCCCGTCCAATGGACGACGATGGCGTCCCTCGCCTCCCGCCGGACGGCGGCCCGCTCTTCCGGGGCAGGGCGTTCTCCGCTCGCCCTCCGCCCCGCCGTCCATTCATACACTCTGGCGAGCACCCACGCCTCGAGTTCCCAAGGAGGGGTGCTCGCCAGAGCACATGCTGCTGCGAAGCCCACCGTTCGGTGGGCTCGCGCCACCCGCTGGGCTATTGCCCTCTGAGGCGCCCGCAAGGCCGCGGCGTTCTCCCTCCTATGGAGGGAGTCTTCCCAGATGGGAGCGCCGTAGAGCGCCATACTTTTCAAGATGCCGGCGTAGAGTTGGAAGCAGCCAGGAGAGCACGCCCGTGGCCTTCAGCAGGCGCGACGACAGCCCGCTAAAATGCGGGCCGAAGCGCCACCTGCTGTCGAGTACAAGGCCCAGATATTTCATCTGGGCCTTCACCTCAACTCTGACCCCCTCCACGAAGATGTGGGCGTCAGGTGGGGGGCGCTGCCGAGGCCCGTGGAAGAACACGGCCTCGGTCTTGTGCAGCACCACCGCTAAACCTAGGCGGCGGATCCTACCTGCGACCAAGGATCCGCCCGCCGAGGCCAAGTTGGCCGCCTCCCTGAAACTCCCCCCCCGGGCGGTGAGGAGAGTGTCATCCGCATAGCAGATGACACTCGTGCCTCGGAGGAGAATATAACCTCACCTAAGTTAACCTATTAATAAATAATAATATTAATTGTAGTACTTACCCGCTTTGGAATCAGCAAAACAGTATGCTGATAAGTGATGTTGTTTTGTGATTGATCCTTTTACATCATTGATAAAAGACAGTAAAAAATCCGTGTAACGTCAAAAAATATTGTATCTAATGAAGTGCACAGTATTCTCATGTTAAAGAGAAAATCTCAAGGTAACACCGTTTAAGGAACACCGCAACATTTTGTTCCTAAAAGTGTCGTCAACTAGTGAGACGTCGGTCTTATCGTGGTTCACGCCTCACTAGACGGCCACCCACTGAAATATGACGGCATTCCCCTCTCATTACCACACACCCCGACACCAAAAAATGAACCCTATTAATCCTAGCATAAAGAGTTAACGTGTGCGCAAATAAAGTGGTTGAGTTCGTGACTTTGAAAGTTTGTTTTGCAAATACGATTAAGTTCTGGCAAATCAAGTTGAAATAATTGATAAGTGAATTTTTGGCTACCCTTGGCTTTGTGTGGAGCTTTTGAAGTTTATTAAGCTAAATATTATGGAGAACTTCACAGAATTAAAATAGCTGTCGTCCTTTTCGGCATCATAACGTCGAAAGTCTTAGGGTTCGGACGAGAGACAAAGGCACTTTCGTCTTCTTAGAACTTTAGCCTCTAACCCTTAGCAACGCCTGGTTTGCACCTACGAAGCCTAAGTAAAGCAATTTTCTGTAAGGTTTTTCTACAGCAAAGTAGGTAGGCGTTAGTTCAGATTTTATTACAAAACTACATACTCATAATAGAAATGTCTATAATATATTTAAAGACAGAACTTAATACTAAGAACTGCTCACAGTTAATGGATTACTTGTCAATAACTGTCGATGTTATGAGTCCTTAACTTTTAAGAACTCTTGAGTTTAAAGCTATTTCCTTCAACGCTAAAACTCCTTTTAATAGAACCGATGTTATACAATTGCTCCTGAAAAGCTAACACTTAACTAAAGTGGTTATAACGAATCCAATAATGCTTCACCGACCGGAATTTAAATTGCAAAAATCATACGAAAAACGCAAATGAAAAACATTACGAAGGACCATTCACTGACTCAATTTAACTAGGTATGTTTGGTAAGTGAATATATTACCACGTTAACGATATCATTGCTCCAGAGGATAATAGACCTTGTTCCGTTGGCAAAGAGAATGTAGGAGATGAAGGAGTGAGATGGTTAGTAGGTACATACATCATCCACAATTATTGGGTTGCAGCGAATTATTAGAGGAACGAAGACAAACGAGGCTCCTACGTGAACTCGCCCCAGATTAGTTGTAATATTTCGTCGGGAACTGTTTTTGCACGCCGACCTCGTACGAGGTATTATGACGGGTGATTTTATGGTGTCGGTGAAAAAATATCAACGGTCGCACTATTTGCTGTATTTTGGCAAATCACGGAATACTTGAAAGGAACATGGTTTAAGTATGAATGGGGATATCCATCAAGTGAAAATATTAATTTCAAGGTTGGGCACTAAACTACTTGTGTCTTGTTAACTTTTTATGTTTACAAAGTAATTATAGTCATGATTTGCTACTCTGAAAAAACGAACTCTGTATCCATAAGTCATCTTCAACCGCAGACCTTTACCGGTATTTCTTTTTCACCTTAGTAAATCATGACGCTTCGCATAATTATCGGGTTCCATCATATTTTCCGTGCGACAGCTAATAACACTAAATATCCTGTGTAAGCGTGACATCAGCTGACGCGGCCGTATTCTGGAGACGAGGCACGAGGTTATTACGTCAGGAGGTTATTACAGTAACGAAGACAAACGGTTGGTATGACGCGAATATGAACTGCATGCGGTAGGGGAACAAGTCTTCAGAAACAGCGGATACTCGTAGTTGCAGTTTCTGAGTTGATTAAACATTTTTAATTGAATATTGTGACTAATTGTAATTTATAATAATTTATTTATGCATTGACTGTAGAAATTATTCCATAATGTGACATTTATATTTTTTCGTTTTATTTATTTTATGTATTTGGTTGGTAATCATTCTATTAATTTGGTCATACCTACTCTCGCATTATCAATATTTTTTTCGCATGCAACCATAACTTTTACGTCTCTTAGCATATCATAGCGACAATCTCAATGGTACCAAGGAACCGCTGTTCGCTTACTTCTTCTGCCTCGCAGCTTCCCATCCACCGTTCATATACATAATAATTTTATCAATCATTTATCACGCACCAACCGCGCCGAGTACGCCTTTACAGCGCGTTGCGCCAAATTGGCCGGACACTGATGAAAACTGAAAATCGGTTCAGAAAACCGATCACTGTGCGAACTGATGACTACGTGATTTGGAAATTATGTGCCAGCTGGTTTTTTCCCGTGTTCATATTCAAGTTAAGCATCTTTGTGTTACAACATTTGCAAAAATAAAATGGTAAACGATAAGGACACATTATCACTTTGGGGAGGGTACTCTGTAGTATGCCCTCAAAGTGATAACGTGTCCTTTTGTCTTATGGGGTGTTAAAAATTTGATGATGCCTCCCTATGTCATCTTGCGTAGTACATTATAACTCATTGTGGGCATCATCAAATTTTTGGCAATAATTAAATGAGAATATCGTCTCAAGCAGTCAAGTTTATCTCTTAAATACTAAAACAGTAGTCCTGGTTCTACGAAACTGAAGTTAATGAGTTTATGAACACTGAACACAATGAATATTGTGTTCAGTGTTCATTGGAGCGAAGCTTATAAGTGACGCAGTGATCGACCCATTGAGCACAGGTTGAGCAAGATTGGCTGATGTGTTGGCGGAGACACTCAGGGTTAATACTCGTAAAGAGAATTAGTATATTTACGTATCGACGAAAGTTAACTTGCAGTTTGGGTACATATTTCATATTTATTTTATTTTTAACCGACTTCCAAAAAGGAGGAAGTTCTCAATTCAGCTGTATGTTTTTTTTTTTTGTATGTTTGTTACGCGATTACTCCGTCAATTATGAACCGATTTTGAAAAATCTTTTTTTGTTTGAAAGGGTCCGAGGTGGTCCCATTGCCACCAAATCAGAATCTGATGAGGGGATCCCATGGAAATCGAGGGAAACCCTCAAATTTTATGTGCAAACCTATAGCGATTTGGGTATTTTTTATAGTAACTCGTGCATTTGCTCTCCGAAAGCACCATTTGGTGAAGTGGAACTGATGATGGAGACCACAGATGGCCACCGGAATAATAATGAGTACCTATTTAACGTGTTGCGATTAAGCAATTTATGCTCGTCACAATGCATAATGGTGAGTGGCAGTTCTCCTGGTTGTTACCAGGAGAACTCCTCAACAATCAACGTCCCAGCATCGGGAAATGCAATATTTTGTAAAAGGTGATGAGCAGTTAACATTAGGCTATTGTAACTTAGATAAATTCAAAACTGACCCACTAAAAAGTGAAAAATAAAAAACTTTTTACAAAAAAATAATAACCGACTACCAAACATAACACTACAAAGTGAAAAATAACTTTAATTTCGGAAGTCGGTGGCCAAAAACTCAAATAGAGATCCAAAGACACCGACTTCCGAAATTAAAGTTATTTTTCACTTTGTAGTGTTATGTTTGGTAGTCGGTTATTATTTTTTTGTAAAAAGATTTTTTGTGCACTTTTTCAAGTACCTTGGGCATATTTTAACCACTAGCCTTAAGGACGATGATGATATTGAGAGAGAGCGAAGGGCGCTGTCGGTTAGAGCGAAAATGATTGCCCGCAAGTTTAAGCGTGCTTCTACGGAGGTTAAAAAAACACTTTTTAGAGCCTTTTGTTCGTCATTTTACACCTGTGGCCTGTGGGTACATTTTACGCAGAGATCGTACAGTGCCCTTCGCGTGCAGTACAATAATGCTTTCAGGGTGTTGATGGGACTGCCTCGCTTCTGTAGCGCATCAGGGATGTTTGCGGATTTGCGTGTTGATTTCTTTTATGCATTAATGCATAAAAGATGTGCGTCCTTGGTGCGCAGGGTGCGAGCCAGTTCCAACAGCATCCTGGGAGTTATTGCTGACAGGCTGGACTGCTCTATCGTAAGTCGTTGCTCCAGTATTTCAGCTGGAATGCTGAAGTAGTGATTATGTTGTTGTGTGTGTTTTGTAATTATTATTGTAACTCTATCACTAACATAGTTGTACATTTATTATATTGTTACTAACACTGTATGAGTCACCAAGTGACAAATCATTGATATCCTACTAAACCAATAGCAATTTTTAACCCGGAACAAATTCAAACACAACCCTTTAATTAAAAAGTCAATACGCTTGAGGTAAGCTTCACTAAAAGCCCATCAGTCAGGGAACAGACTGCAAAGAGCCGATGCGAGTATTAATCTGGCCCGCAGGATTACTAGGACACTAAGCGCTCCACGCCCAGCCCACGGAATGCGATACGATGTCAGCTTCTGGTATCTGAGCCTCTTTGTGACATCATCGCATTTCGCTTTTAATTCTCGTTTCAATTGGATTTTGCTTGTGTGTGAGCTAATAAAGATTTTGGCGTTTATTTCTGGGGATAAAATGAAATAGAAGGGTTTCCGATTCCTGCACTTTAAACTGGACCTAGTTCCTGGTGTTTTTAGTTGAATTGTTATTGAAATTCAACACGACTATTTACAAAGCTAATTCGCTTTCTGATATAAATCGTTTTAAATCTTACGTATCCGATGACACGACTTATGTATCAATGGCACCTTCAGGAGTTTATCGTGGTCGAGCAAATGAGGCGGCGTGCGCCATCCGTCACGCAATATTCACGCATCGGTGGCTCCGTACGGAGTCGTTCCGTAGTCGGACAAGCATCGCGCTAATCCCAGGCCGAGGGCAGGCATTAATTCATTCAGAACCAATGACGCGGAAGGGTCAGACAAGATTAACGAGCTATAAATTTGGGTTTAAACCGTTTGTATTAGAGACGACCGGTCGGCTTAGTGCGGTGTGGCAGCCTTCATGTGTGAACTACACTTTACGGTGGAGGCATTTTCGAATGCATTTTCGCTTGCTACAATCTCGTTAGTGATGCTTCTGTTCCTCTTTGGATTTTAATGTCATAACATGAGATTTTGCTCAATCTGTATTAAATACAAATATAAAACAGATTAAATAGTTATTGTATTTTCGAGTTATGTTCACCGCAAATAAGCATAATTATTGTGATTTCAGTAATGGGTTCTCTCAATTAAACTCTGAATATATCTTTCATAGCTTAAGATTGCATGTGTATGTATTTGTTATGTTTGCTCCAAATCCAACTTAGCTGAAGTTACAATAAAGTCTCAATAATATAAAGTGTTACCTCAACCCAGGCACATCAGACACCGGTGCGCCATCCTCCGAGAGCCAAGATATGATGGGAACTGGAGTGCCGTGCGCCGCACACGAGACCCTGGCGCCCGTGCTGTTGGAGAACGACAGCCGAGGGGGCGGCTCCATCAGGAACAGCAGCTGGCATGATGACGGTGACACTGGGGAGAAAGAAAAATCGTTATAATGGCCTAGTTGACAGTAGGACAAAATAAATATCTTATGAATTGTGTAGTGTAGAGTGGCGGTGAGCTAAAAATATCTAAATTCTTCTTAATTTAATAAATAATTTTAGATGAATGAATATTATTGAGAAATAATCGCGTAAAAAAAGAAAATAGCAATAGTCTTTATTGTTAAATTTAAGAAGATGACTTCTACTTGTAGGACATACAAATATTTGTTCCGTGCGGGAATCGAACCCGCGACATGCAGCGCAGCAGTCAATCGCTTAAGAGGAAATGCGGGCGGAGAGACTTTTCCGATCGGATAGACGAAATCCGACTGAATAGCCTAAGTAAAAAGTCATAAATCGAGGTTCGGCTCTCGCCTATTTCCTCCTCCAATATTGGCCCAATTTAAAAGATATTTCTTATACTGAATAAGAAGGATATATACTGTGTCCCTATGTTTTTCTTTTTTTATTAATAGTTGACAAATTTGTACAATAGCCCTCTGTTATCAGCGGTCTAAACAGGCAATTTTGAGCATTTTCAGAGGGTTCCAGCTCTTATAAAGATAATGTATCATCAAAAAGGAAAACATAGGGACATACAAGTAGTCGATATTATTTATTATACTGTAAAATATCATTGCTTTAAGGTCATTAACCAGAAAGAAAACAGGCGAGAGCGTTTCTATGGAGAAAAGACCGCCCGCACTGCGCCAACCGTGTCGTCAATTAAAGAATCATTACCTAAAAAACATTCATGACTACATTGAAAATGACTAACATAAATCTATCCCTTTCGAGCTGTCTTAATTTCTCTCAGTTGCGTCTTTAATGTACAGTTAAGTGTGTTGCTCTTTGTACATAATCAACATCGATTATGAAACTATTTAGTTGGATAAGGATTAATCGATGAATCGAAAGATGATGACATTCCTAACATGATAGGTTCATGTTACGAATGTCATCATTTTTAGATTCTATTCGTGTTTTGATTGACTAATATGAACAAAAAACGGTTATTGTGACTTAAATGTAATAGTTAGACATACAGTCCCCCGTACTTTTTTGTGGGTAATAATTATTACTATAAACATGTAAGTAGTACATTATTTTATGTATCATCAACAGTTTTAGCAGCGCTCGCCCATCAATGAGTTTTATTAAACATAACATAACATAAACTCACGCCTTGTTCCTATGGGGGTAGGCAGAAACTATAGAACGCCACTTGCGACACTCCTTACACAGAGCTCCTTCCTTATGACGTTTATAGGCATTTTTTTTGGATCTTGGGTTACATTATTGTAATTTTCGTTGGGATCATTTGTATACAGCTGTGTGATAAACTGTTTCGATTACTAAGAATATTTGCTAAGTAATTCACATTAGTGGTCTTCCATTAATTAAGTGTGTGAGCTGCCCCAATCTTTACAAAGTGCCACGCCCACCAATTAATCATGTTCAGGATATAATAGTGGACAGGCTGATAAAGACAAAATGTACGACGCGACGTCGCGACGGCTTGTTCTATCGGAAATACATTCGAGACTCATTTTTCTTTGCATGGACGCAGGTTTGGAAATATAACGTTTAACAAACTTCTAGCCATAACATCTTATAATTTCTAGAATAATACAATTATAACAAATTCAACTTTTGCACGCCTCAAATGTCATCTTTCAAACACTAACCAAAGTTACACATGAACTAACATATTAAATAAGTTCTTCAGAATAAACTTTCTTTGTGTTCATCTAATTCTTTTCAACAAGGTGCTAATAGCCACGATCATGCCATTTACTCAGAAACATCTAGTTACGTTAGAGCCACTTCTCTTTTAGGAGCTCATAAACTACCAATCGTAAAGGCTTCTACATACCAGCGCGACTTGTCGCGCGACGCGACACGGCACAAAGGCCCCGCGTGTCGCGGGACGAGCGGTGCCTTTGTGTCGCGTCGCGTCGCGCGACAAGTCGCCCCGGTATGTAGAAGCCTTAATACGTCTTCATCCTAATTTCGACGATTGAAACGAGCGTGTTAAGGTTGCAGCAACACAATTACTTCCAAGGTTGCCAATAATTTGCTCCTTAATTATTTGTCAGAAAATTATTAACTCCTACATCTTAAACGTTTTATTTAGTAAAATAAAAGCGAGTTTCAAACGGTAACTCAATTAATGCGAGCCGAACGGCGTAAACAATTAGACGCGGGAAGGCACGGCACGGTGCGGTGCGGGGAGACGCGTGAATATCAGCATGTGTCAGTTGTCGACGACTGTACGTAATTAGCAGCTGCGTACAAACTCATATGAGTTACTGGATGTGCCTTTTGATTACGGAATCAAAGGGAGTCTCGGTACACTCGCGCACTGCGGTTCATTAGGATGTCAGTATGAAATACCGTTTTGTTAATAAGTAATCGCGTACAGAGAATCACTGCTATCATTTTAACAGCAGTCGCAGTAAGTGTCAAAGCTATGTTGAAATGTGGTTCATAATATTGTGGGTGGTTTGTTTGCAGACAGTTGCTTTTTCTAACTAGGTTATAATTTGCAGGGAATGATAAATAATTAATTTTAAAGTTCCTTAGAAAATCATGGTTCTCTACTTGATAGTCGAGTAAATAAAAGTATTGAACACTTCAAAATTTTATAAAAAGTGAGACAAAACACAAAAATCATGACCGATTACCCCAAATATTTCTTTTCAAACATAATTAAACAAATTTAACAAACGGCACTGAAACACCTGGCCTCAACGTTTCGGCTTACAGATTTATGAGTGTCGCGTGCACAGAACCGCACCTTAATCTCACGACACAGCTATACAAAGCGACGGGCGGCATCCTCACAATTCGTTACTAGTGTAGAGTACCTAACGCTTTATTAAAATTCCACTGTTGTGTCACTTTGTCGCGACCATGCTAATTGTCGCAAGTCTCGCAACAATTCACGTCGGAATCCTCTTTGACGAAACTCCTTTGATGTTCACCTATTACTATAAGACGTTGTGTCAAACTTGATATTCGTCCTTATTTAGATTAAGTTTTTTGGTTTTTGAATATCTACCCAGCTGGTCTCGAGAGAGATCTATGAATTGATAACAAGGCCTGGGTCCTTTATTCTTTATTATTTACCCTTAACTACCTGGGTTATTGTAGTTTGATCCAATACAAAATGGTTCTCCTTGACTTTTTTGCTTTAATGATAAATTTTACACAAAATCAAACAAACACTAATCAAATCCAATCTTTCTTACTCACACATAGCATCATTAATTGCCAACTTACTAACAACTCTTCTTTTGTATACCGTCCACAAATAAAACAACAACCGCGCAACAAATAATGGTTACAATAACTAACATCCATATCAAGAGGCTGGCTCTAATATAGTGTAGGAGAGGGAACTTAATAAAACGAAATTACACGTAGTGTGGCTTACAGGGGCTTAGGCCAGCCACCACTCAAATTTACTGGCCGTCTCCGCGACTATAAAAAGAGCATTTAAGCGTGTTACGTGAACGTAAAATATATGAGCTCTTGGGCTAACGCCTTATATAGAGATGTGGTGAAGGTGATCGATAAGACATGAACTCTTGCTGATGAAATAATAAGTTCTTTATTGGTCGACAATGCTAAATTGTGAAAATATAGGCTTGTCAAGTGGTTGTAAAACGTATGTATAGGAATTTGCTAGTTGGACATTTTTATTCAGTTTTAGGTAAAAACTATTCCACACAATTTAACAATAAAAATGTCTATTCAAAGAAAACTTTTTTAAATAGCTGCTATTGCAAATGGAAAAATGCTGAAAGAACCGTTTGCAAATACTTGCACACAAAACACTGACTTCAAAAACAAAGAGTCGAGAACGAAAATCGAAATCGATTCGCCACATCACTAAACACAATGCCAGGTGTTCCAATATTGTTTTATGGGAGTTCCAGTTTGAGGCGAATTGCATAACTTTGCCTACCCATGTGTTTATCGATGTTATGCCTAACAGATAAAAACTAGAGGAAATCAACGTCCTCAGCGAAACTACCAGTTTATATTTACGCCATCGTCGCGATCAAATGAGCCCTTCGGTTTTTATCTCATGTTCTCTTAGGGGATACAATAACTTTTCATCCTTATAATAAACTATAACAGTATCTTTCACAGCTCAAGGGTTATAATCAGTATGATATTGAGTCAATCAGCTCAGGGAAGGTGTGCGGGAGGATCATGATCCTTTACATCACAGTTCCTATATATGCTGTTGCTGTTGACACGAGAAGCAAAGTCATAAGAAAACAAACAGCCACGTCGTTGAGAAAATGTGCAAGTACATATTATATACACAATTAATATCACTAACGCTTTTCCTCAGTTAGGGAACTTACGAAGCAAATACTGTTTTAATCGCACAAATTATTGATAGCAATATTACTGTAATGTATTTATGTAAGTAAACAATGTGTTGCATGTATGGTCATTGAAGTTAGAGTATTGTTACAAAAAGTTCTATAACATATTATTCCAGTCTATATTTGAGAATTTCATAAGTTTATTGTATTCTGCTGATCATAAGTTCGTTTAATAACGTAATATTTTAGTTATTCAGATTATTGAATCAAAAATATTGTAATCACAGCACACAATACCAGGAAGCCATTTCCTTTTACAGTCGGCAAAAATAAATGACGAAAGGTACTTCAAGCAATTCAATTCGTCACAGGAATCTCTCCTAATTTGTGTAGTTTAAGAAAATTTCCTAATAAAGGCTTTTCTGTAGTGTACAGATAGAGCCACGAATTTCTGGGACATTTCTTTCTTTGTTAATAAAACTGACGGAAACAAGTGAAGTTCGTTTTTGTTAGTCTCCTTAATAAAGCAGACAAAAGACAGGATGCTGTACTATTGTGTCAGTGTCTCGAATGTGTTATACATACCTACATTCGAGATACAAACTTTTGAGTACTTAGCGATTCAGTTACTGAGAAACTTAATTGTCAAATCAGCCCTAAGAAGTGTGATAAATTTGTCACAAAATACGTGTGAAAAACTTGTGTAACCTAACTGTCATTTCTGAACACTCGTCGTTGAGTGGAACAACCTACCATACACAATGAATTTTGGTAATGCCTTTTACCGGGTTTTCGATCACGAAATTATGTAAAGAAGATGGGCTAAAGCATCCTCTGTAAGGATAATAACAACATGCTGAGGCCAACACATTGATGGTCGCCCATAGGGACAAGCTGTAGCAGTGCTTGTTTACCGTATGTAGGTTTTAAAGTTTGGCTTTTATTTTAAACATCACAATACTATAATAATAACATTTTAGTCAATAGTTTGAGATCGACAGACAGAGTGATTAGTGTAGATAGCTGCCCATCTGCGGGCACACGCCCCTTCTCACACACAGAAGACACGAGCATGACCACCATGCGTGCTCTAGACGTATGGCGATTTCAGTCTTATATTAACTACTAAGTATAGGTTCTGCCCGCGACTTCATTCGCGTGGAAGTCATGAGACACCACAATAATTATACTGAAATAACAGCCACATTTTTATAAAATAAAACTGTCTCGTTGGTCTAGTACGCGCAAATGTTGAGCATGACCTCCTTTTTTTTTTTTGGTGGGAAATTATCAAATAACTTCTCCCGCTCTGGGTAGAGCGTGGGGAGGGCGTGTCAGACTTTTACTGACTATAACCCACCCGTGTTCCTTCATTTGCCTGTGTGCCAGGGCCGCACGGGCAACGAAGGCATTGAAGGAATATATCCCTTTTGGACAAACTCGCAACCCTGGCAGGCATTGGCCCTAATGCACCCCGTCAATTCATGCTGACATCTCTTTTAGGCGCACATGGAACACAACGCGCCGTCGCCGTGTCCTCCGGGCGATCCATACAGTGGTGACACCCGAGCGTTTCCTCCCGCTTTATCCTGAACAGGAACCTCCCGAAACATCCGTGTCCGGTGAAGAACTGCGTCAGGCGAAAGGTGAGGACGCCGTAGCGCGAGAGAGGAGACTTGAGGTCCTGGGTTCGATTCCCGGTCAGACAAAATTTTATTGGGTTTTCCATCTGGAATTTCTCTGTAACTTTCCGAAGTCTGATTTGTGCCCGGTTAGTGGCAATAGGCTAGCCCCTTATATTACATGGGACCTAAAAAACGGTCGAAATGTGGGTTTACTGTAGGTACACCTTTGCCTAACCCTTCGGGGAATACAGGCGTGATGTTATGTTATTTTTAGGGTTCCGTACCTAAAAAGGATAAAACTGAACCCTTAAAGGATCACTTGTGTGTCTGTCTGTCCGTCTGTCACAGCCGATTTGCTCCGAATGTACTGGACCGATTAAGTTGTTTGGTACACATATAAACTTCTGTGGCCCAAATACGGACGTGTAAAGTAAATAAATGAATTTTGAATATGGGGAGCAAATAAGGAAAATAAAAATAAAAGTTTTACAAACTGTACCGTGTGACATCAAATGAAAGCGCTTGTTGACTGAATTTAAAAAATATTTTTTGTTTTTTAATAAATGCTTTTAAAATTATTTTAAGCAAATAGGTGAAAATTGACCATTTTCCAATTTTAGGCTCACCATCTTAGGGGTTTTTTTTAGGAATCTCTGAAAGTAATGAGTCTAAAATTTTGAAAAAATACAGAAAATAGTTCTCTACTTATTTATAAATTACAGCAAAACCTTTAAGAAGTCTATGATCTTAAAATAACATGGTAAATCTCTCAGTATTGTGCGTACAAACTTACATTTGCAGTTGGAATGTGTGAGGGTAGTATACAGACATGTTATTCAACTACAATGTTAAGTTTGTTCTTAGGATAAATTAATTCCCACTACGGAACCCTTTATTGTGTGTGCGACGTGCGACACGCACTTGGCTGGTTTTATAAAACATCCCTGTATACTACGGTTGTAGTTTTGGTCTCAGCAGCCAAAATATACAGAGACTCAGGACTGGTGACGTGGAAGCGCAAGCAACGTACAGTTGTCTATGTGATGTGAGAAGCAGTTAATCCTGAGTTCGACTCCGCAGTTGGATCTTCAGTAACAATTTCCCATTGCTTGTTCGTTTTTAGTCAATGCGTGCGTTCCTGTATTTAGGTACTTACTACCTAGTGTCACAAAACTGATTCTCTGACTGATGCATTCTTACACATTATTTCGTTCATTATAATAATATAACACTAGATTGTAAATACACGGGATTTCTCAATAACAGAGTCACCTAACATTTATTATAGAATGGCCGCCATAATGAAGACTCATGGTGCTACGTCAACGGGGAGTACCCTATAGATTTTCATTTATTTGCGAGTATCAAAATACGCATAAATGGCCGTATTTTTTTATTGTGTTGACTTAAAAGTTTGATTTTTTTAGAACTCCAAGGGACCGTAGACCTACGTATTTGATATTAATTTCAACTTGATACCTCCACGCGTTCTTGAGAAAAAGGGTCTTGACAGACAGACATACAGACGGGCGGACGGACAACGAATTGATACTATAAGGGTTCCGTTTTTTTCCTTTTGAGGTACGGAATCCTAAAAGTAAGTTGGAGTCTCATTTCCCACGAAATGTTATGGAAAAGTTTTTGCGATTTCTGACTCTTCTCGTACTCAAACTTCAGTTGGTCTAATAGACATTTTTGATCCTCATATGAGACAAGATCTATTAATGAAACCTTTTTTTTGTGAAAATTGCCCATTTTCTTGCTGACGGATTTTTTTTTTCAAAATCTGTGTAATCAGATCCAAATAGATTAAATCTGTAACTATCTGCAATATTCTAATCATTTGGCTCATCTTTTTACAATTTGCTGTAACTGTATTTACGAACATAATGCAATATTGCTCATCCCCCATAGCAGATAGAGTGATTATATATAGCCAACAGATGGACCAGACATATAGGAAATATCTATACAAAATTTGAACGGAATCTATCTGGTAGAATTTGCGTGATGCTGGAACATTATTATTCAGACAAACACAAACATTCTTAAAACTATATCTTCGCCGTTAGAATCGATCCTAGACCTTGTACCAATTATTTTTTTCAAAAATGTTCAATGTATATGTTATTAAGTTCGCTACGATTATTTTTATATGTATGGATTTCAGATGTCAATAATGTCCAAGATAAACTCAGAAAGTAATATATAAAAGTCGTCACAAAAGCGTAATGCCTCATTACGCTTTTTCGTTACGTGGCGATTTCACTACCAGTCAACTGCTACCGCAAGCCGCGTTAAAGAACTTTGATCCAAAGAATCTAAAAGCATTTATAAAAGTACTAAAGCGTACTCTTTCTATAAACAGGATGTTTTGTATAGAAAAAGTTAAATAAAATGTTGCGTTGCATTGTTTATCTTTTAGTGCCTCGATCTCGTGGCTAAGTAAAAACAGCCGCATCATGTTAAGCTACGCTTTCCGGGGTTGCTCCGTGGATGGGTGACCTTACATACCGAGACTCCTCCGTGCCGCGGATAGCACGTTAATCTGTTGGTCCCGGCTGTTATTCGTAGATCTTTGACAGTCGTTACGGGTCGTCAGAAGCCCGAAAGTCTGACAAGCAGTCTTGCCAAGGGGTATATGACCCAGGTACTGCGTTGTGGAGGTCAGATATGCAGTTGCTCCATGTAAAATACTAGTATTTACTGCGGTTAGACTGAAATCCGACCCCCAACGAAATTGGGAAAAGGCGGGCAGATTGATCTATATGTTAGATAGGAACGCGTATAGACAAACGCATGACAATGTTTATTAAAGATAAAGAAGGTGCTGCCATTACATACTTTTATGACTGGACTAATCATTGATTTAGAAATGAAATTGATACATTAATCAATTATTAAATATCATGTTCATTACAGTCTAGCTATTATTCAGTACGCTTTAAATACGGTTTTATAATTTCGCACCTTTAAAGACCGTTCCGTTTGGTGCCGGACGTAAAGAATAGCACCATCCCATTTCTTCCCGTGGGTGTCGTAAAAGGCGACTAAGGGACTTACTAGAGAATGGGCAGCAGCGTTCTCTATGCATTTTTAAAACAATACTGCGATCGCCAACCCGCCTGCCAAGCGTGGCGATTATGGCAAATTCCCCGCCCCCCCTGTTTGGCCTATGTCCAGCAGTGGACGTCTTTCGGCTGAAATAATGATGATGATGACCTTTAAAGACAAACCGTTACTAATCAAAATACAAAATTTTACACACGAGCTTAAATAAAAAAAATGCACAGCTTTTTCGCAATCTCCGGTTACCATCCCATTTCCAAAGCTGGCAACATAAATAATAATTATCTGCCCGATTACCTGAATCAAAATAATAATCTCTTAAATTTAAATATGCCCTGCAAAGTTTTACGAAATTTAACGAAAGCTATGGTGGGATTTTCAATACTATCAGTTGTTTTTTAAATATACTTACGTAACTCTTCGTCTGAGCTGGGCCAAACTTTATCCATGTCGTTTCCTTCTAAGAAATCGGAAAAAATCATACGAAGTCGATACATTTTTATTAGCTGATTGAAAAAAAACAATCGACGTAATGAAAGAAGGACAAACTCGAGGGCTTTTTGAAGTCTTAGCAATGGCAGAAAATTCAAGCTTGTACACCACACCTCCTCTCAGAATTTAAAGTGTTAATTATTAATATACGTGACAGAACCCAACTCACGTATCCTTTGAAAATTTGTCACAGAGAAAACATCATTTTTACACGTTTAGAATTCGCTTTTAAGAACTTAATGAGCTTCGGTTTAATTTCACAGTAAAAGAGTGCTGCATGGTCAAAGGTCATTGTTACATCCATTAGTTAAATTTAATCCTTGGTAGCTCATTAATAACTACGTAATCCATTCGGGCGTCGTTTAACCCTTTGGGCCCTAAACAAGGCAGTAACTTCTAACCGTGTAGACTGTGTGTGGTTCAAGTGGAGAACTGCTGGAGAGCGTTTCGCATTGTGACAACTGAGAAATTGTATAATTATGATTACAGCTGCCTCGATGTTTTGCAATTATTCTAATAATTTAATTAGAATAATAATTGCAAAAAAATGTAAGATTTTAATTTTTCATGTAAACTGCAACTCCACGATGAAACTACGAATGACGTACGTAATTAGTAAATACGATATTGTTTTTGTAGGGGCGCGACCTGAGTACCTGGTGGGATTCGCTACGCTACTAAGTTAAACACTCAAATAACCTTCAAAGGTTTATTGCTTGAGAGTTAACAAGGTATCGTTTAGGCTAAGCTATCGCTTAAATGAGAAAATGATGGAAATGACTGCACCCGGTTGCTGTCCGTAATGCACTGAGCTCACGGCGCATTTAGTGTGACCGTATTGTATCGCTAGGTCAGCAAACGTGTTCGATTGCAATTGTTGCCTCGAACAGTTTTGTTTTAAAGTTTGAACAAGACTTTAACATTTAAAGCCTCGCAAACAGTAGTTCCAGGCTAGTTCGGCTTTGAAGGTAGTTAGTACTTAACTGGGTGCCATGAATACAGTACTAACTTTTAGCTACATTTCTATGTTATTTTGATAAACTATTTAATATTTAGAACAATAGCCACGCTGCAAATCGCTGACGTCTATCACAAGCTCCATGCCAAAAAAGGTCTTTGATATGCCAATATGCGTGCACGACGGCCTCTTCCAGGCAAATTGAAATTTGGCAAGAGCCACCTCCAGTGGGTCACCGTCGCCGGCTGCTGAGCGTGGCGCAAACGGTTATTGTCAGGCGATCGCCTTCATTGGGGATCATGAATGGAACACGACCAAATATTTTGATTATGCAAATACAATGTATATTGTTGTTATAGGGGAAGTTGTTGTTACCGTTTTCTGGAGCATTGTTTTTATTTTTTTGTAAGATGATCGTTTTCTTAAACTATTGTGTTAACTAACCTATTTTGTAATGTTTTGTTTTCGCTTTGAAATATCAAAAGCGAATGGAATTAAACCCAACTAAGTGTTTGATAACTTCTCATAGACTCCCAAACAAACACAAGATATGAACTCGTTTACCGTTTCTCAATAAAAAATAAGCAAAAACGTTCAAAAGCTGACAACTCCAACTATGTATATAGATATATAAAACTAGAACTGTTCTGTCGTCTCATAACTGGGTCAGCTGAGCTGCACACAAATCAAACTAAAGCCTTCCAAACGATCCCCTACAAATTAATAAAGGAGATAAGTACTTGAGAGTTCAGTACCTGCTAACTTTGCATTCTGTAGCGGTAGGTGTTCCATTTTATTATTTGTCTTGTTTTCCATTTACATAATATTCAATGCTTTGAGCCTCAGTTCAAATATGTAAAACAAAACGTGTACCTACCTACGTATATAACGGCGCAGGATAACTTTTACCTGAAGTGGTCATCGTATTAGTGGTTCAGCAGCTTCAATATCATCAGGATTGTGCCGGAATATGCTATGCAGTACGTTGTGGACGTGGTACGACAGCGGCTCCCCATGCCATCGTCTCTGTCATGAGAAGACAGCCGCCACGCAACCATCGATGCGATGCTCTGCTAGAGTGACTGTCAGCAGCCAGTGCCACTCCTATCCGACTTTTTCAGTGATTCCAGTAACTTAGTCACAAATCGAGGCAGCGCTGCGGCACTAGCTGCGCCGTCATATATTTTACCATGTAGTTGGTTGATTATACTACAATTAATTACCATAGGTATGTAATACTTATCTCTAATAAAAAGGTAAGCAATATATAATAGCTTGTTTTGCTTTCACACTTATTCGTTATCTTCTAATACTAATAATCTTTGTAAGTAACAATATTAACTAAAAATATATTACCTTCCTTTTATTTTTTTTAGTTCATACAAAAACAATGGGATGATGTGCAAGAATCGCTATTCATAGCAGTAAAAGTCTCCTCCGGCCGTTTCCAAGCTGTTCGGTCTCTGGCGATGCTGCTTCATGTTTTGTCAGCCTTTGATAATTCGTCGCTCTATATTTTATGTGGTATCCCAATCGATTGTTGATAGCGCATAATCCAGTTTTGTTATTCTTGTTTTATTTGCCAGGGATCTGACTTGAAAATTGCAATCTATATACGTATATATACATTTATAATTACTTGTCCTGACTGACTGACTGATTCATCAACGCAGAGCCGAAACTACTGGGACCAGGAACGTGAAATTTTGGACACGGATTCCTTTTATAATGTAACCTTCGCATACCTAGTCGTTCCCAACGTATTCGTGATACTTATACTCACAGTCTATTCGCGCCGAAACGGTGCAGAACGAGCGCCTTTACGTTGACGAATGAAAAGTTACAACGATAATTTTGCCGATATTGACATATTTGCATTGTCACTCGCACAGTTTAAAAACAGTTTTTTAAAAAAACCCTTTTAGATTCCATATGGGTTTAGTTCTTATATTCACACATCTAGTTTGTCACATCGTCACATGTTTTTTCACGGGACATATTAATTAATAATAATTATTATTATTAGGAAATATGAAACCTAGTAAGTCTATAAATTAATAAAATAGTAAGTAAAAGGGTCTTAATAATTAATTTTCCGAAACAACTGGTTTTAAAATGGGGTGGACGGGTGTTAGATTTTGTAGGAGAAAATACACGCGGATGAACTTGCGGGTAAAGTGCTAGTGTAGATATAAGGTAAGCAATAAAAGTGTAAATATCTCAAGCTCTAGCTTAAATTCAATTAACATATTATATTGTTCATTAATTCCACCTACACACTGTAATGCCTATGTTAGCTTGATCGATAACTTGTATATTGAAGAAGGTAAAGTACTTAAACAGTTAAAATTACTAGATCCATCCAAAGGAGCGGGTCCCGATGGGTACCCAGCTCTGTTCTTTAAGGCCACCGCTGGTAGTATCTGTAAGCCACTCTTTATTATTTACAATAAATGTTTAAGCGAGGGTGTTTTCCCGGATGAATGGAAACGGGCTAACATCACGCCTGTACACAAGAATGGCTCAAAACATGACGTAGAGCAATACCGGCCTATCTCGATTCTATCGACCTTGTCAAAACATTTTGAGAGACTCGTACACAATGAAATCTATCCAATCTTACACAGCGTTATCATCCCAGAGCAACTTGGGATTGTTCAGCGACGTTCGACCGTTTAAAATTTATTAACTTTTTCCAATTATCTTTTTGAAAACATGGACAGGCGGTTGCAAGTTGACGCGGTTTATACAGATTTCAAAAAAGCTTTTGACAAGGTTGACCATGAAATTCTACTGAATAAGATTGCGTTTAATGGTAAACGAGGGAATTTGCTTCGCTGGTTCTCATCCTATATAAAAAATAGAACACAAAAGGTTGTCGTGAATAGTCATCAGTCTGATGCAGTGCATATAACCTCAGGTGTTCCACAGGGTTCAATCCTGGGACCCCTATTGTTTATTTTATATATTAACGACATAGACAGATGTTTTAAAAATACTAAGTTTCTTGTATACGCTGATGACCTAAAAGCGTATAGGTCTATACAGACTGTGGAGGATTGTCTACTGTTTCAACAAGATCTGGACAGTCTCACTGACTACTGTCTAAACAATAAACTACACCTTAGTCTCTCCAAGTGCAATTGCATCAATTTCACTAAGAATAAAATAGTTATTAATTTGCATTACACAACACTCAGTAATGTATCTACTGTGAGAGATCTTGGTGTGTTAATTGATAATAAGTTGTCCCTAAACCAACATGTAGAAAAAATTGTAGACAAAGCATTTAAAATGTATGGTTTAGTTATGAGATCGTCCACTGAGTTCAAGCGCGTCTCCACATTCCTTTACCTATATAAGACCCTTGTACGATCACAATTAGAATATGCCGTCCCTATCTGGAACCCGTTTTACCAGAAATACATAGACGAGATTGAAAAAGTCCAGCGGAAGTTTCTACGAGCCATGCATTACAGATGCCACAAAACGTATTTGTCGTACTCACAATTACTGGTTATGTATAGGCAGATCAACCTAGAATCTAGACGTAAGTATCTAGAGGCTTCTGTACTGTATGGTATTGTTCATGGGGATTTTGATTGCATCGACCTCACAAGCAAACTTTGTTATGTAGTTCCACGCACTGTTAATATACGTAGTGTCCGTGCAGGTACCCTATTTGCTGTCAATACCTGTCGAACTAATTCTGGTTTGCGCTGCCCGGTTCGTCGAATGGTTGAATCTTATAATTGTAATTTTGTTAATATTGATATTTTTGTATGCTCTAAATCCAAATTTAAATGTAATGTTATGAAAATTATTATAAATCAATAATGTTATTAGGAATGTAAGCTAGTCTAGATTTTATTCTTTTATTTTTTTTTTGTGTTAATTATTACTATGTTGCCAAGCAATCAATTTGAATTTCATTTTGCATGATGTTATTAATTATTATTATTTGTGATGTAATTATTTATTGCCTGTCTAGTGGCACTCAATGTCATATTTTCATTGTTAATATGCGGACAATGTAGTGGGCTGCATGCAATATTGTAAAATTTTGTATTATCTTTTCCATGTACCAACACATATTGTAGCTGTTTATTGTCCCTGAATAAAATAAAATAAAATAAAATTATTGTTTAGCTTTGATAAAGTTCTACGACCAGTGGTCCACATTAGCCCTGGATCGAAAGAGAGGCCTTCGCCTAGCAGTGGGATGATGCAGGCAACAGTACAAGTAATGGTAAAGATGTACGCATACGAAGCCCAACTGAATAACAGACTAATATAGGTAATAGTAACCTACGCAGGAAGTAAATAATAAAGTGTCCAATTGTGTACTATCAGAATGATACGTGGGTACAAATTGTCAGAGAAACCTTCGTTATTAAATTGTAGGTTAGAATCGCATCCACTTAAAAATTGTCGAGAACTCATATATCCACATAAATTCCTCACATATTTACTATGTGTGGAATTTATGTGGATGGGAGTTCTCGACAATTTTTAAGTGATGTGATTTTACGTGTAGTAAAAATTAAGTTCCAACGTATAAATCATCTTTAATATTTTCTCGCGACAGTTTTTCTCAATCGTGAAGTAGAACATTAAGTGAGGCTGATGACTAAGTGCTAGCAAGACGGCTGTCTCCGTTAATGACTGAAGCGCTGCTTAAATTTAGTTTAAGCTGAAACTTAGTTGACCAACAACTGCAAGAGGTATTTCTTGCTTTAGTTTCGTTTTTGGAGTAATTAGGGAACGGATATGTCATGGATGACAAAATAGTATGGGTACATCAAACGAAAGATAGAGAAAACTATACTCATTGTAAAATTATATGATTCGGGACAAGATCCTATCTTCCTAACTGCGACTGGTGAGGCGGTAAATACCTACTTTCTTTCTTCTGTTTATTCCTCTCCCCAATACATCGTTTAACCCACCCTCCGTAAACGTCCATTATTTCAATAATAACACTTATAAAAACTGTCAGAGTGTATTACTGGCGCAGCGTGGCCGTAAAACGCGACGTAACAGCTACACGGCCGTAAAACGCCCATACGTTTAAACGCTGAGCAGTAAAGCGGGTGTTCGCTCGTCGATACGACGCACATTAAATTAGTTTATGCGCCCTTATATTGGATAAATACTGTCTGAACGGGAGACATGCCTTGATGGGCTTTAAAACGTGGCATTATGTGAGATGTGCCTACGTTATGTGAGATGTGCCTACGAGGTAATCGGCAAATGAACTTGTACGTACTCACATTACATATTTTATGAGAACATTTCGTGATAAATTACTGGCAAAGCATCAAAAGTTTCATAATAATTTGATACGACTGTTTGTGTTTTGGTTTATTTAGAATGTTCTGGTTACATTTGTCTTCTACTACTACTCAACATTTATACATAACACACATAACATAACATCACGCCTGTAATCCCCGAAGGGTTAGGTAGAGGTGTACCTATATATCATTTCGCCAGTTATGTATGTAATAGGGGGTGAGCCTATTACCATCAACCGGGCACAAATCCAGACTCCGGGCTCTCAATCAATCAATCAACTCAGCCTATAGCAGTCCACTGCTGGACATAGGCCTCTCCCAGGCTGCGCCACAACACCCTGTCCTACGCCTTCCGCATCCAGTCTGTCTCAGCCACCTTTTTAAGGTCGTCGGTCTATCTAGCTGAGGGGCGTCCCACACTACGCTTGCCGATACGCGGTCTCCACTCCAGGACTCGTCTGCTCCACCGGCCACCGGTCCTTCGACAAACATGGCCAGCCCACTACCACTTCAGCTTGCTTACTCTGCAGGCTATGTCGGTAACTCCGGGCTGCTACTGAAAAATTCCTAATGAAAAATCTTAATAACACTTTGCCTCAGGACCTCGAGGACGACGTTTCGAACGTCTCAGGGAGGACGTTTATACATTATGAACAGAAAAACATTTTTCAAGACTTCAATCTGAAATCAAACTTCAAACCTTTGGATTAGCAACTGCAGTGCTGCCAAAGAGAGTAATTTATTTATTTTATTTATTTAATAGGCCACCAAGTCCAACCATACCAATCACAAATACATAAAATTAAAAAATAAGTACGTCATTAAAATAATAGTACATTACTGCAGCGGCCTGCAACAGGGGCATTGATGGACGAACGTGACAATGTGGGCCGAGGCACTCATACGTGATTCCATGCGGCCAAGGCTTGTACTCGTATAGTGCTTTTCTCAAATAATGCGCGAAACAAAGTAAATTATTTATAAACTCCAGATTCAAAGACGAACAACGATAATTTTTCACGCGCCAATGTGTTCATTTGTTTTTTTTTCAATATACAGCTTTCTATTTGCAAGCCAGTTCGAAATTTAAATAAAACCTTTGATAAGTTACTTCCTTGGTTGCCATGTTTCGGAGTAAAAGAGTATTTAATAACCCCAGCACGCTGTTTCATACAACATTTCTGGAGCGTTGTAATGTACCAAATTCAAAAAACGCTCCTGCAATGGATTTGATTTTCTTTGACCGTAAATTCGATACTTCGCGTGTTCTTTCTTCGAAAATAATGACAATATTTCCATGCATGTTTGAGAAAAATTCATTGTTATTTAAATTAATTATTTATTGTAATGAGGTGTTCAAATTACTTTGAAAAATTTGTTTTGAACAGACAAAATATTTTTTTCCAAAAACTATCGTAAAACGGGGAAGTGTTGTTAAATACTTTAGCATCAGCGTGTTACCTCGGAGCCAGGCACAGCGCACAAGATGACATGGTTTTATGATCAGTTTTATTATTCTCATGTCACTATAAAGGCCGTTTACTACTCTCAAGTGATTGGACGGAAGAGAGACGAAATTGGTTCAAATTATAAGAGCTTGGAGTATTTCTGTGGAGCATTCTGAGATATAGTGGAAAATATAGATACCGAAGAAGAGAAGTGTTGAACCTTCTCATAGTTTAAAAAAACTTAGAAGGAAGGAAATACAAATAAAACTTTCGAATTCAATGCACAGGTTCATGGTATCAGGCAATATGGCATATCTAGTTGTGTAAGTTAAGTTTAAATTCATAGAAGGTAGCTAAAATACTATTCACAGTTCGATAACTATTTATTTCTGTTAAAGGTACGAATTCATAAATACAGTGCTTGTGTATCATCTTGGCATCTCTAGCAACAATCCAGTGAATATCGAGACGATGACCTTTCAACATACAAAGCTAGATTATGTCTAACCTATCCTACATACATACACATTATGTGTGTAGCTTGTAGAGCAGCTTGTGTTTGTATAGGACACCGTTTATCTTTGGGCTGTACGAGCGAGTTCCGACACAAACACTGGCGGAATGCCTTCAACCTACACGTCTAATATATAATATATGCCTAGTATACTCACTGATGCAGCCCAATGTTTGTGTCAAAGTAGCTGGTTATTTGGGCTAAGGGACTCAGCACATGGAGATAGTTTTATGTAATATCACGCTTGTACTCCGCTTGTATTAATAGAAGACTCACATTTCGCCCGTTTTATTATAAGCCCTATTGTAACGTTACGATTATCTGGAGGGCTAATTGTATGTCACAAGTTAAACAAATTAAAAATAGTAAAAAGGATAAAAAAAAAGGTTTGAAGGAGTAGAAGCTTCAGGTCGGCTTCGACTTCCGGTGGGGTCTATGGCTCGGGACGTTCGGAGTCAGAAACCTGAAGCAGGATCAGCAAGCGGTAACAGAGCAGGAACGAGGGTGGGGCTGTAACGACTTACGCCAAACAGGAACAGGAAGATTTCTGCATCGGTAACATCCCTGTCCAGAGGAGGTAACTTAAAAATAATTACCATGTGCGTGACGGACCACGTACAGAGAAGGGTTCCATAGTTGGGATGAATTAAATATCCCAAGAAACAAGCTTAACGGGGGAATGGTTAATTTTCATCTAATTTCTTAAATAGCTTTAAAACTATTTATTTAAAATGTATAAAAATATATATATTTGAGACCCTCATAACAAACCCTTTCATTTGATATGGCAAACAGTACAGTTTGTAAAGCTTTTTTTTTAATTTTGTAATTTACCCCATAAAGGATTAAAAAATTATTTATTTACGTTACACGTCCGTGTTTGGGTCTCAGTCCAGTAGATTCGGAGCAAATCGGCTGTGACAGACAGATAGACAGACACACGAGTGATCCTATAAGGGTTTCGTTTTTTCCTTTTGAGGTACGGAACCCTAAAAAGGACGTTTCGTAATAGCGGAGCCGCTTTAAAAACGCTTGCTCACGCTGGCAGGAGGGCCGCGTTGTCGTCTTACAGTTTGCGAGAGTAATGTCCTAATGTCAGAGGCCTGTCTGTCCAAGAGTGGTCAGAGAAGAGGGCAGCGTTGTCTCACGCCACGCCGATAGAGAGCCCCTCAGTGACAAAAGCCTCCTGGGAGTCCAAAGAGTCTTCCCTGGTACCTCATTAACGGCAAAACTATGTAAATGTGTAATAACTGCTCCCAAATTACGAAGTTATATTATTTTTTTATTTAGTTTTATCTTTTTTTACAAACTTCACTGACATAATGTTTTTAGGGTTCCGTAGTCAACAAGGAACCCTTATAGTTTCTGTCTGTCTGTCTGTCTGTCTATCTGTCTGTCAGTCTGTCTGTCTGTCTGTCCGTCCGTCCGTCTGTCCCCGGCATAGCTCAGAGACACTTAGTACTAGAAAGCTGTAATTTGGCATTGGTATACATATTAATCATGCCAAAAAAGGCGTCTAATAAAACCATGAAAAACATTTTTTTTTAGGGTACCTCCCTTACACGTGACATGGGGATGATATTTTTTTTTCTTGTCTATTCCATGGTGTGGGGTATCGTTAGATAGGCCGTTCAAAAATATTGTGGGTTTGTCAGAACCATTTTTCAATTAAGGGATCCGTTTGCGTAATATTAAGCTTTAAAGTGCAATTTTTTGTTAGAGTCAAGTGTCCCCCCCCCCTGCCAGCTCAATGGTTGGTTTTGGTTATGTGAAAAAATTCATGACAGTAGTATAAATAACGAAATTAAAAGGAAAACTAACACAGCTAAGTAGGCTTTACAAGTTAACGAGTAATAGTCGACCAACTTAAATTTGCAGTTGGAGAATTGACCGTAACGTATATCGATGTATGGGAGAGCATGTTTTTCAACTACAATGTTAAGTTTGTTTTTGGGATAAATTCGTCCCAACTACGGAACCCTTCATTGTGCGTGGTCCGACATGCACTTGGCCGGTTTTTTTTATTTGACATTATTATACTTACTATTTAAATTTCGACAGGGTTGTAACTTTTATTTCTTTAATCATATTTTATATTACTTTTCTTTATCAATTTGAGGACGTTGTAGGCTTTTATAGACTGTAGATCTACAGTAGACCATTTTCTATTTTGCTAAGTACCTGGTATTTTTGACGGGCCTACGCTGTCCTCTCATTAACTATTCTATTAACACCGCCCAATTGGAACCGTGCACCCAGCTTCTGACGTTTCATAAGTGCCCATGTAGGCTTATGTGAAATAAAAATATTTTTGATTTGATTTGATTCATATATCCGCCCAACGGGGGAACTAAATAGTAAGTTTTTGCACTGCACAGGGTATTAGTAGAGTTTTAAAAATTATACTTGTTTCTTTACCGTAAATAAACTGTATTTAATAGAAGAGAAGTACAAAATTAAATATAATATCAATACTGCACTCAAACCGACTGAAGACTGAAACTTTACCAGACTACTGACGGCCGCTTTTGTATCCCCTGGCCAACATTCTGGAAATACTTACATGGTAAATATTTCAAATATATAATTCAATTTACTTCATAAATGATTGTCGGCCAGAAACAATACAGCGGCTTACAGTGAAACCACCTGACTGAAACTACTGAGTGAAACTACTGGGCCGTGAGGTCTAAAATTTGGCACAAGCACTCTCTATGGGGTGCAGGCGCGCACTAAAAAAGGATTTTTATAAATTCGCACCTTAAGCGGTTGAAAAGGGGTGTCAAAGTTTGTATGAAATTCCTATGTTTTCAACATGAATGTTGGCCTGATTGTTCCTTTCGACTTCTAGGTGCTCACTAAGAATGGATTTTACGAAATTCGGCACTTAAGGGTGAAAATAAGGGTTTTTAATGTTTGTATGAAAAATGTACCAAATGCAGTTAAGATCCAAATTGAATCTTACGGCAACGAGTTATTGCATACTTTTCATTGAAATTAGAATTCGGAGGCCCATAAAGATCTAAATTGAATTTTACGACAACGCGTTAATGCATATTTTACATTGAAATAAGAATTTTTGGAAGTTTCTTGAGGTTTATATTTAGTTTTTTTTTCTAGGTGGCCAGTAGGCATAGGCAGTAGTTTCAGTGCAGGCGTGATAACGTTCTAAAGTTTTTATGCCAGTTCTAGGTGGCCAGTAATTTTCAGTATGCAGGCATCTGCTAAAAGATAATGAAATGAGGTTCTAATTGGTATTCAGGTAATTTGAACGTTGCATTTATAGCATTAAAGTCGAGAATGCCAAGGGGAAAACTTCACAATGTTTAACCTTAATCGCGGCTTGCAAGCCGATCGTATCAAAAAACGAAATCATGTATCAATCACAGAATACAAACCTAAGCGATACACATTCAAGCTATAGTTACCGAAATTTCTGTTCTGCGATATTCTGTTATTACTTACTACGTACTAATTTGCTTTGAAATATTTTTCATCGTCGTTGTTTGGTTTTAGTTTTGGTTTGTTTCGCTTCCTAATTTTAAATTGGAGGATAATAAATGTGTTTTTACCTATTGCCGGGTTGGAATTTTGTTATTTCTATTTCTTTGCGAATTACTTATTGTGTAGGTATTTCACACTGTGGTATTACTATAATAGTTTTTAGTATTAGTCATTCTTACTAGAAAAAGTGTCCTTGAATACCTAAGTTCGTATTTTAATTTTATTGCTTAGTATCTTTGGTTTAGGCTGGTGTTGTAAGGGTTGGAAAAAGGCGGGAGAACTATTCCCATTTTAAATGGATGTCAGCACCAACTGACGGGGTCCGAAAGGGCAAATGCCTGCCAGGGTTATGAGCCTGTCCGAAAGGGATATCGTGGCCCTGGCACACACAGGCATTTGAAGGAACACGGGTGGGTTTTAGTCAGTAAAAGTCTGACACGCATCAAAATGACCTTCATTGAAATTTCCTGAGAATCAGATTATTTTTACTCCCTGTTGTGCGTCCCCAAAACCAGCAATAAAAATACCATCTTGAAACACCTGGAACTCAAATGGGAATAGTTCTCCTGCTGCCATGAGTCCACAGGTGGTTCCGTAGGTGCCATTACAAAACATTTCAGCGACGTATTCACGCTTTGAACCATAAACCAGCTCCTCCTGACCGATCCTGGTGAAAGGTTGGAATATTTCCCAGTTTTTAGACACGTGGCGCACAATGCTGTCTCGAATTTGAGAAGACAATGACATGGCCACGTTACTGTTCACCAAATAGGAGTGAGATGAAAATAAGCATGCGCCATCGCCAGGATTATTTACTATTTGGCCAAGAATTTGCATGCCACAATTGTGGCGATAAGTCCCCTCTATGAGGAGTGGCTAGAGAGGCGCCACGGCTTCCTCACCTTCCGCCTGACGCACGTCCTCACCGGACACGGTTATTTCGGGAGGTTCCTATTCAGAATAAAGCGGGAGGAAACGCCCGGGTGTCACCACTGTGTGGATCGCCCGGAGGACACGGTGGAGCATACGGTTGAGGTCTGCCCTGCTTGGGCGGAGCACCGCCATGTCCTCACGGAGGCGATCGGTGGCGGCGATCTCTCGCATCTGGCCCTGGTTCAGGCCATGGTTCGAAGCGAGAGTGCACGGGAGGCCGTGACCCCCTTCTGCAGAGCAGTAATGCATGCGAAGGAGGAGGCGGAACGCGTGAGGGTGATTCAGGGTTCGCGCCCTCACGGGCGTCTCCTGCGGTGACTAAGGGAGTCACCGCAGGAGACGCCCCGGGCGTCGGGAATCGCAGGCCGATTCCCGGCCACCGTGGGCGCGGGCTTGCGAACGGTGAGCGATGGGTAGCTCGCCGACCGATAAGGACCAGGCCCGGGTCGATGGCGCGTTGTGTTCCACGCGCGCCTCAAAGATATGTCAGCACCAATTGACGGGGTCCGAAAGGGCTAATGCCTGCCAGGGTTACGAGCCTGTACGAAAGGGATATCGTGGCCCTGGCACACAGACATTTGAAGGAACACGGGTGGGTTTTAGTCAGTAACTGTCTGACACGCCCTCCCCGCTCCGGCCAGAGCGGGAGAAGTTATTTGATAATTTACCACCCAAAAAAAAAAATGGCAGCGGCAGAACTATTCTCATTTGAGTTCCAGGTGTTTCAGGATGGTATTTTTATTGCTGGTTTTGGGGAAGCACGGCAGGGAGTCAAAATAATCCGATTCTCAGGAAACTTTAATGAAGGTCATTTTGATGTTTTAATTCCGTTGGCTAATTCAAATAATAAAAAAACCGGTCAAGTGCGAGTCGGACTCGCCCACGAAGGGTTCCATACCATTATCTATAAAAATGGCAAAAAAATCACGTATGTTGTATGGGAGCCCCCCATAAATATTTGGTTTATTTTAATTTAATTGTTTATTTTTAAAGTGAATATATAACTTAATATTCTGTGAATATTTCAAGCGTCCTCCTGTTGCCGTTATCAATATCTACCAAAAACGAGCAAAAAAAATCACGTTTGTTGTATGGGAGCCCCCTTAAGTATTTACTTTATTCTGTTTTTTAGTATTAGTTGTTATACCGGCAACAGAAATACATCATCTGTGAAAATGTCAACTGTCTAACTATCACGGTTCATAAGATACAGCCTGGTGACAGACGGACAAACGGCGGGGCCTTAGTAATAGGGTTCCCGTTTTACCCTTTGGGTACGGAACTCTAAAAATATCTTTTGACCCCTCACGCCGGCAAAATTGAAGAATCACCGACCGTCACCGACTCAGCAGTAAATGTGCAGTTGAACTCACAATCCCAGTCCCAATTCACTGCTATTGATTTTGTCAAGAAGTCGCTTGCCTATAGTGAGCAAACGGAATGCGAGTCATTTTTTTTTAAGGATATTGCTAAATCGTTGCTTCATCTACTTATATTAATATTTTATAGTTTGTAAGGTTGTAGGGGTAATCTCTGGATCTACTGAACCGATTTTGAAAAATCTTTTACCCATTGAAAGCCACGTTATTATTTTGTGAGTGTCATAACATAAGGCCATAATTTAATCCGAAAAATTAAAAGACGGTAAAATGTTTACCGCCCAACGAAGTGGGCACGGGTCATCTAGTTCATTTATAATTGCCAAACCTTACTATTACTATAATTTTTTTAATCATTTTCATCTAAATTGTTTGTTTTATTTTGTTTTTAAAAACAAAGTTCTTGTTGAAAAACCCTTTACCAAAAAGGTTCTAAGATTTTTACTAAAAGAGAAGAAGAAGTGTGAAATACAGTTTTGTATGCAAAAACAGTCAAAGGTAACCAAAGGTTTGCTTTTCGGCGGCAACAGTCTTCAAAAATATATATTAGTATGTAAATTAAATGAGAGTCATAAGATTTCATACTTAAAAATAGGTTTAGGTATCGAATTAAAGTAAGAATTGTTGAACACAACAGCTTCAACAACTTAAAATGCTAAATATAATATATTTTTATACTAATAGATGTAATTGTGTAACGAAATACCACACTATGTAGGTAGTAGGTAATAGCGAACTTACTGGCACTACCCCGGGCCTGCGCTGCTACTGAGAATTTTTGAATTGAAAAACCAAATGACACTTTGTCCGACAAGGCTCTGCGCTCTGCCATCGCGATCACTACACCAATCAAGTAGCTAATGATGCTTATATAGAAACTCTTACTGGAATTAAGATTTTTAAATCCCGTTATAACTAACACTAGTAGACACCTAAATGTAATGCCTAAATATTATTTCTCGTTGGATTATAACTCTGGGCGCTGAGGCAAGCGTTGAAAATTTAACAGTGTGTTTTTTTTGGCATAACATGAAAACGGGCAATATCTTTATGACTATTATCGTAATCTATCACACTTATACATGTCTTACGCAGCACATCGGAGCCTGTATAACCGATACGGTACACAATGTAACAGATGGTCGCGTTGTCGATGTAATGTCGGTCATAATTAACGGTCATTAACATAATACCCGCTTGATTTGCGCCACTGCATACGTTCTGCTTTAATTATTGGTAAAAGTAATTATATCGAAACCAACGTGATCAATACAACTAAATTAAAATGATAACAAAATAAAAAATGAGATAAACATATTCTGTTTTTAGGGTTCCGTACCTCAATAGGAAAAACGGAACCCTTATAAAATCACTTCGTTGCCCGTCTGTCTGTCTGTCTGTCTGTCAGTCTGTCAAGACCCTTTTTCTCAGGAACGCATGTAGGTATCAAGTTGAAATTAATATTAAATACGTAAGTCCTTAGTCCCTTGGAGCTCTAAAAAAATCAAGCTTCTAAGTCAACGCAATAAAAAAATACGGTGATTTAAGCGACATTATTGCGACATATTTCGATACTCGCAAATAAATCAAAACGTAACGTCCCGTTGACCTAGAATCATGAAATTTGGCAAGAAGCAAGGTCTTACAGCACAAGTATAGCAAAAAGTCCTAAAACTGTAAATTTGTAGTTTTATCACATAAAAAAATTGTTTTTTGCGATTACAAATTTATATGTGCAGTTGGAGAACAATATTACAATGTTAAGTTTGTTTTTTGGATAAATTTATCCTAACTACGGAACCCTTCATTGTGCGTGGTCCAACACGCAATTGTCCGGTTTTTTATTTTCCATCGAATCAAATTACTTGTATTATGCGTTCAACACACTACCTGGCGTGGTCCGACACGCACTTGGCCGGTGTTTTACATCAAAGGGTTGTTTCAAAATCAATCTGGTGTAAAGTGCCTATTCCGATATTGTAAAACAGCCTCCTAAAGTTTTTTTTTAAGATCAGTTATTCTTAAAAAACTTTCAATCAGTCACAAAGTTACTCGTCTATTTCCACAATTTTCAGTCCAGAAAACCCATATGGATACTATTTAGTAAAAGTAAAACATTGTAATGATTTCCCCCGAGGTCACCGACCCCATGCTTCGATAATTACGTGGCGCAATTACACTTGCATTTAATTACGCGCCGCCAGAGGTCGCCGGCCGCGCGCGTCACTTCCGGATTCGCGCCGGAAGCTGCGCACACTGACGCTTTGTTCCCAACTCACATTGCTCTGCTACGTATAGTATATGTGCTTGGGAAGCTTTTGTAATATTTGGTTGGATGTAAGAGTGTTGAAAATAAAGTAAAAGATTTATATTTCAAAAATCATCTAATATTTGTGTCAGTAGGATTGTTTAAATATTATCTGCGAACCTTTGTGGAAATTGAATTGACATACTTCAAAGTAATATTGATACTTATACACATGTAAAAAATGTATGACATTAATAATATTCAATACTACGAGAAAGTAGCCAAGCAGCGCGTAGCCTCGTAGCCCGTAGTCACGTAGCTCGCAGCTCGTCGTGCGATGCTTATTTTCGCTTACATTTCATCCGCAAAACATAATTCCGCTTATGTTTCATTTCTGAGTGAACGTCAACATTCAAACAAAAACACTTGTTTTTCCTAAAACAATTGAAATAATAAAAACAAAAATGTCTCAAACTTTTAAATAAAACGAAGCCGTTCGTACATATGTTTTTTTAATGAACAGAATATGGTATTTGAACAAAAACAACGGTGTATCTGGATGGGTCCCATTGTACTTTGCTCGCATACCGCTGTGGGTATGCAGTACGTACGATGCACGGCATGCGACCGTTCGTATGCGTTGACAAAAATCCGCCGGCTCTTTCAAACGAATAAGTATTCAAAATAAAAATGTTTTTCGTGCACACTTTACAGCCACTTTGGTGGAGCCTACCGGCTCGGAATGTTGATTACTGGGAATAAAACGGTGCTTGAATTTTAGTATTAACGTGTTTGGGTAAAATATCAGCTTTTAGTTATAGTCGACATGTATTAAAATCAATACCTGTAGGTTATATGGTTATTCGTATCGCTTCGATTGATTATAATCTTTTATTAGAATATTTATCTAATAAAACGTTTATGTACGACTACGAGTAAGTGAAAGTTATTAATAGGTGTAGTTAACAGGAATATAAACATTAAAAAATAACTGAATTAAACACTCACATATTGCATTACAAACATGGTAAGTTTAAACGAAATATCCCAGTCCACCTTTTATTTTATCTCACAATCTCGCCAGAAGACTCGCACCACCATTATAATCTCATTACATTCCCTGCAGCACCGAATTTGAGCAGCTTGCAGCTTGACAGCGAAGCTTAACAAGCTGTAGTCTGAACTAGAGATGTAACGCAGGCCATCTTAGCGGAGGCGGACGTGCAGAAAATTACCTCCGCGTAAGAAGAGGCTAACGGAGGCAATGTGGAAATAAAAAGTTAAATAATTAAAGCAAAAAATCGACCTTTTGGCAATCAAAATTTAGAAGGGGCAAACACATAATTATGCGTCTCCACTAAACAGTTTCTCACTTGGTCGGTACTGAACCTGGCGGTGGTGGTGACGTGGGAGCAAAAACTTGAAACTTTGAGTTATGTTTCCACCACATCAAAGGGCTTTTAGTAGGGCGCTTAGTTTTGGAGCCGATTTCCTTAAATAAAAATAGTTTATTTTTCACTGTTAAAAGTTACAATTATACAAATAGAGCAGCTACATGACAAGTATTTCAAAAAAAATGTGGTGATCATAATAAGGTGCACAGAGTATTGACCCTAACCCCTGAACTAGGCGGGAACCTGGATCTCAGGGGATAGTGTTCAGATATTTGACATTCTTCTATATTTTTCTTAGGATATTTGTGTGTCACTACTGTAAAATTATAATGCGTCTTAGTAAGTGCCATCAGATAGTGTTGGGTTTTGTTGGTGAGTTTGAAGATATGAGGTATGGATGTGGGTAGGTGTGTTATTATGAGTGGTGAAATAGAGGAATGTGTGTGAATGATGTAGTGGAGAATTGGACCTCCGTTACAACCGTGGTACGATTTCTTGCGGATGTTCCGCATTTGCGGGTGCGGAAGCGAGGTTCCATTATAACCCTAGTCTGAACTAGCGGCACTGGCGCTCAGCTAGTTCCACTGGTCTCGGGCGGAGCATACAAACGAAGCGATCAACAGTATGTCCGGTGTGTTGTCCCAATGTACGGGAGATAATGACGTGTATCATTGTCATTAAAATTGGTAAATCAGCGTGTTGTGTTGGACATAGGCCTTCATTTTCTACAAGGACTCATATGTGCGGTGGTTGGATAGATAGGTAATAAGGGTGAGTAGTTGCCTGGAAGGTATTTCTCCGGTAGTGTTTTTGTTTCAATGATTAAAACAAGAAGGTGTCTGATGCATAAACACGTATTTTTAGGGTTCCGTACCTGAAGGGGCACCCTTCAGGTACGGAACCCTAAAAATACGTGTATAACCCTAAAAAAACGGAACCCTATTACTAAGCCTCCGCTGCCCATCCGTCGGTCTGTCAGCGGGCTGTAACATCTCATGAGCCGTAATAGGTAGACAGTTTAAATTGTTGGGATTGTGTACGTTACTATTGTGTACGTTACTATTGTGTACGTTACTATTGCCGCTATAATAAAATAAAGTCGAAAATTAAAGGGTCCCCACACAAGTAACTTTTTTTTCGGTGTTTGGTACGGAACCCTTCGTGTGAGAGTTCCGCTTGGCCGATTTTTTTACAAAACGACAGTTTATCTTTCATACAGTCAAAGAAATAATTGGAACACCATGTTTAGATGACGATGTCCAATACAGTATTAGGGAAACATTATTGCTTCTAATTCTGGATTTACAATGCAAAACTACGAGTATCATTGAAAAAAATGATTTGACTTAGATAGTATACTTTCTGTTGTTTAATCAGTTTAATGGGTCCTCGAAATGATAACATGCAATTATAATTTTTTACGTGATTGATGCGCAAATTGACAATTGATGATTGACACCTTGATGCGCAAATTGATCATCTACCGAATACAATTGAAGCGATTGACAATATTACTACAATACAAATTGATGGCATTTGATAAATTGCAAGTGATCGTTTCGGTGACCCTTTACAGAGGAAATTAACCTGATTCAAATTCTTTCCGGTAATTATTATAAATCTTAATTTTAACACACTCAGTATTCTCCAATATAAGTTTAAAGTGTAACTGCAGTTAGCAACTCGCACGATCGCTGTAGCAAGCAGTGTGCAGTGCTACATAACTTGAGCATGTTACAAGCAGCTAATATTTGCATGTTACACGCTAATGTTAGCAGTCAACATAAACTCGATGAATTCATTAAGTACGGAATTACGCGAATAATGTGTAATTGAAATTATTGGTTGTAATTAATAACACAATAATCGTTGTTATGTTATTAAGTCTGTTATTGTGTCACTGCAAGATAGAGGTAATCTTCTCTAACCGAGCATCAACAAACGTTGTTAACCATACCTACATAGTCGGAGATGTTTTCTTTCACCATAAACCACGGTTAATTCACTTAAAAGTACCTACATCAATATGAGACTGAAAATTCGGATGTGCGCCTTTCCGCACGACACGATCAATATTTTGGCAATCACTTAACCTATGTTGTATACCATTTACTTACTAATTTAATAAAGAAAGATTATGTGACATAATCCATGGATAGAGTGATAATGGCACTGGCTACCACTGCCTTATTTCCTCTCATTACTAATACGACACATAATCTAAAATAATTATAAAGCGCTGCCGTCGCGCGTCGGGGCAGGAGTCGCGCAGTTCCGGAGAGGAAACGCGCCAGGACCGTTATTAACGACCCGGACGACGGGAATTAATAACTCAAGCGATTTATACTAGTTAAACTTTACCTCTAAATATATTGTTAGTCCTAGGTATTGGAACTTTGGGAGAGCTACAAATACTTTTAACTTACAATACTTAGTGGTGATACAAATAGGTGATTTAGGACTATGTAGTGTGTATGATTCACAACGGGCTATGCAGTATAAGATTTGTCATAAAAGCTGGTGAAATGCATCGGCATTTCTAGTTGCAAGTTTTCCGACGATCTCAGATCTTATGCGTGTTATGAAGGAACCTGAAACTAAAAGCCTCAGGCAATCAGCAGATTTCATGAATAAGTAATTATTATTTTTTTAAAGGTGTTTACCTAAAACTCATTTCTCAATTTTCAATATATTTATTGCTTCCACATGTGAACTTAGGTGGTAGGTTTTACAAAATATGATCATTGTGGACCCTGTCGGGCACAGCAAAAGTAGGAGAGAGGAAGACGGCTTTTATTTGACTACTTAGTTGTTGTAATTAATATTGTAATTATTTTATAAAAATTTATGTAATTTAAAATTTGTCATTTAAATATTCATTTATATTATAATAGTATTTATTTATTAGAAATTGTTTTAATTTATTTGTGAATATATTCAATTTTTGTTCTTCTTTAATTATTTCTTGTAATTTATTGTATATTTTAATTGACATGACTAGTTAAAAATGCACTCAACAAGAGTGCATTTTTAACTTAGAGCTTGGTAAGTTTAACCTATTTTTATGGCGTAATGTATATTTTGACTGTATATTTTCTCTTGTTGTGTAAAAGTGTTGGTAATTTCGAACGAATTTGCATAATTCTAGAATGTATAAGCAGGGGAGGGTAAGTATTTTAGGTTCTTGGAAATGAGGTTTGCAACTGTTGGTGTCTTCTATATTTACTAGAATTCTTACGAGTCTTTTTTGTAAAGTGAAAAGTGTCGGCGCATCTGTGCTGTTTCCCCACAATATCGCGCCGTAACTGAGCCACCATCAGCCACCACCATTTCAGTTCCAGAATAATACAACTTACTTCATGTAAAGAAATTCAATTATCATTCCACATAAAACGCTTCCAACACACAATTAGCTAAATATAAAAAGTCCAGAAACTGTACAGAGTACGCATACAAAGATACGATAGTCAGGCATGAGGTCGCAGTTTCTCTTAGCTAAGTAGCTCGAAGTTGACGTTACATGCTCGGAATTGTTTTGTAAGTACGTGCTTACATACGAGGTTCGCTCGCCTACTATCTGAATTACTGCTTTCAATGTATGAATCTGGAACAAACTAATATTCCAAGAAAGGGTTTCTAATGGAAATGAGAAGAGATAATTTGGTTGTCGTAGATCAGTCTTGGGTATGAATTTATAATTCAGTATTTTAATTCGGTAAGTTTTTGGCCAAATTTTCACACACCTTTAAAAAGGGATTCTGCCGTGTTGCCAAAATTATTTTTACAAAATTTTATTATTTAAACAAATTTTAGCAACCTGTTTTACGATAGATTTTAGTACGCACATTTTCATATATACATACATAAACTCACGCCTTTTTCCCATGGGGGTAGGCAGAATCTATATAATGCCAGTTGCTACGCTCCTTACATACTCCTTTTGCTTCGCCTACGTTCATACATCTAGTCATACACGCACGCCGGTTGCGAGTACCTAACTTTTCTGAAGAACATCACCAATTTGGTCACTATATGTCCTTCTAGGGCGTCCCCTCCCGGCGTTTCCACTCACCTCTGCTTTATAAATACCTTTTGTTAGTCGCCTTTCACTCATCCTCTCCACATGACCAAACCATCTAAGCATAACCCTTTTCAACCTTTGTCAACACATCTTCTTTTAAACTGCACCGTTGCACATTTTCATTTGGTCAAATTTTTACTTCGCAGAATATTACCAAGTATAATGTCATAAAGGAATTTGGTATTTAATCAAATTATTTCTTACAGCATACAATCTTTAGCCAATAAACATTTAGTCAAATAATTGTATTAATTATTTTTAGTAGGTTATCCGGAACCGAAATACCTACTTAGATTAGATTAAATATTAAAAAAAAAACGGTCCCACATAAAATTTTTTTACAGTTACATGAATACCCATATACTGCGGCAAGTTGATGTAGTTTGTCAATTTGACAAACAATTAATTTCTCTGACTGTACATAAGAAATGAAATTAAATAAAATCTTTTGAATTCTACATTCGATTTCTTGTGCAATTCGGGAGTGTTCGTTTATAAATTGCATTTTGGAATTACGTTACGCTTACTGCTTACTTTTTGTGAATAACTTATTGTATTCAACGCATGAAACTTCCCAATCCATTCATCCTCGTTATCAGTAAACAAAAACAGAAATACTTTAGAATTCACTTATCTCCTCGTCTAGGCCTCAAAGAGCTAGTTACTCCAAACAATATAAGATGCAAAGCGAGTTAGTGGGGGCGCATCAAGCCTCTATTAGCATTGCAAACGCCGAACATTGAGCCGTCCCGGGCTGCACGTAATGTGGACCGTCGTCCAACTGGACCGTGTTTGACACTAGAACGAGGAGCTTTGAGGAACCATTTACTGATGGTAGACGTCAGAGTGGAATAGTGATTGTCGTCAAAGTGAATAATCCTTTGCCTTTTTCGTTTTTATTTAGATTTTCTACAGAAATTTCTATGAAATGCCTTAAAGCTTAATTTTCATTTTGTATATCCTATCAGATCTATAGATATATTTTACACAAATAACTTTAAGTTTATGAGTCAAATAATCGATACACACAATTTTTAATTGATATTTCTGAGAAAAATATTCTGTCTTAACAATTATCTACAATTTTATTTTTGGTTGTATGTCAACCAAAAATAAAATTGTATTGATCTATTGTTTTTTTTACAACTCAGAACTGACTGCACTCTTCAATTGATCCAGAAAACATTCACCAAATGAAGCTAAACTCGGAACTAGAAAATGATATTAGAACATACTAATTAGCGACTCGTAATGGCAACAAGCGGTCACAAAGCGGAGTTCAACAACGGCAATACAATCGCTCGGTTCTTTAAACGGGACGTTTCTTGGGACGTTATTGCCAGAACACTGCGCTTGATATCACCGAAACAGTATAAGTAGAACTTATGCCGTCTTATTCCAAAACACGATCTAAATTTAGTACTAGGATAATTACTAGGTTTGCCACCATGACTAAATAAAACGTTATTATAAAATGAAGTTTATCACTAGTTCATGAACAAGCTATGGTACTAATGTTAGTCCGCCGAGACCCCTAGTTTTTCTATGGACTAACTTCGGTACTAATTTATTTGAGGTTAGCGTTTATTGTTATTGTGTGGCTTTTTATTTACAAATCGACTTGATGGATTTGGAAGATTTGGATAATTATGCTGGAGACGTCTCGGCGATCTTACAGACATCATCATACGTAGTACGACGTAATATTACCTATAATAATATGAACATTCGCGTTATGCAGTCGAAATAAGATGATACAAAGCATTGCTTACCTAATATTAATTAAAAATCCATGTTTCGGTCAGTGGGTCGTCTTAGGGTTTTACTAAGTTTATCTTCAACGGTTTAACCAGACACAACTCACGAACAAACCACATATTATCAACAGTACCTAATACTAAGATTTATTATTTATGGACGCAACATAAACATTCGTCTCAAATTACGAGTGCCGCGCCGTATCTATGTAATTCACTCTACTTCACGCTAGAGGTGTTAAAAAATATGATAACTTGATTATAAAAAGCACGTCAAAAGTACAAGTTGTGCTTGTTCATTATATTGTAACCTAAACAAAGAACATTTATGACATATTTTTGTATTGATTAATAATTATTAATGCATTTCAAGTGTTATTATAGTATCAATATTTAGAGAAACGAAACGTTGCTTCAAATAGATGCAGAATGAACGAATGAAAGAATGCCATTTTTGTTTTTATCTGTGGAACCATGAACCTTCTTTGGTACTAACTGATTCTCGAAAAGTCTTCGTTTTGTAATAAGAACACATTTTGAGCCTGATATTAACTTGAATACCGTAACAATCCTAGACCTTGTGGTATTGGTATAAAACAGTACTTAAGCATTTTTTTGTAATAAGACGGTAAGAGTTTGTTTTACTATTAAACAGATCTTGGAATATCTTGCGATTTTTGGTACTATAAAATGTTTGCTAAGAACTAAGTTACCTTCATTCAGCAATTCACAAAAAACAGGCCAAGTGCGAGTCGGACTCGCGCACGAAGGGTTCCGTACCATTATCTATAAAAATGGCAAAAAAACACGTTTGTTGTATGGGAGCCCCCCCTTAAATATTTGTTTTATTTTAATTTAATTATTTATTTTTAAAGTAAATATTTATCAACATATTCTGTGATTATTTCAAGCGTCTACCTGTTGCCGTTATCAATATAGAGCAAAAACGAGCAAAAAAAATCACGTTTGTTGTATGGGAGCCCCCTTAAATATTAAGTGTAGTATTTGTTGATATAGCGGCAACAGAAATGCATCATCTGTGAAAGTTTCAACTGTCTAGCTGTTCATGAGATACAGCCTGGTGACAGACGGACAAACAGACGGACAGACAGACAGACAGACGGCGGAGCCTTAGTAATAGGGTTCCCGTTTTACCCTTTGGGTACGGAACCCTAAAAAGACATGAAATAAAAATAAAACTTAAACTACGTGTACTTTGAAACAAAGATGTAGCGAATAAAATAAAATCTCCCACCGTGACACATCGCTGTCCCACCAAAACCCAAAATCCAGCCGCTTATATCAAAAATAATTCGCTAACTGTAATTCGATCTCTCGCTAATCAAGCTCAGACAGCGAGCTCACTTACCCCGAAGTACTTACCGCTGCAGAGTACCCCCTACTCTGCAAAGTAGACTGCAGAGCACACTGTGCAAAGGGCCCCAACTTGGGATCCACAGCTTAAGTGCAAAGTTATGATTGCTGCCCGCAGCAGCCGTGTTACAGTTATTTAACTTCGTTATTAGCTCGGCATTGATATAGTGTTCCGCTTTGTGACCTAACTTGATGCTGGAAAATGTTCAGATTTTAATGCTAGAAGAATATCGTGGAAAGATGAAGTGCGTCTGTGGAAATGCGTTCCTTGCGAAGCATGTGTAGTGTGACTACAAAAGATAGGCTGAAAAATTATATGGTAAGGCAACGGTGTGGTTTAAAAAAAGATGTAGGACTTTATTGATGATGTTCTTCAGAAAGGTCAGGTGCAAAGTACTTGCAAGCGGCGTGCGTGTATGGCGAGGTGTATGAACGTAAACGAAGAAAAAGGAGTAGGTATGTAAGGAGCGAAGCAGGTGGCGTTCTATAGTTTCTGCCTACCCCCATGGGAACAAGTCGTGAGTTTATGTATGTATGTATGTACTATACTGTAAAACAAGCGTAAATGTTGTCTCAATAATTCGAGGTTATCCAAGATCACCAGAACCATGATTAAAAAACAGTTTATCTGCATCAATTCTTGACGCAATTGAGTGCAAGCCTACAACAATCAATCCGGCACTACGGCGAACATCTGAGAGCGCGAGGAGGCAGCTGAGCGCCAAATTAATCCGTTCGCAGGTACAATGGCGGGCGTATTGTTCGCGTACAATTGTTTTCCCCACATATTGCGTCCCCGGCCTTAACAACGCGCGGTTTATGAAAAACTCTCCTTTTTTAATGTTTGCGGCGGTGGCTTCCTGTTGTGCCACCGCGCGCGGGGGCTCGCAGTCAAGAAATAACCAGGAAATAACGTTATTGCTTGGTTGATGGCTTAATTTTGTTGGGTTTTTGCATTTTGCTTGGAAAATGAGTGAGATCTTTCGTTGAATTTCTTAGTTATTTTTTTTTAAGGTTATGAAGAAAAGAAAAAATTGAACTCAATTAAGTTACAAGTTATACTAGTGTACCTACAGTATTTTTCTCGAATCAAATCAAATCTTTTCATTGTAGCCATAGCTTATACAGACAGAATGTGTTAGGCAAATTACAGATCCATTGTGCCCTGCCTAGTAGGCTTACAATAATAAATTACGTCAACATGCAGTATATACAATTTCACAGGAATCACGTATAAAGCAAATATTACAAAGTATGAATTAAGTGTATGGTAACAGATTGTAGTAGGTACTAATTATTAAGAAAATTTTGAATCATGTAGTAAGCTTTGTCAATAAAAAAAATACGCAATTTATATTTGAGTAGTCGGAGTTTTTTGGTGTTTAAAATGCCCACAGGTATTTTATTGTAAATTTTTGATGCCATTTCAAAAAAAACTTTGGCCAGAAGAGCAGTTTTATCTAGTGGTATACTAGATAATTATATTACGTCAAAATGAAAATTGAATCTACATCAGCAGCCGATCCCCACAGCAGAATACCATAAGACATAATAGTGTGGAAATAAGCAAAGTACACTAACCTAGCTGTGGCTATATCTGTCAACTGCCTTATTTTTCTTACTGCATATGCAGCTGAACTTAATCTACCTGAAAGAGCTCTAATGTGGGGACACCATTGTAATTTCGAAACTAGAGTAAGTCCGAGAAATACGGTTTCCATAATAGGATGTAGTTTCTTGCCATCAAGTTTTAAATTCAGACCCACTTCGCATCGACAACTTTAGATAATTTGTATAGAACATATAGCACTGGTTAAGTTTACTGCATGCTGTTTCAATGTGTGTTTGCCATGTTATATCATTATCTATCCACAGTCCTAAAAATTTTACGCAGCTGACTTGTTCAATTATTACTGTATCATCATGTTGAAGTTGTTTTTACTCTTTCGCGGGAACATGACTAATTTAGTTTTTTCTAAATTGATGAGCAGATTGTTATTTGCCAGCCAGTTAATTATTACACTAAGGGTATTATTTATGTCTGCTTCAAAAGTATCCATATTTTCACCATAAATAGCCGTGCTGTCGTCTGCAGAAAGAATCATAGGGTGATGTGTGACGTTAGGCAGATTGTTAATATAAATTAAGAATAGGGGTGGCCCTAGCACGCTACCTTGTGGTACACCATATAGTGTATATTGATTTTTCTACTGCGTTTCTGAAGTGTAGTGACCGGTAATGTAATGACCCTACTCACAGCAGCTTCTCTACTGCTGTTACTTTTAAAATAAAAGGGAACGGTCCCTTTTTTGGGAACATTAATTGTCTCCCTCTTTGCCAAAAAGCTTGATTTGATACTTGGGAGGTGTTTCCTGAGCTCGGCTGGATTTAAATATTTTTGGTTATAATATTCACAATCTATAATGTAATTTAAAGTTTGCAAATATCTGATAGGCTGTGGTGTACGGAATTCGTGAAAAGACAATTATCGTAATGTTTACAAATATTTTTGATACGATAATTCAATTTGTCGACATCAAGGTGGTAAATTTTAGGAACGTTTAATATAATAATAGTATTTTAATAAAGTGACTTTAGTCAAATTTTTAACTGAGATATTACATGTCCCATGTTATGGTCATTTTCACCCAAAGATAATCAATTTTGCCACCTGGTCGTAGGTTAATGTTGGTACAGCTCTTAGCTATTTTGTATGGTATCGTATGGGCAAGGACTCCACATTTTTTTTTTTTTTTTTTGTCTTTCTGGAATGTATAAGAGTAGCAGCCAGACCAACGCATTTTTGCGTGCCGAATATCCATAATTTTCTCAAATTTGTGCTTATTTAGGTATGTGGCAATGGGGTTTGTTGAACAGAATTTTGCTGAAACAATCTGTTCTGGTTTTGGTGTAATGTATAGATAAATAGATAAAAACTCTGACTACGCAAGTCAGAGTTTTTATCTCATTTTCTGCATTCTGAAGCTCTTTTTGTAAGTGTGTTTTTTTGTTGCAGATGGAAGTATGGAATGTTTGTGTTGCAATCAACCGAGGAGGACACATTTACGTAGTCATTGGATTCGACATTCAATCTGGATGACGTTAAAGGGGATGGTGTAGGAAGTATGTTGTGTTCATTTGACAGAGGTTGCCTCTTTTTAACCGACTTCCAAAAAAGAGGAGGTTATATGTTCGGCTGTATGTTATTTTTTTTTTTATGTTTGTCACTGATATCTCCATCAAATATGGACCGATTTTGAAAATATTTTTTTGTTTGAAACTGTAGCTCCCGAAGTGGTCCCATAGCCACCAAATCAGAATCTGATGAGGGAATCTCATGGAAATCGAGGGGAACCCTCGAATTTTATAGGCAAACCTGTAGCGTTTTGGGTATTTTTTATAGTAACTCGTGCATTTGCTCCCGAAAATCACCATATTTAGTGAAGTGGAACTGATGATGGAGACCACAGATGGCCACCGGAACAACATAATAAATAAGTATTTAACGGGTTGCGATTCGATTAGGTACTTTAATATGGTTGCTAAGCAATTTATGCTCGTCACAATATATATGGTGAGTGGCAGTTCTCCTGGTTCCTACCAGGAGAACTCCTCAACAATTAACGTCCCAGCATCGGGAAAAGCAATATTTTGTAAAAGGTGACGACCAGTTGAGTTTAGGCTATTGTAACTTAGATAAATTAAAAACTGACCCACTAAAAAGTGAAAAATAAAAAACTTTTTGTAGAAAAAAAAATAACCGACTTCCAAGAAAACACTACAAAGTGAAAAATAACTTTAATTTCGGAAGTCGGTGGCAAAAAACTAAAATTCAGATCCAAAGACACCGACTTCCGAAATTAAAGTTATTTTTCACTTTGTAGTGTTTTCTTGGAAGTCGGTTATTTTTTTTATACAAAAAGTTTTTCTTAAAGGTTGAACCCGGACTTGTAAATATGGCTAGCTTGTAATATCGCTACTTACTCGAAATTAATTAGTAAACTCTTTCCCGATACAACGGTATCGGGAATAGCTACTTGATCGACTTTAGCTTCATAAAGCTAATATTCACTGCAGATTGAAAATCCATTTAATTGATCCCAGCCGCAAAATATTAAACATTGTACATTTAAGTTCAATAAAATCGAGTAATTCGTAAATACAAGCGCATATATTAATGCTAGCTATCTCAAATCCAAGTCGTTTCCTTAATGACTGGAGAATTGCCACTAAGCGGTGCCACTAAGTGCCAACTAAGGGTGCCACAAACGGAAAATGTACATCAGTGATAACTGAGTATCAAGAATTTGTGTTTGTGGTTTTGGTAGGCTGGTCTACCAAAACTACAAACAACAAATTCTTCCTCAAATTATTCTTATTATTTTTCAAATTTATCCTGGGATAACTATCAAACCGAGTAGAATATGGTGAAAAAGACAGATTTTTGAGATAAGAACCAGTACCTACTAATAGCTGTTATTAGTTTTAATAAAAAATGGACTAAGGTTTTTAAACAATTTCAACAAAGTAGCGGATTGTTACACATTGGAAAACCAGCGATCCTCTTCGCGATTATCTTGAAGAAAAGAGTGGTCCAACAAACGAACCCTTTTATCCTTACCGCTAAAGGCCGGCCGACTCCGGTGAGTCAGTTGTCCCCAACCGTCAAGCCCCACCGACTCACCGGTGAGTCGGCCGTCTCCATACCGTCTCCATTCGTTAATGTTCTAAGTAAAAGTCTAATATTGTCTGTAGTAATTTTATTCGATGGTCTGTTAAATATTCTCGTATATGGACTGCTTCCGAACGTAAAATACGCCATGGCAACATTAAAATAAAATGTTAAAAGTCACGTCAGTTGTCAGTGGTTGTGTTGTGATGTTTTGTGTTTTGAGGTGAAAAGTGCAGTGTTTAGTGAAATAATGATAGGTAAGTGGATACATTTTCATTTATATGTTGTTATTACATAATTGTAGATAATAATTGCACGAAATCGCATCATAAAATGCGAATTTTTGAACAAAGAAAATTTACGAAAAAAATCCGTTCTATCGGTCGAATTTGGACTAATTTTGTGTTTTATCGACTACAAATAGATGAATAATCATAAATAAGTGCATAATACATAGTTTTAGAGAATATTTGCACTAATTATATCATAAATACTTGTGATAAGTATCAAAAAATCAAATGTCAAAAATTGCATCAAAATTGTTAAACTTTGAGGTTAAATATCTTTATTTCTTTCCACAAGAATGACTAAGTGTTAAATTAATATGACAGTATAGTTTTCACTTGTGCATTTATCACTAATATTCAAAAAAAAAAAAAAGGTAATTTATTTTTTAATTAATTAATAAATAAATCAATTAACCCCCCCATTTTCTTCAAGAAAATCTTTTATTAATTAATTATGGTGGTATATTTTTACAAGATATAGGTAGCTATCAGTCAATAAAGGTTTATGTAGTATCTTAGTAACATTTTTGTTTAAGAAACTACTCGGTGTTACTCCGATGTGAATTTTCAAAGTTTCAAAGATAACATGAGGCCGGCCTCAAGTGCCATGAACTTTGTGATTTATTATTACAACAATGTTACATAGAACTCTCAAAGAAACGCTGTTGTTAGATTTCTTATCTATTCATAATGTAACTTGCAAAATTTAGTGTAAATTGATACAATATTTTTATCCGAAATAGCCATAACATTGGACCTAAACAATACAGCTGTTATCTGTAATTAGTGGTAATTTTAAAATACAAAACTTGTTCCCAGAACCATTTTTTTTATTGTTAATTACACTCACTCTATTCACAAAGCCAATTCTGCTTAACAAAGTATCCTAAGCTCTAAAAAAACACTTGAAATGTTTATTGTTTACATTAGCGGCGGAGGTCATAAATCTGTCGGCCATTACGATAAGGAGGCGGGAACTATGGTTTTTTGACGTTTGTTATGTCACAGGGCTTCACAGGTTAAAGGGTTTACGTAAGTAATTGTTATTTTCAAAGGATCAGTCAGGGATTACCAGAAGAACTAAATAAACTAACCAACAATGTTTTGCAACCCTAGCGTATCCCTAAGTACCGAACAATGTTTAGATACTTTAACTACCAGCTACTTGTTCTAGTATAACCTAGGTCAAATGCATTTAATCTGTTTTCGTCTCAATTAATCAAGCAAAGTTAAAATTTTCAGTGTGAACTATTTCGCGCGTCGCAGTCGGGGGGAGTCATTACTTTTATTGTAACCCGGAAAGTTAATTAAAAGTTTCTAGTTTGTTAACTAAAACTCCTTCCTTCTACCGTTATTGTTGCGTTAATTCTAGTGGCGAAATATAAAAATGAGATACTTGCAATATAAGATTCTGGGAAGTAAAAATATGGTAATGACGATGTGGGTGCTTTATGAATACCGAACTTGGTTTCTAATTTCTCTATATTTAAAACTAAAATAACTATAACAAAGGAAACAAAATCTTCTCTAGTCACAGCACAGTCTTGATTATTTACCAAATTATTTCTGCTACAACTTTGGGGCTTATATATAGTATTACCAATAACATGTAATTAAATACCTTGGTGTTATGCTCGACCAAAGGCTATCGTGGCACTTACATCTAGAACTCATAATGATCAGGGTCAAATCTTTGCGCCACGTAGCTACTAAAGATCTTATCCATCAAATTTACGTGTCTCTAGGTCAATCCGTATTGACGTATTGTTTACCAATTTGGGGTGGAGCATGCAAAACAAAGTTTTTAGAACTAGAGAGGACGCAGAGAGCTTTACTAAAAGTCATGTACTTTAAACCACGATTATTCCCCACCGAAACCTTATACTTAACTTCGAATCTCTTGTCAGTTAGAAAGCTCTACGTCCTGCTGATTACTCTAAAAAAGCATAAATCTCTTCCCTTCGTCACTCCCAAGGCGCAAACTAGGAGGAAGAATAAAGTAGCTCCAGAAACCCCAGTCAAACAAAAGTGCTACAAGACAATACACAAAACAATCTTCTCGCTTTTAGAATTCTCTCAGCAACATCCTTACCATATACCCTATCGGCGGGAGGATTTCACATCGGTGTCGAGTCGACGATGAAGTACTTGGGACTCGTCCTCGACAGCCGCTGGAACTTCGTAGAGCACTTCCGACGTTTGGCTCCCAGACTGGAGAGGGCCGGGGCTGCTTTGAAGCGGCTTCTGCCCAATCTAGGGGGTCACGGACACGATTGTTTCGGGAGGTTCCTGTTCAGGATAAAGCGGGAGGAAACGCCCGGGTGTCACCACTGTGTGGATCGCCTGGAGGACACGGTGGAGCATACGGTGGAGGTCTGCCCGGCTTGGGCGGAGCACCGCCGTGACCTCACGGAGGCGATCGGTGGCGGCGATCTCTCGCGTCCGGCCCTGGTTCAGGCCATGATTCGGAGCGAGAGTGCATGGGAGGCCGTCACCTCCTTCTACAAAGCAGTAATGCTCGCGAAGGAGGAGGCTGAACGCGTGAGGGTGAGGCAGGGTTCGCGCCCTCACGCCCTTAGCCGCCGCAGGAGACGCCCCGGGCGTCACCGCGTCGGGAGTCGCAAGCTGATTTCCGGCCACCGTAGGCGCGGGCCTGCGGACGGTGAGCGATGGGTAGCTCGCCGTCCGATAAGGACCAGGCCCGGCCAGACCCTATGAAATACCGCGATTGTAAAATACACTTACTGAATGGTTGAAAAGCAAAGGTTACGAAGAAATCGTGGCTATACTCCATACAGTCACATAATTCCCAAAATACAACATAATTATAATCTATAGATACAATTTGTCGCTGACTAAAACAAAAAGTACACAAATCACACCTTCCACACCAACATTCACACCCCTACACCACACACACCCCTACACCACACGCACACCGCCACCTCACACATACTCACCCCCACACACATACTCACCCCCACACACACACACATAACACTGTGCGCATTCCTTATTTAATTATTTTTTGGTTTTTATTGTTCTATTATCTATTGTTAAAAACCTTTGGCATGCTTTCAAAATTATCTATTGTTTATTCTCTCACACATGTATAGTCAACGTAAACTGGAAGAGCGGAACCACCTAATACAAGCAAATCTTTGCTTAAAAGGTGACTCCAAACATAACAATGTAATTTACATAATGTTGATGAAATAAACATTTTTTATTTATTTATTTATTATTATGTTGATTGCACATCCACTGGTGTGACTGCTGGCGCTTGCACTCATCGAATGAAAAGCGGATCTCCCTAATAATAACACATATTATAACACGTCCTTAAATATCGGCATAAGGACACTGCTAAGCCTGTCCTCCAGTGTATCAAAATAAACAAGCTGCGTAAAGCGGATTCAAATACCAAAGCTTTTCAGACTCCTTTTTACTCCATTTTATCAGAATCACTCCCTCGTTGACTGCAACAAATATACAACGGAAATTAGCTGCTAAGCTGCCCGCGATAGAGACCGGTCGCGGTAACTTAGTTGTTTGCTCGAAATGAGATAATCATATTACTTACAGAATACAACTAAATTTGCTACATCTAAACTATGTTAAGCACCGATACATTGATACAATTCCTTTTCAAAATTTTTAGTATTATGATATTATTTTGAGCATTGTAAAATAAAACATATCAGGGGCGCAGCTTTCATACGATTTGATTCCTATCCACTTCCTTTTGGAACAACCACTCTTCTTAGTGTCTACTATTGCCAAATAAATGGTACACCTGTGTGTAACTGTATACTCGTGTCTCGTACTATATGCGTAGGTACGGACACACGTTAAAAATGAATCAAAATATCTTTATTGTGGGCATAATATTATGTTTGTTACAGGTCTTAACAATAAATTAAAGTTCCAATATGCCTCAATAGAACAGGGTGTGGTGAGACTGTGAATGATAGGTGGAGGAATGACGTGATAAGGCAACGGTGCAGTTTAAAAAAGAAGTAGTGAGAATTATCTCTATTGGATCATTCGGTTCCCTACAAAATGGTTGAGTTGGATGGTGCTGATCCACGCGTCATGTTCGTGAACGGGCGCCGTCAGTTGAGACTGGTCTTCTCTTAACTGCCAGGGCTTATTTGTAATCTTTTAATCTAATATTTTGAATTGTTTTTTTTACATTGTTCTCACATAAAATATAGGAGCAACAATAATAATGTACCCAGGATTTTGTAATATCTTGATTTAAAAGAGTGTCCTTGGAGTTTCTTGCCTATTCTTCTCCATAGAGATCTACGTTTTGGAATAGGCAAATAGCTTCAACTTTCTGACTAACTGACCGACTCTGACAATTCAAAAGTGCCTGTAATAGGTTTAATTGAAATAAATGTTTTGAGTTTGAGTTTTGAGTTTGAGTTATCTCTCACTGCTTTTTTCATTCGTTTATTTCCTTGATCCAATCCGTTTCCTCCCTATAACCCGATTACAATGGTTTAGGGATAAGAAGATGGACTAAGCTTCGGCGAACTCCGGGAATCATCGGTTGTGTTTCCGCGTGCATATGCGTGACACAAATAACTTACGAAAAATATACTTCGCTACAAGATGCCGTGGAATACATATATATAATTTAAAAAAAATGTATATATATATCTGTGTAAGCGTTTGCGATTCTAAAATCGCCATAATTATTGTGAAACAAATACTGGGAACTATAAACTTAGAGCGATCGCTATCGGTGAGTGAAGTGCAGTGATCTCGTGCAGACGCGCGACTGGGCCCAGGGATTAAGCTACAAGCAGCCTCAACTAGGATTCAGGTCAGTCCTTTGCCTTCCCTTCCTCAACGACGAATGCTCATCCCGAACGCATCACGTAGGTAATAATAAAACCGCGTGTAATAACTAAAATTACCACGCGCAAATTAATATCACTAAGTAATTCAAACCACCAAGTATACTTAGATGGTTAGGTCATAATTATAGTGACCTTATTGGTAATGTTCTTCAGAAAGGTCAGGTGCGTAGTACTGGCAAAAGGCGTGCGTGTATGACCGGATGTAAGAACGTAAACGAAGCAAAAGGAGTATGTAAGGATCGTAGCATATGTCATGTAGTTCCTGCCTGAAGAAAGCGTGAGTTTATGTATTTATCAATTTACTTAATATTTGATTCCGCCGACAGAATAGTATACAATGGATGGATGAAGTAAGAACTTGGTAATCTAACTGAGATCTGAAACATGAATAATTTTTGTGTATGTAAAAGCTTGCCAATTAGCTTAATGCCTTATTCTAATTACGATTGATGAAAAATAAATAATAATAATAATTAGCCACAAAAAGCAACACTAGTAAAGCAGTTAGTATTAACTCGGGCCTCGTTTGAATGGAGTCAAGTTTCTGTGAAACTGTTGAACTAGGTACAGTACTGTTGTTCGTGGTTAGTGGCTTAGCGGAGACATTAGTAACGGGAAGTGCATGTCTATTGACGAATTAGTAGGAACAATTGTGATGGTGTGTACGTGAACGGCGCAATGGATGTCTCAGTAGAGCAATGGATCTCTCAGTAGCCATTAATATGAGAGCAGATTATTTTCCGCTCATTTGGAAAATCTTACTGAAGTAAATCTTTTGCAAACCTAAAGTTACACTAACTTAACTAAACTTAACCAATTGGTTTTACACATGTATAACAAACACTAAAGCACTAAACCAACCGTTATTAAACCAAAGCAGTCAAAAGAAAAGTAAAACCAATTGCAATGATTGTTAACAAACTCGAACAAACACAAACGGTGACTAACCCGAACTAATAGAATTTGTCAAAGTAAAGTTGTCGAGTTAGACCATCGAACTGTTGCGGCGAGCCGGTTGCCACTGCTACACAAGCACGGTTAGTTTAATCGATGTTGGTTTATGGAACATGAGTAATGATTCGAAGTTGTAAAGTTATGTGGCGGCATTTACATCGCCACATACAAACTACGCAGCACACTGACGTCACGCAAAATCCTGCATCGCGCAAGCAAAGTTTACCGCGCAACTAGTATGACTGAAATCGCAAAAAAAAAATCTGCTGTTCCATACATATTGACGAGTTATGCGAACTCAAATGTAGGGAACAGCTGATTTTTTTTCGCGATTTAAGGTTTGGTCCCATAGTAAAAGTTGTTCATAATGATGAGTACAATTGCCCCTTAAGAGATTTCGTGTATGAATAGATACACGTTATATATTACGGTGCGCCATTAATTAGTTGTTGTAGTTGTAATGAAGTAGTTGAGCTGCACGATTACTGACAAATGCTTGCACTGATTGGACAGGACCACTCAAATTTGTGTGGTTCTTTCCTCAAAAGGCCATTTCAGACACGGATCTACATGGTCCTCATATGATCTGAACAAGATTATGTCTGGACTGTGACCCCTGAGTTTGTTTCGCCATTTCTTCTCAGGGGTAGTCAGATAGGAAATGTCGGCTACATCTAGATTATTTTTTTCTATTTTTTATATGTCGTAAAAGTGATTCTAATATCCTATTTACAGAAAAAAACGATTTCATTTCATTTCACTCGATTTATTGTAACACTTTTTTAAGTTGTAATCCATTATTTTTACTCTGTGGTTTAGAACTTATTTCTATAGTGGTATTTTTATTTAGAGCGGGTAACACCGAATGGGGTTGTGAGTGTCATGGCAGCGGAAGGATCACTCTCTTGATGCGATCGTTACGCGGTGCATACGCATAAATTCATTGGCTCTAAATGCAAGCTTAAAAAAATATTGTGAATTGACTTAATCAGTGACAATCATTGTAATCCTTATCTTATGAATAAATTTTGTTGCGACATTTGTGAGTAAATTAAGTGCGTTATTTTGCGAGTATTATTTTTCAAACACCTGCACATACACGCATGATGGAGGACCAACAGATGGCGACTCAACAGCGACTCGTGATGTCTCAGCCGCTCGAACATCCGTCATATATATAAAACGTTCCTACTTCAATCGTCAGGCAGTTACCCACCAGACACAACACCCGTCTAGCAGGAGGATACCCTTTTCTATATATTTAAGATGAATGAACTTTACACCCAGTTCCTCATACTTCTATAGCTATAATCAGTGAGAGTACCCTATACTCATGTAACTAATCAATTATTTTGCATGCTAGTTTTAGCGAATTGTTTTAGAAACTTAAAAAAAACCCGACCATCTGTAATGTACTACAATTCTTGCAAATAAATTTCATTTCATTTCAATATAAGACAGAAAGTGAAAAGTTATGTGAAATATCAAGTGATTTTTAACCGTCGCACAGGCCATTGTTTATACAGGGTGGATTTTTGAGATGGGGCAGCAAGGGCAGCTACCTTAACCGTTGTAGCTACAGGAAAACGGTCATATGAGACTGTCCTTAACTTTTTGAGGAATTCCGAACTGCATTCACAGATTTTGAAAAAAAAATACAGTCAGCAGGAAAATGGGCAGTTTTCACAAAAACTTTTTTTTATGCTAATCGATCCTGTTTCTTATAAGGATCAAAAACCTCTATTGGTCTAACTGAGGTTTGAGTACTAGAAAAGTCAGAAATCGCAAAAAACTTTTCCCATACATTTCGTAGGTAACTTAAATTTTTTACCATCGATAAACTGGCTACCACTACAAAAAAGTAGGAGTGCGAAACACCCACTTTGCTAATGACATCTCTAGAAGAAATCTCTGGATACGCTTCCACGAGTGATAAAATACCAATCACTATAATTTCATAATACACACTATTTTTTTCTTGAACGAGCCACCTTCTGCGAAGATTTGTAACACCTTTCTGGTTGGCACACGACGCATCGGGTAATTAATCCTGTACCACTTCAATGCACCTGACGGGTTTTTATTATTTTAAAAATAAGCTTCTACAAGTCTAAACGTTCTAAATTAAATGAGGTCATTTTTGTCACAGAATTTCGGAAATTACAAGCAAGCAACAAACTATCTAGATTCTGTTTTCAAAGCACATTATGACGCGTATTCGTTCGAAATTCGAAGTTATAATTTTTTTGTTTATTTTCGGCCAGTCTTTATTGTAGCGGTCCATCATAAAAAACTAAGTTGGAGTTTCATTTCCTACGAAATGTATGGGAAAAGTTTTTTGCGATTTCTGACTTTTCTAGTACTCAAACTTCAGTTGGTCCAATAGAGGTTTTTGATCCTTATAAGAAACAGGATCGATTAGCATAAAAAAAAGTTTTTGTGACAACTGCCCATTTACCTGCTGACTGTATTTTCTTTTTCAATATCTGTAAATGCAGATCGAATTGTCTCAAAAAGTTAAGGACAGTCTCCTAAGACCGTTTTCCTGTAGCTACAACGGTTAAGGTAGCTGCCCTTACTGCCCCATCTCAAAAATCCACCCTGTATATTATCAACTTAATTTGCCCCGCAAACGACTATATGAACCTGTAAAAGTAAATAAATTATGTAAAATGTTGGCCTCCCAAGTCTCAACAATGAACGCAATCACTACACTTGCAATACGAATAGGTGACGGCCTTAGATTATGGAAAGAAGTGACGGCAGTAGGTTGCCTTTGTATATGTAAACGTGTGCTAAACCTTAACGTCAAAAGTAATTAAATACTGAAAGTTGATCAAAACTTAAACTCATTTTCATTCGCGGAATGATTTTATTTTTACATTAGTTGATAGTTTGGTACTGGGAGGTTGTTAAACTTTTTTACATTTCCCGCCGTTTGTAGTGCTCTACGTCCATAGTCGCCAGGGGAGCAAGAACGTAGCGAACTACTCAAATAAAATGTGCTCTCCCTCTTCTTTATTTTTATATCATGTATAGAGTGCCAGAGTTTTAATTAGCAGCAAAATCACAGCACTTTAATTATTACTTTTGCATGAAGTAAGGTTCACATTAATTAAAGTTGTGAACACAGTTCTCGTTTAGAACTGAAAAGTTACAAACATATCTTACCTTTTCTATTCACTCACTTAGTAAGATCTTACTATTTATGAGCATCACAATATTCTGATCGCTCGTTATTTTGTATGCGGTGAACGAAAAGATCGGCTTTAATTTTTCGGGCAAGTTATTATGATGTAAATAAAACAAAATCTATTCGCCCAAATCAGCGTGAGGTAGTGTTTGAACACTAAGAAAAGTTTTACTAATTTACTTTACATTATAATATTATACAGTTTTATACACACAAAGTAAATATTAGATTCCCAAACTACGCAGGCTTCAGACTTAACCCACGCCACAGCCAGCCAGTCGTGATGGACGCAGTTGCCCAAAAAATTGGCAAATATGAAAGGATCCGCTCGGAGCCTGCGCCAGGGGCCCGGGGGCCCGGTGGCCAGGGGGCCAGGGGGCCAGGGGTGTCGCACACACAACTCAATTTGCAATGTTTACGCACCGTATTTGTTTGTGTCTGTTGTATGTTTATTATATGCATACATGTGCTGAATATTGTTGGCTAGTACCTACTTTTGTTTCAGGAGGCGTGAAACTGTTTGAAATGTTGACTTACCGTGCTGAAAATATTAGAAATGGATATGGTTAGTAGCTAGACTGATTGTCCAGGTTACAAGGCATATACTTCAAAACCCATCACTAATACAAATATTATAGAAATAAAAGACAAACAGTGTCATATAGTACTTTGATATTCGGCGGAAATTGTGATTATTTAGCATTGTCCACTGTGTAGCACAGTTCCTCTTTATTGATAGACACCAGGGATCATTCCGAAGAGATGCCATAAACACATTACGCTCTGCAGTGGATTGATGATGGCAGATGGATGTAACTATGTTAGTATGTATAATAGTTGCTACTGACGACACCCAAGGGCAGTGCTCGGTCGGTGTGTTTGTAGCCGAGACCCATGGGGGAGGAGTGAATTACTGTAACACTACCCTATAGTTACTACCTTAAGAAGTCTGCCCACTACACCATAATTATTGTCACTGTCTGTCACGTACTCAAAATATAATATTTTTTTTAAAACCGGCCCATGGTTCGGGCCTCTTAGAAATACATAAATTCTCTATTTGATGGAAAACAAAGTAGAGACAAGTAGCGACGGGCAGGTGGAATGCAAATTCAACAAATTCTAAAGATAATGAAATAAAATGAAATTGTTTATTCTGTAAATCGGAATCACTTATAAACATCATATTAAAATAATATATATATATAAGCTAGATGAACTACCTATCTGACTACCCATCAGAAGAAATGGCGAAAGAAACGATACGAGTAAAGTATCCGATTTTTAATGGCATCTAACAATACCAGTAACAACACCAAGGTCAATTCTACTAATTAACGTGCCACAGGTTCTTGGGTTCGGTTCTTGGGTTCGGTTCTTGGGTTCGGTTCTCGGGTTCGGTTCTTTTAAGTTGTTTTCTATTATTTTTTTGTGCTATTGTGTGTTGTGCTATGTCTTTTGTGTGCACTGAATAAATGTTTTATCTATCAATCTATATATCTATAGGTTGGACTCAGGCAATCCAAACGAACCCTTAAAATGATTGAGACATTGTACATAAAACAGACATAAACCCATTCTAAGAAACTGTGGGAACATGGGCTGAACCTTGTGTTTTTTTATGGAATTTTGGATTGAGGAGGTTTATATTTTTAGCCTATAAAAGAAGTTGGTTTTAGACCACGATAGGGAATGGTCGTTTTGGATGCCCAGAGAGAAATGCCTCGTTGCAGCACAATGACGGTCGCACGCTGCCGATTACATTGCAAGCATCCTCTAATTGGTGTAGATTAAGGAAGTGAGAAGTGACGATTTGGAACAACCATTTCGGCGAGTACCAGGAACAATCGTAAAGATAATATCTGCAACTGACTCACGATGCGGTATGCTTCTGCTAGTTTTGTATTGTTTCAGTAAAGGGTGTAGGTCGTTCTTCGTCGTTCGGTCGTAGATAAGGGGTTCATTACATTTCAAGGTTTGTGTAGAGAGTGGTTGATTTTTGAAAACATGCGTAGTACTTGTTCTGTGTCTAAAAATAAAATTAAGTGGAGTCAGTAAAATGATGGTTGTATAAAAATGAATATTTTGGCCATTTTCCTTGAATTTTTCATAGAAATTGTCCCCCAGTGTCGCGTCGTGCGACATGTCGCGCCAGTATGCAGAAGCCTTAATACCGTCGTGACTGAGTCACTGCCACCATTTATGCTAGAAGATGTAATCTCTGCAATGAGGAATATGAAGCATGGTACGCCACCAAGATACGATGGTCTCCGTGTGGAGCACCTTATCACGAGAAGCGCCAACTTGTTTTTAATGTAAGTGCGTTTTTTAACTTATGTGTCCAACACGCCTACTTGCCAAAACTTTTAATGAGAACTGTGGTAGTTCTAGTCGACAGAAATAGAACAGACTACTTGAGTGTATCTAGTAACTACCGACCAATTCCACTTGGTACGGTTATAGGCAAGGTGCTGGAGCGCCTCATACAGCCTGAACTGCAGAAAAATCTAAAAATCGACGATGCGCAGTTTGGTTTCCGACCCGGACTCTCAACAAACTCTGCGATTATTAGCCTTAAGAGTATAGAGCCATAACCAATATGCTGATGCTCACGGACTGAAATATGACTTTCTCGAAATCGAATCTATGGTATTCAGGTCTGGAACTGGTCCGGGGAACATACAGTGCTCTCTCAGTGAGAAGTAACATGCTCTCGAGCTTTGTGAAGTGCACAAAAGACGTAAAGAGCACTCGGTTCAGAGCTTATTGCTTGTCAATGTATACCTGCCAACAATGATGTAACTTAAAAAAAAAAAATATCGTGTATTTCGGGTTCAGTACAATTATGCTTACCGAGCCCTTATGAAACTGCCAAGACTGCAGTGCCTTGAGCATGTTTTTTGAAGTGAAAGTCCCGGACGGAAGTTTACGCCATCATGAGGTCAAGGGTCGCTTTTTTTCGGAAAAGTTTGATATGGTCAAGTAACAGCATTTTGAGGGTTGTCTCGTGCAACCTAGCAAGCCGTGTACTGGATTTTGAGGGTTGTCTCGTGCAACCTAGCAAGCCGTGTACTGGATTTTGAGGGTTGTCTCGTGCAACCTAGCAAGCCGTGTACTGGATTTTGAGGGTTGTCTCGTGCAACCTAGCAAGCCGTGTACTGGATTTTGAGGGTTGTCTCGTGCAACCTAGCAAGCCGTGTACTGGATTTTGAGGGTTGTCTCGTGCAACCTAGCAAGCCGTGTACTGGATTTTGAGGGTTGTCTCGTGCAACCTAGCAAGCCGTGTACTGGATTTTGAGGGTTGTCTCGTGCAACCTAGCAAGCCGTGTACTGGATTTTGAGGGTTGTCTCGTGCAACCTAGCAAGCCGTGTACTGGATTTCTGTTCACCTAAGCGAGCACCTAACAAAAAATTACGAAAGTCTATGTTTTTTGAAGACCATGGGTCTATACATACCTCCATATCTTATGTTTTACTGTTTCCCATTCATCCAATTTTTAATTGGGGTTTTTGACTGCAATAAAACGCCATTTATTTATTTTATTCTGTAGCGCGCGCCCAGTAATTACTAGAACGTGTTTCGCTTAATAGCAGTTGAACTTCACAGTTATATTGTCTTAGTATTGGGTAAGACATCACTGTAGAGCTTAGGGAACGTGGCTTATTAGAATCGTAGCAGTGCAGTGCCCTTAGTAGTGTCAAACCCTCGGGCTTGGTGAGGGTCTGGGGATGGCTCGCTCACCTTGCGAGCTGTCATTCGCTGAAAAGTGACAGGTCATGCGAACCCTCGGGCTTGGTGAGGGTCACAATGACACTATCGGAAGGGTTCCCTACGTTTCTAAGTCTGACTCCAAAAATGAAACATCAGGTAACTTAGACCAAATGTTTATTCCACGTTCTTGGTTACATTAATAAAATGTTCAAAACTGACCCTTATAACATAAATGGTGTATGTAATCAGTGGAGATTCTCAACACCGCGATCTAGCTTTTGGACTCAAATAAAAAGCGCCATCTGTTGGTTCCGATGATAACTAATTTTACAAACACCAAGTAAGTTATACGTACAATTGGAGTGCGACATTGATTTGCGAGCGATGTTGCTACTGGCCGGTAGATGGCTGCACAGTGGTCTTATGCGTTCAGGTCTAGCAATACACGCACGACGCTGTCCGCTGCTGTAAAGCACACACACAACATACTTTAAAGGAACTCATGATAATCGGTAGGAGTGTGACCAGTCTGGGACGAACCCTACAGAACCGTGCGAAAAGGAGAAGCATGGTTCCCCCTAAGGGGCAAACCGACCTAAAAAATAATATTAACAGAATTAGGAAAAACTAATAATATTTTCGCAGCCTACGGTAATATTAAGGACCAATATCATACCATGACTGTGAGTAGTAATGTGTCAAGCAAATAAATATTCTGTATATTAAAAAGTATGAGACTATACCCATTCGGCCGTTCCATCACCGACCAGCACGGAGCGTCAACAATCATTTTCAGTGAGAATATTTTGCCGGTGGTGATACACTCGGTGCATGGTTCGCGACGACGTTGCCAAACCAGTGTTTGCACGCGGTGAAACGGTTATACGGGTTATAACCGCGTATGATGACATTTCTAAACCAATAAATTTTTAGAGTTCCGTACCTCAAAAGCAAAAATCAAAACCCATTAAGGATCAAATTAAAATTCAAATCTTTATTGCATATCTCATGTGTGTCGAAGATCTAAATAATAGTTACAAAGTTCACATGGACCCTGTCGGGCACCAACATAAATAATAACATAAATACCTCGGACATTACGTTACTGAGTGCCTTGACGACCATGTTGACATAGAAAGGGAACGTAGGGCATTGGCGGTCAGAAGTAATATGCTGGCCCGCAGGTTTGCGCGTCGTAGTGACCAAGTTAAAGTCACACAATTTAGAGCCTACTGTCAGACTTTCTACGCGTGCAGCCTGTGGTTCAGGTATACGCGGAGGTCGCTCAGTGCCTTACGTATCCAACATAACAATGCGTTTAGGATGTTGTTAGGGCTGCCCCGCTTTTGTAATGCCTCCGGTATGTTTGCGGAGGCCAGGGTAAACGGCTTTCATGCAATCATGCGTAAGCGGCTCGCATCGTTATTATACAGAGTCCGGGGTAGCACTAACAGCATCCTACACGTCATTGCAGATAAACAGGACTCAAATATCCTGAAATCATTTATTCGTGTCCAAATATTATAATCTGGCTTGTTTTTGTATTTGTTATGGACTTAGTCTGAAATAAAGGTTTTATTTATTTATTTATTTATAAAACACAATTTGAAAAGTAGCAAGCTTTAAAGTCATTACGTCTGCGTCTGTGTTACCGAACGCATACAACACTAATCTCTTCAACGTTAGATTAAACAGGCATCTTCTGGGTAATCTCACTCCGTCGTCGACTTTGTGACTCTGTCACCTCTACCCTAGACGGTGAAGAGCAAACCCATCCTAAATTAAAAAAATAAAAATAACTTACATTTGCAGTTGGAATGTATGAGGGAACGTGTCTTTCAACTGCAACGTTAAGTTTGTTCTTGGTATAAAATCGTCCCAACTACGGAACCGTTCATTGTGCGTGGTCCGATACGCACTTGGCTAGTTTTTGAATAGCCAGTTAAAGGAAATAATTGTCAAACAAAAATATTCACTACTTACACACACTTCTGGACGCGTCTGCCTCACGCGAAAACACAGGTGAACTGCTACAACCATAGAAATATAAAAAACAGGCTACAACCGTGAGAACGGGAACCGTACGAATATGACACGCGGATGATACGCAAAAAAGAGAACTCATACCCGTACATACGGTCTCTTAACCTGTTATGCACGGGTATGATACGCTGTTGATACGTTCTAGTGGGCATAGTCCGTGTCATGTTTATTTCCGTGCTTAATACGTTCATAGCACGGTCATAGTATGGTACGGTGTTCTAGGCAGTCTCCTCTATTGCTTAATTATTGCATTAATTGCCTCGTCCTTCGCAAAGACCTTTGACCATCTCGCTAAGTTTCAAGACAACGAAGGATGTTTCTCCGAAAGTTTCGCGTCCCTATCTTATTGACGATGAATTTCCAAACAAGCAACCATTTAAACTTTAGCGAAACTTTTTGCTCAGAGATTTAAACTGACAATTTAAATTATGCTATGAAACCTACTGTCAAACTAGGTTGCATCAAACTTAATAAGGTAAAGCAAACAATTAACGACTTCGAAACACAGCAGCAGTTCGTTTTACATTGTCGGGGCAACGATGTGATATTCATGTTCGAGTTATAGCCAGCCAGCATTATTACTGCAACACTGTTAGATTTATCGCTCGCGGCTACATTAAAGTTAATTGGAGGTTAAGAATTATGGAGGAGTTTGGATTGTTACATAAGGCTTTATGTAGTACGAATCTTAGTGGTTATCCAGATCCCATCAAGAGCATGGTTCATGAAAAGACTTGGGTCTATTACGAGTATGTACCTGCTTACTACCTAAGATTTTCGTGAGAAATATAAAGGTATTACACGAGATGAACAATTTCAACTTAAGAGAGAATAAATATATGATCAAACGAACTTCTTAAGTGAAGTTCGATCGATATAATATGAGTGGTTTCATTTGAAGATATAAATAAACAGGTAGTCCTTTGACCTACAAGGCAACACTCGCACGCTTTTAAAAGTTATTTATAATAAGAATAAGGAATCGATTTCTTTTTAAATAATAATCGATTAAAGTATCGAGTCGTCCACCCTACACTATGCTAGACGGTGACCTCATTATTTTAGAGCTGCGACTTGAATTCAAGTCCTCTCGTGTAAATAGTAAAAATAAACTGGGTTTTGGGTGGGTTGGGTATTTATATCTTCAAATGAAACCACTCATATTATATCGATCGAACTTCACTTAAGAAGTTCGTTTGATCATATATAATATTTCGTGGTTTCATTTTCGATATAAATAAACAGGTAGATGTTCAGAGAATGTGATATTTTTACATTTTTGTTTGATGCATCGTTGTTAAGGGTAAGTATAAAAATTAAAACACGAGATAACATAAATCATAAATTTCTTATATTAAATGATTCAACAAACAATTATATTACAATCACTTGATTCGTAACTAATTCTGTATTATTCTTAATCATGGGTATTATTATACTCGTAGTTGTGTAAACAAACGGATTATGCAAAATTAGATTTTTCTACAATAGGCCGATTATAAAACTTAGCAAAGGCCTGGGAGGACGCAGTCCAGCCGGCAGTTTTTCGAATGACATCAAGACTTAGCCCAGCCGCGCGCGCCGTGGACAGCATGGCGAGCGCTGTGTGCGCCGTGGACGTGGCAGCATGGCGAGCGCTGTGTGCGCCGTGTACGTGGCAGCATGGCGAGCGCTGTGTGCGCCGTGGACGTGGCAGCATGGCGAGCGCTGTGTGCGCCGTGGACGTGGCAGCATGGCGAGCGCTGTGTGCGCCGTGGACGTGGCAGCATGGCGAGCGCTGTGTGCGCTGTAAACTGACACGTCAATGCCGCTCGCATACGGCGTCTGTTTGATCCACCTGCTTATAGTCTGTGCTGTCGCGTTCTTGTAAGGACGCTTCACAGTAATTAAGAGGTGATCTGTGTCTGAAGGCCTTAAGGCCTTGGTTGCAGACATATAGTCGACTAGCGTTGTGGCTGGACAAATATAAGGATTTTCTAGAAAATAAGGTAATTACAAAACCGGCTGGTCCCGTCCTATCCCAGAGGTTTTAATAATATCCGTTATAATAATTTCGATACCGTTTGAATTGATTATAATATTACTTATTGCAATTAAGGAAAAAGATTGTACTCTGTGTGCAGTGCACAGACTAAGTAACACAACCAGTTTTTTAGTTAATTTTTTTTTTTTTAATTAGGTTGAGTATGTGGAACCCATTCCGAAATATGGTCCAGCACTATTTGAGGATCCCAAGTAGTTGAATACTTAGGTAAATATGGTCTCAGTTTTAATATCCCTTTAAGGAGGCGTTTGACGCACTCGTCTGAAGCTAAATTGTTTCCTATGAGCAAGGATAAGGCTGAACGGTGGCTGTTAATCGTGCCGTAAGAAGCACCTTAATCATACTGTTCAGTCAAAAAAGTAACTATGTGAGGGATGGAACTCTCGAACACATTACAAGTATTGTCCTTACAGTACTGCCACCACAACTTGTAACAAACGCTGTATTGCTTTAGTGTGCTTTGTGATAGTGAGGCGAGCATCAAGCGCAGGGAGAACGCGAGCCTGAGAGCAGCGCTGCTCCCATGGAAAGCGTCTGGTGGAGCGGGTGTTGTTGTCTGAAATGCGACAATAGTAATTTTGGGTGCGGTTTTAAGACAACAATTTCTCCAATTAATAGGTCTATTAGCAAAGGATACCAAGCCTGTGCAGGCCACATTGGGAAAACTAAGATACCGGTAGCTTTATCCTGTATAATTTTTTGTATGCAATTTAATAACAGAGAAAATGGTGGGAAAGCATAAAAAAATGTTGGGTACCAACTTATCGTAAATGCGTCGACGGCTATCGCATCTGGGTCCTGTTTCCAGGACACATATTCGTGACACTTAGCATTGATGCGAGAAGCGAATAAGTCAATTTCTGGTTGACCTAATCGTTTTACAATATATTTAAATGCAGGTTGTGATAACTCCCATTCGACGTCGGGGTTCACCCTGCGTGACTCTTCATCAGCCTCGATATTGTCTTTTGTGTTTATATACGAAGCGAATAACCACAGCTTTCGCATCTCGCACCATTGCCAAATATCACGAGAAAGTGCACTTAAGTGTGGGAATTGAATACCGCCCATGCGGTTTATATAACTTATCGCGGTAATGTTATCCACACGAAGCAGAATAGCACAGTCGGTTTGGTCCCGAGCAAAACATTTAAGGGCGAAAAATACGGCTAATAGTTCCAGATAATTAATATGAAAACTAGTTTCATTTTCTTTCCAAGGACCATTGACTCTTACTCCGTTACTAAATGCACCCCAGCCTGTGCGTGACGCGTCAGTGTATATTTCTAGCGCATAGATTTGGGGCTTTAATGTATTATTCACTTTGTAAATATTTTGAGCCCACCAGTTCAAATCACTTAAGATGTTATGAGGAAGTTTAACTTTTACGTCAAATGTATCGTGTTGTTGTAGAAACAAATGCTTATTTCTTTCTATTATCTTTGTATACAACCAACCGTAACGCACCGCTGGGCACGCTGCTACGAGTACTCCTATCAGTTGGGAGAAATTTCTAATTGAAACTGTGGGTAATTTGGAATACTTTTGTACTAAACAGGCTATCTTGTTGCGTTTGTCTAGGGGTAACGATAAAGTCATATCAGTAGTGTCGTAAATGAATCCTAAAAATTTGAATGATGTTTGAGGTTGCAAATTGCTTTTTTCGTAATTTATTACGAAACCCAAACATTCTAGTAATGCTACCGTTTCCTTTACATTACGAACACATTCATCGTAACTGCTCCCTAAACAAAGCAGATCGTCTAAATATGATACAGATAGAAACCCGCGATTACGTAAAAAACTTACGACCTCTCTGACAATCTTAGTAAAACACCTAGGAGCTATGTCGAGCCCATAGGGTAATGCGTTAAACTCGTAAGTTATTGTTTCGTTTGAGTTTTGCGCTATATAATGGAATCGAAGGTATTTACGAAATTGCTTAGCAACAGGAATAAGTAGGTATGCTTCCTTCATATCTACTGTCGCCATGTACCAGTTTGATTGTACTAACTTACAAGCAGTTCTACTATCCTCCATTTTAAAATGTGTTTTATGTATGAATCGATTTAAAGATTTTAAGTTCAGAATAAACCTTTTATCACCGTTGGACTTAGGAGCTAAAAATGTACTAGAAATAAACTGATCTAAACTGGGCTCAACCTGTGAAATAGCACCTAGTTCAGTTAAATTCTCGATAGCTAATGACATGTCACGCTGTTCACTCAATGACCACGTAATTCGAGCGACAGAAATTTGAGACGGCGCACATATAAACGGAATAGGTATTCCCTTCATAATCCAATTAAGAATACTGGTATTATTAGTAATGTGGGTCCAACAATTATAGAAATGTTGTACCCTACCTGCATGTACCTGTGTTACTGGCGTGCAGGGGCACGTGACCGGTTCGGGTTCACCTTGGTTAGCGACGTCGCTGTAGCCGTCGCCGCTGCTGATCGACGCGCTGACGTGGGGAATCTCCTCTGACCCCCTCGCCCCCCCCTGTTCATTGGGTAACGAGATGGTCCGGCCCAGTTTCCCTGGAACTGATGGCGCGCAGACATTGTGTTTTGAGACTGGGCATTAATATTAGATTTTACTGGCAGTGGCGCAGTCTTCTTTATCTGTAGACCCTGTTTTTCAATGGTTTTAGACGCCTTTATTTTATCCGGTAAAGTGGAACCGAACAACTTCTCATCTCGCTCGCTGTCCTGTATGACATTGAGAAAAGGCTTCGCTAGCCCGGGTGTAATCATTTTGATCCGAAGCTGGGTTTCGGAATTATGTAAATCACATAAAATGCGGCAGCCATCACTTAGTGTTTTGATCGCTTCGATCTTGTTGTCACTGGTTATTAATGACGTCATCGTCTTGCTAATAACAGTAATGCCTGCACCCAATTGTTGTTGAGATGTCTCAACTTTTTTGTCACGTAACCTTACCATTTCAGGAACAGCGGTTGAGATCTCGATGTTTAATTTTGGGGCTTGAAGTAATGTACAATTACTGGGTATGAGGTACTGTTTTAATATTTTGTCTCTTATTTCTTTAACCATTCCCTTTTTGAGTAATGGTAACCATAATTGGGTTAAGTTGTTATGTATTTCCTGGCCCCATATAGGTCCTTCATCAGTTGCCTCGCCAAGAGCGGACAGGATCTCTGGATCCAAAGGAGGTCCAGGAAGCGCCGGCGGTGCCGGTGGAGGATGAGGTGGTGCGGACTTCAAGTCATCCTGTTGAGTCAAAACAGACTCCAGCAAAGTGTCAGGCCGAGGCCCTTCGGGGTTAGGTATAACGATTGTGTCTTCAGGCTCATGACCAGGTTGCGGCTCAGTTTCTATGGGCGGTTGTGATAAATCCCACACTGCCGTTTCGTTTCCTACAGGAAAAAATAATAAACGTAACTCAACTAGCCGTGGGTAGGTACGTTAAAAAGTAACAGTTCTAAATTCGAATCTGTTACCAATTTATTTGTAACGCCTCGTTCGCTTGGAATCTATGGCGGGTAAATTATTTGCCGCGTTCAGATTTGAATCTATGGCAAATTACCAGTATCAAGACTGTCACTTTGATCAGTACTTGTACGGTAGAAGTAGCAGGGATTAATAGTAACTAACCTTGTTGGTTATCGTCGTCCAAACATGAGAATGAATCTTCTCGACGACGGCGTTTGTGACGGTTTTTATCACGTAATTTTTCCATCTTCTTCATATAATAATCAATTCTTTCTTCATAGGATCTTTTAGGCATCGTGAATATAAGGAATTACCGTTTTTTAAAATTCGAACAATTGAAGGTAGGAGCGCGTGCGCTCGTTGCCTCGCGCGGAAAAAGAATGAGGTCACCGTCTAGCATAGTGTAGGGTGGACGACTCGATACTTTAATCGATTATTATTTAAAAAGAAATCGATTCCTTATTCTTATTATAAATAACTTTTAAAAGCGTGCGAGTGTTGCCTTGTAGGTCAAAGGACTACCTGTTTATTTATATCGAAAATGAAACCACGAAATATTATATGAAGTTTTGCACGCCTGAAGTGCTAGCTAACGAGAACTCTTGCATGTACTACTCCGGGCAATCACCTTACATTGATATGAATCCACTCAGTTTGAGTATATTTGCCTAAGCTAGAAGAAATAATGCGGGGATCAGACTTGAATCAAGTTTAACGAATAAGCGCTAATGAGAATAAGCAGCTTAACGAGTGTCGCGGGTCCTTTATTACATCAAAAGAGCAGATACACAAAATCAGACCATTTTCCCAACCTATTATTGTGACATTTTGACAAAAAGTTTACAAACACATTAGGCCCTTACCTCGAATCATAATTACCAGCCCTGGGGTTGAGCTTGCATTTAACACGTAACTAACAATCAGACCCCCGCTTTAGCCCCCCATAGGGGTGAAACCGGCGACCACTTCACGGATCATTACACCTATTACAATTGTGGGGTGAATACAATGCTGGACAACTTTTGGGGTTGTAACCCTAGTGACAGTAAGGTTCCACAGATATTGAATTTGTTCTGGAAGAGTTAATTAAATTGATAGTGTATTTTTAGGGTTCCGTAACTCAAAAGGTAAAAACGGAACCTTATATAGGATCATTCGTGTGTCTGTCTGTCGAAACGTCTGTCACAGCCGAGTCCGTGTCTACTGGACCGATTAAGTTGAAATTTGGTACCTATACATTCGAATTTCTGTGACCCAAACACGGACGTATAACGTAATTATATGCATTTTGAACACGGGGGTCACTTTTGAGAGATAATAAAAAAAAAGTTTTACAAACTGTACCATGTGACACATTAAATGAAAGAACGAGTCTCCAATATTTTTTATAATTTTAAAATAAATAGTTTTAATGTTATTTATGAAAATTTATCATTCCCGCCTTATCTTTGAAACTAGTGAGCTCAAATTATTAAAAAAAAAAACAGAAAAGAGTTCTTTATTAGTTTATGGATTACAGGAAAACCTATGAGAAGTTTATGGCCTTAAAATAACATCTAAAATTCTCTTGGTCTTAAAATCTCACAATATTGTGCTTACAAACTTACATTTGCAGTTGGAATGTATGGGTGCATGTTTTTCAACTACAATGCTAAGTTGGCTCTTGAGATAAATTCATCCTAACTACGAAACCCTTCGTTGTGCGTGGTCCGACACGCACTTGGCCATTTTTTTATTGTTTTGATATTGATGACTACTGCCTTTGCTGCTGCATTCAGTTTGAATAAAAAATCATAAAACGAATCACAAAGCAATGCTAAAATTAGCTTATTCTGCTATCGAAAGCTCTGCCTCTTTTCCCTTAATTTATTCAACTACCCGTTCAATATTTTAATTAATCCCATAAATCGTATATTTTAACCTATTAAAAAGTGGGTATTAATATGCAATTATAAATTATTCATCGTTCCAAACATTCCCGCACTACCGAAGTGGAAACTACAAAGAAACTATGATCAAAGTGGCACATTTCACGAGCCGGGGGACACGCATCCCCCACTGGAGGAGGGCGCGGGGGGAGGGGTGCGTAGTCACGTACTCTAGTTTTACTCAGTTACTTTTAATTCATCCAGTCGCTGATCTGTATGGTAAAGTTTGTGGGGACATTTGTGTTAGGGTGGGTGGCCATGGTAATGTATTAATCACCGTTGGTTGAACGAATAAAAATCCATAAGTAGGTGGCTGGTTACTATATATGTATAGGTACCCATTTATGTTTTGAATGTGTTGAGATCTATTTTAGCTGATGTATCATTGGCACTTTTCATAAGACATCACATTCATATCGCTATTACAAATGAACATGGCTAACACTACATTATGGAAACATCTTAAAAATACACTTTAAGCTGGGTCAATAGTCGATGCTAAAAAATTTAATGTTTTAATAATAATCATTTTAAACTCTTAACTAGGCTTATTAGTTGAGTGGCATTAATTTGACTTAGCTTTTAGCTACTCAATTAATAAGAACAATACGTTCCATCGATATAACGTAGAATTCTTCTATCGCGCTAGGAATTAATAAAGGAACGAAAAAATTACATGAAAAGAAAATTTAATCAAGCAGTTGTTACTCCTGTCATAAAACTTTAACTATCAGACATATTACGTGTTGAAGGATCAATGCTCATAAACTGAGGACATAACTAGCATGATTTTCACCCTCTGGGGATTAGACAGCGGTATATTTTAAACTCAAACGTCAGCAGTTGGTTTAATGTTAATAACCTACTTCTTAACGAGAAAAAAACTAAATGTATTCAGATTACAATACCTCATGTGAAACAAGTAAAAACTAGTGTGCTCTTAGAGGGTGAAGAGTTGAAACCAGAAGATACCACAGTGTTGTTAGGCATAACTTTGGATGCCAAGCTTCAATGGGGCCCCCTTATAGATAAACTGTCAAAAAAGCTTAGCTCTGCAGCATACGCTATTAGAAAAAATTGTGATTTAACTGATTTAGAAACAGCTCGTTTAGTATACTTTAGTTATTTTCAGCGTTATGTCGTACGGTATTCTGTTGTGGAGAAATGCCGCCGATATTCAGACAATTTTTTTTTCACATAAAAGGGCAGTTCATTCATTTAAGTCCCAGACACTCTCTCAGAGACAAATTTAAAAAGATTAATATAATGACTGTAGCTTCTCAGTATATTTATGAAAATCTTTTGTATGCACATATTAATTTTAATTAGTTTAAAAAATACAGTGACATCCATATTGTAAATATTAGGAACAAACACAAAGTTGTTCCTTCAACCAGGCTTATAAAGATTGGTGGCTCGTTTAGATGCCAATGTATAAATGAAATATACAACGCAATGGAATGTAATAAGTAATATATTTTTTGTGTATGTATGTGGATGTATGTGTATATGTTTCAATTTCATCTTTTTAAGGTGAAATTAGTGTCAATTGATAGCTACTATATTATCAAACTACCACTGGAAATTTTGCGTATTTTAGCAATCTGAGAGCCGAGTTAAAAGAGATTTAGTAAAAGTGAGGTTATGTAACAATCTATACTTAACGGCTGTTTTTCATTGTGATTGTCATTTTTTATATAGATCGGATGTCAATTATATTTGTAGAGTGGGAGGAAGTTAGGAAACACAAAGATTTAAAAATTATGGGTAATGAGATGATGTTTAAAAATAAAAATCGTTTTTGATTAGTATTTTTTATTCATCATCAATTATAATTAGAATGTCATCTAGAAATTTTGCAGGTGGTACTATATTATCTTGGTACCTAGCCCGGGTACTAAGGTCCCATATTATTGATATTACATGGGCGCAGCATCTTTTAAGCACATCACGTCCATTATGTTTTACTATGAAAGTCTAAACATAATTATTTTCTCAAACAGTTAATAAAATCCCATGCTTCTGTACTTTGTCGATCACAAAGACTCTTCTCAGGGGTATTATATTGATATCGTCTGAGCAACATTTTTTGAGTAGAAAGTGGAACTCTGTACTTCTTAGTTCTCTGGCATCCTTCAATAAAGCACCTTTTTTCTGTTTTAATAGCTCTCATGTAATCTGGTACAATTATATAGGTTCGGTCTGATTACTTCTTACTTCTTCGACTTGAGGGTCAGTGGGAAGATCATGTGTGTCTGTGACTGTAGTTCTTCAATTGGGCTTGCTTGGGAAGAAGTTGATGGGTCAGAGACCACATTAACAGCAGCTCTGTCTGCAGCCACCTAACGAGTATAGAATATGTGACTGGCTACTTCTATCTGCAACAAACAATACATAATCATTTATGTATTTAAAACAATCAATGACTCACAGTAAAAACACTTATAAAACACATTTAAACTGATTCAACTTACAGTTCTAGTCATAATACACGCCGAGGGTGCAGTTACTGGAGTCGCGCGGGAACGTCAACTTCAAAGCGTTCGTCGTGCGTGTTCCGAACTGTTATCTGCCCCTCGTCATGGAAGAAGACTTTTGGCCGCAGGACGTGGTGTTCCGTCGCTTCCGCGGACAAGTTCCACAGGACAGCACAATCTAGTGCAAAGTGAAGTGCTACTAACATAGTCTAAGCCTTTTTATTAACACAAGTTTTTGTTTATTATACAGTATGTATGTTTAGGTTAAGGTATTTTTCTATGGGCCTATAATACACTCTTGAATAACATTATAAATTCTCAAGTAGTTCAAAAATATGATTGACGTGTGTTTGACCTACTTACAGAAATAAAATCATTTATTGTTGTTAGAATTTAGTTGAAACGAGATAGGCTATTGATTTTTGAAGTGTAATATTTTACTTATTGTTGTGTGGGTATGATGACAGTCATTCTTACGTTGGATATGACTGTCATCTACACCACTCATGGAGTTACTTTTGGTATGGTTAGGATCCATTTATTTTGTCTTGTCTTATCTTGTCTTGAATATAGGACCTTCTTGTGTTCTATAGCATTTTTTCAAGAATCATTAAAAAAGTTAATTATTAGCGATTTTTTTTCATTTTCGTAATACTTTATTATTTTAATGTAATTGAAACTCTAACAATATAAAGATATTATTATATATATAATTTTAAATAACCTTACTAATAGCAATTTAACGCAGTTCAAGAGAATTAGAGACAATAAGTATCATCAACGAGTATTATTACTATTCAAGAATTTTGAAACTATTGATAAACAAGAGCAAATATTGGAAATACTTGTGAACTAAATAATTATTTCATTTATCTAAACTGTAAGTCGGCGCCGAAGTTCAACCGCGAGGTATTGCCCGCTTTACTGCTCTTTGGAGGTTAGGGGAAAATGTCTGACGACCGCACTATAACACTGATAATTTTTGTTTCTGACTACTGAATTGATTTCTAAGCAAATTTCAACATTCATAATAAATGAATACAGCTCTTAATAACTGGATTAAGTACTAAGTAGAGCAGAGAATATGACTTTGTTGATACTCGCTACAATTTACTTAGAAATGTACATTGAATTGCAAAGTAAAGCTTTGTTTTCGCAAAATAATTATGTCATGCTGTTTGTAAAACTATTATGGCGTTGAATTTCACCCCAAGTTTAAAATTTACATTCAAATGGTTGAATTTCAAACTTGGAAACATTCAATCCTTTTTATCGCATGAATCATTTTTGATACATTTGTCGTGCTTCCAAAAAATATGCAGGTAATCAGAATTATTATATCGTTAATATTCGATAAATAATAAAACCTTCAATTCAAACTTATCTAGATATTATTCTGATAATCAAATACTCCAGTGATAAGCAACATCAGGTGTCTCCTAAATATCAGTTCAACAAAGTTTCCAGACTGACGCCAAAAAATACTTTACTCAAAAGTAACATAACCTTAAAATTGTTAATTAATGACACTGCTAGCAGTACGTTAATTATAATAGCAGCGTATACCAGTGTACCGGTATGCACATCGGGAGTTCATTAGGGAGCCACCTCGCAGAGACACTCATTAGGAGGATGCCGCGGCGTGCTACACACTTCTTTAATTTAGGTTAGTTACTACATTGCTGAATACATTTTTTAAACAGTAAGTGCAAATACTAATATGGTAGTTATAGTTGTGTAACTATATTTTAATGAGTGAAATGGAACATAATTCTTCGTGAGAAGGAAGAATAAAAATGGAAGGATTATTTTATATACAGTATACAGCATCGTGCAGTAGAAGATTTTATGTACTTATGCTTTAATGTAAAAGATATTTACTGAGCTTATTATCAGCTTCCACTTAATCAAAAATAATGTATGTTCAAACAGTAGGTAACTAAATAAATTAATAAAAAAAAAAAAAAAATATTTCAGTTACATATTGCATAGCAGACATTTTTTGGAGATCACCTTTTAAGCAAAGAGATGCTTGTGTTAGGTGACTCCGCTCTTCCACTTAACATAACCGAGTATGCAATAGAGAAACATATTAAAAAGAAAAATATAAAAGTACAAAATACAAACAAAGGTATAAAAATAAAAATACAACAAGGAGCGCACATGGGTGGTGAATGCGAGTGGGTTTTTGAGTGCATGTGCATGTGTGTGTGTGAGAGAGAGTGTGTGTGATAGTGTGAGCGTACATTGTGTATATGAGTTTTGTTCATTTAGTTTTTAGGATACCGTTTAGGTTTTGGTTAGCCCTGCGATAGTGTCTTGGGATCGGAAGAAGCCAGTACAGCTTCCTCCACTAACGATTTCAACTACTGCAGTCCTAAATAATCATTTGACAGATTATGAAAGCGACGTGACCAAAGCCTCAATGTCATCGTTGGTTTTGTAGGTTTTATATGAGTGCTCAACGGTTATTATAACGTTTATCTGGTGGATTTTTTTCATTCACATTTCATCAATGTGAATTGTGTTACATTTTTGTGTTGTGTGTATTTAGATGACTTTCTTTTTGCTCACTTTCATTTTTTCCTCTGTGAGAAGAAACTCTTTTGACCAAGTTTTTTTCTCTATTTCCTCATTTGTTTTACGCTCGGTAAATTTCACACACATTGCATTCGCACATTTTTTACACTCAAAAAATATTAGTAGGAAAAAAACAAGGAAAAAATGTAACAAAGAAAATATTTTCAAATTCATTCGACCTGTTTACCCTTCACAATTCTATATTTACTTGTTTCATTACTAGCTAAACAACTCAAAGTTTGTTACGAACACAAAACAAAGTCAATATCCAGAAACTTACACAGACAAAACTAAGTTAGTCAAAATTAAGATAAATGTCTTTAATAAACTTCACGCCACTAATATATTCAGAGGTCGCCTCCATATAATTACAAGTATAAATTTACTCGAAGCGGTAGGTTAACTCGGTTGTAAATAAATATATATTAAACCACAGCTTAACGCCAACTTTAATAAAGGGAGCTTAAATCTTTATTAAAAGGAACAAATTTTAAAGACCGTTAGGACTGCAGAAAATATTTGAGATGAATTTCTTAATTAACTCGTCATATTTCGCGAGAATTTCGAGTTTAATAAAGTTGATGTTAATTATGGTTGTATACAGGGTGTTAGAGAAATTGCGTGCTATAGCTTAGGGGTACGTTTAGTATCGATAAAAGAATCCAGGAAAAATAAAAGAAAAAACAAAACAATAAAATTTAAAATTTAAACATCAAAAAAATATTGCAATTTGATTTGATTTTGATTTGATTAACCTAATTTAGTACCTACAACTTAATAATTAAAGCATTTAAACAAATAAAATAATTTTAATTCTAAACAATTGCTATTTTATGAATATAATTTGAGATCATCATTTTGATTGTGAGGCATTAAATACTACCTATCTGCTGAGGCATAAAGTCTCCATTCCCTGTTGTGGTTTAATGTGTGATTATTTCTGGACTTTTATATTCACGTTCGTTTACATTCCTAAACTCAGCTTCAATTCACATTACTACCCATTGCAAGGATACAATGATACCCTTTTTGTTGCGGTCGGAGGGCGGCGCAACCGCGGCTGGTGCATACAGTTCATTTTATTTGACAGCTGATCTCAGCGAGCCCGGGGGGGGGGGGGGGGGAAATTGGACAAGTAACGTTTTTGTACGAAGGAGTTACATTCACCTACTGAGGGGAATCCTTATTCGAATTCTCTGCTTCAATTATGTAAGTGCTTTACATTTTTACGGCCACTTTAAACTCATAATTATTATTAGACATAATAATTATGTAACTAACACTGTGGTTGTCTTTGAAATGAACTTCACAACACGAAGTGCTCATACATTTATTTGAGCTTAGCTAGCATTTACTTATTTTGCTGTAGATAATAACAAACATTCGAAACTTACCAGTTCAATTGAAGACCTTGCTCGTAATAATTTCAACGTGAACCGTATCATTTATAATTCTCTGACAACTTAGTTAGTACTTAATAAAATCATTCAACTTTAATGCTGTAGCTACCTAGCACAGTTGATTTATTCTCAGTATCTTGCTGAACTAAAACACTTAGGTAAACATAAACTCCGTTCATAAATCTACCGCGAGTCACATTAAGCGACCTCCGACGCCAACTTGTTCCGGCGGGAGTTCACTTGATTTGACAACTGATCTCGGACCACCTCCTCTATGAGGGTTGCATCATTACTGTTACACTGCCAGGATAATTGGACAAGTGACGTCTTTGGGTAAACAGGATAATCAGGTTGTAGAGATATAATCAGTTTGGGCTCATTTGAACAATTTTCCTCGTCATAATATTTATAATAATGATTATGAATATTATGACGAGGACCGCCACTTTTTTTCAAAAGTTAAAGAAACCATGGCACGGTACGGTTGGCGCAGTGGTTAAGCGATTGACTGCTGCGCTGCGTGTCGCGGGTTCGATTCCCGCACGGAACAAATATTTGTTTGACCTACAAGTAATAATAATAAAAAGTAGTTATTCCACAAAAAAAACATAGCACTTTGCACTGTATACATTTTATGAAAAAAAAAATATTACAATATTATGCAATAGTAGACTCTATCTTTTAAACTTAAAAAGTAGTTGTTCCGGGTCTGGCTGTTTGTGTATGTAAGTTTTGAAATGTTTGTAAACGCACCCACAATACAGGAGAAATTCTTTGTGTGGGGCAACGTTTTAAAAAAAATAAAAAACAAAACAAAAAAATCTGCTGATAGTAATATTAAGAGTTAATAAATTTAACTGGCGAAATAAACAATAAGGTAAATGAACGCCCGTGGTTAATTAAGTAAATTGAAACAAAATCTTTCCAGTAAACGCAGAAAAGCTTTTCCACAAATATTGTGAAAACGCAATACCCTAGCAAAATGTTCTTTTAAAACTCATACACCGTACAGAAATGCAAATACAAAATGAAGTTCCAATCACATTAATCTATCTTGACGCAGACGCCGCGTCGTGACGTGAGACAATGCCGCCGGTTGTGACGATATCGAAGCCTACAATGAGATAGTAGCGGAACACTTCCCAAGATATCTAATGCTAGTGACAGATGCAGGCCTGGTGGTGCTAAGATATTGCACTGTCTTGGAAAGTGGGAATGAATAAGTTGAGATGGTGGTATTGACAAAGGTGGGTAGTGAGCTCATTGCTTTAGTGACGTATATGTTTTTGCCGATTTAATAGAGAAGAAGAAAATAATATCAGGTGGACGGAACAACTAATATTAGTGAGCTTTAGAATTTATTGAAATTGTATCCTTATACATAGGTATCTTCCTTAGATTGTAACCTTTTCATTATAAATAGAAACGCTTAGAGCTGTCTTTAGTAAAATATCGTTAAATAATACCAAAATAGAAGCAAAACAAATTCCAAATAATACTTAATTTTAAACCGGCATTAAATATCCCTGAAAGTGTGTACCGCATGCTCTTTTGATCTTTTAACAGCCTATTGAGGGCGGGCTCTCCCAAACACGGCTGAATATATCCCCATAAGTGGCCGATAAATCCTTTGTTAAAACAAAACACGGATTCCATTGTTCGTCCCAGTGGTGGGAGCTACTTTCAGCCACGGGAAGTATCAGAGACGATTATCTTTAATAGGATCAGCTGCTACTTCGACGAGTTTGCTGCTAAGTCTGATTAACTTGGATACTTTTGAGTCGTATGTAGTGTTGTTGCCTGGTATGTAGTGTTGTTGCCTGGTATGTAGTGTTGTTGCCTGGTATGTAGTGTTGTTGCCTGGTATGTAGTGTTGTTGCCTGGTATGTAGTGTTGTTGCCTGGTATGTAGTGTTGTTGCCTGGTATGTAGTGTTGTTGCCTGGTATGTAGTGTTGTTGCCTGGTATGTAGTGTTGTTGCCTGGTATGTAGTGTTGTTGCCTGGTATGTAGTGTTGTTGCCTGGTATGTAGTGTTGTTGCCTGGTATGTAGTGTTGTTGCCTGGTATGTAGTGTTGTTGCCTGGTATGTAGTGTTGTTGCCTGGTATGAAGTTATCCAAAGCCTTTGGCGGTCAGTAGTATATACCTATGTTGTGCCTGTGCGCTTCGAACATACGCAAGTTGGCATGAGGAATACCTGAAGTCATTTAGATGATTATGAGCTAAGAGCGTTTACGACGTACGGCATTTAATACAAACTTTCAAGCCCTTGTTTTTCGCAATGACTCATACACAAACAGCCAGACCCGGAACAACTACTTGTAGGTCATACAAATATTTGTTCTGTGCGGGAATCGAACCCGCGACATGCAGCGTAGCAGGCAATCGCTTAACCACTGCGCCAACCGTATCGTTAAAAGTCGTTTAAAAAATTAGTTAAGAACATTTTCGAAAAATAGTGTTACAGCCAAATTAGACCGATTTTTTTATTTTCCATAGAAACAGAGATTTCCTTTTATCTGATTTATAATAAGACATTTCGACAATGTTCATATCTAACTTTTTAGACCTTTGTATCTATCCTGCTTATGCGTATGAAGTTTCAGTCATTTCGAAAAACAAGGGCTTGAAAGTTTGTATGAAATGCCGTACGTTGTAAACGCTCTTAACGAGTCCGTCAGTTTAGCTGATAACTATGATGGCAATTTACTAGTAATCGTTACCTTACTACTTTTCAGATTGCATGGTCATAACTTTGTACGAAAATAATAATTTTAATTTATGAAGTCTCTCTCTATTAAGAAGAATCACTGGTAAAATCAAAATCAAATCAGTAAAGTCGATCAATATAGCTAGAATTATTGGAATGATGAATTACAATAATAAATGGATGATTTATTGGGAATTTCTCGATTCTAATTTCATATCAGTCGTATTTCAGTAAAGCGGATTATTTGATTGAATTTTGAGATTAGAATTTACTGGTATTCACTGAAAATTGTTCTTGTTGAAGCAATGTTATATTATTTTGAACTGTGTAGATTGTTAGAGTATTCATAATTAACTATCATCATTAGACGGCAACATAATTTTCAAGAAGTCACCGAGATACATCGTGCCTGGTCTCGTAACAGCCAGTATCCATGGCTACAACCACTATACTAAAAATGCATATTATACTAGTTCACATTACCTGGTATAACAATACGAGGAACATTTGCTCCAATTCGTTGTTCACAAATGCAGAGGTCTCGTACAAACGCTATCAAAATTTCACATCACAAATAGCGCGCGCAGCCAACATTGAGCAGATTAAATTCAAATGAGATGTCAAATACCAACAGTTGCTTTGAAAGGTTAACAATGGCTTCCAAATAGAAATTCAGTTCCTATCGCTTGTTAAAATTTTGAGCCGATAAAGTATTTACGTGAGGACTTTAAACATTGTTCATGTTAGCACACTCAATTGAATATTTAAACGTTTAATGCTCTTTGTTGATACCGCTACAATAAAGGATTTTGTAACGGAAATGCTTTATCATACTTTCACGGGTTCGCATTTCATTGGGTTGCAATAATTGATGCATCATCTCTGTACTCGATGGATGCTACTGTTCGTTTGATATATTATAGGTACCTGAAATACAGTGCACTCCAAAAGTTAATAATAATAAAATTACTGATATGAATAATTTAAATTATCTAACAAAAAAACGTTTATAATAATGTACGTTTTTTTGTCAGATAAATTAAATTTAAGAAAAAATCTTTTTCAAGTAATTGTTAATATAATATATTACTTGAATAATATTTTTAGTTGTAAATATTGTAAATCCTCAGAAATCATAAGCTTCAACTCAGTTTTGGTGGCTACAATTCCAGTTTTTACTGTATACTAAAAAACGGATATAAAAATAACGTGTGCGGTCGGGGGACCCCCCCTCAGGAATTAAGTTCCTTACCTACGCGATATTCACACGCACACACACACTCGTATATAAAAGATGGAGATAAAGAGAGAGAGACAGTCGCATAGATGATGGGGCAGAACGCTTTTTCCTTATGTGACGATTTCTACTTCGTTCTAAAAACAGGTAATCCTATATCATATTTTAAGATTAGTCAATATTATGTCAAGAGCAGGCCCATTCCGCAATAAAAATAAAATAACGCTATAGTGTATGTACAGCTCAAACATTTGAAGATAATGTGATATTATCGACATCTGAAGTATATAATTTTTTCAACTAGCTTTTGGAAGGCGCTGTATGTTTATTATGTTTTCGATCTAGAACGAAATATCTACCAATATTCACAATATCTGGTCCAAAGGCCATACATATTCAAACTGAGACAGTCTAAAATACACAACAAACACAACTCAAATCTAAACAGCTCTTCAGAAGACTTGAAGCACAATACAGGCCTTAATTGTGGCGTTGTTTAATGACATCGTGTGACAAGAGGCTCTCCTGCTTTTGTCTGTCTGATGCAATGTGGTTCCTCAACTATTGGGACCTTCGGGAATTCGGCCACGTTTGTAGTGCTCACTAATGAAGCCCAAGTTTTGGGCGTGACTGTGTGCTCTTAATGGTGTACTTTGAGGAAGCTGAATACTGAATGGAAGGTGGCACTGTTTTGATTCGGAATGCATGTGTATAGCTCGTATGCTTCTGAATGTTACAGTTAGGTACGTTTTAAGATCTTGAGTACTTATGTGATATTAGACGTGAAGTTTTGGACGTAAACTGTGAAAATGAGAAGATTTATTGTTGGAAAATAAGAACTAGAAGTTAAGAAGTTACTTTTATCTTCTAAATTGCTGACACATACACGAACACGTTAGAATCGTGACACGTCACGACAGCATGGCCCACGCGCCGCCATGCCTGCCGGGACGACCCACGTTCTACGCTAACTGTGACAAATGCGCGCCCACTTGTTTACACACAAACTGTATGTCTACGTGTACGATTTATGTCGGATGCCTATCATGTATTTGAGAGAGAGGGTCTACGTTTTTTGGTGCATGAATGACCATTATGTCACAGGAATGGAAATAGTCCGGCGGCATTGATACTCGTACTGCCTTCGCAGATGTAACAAAACTTGTTGCTTCTTAATTTGCTGAAATACAGTTTCAAAGCTTTTTGTGTTAAAACATTAGTTCCATAACTTACATTTGGCAGAATACGTCGCTGAATCTTTAATCACGACCTGATTAAAGTCTTCAAACTCATTTATGATAAACAAGTCACTGAATATTTAGGGATAACACCTAACTTCAATAAACACGACTTGTACTCTACACCTAATAAAGCTCCCTTCACAAAGAGCTGAAAAATCTCTAACAACGAAAGCCTGAGTCTCATATTGCGATCGCAAGATATCTCGCAAACTTATGGAGTTAGTTTATATCGCGATCGCAAGATATCTCGCAAACTTATGGAGTTAGTTTATATCGCGATCGCAAGATATCTCGCAAACTTACGGAGTTAGTTTATATCGCGATCGCAAGATATCTCGCAAACTTACGGAGTTAGTTTAATGACGTGTCTCGCATCCATTACTCAGATGCTAGGCGAGCGTTTAAAGCTTGGCTGTGCAGCGCGCAGTGGAGTGGCTCTGCGGATGGCGGCACGATTAGCAATTCCGATGCGCCAGTGTTTACTGCTCTTCAGTCGCACTCAGACATGGCTCCCTTTACTTCGTCTGCTGGCTTCAAGTTACAGTGTCATTGCTTGAGATATGCAGCTGCAACATCTGCGTATGCAATGTAACAAACAATATGTTACTCTAACTTGTGGTTCATGAAACGTATGGCTTGGATGCCGAAGTATTGTTATGTGATTCTTTGTCAATGTTTCTTTCAGTAGTATTTATGGAATATAAAAGCGGGAAGTGATTAATGAAACTGCACTGATTTATATTTTCACCTACCCACAGTACTTTTATCAACATACCCTACACTTTTGTTTGTGGTTCTTCGTGTTTAGGAGAGCCCTACTTTCTGCCTTCGAGTATGTTCAAGTTTTTTTCGTCCATATAACGTGGTGAGTAGATTTGAATGCTGCTGCATTTGATTATCACTTCTATTAATTTATTTCTGATTAATACTATCTTTGTTTTACAGAATCGGGCTGTTCGAGCCATTTACAATCTAGGTCCAAGACATTCCCTTCGTAAAAAAATAAAGAGATAAATATTCTGACTGTAGACTCTCAATACATATTAATTGAAAATGTATTGTATGTACACATAAATATATAAAATTTTCAGAAAATGTCCGATATTCGTTGTTTAAATACCAGGAATAAACACAATCTTGCTGTACTCCACAGAGGAGGCAACTATCGTTCATGGGTCAATAAACACAATCTTGCTGTACTCCACAGAGGAGGCAACTATCGTTCATGGGTCAATAAACACAATCTTGCTGTACTCCACAGAGGAGGCAACTATCGTTCATGGGTCAATATACATTATTTTATACACGTATATGATAAATGATTTTTATTTATGTAAGTAGGTTTGTACAAATACCTACACGTCAATCATATTTTAAAAACCAGATGAGTTCGGCGTTTCATATCTGACCACTCTGAGAGGCAAGGCCGAAACAAACTCAGAGGTCAGTCTTTTTTAAAGACATAATCAGACCAGACATAATCTTGGTCAGATAATGTGAGGGCCATGTAGATCAGTGTCTGAAATGGTCTTTTGAGGATACATTGAGTAGACCTGACCAGTCAGTGCACGCAGTTGTCAGTAATCGTGCAGCTCTTAAGTTCTGAGTTCTGACCATAGAAAGCACATTTGGGTAGACCGCATAAATGACTCAAACTGCCAGCAGACCATGATTAAAACTCACTCCCCCTTATTACAAAACAAGGTTTATCTTCAGACCCAGGTTTAAAACATGGAGCCATTATTGAATTTCTAACTTTATTCTGACTATGGTAAAGTTCCTAAACACAAAACTGACAACTTAGTACCAAACTAAGTTTTCAGTTTTGTAAAAAGACCGGTATTTTACGAGTTTATCGATTACAAACACCATTCAAAAACAGTCATGAGGACTGGCGACAGAAGTGAAAACTTAAAACTATGCATAACTACAGTTATGCTGATAGTGTTAACATTAAAAAAAATCGCTCAACGGGCCTAAAGAAGTTTTCTGAAGAACGTCTCCAATTAAAATATAATGGAATACTCTTTATTATGTACAACAACAAAGTTACAGATGAACTACAGTTCCCAAAAAAAAATACACCGTAAAGTGCAGTTGGGAACTACAGTTCCCAAAATAAAATACCGTAAAGTGCCGGTTGGGAACTCTGGTTCCCTTACGTCTCTTTACGGCGTAATTTTTTTTGTATGCCGTAAAGTGATGTTTCGGACCTAGTTTTCAAATATCTGGCGCTCGGGGACCACCCACGGCGATTACGTAATCTGACCTTGCACTCGGACTGGTCTTGTAATTTGATATAGACACTTGAGCGGCCATGTTTGTTGTTTTGCTACGCATTCGATCACTATTATGTCCTCCTAGGGCGTCCCATCCAGGCGTTTCCACTCACCTCTGCATTAGAAATGCCTTTTGTTAGTCGCCTTTCATTCATCCTCTCAACAGGATCAAACCATCTAAGCACACTATTTTATTTAAATTTTTGTTACTTACTACATCTTGTTTTAAACTACACCGTTGCCAACATATCATTTTTCAGCCTATCATTCATAGTCGCGTCAGACATGCTTCGCAAGGAACGCATTTCCACAGCATTTATTCTACTTTCATGTTTCTTTTGCCATACCGACATTCACTTCCATACATAAGCAAGCGTAAGCACCAGCACACCATTGTGAATAGCCAGTCGGGTCTTTTTAGCCATCGACTGGTTTGTCACAATCGCATGTATAGCACCATTCACTTTATTTCCAGCATTTGCTGTCCTTTCCACATCTTCATCAATCTTTCCATCCCTTGTAAACTGACTTACCAAATATTTAAACTCACTTACTTGCTCCAAACTATTATCACCTATTTTCTCATTACACACCGATACATCCTCTTCTCTTTCAAACACCACCACCATGACCAACTCACCATGGCCATGACCTTCTATGAAATTCGATGATCCTGAAATAATATTATGACGGCCTTACCGAACAATGCATGCAGACAGATGTTTAGTTTTCGGGATGAAACTACGTTATCTAATCTTAATGAATTTTGATCTATTTTACAGGTTTATTGAAAATATGTACCTATGTTATATTATGTAAGTTTATTTCTACTACCTATGTACGAAAACAAAATACTAAAAATTCATGTGAAAAAATAAAAACTGGTTTATTGTAAAGTGCGTATTTAGTAAAGGTATGTATTTGGTTATTCAAAACACTTTGTATTGAAAAATTATGCGTTCGTTCTACACCTATAATTGAAGTATAGCCACGTTATTGGTAGTTTTCAGACGCACAGCGTAGGTACATATTAGATGGTACGTACTCATGCATGCGATTCTGTTTGATCTGCGGACGTTACTCCGATTGATTGATTCATTAGTATCTGCATAGAGCGGGCACTAATCAGCGCTCGCACAGCAGTCGAATGGGAAATTAATTTCGTGCAATGTCATATTTATTAACATGTTCTATATTATATATCTTGTTTTAATGTAGACCATCTTGTAGGGCAATATTTTTTACTAAATACGCACCTTCTATACTTCCATAATATAATGACATTTATTTTTACTTTTTGATAATTAAACCATGAAGAACTTAGTTTAAGTTTTACTCTCCAGATCCTATAATTTTTGGTGTGTTATTATGTTGAAAACTTTCTTTAATTTCTTTCTCGTTGATTAATCAATAGTAATAGTCTATGTAAAACTACTTGTTGATAGGTAAAGTAAGTCTTATTACTTAGAAAACCGTTCTGTAAACATAACGCTGTTAAATTCAAAAAACCCGACACAACCAAAAACAAAACAATGTATTGCCCTTAAAGTTTCATAAAAGTTGAATGTTTTTTTAGGTTTCCGTACCAAAATGGTAAAATATAGTATATCTTTAAGCAAAAGGGACTGAAAGGGGGTCATAAAAATTTGAAGTGAAAGAAAGAACGCTGTTTGCACATTCTCAAACATCTTTTTTAGGCCGTATAGTTTCCGACTTTTGATGAAAAATGTAAAAAAAAATACCGTCCCCCCCCCCTTATTTCCGAAGTTTGCATAGATATTATTCTATGTGATAGAAGTGTATGTAAAGCTTACAGGAAAAATAAAACTATGTCTCTAAATAGCCCAGTTTTTCAGAAATCATCAACATCATATACGTACGGAACCTTCGGTGCGCGAGTCGCTCTTGACTGGTTTTTTGGTTGTGCTGGGGGTTTTTTAAATTTAAATTTAACATTTATTTCCTTTTTTTTAATTTATAATTACTAGCAGACAACCGAAAATGCGGCTGAATTTTATCGATTGTTAAACTTCGGTTAGTAAAAATGTTTACATTTAGAGTAACCTGTAGGTTAATAGGACCCGCTTAGCTTGTATTAGCATATACTAGTCAAAACGTATCGTATGAGCACAAACACAAGGTAGATGTCGAACACCGTTGAGGAGTTCTTCTGGCGGGTTGGGTATCCTGCAGGATCCTGGTGATGCCTGCGCATCAGGTCAAGGTTATCACACTTTCGTAATATCTTTGACAACCTGTCCCATTGACAGGATTTCAAATTTCGACTCAATCAGACCTGTGGAAGTTTTTTATATCTCTTCATCAACTAGATAAAAGGTAGTGATCTTCAAACGGCTGAGCAGATTTTTTTTAAATATAGCTAAGAACACTCTCGATTAAGATACCTTGTAACAAGTCTACTAAACTATTAAAAATAAAAGGGAAAGTAGAGTAGTCAACTATATATTTAAGTAGAATTTAAAAAAAATACAGAAACAATAATTAAAAACGTCAAGGGAGGTTATAAAAAGATGGTACGAAACGGTGTCCAGGTTCGATACGTCAGGCCTCGTCAGCTCTGAAGCATCCAGATCCGATTCCCAGTTATTTTGGTAGGTTCAACAGGCAGTGTAGAAGTCGCCAGGCCTCGTTAGCTTAGAGGCCTAAAGATCCGCTTCCCAGTATCACTGCCAGTCCAGTCCAGGTCTCATAAGTAGAGGATGGTCCTCTTGGCAAGTATGTAGTTCCGAGAAGACTGAGTATGTTGCAAGACTTTTGTAGAGATGATTCCTTGAGCGCTTCCAGATCAGATCTGTCCGGGAATGTGTTAGAAATCCCTTTTATATCCGAGTCTCGGGTGATTTTTTCACATCATCTGTTTTTCTGTTCTTTACAGAATTTAATTTCAAATTCAGTGTTCGAAAAGGCCAGACATATTCGTACCAAAAACCTCTTTGATGAATTCTGAGAGCGTTTCAATTGTTATTTTAAATGTAGGTTTAGTTACGTTAGGTTACGTCCATGGTAGATACTATAACCTTTCAAACAAAAAATAATCAAATTCGGTTCATCAGTTCAGGAGCTAGGATGCCACAGACAGACACACAGATACACACTACAAACTTCCAACCAACAACCCTCTTTTTCGTCGGGGTTAACAAACTTATAACACCGCTCTTTTTCGTCGGGGGTTAAAAACAACATCTACCATGAACTACAAAACATTATAGTTATCATGCCCAAAGAAGGCAGCCAAATAACCAAAATTTTTTATAGCCGGCCGACCATCCAATGAGCAGCTGGTAAGCGTACTCGCTATTGTCGTATGAGCCCAGCGCGCAATGTATACCGTGGCAGGCGGCTCTGTTGCAAAATTGATGCGACCTCAGAGCGAGGGCTGGCGCGTGCAAGTTTCATGTCGATGACAGATGAATTATGCATCGCTTCGAATGAGATGTTTTTCGAGGATGTTCTAGTGACCGAGTGGTGTGCCCACCCTACAGTGTATTTAAGTGATTGTATGCCAACCAGTGACTGTGGACCACTAAATTAATATAATTATAATTATGTGCTGTACTGAGAGGTTATAGGTGTTAATCTAATGATAATTGTAATTATGTAAGTGTACAATAACATCTTACCTAATTAAGGATTATTAGTCTTGGAAATGATAAGTTAACGGTCACAGTTGATATTTATATTGTGGCCTTAGAAAAACTACCACTAAATACATTTTTAACCATTAATTTTAAAACATATTATTTGCGCACGCTCACATGCAAAATTACTCAATTACTCGCTAAGCCACACATTTTCCTGCGATGGCGTCGGCAAACAAGCGATGTATAACAGTGAAGTATGGAGGTGTATTTTGTACTGCACGAGCGCCCAGCCCCCGCCGGCGCCCTGCACCCGGCGCGGTGGCGTCCGCTGGTGGGGCTAGACCACGCGCCCGGAAAGCAATTAGAACAACTGAGACGTGTAATGAGTGACGCGACGCCGCCGCCACGCTGCGTCAACGCTGCGTTGTGCTGCCGTGGGTAATGCGCCCGAAAAGTATAAACTCTTTGTTATACCTAGGTATTGATGGTTGTTTTTGTTGTAATATATTTTTTTGTAAAACATGAATTCATTTAAATATTTCAAGTATATTTGACCAAAAAGCGTCATCTTACTAAAACAATGTTGCAAGGGCAATGAAAAGAATAAAATGGATACCAAGACCCTGTTAGTATATTTTCCATCAGTCAAATCATATGTAAACTTCGGTATTACCCCTGACCCCTGCTTCACCCAGAGGGGATAGTAAGCGTGTTGATTTTGCAATCAATTTTCCCAAAAGAAGCCGTCAGAGGTCAAGTATGGAGATAGCCTGGGCTCGGAAGATGACCCCTTTCACTGTGAGATGGAATAATCTACTTCTTAAACTCAAGTGTGACGATTATGATTAATATAATAAATATAATATATAATAAATATATATAATAAATAATTCTATTATGCTTTCACCAACTATTTGCTTTTACTTTGAATTGGAAATTTTTAATTCAATCTATATATTATGTGAGCACCATGTACTCGTATCTATCACATAATTAATTTATCTGTCATTGCTTCATTTTTAATTATTTTTTCTAGGTGCATCGTCTTTTAATGTACCTGTACAAAATATTGTAAAACATTTTAAAACAGTACCGGTGGAGTATCTTGCCCATTCTTCTCCATACGAAGCTACCTTTTGGAAGGAGCAACTAGAATCAATTCTATTTTTTGTGCATTTTGAGGTTCAAAAGTGCCTTATGTGCTTATTTCAAATAAATAATTTGTCTTTGATCATCTTTTGTTGTGTTTTTAAATATTAGTAGAATTGTTTTATTAAGTGGTAAGGTGATCTTTATAAAACACTGAATATATATTTTACCTATTACGTGGTTGAAACCTAAATACTAACAGCAGTAACGAGTTTGTTAACCCACTCATTATAATAATAGCTATAATGCAGCGCGTGGCTGCCTCGTATTCTCTACACAATTGAAATTACACACGATATTATCAAACCCAAACCGCACCAGAGAGCTTATAACAAAGCTCCAAATTGCTGCATAAACTATTTGAGTGTGCCGTGCCCAAAACCTTTGCAAAACTACGAATAGTTCAGCACGACATAACGTTACAATAACGAAATATCACGTTCATTATAACGCTTGCAATTAACATAGCGTAATGATACATTTCTGAAGTTGATCCGCTTTGAAGTGAAAGGTTGTTTGCGCTGCAATTTTGAATTTCAGGGCGGGAGTGGAGACAAGAATTAACATGTAAGCTGGAATCATTTTTAATGAATCCCCCGGATCAAAAGTTTTGATGATGTAAAATATAATGAGTGGAGAATGCAGTCTCAAAGCGATCTGTAAAACATCTGTAAAAAAATCTGTAAAACTATAAAACAACCTACAGATTGTCACAATATAAAGTTAAGATCAGTCTCTGAAACAACCGCCATAATAATGTTATTGAAAAAAAAACAACCGACTTCGTGAGTTAGTGAGCAAGTTAGTGAAAAATAACTTAAATTTCGGAAGTCGGTGTCTTTGGATCTGTATTTTAGTTTTTTGCTACCGACTTCCGAGAAAGTTATTTCTTACTTTGTAGTGTTTTTTTTTTAGTATTTTTATTTTTCACTTTTTAGTGTTTTTTTTTTGTATTTTTATTTTTCATTTTTTTGTGGGTCAGTTTGTAATGTATCTAAATTACAATAGCCTAACGTCAACTGCTCATCACGTCATCATCTGCCTTTTCCCAACAATGTTGGGGTCGGCTTCCAGTCTAACCGGATGCTTCATGTTCGTGAACGGGCGCCGTCAGTTGTGACTGGTCATCTCCTATCTGCCAGGGCTTATTTGTAATCTATTAATTTGTATTGTTTTTAAATAATTTATTTTTTACCTAGTTCTCACATATAGAAGCGACAAGAATAATGTACGCAGGATTTTGTAATATCTTGATTTAAAAGAGTGTCCTTGGAGTTTCTTGCCTATTCTTCTCCATAGAGATCTACGTTTTGGAATGGGCAAATAGCTTCAACTTTCTGACTAACTGACCGACTCTGACAATTCAAAAGAGCCTGTAATTGGTTTAATTGAAATAAATGCTTTGAGTTTGAGTTTTATGCAGCTGAATACCAGTATTTTACATGGAGCGACTGCCTATCTAACCATCTGTCAACTGCTCATCACTTTTTACAAAATATTGCTTTTCCCGATGAAGGGGCGTTAATTGATGAGGAGTTGTTCTGGTAAGAACCAGGAGAACCATATGCAAAGAGACGAGCATAAATTACTTAGCAACCATATTAAAATGTCTAATCGAATCGCAACGATGATATACTTTTTTTTAAGTAGTTCCGTTAGCCATCTGTGGTCTTCATCAAATGGTGCTTTCCGAGTACAAATGCATGAGTTACTATAAAAAATACCCAAATCGCTATAGGTACCTATAATAATAATAATGAAATTCTTTATTGGAAGTAACTCATGAGACTCATACAGTATTAGTAACAATAAAATAAACTTACAACTATGTTAGTGGTACAATTACAATAACAATTACAAAACACACACAACAACTTATTCACTGCTTCAGCATTCCAGCTGAAATACTGGAGCAACGACTTACTATAGAGCAGTCCAGCCTGTCAGCAATAACTCCCAGGATGCTGTTGGAACTGGCTCGCACCCTGCGCACCAAGGACACACATCTTTTACGCATTAATGCATAAAAGCAATCAACACGCAAATCCGCAAACATCCCTGATGCGCTACAGAAGCGACGCAGCCCCATCAACACCCTGAAAGCATTATTGTACTGCACGCGAAGGGCACTGTACGATCTCTGCGTAAAATGTACCCACAGGCCACAGGCGTAAAATTATGAGCAAAAGGCTCTAAAAAGTATTTTTTTAACCTCCGTAGAAGCACGCTTAAACTTGCGGGTAATCATATTCGCTCTAACCGAGAGCGCCCTCCGCTCTCTCTCAATATCGTCATCGTCTTTAAGGCTAGTGGTTAAAATATGCCTAAACAATTTGCGGATTTCCCTCGATTTCCATGGGATCCTCTCATCAGATTCTGACTTGGTGACAATGGGACCACCTCGGGTGCATATCCATTCAAACAGAAAAATAATTTTCAAAATCGGTCCACAAATTGACGGCAAAATCGGTGAAAATACATTTTTTTTAAACACAGACAAACATAAATAACCTCTTCCTTTTTGGAAGTCGGTTAAAAACAAAAATTATAAGCATAATCAGCCTATAATGTCCCCACTGCTGGGACACAGGCCTCTTCTCTGTGAGAGGGAGTGGGCCGTAGTCCACCACGCGGGGCCAGTGCGGGTTGGTGGATGGAATTTTAGTAATTTTATTTCTAGGACAAGCCGGTTTCCTCACGATGTTTTCCTTCACGGTTTCGAGAGCAGTGGTGATGAAATAATTTACACAAAGTTAAATGCCTGCCTGGGTTCGAACCTACGACCTACAAATTGGTAAACCGCGGCCGTTACCGCTGCGCCACCACTGCTGTAAAAATGTATGATGCGCAACAAAGCAGAACGCTGGCTACTTGTGAACTAGCCGAGTTTCCTCCTACTCTAAATAGTTTGGTCCAAGTTAAACACAGAAGTGGTTCGATTAAAAATGAAAAAAAAAAATGTATTTAAACAAAATGCTTCATACACAATGATTTGTGTTTGGAGCCTCCTTTTAGGCAAACAATGCCTGTGTTAGGAGACTCTGTATTATTCAATCTTGGTATCAACTGTAACAGTAGCTGAGCCCAGAATATTATATGTCTGTCTTTGCTCGTTTGCTCACTTATAACTAAGATTGTCGATTGTAACGATCGATGTCGAGTTTTGTTCGCAACGGAATAACTAAAAATAAATTCTGTTGTTACAAATAACTTCTAGATTGTATCCTTCTTTTATATACAGGATCTTCTTCTAAACATAGATCTTTTATACATAGACCTTCTATGATATTTAATTAGCAGCCTAAAGCCTTCACTTGAGCGATTTTGTTAAATATTATAACTACGCAAACAATTTGCCGCAACATTTTCAATCTACCAGCACCAACAAAGAAAGTTAACGTATATTCTGTAAATCAAATATTCTAAAACTATTATAAACAAAAAGAGTCCTCTAGGTACCTACTTGTTTGTGGAGAATCCCACGACATGGCACAAATTGCCCACTCCGCACGAACCATTATATTTTTGAGTGGCTTTAATTGTTCCCGAAGAGTGCTGTGTGACGTAGTAGTGACGCAATTACAACACTTACTTTACACTGCACAGAACTGCAGCACAATAATAAATAACCAATTAATTTTATGTATTGTTCAAAATGAATGCTATGCGGCACTAACATTGACTTAATTCATTTTTCGTTAATGCATAGTGTTGCATTTAGTGCATTTATTGTTCCGTTTTGTCATCTAATAGTGTTCCTTAAAAGTTAGTTTTTTGTGAGAAAGTTTTCAACGGTCATCATTTACTTCATAGATATAGGATATAACACTGCAAGTTCAATAACCAATAATTCGTAACTGTGCCACACTGTAGGGATGCTTCTTCTCATACAATAAAGAAGAAGCGATCAAGCAAGACAAACTTCGCTCACATTACATAATATTTAGTTAAACAAAATAAACACAAACATTAACAAACTAACGCACATGTCGGGATAGGTTCAAACATCAGAAGTAATACTCAGATATGGCAATACAGAAATATATTTCAATCGAACAATCAGTTATTTTAAATCGAGAGAATATAGAAATTAAATAGAATTAATTAAATAACTAATAATGGTAGTGGCGGTCACATAGGGCAGTACTGACTGTCAGGGACAGTGGTCCATGCACCCACCGCAATAAGGATAGTACTAATTTGTCGGAGACAGCGTTCCATATCCAATAACCGGGCAGTACTGACTGTCGAGAGACAGTGGTCCGTGCACCAAGACGCATCCGTTCAAAATGCGTACCGACTCAATAGCGCACCTCCTTATAAAGGCGATCCGCTAGAGGGGGGTAACGTTACAATATTTCACTCAATTGACTTCAATTCTTTTAAGTCAAACATCCGATAGAATGAATGATTTTTCTATGGTGCACGTTCCACTAGCGCCATCTAGTCGCCGCCTCTCGCAGCTGTTAAATAATATGGCTTCCGTCACGGCCATTCTGATAAATCACTCGTCCTCGAGTGCAAAAATTCATCAATAAAAATTAAAAAAAGGACTTTCATTAATTCACATCATCATCATTACATATCAAAATACCAAATATCACTGGTCTAGGTATTTCTTTACAACAGAAAACCCCTACAGTTCAAACATGCTGGTCTAAATCGTCACCCACTAAAGCAGGTGAGATTCCTGCAGCTCACAAAGCGCTGGGCTAGGTTATCAACCCACAAAAGCAGGTGAAACCCCTTCAGCTACATATTTGCTAGTCTAAATCGACAAAGCGCTGGACTAGGTCATCAACCCACACAAGCAGGTGAGACCCTTCCAGCTACAACTGGGCTAGGTCACCACACACAACTCTTGCAACCCCTACGGTGTAAACCAGTACTAGTACATTTAGTCATCCAGCAAGAGACCTTGTTCCGGTACTGGGTTATACAGAACAGAATTATAGGATTCAGAATTAATAGTTACTGTTTGTGAACCAATCGATAATGTTTTTTGGATTCTAAGACACGACTGGCATTTAAGTTTTGAGAACTATCTCTTTAAAATTTAAAATCCGTTTTAATTTCCAAGCGAGACCAAGCACAATGATTCCATATTAAAATAATAGGTATCTCATTCATGGTCAATAACACACACACTATTCCCCACGGGAATACCGAGTCAACCCTTGACTCTATGGTCTTTGCTTCTAGGCAAAACCCGATTATACAACACAGAGCTACCGCCTACCGCGTACCCATGGACAACTCATTGAGCACTACGATACTCTGTTGTAGTCTCCGACCCAATGAACCGAAAACATGTTACATAAACTAAAGTGATGTCAACTCATCTATTTCGTCTACAATCTCAATTGGTACTTGACATCGGGCATCTTCCGAACACGGTCATGAGCGTTTGTAAGTACGCTTGTTAACTAGAGATTTTTAAAACATACCGATCGCCATCTAACACTTCAACAATTTGAAAGGGCCTCTATACTTCACGTCAAGCTTAGTTTGATTACGCTCCTCGTTCGTTCTGGCTACAGGAGTTCACCCACACACAAGCGGAGAACTGGTGGACCTCGACACCGGGCTGCAGGCAATCCAGGGAAGCCATGCCATCTCTAGATGGCAGGCTAACCAGGCGCTTGCTACGCCTGGACAGGAACGGCCTGCGCCCAGTGACGGGGACCATCACGGAACACTGATCACTTAAACAAACAATTCCACACAATATGTATAACGCACAGCCCTCTGTGTAGGGCTTAGGAAACCGTTCGAGGCTGAAGAAACCGTTTTGAATGTGCTCTTTGACTGCACAGGCGTCACCCTGATCCGAGCAGAAACCCTCGGGTCACTCAGATCCTTCACAGATATCCTATGCAGTCCAGAAGACCTAATCAGCTTCTGAAGGTATGTGGGCTGGTTGGAATAACACACACAATGGTCCACATGAAGGACGAAGTGCGGAAACCAAACCCTCTAACATAGAACGCTTCTCGTTCTCAATAAGCACGAATTCCCCGACAGAGAACTTACTCACGCTTGCCATTGTACTATTAAAACGACTTTCATCATAACGCGTGGACTTCTCAACGCCTTCAGATGCCAATCTCCTAATGTCATCAAGGTCTTTTCATCATTGTCGTAAGCCATTAAATGAAGTGAACATCCGATTTGTCAGAATTAAATAAAGTCAAAATTTTACAGAACTCTTTACAAAAGGCATCCACAGTGGCATGCCAGCCTCATCATAACTCAAACTATTCTAAATTAAATCTACACATACAATATAAATTATTAATGTCTAAAGAAATCAGTAAGTAGGTTAGCTATCTCGGGAGAAGGCTGCGCCAAAACTTTAACATATCTACCAATATCATATTCATTACCTTTTGCCACACTCTATAATGATTCTCTTTCCTTCTTAGTCTTAGTACACTCTTTATGTAGATGGTGAACATCTTCAACCGATCTGCATGTTTCACAATTGGGATTTACTTTGTTCATCAAATAACCAAAATTGCGGGATGGGTAGTGACCAGAGCGTAACCTATGAAACAGAACAATATGATACCTATTCATTTCCTTGATAGCAAACCACGGTATACGAGGAGGCTGATACTGTATAGTTTTATACCAGATACCCTTTTCCCTACTTCGTTCGTCAAAGTAATCTTTAAACTTAACTCTTTATTTCATTTTGAATTAAACTATAGTACCATATTACTATAAATCAATGAAAAATTAGAAGAAAATTAACATGTTATCAATAATCAGGAAATTCAAAGTCGTAGTCAAAGATCTGACTACACATTTATCGCGCATCTCGCGCAAAAGACAAAATCAAAGTAAACATGTGAGAGCAATTCATAAATCAGCCTTAGACCATAACATAACACAAAGTAGGAATCTTATCCGTGGCCTGTGGCTTTTCACTAAGCCCGTTCAACAAACCCCATGTTTGTTTCACTGAATTCACCTGAATTCCGAGTCCCACGGACTCTATGGTCACTACAAGACCCGACCTTCACTAGAACCACCCGCGCACCGCGCATCCACGGACTACTACAAGCAGATACCGACTTCTAACGGACTACGGCTACGAAATGGCTACTGGTACGGTTCGACCAGCTGAACCAAGTTCACGACTATCACTCAACTCAACGTCTTCTACTTCAAATGGCTATCATGCACGTACTTGTAAATACGCTTGAAATTGAATGCTCTCAATGTGTAGCGATCACCGGCAAGAACCTCTATGACCTCAAACGGTCCCTTAAATTTTGAATCTAACTTTGTAAAGAAATTTGGTCAGAAATCAACGGTAATGGATAACGATCTGTCACTGTATTATTATTAACGTCTCTATAATCTATACACATACGGTCTGATCCATCATACTTTATAACCAAAAGGGCTCGCCTAGCAAACAGCGTACTACTGGGTACTGATGGGTTAATTCGCATTAATTTACATTACTACTACTGGGTCTACTTATTTAGGCTTGCAACAGTAAATTAACCCTATCGCGCATGATTCGACTTTCGTCCGGAGACAGTCTGTAAGAACGTCTTTGCACTGTACGATAAGGGTCTATCAATCTTACTTTCAAATAGGCATTGCAATCAAATATTCGAATACCGAGTTGTACGAGTAAATAACTCGCACATCACTCGAACAGTTCAAACATTCGAACAAGGCTGAAGAAGTATTCGAATACTAAAAATTATCGAAATCGCTTCCATGCCGTTACTAAACAAAAGCATCTGGTCTTGCATGATATTGGAAGCTGAGTCTCCAGAAGTGGGGTGGTCTTCGTATCCCACTTCTGATGTCGGGATAGGTTCAGACATCAGAAGTAATACTCAGATATGGCAATACAGAAATATATTTCAATCGAACAATCAGTTATTTTAAATCGAGAGAATATAGAAATTAAATAGAATTAATTAAATAACTAATAATGGTAGTGGCGGTCACATAGGGCAGTACTGACTGTCAGGGACAGTGGTCCATGCACCCACCGCAATAAGGATAGTACTAATTTGTCGGAGACAGCGTTCCATATCCAATAACCGGGCAGTACTGACTGTCGAGAGACAGTGGTCCGTGCACCAAGACGCATCCGGTCAAAATGCGTACCGACTCAATAGCGCACCTCCTTATAAAGGCGATCCGCTAGAGGGGGGTAACGTTACAATATTTCAATCAATTGACTTCAATTCTTTTAAGTCAAACGTCCGATAGAATGAATGGTTTTTTCTATGGTGCACGTTCCACTAGCGCCATCTAGTCGCCGCCTCTCGCAGCTGTTAAATAATATGGCTTCCGTCACACACTTTACAAAAAAACATAAACAATAACAACAAGTAACATGGTAAAAGTTTTGCTCATAACTGTCTGGTGCAAGTCACAGGCTGCAGCGGTTTCCGTTGCACCGCGAGTTGTGGCCATTATACGTTTGAGTGGCTGTAATTGCTTTTCAAGCGGCTCCGATGCTAGGAGCGTTAGTTGCACGTTCAGTAGCTAGATACGGGCGAAATTACTCATTTAGAAAGCGCTGTTTATGTATCGTTTGAGATGATAGATGACGGTAATTATCATTGTGTGCGGTCAAGTGGGATGTTGTTGTGTAGATACTTGAAAAAATATGTCTGTACTTTCATTTGTTTTGGGGAATGGAGGATTTTTAGGGTTCCGTACCTCAAAAGGAAAAAGGAACCCTTATAGGATCACTCGTGTGTCTGTCTGTTTGTCTGTCCGTCTGTCACAGCTGATTTGCTCCGAATCTACTGGAGCGATTAAATTGAAATTTGGTACATAATATATATGATTTTCTGTGACCCAAACACGGACGTGTTACGTAAATACATTAATTTTGATTAATGAGGTCACTTTTGGGGGGCCACTTAGAAAATTAAAAATAAAAGTTTTGTTGACTGTACCGTTTGATATATCAAATGAAAGGGCTTATTTTAAGGATTTTATATATATTTTTTATAATTTTAAAATACACAATACTTTTGAAATTATTTAAGAAAATAGATGAAAAATTACCATTCCCCCCCCTTATCTCCGAAACTACTGAGCCTAAAATTTTGATAAAAATACAAAAAATAGTTCTTTACTTATATTACAGGAAAACCTATAAGAAGTCTGTGATCTTAAAATATCATGGTAAATCACTCAATAATGTGCGTACAAACTGACATTTGCAGTTGGAATGTATGGGGATCATGTTTTTCAACTACAATGTTAAGTTTCTTCTTGGGATGGATTCATCCTAACTACGGAACCCTTCATTGTGCGTGGTCCGACACGGACTTGGCCGGTTTTTTTGTTAAAATTACTGTGTCAAATATTTTAGAGTAATACAATGCGCGGTTGAGTTACAAGTAGTTCCACTCTTAACATAAATATTAAATTCGTTCTAAACGGCTTAGTACATAGAGATGCCTTCTAATAAAGTAGTCATTAGTAATTTACCCTTGTCTGTACAAACCTAATTCCCTTAATCATAACAGATAGAGGTAATAGGTTAGACACGTATCACCTAATACTAGTGAAGTAAGTAAGACACATATTAGCATAACAGCGAGACGATGAACACGTCACCACAATTATATCGCGCGGGAACATTCCACTTGATTTACAATGAAAGTTAAGTTGCCGCCATTTGCAAATATTCGTACACATGTGATAATGTATGTATGCGTGACCCGACGATGTTACAATAATCTAGTTTTGGGTATCTTTGAAATGCTGATAGATAGTTTCATGAAATAGTGTCAGATTATTAAGTAAATTATAGTATGATTAATTTGAAGTATTTTCATTACGTTTTTTGAGTTAACAACTATTGAAATAAGGAATTTAGTACTGGGTTATATTCTGTGTACAACAAAAATCTTCTGTTGAACAGTTTAAATTTTATGTTCAGATTTATAAAAGTTACGTAACAAAACTATGAGGTTTCCGTGTTGTGTCACACGCACACGGCTACAGAACACAACATACTTCATGGACGGCGTCCCGCTATAACATTATCATGCAAACAGGCGTCATAAGGCCAGTTAACAATAACAACATTGCACTTTAAAGGCAGCGCTAGTGCGTAAGTAATAGGTATTACCTAGGCCATTGCCCACACTAGTAACTGTTGACCTACTTTGTATATTTTTTACAGGATAATGAAGTACTAGTTTACTGATGAAATAACATGCCAAGAGCTACAAAAAAACCCCCAACACAAACAAAAACGTAAGAAAATAATAAAATGCATTGGCCCTTTAGTTTAATATAAGTCGTAGGTAATGTTTTGATCCAAACGTCGTGCGTCGTCTCGTCGGGGGACGGCTAGTGAAAATAGCATGTCGTTAATAGCGACTATCCTGTCTACAATAGCATACATTCGTTATTGCGAGGATTATTGCTAGTTATAAGCCTCGTCTGTTTGGCGTTTTCATTAGCGATCTCCTTTTTTTTTCTTTTTTTTTTGGGGTGTGAATTTAATAATAACTTCTCCCGCTCTGGGCGGATCGGGAGGGGCGTGTTAGACTTTTACTAACTAAAACCCACCCAAGTTCCTTCAGATGCCTGTGTGCCAGGGCCATGATATCCCTTTCGGACAAACTCACAACCCTGGCAGGCATTCGCGCCGTCGACCCAGGCCTGATCCTTATCGGACGACGAGCTACCCATCGCTCACCGTCCGACAACCCGCCTACCGTGGCCGGGAATCAACCTGCGACTCCCGACGTTCGAGGCGACTCCCGCGGCGACCAGGGGCGTAAGGACGAGAATTTTGCCTCTCCCTCACGTGTTCCGTCTCCTCCTTCGCAAGCTTTACTGCTTTGCAGAAGGAGGTGATTGCATCCCATGCACTCTCGCTCCAAACCATGGCCTGAACCAGGGCCGCTGATCGCCTCCGTGAAGACACGGCGGTGCTCCACCTAAGCCGGGCAGACACGGTGGAGCATACGGTGGGGCCGTATGCTCCACCGTGTCCTCCCGGCGATCCACCCAGTGGTGATACCCGGGCGTTTCCTCCCGCTTTATCCTGAACAGGAACCTCCCCAAGTCTCTGGTGAGTACGGCGCAACCACATCACTGCTAAAGATGATCCTAGCTGCAGCTCTGATATCACCCTCGCCTAGTTTAGGCTCTAAATGGTGCTATAAACCTCTTTGGGGGAGGTGGGCTGTTAATTTATAGTCGAAACAATGGGCCGAAATGTACAATTATCTTTGATTTGTGCTGTGAACATTTTTTTATTTGTCAAATTTTTTTGAACATGTAGATTTCTAAACGGGAAGGTGATTAATTGCTCCCAAGCACTTTGAGAGTTCTCTCGGGTGACGAGGTGGATGTACCGCGCTAAACATGAAGCCATGGATGGCCTCGCGCCACGAGGAACTCTCTTCAAAACTGGAGTTGAAGTTTTTAATTTTGCAAGGGTTTTCCAAAAGGGTTGAGCAGGTAAATCAGGAGATAAGGAACTGGGTATTGCCGGGCATGATGAAGGCACATTGTGGGGTTAGTATTTCTTGCCTAAATGTGCCTTCAAGCCTCGTTCACCTTTAAAAAAGCAAGCTTGGTGACACACTAGCCCATCCAGCGACGTGGCAGGTTGACTGGCGCTTCGTACGGCGTCACTACTGTCGTCATTGTTCAATATAAAGGGGTACTTACAGGAGTTTTTCCTTATATATTATTACACGTAAAACAAGTTGAGAAGCTAGAATAAAACACAAAAAAACATAACAAATATGACTTGAAAACAACGAGTGTGCTTTAGACCACACTGAAGTAAGACTTACTAATAGTGATACTAATTATACTTCCGTAACGCTCTCATCGCTTCCGTAACGCTATTATCACACATTCACCAGCTTACCCCCACAAGTCAAGCGTCCCTAAAGAAGTTTAACTTCAAAAAAATTCACATAGATAACTTGACAGAATATTGACGGCAGCACGATGACAGCGGCGCAGTCTTAGAGTACATTTGTATAGGCCGCCGCGCGCCTAAATAATATATTTATTTTATAATTTTCAATCCAAGTGTTATTTTAGGGACAAATGATAGATAGGTAGTTACAGTCACATATATTTTGGGTGAGTAGGTATGGTCCTTTTCACCGTATCTGTTGACAGCGACCAGACTAATTTTCTTTCCTTTCGTGAGCATGAGCCTGTGTGAGTATATACGCAAACGCCTCTTATATGAGCTGAGATTATTGATTGGCATCCACCATTATCAATACGAAATAACCAATTGATTTTCATAATAATCATCGAAATTACGAGCTCGTTGTGCTGTCAACCTCACATTTTTTATAGGTATTCTGCTGGATATTTTTAATCTATAATTAATATCTGAGTTCGTACTCGCAATGAAGATGATTAGATTTTTGTTACTTATTGATTATTAACAAGTAGTTTTTTCTCCTTTACAGCCTTTATTACCTACTTACTTTAGTTAATAAGTTTACTTAATAACTATTGTTCCCTTTATTTTTATTATTTTGTTTGTTTATGTTTATTGCTAAAGTTTTAAGACTTTTACTTAGCAGTATTTTATAATTTTATAGGCTGTGTATGTTTTTATGCCTTACAAGGCAACACATAGTGACACAATATTTTATTTTAATACATCATGTCAAAAACACATTATACCTATGCGTACAAAAAATAAATTTGAATTGATTCTTGTTGCTCCATTCTCTCACTATCACGACACAGAGCACATTCCATCTCCTCTACTTCCCAGCAATAACAAACAATATCCTCCATCCAAATAGTGGCCATGAGCCGAAGTATTCAAAGAAAATTGCCATAAGCGTCGCTAACGTGGCAATAACACTAACCACGCTGTAACAGGCCGTTCTGACCAATAACAGAACGTCTGCCGGACTACTAAAGATCTAATGTCCGATGGAATCAGAGGCGGACAGAGTGAGGAGCAATAGCGCGGGAGATAATATATAATTTGAAAATAGTAGTAATTTGGTAATGCAAATACACAACAACACGAACAATTTTTCCGAGTTTTTGAATGATTTCTGGATCCATTTGACCGTTTTCGAAATAAATTGGTATTAAAAAAACCGGTCTGTTTGCGCCTAATGTGACTAAGACCGGTTTTTTTGTGCCTAATGTGACAAAAAACCGGTTTGTTTGCGCTTAAAGTGAAAAAAAAACCGGTTTGTTTGCGCCTAATGTGACAAAAAACCGGTTTGTTTGCACCTAATGTGACAAAAAACACCAACCAAGTGCGTGTCGGACTACGCACAATGAAGGGGTCCATAGTTGGGATGAATTTATCCCAAGAACAAACTTAACATAAAAGAAAAACATGTTTTCTATTATAATTGACATAATAGGTACATTATTTTTTACAAAAAAGGGGGGTTGGATCGAATCACCAACTTTAGTTTGATTTGATAAAAGACCTAGTTTTGTTATTGACAATTATAAACAAATATTGTTGTCTAATATAATGATAAAGCTTCCATTGTTGTTGATCATATTCAACAATATAAACTTTTCTGAAGTAATTTTTTAGTGCTACCTAACTACAATGATTAGAAACCTGTTACAACTTAATGATCTTGTTCGCAGTCGCGAGTGACAGCACGCGTCATTATAGGACGCGTTCATTTTTGAGTTATTTCTTCAAAATTATGTGGCGTAGAGATTCGACTAATGCCTCCTTAAAACCTGCTGTAAAACATGTTCCCTCATATGCAAAAGTAAGTTTGTACGCATAATGTCGAGAGATTTATCATGTTATTATAAGGCCATAGACTTCTTATAAGTTTTTCTGTAATCTATAAGTATAGAACAATTTTCGGAGATAAGGAGGAATGGTAAATTTTCATCTATTTTCTTAAATAACTTTAAATGTATTCTTTGAAAATTATAAAAAACATAATTATATTTCAAATCCTTACAACAAGCCCTTTCATTTGATGTCACACGCTACACAGTCTACTTTTTTTTTTGTCTAATTTGCCTCCCAAAAGTGGTTTTCAAAATTCATTTATTTACGTTATACGTCCGTGTTTAGGTCACGAAAATTCATATGAATATCAAATTTCAACTTGAATCGCTCCAGTAGATTTGGAGCAAATTGGCTGTGACAGACGGATGTGTGTGTAGTGTAGTGTTATGCAAATTACGCAATGCATTTTCAATTATGTAACAATGGTTTACTTGTTTGTGAGTTTTGTGTTAGGTTAGGTTAAAAGGATACACTCAAAAAATAATTAGGGTATACGTTAATTTATCAATTAGTGCTTAATGAGGGTAATTAGGTAAATTTTATACCCTCATTAGTCAATAACAATAAATAGTCAAAAATCTGGTCCGTTACTTCAATTCATTTTCAGGTAGATACCTAATTATTTGTTGTGTGTATCCTTTTAACTAGTTAATTCAGTAGGCACCTAACTATTTAGTCATGTAAGGTGATTACCTCAATTAAGTCATTAGCGGAGATTTTTTTTATTAGATGTGATTACATTCAAAAGGTAATTCATAATTATTACTATGTCATTTCAATTTAGTAAAACGAACTTTTGTGATTTCTTAGGCCTATGATATAAAAAATAATGTAAACTAGACTAGGCATAATTACATTTAAAGTATCTATGCATTTAAATTAATTATCAACATACAATTTTTTTTTTTAATTTTGATCATTTTATGTGTAATGGTGCCGCAATACGAAGTATATGTCAAAATTTTTTAAATAAATAGTACTTATATCTGTGTGTAAGGATGTAATGGCGAACCTTATGATGCCCGAGATAGGCTCGATTTTCTTAAAAAATTATAACTCCTTCATTTGTACACGTAATTGCCTCATACGAAATTTTATAGTATAGTAGGTAAAGATCAGCAGAATCCATTTCTAGCCAAAAAAAGGACCATTCAAAATTCAAGTCTCTATGTCTATTGAAGGCGATTTTCAGCCCACCGTGCGTCGTCCTTTTACGTTCTCACCGCTTCGGCTAAGTCGTCCGTCGCCTAAGTCTGTTGTGGCACCGGAACGCGGCGCACACCTTAGCGTGACCCACGCCAGGCACGACCGATGGAATGCGCAGTGATGGAGGCCAACAATAACCGGTGGGTGAGGCCAAAATTTGGCCTTTTTCTATGAATTTATCCAGAAACTCGTATTACGGATTTTGGAAATCGTCAAATCTGAACTGGTATTGCAGTACTATTTCATTAGAAGGTGTCAACGCACCTGGTTATTCATTAATATTAGATCATTTGGTGTTTTACAGTAAATTACTATATTATAATTTTTTATACAAGCATTGAATATCGACTAACGACTGGCTGCCGTGTAAAAAATGTTTGAGAAGGTTGTTTGGAAGCGTCGTAAATTTAAATAAAAAAAACTATCGATAAAAATAAATTGTTAAATAATCATTTATAAGGTTTTAATCCGCTTCACACGCTTAAATAATTAAATCAGCAGGAATAACACTGCAATAATACAGCCCGATGCTAACTTTATGGCGGCTCGGAACATGAGGCGAGTCGCTGCACAGTAACAAACTCATGTGTCAGCGGGGGAGAGGGCTCCATAAAGTTTGACGTGTACTATACCATTTCATTCACAAAAGAAATCAAGAGCTACGAGCTTTATTAAATTACAAGTTTTTGGTGACGACAAAAAAAAGAAAGCAGTCGACTAAGTAAACGTCATCTACTTATTAAACCAAAGTTGTTGTCACGGAGTTTTTATCAAAGTTGCATTAATGACAGTCAATTTATAATATACGACTTGCAAGAAGACTCGAAATCTGTGATAATAAAAGATGATTTTCGACTTCGCTTTTCTATAATACTTTAAGAAAGAATTTATTAGGTCCCAAAAGTTGAAGCACGAACTATTAAGACCGTCATTTATATAATTGGGATCGTTTATCGCTGTCGCCTACCTCTTGGTCCGCCCCACAATCCCTTTATACCGCACGTTGTGATAGAAATTGAGTAGTGTTTCGTAATTGGTGCTCGCTATAATTACAGCCGTGGGCTGCGGCTCAATATTACGCGTTAAACCCCACAGTACGCAACTACGCACTATAACCTCCCCTGGCTAAGTTTGCACCCTAACCAACTGTGGGTAATATAAGGGACCTGGTAAACATATTAATAGCCAATTTATTGGTCAGGTGGGCGAGCTTTATTGCTTTTCTGATTTATTCAATGGGAGATCATGTCTGGCATCCGCTGTTCCTTGATGTTGTTATAAAGCGGAAACATGGATCTATTGAAGTAGAAATTTTCATTATTTGAAGTGTTACAAAATCTTTCTACAAACTTTGACTTGGCAACTCAACATTATAAAGACAACACAAAGTTTTAACACATGAATAGTTTTTAAACTTAAATTCTCTCTGACTTTAAACCACTTTCAAGTGAAGTCGTACACCAAATAATGCGCAATCACAATTTTCTCTTTTAAGTGACTGCAATCCACTCAGGAACAACTCAGTTCCCCAGTGAAGCAGACACACTGGACATACAGACACACTCGCTTCTTTTGCACAAATTAAATAGCTTCCTTTGACCTCTACGTAGTAAGCACATCGTTTTGAGCAGTAATCTCTTTGCTCCGGGTGACCTCCGGTGTCCTCGCGCCACACAATAAGGGGCCACATCAAAAATCCAATTATTCCTTAATAATTCTATGAAGATTCAAGGATTTTTGCTGTCTTTTTATGTATGAACGTTCAGCATTTCCAATATTTTTTGTAAACTTCGGAATGAGAGTGAATTAAATTCCTGTAAAAGGCATGTTTTTAGATCATTCGATTATGTGAAAATGGCAAACAAATTATTTGTGATTTTATAGTAGTCCTTCTATTAGTGAAAAAAATACGATAAGTTCTTTCGTTAGTGGTTTTAAATAAGTCTTTATGTCTATACCCAGGGCCCGCAGTGAACAAGTGTGTCGTCATCATATAAGACTGTGTCGTCATCATCCTTCTCCTGCCCTTATCCCTGTGTGCCAATAAGAATAAGTAGGAAGCTAGAGTCTGGCATACGAAAGTGGACACTGGAATTATTTGCAAAATATTTAAATGGCAATGCTATTCTAATGTCGTTAAATGTCAACCTCTCAGTTTGCCAAAATAAGATGGCGTGTTGTTGGTGATTTGTTGTGGTCTTTTTATAACATTTACTAACTAAAAAAATAATCAAACTATTAAAAGTGGAGTGCGGGAGATGTTGTTTCGCATGATGTCTAAATTTTAAGAAAAACAACGGGAGAAAGACGATGAAATCAAACGGAAACAAGAATTTTACGTGTGGTGTTAGGTTTCTTAGGTTAGTATGACGTATGTCGATAATATTTTGATCATCATTCATCATCATCATTTCAGCCGAAAGACGTCCACTGCTGGACATAGGCCTCCCCAAAAAGTGGGGGGGGGGGTTGCCATAATCGCCACGCTTGGCAAGCGGGTTGGCGATCGCAGTATAGTTTTAAAAATGCATAGAGAACGCTGCTGCCCATTCTCTAGTAAATCCTTTAGTCGCCTTTTACGACACCCGCGGGAAGAAATGGGATGGTGCTATTCTGTACGACCGACACCAAACGGAACACTACGGAATATTTTGATAATTTGTTTCAGTTCGTAATTATTATTTATCCTTTTCCAAATATGATAAATAATAATTCTACATTTTGATCCACATTAATTAAATATTACGTTAAAAACCTACTTATTAATGCTTCAAACTCAAACTCAAAACATTTATTTCAATTAAACCTATTACAGGCACTTTTGAATTGTCAGAGTCGGTCAGTTAGTCAGAAAGTTGAAGCTCATTTTGCCCATTCCAAAACGTAGATCTCTATGGAGAAGAATAGGCAAGAAACTCCAAGGACACTCTTATAAAGCAAGATATTACAAAATCCTGGGTACATTATTCTTGTTGCTTCTATATGTGAGAACAATGTAAAAAAAAAAAATTGTTTATTTAAAAAACAATTCAAAATATAAGATTAAAAGATTACAAATAAGCCCTGGCAGTTAAGAGAAGACCAGTCTCAACTGACGGCGCCCGTTCACGAACATGACGCGTGGATCAGCACCATCCAACTCAACCATTTTGTAGGGAACCGAATGATCCAACACACGCGCCACCATCAGCGAGACATTTAAGTGAGCATGACTTACTCTCAACTGCCACGCTTTTTTAAGTCAACATACATCTTATCATAATAAACGGCTCCATGGTACTCACATTAACAAAAATGAAAAAAAAAATTGCCTCTAAATTATACAAAACTATAACTTGCAATGTATTTCAAAAATTAATAAAATTTTACTAGCAAAAGGAAAATCATTATTACCTATTAAAGTATTCAACAACTAAAACTTGATTACATTTTCTTCTTCTAATTAGTCGTCGTCGATTACATTTTATAAAATCGATATGATTGTAATGTCAGAACATAAAAAAAGGGGGGCAGCATCTCTTCCAAATATTATCATTTTAACAAGTGAGCCCAAGTGGTTGTGGAGCTGGACCAGCATTAAGCCAAGCATTTTTATCTACGATATAATTATCCAACCTATAATTTGCTTGTCTACATAGTGAGCGTTTAATGCATGTTTTAAATTTCTTCTCATTCAGTTGAAGAATATCGAGTGGTATTTTATTATAACATTTTACACAGTACCCCATAAAAGAAGTGTGTACTTTTGAAAATCTTTTGATCTAATTTGTTGTGTTACTTACATAATTTTAACACTATTTCTAGTGTTAAAATTATGCCTATCACATATCTTACTGAAGAGATGTAGGTTTTTTCTAACATACATAATATTTTCATAAATATATTGGCAAGGTATCGTCATGATTTTAATTTTTTTAAAGAGTTCCCTTAGAGAGTCGCGTTTGCGGAGGTTGTAGATGGCTCTGATAGCCCTCTTTTGCAGAACAAAGATAGAAACAATATCTGCAGCCCGTCCCCACAGCAAAATACCGTAAGACATGATGCTATGAAAGTAACTAAAATAGACCAGTTTCGCTGTATCCACGTCTGTTAATTGGCGGATTTTCCAAACAGCGTAGGCAGCTGAACTTAGCCGCCCTGCAAGTGATGTTAAGTGAGGACTCCACTGCAGCTTAGAGTCAAGCGTGATTCCCAGGAAAACAGTTTTGTCGACGAATTCTAGTATCTCTTTGTTCAATACAACGTGACATTCACTACTTCTAACATTCGGCAAGGCGAATCTTATGCATTTAGTTTTCTTCTCATTTAATACCAAATTATTTACAGTAAACCAATTATGGACCAGAAACATAGCGTTATTTACGTCGTCAAGCTCCTGTGCATGTCTGCTTACTTTAAAAATTAATGTGTCATCAGCAAATAACACCATTTGAGGTCGGTTTTTCAGTAAATGAGGTAAATCATTTATATCAAATCGTTTATTTCTTTGCAAATCAAATCATTTATTTCTTTGCTTATTGGTTATAATAACATACTTTAATAAATGTGCCATTGTAATGTTAACACAAATTATTTTCTTTCTTAGAAAATCTGGAGGCTGTAGCAGATGAGATAGTGAAGACTATTGAAAAAATCTAATGAATCTTTTCACATGGAAGTCAGGTTCAGATTTTGATTATGGTAGTAAATAAACCAAAATGATTATAGTGTTTTTTTTTTATTCAAATTGGTACTACCAAATGCCTAAAGTCGTACGTATTTTTATTCAGATGAAGTAAACAGATTTTTCGAAATGTCACAAAACGACTCTTTGATTTGGATCTTAATAGATTGCATAATTTTTTTTCAATCATACCAACTGTCTACAAGTAGATGTCGGTCAACTCGGGGGGGGGCCTGGATCGCTCCAACGCGGATGTATACTTATATCCGTGGTGGACCCAGATTGCCAGGCACTTCTTCTCCTGCAACCGAGCGGGTGGACAGGTAGCGGATAGCTCAACTCCGGCTGCGGGACCGACTGTTAAAGGTCGATTCCGCACCCGGAGCATCTCGTAGAGATTCCCGGACAAAAAAAATGTTTCCGAAGGCCAAACCCCAGGCTTAGGTTAACCTTTCTACCTCTTCCTATGTACCTATCACCAGGTCAGGTGATAGGCCTAGGGATTTGGCAAATCTCTAGGTCAAATTCCAAACCTAGGGTGACCCCCCAAGTCCCCCCTACTCACGAATACCTTCCCTCCCATCCCTATATCCTTAGTCCTAGTTAATTTAGAATATAATTTAAATAACAATGTCATTATGAAAACAATGGCTAAAAAAGATCTGGGAGTCACATTCGACCGAAAGCTCACCTTCCACGACCATATTGCTACGGTAGCTAAACAATCCTACCAAAGGTTGGGCTTTGTCTTACGTAATTGCCGCGATTTCCGCACCACACATGCCATAAAAACAATTTTTAATGCACTTGTACGTAGTAAATTAGAATCCAGGTCCTGCGTGTGGCATCCACACTAAAGTACCTACGCGCTTTTATTGGAAAAGGTACAAAAAGCGTTTCTTAGGTTTTTATATCAGCGTAAGCACGGTTACCACTATCCGACTAAATTTCTATTGGGATGCCTGGGGTATAACTCATTAGAGTTAAGGCGAGCACGAGATCAGCTCACCATAGCCTGCAAGACGCTCCGTGGCACTATTTACGCACCTGACCTGCATGCTGTGCTGCCTCGTTTTTTTGTCCCAGACAATTACTGCCGCGGCAGAAACCAAAGGCTGTTTGCTGTGCCTCCATGTCGCACCGTTTCGCGTGCTAAGTCCCCAGTACCTCGCACTCTGGTCACACTTAATGATCTCTTGGATTCTAATCCAACAAACGATCTGTTTATGGATGAATGGACGAAGATTTTATTGGCATGCCTGAAATACTGTAAGAGGGATTCATTAAAGTATTGTATTTTCTTAAAATTGTTTTTATGTTTTTACCAGAATTTAAAAATGTTATATTTTCTTTTCTAATATAGAGTTCAGTCTAGAGAGCAGCAAACAAAACTAATCTGCTTGCGCTCGACGAGCTATTCTACAAATAGCCTACAAAAAACCCCAGCGATATTCTACTGATGCCCTGTACTCAGAATATAGCTTCCTAAGGATGAGGCTACAAGGCACAAGGGAGGCAATTCTTATTGTTTCAACACCAGTCGGTACTTTTGAACGTCAGCCGCGACGACAGTGACACAACACCAGTCGGTACTTGTGAACGTCAGCCGCGACGACAGTGACACAACACCAGTCGGTACTTGTGAACGTCAGCCGCGACGACAGTGACACAACACCAGTCGGTACTTGTGAACGTCAGCCGCGACGACAGTGACACAACACCAGTCGGTATTTGTGAACGTCAGCCGTGACGACAGTGACACAACACCAGTCGGTACTTGTGAACGTCAGCCGCGACGACAGTGACACAACACCAGTCGGTACTTGTGAATGTCAGCCGCGAAGACAGTGACACAACACCAGTCGGTACTTGTGAGCGTCAGCCGCGACGACAGCGAAACAACACCGGTCGGTACTTGTGAACGTCAGCCGCGACGACAGCGACACACCACCGGATGGTAGTCAGTTGTAAACGTCAGCCGCGACGGAAATCTAGTTTATTTATTTTGTTGTCTACCAGGCGCGACCTTTGTTGCTCCACGCTCTCGGATTTCCAAATTAACCTTCAATGTTTTGTGAATATCTATTTTCGGATATAATAATTACTAAGAAGTGGAGGAAGTGAGAAATTCGATTCTAGGTACTGTGGATATTTTGTTTGCTTGTCAAAATATTCTAAGAGTTTGTTTTTAAAGATTTTTCAAGTACGTACCTATTTCACTTTTGTTTGTCAACAGTTAACAAATAAAATAAATTATCCATGGCTATGATTTGCATCAGACAAATAACTTCCACTCAAAACTACCGCCAATAAGTAAGTAACACTTTCACCAGCAAGCCAACAATATAATCACTTATTAACACTAACTCGTCCAAGTCAAACACTGGATCAAGATAGACGGTGTTAAGATGACGTCACAACTTGCCACGCCGAAGCGGAGGCGAGTTCCCAAACTAATTAAAATTATAAACACGGCCGTGTAATCTCGCCGCCCGTGATTTGATTACGTCATAATTCCACTAAGAAAGGGCTGGATGAATTGAGTACAGTACAAGTTTGGACGAGGCGAGGAGTTCGCGGTATCAGTGGGTTGATGTGTTGTTGGAAGTCCTTCAACAAGGGATACAAGTTTAAAGACAGTTACGTTATTCTTAAACACAGTATTCTTTTGTTGTTGGTTTTGGCAACCGGTTGGCTGAGGAAATGTGTTTAGTTAACACCTAATGTTAGCTTCAGTATTTTCATAAAAATTGTAGTATGTCACGTCGTGGAATCAATATCTGGCTGCAGTCAGCCTCGATGAGTCTTACAATGGATCGGGATCCTGCAAACACAGGCAAAATTTATCACATTCACTCTTATTCCCATAAAGGTAGAGTAGAAAATGCCAAATCAATTAGTTTTGAGTATCCATTATTCTCTCTCGTACAGCAGGGAATGTTCCAAAATGCCCGGGATGCGCCAACACGTCAGCTGGGTTTAAATATTTGTTTTAACAGCAAAACAATTTTTTCCCGGAATTGATTAGATTTTTTAGTTCAAATATAAATTTTGTTAAGAGATGATGTTTTTGTAGGGGAAAGCTCTTGGGTATAACAAACCAAAACTCTAGATTAAATTGGGAATTTGCAATTTGTTTATTATACGTTTCTGTCGATCATTAAAATGTTTGGATTGCCATTCCGATGCATAGTTTTTAAAATATTATTAACCTAAATTATCTTCCATTAGTTACCTTATTTTATCACTCTCAAATCTGTCACCCAAAGCCTTTAACCATTATGACTTCAACATCTCATAACAAACCATACAAGAATATTCCAATCCTCTGGTCATCAATACCAGCACCGTGTCCTCACTAGTTGTCGTTGTCACAGCGACCATTACTCTTCGTCGCACGATGGACTGACGGGATACCGGATCCATTGTAAATCCTTATTATAATTTAGATTTTCTCGTGACGTTATAAATGGAAGTGTATAAGTCGCCCGAAATTCCACGTGTAATGTGGTTGTAGGTAATTTTTAATGTAATGCGAAAAAGATATACAAAATTAATGTATTGTTTTCACGCTTAGTGAAAAAGTTCGGGAGTTTAAGAAGGATGGTTGAGAACTTTAACAGCTCCCCATAAACTTGAATTTGGATTGATTTTAGCTGTATGAGGAAATAGGTATGCTTTGAAAATCCCATACCCCCTTATTGCGAGATTGTCTTACTTTGATACGTACAGTATTATGTTCACTGAAGTGACTGTAATAAAAACCGGCCAAGTACGTGCCGGATCACGCACAATGAAGGGTTCCGTAGTTAGGATGAACTCATCCCAAAAACAAACTTAACATTGTAGTTGAAAAACATGCTCTCCCATACATCTATATACGTTACGGTCAATTCTTCAACTGCAAATTTAAGTTGGTCGACGATTACTCGTTAACTTGTGAACCCTACTTAGCTGTGATAGTTTTCACTTTAATTTCGTTATATATACTGCTGCCATGAATGTTTTCACATATCCAAAACCAACCATTTAGCTGGCAGGAAGGGAGGACACTTGACTCTAACAAAAAATAGCACTTTATAGCTTAATATTACGCAAACGGATCTCAGAATTGAAAAATGTTTTTCACAGACCCACAATATTTTTACGGAACGGCCTATCCAACGATACCCCACACCATTTATTAGACCAGAAAAAAAATATCATCCCCATTTTACGTGCAAGGGAGGTACCCTAAAATAAAATGTTTTTCCTGATTTTATTTTACGACTTTTTCGGCGTGATTAATATAATATGTACACCCATGCCAAATTACAGCTTTCTAGAACTTAGCGTTTCTGAGCTAAGCCGGGGCAGACGGACGGACGGACAGACAGACAGACAGACAGACGGACATGGCGAAACTATAAGGATTCCTTGTTTACTACGGAACCCTAAAAAAGGTCGTAACGTGATACGGACGTGTTATTAAACGACTCTCCAAACATCGTTCAAGTCTGAAAACCTGAAAATTTGTGACGAACGATGTTCTACAATTCCAAACTACATTGTAAAGGGGAATAAAGTAATTAATGGAAACTAACTCGAGGAATTTAATTAATTTGAAATAATTTAATGTTGACAGAGGCTTTTCGTTGATATAGGTCGCGAGGTCGAACAAAACACAGCTGAAATAATTGAAATAATTGGTAGGAATTAATTGAACAGGCGCGGGTACCTCATTAACGTCTCTCAGTTTATAAGTAAATACGCATATTATAATGATATCCATTTCTGTGGTGGATAAATAAACAAACACAACATTATTATAAGAAATGGAATACAATTTCATAAATACCTTCGTTTTGAGGGCCTGTTGGTTTAGTTTAACCAACTGCTATGATGCAATGGCCACAAGGCGATGAAACTAGAAGACGACTTAGGTTTCCTTTTCAAATACTAATACAATTTTAAAACCGTTCAAATACTTATTATATGTCCTTTAAAAAAATATTAACTTTTTCCAACATTACCATAATTGGTTCAATTTCTTTTTGTAATTTATAACTACATATTTATTAATATTTTAACTTTGTTAGCTTATGTTATAGACCAGTGCCGAAGCCTCTGAAAATGGTAAAAAAGTGAAAAAAGTTAAAGTAGGATGAAACCCATTGGAAAAGGAAGAGAATATAACAAAAAAAAGATGGAGAAAATAATTTACGGGCGAGGTCGGAAAATGGATAGGGGGATTTTTTTGCTCGTTTTTGCTCGATATTGATAACGGCACCGCTTGAAATTTTCGCAGAATATTTAGATATATTCACTTTAAAAATAAATAATTAAATAGAAATAATACAAATATTTAAGGGAGCCCCCCTTAAATATTTGTATTATTTCTATTTAATTATACAATAAACGTGATTTTTTTTGCCATTTTTATAGATAACGGTACGGAACCTTTCGTGCGCGAGTCCGACTCGCACTTGGCCGGATTTTATAGAAAATTACCTCATTGGTCTATTGGCTGCAAGCGCTTCTTTTGGGCATGAGGTCCTGGGTTCGATTTTCGGGTCAGGCAAAGTGTTATTGTGTTTACCATCTGGAATTTCTCAGGTACAGTCCGAAGTCTGAATTTGTGCGCGGTTAGTGGCAATTGGCTCGCCCCCTATTACATGGGACCTTAACATAACTGGCGAAATTTAATGTTGGTTTACTATAGGTAGGTACACCTCTGCCTAACTCTTCGGGGAATTTAGACGTGATGCTATGTTATTTTTAACCAACTTCCAAAAAGGAGGAGGTTATAATATTCGGCTGTTTGTTTTTTTTTTATGTTTGTTCACCGATATCTCCATCAATTATGGACCGATTTTGAAAATTATTTTTTTTTTCAAAGGGTATGCTCCCGAGGTTGTCCCATTGCCACCAAATCAGAATCTGATGAGGGGATCTCATGGAAATTGAGGGCAACCCTCGAATTTCATAGGCAAACCTATAGCGATTTGGGTATTTTTTTATAGTAACTCGTGCATTTACTCCCAAAAATCACCATTTGGTGAAGTGGAACTGTTGATGGAGACCACAGGTGGCCACCGGACTAACATAATAATTAGTATTTAACGGGTTGCGATTCGATTAGGTACTTTAATATGGTTGCTAAGCAATTTATGCCCATCACAATGCATATGGTGAGTGGCAGTTCTCCTGGTTATTACCAGGAGAACTCCTCAACAATTAACGTCCCAGCATCGGGAAAAGCAATATTTTGTAAAAGGTGATGAGCATTTACTTTAGGCTATTGTAGCTTACATAAATTAAAAACTGACCCACTAAAAAGTGAAAATAAAAAACTTTTTGTAAAAAAAAATAACCGACTTCCAAAAAAAAAAACTACCAAGTGAAAAATAACTTTAATTTCGGAAGTCGGTGGCAAAAAACTAAAATAAAGATCGTGCCCAGCCTGGTCCGAGCTGCGCCGCGGTCTGAGTGCAGCGGTCGGGCAGGACCTCTCGCTTCCCAGCGTCGTCAATTCGATGCTGGAAAGCGAGAGGGCCTGGACAGCGGTCGCTTCCTTCTGCGAGGACGTAATGTCGCAGAAGGAGGACACGGAGCGCGCGCGGGAGGACGACCCTCTCGCTGCGCCGCTCCGCAGGCAAAGACGGGGCATGAGAAGGCGATTGTACGATCGTCGTCTTATGCCCCCTGGTGCTGAACAGCGGGAGACGGGTGTGGGGGCGCCTTCTCCTGCATTGCACAGTTCACCATCCATGTCGGGCGGGAATGACAGAGCGCTCGCGGTCATTCCTGGGCCCCTCCCCGACGGGGGGGCGTGTCGGGCCCGCCTGCAAGGCGGGCGGTCGTCAGCGGGGTACTGGATGTTATGGCTCTGCCGGATTCCCAGTCCTCCTCCTTGCAGACGAGGTAGGAGCGCCGCTGGGTCGTTTAGTGGGTATACCGGATTTTCCGGGGAGTCCCACATACCTCTCCCATGCCCCGATGGGTGGGTATGCGTAATGCATTTTTCCCAGAGTCAAAAAAAAAAAAAAAGGAATGCGCGTCCGCTGCATGCTGGTGGTCAGGATACCCGTTAAAGCCGTGGGTGCTGGCTGGCTTTGTGACTCGCCGCTCGAAAGCTTGATGACGTCACGCTGAAGTAGTTTCACGAAGGTTGCGCTGACGTTCATACTCGGGGTCACCAGTTTAGAGGCATGAGGAACAGGGTGTCAAGTTCACTCATCCTCTACGAGTATTATAGAAAAGGGATGATCCTCCGACCAGACGGGTGTTATGTCTGGTGGGCAACTGCCCGACGGTTGATGTCAGGATGTTGTATATATATTATGCTAGTTGCGTGGTAAACTCTGCTTACGCGATGCAGGATTTTGCGTGACGTCAGTGTGACGCGTTGTTAGCATGTGGCGATGTTGATGCCGCTTCACACTTTACGACTTCTTTTTGTTTCATAAAATTAAAGACAAACTTAGAGGCACACGTTTTACGAACACTAAATCGGCGGTGAATGCGTTTCACGAAGCCATTGAAGAGGTCCAACTGCTTTTTACAATGGTTCCAGCGAATAAAAAAATCTATAAATTGTGAAAACAATCTATACAACAACAACAACAACAACAACAACAAACACAACAACAATATATACAATCTATATACTTTGAAAAACAATAAATGTATCATAAGTCTAATCATAATCAGCCTATAATGTTCCCACTGCTGGGACACAGGCCTCCTCTCTTCGAGAGGGAGTGGGCTGTAATCTACCACGCGGGCCAAGTGCGGGTTGGTAGATGTCAAATTTCTTCGAATTTTTGGTTCTAGGACATGCCGGTTTCCTCACGATGTTTTTCCTTCACCGATAAGAGAGCAGTGGTGATTAAATAATTTACACAAAGTAAAGCGCCTGTCTGGGTTCGAACCCACGACCTACAACTCGTAAGTCGGGGCCGTTACCACTGGGCCACCACTGCTCCAAGTCTAATATCTGGTCTTATTTATCAGAATCCAGAACTTTCAGTATGACCTAAGTACTCCACGAAGTTCCACCGGCTGTCGAGGACGATTCTCAGGTGGGTGACAGAGCGGGGCTGGCAAACGAGACGTCCACCACTGATTCACCCTGCATTCGCAAACACGGGGACAGAACCCCGGTTAAGACGACCAGGCCTGTCTCCAGAGCCCAGTCCTCCACCATCCTGCCCTGTGTGTCCGTTTACCGTGAAGCCCAGGCCACGTTCTTGGCATTGAAGTCCCCGAGGACGAACACGGGGAGAACTACTTAATACCTGATGCTGGCCTTTATTTATGTGTCATGTATTGTGTGCCTACACATTTATGTCTTATGTTGGACATCCGAAATAAATAAGTAAAATTTAACGTTTTTAAATTGAAATGTTATTTAATGCAACGTAAATTACAAAAATATTTTGTATTAGATTATAACACCTTGGCATCCAAGGGAAACCCGAGCACATCAATATGCGAAATTATTTCAATTCATACATATTTCCGAGGGTGCAACCTTTTTATTGAAACGTCTCAAAGATTTCACATTCATACCCGTAATGTTAAATATTGAAATGTAAACAAAAAATCGTCGAAATCTCGTCGAAACGTGCAGAAATGTAGCATATTAAGAATGTAGGTACCCTCAAATCTCCCGCATAGTCGGGCTGCCCAATACCGACCGCGTTGCCGTCTAGACCTATCATTCCATTTCATCCGAAATTCCACTTAAAATCCTAATAATATATCACACAATGGCCGTCTAGGATTCCACGAAAACAATTTAAAGTTAAACAGAGCCAGTAATATTATATGGGGCCGGGGCTGAGTGTCGGCGGCGCGCGGTGCGGTGCGGTGTGGTGCGACGCGCGGTGCGGGGCGACGTGCGGCCTCTTTTCAGCACTTCATTTTAATTTAGGTGGAGCTAATTACTTCGAACATTTTGTGTTTTTTGTTAATTATAATAAAAAGAAAATTATGTCTTTTTGAAGTGTCCTGAAAGGATAATTGAGATTTAATGGAAAAACTAGAGACTATGTAGGTTGTAAAAAATACTGTAGAAAAAAAACCAGGCAAGTGCGTATCGCACCACGCTCAATTAAGGGTTCCGTAATTGGAATAAATTTATCCCAAGTACAAACTTAACATTGTACTTGAAAAACATGTTCCCCCATACATTCCAAACGCAAATGCAAGTTTCTACGCACAATATTGAGTCAAACAAATCAAATCAAAAATATTTTTATTTCACATAAGCGTACATGGGCACTTATGAAACGTCAGAAGCTAGGTGCACGGTTCCAATTGGTCGTTTCCTATGGAGAAGAGCCGGCAAGAAACTCCACGGTCACTCTTTAAAAAAAATTAAATTGGCTTTTACAATGTTTTCAAATTACAGTGTTGATAGGTATGAGAGGACAGCATAGGCCCATCAAAAGTACCAGGAACTTAACAAAATAGAAAATGGTTTAAAGATCTACAGTCTAATCAGCCTACAACTTCCTCACATTGACAAAAAAAAACAATTTTAAATATGATTAAAATAATAAAAGTTAGAACCTTGTTGAAATTTAAATTGTAGGTATAATAATGTCAAATAAGAAAAACATTAGGTCAGTGAAGTTTGTAAAAAAAAGATTAAATTAAAAAATAACTTCGTAATTTTGGAGCTGTTAATAGACATTTACATAGTTTTGCCGTTAATGAGGTACCAGGGAGGCCACATGTACAGAAGGAATTAATGCCAAACTTCCTTGTCTTCAACGTAGTCCTTAATCTTATAATATGCTTTTTTGATAAGGGCACGATTAATGTGCGTTTTGAATTTTCCATCACTAAGTTCTGTAACCGATTGTGGCAACTTGTTATAAAAGCGGATACTGTTTACAAGAAATGACTTGCTTGTTTTAGTTAATCTAAATTTGGGTAACACAATTTCATGTTTACTACGTGTATTTATATTATTGAAATCACTTCTTATTTTGAAAAGTCCTAAGTTTTTGCGAACATATAAAATACTTTCTAAGATATAAAGAGAGGGCAGAGTTAGTACATCAATTTCTTTGAATTTGTTTCTAAGGGACTCACGAGGACCCATTCCATAGATCGCGCGGATTGTCCTCTTTTGTAAAATGAAAATTGAAAGTGAGTGAGTGATTTACCATGTTAGTATAATATTTTAGACTTTTGATAAGTTTTCCTGTAATCTTTAAGTATAGAACTATTCTTCGTATTTTTTGCAAAATTTTAGGCTCATTAGTTTCGGAGATATAGTTTAAAGTTATTTAAACTAATTATTTTGTAACTATAAAAAAAATATGTTTCAAAACCTTGTAGCAAGTCCTTTCATTTGATATTTCATCTAAGTTTTTTTTTTTTAGTTCCAGAAGTAAGCCCCATATTCCAAATTCATTCATTTACGTTACACGTTCGTGTTCGGGTCACAGAAATTCACATCTGTATGTCAACTTAATCGGTCCAGTAGATTCGGAGCAAGTCGGACGACAGACGGACAGACACCCGAGTGATCCTATAAGAGTTCTGTTTTTTCATATTGAGTTACGGAACCCTAAAAATCGGGCAAGTGAGTGTCGGACCACGCACAATGAAGGTTCCGTAGTTGGTATGAATTTATCCCAAAAACAAACTAAACATTGTAGGTAGTTGAAAAACTCTCTCCCATACATCGATATACGTCACAGTCAATTCTTCAACTGCAAATGTAAGTTTGTAATCGCCAAATTTCATAATTCCAGGTCATCGGGAAGTTCCAAAAAGGTTTTGATTTATTTGCGAGTGTCAAAATATGTCGCATAAATGGCGGTATTTATTTTTTATTGCGTTGACTTAGAATCTTGAGTTTTTTAGAGCTCCTAGGAATCGTAGATCTACGTATTTGATATAGATTTCAACTTGATATCTCTACGCGTTCCTCACGCACACTACGTCCCAAACACGCTTTTACAGACTAACATGACGACATCACTCTCTTTCAAGAGAGTATGACGTCAATTCGCAAAATTCACATAACCAAAAACAGATTCCGTACTCGGCGGCGAGTACCACCGTGGACTAGAGTACATAATCGCTCACCCCGTCCCTTGACCCAGCCCGCCCGCGCGGAGCCAGTAGCCATAAATATTATCGCCAATAATAATAATAATTAGATGCTGCAAGTCCCCTCTTGCTCTGCAATCAGTAGCGCCCTAAATCGAGGTCCGAGTCCCATTAGGGGGTGCCCTTAGGCCCGCTACTTAAATTTCTATACTAAACCGGCGAGAGGCCCTTCAGGTCCCGCCAAAGCCTGGTGAAGCAGCAAAAGCACTCCGGAGCCAACTGCAAAACCGTCCGTTTAAAAAAATAAAAAATCTACGCGTTCCTAAGAAAAAGAGTTTTGACAGACTGACAACGAAGTGATCCTTTAGGGGTTCTATTTTTCAAGTAATCAAGGGAAAGTTCTTTTATCTAGCTGTAAGTAGGTACTAACACTACTAACTAATTCACAGATAGCGACAGTTTAGTCGTTGATGTTTAGTGCTTGTACGTTAGCAAAGAAGCACCATGTGCTCACACTATTCAGTTGAATGGCAAATAAGCAGCGTAATGATCGTGTGCCCATAGACAGATGGCAAAACAAAACATCTCTATCCCATTTTCTAGTATATTTAGTCTTAAACACTGTCGCTCTGTCCTAACATATTTATATTCCTTCCTCACTTTATCACCAACAGGATGTCCTTTTTAAGATGGCTTTATAAGATGATCACCATCGATCATCATTAGCCATACATCTCGAATAACTTTAGTAACGCGAGCACCTAGTTTAGTGCCTACATCCTATCAGTAGCTCTAGCTGCACTCGGGTACTGATGGCGTGTGTCACCGTACTCAATGCTAGTTAAGGAAGATCGGGGTACAAGTGTTATACTGGTCAGTAAAGCAGACTCTGTGCCGTTTCATTACTCAGACTTTCCATTGGACCAACTTATTCGCTACTCTACAGAAGAGGATTTTCCCAGTACCTACAGCCATACACACTCTGCGAGTAAGCCTTCGCCCCGGTCAAATAATTATGAGGTATGTGCAAGACTTTATGTTTTAGATTGTTTTCTCTGAGACATACAACCGCTGTGAGCACATCGCTCAGACTCCTATCGAGCAATATCAGTCCGCCGTCAGTGCATCCGTTGCGTCACTGCCGACGACGTGCGCCAGCAGAGCACAGCCGGAGCCGAGCACAATGCCACTCACGTGAACGCGGAGTGATGCGGCGCGCGTGACGGACGATATTGTGCTGCAACGTAGCCGGATTTAACCAAATGGTTCCTTTCGGTCGGCTGCCTTACTTATTTAAATTAGCTCACGGATAAATTAAATGCCACTCTCACAGGGGTGTGTTTACTCGCATTACAGAATTAAATGCTGCTGAAAATGTAATGTACTGAAACGAGGAGCTGCTGGAGTTTACCTTTAACAAATATATTAAATTACTGTTTTCAAATGCTACATTGTATCCCTACAAGTTTCACGACATTAACGCGGAACATTGGCGATTCGAGTGCCAAGTTCCATCAAATGACATAATTTTATGGGCAGTAATAATGCATCTGTCTAACAAAATAACCGTTTAGTATATGCAGCTTTAAGTAAGCATTTTCATCTTACAGTTTCCATTGAAGCCCGAGTATTTCAATGAGAGTACACCTGAACAAGTAATAAAACAACCCATCATGTCGCACAAGGCGCGCATCAACATAATAGCAAGCAAAAACGTTTTCCAAAACAACATTTGTAACAGCCGTGCTCTACGTCGACAATGCTACAATGGCTTGTAATCTGGCACCCAGTTACACAGTGTCGTATTGTGTTTGCACTTCGGAACGGTTCGCCGCTGTTCGCAGTGAATTTAATAAAGGAGTAAATCCGACAGACATCGTTAATGTCGGAATGGGAGTCTTGAAAGAGGATTAGAAGTCCATTCACTGCTCTAATTTGACTCCTTGTTATAGACGATTGAAGTGGGACACGGGATTGGCTCGTCGGCTAAAATTATCAGATTTTGGATGGGTTTTATTCCTAATTAAAGATTTTCCTTCAAACATATCGCTCGGATTTTAAATTTTAATTTTCCATATATAATCAAGATGCAACTAGCACCAAAAACGTTATTACTAAGAATCCTATGCCTTACATCTCATCACAGATTAATATCAAGAGCTTATTCAGCAATCCACTGAGTCGTTTGTTCGTGAAATTAGAATTTATTAACAAAGTTGTCAAAATCTGTATAAGTACTAAACCTCAGAATAAGGTTTCCTTATTCTGAGTACTAAACATCGACCACAGATGGTCAAACGAAGAATATTTTAGACACAATTGTTACAGATTGAGTGTGCACTTCACAAGAACACTTTGTTAACGGAAAATTTAAAAAACCGGTCAAGAGCGAGTCGGACTCACGCACCGAGGGCGAGGGTTCCGTACGTATATATGCTGTTGATGATTTCTGAAAAACTGTGCTATTTAGAGACATCGTTTTATTTTTCCTGTAATCTAAACATAAACTTCTATCACACAGAATAATTTCAGATTTTTATCTATGCAAACTTCGGAGATAAGGGGGGGAGAGAGGGGGTAACGGTATTTTTTTTTTAATTTTTCATCAAAAATCGGAAACTGTGCTGCCTAAAAAAAACTGTTTGAGAATGTGCAAACAGCGGTCATTCATATGATACTCCACATGCCCTAGTAGCCCCACTTCCCCCCTTTCAGTCCCTTTTGCAAAAAAGGTATATTTTTTTGAATTTCTTTCTTGTTTGCAAAATAGTTGGGCAAACGTCATCTAAAACTATTCTAAATTTCAAATTGATAGCATTAGTAGTTCTTAAGATATCCAGGTGTGACAGACAGGCAGACAGACTTAGTCTCACCATCAGGGTTCATTTTTACCATTTTGGTACGGAACCCTAAAAAAGAAGGGTTCTCGGTATATTTTCCTCTTTTGACATACGCCTCTTGACCTATTTCTCACGAGGTAAACGAAATCAATTTTACTTCAAGGTGTACACTCGTAAACCTCTTTGAATTTCCTCATGATTATATTTGCGACTCACGTGTGTACGAGAGGCTTGCGAGCGTCGCCGATGGGTTCGAAGCTCCATGAGACGATTATGGGAATCTCGGGAGTATTCGGGAGTGCTCGGCCAGGATCAGTTGCTGTTACATTTTTTTATTTGAAATAATTTTATGCTATGCACTGGGCAAGTACGGTATTCATTGTGATCAGAAAATTATTTTGATGGCTCAATGATCAAAATCAAAATCGAATCAAAAATATTTTTATTTCACATAAGCCTACATGGGCACTTATGAAACGTCAGAAGCTAGGTGCACGGTTCCAATTGGTCGTTTCCTATGGAGAAGAGCCGGCAAGAAACTCCACGGTCACTCTTTAAAACAAAATAAAATTGTCTTTTACAATGTTTTCAAATTACAGTGTTAATAGGTATGAGAGGACAGCGTAGGCCCGTCAAAAGTACTAGGTACTTAACAAAATAGAAAATGGTCTACAGATCGACAGTCTAATAAGCCTACAACGTCCTCAGATTGACAAAAAAAGCAATATAAAATATGATTAAAATAATAATAATAAAATGGTATTCGAGTAATTTGCTAATTACTAGTAATTTGCTCCTACCGATTTGATACTTATTATTTTCATAATAATAAATAAATTAACTTACTTATCACTACCTGTCTAAAATTCCTATCTAAATTTTTTAACTTTTTTTAAAACTTCGACTCATTCAGAAATCGAAAATCTAATAAAATACACGACGAGACAGTATCAATAAGATTGGTCACATCGTTCGTAATTACATTTCATCTGAGAGCCTCTCCTCTCCAGTCCCACGTAGTTCCATATCAAAGCGTGGCGGTGCCGGTGGCTAGCCGAGCGCGACTCCTACCTATCTGGTATTAATGAAGCCATACCTACCTATCTTCGGTAATAAAGTAAGATTACAGTCATTGTAAAGCCGCTTTGCAGGGATCTGTACTCAGTCAATATCGAGCCTCTCGAGCGCTTACATGGGCAACGGAATTCGATGTAATGTGATCGAAGGTATTATTATATTCATGAACTTCTCTGGGCTCGTAATCTTACTTAGAAGGATCTTTCTCGAAATTATTTATAGGGAAATCAAAATATTTCTCGGTATACTTTAGCAGAGGAACTGTTATAGTGAATCGTAATATTTTTTTTTTGCGTTATCATGAGTAATTCTAATGCTAATTATCTAAAATACCATTTATAGCTATATTAATTTTTTTGGAATTTGGTAACTTGAAACGAGCTAAGCAATGAGACATGAATTCCATTTCAATCCAATATATAATGTACGAGGTCCGTTAAACTCAGTGAAAATGCCAATATGATTCAACATTGAAACAGTTAGTTATGAAAGACCATTTCTACGTAGCGAAACGCAGTAAATGTAAAGTGTGAAATATTTAATAAAATTCGGCGTATCATGTTTGATATTCGAAACGAATGAAAAATACCGGCCATTTTTTCCGGTGACTACGCTGACGTGTGACAAGGACGGCGTACTGTGTAATAGGTACGGCAGAAGTACAACTCCATACAATTCCTGTACACAAACTCGCACACTCGACACAGTAAAGTTTGCTACAATAATTGAGATAGAGCTCATCTTTATTTAAAGTGGTTAGTATATAGTAACCATAAACCTTTCATAGTCAGCTGCTGACTATCACAGAAACTTAAACCGACGCCTATATTACACCGACTTAGGGGGAGATAATAACCAACACTCCATAACTGGTGAAGGTCAAGTTTGTCCCAAATTCCACGTTGTATTATGTCATTGGTTTGCAAAATGTTTACATTGGAATCTAAAATCTTACCCTGTAATTGTACCCTTAAAAACTTTATTCTATGAAATTTTCTTATTCATTGACTAATCACTGTTCCCACTGCACATTGTTGCACGTTGGTACTATCGTAGTGTCGTACTGTTCGCTGTTGGCCGCTGGCTCGGTGCCAAATTGTGCATTGGCCCATATAGGCCATTACCTACGTACCATTGTCACTAATTGCCTTTATAGCTAGTTGTGACATTCAGCGTACACATAGCTTAAAAATTTCAAACGAACAATCAATTTTTTAGATACTTATTAAATTTTACTCGAAAATTAAATTTAATTGTCCATTATCACTAAAATGGTGGCGCTATTATTATTCCTTCAGTTTTTAAAGCAACAGTATGTTCTCTCTTGACTCCTTTGGATTGAATGTTGAACAGCAAACTGCTGTCGCACTGGTGCATTAGGTATATTAAAGTAGTTGGTGAGCTCAACAGATTCCATTTGTCGTTTCTAACGATGTCCCCGTTTTGGCATTGAGCACAACAACTACCATCGTGTCTTAAATGCCTACTTCATGTTGTAATATGATTAATGCTCACTGTGAAAACGAAGTTCAAAGTAAATCCTAAATGAAAAAAAAATAAACTTTTTACAATACAAAATAAACAACAGACTTCCAAAAAAAAACACTACAAACTGAAAAATAACTTTAATTTCCGGAGTTAGTGTGAAAAACTTTAAGTTTATTAAAATTTTAAGTTTATGAAACCTTTTTGTTTTATTCTTATTTTTTTTGTGGGTCAGTTTGTAATTTATCTAAGTTACAATAGCTTAATGTCAACTGCTCATCACCTTTTACAAAATATTGCTTTTCCCGATGCATGGCAGGGACGTTCATTGTTGACGTTGACGTGACGTGAGTTTTCCTGGTAAGAACCATCAGCTCCACTTCACCATAAGCATTGCGACGAGTATTAATTGCTTAGCAACCATATTAAAATACCTAAACGAATCGCAACCCGTGAAATACTCATTATTAAGTAGTTCCGGTGGCCTTATGTGGGCTTCATCATCATCAATTGCAGTTCAAACCACACGTAGATAAAAAAAACTCAACAAAATAGATCGCTTTGTGTATGTTCTGAAAAGATTAAGACAAACGATTAATCTAAATACCGCAATGGTTGCTTACCATGCATATGTAGCATCTGTACCCAGATAAGGTCTTATAATCTGGGGGAACTCAGTAGAAGCAATGAGTATTTAAATGACAAAAAAAATGCATCCGGGCAATATGTGGAGCCCACTTTTTAGATAGCTGTAAACCTTTATTTCAAAAGCTTTAAAAAAATTGCTTAAATTACCATATGATGTTTTCAAACGGTTTCACTACACAAGATTTGTTTAATATTTCTTGTATTAAGCCAGGTCCGCTGCGCCATGTTTTCGTGTTATAAAAACATCTAACATCGTTACTTATCCGATTTGGAGGCGCCAATTGGCCTTATCGGTAAGATTTAGCTTAAGGTTATTAAAGCCAAAATGTAAGGTTTTTTTTTCTTTTATTTTTAACTTCTTTGCGCAAATCAGCGACGGTGTTTTGGGATGCGTCTAATTTCGTTAGCACAACCGCGCGACTGGCCTTCAGAAAGACAATGTCCTTCAGAAGGCTCATTACATCGACGTGGTCGAAGGTGACGGGAGGAAGCTTGTGTAGCTCCTTCGCCACAAACGTTGGCCCGTCGTCAGGGTCGGTCTCTTTGAACAGCGTGATTATATCCTGCAGGCTCCTCTTAGTCCCGTCACGCTGGCGGGACACCATCTGGTCGCGCTGTTTCAGCACACTAAACAACAACCGCTTGGCAGCAGCTATGTCATCCTCGCTGAAGTTCGTTGCGCAGATCTGGACAGCAGACACCTCGTCCATTACATCCAGCTTCTGCTGCAGTAGGTAAACCCAGCAGCTCATTCGCCATTATTTCACTTCTCATGGCGGGTAAAAAACGAGCGACACGCGGTCGCATCGAAACTCAGGACAAGCGAGACTGATTATTACGAGTAATGGTCGAAGAGATAGAATTACCTGTTTTTGAGATAACTTCTACTCTATGAAGACCTAGTTTTGAGATAACTTCTACTCTATGAAGACCTAGTTTTGAGATAACTTCTACTCTATGAAGACCTAGTTTTGCGCACGCACAACTAGCTTTCTGATTAAATACTCAAAAGTCTAATTAAATAAATGTTTTGCCTTGTCGTTCTTCTTTACTTCCATCCTACAAACCATAATATTCAGAAGATTTTTATACACAGTGAATAACCGTTATCCAATCGGACATTCATAACTTGCCGTTTGGGTAATATCTGTATAAATATTTATAGTCATTACTGCCTCTTCTAACACACGTGACTGTCGTCAGGTGTGCGTGGACACCGTGCGTCTAGTTGCTGCGACAAGAAGCGAGAGCGTGTGACTCCCTTAGCCTGTCGTTGCGACTCTGAAACTCTGAAAAATTGTCGGCTGCTGCCTGTAGTTCCTCTAGTTGCCGAGCGGTCATAGTCGCATACCGCATAGTGTGGGCCATGTCTATAGGTCGTCATTATTTGCGTTTGTAATTCTTGTCAACTGTGTTAGAAAGTGTAAGAGGCTGTCGACAGCTAAAGGGCGGTCACTGTCGGACGGCATTGAAAAACGCGATAACACAACTCTGGGAATTTATTTCAAAGTATGAAGCAATTATCTATTTCAGTATAAAAAACTATTAATTGGACAAAAAAATAAAATACTATTACGTTAATATGTTGCTTGTATAATATTCAGACAAAAAATCAGCATGATTGCATGTTAATATTATGGTTTTTAATTGATAAAATATTTTTTTAGAGGTATCTTCGTGATTTTTTTCTATAGAATTAAATTAGTTGTATTATGCTTTCAACACACTACCTGGCATAGATCCTGAAGAATATCATATATTTTTTTGATTTTATTTACTGCTTTAATTAAATTATATACTTTTAGGCATTACGAGTATTAAAACTTGTTTGCTGCTTTAGCTCCTGTACTCGTAGTCCCCTTCATGAATGTACTTACGCTTCTTTAGTGAATACGTATACATACAACAGATTATATGAATTCGATATGTCAACAATGCTGAAACCGGCTTCAACAGAGATAATATTAATATACCACTTGGTATAAACCAATGAAGCTGCTACTAAATCAAACTCGTGGCAGCAAGAATCGATAAACTTTAGAAAAAGGACGCTGCGTCTGAGATTTCAGAAGTTTTCAACACTACTTTCAAACAGGTGCTCCTTGGGCCGCAAGTTGTGAAAGTCAGCTGAAGGCGGTGAGCTGGTGTCTAGTGGCTTGGAGGCGCGCCAACACGGTTTAGTGCTAGTTCCCGAGCTAGCAGACTAGCTTGCAAAGAACCACGTGAAGACGGCATGGCGGTGTGATCGATGCATGGTTTGTGTGCGCGGCATATAACTGACGTTTTGAACTAGGTGAGCTTTAACTTTTGACTGTATGGCAGTCTATGTTTAAACTAATAAACTCGATTTTTTTTAAATATATTTTGTGTCAGCCGCTCGCTTTGGCTTAGTGGAAAAGCGCGATTCAAGCAACGCGCGTGCTTCCCCTAGTCCCTACCTATTACTCTCGCGAATCGCACGCCTCTCAGTTACTTATTGTTCTGCTTCTACCCGCTTACTGTTTAAGGCTCGTGCAGAGTGGCGCGATATCGCGTGAGCGACAGACGGTGCGACCAGTGTGTACGAGCCTTTATGGTTAAAGTAATTTGCATTCCACTAGAGTATATTCTGATTTACTTTGCTAGTGTGAACTCTTGTATACTTTCGCTTTCAGCTTCTATACTTTATGCTTATTGATAATTATTGTGCTCTTCTTACTTCCTGTTCTTAGCTCTGTGTAACCGTGCTTATTATAAGCTAGCTACTATACTTCCTACTTGAACAATGTTTCCATTGCCCCGAGTCAATCCCGTGAGGAAGTACCAACAATAAGAAGGAACGATTTATAATATTTAAATAGGTACTATATATTTTTTGCTTACCTAATAAGTGATTACAAAACGCGTTATCATCCCACCTAAATGATAAAAAACAGGTGCGTTCCCACCCAACACACAATTAAACCCATTGACAATTAGGATCGCTCGTGCACAAAAACAAATTAATTTCCTTTATTTACACAATCAATTCGGGGCGTGTTTCAAATAAGTTAAATCAACATTTTGGGGTCCCCCCGTACCGTCCCTGTCACCCGGCGGGGCGCGGCGGCAGGTCGCAGGAAGCGTGCGTGCACGGAGCATCACAATGAACTGACACGTCCCCGCTTTCATTAACTGGAAACTGGTGTTTTTTCATACGACACGCCAGGGATTTATTGCTGGAACAAATTAAAACTTCCAATATTTCGATTGATGCGTTCCTGCGCAGAACGTTGTTAAATCGAGTTTTCGGAAACGAATTACTCGTACTGTCGTAAATTTTGTATAATGGTAATTAAATGTGGAACTCCTATAATTACAGCTGCATGTTTTTCTGCCGAAAAATACTATAGTACAACTGCATGCAATTATCTTTTACACAATCAACGTTTTGTTGCTGTACAAATATGGACTATCCATATTTGTACAGCAATCGCATTAAAAAAATAAGCCCAAACTAGGGCAAACGTTTATAAAAATCGACAAAAATGGGTTAACCGAATCACCGGACAATACGCGAATACGCAAAATTCGTGTGCAGTAGAGTGCGGTCGTAAAGCGGAATGGTACGACACTACGACACTGCCGTGTGACAGTAACAGCAGAAGGCCCACTGTGTATGTGTCGAGTGTAGATGAGGTTGGCACATAGAAACGAAACCGCTTCTGAAACACTCCCATCCCATTATATGACGGAAAAAATACCTGTGTGCGTACTACATCATCCGGTGAAATAGTGTCGACACGTGGGGCTCGGAACCAGTATAACTACGAGTATAAACTCCGCCGTGTGTGCCTACCTCCGCTTTCCAACCATTGCTACATTTGTTGATTGCGATGTAATGTTAGCCTTCATATCTTTGCCGGTATCTATGAAGTTTCATTATAATAAGGGCTTTGTTGTATTGTATTTCTATCGATGAAGTTGAACTTCTGCAACTATCAGTCCTGCGGTACGACAGCGCCCGGTCGCATCAAAGGGTTTATGCGCGGTCCGGTCGGACGGCGTTATTGCCCGCTGGACGGTTTATGACGTCAGAGCGGTACAAACGTTTGCTCGTTTATCTTTGATGCTTGAGGCTCCTCATAAAGCGTGACGTCATTATTAGCAATGCACTGTGCTGTAAATGAGACAAACACTTGAGTGAACGAGTCAGCTTACCAATTCTACATAAACGTACGCAATTATTTTGTAAATCAACTTTTGAGATGTTGATATTATTATGCTTCAGTCATTCAAATAATTTTGTGTTTCAGTATTAAGTAAGTATATGAATAAATTTATACATTGAAGATGGGTTAAAGTTCTATCAAGAAACTCTGTACATTATGCTTTATAACCGTAAATGAAAGATAATGTATTTCCGTGGGTAAAGTATTTTTTACATCTCATCGATTCATTGGTCGCAAGTTCTGCTGGCAAACCGTAGACATCTTTTTTTTTTGTTTTATTTTATTGATTCCTTGAATGATGGATCAGACTCAGGGATCATTCAAAAAACCTCTGCCTAGCCATCAAAGGCTTCTCTTCAACTTAAAAAAAAAATCTCCTTTTGCATCACTTTTACGAGGCGAACAGATTGTATCGCCGCAGCGTGTAGTAAACGATTTGTAAACAATCTGTGTCTCGCAGCGCAGAGGTGAAAATGTCAACATACACGTCGATACATAACAACACCAGTCGGTCCAGGCGCCTTGAGCCTTAACACGATACATTTTTCTTGTTACATCATATATCCAGGGCAATATTAGTTTATCCGAAAGGGATATCGTAGCCCTGGCACACAGGCACAAGAAAGGGGTGGGTTTTATACTTGAATCCCAGTGAAAGGGTTACATGATAACCCATTCAATGGGTTCTATACCTACTTGAAACCCAGTGACATGAAAACATCATAATATTATGATATTTCGATATCCGCCCAGCACGCGACCACACACATGACCAATTCTATCTCTATTCTACCCAGGGACCATTTTGGTTACCATTTTAGAAAAACCCTATCGAAAACCCTAGCGACTAACCCTAAAACCCATACGGTGTGGGTAATTTTGAATGGCTTAAATTAAGCCGTTCAAAAAGGTTACCCACTCCGTATGGGTTTTCGAAAACCCTTTCAACCGGTAACCAAAATTTAATTTTTTAAGCCGTTCAAAAGGGTTTCCAATATACAATGGGTTTTGTTTAACCGCTTAGAAAAACCCTATCGAAAACCCTTTCAATGGGTGACCAAAATGGTCCTTGCTCTAAACAGCTCAGGATAAATGAAAACAACTCATCGATCAATATAGTCACAATCCGCAGTAATGGGGTCACAACTTAAAGGATTAACCGCCAACGTTTCCCTGTTTCTTCGCAACTCGCTGTTAGCTGTGAGCCGATTGCATCGTCCAAACAATCTGTAAACAATCTCCCGCGCTGTAGAGGTGCGATCCTATCGATACCAGTGAACGGCAAAAGATCACCTCAGTCGGCTTCGTCAAGAAGGATTCTAAGATTTTTTCAAAAAGTTTTTTTTTTCTAATATAAATGTCAATGTATTTCTTTCAAATCAAATCGAATCAAAAATATTTTTATTTGACATAAGCCCACATGGGCACTTATGAAACTTCAGAAGCTAGGTGCACGGTTCCAGTTGGTCGTTTCCTATGGAGAAGAGCTGGCAAGAAACTCCACGGTTCCTCTTTTAAAAAATATTAGCTTTTACAATTATTTTCAAATTACAGTATTAATAGGTATGAGAGGACAGTGTAGGCCCATCAAAAGTACCAGGTACTTATCAAAATAGAAAATGTTCTACAGATCTACAGTCTATTAAGCCTACAAAGTTAAAATTGTAGGTATAATAATGTCAAAACACTCATTACACCCACACTGTATTGTCGCAGGTATTGTGATTGCAGAACCTAAGTTTTAATCTACTGTATTCTTACGGAATTCAATAAACCAGCACTTGTCTGCTTAACGCGATTGAAGTCTCTGAAATCATAAAAGACCAGAGGTAAAGTCAAAGAAATTAATTGTTAAACAAATGAACTACCAACTTATGTCAACTTAAACTGTCCGTCTATTCAAATCACAACTCCCATTGTGACATTACACACATACATACGACTGACAAAGAATACTGACAGACCAGACAGCCCTACGTCAATTAGCTCAGCAGTTAACTTCCCTAACTCTACACTAGAAGTTTGGAAAGCTACCACCGACCCAGCTACAAGCTGGTAACGTGTCACACAAATATTGTCACAATAGGTATATAGTGTCATCCTAGTCCGCTGGGAAAGTCTGACTGATACGAAATATTAGGTGACACGACACGTGTTAACATTAAACCCTTTATTCTAAGTAGTTTACTCAAAAACAAGCGCTTGCATCGCTTTAACAATTTGTAAACAATCTTTTCTCGGGCGCCACCGGCTAGAGGTGCGACCGTGTTGACGCTGTCGACGTCGATAGGTAATAACGTGTTGATCCGCCTCGCCGCGTAATGCCCGTCTTTGTTGAGGTTTGCATTACCGCCTCACGCCTGCACGGGACGTACCGGAAAATACCTGGCTTTTTATCTAACATAAGGTTTACGTGAAGTGTTCGTCGTGTGACAGGAATCTAATGAAATCCTAAGCACCGTGTGACGACGTGTTCAGTAATCAGGAGTATGTATGTATAGCGGCAATACGTCGACACCTCGTCTCATACTCAATCACATCATATTATTGATGTGTAACATCTTTCCTCACGCTTTCTGAGGGAGTGATTTCGTGAAAGAAATGGCAGGGTGAGAATGGAATAAAAAAAAAACAGGTAAGTACTTAAGTACATTTTAACCGACTTCTAAAAAAGGAGGTTACTCAATTCGACCGTATATATGCTTTTTTTATGTTTGTTCACCGATTGCTCCGTCAATTATGGACAGATTTTGAAAAAAAAAATTGTTTGAAAGGGTATGCACCCGAGGTGGTCCCATTGCCACCAAATCAGAATCTGATGAAGGGATCTCATGGAAATCGAGGGAAACCCTCGAATTTTATAGGCACACATATAGCGATATGGGTATTTTTTATAGTAACTCGTAGATTTGCTCTCGGAAAGGACCATTTGGTGAAGTGGAACTGATGATGGAGACAACAGATGGCCACCGGAACAACATAATAATAAGTGTTTAACGGGTTGCGATTCGATTAGGTACTTTAATATGATTGCTAAGCAATTTATTTGGCAGAACTCCTCAACAATTAACGTCCCAGCATCGGGAAAAGCAATATTTTGTAAAAGGTGATGAGCAGTTGACTTTAGGCTATAGTAACTTAGATAAATTAAAAATTGGTGCACTAAAAAGTGAAAAATAAAAAACTTTTTGTAAAAAAAATATAACCGACTTCCAAAAAAACACTACAAAGTGAAAAATAACTTTAATTTCGGAATTCGGTGGCAAATAACTAAAATACGGATCCAAAGACACCGACTTCCGAAATTAAAGTTATTTTTCACTACGTAGTGTTTTTTTGGAAGTCGGTTATATTTTTTTTACAAAAAGTTTTTTAATAGCATGATATTATTGTTCTCATGGAATTAGTAAGTACTAGATTGTAAGTAGAGAGGGTCGAATTTCGACCAGTGGGCGACCACTACGTAATGAAACATTCAATTTTTTTTTTTTTTTTTATTCTTATTTATTTAGGGACTTTTATAATCGCAATGCGTATGACAATCCTATCATACCCTGATTATATAATAAAAAATACACACAGTTATGGATTAAATTCGGGCCATGAACCTGAACAGACTCTTCGCATCATCACCATTTGGTTGAGACAAAATTTTATGGAATGTGCCTAAATCAAGTCGATTCAACCTCATTATTCTAATTGTATTTCAATATAAAGCTTTTTTTAATTTTGAGGTTTGTTTTTGTCGCTGCTCTAGTTGCTTATTACTAAGATAAGATGTAACATGTTACACGTCATAATATGTAATGCAATGACTACTGTAACGCTCGCGTGGTTTTTAGGGTTCCGTACCAAAATGGTAAAAAGGAACGCTATGGTGAGACTAAGTCTGTCTGTCTGTCACACCTGGATATCTCGAGAACTACTAATGCTATCAACTTGAAATTTAGAATAGTTTTAGATGACGTTAGCCCAACTATTTGCAAACACGAAATTTTTTACCTATCAGCCAACGTCCTGAGAATGGTGTTGGGGCTGTCGCGGACACGGCGTAGCAGAGATGCGCACCTCTTGCGCATGACGGCCGAAAAACTATCCACGTCCGCGTCGGCCAACATGCCAGACGCGCTCCAAAAACGCGGCAGCCCCATCAACCGCCGCGCCGGTAATGACCGCCGTTAATTACTAATCGATAATTTTATTTATTTATTTAAAAACACATACAACTATCATCATAGGCTTACCTAATAGTAATTTTACAAAATGTGCCCGTGTGAATTCACTCAGAGCACAATTGAAGCAGTCAATCTGTTGTGACACCACATTGAGTGTATGCAGGGCGCTCGTCAGCGCCGCGAGCTGCAGCAGGTTGGTGCGAGCGGGCGGCGGCCGCGTCCCCCGCGTGCCGGTACACACCACCCAACCGTGCGTAGAACAGAACGCCTGGGTTGTGTATAATCCTCTTAGCAGTGAGGCAACACGTAATGATCTAAACTGTAATAATACCTAATAACTTTGTTTAATAGGTAGTAAAATATACCGTGCCTATTTTTCATGATTGTATACTGGCAATAAGCAAAATTATATTGGATTTTCTAGTAATTTTAGCAGCGTTTGCAATCGTAATCGTTCGTAATGTACCTCGTTTTAAAATGGTACAAGATTCACCACTAGGTCGCCAAGACTACTATGTCCTTTTCAATAATTCAGGCTTGATAACATTTATTTTCTTCCTAGTTGAATGATTTAAAACATAGCCTGACATACCTAATTCCTCAGATTATAGAAAGAAGTTCTCTAATCTGAGCCTGACTTTATCCTATTAATCCTAATGTAATTTGATAGTGAACTTCCAGTAAATCTTCGTACAAACTGTAAACCTGTCAGCGCTGGGAAACGGGTTGAATGACATTAAACGGCGAGGCGCCCCGTCGGACAGGTAATAATGGGCGCCTTGAGCCCGGTCCGGCGACCCGCACGGCGCACGTCGCACGGCCACAGGGTTGCGATGTGACTTATTTTTTAACCATGTTCTAGTAACTAGAACATAATTATTATCAATTAACTAGAATCTAAATGACTGATAATTTGTTAGAAATGACGCCTAATGCCAGATTTATCTAATGAATTAAAATATTTTTTATTCCGTTTTTTTAACTGATACCAAACACTTTTCTGGCTTCTAAGATACAGGTACATAAACCTAGTTTAGAAGTCAGGGATTTTCACTCTGGAACCCTAGTTTAAGCCATATTTTTGATCTAAACAATGTAAATGATTTTTTTTTTTGAGAAATAAAGATTATTATTATTATTTATTATAATATACTTTATGAAGATTTATCTTAAGTAAGAATGTGTTTTGGTACACTTCTTCTTAAGCCTGTGCCTGTCGGAGTCCCACAAGGGAGTTTGCTCAGTCCTCTCTTTTTTCTCATCTAAGTCAACAAACTCTGTCAGCTATCCCTTCCATCTACAAAAATAATAGCATATGCGGATGTCACGGCAATTCTATATTATGTCAGTGATTGAGCGTCAGCTAAAGAGGCAGCCGAAAAGGGACTCGGTGATAGAAGTGATGTGGCTAGAGCAAAACAGTCTCACACTAAACGTTTCAAGAACAAATTGTATCACCCTTGGCTCAAGACTGTTCACTACTTAATAAAGCCCACAAATGTTGCAACCCTCTCTCTTTTTGCACATGCCCCGTTGTAACCAGAGCACCAGTGGTACGATATCGCGGCATTCAATTAGATGCCTGCCTATCCTGGAAAACCCACTTACAAAGGGTGTCCGCACGAACACGAAAACCTATTTTTCTATTTAAGAAGCTAAGGGCAAACAGCGAAATCTTTAAAATTGTTTACTCGGCACTAGCCGAATCAGATTGCATCACTGCCTGGGGGGAGTCACCAAGACCGACATTATACAGGTGTAACGAGCCCAGAGAGCCGTAATTAAAGTCATTCTAAAAAGGTCCTTTAGATTCCAAAATTAAAAAATTCAAAATATCTTTATTGTGGGCATATGTTTGTTACAAGGTCTTAACAAAAAATGTAAGTTCCAATATGTCCTGCCTATTAGGCATACAATAATGATGTATTGGCATTCAATTTTAAATTATTTTACATGTCAAATTTAGTTATTTTATATGGTCAACACCCAACGCGGCAACTTTACAGGGACTTAAACATCAACGGTTCTAACTATACATACTACACGCAGTCATACAGACACACGAGACTCTTCCGTACAGCATAAATAACAGCCCGACGGTAAGAATACCCAAACCGGCTTGCCCACATCACATACAAAACTACATTCACTAGACGTCCCCACCCCTACCTAACTGGCCATATATGCAATAAAATACATCAAAAACATAACATACATACACTGAACACACAGAAATGTAAAAACATAACGAAAGAATACCTCCTCACTCTAGATCATGATGAAATAGAAGCAGTGATGAAACCCCTATGCAAATAACTCATTATTAGTATCACGAACGCTTACACACCCACAGACACCCTAAATCACCTTCCCTATCTACACACACGACACACATCACATACACACACATCACACACTCATACTCACATCACACACTCATACACACATCACACACACATCACACACTCATACACGTTCCATTCTATTCTATTCCATACTAACTTATGCTAACATTTGTTAATCTAAGCTTTAATTAGATTAAAACATAAAGTCAAACATGACCCTTTCAGAACGCAAAAAAGCCAAGAGACTCTATTTCTCTAGATCTCTAGATTCTGGGTTGAAGTTAATTACAATCTTATAGAATTAACGATCAAAAAGGTTCTTTAAGATCTAGAAGATGTGTGGCAAGATAGGTATTAATATAATTGTTATATACGGTATTATTCTTGGGTTTTAACGTTTACCAAGTTCAAACATGAAAGATGTAAGACGGTACGAATTTAAGTAAGGACTATTAATAATAATAAAAGCAATATTTTAACAATAAAATATGTTTATAAATCTCGGGGAATCATAGTAAGAAACACAACATATTCTTTGTCTGCAGGTTGTAAAATACAGCCAATACGTTTGAAATGTAATAGAAAAATCTAATGGTTCTTCTAGATGCTCTCTGAATCTATTCCGTCTGATTGACCGCAATCCGGTTTTATTTGGCGCCTCACCTCGCCACCCGGTCCGGAACGGTCCGGAACAAACAATTGCTAAAATCCAATCAACATACAAAGGGACAGTTTTTCTCGACACAATTGTATCCGGCGGCAACCGCAGGGTTGCTAAGAGATCGCCTTTACACTCATCATTTGCTGTTTTATTTGGAAGAATGTTAGTTTTATTTTTATTCACTCTAGTGTACAGCTACAGACAGAGGCGGCTACTTATATTCCGTTATGTACATAATTCTGTACGGATGTCATAACAAGCAAATTTTTCCAAGTTCGGTTGTGATGAAGTGAAGAGGAAAAAATTTTTCCGCATACAACAATAAGTAAGCAGGAGCTGATGCTGCACGGTCCGGCAGTAGTTCTATGTTAGAATCTTACTTTTTTAAGATTTTTATTTCTTCCAAAACTGCTAACCCTATATTCTCGATCAAGCCAGCGCAGCGCCGCGGTGGCAATTCGTCAAAGGACGTCGAGCGCTGCGTCAGCGACACCATTTGAATTGCAGCAGGCGCTGAACATCGCCTTCAAGATATTGATACACTTGACTCACAGCGACTCGTCTTATAACGTCGTATCGTTCAGGGGCGTGAAACTGGTTTAAATATTGTAGGATATGTTGTGGGGTTGTGTGTGACCTGTAACTCAGGTATGGATTGTACGAGTACTGTAGCAGTTTGCAATTATCTTTTCTAATTTTTTATAAGACTTGTACCCACAAAGGATCATGGATTGTCAATTTAAATGAAGAAGTTTTGTTTGTGAAATTAACAAATATGCGAAAGTACCTATCGAGGTACTCTAGCATATTTTGTTAATTTCACAAACCAATTTCATTATGATGGAATAAAACCGGCCAAGTGCGTGCCGGACCACGCACAATGAAGGATTCCGTAGTTGGTATGAATTTATCGCAAGAACAAAACTTAACATTGTAGTTGAAAGACATGTTCCCTCATACATTCCAACAGCAAATGTAAGTTTGTACGAACAATATTGAGTGATTTACCATATTATTATGTACCATTTTTAAGAACACAATACATACTTTTTATAGATAAGGGGAATGGTAAATTTTCATCTATTTTCTTAAATAACTTGAAAAGTATTAATTTTAAAATTATTAAAAAATATATCTGAAATGCTTACAATACGACCTACCATTTGATATGTCATACGGTACCATTTGCAAAACATTATTTTTAATTTTCTAATTTGCCCCCTATAGTGCCTCCCATAATTATTCAAAATTCTTTTATTTATGTTACACGGCCGTATTTGGGTTACAGAAATTCATATGTGTATCAAATTTCAACTTAATCGGTCCAGTAGGTACATACAGACACACGAGCGATCCTATAAAGGTTCCGTTTTATCATTTTGAAGTACGGAACCCTAAAAAAAATTTGAATTTTCCCATTTTGTTATAATTATGATTGTCTGTCGATCCGTTTTGAATGAGGTGAGACATCTAGTACGAGTAAGTACGATTAACATAAGTTAGCCAATTTTGCATAAAACTTTAAGTTACTATCTCCAGAGTAGTGTGAACTGTCCTAAACCCCGCACATTATATTAATTGAATGTAATTCGCGGGGTTTAGAAACAGTGCCCCAGAGTCCATTGTATGCACCTTTGCTACTAAACAACTTGCAAGCGAGTAGAAGTCGCCGGTATGAATGTTGAATGCTGAACACGTAGAAGGACCAGCCACCGTGGTCCTAAGAGTCGCATTCAAATGGAGTCACAATACGTTCGCAGTATCTATTGTACGGCGCGGCGCTTCAACGTGCAGCCAAATTGCGGACGTCCTGACTGCTTGCTTCTTGTTGCCGCTTTGTGAGCATTTAATATCGTTTAGGTGTCAATACGGGATTTGAAAATGTTTTGAACGGATTTTAGTTCCCACCTGCCAATGTATTTTCCATACGAATATTTTATTTTAAATTATCTATAAGCAAATGTTTATATTCATTTGGTTTTTCATGTGGTTCATTTGATGCTGGGTTTTGATACCTATTTATACGACTCTATTTTGCGCTTAAAAGCTTCTACATACCAGCGCGACTTGTCGCGCGACGTGACACGGCACAAAGGCCCCGCGTGTCGCGGGACGAGCGGTGCCTTTGTGTCGCGTCGCGTCGCGCGACAAGTCGCCCCGGTATGTAGAAGCCTTAATCCGCCTTTCGTATCTTTGAAGTTTAATTTTGTGACCACGGCTAGTGGTATTAGACTAGACATTAATGTACACCCACCCCCTTTGTACATCGATTCGCACGTAACATAGCTTCGTAATACAGTTATATAGCTTTGGTCAGTCCACAATAATTCCATATACGAGTAGGCATCGCATTAAACACAGCACTCGTGTTCGATTCGAGTGGGCTTATTGATTTTAGATTAATTACCGCGCTCTCCCGGCGACCGAGCTTTGAGTCATCCGCGATCCTTTTAATTTATACGATATTTTGATTAAATCTAAGCCGGTATGTAATTGTTGGGGAATTTCGTGTTATGTATACCTAGGTATGTGGGTCAGGGCGTGTTTATGTGTCTGTCAGGTGTGGCTAATACTTGGCGTTCCGTGAATCGTGGTAATACAGCGTGAGCAGTGTTTCGGTGTAATATCTGCCTTTTGAGGTATTAATGCACAACATAATTCTGCTGCTCTGGACGTCTTAGATAAGAAAGTCATGGTGAACAGTCCTTCCGTACATTTATAAGAACGTCATAGTGAGCAGTCCTTCTATACAGTTATAAGATAACATGGCATGACGATTGCTTATAGCCGAATATTTTCATTTACAGTGTTATCTAAAATGCTACTTACCTCTCATGTTTATTTAATCTTTCAACACTTTCAAATAAAGTGACTCTAGTATTAATGACTGGTGGTTAAATAAAAAGTTTTAAATTATAATAAACTTTGTGGACCAAATAAATATTCAAAATTTCATTAAATTAATTATTACAATATTATCCGGACCAGTAAAGAGTCCCTGTCTGAAGCATAATATTATTTTACAAACAGAATCATGTAACAAAACCATTTCGTAAGAAAACCTTACGTTCAGACACACAAGGCCCACGATAATTACAAACCAGTATATTGCAGACATATCGCAATACATATAATAATTGAACAGACAAACAGTTACTTGCCCCAAACGTAATACAAGCTGATACCTCGTTTAATTTCGTTATGAAATAATTTATATGCGGGCCGCCGCAAACCATATCGCTACGAACGAATTTATTTGTATAATTGTTAATCCGCGCTCAATACAAACGTCGGATTGAATTGGAGAGTACATGGGTAATATTTACTATCATTAGAAGCAGAAATAAAACGTACTGACATTCTAAGTAGGTACTATTTTGCGTGATGTTATTGGAAATATTGGAATTGTATTTTCCATTGATTTTCTACTTTAGCGACTGCTTCTGCTTATGGGCGCTGAGATTTACCGTTCCCTGTGAGACTAGTGCTTGCCTAAGGATTCTGCCTATATCTACGATGACATTTTTCTGCAACTCTGGATCAAGATTCTGCCTGATACCTTAGATATTGTTGTGTGTGCATTGATTTGTTTATCACAATGGAAAGCAGTAGAAGGCCTACACGCATCATGTGTGTCAACCCTATATCAACAATACCAACGTGTCAACTGCAACTTATGTGTCAATGATTGAACGGTCGAGCAGGAATACTAGAGTTCTGTTATAGTTGTTTAGTTGGACGACGAACTGTTGGATGTTGCGCTCATGCAATGACTCTTATAAGGTACCTAGAATGGGCCAGACATCAATAAAGTATTTTAGCACCCGCAGGTTTTCTTGACGACGTTGTGGTTAGGGACGATAAGGAATAAATAATAATAAAAATATATTTTGTTTATTTTGATCTATACCTACCTAACAGAGTCAGAATCAGAATTATTTATTTGTAAAACATAGGTTCAAGGTCAAGGTCTTATCACTAATCATAATAATTATGTTAACGGCACGGTTGGCGCAGTTGGTTAAGCGATTGACTGCTGCGCTGCGTGTCGCGGGTTTGATTCCCGCACGAAACAATTATTTGTATGACCTACAAGTAGTTGTTCCGGGTCTGGCTGTTTGTGTATGTGAATTTAAATGTTTGTAAACGCACCCAAAATACAGGAGACATTCCTAGTGCAACGTTTTTAAAAACAAGAAAGAATGTTGCACTATGACCTACCCCTACCTCAATTATAATTAATCATATAGGATTAATAATTAATACTTTAAAGGATGGCATATATTATATTTCTTGTATACATATACGTAGGACAAGATAATTATGTAAGATTACTAAATAAATATTCTTCTGAACATTTATTTTTATTTAGAAAGAAAGAAAGAAAGAAGAAAGAAAAATGCGTTTATTGGCATTACAGCAAAAAATACACCTTAAAAACTATAAATAACAGAAAACAATTAATTATAATGCCAAAAGGGCCTCAGCTCAGCATAATGTCAGATGACAACACAAGGTGTACCACCTGACGCTGATTTTCAGCTGCAACCCACGAGTGCCATACGCTAGAATAATAAACTTATAGGGAAGTGTGTGTCCGTTAATTAATTGAGAGTAAATTAAAGGTAATTAGGCAATAATATAATTAGTAATTAGACAATTAAGGCATAATATAAAAAAAGCTCGAACAAAATAAAATAAAATATTGTGACATACATGTGTGTGTGTTGTGTTTAATGTAAAACTAAAATAAATACCCACTAACTGTGTATTAACTATATTAAAAAAAAATATAAATAGAAAGTACCTATCTTAAATGCAAATACGTGTGATTGCGTTGTTCTTCTAAACTATGGAACGGATTTTGATGCAGATTTCATTACCGATTAAGACAATAATAATTGACTAATAAAAATTAAAAAATCATAAAATTGGTAAAATTGATAAAATTGGTAAAATTTATAAAATTGGTAAAATTGAATAAAAAATATTGTTTTTATATGGCAGATATGTCGGCGCGAACATTTTCAAAATCGCTTTGTTGCTTTAATAAAAATACTTTTAATTTCAATTTGAAAGTTGAGCAACTTTTACTATATTTTATGGAAGGAGGGATATTGTTCCAGCATTTAGTAGCTGCGTAGCGAAAACTGCCTCTAAAAGCCGCCGACTTATGCTGTGGGATGGAAAGCTGTTGAGAACATTTTCTTCCTTCACCGATTCTGTGTTTTTACCATCACCGTGTCACATGTGAACTATGTGGCAGACCTAAGCAGTACACACGTTGCGGTCAGCTAGGCTTCTAACTCTGAATACGTAGAGCGTAGTTTATTTTCCTGTAAAAATGCATTTGTAACAATTTTTTCTGTAAAAATGCATAGATAAAATGCATAATGCATCTATATTTCGTTTGAGTCTAGAACTTCAAACTGGTATATCTTTAATTTCTTACTTCCTTTATAAAGAGAAGCGCGGAGTCTCCTAATACAGTCACTGTTTTGCTTAAAAGAATGATCCAAACACGTTTAAATGTATTGACTATGCTAATTGTGACAATAAACTATTTTGTATTTCTTTCTCGTATAACTAAAGACAAAACAGTTCAGGAATTCATACTTTAGACTTTTACATATTTTTCATCGGCAGACGTTAAAATAAATGCCAACAAACATTTTGAAACTGACTGAAACTCCAATAGTTAGTACGCAAAACTTAAGGTTATATAATAGAATAGAATATTTATTTGCCAGAAACATGTATGTTTACAAAAGGTGTTCGAAACATTACATAGTGCTACATGTCGCACCGTTTTAACGGTATGCAAATCAATTATGTTAATCAGTTATTAGTTATGTAACAGGTGCTTTACTTTGTGTAAATTATTTCATCACCACTGCTCTCAAAACGGTGAAGGAATACATCGTGAGGAAACTGGCATGTCCTAGAACCAAAAATTCGAAAATATTTGACATCCACCTACCCGAACTAGGCCCGAGGCCCGTGTTGGATTACGGCCTCTCAGAGAGAGGAGGCCTGTGTTCCAGCGGTGGGAACATTAAAGGCTGATTAATTATTATTATTTATTTTGATCGGTTTACATAATCTCGGGACGTGGGGTCCAGGCCCTTTGGAAGGCGTACGAGGGGCCAAAGTCAACTCGCACAGGCCCCTTAGAGAAGACTTTTTTAAATGGAATGGGGCACCAACTGGCCATTATCCCGGTTCGCACAATGCAAGTGCACCATTTATTTATTATTATTTTCTTTATTTACACATACACATGCACCTTATATTTTTAAATGTTAGAATATAAAAATAAATATTAAACACAAAACCCAAAACACACACACAAAGAATAAAATAAATAAAAACATTTTAAAATATAAAAAATAGTAGTCCACCGGTATCGGGAATAGGGTCCAAGCTACTGACGGTCAGGGCTCCAGAGAGAGGAACCCTACCCTAACAATACGACCCGTGTCCAGAAGTACCGCTTTCTAAACCTGGCCCTTAATCCAGCTGCCCAACGAGAGCCTCCTTAGGTGTTGGTCGAGGCTCTTAGCAATTAACCCATTGGCTGATACGACAATCGGCACAATGAGCGCTGAGTCCACATCTTTCATGTCGACAACCTCACGAGCCAAGTCAGGGTACTTTATTTGTTTATCTTTCTCGGCTTTCACGAGGTTCCCGTCATGAGGGACCGTTATGTCAATAATCATTGTGCGCCGCTCTATTCGATTCACCACCACTAGCATCAGGCTTATTGCCAACAATAGTACTGTCAGTGATGGTGGATCGATCCCAATACAATGTGATATTTCCATTTTCGAGAACTAGGTCGGGTAAATACCTGTAGTACGGCACTTCCGATTCCACAAGAATGTATTTCAGAGCAAGTTGCTGATGGATAATTCTGGCTACAAGGTTGTGTCTACAAGTACTCTTCGTTAGCTAGACGAGAACACCCGGAGATAATGTATCGGTTTGATTCTCCCAGACGGTGACATGCCCGACACACGTCAACCGTGCCGTCTATCACAATAAATCTCCGGTAATTGTTCGTCATGATAAGTTCGTCCATAATTGTACAGACAAGACCTTCAGTTTCCCAAAAAGGTCAACGAAACGCAGCCAGGCTACGAAATCTACATCGGGTTCATGTAGGGCCCGGAAAAAGTGTCCGTGAGCTCCTTACTCTGCCACATCTCCCTGCGATCGTTAGTATCAAACACTACAGGCTGTGCCAGTTCTCTTTAGCTAAGGAGAGCGGGATGAGTCTCTTGTCAACCGCGTCTACAACTCGATGCACGTTGGCTTCTAGGAAATATTCCCTGAGACTGCATATCTCGCGATTATGGAGGGTCTTAGCGTTTAAAAAGCCTCGACCTCTACACTTTCGCAGGATATACAGTCTCATTACCAATGATTGTGGGTGATGCATTCAATATGCAGTAAGTCACGTCCTATCCAGGGCGTCAAGTTCAGCCTAACTCCATTTGAGTATGAGTATGATGAGTAAATCAAAACCAGGTTAACCCAACCGTTGAAGGCGCACACCTTGTTTCCGCCTGATAGAAGACTATTTAATATTTTCTTTAGGCGGCCAAAGAAGCGCTCCTTCAGCGAATTCTTCATATCAGTAACATTGATGCTTCAAGCTTCTGACATACCCGAATACTTATAAGTTTTGAATGCTTGACCGCAAATTTGTCTACACCAAATTTCATCTTGATGGCGCCACTGAAAGTTTCAGTTAATTTCAGTAGCTCCATCAGTTGCGTAATATTGAGGGCAAAGAGTTTTTGGTCATCCATGTAGAGGAGGTGAGGTATAACCTGACCATAGCCTAGACATGAATCCTCCAGCAGTGCGCTTAGAGGATTCAAGCCTAAGCAGAACCAAAGTAGACTAGAGCTATCGCCCTGAAATATGCCTCGCTCGATCCTTATGGGCTCGCTATTCCTCAGGATATTTATTAATTCGACATCCTGTATAGCGCGAAGGACCATCCTCCATTGCCCCATACACCATATCAGGAAGGTACGCAGAGTTGCATCTACTTTATACAACTCCAGCACACTCATGAGTCATGAGCCATGTATGTGGCACTGAGTCATAGGGCTTCTTATAATCTATCCAACATGTCCACAGATCCTTTCGGGATTGACGAATCTATTGGTTAATGGCCATATCAATGACGAGTAACTCCTTAGTACCGCGGGACCAATTCCTACATCCACTTTGACAGGCAGACATGATGGAGTTGGTGTCTATATGTTTGTTAATTTTAGCTCTCAAAATCGATGTAAGATCTTTATTGACCGTCGTTAAACATGTGATCGGCCTATAATTTTTGGGTTCTGCGGTGCTACCTGATCTATGAAGCAGGTGAGTTATTCCCGTCATTAGGAACTGGGGTAGCAAACCAGACTCCAAGGAAGTCTTGTACTGAGCTGCCCAGCGAGCGTGCGACCTTACAAACCATTTGTTCCAGAAGTTATGCAGCCCGGCTGGTCCTGGAAACTTCCAGTTAGGCAACGGACGGACTGCACGAGTTACATCTTGGGGCAGATGGTAATAGCCCCCATTTCTGGTATTGGATCGCAGGCCCGGTCGGCTTTTCGAGTGCAATCACCTTTGGTGTGACTGACAGGCGAAAAAAACACATGGCATCATTATTCGGTAGGCGCGCCTCCACACTAGGATTCCATGTGTCGTGGAGACTAGTCTCCTTCGTCTTACAACTTTATACATAGTAGGTAGGCACATAGTGCAACATCGGTTGGTAAGATTTGTGAGGCACCATTAACCGAATATTATTCTTTAACGAATACTTACGTTTGGAACCCTGTCATCGGTCCCCTCGTCAACATGGCTTGTGTTGGACTATGGTGGTACTACAACAGGCTATGATAGGGGCGATGACATGGCTACTCTACATTTCACTTCGCAAGCGATCAAGTACGGTGTCGTCCAACATATGATTACGCTGGATGACCCGCACCTGATCCGACAGTCCTTATGCCGAAATGTTGACAGCTGGCTCCAGCATCCGAACACGGTACGCAGTAAGATTGTTTCCCCCCTCTGTAGTCTATAGTATGAGCGCATTACGTTCTCATTCATGAATCGTGTCCATCTCATGCACTGACACTTCCGCCTGGAGCTGGGACCCTATCACAGGCCGGTGGGCATCGCGGTCCTAAGCCGTCCGGCAGCCAGCGTCCTCTCTGTCAACGAGCAGGTGGTGGCGTCGTGGGCGGGAAGAAATACTCGTCGCTCGAGCTCGACGCAGCTACCGCGGTTTGTGTCGTCACAGCAAGGCTAGTTACCGGCGGCGGTGAGGCGGAGCTGAGCGAAATGTCCGGATGTGGTGGGCGTGCTCTTCGTGCTTCTGATCTTGTCTACATCTCTTTATAGTTTTCATTCTTATTTACTGTTTTTCGGAAGTGACATAACAGATGTCATCTGTTAGGGGGCAGTTTTTGATTCATGTTGGGTGTATATTGCTCTTTTTGGAATAAATTGATTTCAGCCCTGTTGCGGGTTTTTTAAAAGCACAATAATCATTATAAACTTGACGGCGCAGCGAGTGGCGCCATCTATTTTTGTTGCGAAGTTACTGGAATCACCGAATAGGTTGGATAAGAGTGACAGTCACTCTAGGAGACTGTCGCATCGATGGTTACATTGCGGCTGTCTTCTGATGACAGAAATGTCAAGGGAGCCGTTGTCGTACCACGTCCACGACAAACTGCTATATTCTGGCACAATCCCACAATCCTGATGATATTGAAGCTGCTGAACCACTAATAAGCTGATCACTTCTGGTAAAGGCTATCCTGCCCCGTTAAACTATAAAGTTGCGTCAAAAATGATTAAAACTGTTAAAATATATGAAAATACTAAACTCAAGTTTCGAGATGTCTGTTGACATTAAAAATAAAAAGATTGACGTTAAATTATTATTATTATTACGCAAGGATTAGTACCCAGTTTTTTTTTCTAGTAGTGCTCGCGAGTACGGTTTGTCTACTGCATGATTAAGTAAATTAATGTATAAAGCTTCGTTTAGTATCTCATGGCTTGCCACTTGAAACTTTACTTATTTCCCGAGGGAAAAATACTCTTAAAACACAAGTGAACGCTACATTTTGTGAATTGTACAGTCAGCGTCACGATGTAGTACCACCCTTGAAAGCACTTTTCAAGGGGGAGTAACCACATCGTACGCTGACTGTACAAATGTACCTACTGACTTTTAGTTCAAAATTATCAGTCAGAGAGTTTGCTAGGATACTGTTATGATAATTTTAAGGAATATCTGTCACTGTGTGTGTACTAGTTAGTTTCAAAGTGGCAAATTCTAAGTTGTGAGCGGGCAGTAAGACCAAAATAGTGGGTCTTAGATTTCATATGGGGTGGCGGTCGGTATGCTAGCACGTGATCATCGTGATGTGGCGAACAGAAGCGGTGGTGCAATGTTGAGGTCAATTTTGATGGGCTAGTCTTGTTGCAATGTAAACCTTATTTCGTAAACACGCAATAAATGTTGAGTAGGTCATTTTGTTTTTTTTTTGTTTTGGACTAAGCACCAACTTTCTTCAAACATCGAACTTAGAATTTGTACACAACATTTTAGAACATAGGTACTTCAAGAAAAAAATAGCTTGAAGATACCTGTTTTGCTCTGAACTTATAATTATATTTTAACCCACGAACACACATTTACGTCCGCAATGCATACTGAAAATGGTACCGCGTGCAAGCTTGGTACACTTTGGCTATGGCATTGTAATAGACGAGCGAGTGCACGCAGCGAACTGTCATTGTTGCCGCGTACCATTGTCCTTGCGAGAATAGTTATTTTGGGCAAGGTCTGCACTCTGCCTGTCTGCCTAAAAAGCATCAAACTCGCCATAAAACTCTCCTACGGTTTTATGGCGTAGTCAAAGATTGGTAGGTATCTACATTGATTTTTGATTAATTTTCTGTATGGAGAAAATGTTTCGTGTAACCTTAGGTGGCTGCACGCTTGATTTATTTTCAATATTTCGTTCAAAATAATTCTTGGAAGTAGAACCTCAATCGTATACGTACTACGAAATGCGTGAAATGATTACAGGGATCACGAGCGTGTCTCAGATTAGGATATTATTGGTCCTTTTATCCGCGAACTTCGAAATTTTTTATTCAAATTTAACTTCAATATATCATAAACTCTAGTACGTAACTAGAATCAATGTAGATGGTCGTAAGTGCAGACACAATGCAAGTTGGATGGAAAAGAGTGAGCACTTTTGTCAGCGCGGTGTAATCCGGGTTTGATTGCGGCGAGATCGTTCCATCGCCTCATTAATATTGGCGGGCCAGCGTTTTTTATTGCAGGGCTTCCGTCAATATGGTGGAATGAGGAGGCTAACTTATGGAACATTATGGTTACGTTTAGATGTTCGGCTGTAATTATTGATATTTTTTATTTATTAATTATTAACTCCTCTCAAACAGCACCTGCAGCCATTTTATCTCTTTACTACCCTTGGTTGATTGGTAGAGAATGCCTTAGGCCGCCTTTGTATCTTATTGTGTGCGAGAAGTTTAAATAAGTAAATATTGAAGGTAGTAACAGCAAATAGAGCACAGCAAATGAGCAGTAATTGTTCATCAATTGTTCGGCAATAGTAGCAGCCTCTAAAACAGCAATATTAATGTTGGCAGTGTTGCCACCCGCACAACCACACCTAGTATAAACACTAGTTGTTAGTACTGCGTAAACTCTGTTTACCTACTCAACAATTATACAATAACGCCATTTACATACATACACATCGGAGCAACTCATTTACCCTAAAATAACATTCACATAAACATACACTTTCAGACGATAATTCAGTATACTGTCAAAGCCGCCAGGGTGCATGCTGACGTGCTTCCGTAGATCCTATCTTTTTGTTCCAATATCAATATATCAATTGACCGATTCGTTTAGTCAACATTCATTGCTGTAGGTCTAATTTTAATTACATTCAAAACCTATAATGTCGTTATATCTGAAAACTTACTTAACCAAACAGTCACAATCCACATAACACCCCTGTACCTAATGATTACCCAACTCTTAATATCCAACGTCACAACTTCAACCCTAACGCGCTATCTGCGCCATAACCCGTAAGTGGCGCAACTTTACACGCCACACTCCCAATAACCCGTGAGTTGCGCAACTTTACCCGGACTCCCAATAAGACAACTATCTCAGATCGAAGAGGTACTAATACACGGATCGCTCCGTACGGCACTCCCGAGGCTAGATATTGTAAAGTTCCCATCAAACTGTTCTTACTATCAGCAAGTCAAATATAAGAGAGAACCCACAGTGGCAAGAGCGGGCGATTTACATAAAGTTAATGTTCTTTGAGTGAGTGAGACTTGTGACGTGATTTTTTTTACAGTTAAGTAGGATGTATTTAGAGGCATGAGGAACAGGGTGTAAAGTTCACTCATCCTCTATAGAAAAGGGAGGATCCTCCGACCAGACGAGTGTTGTGTCTGGTGGGCAACTGCCCGACGGTTGATGTCGGGATGTTGTATATAATGCTAGTTGCACGGTAAACTCTGCTTGCACGATGCAGGATTTTGCGTGACGTCAGTGTGACGCGTCGTTCGCATGTGGCGATGTTCATGCCGTTACATGTATGTTTTGGTTGAGTTGTATGAATAAAATTTTAGTGGAGTATGGTCTAACTGAAAGACAATTTGAATGATAATGATTATTTTGTAATTTTGAATTGAGTTATTATCTAGAGAGGTCTATCTCTAGATAATTACTCAATTTAAAATTAAAATCGTTTACTTGCATAAAATGTGGTGGGCACACAAAATGTTTTAAATAAAATTCAGTGCAAAGACACATTCCGCCATGCACTGATGGCATGCAAATACTTAAAAGATGTCAGTTTAACAATAACATGGAATAATACACAAATTAGATGATTTGAAATTTTTAGGTATTAAATTCGAGTTTTAGCTTGAGAATACTATGAACAAAAAGAACAATTTATTAAAGTCAATACCAAATTGAATTAAAATTTTAAACACGTTAGGTAGAAGCATATTTAAATAGTAGGTAATGTACGAGTAAGTAGGAAAACGACGAGGTAACTTACTTACTTACCAAAGTAACTTAAATAACTAAGTGACTACATTGCATTCCTGAAGTGGTAGGACTTTTTTTTTTGTTGAGAAATTCGCCGATTGAATAAAAAATATGCGATATCAATCATTTTTTCAAAACAACACCTATTTTTTTGTAAGGTAGTTCTGTTATCTAGTTAGGTAATGAGTTATATATAAGTGGCGCCATATACACGCAACTTCGCCTGGATAGTTCTATTCTAGGTACAGGGATTTTCAATAAATACTGTGTGACTTTTCGTTTGTTAAAATTGTTATTAGCTTCAAATTTTTTAGAGTACATTTAAAAAAAAAATGCGATTTCGAAAATGTAAATACAAGAAACAGTAAGAAGCTTATGTGATTTAAACACTGGTCTACATGATTCAGACCAGTCCATGTTAAAGATTGCACGAATACATTTTTTTTGTGTCATTAGTATTCTAGAAATTTTCGAAGAATTTCCCCAAACAATGATACCATACCGAATAATGGAACAGATAAAGGCGTGATACACCATTATCGCAGTTGGTTTAGATGTCTCGTCTTTAATTTTTTTTAAGCATAAATAAATTTATTTATTTTCATACATATTTCGTCATTAAGTTCTTTTCAGGTAAAGTGTTCATCGAGAGTTATTCCCAGAAATTTTGTTTTGTGTACTTGTTCAAAAAATTGGTTCCTATGAGATATTTTAAGTTGGCGGCATTTACTCTTTTGCGTTTTGAAATTTAATATTTTAGTTTTTGCTACATTCACTTTTAAAACATTTTATTTAACCATGTGATAATATTGTTTAAGGTGTTATTTATGACTTACTCGTAGGTTTCAACGTTCTTACAGTCTAAAATAATCGTCGTGTCATCAGCAAAAAGGACACAATCTTGTTCTACTGCTTGAGGAAGATCATACACATACACAAGGAACAATAATGGTCCTAGAATGCTTCCTTGCGGTACACCAAAGTAATTAAGTCGTACGTTTAGTTTCTTATTAGTTATCACTGCTTAACGGTAACTAGCTAGTTTACTTGCTAGTAAACTAGCTAGTAAACTAGCTAGTAGCAACTTGCAAGTTGGTTTAAGCTCGAAGTCTATTCTAGGCACATTCTTAATATTTGAAACACGCTGCGCTGAAACTTCTTATATTCCCAGCGCTCTTAGCGAATTAAGTTACATTTCGCGAATCAAACGAACGACTTCCTAAATCGCTCGCAGTTCCGCTCCCGCCTCTCAGCATGCTCCAGAGTGTTACCACGGGTGATCCTCAGGGACGCATCATCGTTACACTTGCCGGAATAATTTCCATTGTAAAAGCAAACAGAGAGCGGCGGGAATACGCCCGCCTGCCCGCCTGCCCGCTTAGCTGAGAATATCTAATGTAAGCGTAAACGGAACACTGACTGATGGGCTTTTGAATGATGTATTATAAAAAGGATATGCATGAATCGCAAAGTAGGTAAGCAATTTTCAGGGTTCCGTACCAAAATGGTAAAAAGGAACCCGGTGAGACTAAGTTGGTCTGTCTGTCACACCTAAATATCTCAAGAACTACTAATGCTATCAACTTGAAATTTAGAATAGTTTCAGATGACGTTTGTCCAAATATTTTGCAAATAAGAAAGAAATAAAATAAAATATAACTTTTTTGCAAAAGAGACTGAAAGGGGGTCTTAAAAATTTGAAGTGGGGCATGTGTATCATATGAAAGAGCGCTGTTTGCACATTCCCAAACATATTTTTTTAGGCAGCATAGTTTCCGACTTTTGATGAAAAATGTAAAATAAAATACCACCCTTATCTCTGAAGTTTGCATAGATAAAAAATTTGTAATTATTCTATGTGATAGAAGTTTATGTAAAGATTACAGGAAAAATAAAACTATGTCTCTAAATAGGACAGTTTGTCAGAAATCATCAACATCATATATACGTACGGAACCCTCGGTGCGCGAGTCCAACTCGATTCAATTACTTGGATTAAATACTACTACTTACTAGATTAAATACTTGGTATATTTTTATTTTCCTTTTATTATGTTTTAATTTATGTATTATTTATTTATTTATAATTATATAAAAGTTACGCATAATTATAAACAGATATACATTTATTTTATTTCTACTAACTATGATCAGTTAGATTTCGAATCACAATCATTTCTCTGAAAAATTGTACTTACTCGAATTATTATATCATACATGGAGACGTCATTAAGTTACTCGAGAGGTAGTTGCTGAAAATCAGCGCTGTTGACTATAGGTTCGTCCGAAGTCACCGAATTTTGCTGAGCAACGATCTGTTCTTGCATATATGCGACCCACGGCTGGCATATTACTTGTAATTGTTGTTTGTTACAAAAATAGATCATTTCCACCCTGTAATCGGCATTTTGTTTTGTTTGTTTGTTGTCATTTGCCAGTATCGAAATACAGAGTACTTACGCAATATGTACTTATTGTCTTTGGTCTTGGTGACCATTAAATGGTCACCTGCCCTAAAGCCATGGACAACATTGTCATACTTTTAAGGTTTTGAATACGAGGTTTTTGGCTACTTGTATTTTGTCTTTTTTTGTAATGTGCGTCTTGTTTGTGAAGAAAAATTAGTTTTTCTTTCTTTCTTTCTCTCTTCTTTCTATTGTCATATCGGAAAGTGTGTGTTCCAAAAAGTTCATTACAAAATCCAAATCTAGGAAATAAAGTTGTAAGTCAAGGTCTATACATCGATTGTATTATTCCTAGCTATAACCGAGAAAAGACTGGAGTGGAGGCATGACGACGACTACCTAAGTAAAGAAAGAGCAAGCAGAGACTGCTAATCCTTCCCACACCTAACGAAGCAAAATATCTTTTTTGGCACCAAAGGACGCCAAAACTGTTATTTTTGATAAAATGGCGACAGCCTATCAAAATTAATAACTGTTGCAAACAGCAGAAGTGTGTCGCAGTCAACATGATAATCCGGGGGTGGTCGCCGGTCCCCCGAGTATCAGCCGGGCCGATGCCCGCACCGGCGCCCAAAGCCGGCTGCTCACAGTCCGGGCACGTGGCTAGCTGAATTTCTAATTATTCCACTGATACTAAGGAATCTGCTTAGTTTTCGTTTATCTTCGTGTGCTTGTGAAAGATTTCGGACTTGTTTATGATACGTTTTTTGGTCAATGGTGTCATATTCTTCGTCGTTCTCGACTTTGTTGTGGACAGTTTTACAGAAATAACTTCTGATTCTGCTACATAGGTTATTTTTACATATTTTTTGAAAGAGTAAATCTTTTCCACCACCAACTCGACATTTTGTTGGACAACTAATCCAGCAGCGTCCTTTCAAACGTTTCTTTATTAGATAAATAAAAGTAAGAAATGTATTTCAAAACCATCAATTATATAAATAGTACTCTGCGACCATATTTTAGCCTTTTTTGATGTATTAAAAATTGTAACGTATAGTCTTAGATATAGTGACGTCATGATATGCCGTCCGCCCCTGAGTGTAAACAACTGAGACTGGACAATATCACCGAATCTGATAGCGCGGCAGTCGTTTAGTTAGACATTACATAAGAATTTAATTTTGGCTATAAATATAACCAACTTCATCACAATATCCCGTTTTTAAGAAAACAACTAATGACCGAGTAATGTCAGTAATCACAAAAACCATTGATCAGTGTTAGTCACCAGCGTGACAACGCCTTCACACCTGCCAAAATTCGTTGTATGACTCACTAATTATTATAACGTTACTTTTTCTAATGTCACCCAACTTTATGTCCAAATAGTAACGCGCCAACATAATGGCGATGTCACTGATCACTGTATAACCATCAGCGGGGCAATGTCGCCGTGACTAGCTAGACACGTCTCTTGTGTGCTTATTCATGAAAGCTTAGTACTAGCGATATATCGCGTTCTGTTTGATGTGGATAACTATGTATTACTCAAATTCGGTTAATTGCTAAGTTAGCAATTTCGACATAAATTCTTTAATAGTTGTTGCCTTGGTTCTGAATTTCTTAGTGTGTAGTAAATACAGTTGGGGCGTGTTGTGAAGATACAACAAAATAGTTGACATTACGTGGCAACAGCATCGAATCTCGTGCGATATCTAACATCGTTGCAGGAATGAGGTTCAGAGAACAAAGCATCGGAGCACGAGTTCGTTAAGTCCGTCACGAAAGACATGCTATGTGTCGATGGAGGGACAATGCTTCACGTAATATCTAGCGTCCAATTGTGGAAATTTCTAGTTTGTGAATTACAACAGAAATGCCATATTACCTTTATGTACGATCACATTCAAACATTCAGAAATATCACACAAAGCATTCGATACAAGACACGAATCAGTCTCGAACGAGTCATGCCCCTTTTGTGATTATACGGTAGGTATTATGATATATTCACTGACAATATTTTTTTAGCTTAGATTCTTTCGCATTCTATAAACATAACTGTAATTGCTTTGCTTCGGTTTAGAATTAAAAAAGTATCATACATTTCGTAAAGCGTATCGCTCATATACTACTACTACGACATCAATCACGCTATGCCAGTAGACACTACCGTGACTCGTGAAATCCTTCACGCTGTTGACCCTTTACTAATATTTTGTTCAGTTTTTTAAATAAAATAACTAGCCATTGCCGACATTATTACGTTGAGAATATTATGAGAAAAGGTTGTTGTGTGTTTATTACATTTATTTTATCGTAATTTTACTATAATTCTGTTATTTTTATAAACTTAATGATTTTGACCGTTAAATCATAATATCAACAATGCGGTCATGGCATCAATCACGACGAGTCAGTGGTCGTGTCGCGATTCTCGGCGCAGATCCATCACGCCGGTGACCCATCGAATATTTGCTCCAATTGGTTGAATATAAAGACCTACCCGATTTTAAAGGAGATTAGACGACCGTTGAAACTAGCCACTGGTAGTTTTGGTCTTTATTACCTACAGTGAGGGCAGTGAATCTGCAGGATTAATCTTTTATATAGCTACGGAAGAATTATGCCCATTAAACCGAATTGCTAACATGCATGAGATGAAAAAATCTGGAGCCTTTACTAAACGACCAAAACAAGAATATCATCAAGATACACAAAGTGGAGGGGCGGGGGGGTACCACCGCGCAAGCTTCCTCTACCAAATGAAAGAATTTTCAAAATCGGTCCACAATTGGCGAAAATATCGATACAAATACTTAAAAAAAAACATTCAGGAGAACATTTAAAACCTCCTTGCAGCAGATGCGCAGATGATCACTAGTACAACATACAACAAGTGATTATCCGCTACTAAGCATCGATCAGTCCACGCCAATAGCGTGACGCGTCAGTGTCTCGCCTCAACACTACTGCTAGATCTATCACGCTGACGCTGAATATTGGTGTGTCTTTTATTTAAGCAAAATTAGCGTTTAAATCTTCTGAAATGTACCATTGCTGTATACGTATACGATATTGTACTGTATACGATACGTCAGCCGTAGGCCAAAGTTATATCAGTAGGTAGCGAGTTACATGTAAGTATTTGGCTTTAATTAAGTTCTACTTTCATCATACGCATAACTTTAGTGTTTAGTGTCGGAACGGTTTACCTATTCCACCATAGTTGAAGTAGCTGGAATTCCCAAACACGACGTTAGGGAATTTCAGCAATTTAGTTTGTTTATTCCAGTATGTATGTTATTTATTATACTAAACTCGCATGTTATGTGTGGGAATTATGAGCATCCTTTTTTGCTTGGTCGCGTGAAAAGGGTCACGTTCACGTTGCGGCAATATCTGAGTGTTAGCGGAACGCGCTAACGTTGTACACTCCATCCTTCTGCACCAAATGACGCTACTTAATCACTATAAAAATAATGTAAGTACCTACATATCTATGGCAAGTTATATCCATAAGTCATTTTCATATTTATGTTGTAAATCTTGTTTAAATTAAGATTTATACTGAATATAGATCATAATCAGCTCGTAATTCTCAAATTAAAACTAACTCAAAAGCAAAACGTTATCTAGGATGAGTTTTAGAAAACAAAGTAAGCTTTTACTGTAATTGGATTTTGTTCAACAGTAAACAGACCACTGCATTTTCAAATAATGAGTATTTTGATTTGAAACCTCATCCCATTGTATTTGTATTAAGTCTCAAAATGGCGTCCATATATTTGGTGCGAACGGCGGCCATGATGGCCGTCCGTACGGCGGTTAATTTAAACTGACAGGGCAGGGACGAGAACGATTACGTCACCGTATCACCTGGGTAGCTTTGTGTTTCAACGAGGTCCACGAACACACACACAAATACACGTATGATTTGGAACAACTTTTGACCCCAAACTCAAAATCTACTTAACTTAGACACATGCCATTTTGTTTATTTATTAAAACCCCTTAGATTAACCACGTACCTACGTCATTAACGTCAAAAAATCGGCATTTTTATCACTGACTGACTGATCGACTGACATATAAATCAAAAACCTAACCCAATTCCAGATGAACTACAAAATTAAAATTTGGCGTCCAGCTGGGTAATTATTATTATTATTATATCTTTATTATTATTATTTTGGTTTTTAAATTAAATTTTCTCAGGATATTACCTGGTATTTTCAGAATCTCAAGGGTGTGAACCATGGTGAGATTCTAGTTATTATTCTAAGAAGGTAAATTGCTCTGTACTGCAGTGAAATTGTTATCTAAGTTTAGTTGTAAAAATGTTCTTACTATGCGGCAAGTGTTTAATATGGCAGCTTTTTGAAGTGTTAAGTATGTGTATTTGGATAGATTGAGTGCATTAAAACTATTGAATATTTGTTTCGGGATAACACCTGTTGTTGATATTACTATTGGGACTATAGTGACTTTATTCATTTTCCAAACTCTGGTAATTTCCTCTTGCAATTCTGTATACTTCCTGATTTTTTCTGTGATAGTTTTTTGTATGTTATTAGTATTTGGGACTGCTATATCTATTATAAATGTGTGTTTGTTTACTTTATCAACTAGTGTTATATCAGGTCTGTTGTTATATATGGTGTGGTCTGTAATTATAGTGCGGTCATAGTATATTTTGTAGAATTGGTTTTCTAAAACAGCTCTAGGCGTATACTTGTAATATGGTGTGTAGGGATCTTGCATGAGTTTAAGTCTAGTTGCGAGTTTTTGGTGTATGATATTAACAAGTTGATTATGTCTATGCGTGTAGTCGTTTTGGGTTAGTGTGATACAAGCTCCTGTGATATGTTGTATTGTTTCAGGTTTGCTGTGACATTTTCTACATAAATCATTTCTTACTGTACTATCTTTTATTATGTATTTTCTATAATTTTTTGTATTTATGACTTGGTCTTGAATGGCTAACATAAACCCTTCTGTTTCAGGAAACAGCTCACTTAACTCTAACCATTTATTAGAAGCCTCTTTATCTATGAATGTTTGGTGTAAATCGTTGGGATGTCTTCCATGTAGTTCTTTTTGCCTCCACTTCCTGTGTATCTCTTCTATATGTCTCGCTTTATCTATTGTCTCAATATTGCTATCATCGCTAAGGTTCAGTGGTGTATACTGTTTGTCTATCTCTATAATTGTTTTGTGTAATTGGCTGTTGTTTTTCTTACGCCTGAAAATTTGTTTTATGTTTAAGACTTGTCTTTTATGAAGATGTGATATTTCAATTAGTCTCCTGCCACCTTCTTTTCTGGACATTATAACTCTTTCTATTGCTGATTTGGGATGGTGTTATCTGTGTTGTGTCAGTGTGGTTCTTGTTTTTACTTCGAGAGCATGTAATTCTGTTTGACCATTTTATTACACCGAAAGAATAAGTGAGTATAGGAATCGCGTATGTATTTATGGATTTAAATAAATGTTTACTAGATAGGTGCATTTTGCATAACGAATGTATTCTACTATTGTATTCTTTTTTTTGTTTATCCTTAATAGTCTTATGTTCTAACAATCTTGCCTGATTGTAACCTAAATATTTATAAAGTTCTTCGTGTTTTATCGCCTCTATTACTTCTTCGGTGTCTGATGAGTAGTTTCCTTCTATAATCTTACCTTTCTCTATATTTAGTTTCCGGCATTTATCTAGTCCAAAATCCATTCTTATGTCTTTCAAAAATGTTGTTGTTATGTTTAATAAATCATGTGAGTCTGTATTTTTATTAGCATATAGTTTTAAGTCGTCCATATATAGTAAATGTGTAATAGACAAAACCATAGAGGGCTTAATGAGTCCCCTTGGAAAATACCCTTTTTAATCGCTATTTCGTCTACGAATAAGTTAGTTGTTTTAGTTTGTAATTTTAGTGTAGTTATCCAGGATCCCATTGTATTCTTAAGAAAATTTATAATTAATGGATTGATTTTATAAATGTTTAATACTTCGATCAACCATGAATGCGGAACGTTGTCGAATGCCTTCTTGTAATCTATGTATGCTAAGTATAAGTTTTTTCTAGATCTTTGGACGTATTTTAAAATAGTGGAATCGATAATTAATTGTTCTTCACACCCCATATGACCGCGCCTACAACCTTTCTGTTCTTCAGTTAGGATATTGTATTGTTCAGTGTGTTTAATAATTTTGTTAGTTATACATGACGTTATGATTTTATATAGGGGTGGCAAGCAAGAAATTGGTCTATATTGTGAAAGATCCTGAGTTCTAATTGATTTTGGGATCATATATGTGTTTCCTTTAGTCAAAAGTTCTGGAATATTTTGATTGACTTTTAAAATATCATTTATTTGTTCTGCTAACGTGCTATGAAGTGAATAAAGTCTTTTTATCCAAAAAATGTGTATACCATCTATTCCTGTTGCTTTCCAGTTATGTGTTTTATTTATAATTGTATTTATTTCAAGAACATCTATATCTTCAAACGGCATTTCGTCTATAGTTTCTGATCGGACTATTTCTTCTTGAATCCATCTAGCTTCTTTATTATGTTCAGTGCTGTCTGACCAGATTCCTTGCCAGAATTATTTTATAGACTCTTGAGATGGAGGATTAAGGATTTCCGTATTGTTGCCTTTAAGCTGTCTATAAAATTGTTTCTCATTTGTTTTAAATAATCTATTGTTATCCTTCCTTTCTTTGGCTTTTTTGTATCGTGCTAGTCTATGACTCTTCACTAGAAGTTTTTGTTTTAATGTATCTAAGTGATCTTCTATTCTTTTATTAAAGTTTTCATGTGAACTGTGTTGTTTAGTATTTTTAATGATCAGTTTGACTTTTTTTTCTAGTTTTCTTGATGTGTTGCCATTTTTATATTGTGTTAGTCTATTTATGTCTTTTCTTAGCTGATCTATGCCCGTTTCTAATCTTTTTTGCCATGGTGGTGGGGTTATTACTCTGTTATGATTACTAGTTCTATCTATATTTATTTTAAGTTTAAAGTGAATTGCAACTGTAATAGCTACAGAATAGATTAAAGAATGTATATTGGTTAAGATTTCTAGGGATGATAGTTTGGGTGGAATCATTTTTTGATTAAACATACTAATGATATCCGACAATTGACGAGATGTTCTAATGTTTGGCAATAAAGGTCTACATGCAGGATCCATACCGTTGTATTTAACATATTTGATTCTAATTCGTTGCTTAATGATTCTACTAAGGAAGGGTCTAACTCAATATTATTCTGTGTGTGTATTAATGTGAGATTATCTGTAGTAAATTGATTGCTGTGTTGTGTGGGTGTGGTTAGTTGTGTGGCACAATTTTCTGTCCCTGACCTAGTGACGTGTTCTAAAGCAGGATTATATGTTGTAAGCGATTGGGTTATCTGTAAAGTGTTTGTTTGTTGTGAGAGATTCATACTTTCTTCTTAATTTTTTAGTTGTTCTCCTATTTCGAATCTAATTCTAATTAAAGGGTCGTCTGATAACAGCTTGTTTCTAATAATTACCCGTCTTTGGTCTGCTATTCTTTGTTCTGTTACATTAATTTCTGGGTATTGTAATTTAAAATGTTTGAATAACTGTGTTCAGTACATGGTTCTATCCTCTTCAAGTTTCATAATACGATAGTAAGTGCGCATGATGAATATGTTCATATCTTCAGTCCATTTCATGCGCACTCTGGATTTACCCGCTTTGGTGGTCGCAGGCTGAGTAGCTGACGCCGCCTGCGAAACATCCAAGGCGGATGTAACTGCTCTACTGTCATCAATATTGTCTAGTCTATCTGTCGGTTCGGCTGTAGTATTTTTGTGGGGGAGAACCCGCCTGCTCAGTGTCCCACCGCCGATGGGTCCCATGCTAAGGCACCCAGCATCAGCCCCAGGTGTGCCCCGACGATTGCCCTCGGGTAGCGATCCTATACGTATTTTCTTCGGTCTAGTCTCCATGTTAAATGGGTTTCCAGAGCCACGTTAGCCACGCCAGTAATTTCTCATTCGTGTGTCCGCCCCCCACGTGATTAGATGGTCAATCAGGTTGTGTGGTTGTTTAGGGGGCTTATTATTATTATTATTATATCTTTATTTTCTGACAACAATGATCCATCGTAAACAATAATATAACTTATTACTAGTGTTAGTAGTTATAAAAAATACAATAGAGAAGAAGACAGTGAGAATTGTGTGTATATATAATATACTTACAAAGGAAAAAAAAACAGAAAACAGTGAATTTTTACAAATTTAAATATAATAGCAATTTTTTTTTCTTTCGCAGGAGAAAAAGTTCCATGATAAAAGGTCGCTTTTATCATTCTGTTAAAATTACTGACCACTTTTTTATAATTATTTCTTTACAAAAAGAATGACTGTATATATTCTATATTCTAAGTTAAAAATGAAGTTAAGTTTTAAATTTATGTAAGTATGTGTAAGTAAGTCTAATCTTGAGCTTCAATTTATCCTAAGTCTCTTCTATCTGTTTTGTGCAAATAATTCGAATGTTAACATTTTTTGCATTCTTAAATAGCAAACATTGATGTAGCAGAAAAAACAAGAAATTGTGTTTTAAATTTATTTTAGAATGTTGTATGTTCTAATAAATACATTTCAGGATTATCTACAGAACTTGGCACCCATTCAGATCTCAATTATTTTGTCGGCGAAGTCGACAACTACGCCTATTATTATTATTTATTGAACTTGGCTCCCATTTTCACATTTATGTTTTTGATGGGATAGGTACCTACATCATTACATCCAACAGCCCAGAAACCGTTAGTTGGTGAAGTTAATAGCTAGTAATGTTTGCAATCCATATCATCATCATCATCATTTCGGCCGAAAGACGTCCACTGCTGGACATAGGCCTCCCCCAAGCACCTCCACTTCGACCGGTTCTGTGCTTCCTGCATCCAGGGGATACCTGCAGCCTTCACAAGGTCATCGGTCCACCTTGTGGGAGGCCTTCCAACGCTACGTCTTCCGGTACGCGGTCGCCACTCTAGATCGGCCATCAGTTCTGCGAACAATGTGCCCTGCCCACTGCCACTTAAAATTAAGCTTGGCAATTCTTCGGGCTATCTCGGTTACCTTGGTTCGCCTGCGAATCTCTTCATTTCTGATTCGATCACGTAGGGAAACTCCAAGCATAGCCTTCTCCATTGCTCTTTGGGTGACTTTTAGCCTTTATCATCAATATAATGGTAGATAATTCATTTTCATTAGTAAAGTTCGATTAACATAGTATCTACCTATTTTTATAAATTTGAAGTTTTTCTCACAAGCTTTGATTTAATTTCACGAATTCGTCTCTCAGAAATTACAGCCGCGGCTGGTATGGCTAGCTATTAATTGATATGAAGGTTTTAATTTTAATTCGTCGGTTCCCAGAACAACCAAATTCAATTCGGAAGTTAAATCCTAAAAAACAAATACAAACCATTTTTAAATATTTTTAAACGTAACAAAGAAATGAACACAATGTTTAAACCACAAAAAAAACTCGAAATCCTTTTTCAAATTGCAGTCGCTCGGTATGATGCATGTAATTAAAAAGTGGGGCAATGTTACATACCAGGCACCAGTGTTGATGGAGCTCCGGTTGCGTTCATGTAAGACGAGACGAGGTTCCTACTCATTGTGGTTATGTGGAAGTAGGGTATGAAGGGTGGTGGGGTTTCCGTCGATGAAACCGCGAAGCTTTGATATTGGCGCCGGCTGCCCGTGATAGATATGTTGATGCACGGACGAAATGTCGGAATTAAAATTTATATTTTAAAAATCTCATGCATTTTTTCAATGAGAGAAAAATCATTAGTGGTTCTCTTTTTGAAATATCGTCGGACGATTGGTATTACGTAAAATTTACTCGACAGTACTTTTAAGGGAGGTAATACGGCAGTATGGGGTGATTACATGAGGTGATGCATGACCGCACACTGGGTTTTCAAGAGGAGCCTTTGGCGATTTTTAATTAAAAGTACTTTCGAGTATCCTAGCTTACAATACGCCCAGTAAACAGTGATGCTAATCAAGTGTTAGTAAATGGTGGTGAAGATGCAGCTGCAGGTGCTACTGCATTGGTGATGGTTCGAGGCACTACCACTTTTGAATATTTGCTTCACAACGTTTTATTCGTTCAAAGAGAATTATTCACTGAAGAAAGCTTTGGAAAAAAGTGTTATTTAGTTATACAAAAAAAGCTGGGTTTCCCAGAAAAAGTTTAATTGGTTCTTTAATAAACTGCCATTAGGACGTGTCCTCATTTAATGACTTTTTTTACCAAGCCATTTTTCACCTCCTAGTTGCAATATTTCTGGGAATCGAAAGCTGGGCAGGAGTTATTACTATGTGTTCAAATGTTACTCTTTTAAAATGTTGTACAATATTTTATATAGGTACATTAATTATATAATTATATGTGAAAACGATGCACCTAGAATAAAATGACTATACACAACAGGTAAAAAGAGTTAAGAATGAAGCAATTACAGATAAATTAATTATGTGATAGATACATGGTGCTCACATATTTACAAACATTGAATAAAAAAATATACGTTTTCCTAAAAAATTATAATATCAGTGTGAGTTAAGGTAATCACAGAATTTGAAATAAATGTCATAAAAATAATAAATTATACAATTAAAATAGCAACCTGTTTGATTTGACTCTAAATTGGAGCTGGACCAGCATATTTACAAGCATTCCTATCCTGGTTATAATAATCCTCTAATTTGTAATATGCTTGTTTGTAAAGTGTACTTTTACTATGCAAAACGATCTTCATGCATACTACCAAACAGTCATAATAAGGAAAACAATAATTTTCTAAGCTAAGCAACATAACAAAATAGTACGTTAAATTTGCAGTGGGGTAAAGCCATGCCGTGTAATGGTTTCTGAGGAATTGTTTAAATGTCATTAACCTTTTAGTGTGTCTCTAAAAAAAAAACATTTAGAAGGTTGCAAACGACGGAAAAACATTTAGAAGGTTGCAAACGACGGAAAAACATTTAGAAGGTTGCAAACGACGGAAAAACATTTAGAAGGTTGCAAACGACGGAAAAACATTTAGAAGGTTGCAAACGACGGAATAACATTTAGAAGGTTGCAAACAACGGAAAAACATTTAGAAGGTTGCAAACGACGGAAAAACATTTAGAAGGTTGCAAACGACGGAAAAACAAACATCTGAAACAACATAAGACAACGTCTAGGTACCTACCTATGTGAACTGTAACGTGATACCCATCAGATCCATTTCACTTGGAAACTGTCTTAATCCTTGGAGTAAATCAATTATTTTCGACTTCAAACAGAACAGCGCATCTCCCCGGCTTTGAGTAACAAGCGTACGTAACACCCTTGATTCAACAAACGCTTTTAACTTAAATACGACTATGTACTCACTTACGAAATATATTGAGAAGTTCCACTCCTACTAATAATATTATGTTTTCGTCATCATCTGCCTAAGCTTTTTCCCATCTATGCTATGTAAGACGGGCTTCTCGGATAATCGCTAGCAACTGAATAACATGAATTTTACATGGCCTATCTGGAATTTGGCTGAACTGGGCGTAATTGGCGAAGTTTTTTTTTCTTTTCTTTATACCTATTGTATGTAGTGCCAAATAAACAATAATATTTTCTATCTAGCCGTTACTGGGTAACACGATACCGCTTGGCCCTTTGTGGCATTGTTTGTTAGCCGACACTATCATACGAGTGGTGCAGAGCAAAGGCGTGATTTCTATGTCCACCTTTTGGAAAGTGGGGGCTCTACCAAACAAGAGACAAATATTTGTAGGGGACCATAGAATATTTGTTGTGAATTAGGTTTAAATTTGGAATGGAATTTGGATGTTTGTTCGTGTTATTTTTAGTTCTTTTCGATTATAGAAATCTGTATTATGCGAATGTATTTATTTTGACTGCCTGGTTGGTCTCTTGGTCGCTGGCGCGAGTGTTGTGACGTCTTGGGTTCGGTACCCAGTAGAGCAAAGTTTTGTCGATTAGGATTTTCTTAGCAGCAGTTTGGAGTCTAATCTAATCCCTAATCTCTTCAAAGTGAGAGTGAACAGGCTCCTTCTGGGTAAGCTCACTCCATCGTCGACTTTGTCTCGGTCATCTCTGCCCTAGACTAAGGTCAAGAGTAAACCCATCCTAAATAAAAGGTGGCAGAAGAGTAGCCCGCTATTATATATACATTAAATGATAAATAAATTTATATCTGTAAGTAGGTTTGTACAAGGTACTTAAACATTTTTACGTCAATCATATTTTTAAAACTAGATGAGTGGCGTTTCCTATCTGACTTTGAGAAAAAAGACCGAAACAAACTCAGAGGTCAGACATAATCTTGGTCAAAACTAAGGAGCTCAATGATGTGACTAACTATTTGGGTAGGCCGCATAAATTATTCGAACTGCCAGACCATGATTAAAACTAACTGAGAAAATAAAACAATGACCCACATAGTCTTCACATTCACAAAAATTAAAATAATCTTTCTAACTTTACAAAGTAAATGTTCATGTCATGTGAATATGGGACTTCATCATAACTGCAACGTGTGTGTGTATAAACACCTTTACTCACCGCTTCGGGCGAGATGATGTTGTATTGTTTAGTTCTGAATATTGTGTTATGCAGTCACGTATCGTTCAGTGGCCCTTCTGTACGGGTCTCCGTATTAAGTGCATGTAGAGCATTCCGTTCACCGGAGAACAATCCGAGCGCCTCGGAGGCGGATATAAGCCTTTAATATTAAAACCAATCTCTCTCGCGACACGTTCAAACTACACGATTGTGACACGGTTTAGAAGTATTTCTGGAAGCTATGAGCGATAGGCGGTCACGATACCTCAAACTTCAAAGTCTTTGGTACATTAAAAGGCGCATCTTATACCTGATTGTTACTAAAGTGTATGTGGGCTCCCGACAGTAAAACGACTCATATTTGGTTCTCAGCATTGAAAGCTTTGTATATAAATCTTTACCGCCAGTAGCAAGTTAGTCTTATTACCAACATAAATTATTACTCTTCCATAAATTATACCTAACTAAACACCACGAACCACCTGCTAACTCTTATGACTTATACCACTTTATCTAACATCAGTCTCCTAATATATTATAGGCGGAAGCGAGAGCGGGATGATCTCGCTTCCGCCTGCATTTGGGGCCACTCCCACACTATCACGCACTCGACATGAGTCTTGCGCCGCCGACACCTACTTTATATACTCATGCACATGCAGATTGTCCCCTCGGCTTGTAATGCCAATATTTATTACCGCGACTCTGCATTAATGTACACGGAATTAAGTATGATATCCCATGTCGATTTTCTCTATGACTTTCGAATAGAAGTTTCGGAATTTGGTGAAGACTTATTTGAAACTTATTTTTCCTTCCCTTTGATTTGTTTTGGTTGAAGGTATTAAAGATTATATACTATAACGATATACGATCTACACATTCTACACATAATGTGTAGATCGGCGCCACAATACCTGTATCAATGTGGTTGTTATGCTTGAGCGTCCTTGATATAAACACGGTAGGTTTTGTTAGGTAATTGATTTAAACTATTTCAGACATATTGGTTTTAACTAACCAACGTAACAAGATAAGATACGTTGTAATAGATTTTGAAATAAGCGAGATAAAAAAAAAGGTTAAAGTAACTATCTAAGTAGGTACCTACTTTTATTTTGAAGTATTAAACTTATTAACCGTTTCATTACAAATCTCATAGAAACGAGCTGAAGCAGCACTCAAACTTTAACATCTACTTTAATGTAAATTGGATGACCAGATCATTGTGATAGCGGTTACAAAAGGTTATGTAAATCGCTTCGTCGACAATATTCCAGCTAACACCGCGGCCATTACTAACTAAATTAATAAAAACAATTCCAAGTTATTACAATATGAATACGCTGCTTTAATGGCCGCAATTACACCCCAACACTTACGGAACCAACTATAACGGTATACCCTTAAAGTTCTTATTTCTTTGTCGATGATACAGCAAACTCTTTTCATGCTATCGCATTCGTTTTTATTGCTTGACATTAAGGTTGATTACCGTTTGCGTCAGTTTTGTAGAAGTTTGTTTAGTAAAGCGTGTCCAACTATAAATCAGGATTGATGAATGAATTCGTTGGATGCAACGGAAATGTGATGTTATGTGTTGTGACCGCTTCAGGAGAATGTAAGCTGAGTGGTTGAGAGCGAAATGTTAGGATCATAAACCGTAAACGTAATGTCATGATTTCCAAATATTAATGAAATTTGTAGTGATTTCAAATACAAAAAATATTAAATTTAAAGTATGTGATTTGCCTCAAATGATTTTTGTATCAGTGTAGTCATGAAGTTTAAAAGTATCTCATTTGACAGCTACGGTAAAAGTATGTTTTTTTAACAGAATAGAATGGAAACATGATATTTGGGGCGTCACGTAGTTGATGTTGATAAGTCAATTCTCTTCGAGCCTCGGAACCTAAAGGTTGTCTACTTTAACTGATATTATATTGGGTGCTTAATTAAATAGTTCGTTAAATATTGCTTTAAACCAAATTTGTATGTGTGCAAGAATATAAATACAGAAATATTCGTAATGAAAAGGCGTTTCATTACAGTAGCGTATACAATATTTTGTGATTCGGTTTTCCTCTTAATCAATCTTTTCAGTGTGGAATTGTTAAAATTATAACTGAATAGAAGTTATTTCGCTAAGAAATAACATTGCTTATTATTACAAAACTTTTAAGCTTTTAATATTATTTTATCCCTAAGAAGACCATGGTAGTATCTAGGTACATACATAAAGTGGGCGCACTCCACAGCCTCACAACGTCCACAAGTGTTTGCTAAGCTCCGTACTTAATTATTGTACCCCGATGAACTAATCAATTAAACTCAAAAGACCACTAGACGCTCTCGACTGGTCCGTTGCCCTCACGCTCTACCTTCATCCCATTTAGTAATTGTGTGGAGAGCAGCCGTCGAGGCGCGTGACGCGTGCCCGCTGGTAAATAGCTAAGTCGGACCGAAGTACCAATTGACGGCCTCAAGAGGCAGTTTGGGAAATAATGTGTCATAGTTATCATGGAAATATTCTGAAATGATGGTGTTAGGGAGGCCTGCCATTCGCCTGTCGATGTTGTGTTTCATTATTATACATTTGTTGATTTTTAAGGTCAGTTTTGATATTCTCGTTCGTTTACTTACATTTCCAGCGGTTAGTTCGGGTTTGAAAAAACTTTTACTCATCGTATTTTATTTCCTATCAATTTAGTATTCCACGAAATTGTAATGTAGTAAAATTACTTAAACTGACATTCGATCATTTATTTCCATCATTTCCTACAATAATAAGATTAATACGCTATCAATTAAAAACTAACCTAACTAATATTATAAATGCGAAAGTGAGTTTGTTTGTTTGTTACGCTTTCACGCTAAAATGGCTTAACGAATTTGAATGAAACTTGGCATATGGGTAAACCATGACCGGGTTACGACAAAGGATACTTGTTATCCCGACACTCCCACGGGATCGAGACCTCGGGGCGCAGCTAGTACTAATATTAATGAAGAGAGCAGAACAATAATCAAATATACCTGCAATTAAATGAGACTCATTTTGTATCGACTTACCGGCCGCGACAATCAGAAGCAACGCGGGCAGCTTGCTGGACCACATGTTGGTTGAAAGTTGTGTGAACGTTGAGCCAACCTGCCAACAAATTATATCAACATAAAACATTTTCGATGTCTCCAGCTGCAGGTGAAACTTGTGTTCGTTGCAACACATCGAATCATTGTCATCCCAGCATCTCGGTTTCTAAGTTGTAGCTTCAAAATTATCCCAATTTGGCAGAATATTATAAGTTGAGCTTATTTCTAATAGCAAAATATAAATAGCAGAGAATTTAACGGAATTCAGTAGGTAATCCACTGAAATATTTAAGCAGATTGATTATTATTTCTTATAAATTAGCAACTAAAATCATTCGACCTTCGATGTTCTTAAAACGAGTACTATGTGATCCTGTATTTATTCATAGATGAGCTGCTGTCTTTGTATTGAAGCTTTTAGATTTTTTCGGTAACTAAGACAGGTCTCGGAAAATTGAGATAAAGTCTGACGGTAATTTTTAAGATTTGGTAAACATTTGTGACTTTAAATAGATTTTTGTCTTTTTAAATTAGGCGCATTTAAACTGTCCTTGGATCGATTTATTAGCTTTGTAAATCCTGCTTGTTATAAAATAATAAAAGTTGACTAGTAAATATCCTCTGAAGAACATAAAACTGTCAGATTCCTGTAGTTTGTGCCGGTTTCTGGGAGAAGCCGGGACTATATATGTATGTATTGCTGAAATTATTCGTCACCAAAGTGTGTTTAAAAATAAACAATCTCGTAATTAGAAATTAAACATAAAAAATCTCCATACTAACACGAGTCTAAACAACTTCAATTAATTCTCGTTAAGTTCAAACTGACGCGTATTCATAGTAAAGACAATGTCTCATATGTCAAGTGTCACGTCACGTGACACGATATGAATTGTTTCTGTTGTGTCGTATTCTATCGTTTCGGTTCAGTTCGTTGATTGATACGTGTATAGTATCGGTTGTCCGAAAAACTAGCGCGTAGAATCTATAGGTAGTTTGTTAGCTGTGTGTTGTGTCCATTTGTAAATTTAATATTTCATAGCAAATACTTGTTTTATAGTTACGGTTTTCACTTCTCACATTGATTTTATTTATTAAACTCCGGCCATGCGTTCCTGCACCTGTCAGCCTGAGTACAAAAGAAAACGTGTTTTGCGAATTTAAACTTTATTCGTTCCTAATCGTGTCCAACTGACACGTGTCAGAAACGAATTCTCTTGGCGGCCGGAATATACATGATAGAACTTTTGTAAGTATGTTGTTTTTTTTTTCTTGTTTTTGCCGTTTGCCAGGATATTTAGGTTTAATTTAGCACTACCTATAATTTCAATACACTCATGATCTCGTCGACAACCCAAATAAGTAACTGCTATTCATGATACTGATAAAAGATCAAACTTTCAAAGTTAGAACTTTACAAGGGTAGCAATTTCAAATCAATTTTGACTCTAAAATACTAAACATTATGCTTGAATGTTTCGGGTCCATCACACCTGTCTAAATAAACAATATTATAATAAATAAACGAATCATCATCGAAAGTTCTTCGCAGTCGACCACTACACATAATAATTCTCTCCTAACACTCAAGTCACCGGTTCCTGCACATGGCTCGTACAGCGGCACGGCGCGGCAAGTGCCGCACTAACGTCGCTTTATTTATTGTTTGGTCTATTGTTCCGCGACTCGGAAGTGGACGTGTTAACTCTTTGCAACTTAAATACTAAAGTACTTTGTACACGAAAGCCTTTGTACTTCATTTTTGGTTTTTAATTGTAGATAATAGTTGTTGTTTTCTTTTCAGGAAGTTGTGAAAGTAAGGTCTCTTTGTATGTTTGGGTTATTTTATAAAAGGTATGTGTTGAATCATAATTGAATTTGTATGGTGGAAATTTCGTAACCGGAACTACCTTAATCTTCTGCTATTAAGAATTACATTTTATTAAGATCAAATGTAAAAAACCCAACATAACAAACTTCAAAGTTTTTGTTGCTGCTTTGTTGTTGTGACAATTATAAGTATTTACAACAACTATTCCTTAATAAATCATTTCACATTCATCTTCATACTTTAGGTGTAAGGTTCTCCATTATATAATAGAAATGGCTACAAAATATTGTTCCTTATTATTTTGTTAAGAACGGAGGACAGTGGTCAGATGTTAGTATACAGCATAACAATACACTTACGGCTAACGTATTGATACCGGCGTCACTAACGTATTGATACCGGCGTCACTAACGTATTGATACCGGCGTCACTAACGTATTGATACCGGCGTCACTAACGTATTGATACCGGCGTCACTAACGCAATGATCAAGTTCCGTGAGGCAACATCCCGTAGCACTCAGTCATAATAAACTATTCAATTGACACAAAAGTTCACCCGCGAAATACTTTCCGATGGCGTAGCCGTAGCCGTAGCGCCTCTACGCCGTAGCGAAGGACCGCGCGCCTACACAACGAACTCGCGAATGGCGGGAGATCCCATACACCGCTCCGCTACGCGACACAGACTAGAATATTCACAGCACAGATGTTCCGATAAACCAGTGGGCCAATTGATTCTCTGCTGCTCAATGTTCATGTTAAACTTTTATAGGCACACTCATATAGGAAAGAGCCTCATTTCGTATTCGCTTGTTTCGGACATAATTGAATATGAGACCGTGTTTTGCACGGATTAACGTGGCTTTGTTTCATTCCTATTGTGCGAATTTCGATTAATAATTAAATTAGGTAGCCGGGTTGTAGGTGCTTATAAATGTTTGAAATTAGTTTTCGGTCGTTTCAGGAATATCGTCGCTGGAAACTTATGATTAGCAGTTTTTGGAATTATAAACCGTAGCTTATTGCGATAAGAGCAATAATTACTTGCACGAATAAAAATACACGCACAGAGGACGTAGGAGGTAGTATTTTGATAGTGGTCCTTTTATTAAAACGATTTATATTTTATAGATGCTGTTTGCTAATTGAATTCCGTGTAGTTTTATTTTTATCGCATTCATGTTTTTTTATACCAGTCGCTCATCTCTGAACATCTCTTATCTAATTGGAAGCTGGGTCATACCTACTCGGTCTGAGTTATAATTTTATTGTACTTTGCGCATGATATTTTAAAAGCAAATGTTTTCTTTTACTTTCATCTATATGGTTACATGGTTAGGATGAATTTAAATTATTTTTCTGCCACGAGAGTACGATAACATTTATCTAACTACAAGAAATAACAGTTATTAACAACACTAGCTAGGTAATCCGTAACGTCTAAGAATCACTTTTGATTATTGGATCGGAACCTTGAGTCGATTCAGTTATTATCCCCGTAAACAAGCAAAGGCGTAGTACCGTTTAAAACTCAATTTAAACCTCTCAAAACACAACGACGTCACTTTTAAATAAATTAAAATGCAAATCCATGGAGTCGTCGCCGTCGATAACTTATATTTCTATAGAATCATAATCGTAGCGAACTGGATCAAACTGGAAGTAGGATTCGGAGCTTTACAAAGGAATGCGCTTCAACTTTCATGAATTTCATTCACTAGCGATCGTCCGCAAATTTGTATGGAAGAATATTTTATGTTGTATGATGGGTATGATCTGATTGGTAGCGTCAGTTTGTAATGTTATTGGGGTCAAGGTACTTCAAAGATTCTCAATTTAACACTGTAGGTATGACTAAACTTGCTAGTTAACTAGTACACATGCAAATCAGCCTTTGTAAAAACACTTGCTCTTCTTGTTTCAAGAGCACTTCAAGTACTTCCTCGGGCAGCACAGAACAGCTATGAACCAGTTGGACGAGTCGGCACAAACAGTCAGCGCGGCATTTAGGTGCCATTCCTATTCCTTTCAATATTGAAATAAAACACTGTGTAAATCTTCACCTTTAATTAAGTATAATTTGTGACACATACGCACATTATACCTTCACGTAGAAACACGTCAACTTTATGTCGATTCAAAACCCAAGGAACTCGCATGTGCCAATGTAATTTAAAGTAATTTATGAAACACAATAAAACTTTCTTTATTCCGGTAATAGTTGGTAACTTGTCAAAGTTACAAACACGAAATAAAATGGATCGCAGCGACATCTGACTAACGGTCGCGCAAACTGCCGCCGTTTCCCGCGGGTACCACCAAGTATTCACGTACCTACCTACAGAGTTACAGACACAATTTTAACAGACTCGACAAAATGTTCCCGTAACTTTCACGATCTTTTAACAGTGTATATTATTCGGAAATTGGACTCTTTTTGTATTGTAAATATTAATTTTACATGAACAGTAAGCTTTGTCAAAGCCCAAATGAATGTAATCCTCTTAAAGGTTTATAAAGGTTCATTTAATATTTTATTAATATACATAAGCTTATTTCATGTCTTCTTTTGTGAATATTATACTAGTGTACAATATACTTTAATAATAGGCACTGTTTTCGCCTAAAATAACACCCCTTTGTGCATGAAATTAATGTGGTAAGCTGATAATAGTGCACTTTGATTTACAACTTTACGAAGGATATAGAAGGCACATGAATAACAACTTTACGAAGGATATAGAAGGCACATGAATAACAACTGAGTTTTGTACATACTTGTTCAATATAATAACAACTTAGTTTGTACATACTTGTTCAATAAAACTTGTCCTCCGTCATGTCTGAGTCTGTTTGTAGTCCAATAAATATTAATTTATTTATACCAACTTTTGAGGCATTCAAGGCACGTAGCAAAATTCTCCCTTAAAAACTTAATTACCCCTTTTTCCTCCGTAAGCGGTTGATTCTCGAAAACCCCATATATATATTCTTTTTTTTTCTGCCAAAAGTATGACCACCGAGTTTCGAGTTTAATCGGAGCGCGCATTAAGATTCTTCCATACAAACTTTAACACTCCACCATCCCTCTTTCACCCCCTTGAGGGTTGAAATTCCAATAACACCGACATACGTTGCGTTAATTTCCAACCAAAAGCCTAAATAATACATTTAGTGATTTTTACTTTGAAAATAAAGGACTTTCCATACTCAACTTCATCCCCCTTTTCACTCTTTCGGCGGTGGAAATATCAAAAACACTGATATACAAATGTAAATTAATTTCAATCGTCAGCCTAAACACAAAATTTAAAGATCCTAACTTCAAAACGGATGGATTTTCTTTCATACAAAATTTCATCCCGTATTTTACCCCTTTAGGGGAAGAATTTCAAAAAATCCTTCCATAATGGATACCTACACTGTATAAGGTATCTGTATGCACAAGTCTCCAGCTCCAGCGGTTTGGGCTGTGTGTTGATATATCAACAGTCAGTTTACCATTTTTTATAAAGAAAAAAAAACAGAAAGATAAGATAAGAAAGAAGAATAGAATAGAATACTCTTTATTATGTACACCATAAAAGGTACAGATATAAATGTTAAAATTTTACATAGGGTGACACAATGGGCGGTCTTATCGCTAAAAGCGATCTCGAAGATAGTTCAAATGAATATGATGACTAGGTACCATATTATTTTTTATCCCAAGAACAAACTTAACTTTGTAGTTGAAAAACATGTCCTCCCATAAATTCAAAACTGCAAATGTAAGTATGTACACACAATATTAAGGGATTTACCATGTTTTTTTTACACCATAGACTTCTTATAGGATTTTCTGTAATGCAAAAGTAAATAACAATTAAAAAAAAAAAAATAGTCTCTCGCAATTATGCCCTTTCATTTGTTATGTGACACGGTAAAGTTTGCAAAACTTTATTTTTTCTTTTTGCCCCCCACAAGTGACCCTCATATTCAAAATTCATTTATTTAAGTACATTAAATGTTTGGGTCACAGAAATGCATATGTGTACCTTTCAACTTATTCGGTCCAGTAGAGTCGGAGTAAATCGGCTGAGACAGACCGACAAACAAACCCACGAGTGATTCTATAAGGGTTCCGTTTTTTCCTTTTGAGGTACGGAACCCTAAAAAGTGTAACATTTCGACCGTCACGACACTTTTGTTATGTAACAAAAGTGTCATGCAACAGCGAAAGGAACTGCGTTTTATCCCATGTTCGTTCCCACGACACCTTTCGATTGTTTTTCTTTATATTAATGAAATTACTGTTGAAGTGAGGTATATATTATAACTTAACTTACTACCCAGCCTCACAGAAGCTCGAACAAAACCCAGAGCAAGCTTAACTCGCGCCGTCTACCGGTTGACTAGCGAATCTCTCAGTTTTAACACAAAACTTATAGAAACAGAAGAACCACTTGACTTCATACGTGAGCTCACGCAATTTTTGAATGGTCAAAAGTTTTAAATTTGGATAAAAATTACACAATTTACAAATCCATAGGTTCAAAAACGTTTTTATTCAACTAAACTGTGTAGTGCCTATTCATGTAAAAGTTCTTTGGTTGAATAGGTCTTCTGTATTTTCCTGTGTGCTGGTTTTTATCAGTGTCTGACAGTGCCTGCCGGCCGCAGATACCGCGCTAACCGAGCGGATTCAAAGATATTTCAACTTTCAACACTTATTTTATATACTGTAGGATTCGCGCTCTCATTCTAACTGACGAGCCGGTAAGCGATTAACTGCATCCATTATGAGGAGTTTAAAAAATTGGCTGACATTATGAATTTTATGAGAAGTACTTTGCGTGTTTATGATAGAAAGTAAGAAGGATGTTCAATACTTTGTTAAGACGTAGACGTGTGTACGTATACGTAGGATCTGAGAGACTGTGCGTGCTTAGGCTACTTCGAAATGTTTCGATATGATATTATAAGAAATACTTTAAATTGGTTATTAAAGAAAATCAGTTCAGAAAATATTTTTTTTTCCTTTAAGTTCACAAACAGACTTTTGAATCATATCAATCAGTCATAAACAGAACCTGTCGTTGTTTATCGTGTATATCTCGGCTCTCAATCGGCGCCACATCGGCCGGCCGCCTCGCGGCGCGCGGCGTGGCATTCAGCGGCTTAGCGCGAATTATGTTCAATTTAAAGTTTTGCGCAATTCAGACTCCCCCCCTCCCCTGCCTCGTGTCTCCCGCCGCACGAATAACGGCACTAATGCAACGATCTGTAATTACTATTTTCATACAATATGTCCATCCCATGTCTAATCAAATCACATTCGTACAAACACGAGGAGTGTTGGAGGACATGGGTAATACTTTTTCTGCCATTTAAAAATACTTAATGTATTTACTTTAGCCTATAATGCATGTTAGTTGGTTATACTAACATACATTACCTATATAGACTAAAGTAAATCAGCAAACAAAAATAAAGAGAAAATAATTATTGCTAAAAATATTTATACTTTTAGGAACAACCTGTATCAATCTAAGTCACATTCCTCTACCACTTTTGTTTGAAGGACGGTCAAATTGGTCACCGATGTTCGCTCGTTTGTTTAATATTAGATAAATATTTCGCTAAATACCCTCGCTGTTATTTTTGTTGTTGTTTAATTTTAATTAGAAACTTAAGTTGGTTTATTTTCTAAATTATGTGGTCGATGATTTTGGTGCGCGGTAAAACTCTAATGAGTTTATGTTTGCGCCAATTTTGAAGTATAAAATGTAACTGTTTAACTGAATAAATAAATAAATAAAAAAAATAATACATTATTTTAGAATTCATTCTTCGAAAACTTGACGTCTTTCGTATGCAAGGATCAGTGATTTTATTAATTTTATTTTTTTAAATAAATTACCAATGACGTTATCGGATCCGCTTTGATATTAAAGTCGAGAATTACAGACCTACTAAACCCACACATATTTTCTAATTGAACCAAATCAAATCATGTCGTGTTGTTAAATACGTAAATAAAATACTGTAGGCATCGTGGAAGTGTCTACATTCTTATACGTGGGGCACTCCATGTAAGGTCGTGCACATTGTAGACCTCGGGTTGGTTCAGGAAACGGACGGCACTTATGATAGGCTACCTATTCATAATCTCCTTTCAGCGCTCAGGTGTCTCATAATAATGTTATCTATAGCTAATTCTATGATTTAAGGCTTCTACAGACCGGCGCGGCACGCGACGCAACACAAAGATCCCACGTGTCACGCGACGGGTGGTGCCTTTATGTCACGTCGCGAGTCGCGCCGGTCTGTAGAAGCCTTTAGATAATATAATTTATAAATGCGACCAAAACGCGTAGTTCTTATCCGACTGCGGCGATGCCAAAAAAGGACAAGTTTGTGTTCGACCTGTATGCACTTCCGTGCCTATGTTACCTTATAACTACTAAATGGTAGAAGAGTGCAATGCTAAGTAAATTTCGTACTAGGTCAACCTAGCACGAGTGTAGAGAAATACTTAGTCCAAATACGTTTATAGTATTTACTGAGATTCAGATCGACTCGCGTACCTCGCGTACGATGATAAGTACGAGATCGCGGATGACCGTACGTACTTTTGAGTAATTTCCACCGCGTCGCGCGTGTTGGATTCCGTACCATACAGTCTCTCATACATACCTACATCATAAAAGTTATTTTTTAACCGACTTCCAAAAAGGACGAGCTCAATTCGGCTGTATGCTTTTTTTTTTTTGTATGTTTGTTACGCGATTACTCCGTCAATTATGAACCGATTTTGAAAATATTTTTTTTATTTGAAAGGGTATACTCTCGAGGTGGTCCCATTGGCACCAAATCAAAATCTGATGAGGGAATCCCATGGAAATCGAGGGAAACCCTCAAATTTTATATGCAAACTTATAGCGATTTAGGTATTTTTTTATAGAAACTCGTGCATTTACTCTCCGAAAGCACCTTTTGGTGAAGTGGAACTGATGATGGAGACCACAGATGGCCGCCGGATCAATATAATAATGAGTACCTATTTAACGGGTTGCGATTAAGCAATTTATGCTCGTCACTATGCATAATGGTGAGTGGCAGTTCTCCTGGTTTTTACCAGGAGAACTCCTCAACAATCAATGTCCCAGCATCGGGAAAAGCAATATCTTATAAAAGGTGATGAGCAGTTAACATTAGGCTATTGTAACTTAGATAAATTCAAAACTGACCCACTAAAAAGTGAAAAATAAAAAACTTTTTACAAAAAAATAATAACCGACTACCAAAAATAACACTACAAAGTGAAAAATAACTTTAATTTCGGAAGTCGGTGTCTTTGGATCTGTATTTGAGTTTTTTGCCATTTGTTATTTTTTGGTAAAAAGTTTTTGTGTTTACTATTATTACATACTAAATTAACTAAATTAATACCAAGTTTTATTTTTAACCGACTTCCATAAAGGAGGAGGTTATATGTTCGGCTGTATGTTTTTTTTTTTTATGTTTGTTCACCGATATCTCCGTCAGTTATGGACCGATTTTGAAAATTATTATTTTGTTTGAAAGGGTATGCTCCCGAAGTGGTCCCATTTGCCATTTCATCAGAATCTGATGAAGGGATCTCATGGAAATTGAGGGTAACCCTCGAATTTTATAGACAAACCTATACCGATTTGGGTATTTTTATAGTAACTCGTGCATTTGCTCCCGAAAATCACCATTTGGTGAAGTGGAACTGATGATGGAGACCACAGACGACTACCGGAACAACATAATAATAAATATTTAACGGATTGCGATTCGATTAGGTACTTTAATATGGTTGCTAAGCAATTTATGCTCCAAAGCATATGGTGAGTGGCAGTTCTCTTGGTTCTTACCAGGAGAACTCCTCAACAATTAACGTCCCAGCATCGGGAAAAGCAACATTTTGTAAAAGGTGATGAGCAGTTGACTTTAGGCTATTGTATCTTAGATAAATTAAAAACAGACCCACTAAAAAGTGAAAAATAAAAAACTTTTTGTAAAAAAAAATAAGTGACTTCCAAATACATTATGATTTTAAGTGGGTTAATAACCTAATTTACCGTCTTATAATCCTAACTAAAAACTAAAATAAAAAAAGCAAATTTAAAAGGTCCGAAGTCCGAAAACCCGACCTCGTAAATAGGTATTTATTGTTTTTAAGAAGATGCCTCCGAACCGCATGAGATTGTTCATAGTTTTATGTTATATAAATCTTTTTACCATCTTTTTAGGGTTCCGTACCTCAAAAGAAAAAAAACGGAACCCTTATAGGATCACACCGTGTGTCTGTCTGTCTGTCCGTCCATCTGTCACAGCCGATTTGCTCCGAATCTACTGGACCGATAAAGTTGAAAATTTGGTACACATATGGACTTCTGTGACCTCAAACGGACGCGTAACGTTAATAAATGAAATTTGAATATAGGGGGACAAATAAAATAAAAAAAGAGTTTTTCAAACTGTACCGTGTGACACGTAAAATGAAAGGGCTTATTGTAAGGATTTCAGATATATTATTTTATAATTTTAAAATAAATACTTTTAAAATTAGTAACGAAAATAGATGAAAATTGACCCTTATCTCCGAAACCACTGAGCTAACATTTTTAAAAAATTCCAAAAAATGTTCTTTACTTATAGAGAAGTCTTTGCTCTTAAAATAACATATTAAATATTGTGCGTACAAACTTACATTTGCAGTTGGAATGTATGAGGGAACGTGGTTTTCAACTGCAATGTTAAGTTTGTTCGTAGGATAATTAATACCCACTACAGAACCCTTCATTGTGCGTGGTCCGACACGCACTTGGCCGGTTTTTAAAGTTCACTTTTTCACAGTCTGGTTCTTGGTTGGTGTCTAATATTTACCTCCTTTTTCACTTTATTTTATGATTGCCTAATACTCGTGTTCGAGAAACAGCTAATCCTATCTACTCTTGACCTTCTATCTCTGTTCTACGAAGCTTATAAATAATATTATTTCCTCGTGATATCTCTGCTAATGCTCATCTTCTTTATTCATTACAGCTGACTCGATCACACGACCTTCCATTTCTTCATTTCATGACTTTTCTTTCGAAGCCAACAACGATGCCGGAAAGAGAATTTGGTCTCCTTAACCTAAACGCCACTCGTGATACTTAGCACATAGGCCCTCATGTGTAGAGGTTACAGTATATTATATTATCGCGCCCACTTCCTTCTCCGACTGCTGGTACATGCGGCGACTCGTATTTGTCTAATGTTATTTTTAGAGCACACAGCGTCGCGCCGCGCTGAGTGAATGCTGAATATTTATGGTTTGTGGCTATACCGCTAGGTGGCGTGGTGGTAACAGCGGGGGTATCTGAGAAAACATGAGCCCTCTTTGTAAGTCATCAGTCATCATTATGATCAGGTGTTATATTTTTTGTTTTCATTTTTATTTAATATATCAATTCTCTTTTGTTTGCATTTCAATGTAAATCAATTTTGACATTTTTGTTTTGTATTTCAATGTAAATCAATTTTAATTTCTGATATTGTTAAAACGTGTATGCCTAATGGGTAGCTTTTTGAGTTTCCATAAAATTACTGTAAGACCTGTTGTATCACCAAAAAGCACACGAATAAATACTTTGACTTTGACTTTGACTTTGAATGATAAGTTTGTTTGTCGTATTTATTATTATTATTATTCCTTTATTTCATTAAATATACATATAAATTATATTTTTAAATATTAGAATATAAACAAAATATAAAAACATTTAAAAATATAAAAAATAGTAGCCCACCGGTATCGGGAACAAGATCCAAGCTACCGGCGGTCAGGGCTCCAGAGAGAGGAACCTCCTAACAATGCGAGCCGTGTCAAGAAGTACCGCTCTCTGAATCAGGCCCTTAATCCAGCTGCCGAACGAGAGCCTCTTTAGGTGTTGGTCGAGGCTCTTGGCAATTAAGCCATTGGCTGATACAACTATCGGCACAATGATTGCTGAGTCCACATCCCACATGTCGACAACCTCGCGAGCCAAGTCAAGATACTTGATTTCTTTATCTTTCTCGGCTTTCACGAGGTTCCCGTCATGAGGGACCGTGATGTCAATAATCATTGTGCGCCGCTCTATTCGATCCACCACCACTATATCAGGCTTATTGGCAACAATAGTCCTGTCAGTGATGATGGATCGGTCCCAGTACAATGTGATATTTCCACTCTCGAGAACTGGGTCGGGCACATACCTGAAGTACGGCACCTCCGATTCCACAAGGTTGTATTTCAGAGCAAGTTGCTGATGGATAATCCTGGCTACAAGGTTGTGTCTATGCAAGTACTCTTCGTTAGCTAGACGAGAACACCCGGAGATAATGTGTCGGATTGATTCTCCCGGACGGTGGCATGCCCGACACACGTCAACCGTGCCGTCCTTCACAATAAACCTCCGATAATTCTTAGTCATGATAACTTCGTCCATAATTGCACAGACAAAGCCTTCGGTTTCCCCAAAGAGATCACCGAAACGCAGCCAGGCTACGGACGCTAAAAAGTCTACTTCGGGTTCATGTAGGGCCCGGAAAAAGCGTCCGTGAAGCTCCTTACTTTGCCATACCTCCCTGCGATCATTAGTGTCAAGCACTACAGGTTTGCGCCAGTTCTCTGTAGCCAAGGAGAGCGGGGTGAGGCCCTTGTCCACCACGACCACATCTCGATGCATCCCCACGTCGGCTTCTAGGAAATATTCCCTGAGACTGCATATCTCGCGATTGTGGAGTGTCTTAGCGTTTAAAAAGCCACGACCTCCACACTTTCGCGGGATATACAGTCTCATTACCGAGGACCGTGGGTGATGCATTCGATATGCAGTCAGCAGCGTACGAACCCTCCTATCCAGGGCGTCAAGTTCGGTCTGAGTCCATTTGAGTATGCCGAAAGAGTACATCAAAACCGGCATGACCCAACCGTTGAAGGCGCGCACTTTGTTCCCGCCTGATAGAAGACTATTAAATACTTTCTTCAGGCGGGCAAAGAAGCGCTCCTTCAACGATTGTTTCATGTCAGTAACATTGATGCCCAACGCTTCCGACATACCCAAATACTTATAGGTTTCGGATGCGGAGAGGGCTCTAAGGTTTATGGAATCCGAAAGTTGGGTTCCCACGGATTCCACAATCTTCCCTCGCTTTACATGCATGACCGCACATTTGTCCACACCAAATTCCATCCTGATGGCACTACTGAAAGTTTCAGTTACTTTCAGTAGCTCCATCAGATGCAAATTGTTGGGGGCAAAGAGTTTTAGGTCATCCATGTAGAGGAGGTGAGATATAACCTGACCACCTCTCCTCAACCGATAGCCTAGACCTGAATCCTCCAGCAGTGTGCTTAGAGGATTCAAGGCTAAGCAGAACCAAAGCGGACTCAAACTATCGCCCTGAAATATGCCTCGCTCGATCCTTATCGGTTCGCTATTCCTCTGGATATTTCGACATCCTGGATAGCGAAGGACTGTCCTCCATTGCCTCATACATGACATCAGGAAGGTGCGCAGAGTTGGATCTACTTTATACAGCTCCAGCACCCTCATGAGCCATGTATGTGGCACCGAGTCATAGGCCTTCTTATAATCTATCCAACATGTCGACAGATCCTTTCGGGAACGTCGAACCTGTTGGCTAATGGCCATATCAATGAGGAGTAACTCCTTAGTACCGCGAGACCCGTTCCTACATCCATTTTGAGAGGCAGACATGATGGAGTTAGTGTCTATATGTTTGTTAATTTTAGCTCTCAAAATGGATGTAAGAACTTTATAGACCGTCGGTAAACACGTGATCGGTCTATAATTTTTGGGTTCCGCGGTGCTACCTGATTTATGGAGTAGGTGGGTTATTCCTGTCGTTAGGAACTGGGGTAGCGAACCAGACTCCAAAGAAGTCTGGTACTGAGCCGCCAAGCGAGCGTGCGACCCAACAAACCATTTGATCCAGAAGTTGTGCAGTCCGTCCGGTCCTGGAGACTTCCAGTTAGGCAACGGACGGACCGCACGAGCTACATCTTGGGGGCAGATGGTAATAGCCCCCATTTCTGGTATTGGATCGCAGGCTCGCTCAACTTTTCGAGTCCAATCACCTTCAGTGTGACCGACAGGCACCGACCAGATACTGTGCCAGAAAGAAGACATGGCATCATTATCCGGCAGGCGCGTGTCAGTCACACCTTGATTCGGTCGCTCCCAAGCCCTATAAACCCACCTTTCATTGCTCTGGAAGGTGCGATTCTGAGTGTATCGGTCCACACGCCGCTTATACCTACGAATACGGTTTGCCCAAGCATACACTTTCTGCTTCAGGAAGTCTATGCGCTCTGTGACACGAAATAAATAGTCCTCAGGGCTGGTATCAGTCCCTGAGAACGCCCGCCTCACAAAGCGCATAACTCTTGGGCGAGTATTGCCCTCCCTGAAGCAGATTAGTTTACCGATGAGCACTCTGGCCCCACCAATACGACGCTCAATTCTGCACTGCCAGGCTGGTACGGCTGGTTTCGGTCGTGTAGCTATAAAGTCATTTTGAAATTTTACGTGAGCTACACGACATGCCGCTACAGCCGCGCAGTACAGAATCGAATGAGTATCAGTGAGGTCTTCGCAGTCATCAAAATAGTTTGACAACTGCGAATCCAGAGCTGCCACCAGCGCCCTATTTTTGTTATGCATGGGCAAACGAGGTAAGCGTGGTCTAAGTTCGGGTGACATAAACCGATATTCCCGAATCGCACCCTCCAAAGCACTCCTCAATTTCTCATTGCACTGGGTACTTACGTTTGTAGTCCTGTCATCATTCCCCTCGTCAGCTTGGACTGTGTGGGACTGCGGTGGTACCACAACAGTCTGCGACAGGGGGGCGATGACATGGCTATTCCGCATTTCAGTTCGCAGGCGATCAAGTACAGTGTCATCCAACATATGATTACGTTGGATAACCCGCACCTGATCCGATAGTCGTTGTGCCGAAACGTTGACAGCTGGTTCAAGCACCTGAAAAAGAGAGAGCATTCGAACACGGTACGCGGTCAGATTGTTTCCCCCCTCTGTAGCCCCATAGTATGAGCGCATGACGTTCTCATTGATGGTTCGTGTCCATCTCATGCGCTGCACACTTCCGCCGGGAGCTGGGACCCTATCAGAGGCCGGTGGGCCTCGAGGTCCTAAACCATCCGGCGGCCGGCGTCCTCCCCGTCGACGAGCAGGTGGTGGCGTCGTGGGCGGGGAGAAATACTCGTCGCTCGAGCTCGACGCAACTACCGCGGCCGGTGTCGTCACAGTGGGGCTGGGTACCGGCGGCGGCGAGGCGGAGCTGAGCGAAGAGTCCGGAGGTGGTGGGCGTGCACTTCTTACGGCTGATCTCGTCAACATCTCGATAAAATTTTCATTATTATTTTCTGTTTTTCAGTGGCATGGTATGACAGATGTCATCTCTTAATCGGCAGTTTTTTATTCATGTCTTAAATAAAATATGGTGTTTTTTTGGAATAAATTGGTTTCAGACTTCTTTCGGGTTTTTTTTTAAAGCACATATAAACTATAATATTGAGTCGAAAATTATTAAAACTGCTAAAAAATATGAAAATTATAAGATCCAGTTTGGAGACGTTTGTTGACGTTGGTGTTGCCAGCTTATTATATATATATTATTATTATTATTAAGCCTTTTAATTTCCCAAAAAGAATAATAAATTACATTAAACATTCATTACATTCATTCGTTTCTAATAACTCATTAATAATAATTTAACATGCAAATTGAACAATAATGAAATAAACACAAATTGATACTTAAATAAATGAATTAATTGGATAAAATAAAATAAATAATATATTTTCAATTAATTCCTATATTGGGTGCCCATTTAAGGGCGAAGGCCTCCTCCATCTTTCGCCATTCCTGTCTGTCTTGGGCTATTCTAGTCCAAGTGGGGCCAGTCACGGCCACAATATCGTCGCACCACCGGCGTCTGGGTCTGCCTCTGGAGCGTAGAGCATCGCGAGGGTACCAATGGAGAACCCTCTCACTCCAGCGTCCATCTGTGGCTCTGGCTACATGTCCTGCCCATCGCCATTTCAACTTGCAAGCCAATTCCACAACATCTATTATTTTAGTGCATAACCGTATGTCCTTGCTTCTTTTACGGTCTCGGAGTTTGATTCCTAACATACTCCTCTCCATTGCTCGTTGGAAGGCTTGAAGTTTGTTTGTAACTGCCTTTGTAAGTGTCCAACTTTGACAACCGTAGAGCAGAGTAGGTAATATGATGTTGTCCATAGCTTTCTTTTTCAAGCGAATCGGGATACGAGATTTGAATACTTCTTTCAAGGACCAATATCTTCTCCATGCACTCTTTATTCTGCGATCTACTTCGTTTTCTGTCGGTTTGTTAAATGCAATGCTTTGTCCAAGATAAACACAATTATCTACGTACGCAATGGGCGTGCTTTGTATCACCGTTGGTACTCTTATGCTGTTGGTTAACAGGCATGTTTTTTCAGCGTTCATATAAAGACCACATTTTCGGCTCTCCTTATCCAGAGACGTCAGCATGCGCTCAAGATCTGCATGTGTTTCGCTCACCAAAACAATGTCATCTGCGAAGCGCAGATGGTTGAGAAAGTCGCCGTTTATTTTGATACCGACTTCGCGCCAATTTAGCTGTCTGAAGATATGCTCCAAAACTGCGTTAAATAGATTTGGTGAGATGGGATCACCCTGCTTAACTCCTTTCTGGATGTTAAATGGCTCTCCCTTTTTCTCCAGTTTAATTATTGCTCTGCTATTCTTGTAAATTTCTTTCAAAATTTTGATGTATTTTATGTGGACTCCTTGTTCACAAAGGGAGCACCATAGAGATTCATGGGAGATAGAGTCAAATGCTTTGGAGTAGTCTACAAAGGCTACGTAGAGCTCTTTATTGTGTTCATTGTACTTCTCGATTATCTGGGTTAGCGTGAAAATGTGGTCGTTTGTAGAGAAGCCAGATCTGAATCCTGCTTGCTCTCTAGGTTGGTTTTCGTCTAAGGTCTTTGAGATCCTTTTTAATATTAGGCTGGTAAATAATTTATAAAGTGTCTGTAGCATACTCAGTGGTCTGTAGTTGTCCATTTTGCATGGATCCCCTTTTTTATAGAGTAAGGTTATAATCGCAGTATTCCAGTCAGGTGGTATCGACTCTTGATTCATGATTTCGTTGAATATTGTGGTTAAAATAGGTGTTATTGGCTCTCTGATGGCTTTTAACATGTCATTTGTTATACGATCTTCTCCAGGGCTTTTCTTCGTTTTCAGTTGATGGATGGAGTGGCTAACTTCGTACTCCAGAAATTCCGGTACACTGTCTGAATCGAGTGACTCCATATCTCGGTTTGAGTCTTCGTGAGGAGCATGATGCTCATATAATCTAGTATAGAATTCTGTCGCAATGTTTAATATATGATTTCTGTTTGTTACATGTTGTCTGTGTTTCGTAAGTTTTGTAATCCATTTTTTGCTGGAATCTAGTCTTTTATAGGCTCTTTTGACTGATGCAAATTTCTCTAATTCATATTCAATAATAGAATATCTATGTTCTTTTGATTTCCTTTGTATTTGCTTTCTAATTAATTTGTATAATGCTGATAAATGTTTCTTTTCTATGCTAGTTTTGTTTTTCTTTTCCTTTAACAAAGTCCTTTCCTTTATTAGTCTTGCTAGGTTTTCTCGAATAATAGGCTTTTTGGGGCACTTTTTGTGGCTGTTTAGTTTGTCTTTACTGTTTCTAATTTTTGTGACCAAGGTAGAGTAGGTGTGTTGTATGTTTATGAATTCCATGTTTTTGATTTCTTGCGAAAATTCTTCTTTCAAATACTCCTGCTCAGGAGGCGAAATATCGATCATGTTTTTTTCTCTGAAATGTTTTCTTGAGGTGATGCGCTTGTTGTGAAGTATAAGTGATGCACGTACCAGTCTATGATCAGTAGGATGTGTAGTATATATGATATCGACGTTATGGATACTGTTGTTATTCTTTGTTATGATGTAGTCAATTTCATTTCGTGTAACGCTATTAGGGTGCATCCAAGTCCATCGACGATTCGAGTTCTTCTTGAAATAAGTATTTGAAATATGTAAATGATGTTCAAAACAAAAAATTATTAGTATCTGGCCTCTCGGACTCCGTTTCCCGTAACCCCACGATCCCATAACATCTTTATCATCATTATTGGGCAGACCAATCTGTGCATTGAAATCGCAAATGATCAATGTGTCTCTGTTAGTGTTTTTCATTGCTTTTCTGAGATCATCGTAAAATCGATCTATGTCCTCCAATGAGGACTGTTCTGTTGGCGCGTACACTTGGATAATATGAATTGTTTTACATTCTATGTATATGCTCAACTTTGCTACTCTGTCGGATACTGGTACAAAGTCTTTGATGTTTTCTTTTAATTCTTTTTTTATTAAAAATCCAATACCGTTTCTGTTATGGGTTTGTCCGTAGTACATAAAGATAAAATCTTGAAATTCTATAATTTCCTTGCCTTCAAGTTTTATCTCAGAGAGTCCAATTACATGCCAGTTTAACTTATCAATAGCGTATTGCAACTCGGCAAATCTCGACGTATCAATCAGCGATCTCACATTCAATGTGCCAATGTAAAGGTATTTGCTTTTTCTATTGGTAACATTGTCTTCGTTTTCGATGGAGGGTTTTGGTCTACTGCTCCCACGGGGACCAGCCGTGCCGGGAGAGTGAAGAGTAGTAAGGTTAGTTTTGCGGTTTTCATAGTATTTAGGAGGAGGAAGGCCTGCTGGTTGCTATTGTTCAATTTGGGTATCACACATGGTTTGGGTTGAGGTAAGAGTTGAAGAATAACGTATGTCTGTTTCTTTTGGTACAAAATAGTTTCTCATATCTACTTTAGTTTTTTTGGTTGTGCGTTGTGAGAGTGATGTTCTGTTTTCTTGATATGGTGCGAAAGTTATTTGGTTCTCTGGTGATTTCGATGGTTTCCTTTTAGAGCTGTGTTGATTGTTTTGATAGGCTTTTCTTTGCTCTAAGTACACAATTTTATCATATCTCAGTACAGCATTTTGGCCCTGGCTTCTTGCTACGTCTACTTCTTTTTGAAGTTCTTTCCGTTTTTCTATGACCTGTGGAGAGAAATCTTCTTTAATGTCAAAATTGTTATTTTCATGTTTAATTTAGAGAACGTTATCTTAATAGGTCTTATGTTTTCTCCTTTTTTCCCCAACCTTATGGCGGATTCTATATCATATGTATTACATTCTGCGGCGAGATATTCATTGAAAATTAATATAATTCGCTTTTCCAAGTCTTCATAACTTTTTTCTTTTTCTTCTAATCCAAATAGAACAATATTCTTCATACGTACTTGTCTTTCCAACTTCTCTATTGTATTTTGTTGATTATTAATAATTTCCTCTAGTTCTTCATTTTTAGACATAATTACACAAAATTTTATGTTCATATTCTCAATTATTGGTTTCGAAATATCTTCTTTCAAACTTTTTATTTCTGTACTTTGCTGTGACAAATCATTCTGCAGCTTCTTCAACAATGTTGTTATTTCTTCCATGTTGAGACTTTCAATTTTTATTTAGCGCCTTCTGGTGTGTAATCAGTGAACGTAATGCGTGTAAAAAATAACTCAGTTATCGATTGAACTTGCTTTCTAGTGTTTGTTTTGATAGTTCTGTTTGTTTCCGCTAGATGGCTATCGTTTCGGTTTCCATCAGTGTGCAGCAGATGGCGTTGTTGTCCAATTCTACTGATTTATTTGTGTGACACAGTGATAGTCTAATCGATGACAATCAAAAGTTAGGTTATATTTAATATTATGTATTCCACAAATTCACTGTTAGTCACTTTTATGCACACCTTTCAATGTCAACATCAGCTTCTTGATAAATTATTAGTCCACAGCTGAGTATAATTCTTGTTTTCCACTTAGCACCAGATAACATTTATTAATTTAGTCTTTGTATCACTGTATTATCAATACTTGTGTTTAGTTTTCACTTGGTTTTATTCACTATATTAATTTTAAATACGATAACAATACAGAGCCGGTTTTACTATGCTGACAGCAGCGCCCTCTTTGTCGTATACTTACTTATATTCATCTCAACTACGGAACCCTTCATTGTGCGTGGTCCGACACGCACTTGGCTGGTTTTTTTTTGCTATTACAAGCTTTCATTTGCAGTTGAAAAACTGACCGTTGTGTATATCGAAGTATGGGAGAACATGTTTTTCAACCACAATGTTAAGTTTGTTTTTGGGATAAATTCATGCCAACTACGGAACCCTTAATTGTGCGTGGTCCGAAACACACTTGGCCGGTTTTTTGTCCCCCCAACATTAAAGCAGATAACAAGAGCGACGTATAATTTGATTCATGGCATATCACATAGGTTTTATCACTTACATAATCAGCCTTTATCGTTGCCACTGCTGGGATACTGGCCTCCTCTCTGTGAGAGGGAGTGGGCAATAATCCACCACGCGGGCCCGGTGCGGGTTAGTAGATGTCAGTCTTCGAATTTTGAGTACTAGGACATGCCGGTTTCCTCACGATGTTGACCCACTAAAAAGTGATCAATGAAAATACTTTTTACAAAAACAAAACAAAACGGAAGTCAGTGGCAAAAAATTCAAATAGATCCAAAGACCGACTTCCGAAATGAAGGTTATTTTTTACTTTGTAGTGTTTTTTCGGTTGTTTTTTTTGTGTAAAGTTTTTTATCACTTAACCTCAATTAACTGACCGCACTAGTACAAACTAGGTACTGGAATTATTGACCAGAATATACAGAAATCAAATGTTAATTAATACATAACACAATACTACATAATCACACACACAGTCCGCTATCACTGACACCACTCTCACTTCGGTAGGAGTTTGAATAATAGAGGGAGCGGTTGTAATCCGCGGCGATTCGTGTCGCGGGATTCAATCTAACCGATATTCGACCCGAGCTGATCTGATCCGCAGTGATTGGACCACTGGACAACCGTGCTAATCACTATTGTACTGTTGTTGGGATCAAGCGGACACAATTCATGTTATAGAACAAATTGAAGCGGTCGGAACACTGACCGCTTCCACAATTTATTACTTTTATGGTAATAATGGTTAGAGTAAAAAAATATTTGTATTATTTGAAATTCATAATACAATTTACACAATTACAATATTTGGCTTCTAGCTACATAGACTTTAATTAAGCAGTACTACAATGTAAGAGAAATGTGACTGTGAAGCGTAATCATATTCATCCCGACTCATAACACAGGAAACGTTACGAAAGCACTGCACGTTGTCTATGAATGCAACCAAATTAAATTAAAAGCGTAATTATTATTTCACGATACCAATAAAATAAGAAAATCCTTAAAGAGGACTTTTTAATTGAATCACGAATTCTATTTTATGTGTACAATTCTTTTATTAATCAGAGATTTAACCAGTAATCAGTATACAATGTACAGCAACTATAGACGCTTGTATACCATGTACTAATGTACAATTGTATACCAGTACCGACACAGCACTCGCTCACTTGGCATCACGCGGTCCACGCTCCGCGTATTGTTTAAAACGAGAACATTTAACCATCATTGAGATTGTGAGCTGCTAGGGCTGGCACGCCGCGCCGCGCCTGTTACAACCCCTAATTTAATAGTTTAACCACATAAGTAACAGTCAATCAAACGCTTGGATGCTTACCGCTTGATGCTAAACACTTGGATGCTAACCTGCGTTTATTTCATACTGTATGGCTCACAGGTTTTTTGGCTGGTAAATGGTGTTGTGCTTATCCAAAGGTTTAATGTATCAGGGTAGGCCAAAAATCTGCAATAACCATGATTGTGTTCAAATTACATCAGAAGAAACAATTATTGCAAGTCCTGAGCATCCTCTGCCAGCACCCCTAGTACGGCAAGCAGGGCGTCAATAATTCACGCGAGCTATAACTCTGCGCTCAATATTGAGCCACAGAGTCTGCTTGTTGGTGGAATGTATAATATCGTCCCCCCATTGATTACGTACTGCGGCAGGAGCGGGTCGTCTGCTGCCAGATTGCTGCTTTTACTTCAATTATACTCCAGTTCTTATTGCTGATTGCATTGTTTTCACGAAAGTATTTCATGACATCTTTTGTTATAATGAGTACATAATGGACCCGAGGTTTATGAATCGGCTTCTTTAGCAGGCTGCAGGTTCATAGCTGATATGACTTAATACTCAATACTTTATTTTCATGCCACAATGTGTACTTAGGTGGTAACTTAAACTGATATGTGATCATTGTGGACCTGTCGGGCGCAGCAGAATAGTAGGAGCTTACATTTTGTCGTTTAAATATTTGACACCAGCAATTTACACTACGCTAACTTAAATTTTGGGCAATTTCCGTTTTTAATGCCAATTAATTATTCATAGTATGGGCTATACATAAACTCAATCACGCCTTCTTCCCATGGGGATAGGCAGAAACTATAGAACGCCACCTGCTACGCTCCTTACATACTCCTTTTGCTTCGCCTACGTTCATGCATCTATATCATCTCCAAATTATTGATTATAGTATGGACTCATGAGTACAAAAACAATTCTATAGAAATTAAAAAAATAACAACGTTACAAATTTAACACAATGCTAAGTGAATGTTATTTTTTCAATCGCGCGATATACATTAGGTACGCTAATCTTAGTTAGCCTAGTGTAATTTGTTCGTGTAGTTCGTTCGCAACAAAAAGGGCACGACTTAGCTGAGAGTCGGTACAGTCGTATGAGTGCTTATTACGTAGTGGTTTAAGGTATTATTATTGATTTTTGTTGTTGTTAATATTGTAAAGATTAAATATTTTTTATTTTAGTTATAGTTCGGTAATTAATTTGAATTTAATGTATTGTTTTAGCAGTGTCGCCATTTGACATTCCGTAATATAGTACGCTAACTATGAGTTGTCATGTTTTATTACACATTCATTTATCGCCTTTTTAGTCTACACACGACTAACTCGTAAAATTCAAAACTAACCATTATTATAGAAATTAAATGACAACATTATTTGTATTATCAAAAGAACTGACCACAGTGAAAATTTCAATAAATAACGCTCTGGTGTAAAATTGACTTTTTCAAGTTAGCGTAGTGTTCATTGCTGGTTTCGATTTGTATATAATAAACCATTTTTTTTTATTAAGAACTGATTTAGTTTTTTTATAATATATTAATTTTGTTTTATTTTTAGGGTTCCGTAACTCAAAAGGAAAAAACGAAACCCTTATAGGATCACTTCATTGTCCGTCTCTCTGTCTGGCAATCTGTCAAGACCCTTTTTCTCAGGAACGCGTGAAGGTATCAAGTTGAAACTAATATCAAATACGTAGGTGAACGGCCCCTCAAAGCTCTAAACAAAATTAAGCTTCCTAAGTCAACGCAATAAAAAAATACGCCGATGTACGCGACATTATTTTAATACTCGCATATAAATCAAAACATAAAGGGTACTTCCCGTTGACCTAGAATCGTGAAATTTAGCAAGAAGCAAGGTCTCACAGCAAAAGTAAAGGAAATAGTCCGAAAATTGTTAATTTGTAGTTCTACCACACACAAAAAAAAAACGATTACAAACTTACATTTTCACTTGAGAAATTGACCGTGGCGTATATCGATGTATGGTAGAACATGTTTTTAACTACAATATTAAATTTGTATTTGGGATAAATTCTTCCCAACTACGGAACCCTTCATTGTGCGTGGTCCGACACGCACTTGGCCGGTTTTGTATTCATTCAGGTAGTTTGTTACATATTTTTTATGGACATTGCATAAGAACTTGTAGAATGATTTTTTTAGCAGAGAAGTGGGAATGTTTAATCTTGATTTATGTCGGAGTGTGTAACGTGGCTGTACGTAGGGTATGTCTTCGCGTTTCACACAAAGTTCTTGATACTTATCAGTGTCTCTCTTACATTAAACACAACACTCACACACATGTATGTCACAACATTTTATTTTATTTTGTTCGAGCTTTGTTTATATTATCACCTTTTTTACTCTCAATTAATTAACGGACACACACTTCCCTATGTGTTTATTATTCTAGCTTATGGCACTCGTGGGTTGCAGCTGAAAATCAGCGTCAGGTGGTACACCTTGTGTTGTCATCTGACATTATGCTGAGCTGAGGCCCTTTTGGGATTATAATTAATTGTTTTCTGTGTTATTTATAGTTTTTAAGGTGTATTTTTTTGCTGTAATGCCAATAAACGCATTTTTCTTTCTATAAGTTGTGATCGTGGCACTATGATAGTCATAAATAACGCAAGTTTGCCATAATCACCTTAGTTGGCAGATTAATGACAATTGTAGGTAGTACAGGTACGCATCAATTCGACATACAATCGCTGTCAATTCGTTATTGACAGCGATTGTATGTCATATTATGAATAAGGGTGATTTTCGTAGTGCAAGTGTTACCACTGTTAAGCGGTGGACTGTATCTGTTTGAAAATAAGAATAAATTGGCCGCCTAATGTATCTCTCTTTCTTTAACTAAGTATAGCCAGGCCACAATCTCTATGGGTTATCCTGTCCTTTCCTCTACCGGGGTCAATGCGGCGGAAACTAGTCGTCTACGTGTAACTTTCAAGTTTTGTTTCAAACATAATGTTGTGCGACGGTTTGGGTTGTTTCTTTTATGTTAGCGAGTGGGTGGACCTCATTATCTTAATGGATCAAAATGCTTTACCATAGCCCATATTACATGGCAGTAAAAATGTTCAACAAATTACCGCAACTAATAAAAGAAGAAACCAAATTCAATATATTTAACAGAAAATTAAAAGAGTATCTAACACAAAAATGATTTTACTCGGTCGCTGAATACCTAGAACAAACTATTTAATACAATAAGATAGCTAGATAAATAATTACATATCTATTATAATATAGTCATAAAAAAGCACACATACATAGTTTTATTATTATTATGTTAAAATTATTATGCTATAATAATTGCAATAATTATTATAATATATACTTATAATAATTATTGTTGTTATTTTTGTTATTTTTATTATTAATATGTTGCCGTGCCCTAACCGGGTTTCATGTTGGAACTTCCTTAAAATGTAACAACTAAATGTACACATGAATGCAATTAAGAATTTGAATTTGAATTTGGATATTGAATAATTGAGACGCTCACTTTATAATACCTATTACAGAATGTACCCTTATCACTCGGTAGTAGGTGGTAACAAGTCGGCAGTGGCAAAGTAAAAACTGAATTCGATAGACAAAGTAATACATAATAGCGGTAGCGCCTCCATGAAGTTTCTAGCATCGTTAGTAAAATTCAAACTAACATTTTATTCAACTGGTTACCGCTCCAATTAGCAGGTAATAGCTACCTACTTAAAATATTTGCTCCTAACTGAAATCACCCGCTAAGAAGTTCATTTGAATTCTATTTATTCTATCTCAACACAAACTTGTAATAATCTTCTGGAATAATCGGCTAAAGGCTTTTACATACTGGCGCGACACGAGACGCGACACAAAGGCCCCGCGTGTCGCGCGACGAGCGGTGCCTTTGTGTCGCGTCGCGAGTCGCGCCGGTCTGTAGAAGCCTTAACTTAGCTGTTACAGTGAGAATTTTAACCAAAATCCTGCTGCACCTGTTTAAGATGTGACGTAATAGAAGAGGCGGAATGAGCCGAAGTTTACCGAACAAACATCGCTGTTATGAGGTGAAAAGCAACGCAAACAGTCGCGAGTCTCGCCAATATCGAGTTAGTTAGCGTCCTTTGTTGGCTATGGCTTAGCTGAGGAACGGCTTTGGTTGACACTAAACGATTGGCGTGACTTCTGAACATGAAAAGGAAAGTAACTTTAACAACTCCTCATACACGACACACCTACTAAATACTGAAGAATTTATGAGATGGGACCACAGGGGATCTTTAGCTGCGAGAATAGACTAAAGTGGTCAAAGGCGTAATGAATATGACTTTAGCGTTGGGAGTAGCTACTTAGTGATATTTAACTACATCCGAAATGGAAATACGCCGCTTCAAATACTTTGCAAAACGATGCGAAGCTTGCCCGCCTGGGACACGACTGTTGAACTGCCAGTAGGTACTGCACATTGCGCCACAGGGACAAGAGCTGAAGCTCTGAACAGTGCAATTGAAGTTATTTTTGTACAGGTAGTTAGGTTAAGACGGTCTCGTCTAAGGCAGTTTGTTTTTGTTAAGTGTTCAACATAATCGTTACATACAATACAACCTATCTTTTACCTGAGAGTGTAAGCTACAGCGCTATGAGGATCTTTGTCGCTTGAGGGACATTGACAGGGTGCGCCGTTAGTAAACAATTCGAAGTTGTATTAAAAAAACCGGCCAAGTGCGTGTTGGGCCACGCACAATGAAGGGTTCCGTAGTTGAAATGAATTTATGTGAAAAACAAACTTAACATTGTAGTTCTCTCGCCCTCGGCGACTGCAAATGTAAGTTTGTAATCGCTAAAAAGTATTTTTTTATAAAACTACAAATTAACGATTTTTGGACTTGTTCCTTTATTTCTGCTGTGAACCTTACTTCTTCTCAAATTTCATGATTCTAGGTCTACGGGAAGTTGACGTTGTCGTTTTGATTTATTTGCGAGTATCAAAATATGTCGCATAAATTGCCGTGTTTTTTATTACGTTGAGATAGAAGCTTAATTTTTTTTTAGCGCACTAAGGAGCCGTAGACCTTCGTATTTGATATTAATTTCAACTTGATACCTCTTAGCATTCCTGAGAAAAAAGTTCTTGACAGATTGACAGACAGACAAACGGACAACGAAGTGATCCTCTATGGGTTCTGTTTTTGTCTTTTGAGGTACGGAACCCTAAAAACAAAATAGCGGCTAGCTATAATTATGTTTTTCAGTCATAATTATTGTGTTCTCCATATCGGAACAAAATATTTTTAATTAAATCGTCCTTTCACCAATAATTTCAGTTATTTTACCCACACCATAATTTATTTACGTGAACCTCAAATATTTGCTTTATAAAAGTAAATTAATGGGCGTGGAATGCGCATTAAATCCTCAATTGAACCCTTACATAGCTTTGTGGAACACGGCTTTAATTCCTTTGTCTATACGCAATAATACCGACCTGTCTACGTCACTATCGGTTCATAAATAGCGATGTGCTGTGAATAGGTACCTACCGTGAGTTCACTAATCCTCTTACGACTAATTAAATGATAAGCTGCTGGTTATTGTTCATTTAGTTTATAATCATTATTACACAACTATATATTATCTATAATGTTCCCACTGCTGGGACACATGCCTCCTCTTTCTTTGAGAGGAACACAACAATAGTTATTACATAACCATCTATTGATTGCATTTAATAACATTAAAACAGAAACAAATAACAGAATTCAAATAACAGTCACACCACACATTCCTCTTAGCATTTTCAACAAATAACTGAATTAAACCCAAAATTTCCACAATTTTTGCGTTCATGCACCACACATCTTTGCGTCTGATAATCAATGAATCCTGGGTACTTAGTTACTATCCTATTGGCTATCGCCATAAAGTGTGTAAGTACACTCACGATCACACCATTATATTCAAATCACAGCTGTCATTATTTGACAGGTCTATGTAATGTGTCAATTTGCTTAACAAATAATTTCCCTGACCGTACAAAGATGTAGCACAATGTTACAAAATGATACCCTGAAAACTAACATTCTAATAATAGATTTTAGAACTTGCATCATTCTATAAGTCGTAGTTTATTTAACATACTCGTACGTTACAGCAGCTAACTGAATAACCCGTTGTCCAATCCGCATCGTTTGCATTTAATCCGCTCTGTCTGTGCACGCCGTACCTAATGTGGGATAAGCGCTCTAAATAAACGAGTGCCTAATTATAATTAACGCGAGTCGAACAGTTGACAGTGTTTTTGTTGAAAGTAGTTGTCATAGTTACAGAAAACTGTATTTTTTTTACTATATACGTCATCTTGTCGTTTAGTTCTCATAATTATTGTGACTTTATTGAGTAGGTAAATGAAAAGAGAGGTTATGGAACAGTTTATATATCGTTATGTAAAACTGGGTTACAAAACTCAGGTAGGTTATAATGATACTACGGAAACACAGTGTTTTTGATGCGGTTCGATGTTGAAGCTCGTTGTATATTACAATGTTTGCAGTAACGATCTCCTTAGCGCGTTAGTGCCCCTCAGGATCTACTGGAACCGAGCCATTTACATAATGTTCGCACCGTTTTGAATTGCAACATTTGCTTTAGAGAAAACAGCATTCAGTTATTTGCAGAACGTTATGTACAATGATCCCTAATGTGCGATCATAATAATTGTAAGCAATAACCTGTTTGCTGTTTGCGAATTCTAAAGGATAACATAAGGCAGTAAAGTTGAGCCCTCACGACGGAGGATGCTGTGGTCCAGGGTAGGGTCGTCTTGGCATCACCAATGCCTTCAATACCCTGTCCTGGACTTGCTTCAGGGAGGCACTCCGGTATCGCCAGAGGCTGACCTACCTCTGTCGCGTGATCAGAGCCTATTTGACGGACAGGGCTGACATCTAACCCGGTTACCAGGGAGAGTGGAACCGGCGATAGATGTCGTGCGGTGTCCCACAAGGATCGGTCCTGGGGCCGAATCTGTGGGATATCGGGTACGACTAGGCGCTGCGCGCCGACCTACCTAGCGGCGTTAGCGTGGTTTGGTACGCTGACGACACGCAGGTCCTGGAGCACGTAAGGTTGCCGGCAATTGGGACTCGAGGTGGCCTTGCACAAGTCCGAGGCCATGTGTTTTCATGGTCCTCGGAACGCGCCACGCTCGGGTTCCCAAATAACGACAGGAGGGATTCAAATTGGCATCGAGTCGACGATGAAGTACCTGGGACTCATCTTCGACAGCCGGTGAAACTTCGTGGAGCATTTCCAACGTTTGGCTCCCAGATTGGAGCGGGCTGGAGCTGCCTTGAAGCGGCTCCCAATCTAGGGGGACCAAACGCCTCCTGCCGGAGGCTCTACTCGGGAGTCGTGCGGTCCATGGCCCTATGAATGATAAAAAAATAAAGTATCTTGACTTACCACACGAGGTTGTCGACGTGGGATGTGGACTCTGCCATCATTGTACCGATAATCATTACGGTCAATGGCCTAATAGCGAAGAGTCTCGACGAGCACAAGTATAGGAAAAAGTCCTAAAATTGTAAATTTGTCTGTCTGTCTGCCTGTTTGTCAGTGTGTCAATACCCTTTTTCTCAGGAACGCGTGTATGTATCAAGTTCAAATTAATATCAAATACGTAAGTCCTCGGTCCCTTAGCACTCTAAAAAATCAAGCTTCTAAGTTTTATGCGACATTATTGCGACATAATATTTCGATACTCGCAAATAAATCAAAACCTATAGGGTACTTTCCGTTGACCTAGAATCATGAAAATTGGCAAGAAGCAAGGTCTCACAGCACAAGTATAGGAAACAGTCCTAAAATTGTAAATTTGTAGTTTTATCACATAAAAATATTGTTTTTTGCGATTACAAACTTATATTTGCAGGTGGAGAATTGACTGTGACGTATATCGATGTATGTGAGAACATGTTTTTCAACTACAATGTTAAGTTTGTTTTTAGGATAAATTCATCCTAACTACGGAACCCTTTATTGTGCGTGGTCCGACACGCACTTGGCCGGTCTTTTTTAAATGTTCTTTTTTATAAAAAAAAATAAACATAATCAGTATGTATGTATAAGTAATAAATGAAAATAAAATTATGTACGTATGCAGTTTTACAATAGTCCCAACTAGTACCTATTGGTCACCACGTGTATGCAATTCTTAATTTTTACAAGTTTATTCTACGCAAAATAAGTAAAGGTAAAAGTAATGTCATAATTCAATTTCTCAAGGTTTTCTCATTTATATTCGTAAAGTCAAATTCAAACCGTGACCTTACCTAATTTCAGTCACATTAAATCCGTCCAAAGTCGTAGCAACCCGTAATCCTCACGATGCGACACATCTCTTCAAACAAGCCTTGTCTTATTAACAAACTTGTTAATTCCAGCCAACTGCCACTCGATGACTAAACAATACCACCCCCGCACCGCGATCCCTCTCCCCTCACGTATGTTAATTTAACCTAGTTTCACAAATTAGACCACTTTGGAAGCTCCGAGTACGCTGGAGCGTTCTTGCGATAGTATTTTCTGTGAAAACAGACAGACAGGCTGCAGTCTACAGTCTTAGTTGAATGATACGAGGTAGCTTAGTGCAGCTGTGAGGAGACTAGTCTAATCGTTGTATGAGGCATAGCCGCATATTAATGAGAGATTAATTGAGGAAAAGTTTGGTAAGGACTTGTGGTAAAGTTGGATGTGTGAAATTGAAGTGGAATTCTTCAACTACAATTTTACGGGTTAATAAGATGTTGTTATACGTATTTACAGTACAAGCTGCTGTAGCTACAGTAACTGACCAAGCACGAGCAAGTGTACCAATAGGTACCCTTCAACGAAACGAGGTGACTCCGTGGTGAACTGGTGACCCCCTCTGCCTTATTCACGCAATAATTGCTAGCATATATACATACAGCAGTCTTTGGTTTAATTTAGAAGCATTTCATTTAAGTCATACGTTTCGCATGTGTCGTGTGGTGCCGGACTTAAAGAATAGCACCATCCTATTTCTTCCCATGAGAGTCGTAAGAGCCGACAAAGGGACTTACTAGAGAATGGGCGCAGCGTTCTGTACCCTATGTGTAACTTTGCAAGAGAGTAAACGTAACGAGCGCGCTTGCGTTAACATTTTTATTCTCACTCATATACTCTTAGCATTATGATCTATCGGTCAAATTTTAACGCAATCGAAATAGTTACGTTTACTCTCTTACAAACTTACACTTAGGGTACTGTATGAATTTTAACACCATATTGCGATCGCCAACCCGCCTGCCAAGCGTGGCGATTATGGCAAACCATAATCGCCACGCTGAGGTCTGTGTCCAGCAGTGGACGTCTTTCGGCTGAAATGATGTTGATTATGATGTTCCTCATTAACACGGTACATGAGGAACTGGAGTATGTAAATGTACACTTAGTTTGCAAATAAATCTTTGACTTTGACTTATAATATTCGTGTTGCGATAGTATATAAAGCTACAAGTAGGAAAATCGATGTCACTGAAAAACTGATCAAAGTTATAATCTAATAATCTTTAATGGAACAAAAACACATTTTACAAATTGATTGCGTACGTAAATAGCTGCATTAGTTACAAAACTGTGTCGCAGCTATTAACGCCCAGCTCCAAGAGGGACTAAGCGTTCCAGATTCCAGAGATGAAAATACAGTAGGAGTTCAAAAAGAACAATAACAATATTAAAAAAATTAAATACTCAAAAATTTAAAAAGTAAAAAAAAAAAATTGTAGTAGTAGTAGTTAATTTGCTCCAATTGTCACAATACGAGGATCTTTCCAATTTCCAGGGCTGAGGCAATGACCAGGCAAACGTTTCGGTACCAGTAGAATTCGATTGTATGGTGCTGGATAAGAAATCTGTTCACGCCTTTGCGTGGGGGTAACTTAATGTGGGTTCGATGCTTAATATGAAAAAAAAAATTATTGATCATGTCAATGATCAAAACTTGGATTTCTGCAGAAATATCAAAATTATTTTTATCGCTGGTTTTAGTAACTCAACTGAGTAAATTTTCAACACCGTGAAAGCACAGTTCTGTATTATACTGTGGTGTAGGTGCTGCTTTACTCATGACTACTTTTTGTGTCAAGACGAAAAATAACAATTTTTTTAAGTTTAATTCCTACACTCACGTCCCGCGTTATGAGCACAACGCGACCCAACGTTTAGTTATTTCACGAGCACCGTAGGATACTCAACTTAACTAAGCAATTTGCATTAAAATCTTTAACAAAACAGGTCCCTTTTTGATCTCATATACCTACTATATACACTGCTCGAAGGCTGGTCGTTGCCTAATCTTACGTAAATAGGTTCGTGTGCGCCGCGCCTGTCCGCGGATCTGCGACGTCTCACTAGCTCAACATTGAAGTAAAACACACAACTGTGACATTGCAATAATCTTTATCAGCACAATGGCGTCTCTGCTAAGGTTTGAAGGTTGATATCCTCATGGAAATGATTAGATGGTTGCGAAACGCCCCTTTTGTTTAGGTGTCTTGCTTACGATTCCATGAATACAATTTTTTATCCCGAATATAGTAAAACATTTTCAACGTATTCAATAAAGTGAGCACATGAAACATTTTAACGCATTTAAAATGTAAAATGTTTTTCTTGTTCCTCAATTTATACATGAAATAGTTTTTAACACGTTTTAAACGGGAGTGCGTTTTTGAAATCGCAATAATATCTACAATTTTCAAAATATAATTATGTAGATAAATAAAAAAGCCTAATATGCAACTGAAGATTGGTATATAAAAACCGGCCAAGTGCGAGTCGGACTCGCGCACGAAGGGTTCCGTACCATTATCTATAAAAACCGGCCAAGTGCGAGTCGGACTCGCGCACGAAGGGTTCCGTACCATTATCTATAAAAATGGCAAAAAAAATCATGTTTGTTGTATGGGAGCCCCCCTTAAATATTTGTTTTATTTTAATTTAATCATTTATTTTATATTTCTTAAAGTAAATATATAAATAAATATTCTGTGAATATTTCAAGCGTCTAATTGTTGCCGTTATCAATATAGAGCAAAAACAAGCAAAAAAATCACGTTTGTTGATGTTGTATGGGAGCCCCCTTAAATATTTATTTTATTGCTTTTTAGTATTTGTTGTTATAGCGGCAACAGAAATACATCATCTGTGAAAATTTCAACTGGCTAACCATCACGGTTTATGAGATACAGCCTGATGACAGACGCACAGACACAGAGACAGACAGACGGCGCGGCGGAGCCTTAGTAATAGGGTTCCCGTGTTACCCTTTGGTACGGGACCCTAAAAGCATATCGATGATATAAAAAAAGTTTTTATTCTGAAGACTTTTTTCCTTGTTTCCGCGTCCTGCTTACTCTAACTTTTGCGTCATTGCAGGTAATACCGGTCTGAAGTATTTACTAATGCGAATGTTCAGGTAATCCATTAAAGTATTGGCCGTTAACAAAAGAAGATCTAGGTTATCACTGCACACTCATGATACGAAGCAATCACTGTGATATCTCCATGGGATTTATAGATTTGAGAGTGGGTAAAACTTCGCTGATGTTTCCTTATTTTAGGGTAATGTGATATTTAAATTAACTTTTTTATTATTTAATTTCGATTTTGGAAGATTTGTTATTAAATACGATAAGTTAAAAGAGATTCACCCAAGTTATAGATTTGAGAGTACGTATAACTTCGCTGATGTTTCCTTATTTTAGGGTAATGTGATATTTAAATTAACTTCTTTTTTATTTAATTTCCATTTTGGAAGATTTGTTATTAAATACGATAAGTTAAAAGAGATTCACCCAAGTTGGCTGTGTAAGTCAATTTTTACAATCTTACTAACTTAGATCCGATTTCACCGAACAATTTTTTTATTTTTAAACATCATTCTAATTAGCCATTAATTAACAATTAATCCTCTGTTAAAATTGACGTAAACGACAAAAAGTTTTACGTCCTATGGAGGGATCATATCAAAGCGTTGCTAAATCAAACATCAAGTATATTATCTGTGATCGAGTAAAGAAAAATGACCGGTCTGACTTGTCATTCACTCTCGTTTATAAGGAAACAAAACAAAATGTCATGGCGTCTAAACAAAACCTTCTCTAAACATGCCTCACTAGAACTAGTCGTATAATAATTTAATGTTAGGTAATGCCACTGATTTGTCTGAATGTCGAAAGAGCGTCTGTGTAATTCTGGTAATTCTATATTAGTTGTTTTAAACGTCAATTTTTTTTGGTGACCTTGATTTTTTTTTATAATTTTGAGTGTTTTATAATGTCTAAAAAAAGTCCTGGGCCCAAGTTTTGCGCAAGTGAAAAATACATTTTAATAGGACTCATTAACATAATAATATAGTCGAAAACAAACAAAAAACAGAGATAGTGACGATTGCTCATGAAATTAAGGGGTTGGAAGGTGCTCACGGAAAAGTTCACTAACATATCGTCATTTTGGTGATCAAAAATATAACTATTATTATACTCTTCCATTTTATTTGACAAACTGACAATACATTTACGGCGTGTTACAAGCATTAATACACCTTCGGAGCAGTGATTAAGTTGAACGCTTTGTTAAGAGAATTAACCATTCGGTAGTACGTGGTGAAACACTCACTAAGCCTAACGGGCCGTTATCTATTTAATTGGACGTTAAATCTAACTAAGTATAGTAAAACTGGCTCTTAACGTAGGATAAATATGACATCATCTCTATAATAACACATCAATATCCATACCGTCAGTGTCCTATCGTATGTTATGGTGGTGTAATGGTAACAAGGTTTGTATCCAGTCTCGCAAGCCCGCATCGCCGTCGTCGGCACTAAACCAATTTGGCCATTTTAATACGGTTTGCAGCAGAACCAACCTCTGAACGAATACACCTCCGGTTATTGTGTTACGGAACGTCACACAATAACTAAAGTTTTTAGAGTTTCCTTGTTTATGAAAATATTATTAGCAAAACGTTTGACCTTAGGGACGATATAATTTCATCAGGAGTGTCCTTAAACTTGAAAACGTTTTGTGCTGAGCGGTAGATGCAGATACCTTAATAAATATTGACCATAACTTTATGAATATTAGCACATGCCATGTGCTAGTGCTCATAAGATAATGGTCAAGCACATGGAATAGACTTGATGTAATAAAAAATGGCCAATAAAAAACATGGCATAAACATTATGATGATTTAGCCCCAAATTGCCAACATTTTTAATTGACAAATGGAATCAACTTCAGCAAACTCATCGAATGATTCCAATCGCGTATGTTTGTGTGAACTTTGAATATTGCTGGTAAAAAACACAGGTATATTAATGTATTTAGTCTAAGCAAATAAATACATATTCGTTTGAAAGCCGGTATCGGCACGAAGCATTAATTCCGTTTAACATTATTTGCATTGGCCTGATAATAAGCGCCTGCGTTAATATTAATGTATCGAATTTTAACGCGGCTCACGAAACGTGGTAATACGATACCTGTGTAAAATAACCCAACATACTGGAAAATGCAAAGAGAAAAAACCAGCCAAGTGCATGTCGGACCACGCACAATGAAGGGTTCCGTAGTTGGGATGAATTTATCCCGAAAACAAACTTAACATTGTAGTTGAAAAACATGCTCTCCCATACATCGATATACGTTACGGTCAACTCCCCAACTGCAAATTTAAGTTGGTCGACTATTACTCGATAACTTGTGAAGCCTATTTAGCTGTGATAGTTTTCCTTTTAATTTTGTTATATATACTATTGCCATGATTTTTTTCACTTAGCCAAAACCAACCATTTAGCTGGGAGGACACTTGACTCTGACAAAAAATAGCACTTTAAAGCTTATTATTACGCAAACGGATCCCTTAATTGAAAAATTGTTTTGACAAACCTACAATATTTTTGAACGATCTATCCAACGATACCCAACACCGTGGAATAGACGAGAAAAAAAAATATCATCTCCATTTCACATGTAAGAGAGGTACCCTAAAAAAAAATGTTTTATTTGACGACTTTTTTGGCATGATTAATATGTATACCCATGCCAAATTACAGCTTTCTAGTACTAAGTGTCTCTGAGCTAAGCCGGGGACAGACGGATGGACAGACAGACAGACAGACGGACATGGCGAAACTATAAGGGTTCCTTGTTGACTACGGAACCCTAAAAACGATAAAAGTAAGTTTGTACACATTTTCAGTGACGCTTGACTTAGATACTAGACTTATTTTCGTGTAAGATTATCTACTTGAAATGTATTACATTCTCATTACCAAGAAGTTGCTATCTACTTGAAATGTATTACATTCTCATTACCAAGAAGTTGCTATCTACTTGAAATGTATTACATTCTCATTACCAAGAAGTTGCTATCTACTTGAAATGTATTACATTCTCATTACCAAGAAGTTGCTATCTACTTGAAATGTATTACATTCTCATTACCAAGAAGTTGCTATCTACTTGAAATGTATTACATTCTCATTACCAAGAAGTTGCTATCTACTTGAAATGTATTACATTCTCATTACCAAGAAGTTGCTATCTACTTGAAATGTATTACATTCTCATTACCAAGAAGTTGCTATCTACTTGAAATGTATTACATTCTCATTACCAAGAAGTTGCTATCTACTTGAAATGTATTACATTCTCATTACCAAGCAGTTGCTATCTCTTTGTGTACTACTGTGTCTCAGTAGATTGCTTCAAGTGTGATGCTATGGAAATGTCCACAGACCCGTTTGTTGTAGCTGTTTGCAGGATTACTATTGTAGCAGACAAATGTCAAAGGACAAATAGGTAAGAACCAATGGTCAACTTATTACTAGTGTCATTTTATGGAAATATACGATACAATAACTGTGGGGATTATGAGTCCTCCACTACTGTGCCGCGTGTGATAGTGTAAATCCCGCGGCGAACAAACATGCCGCTGCAGGATAAATAATTATAAATCGAAGCGAAATAATAATAATTCCACATTTCCATGATTACTTGTTGTATTTATTTACGCGTTGGTAGTATTGTTTATGTACAATAGTTAAATAGGTGATCATTTAAGTGTTGGTAGTATTGTTTATGTACAATAGTTAAATAGGTGATCATTTAAGCGTTGGTAGTATTGTTTATGTACAATAGTTAAATAGGTGATCATTTAAGCCCTTTTCCAGATTCATCATCATCATCATTTCAAACGAAAGGCGTCCACTGCTGGACATAGGCCTCCCCCAAAAAAAGGGGGGATTGGCCATAATCACCACGCTTGGCTGTCGGGTTGGCGATCACAGTATGGCTTTAAAAATGCATAGAAAACGCTGCTGCCCATTCTCTAGTAAGTCCCTTAGTCGCCTTTTACGACACCCACGGGAAGAAATGGGATGGTGCTTTCTTTACGTCCGGCACCAAACGGGGCGTCCAGATTATGACGTAATAAATAATCATCTCACTTGTTCATAGTAACTAACTGAGAGATTATTCTAAGAAACACGCCAAGCACCTACTAGCCGCAGCGCCGGCGCGCGGCGCGGGCTGTGACTGTTATAGATATTTTCATTATAGTTGGACAAATCCCCACAGGCGGGTGTCGATGTGTATGTAAAGGTATCTATCTCATGAAATTCTTAGTCACAGGCAATCGTTCAATCATTTAAGGCCACAAAGCTATTGACACATTGTATGTGTGAATAGATAGAACATAGCTTATCTTAGGTAACAAGCAGTAATTAACTAGTGAATTAGATTAATGTGCTGTTCATATACGAACACCTCGTTACGTCACACTTAAAGGGCTAGTTAACAGGAATAATTAATAGTCTACTGACAATGATTTTTAATATGTAAGATAGATAATTATCCTGATGTAGCAGGCTTGCCGATGATTAGCTGGGTGTTTTAGAAGGGAAGATGGTTTACAAGTAGTCAGTCGAAACCTTAGCGAATGTTGCACGTAGAATTGTTTCCAAACACAATCTCTGTGCTCTTAAAACAAGAACAGGAAGTGCAAGTTCATTATCTTCGTCATGTTAACGAACATACAACAAACGAAAGCACTGTTATCTCCGCGAGGTGGCGCCCGCATCGACTCTTTATGTCACTCACACGACGCCTGCCGCGTAATCGACAACCTTTTGTTGTTCTGAAAAGCAATTTATTTCAATGTTTTCAATAAAGTACCTCATCATCATCATCATTCCAGCCGAAAGACGTCCACTGTTGGACATAGGCCTCCCCCTGGGGATTTGCCCTACATTGCATTGCCTGCCATAAAGTACCTATCTACTAATTATTTAAATCGTAGGAAGTTAACTACGAAAAATTAGGTAACATATTTTTACCGGCTGGCATGGAATTTAAACATGATTGTTTCCGTACCAATAAAATATTGTGCATAATCTTTTTAAACATTCCAAAATGACGGATCCCCCACTACTTGCGTTCAGTTTGCTAAGTGACAAAACTATCTCATTAGAACCCAAAACGACGTAAGAATTGATGTCAAACTGAAATAAAGAAAAAGAAAGAAAAATTATTTTATTTGTCACAGAAAAACGCGTGCAAGTACAATGTTGGTAAACATATTACTTATGTAATAAACTGGAAGGTCAACATTACATAAAACAGATCTAAATACATATTATAATCACGATCACAAACACAAATTGTCGGCAACTGCATTACAAAATAAGTGGAGAAGGCTCACAAAAGCTCACGCACCATAGACGCCAAAGCAACTTACTCGGATGCATCTATCAATTCTTCACGTTTTCCAAAAGAGTACATAAAGGTAATATATTTTTCTCCCCACAGCTAGAAAGAGTCCAATTAGAGAAAATCATCAAAAACGCCTTGCTCGTCATCCGTTTGAGTTTGCTGTGCATTCCTCTACAACACACGTCTCACGTACGGGTGGTGGTGTGTGTGCGTGCTGTTCGTGTGTGTGTGTCCGTGCGGAGCTCACGTCATGTCGGCGTCATCGATCCACTCGCATCCAATTATTCATGTAATATGTACACAGTTATGTGCAGTGCTGCTGCCATGCGATTGCTCAGTGGGAGACTGGATTCAGGCACTGAGAATTTGAAATTTAAACCTGTTCGGTCTTACAAGAAGAATAAAACGAGTAAAACTGTTGGTTATTGGACTTCCCAGATGATTAAAAATGCATTACTTATCAAACAAGCAAACTATGATTTTATGTTAGTAGGTAACCTACTCATTAACTGCCAGAACACGGTAAACTTGAGAATCCTGGACCTTCACCTTTTCGGAAGTCGGTTAAAAAGACGGAGAATTATCTGACCAAGATTATTTCGGGATTTTTATATATACAATAACAGGACAATTTACCTTGTAAACTGTTAAATTATATTATTTTAATTATTGTGAATGTGAAGACATGAAGAATGTTGGTCATTTAATTTATTCGGTCTACCCAAATGTCCGTTCTTTGGTAGATATTGTTCGTCGAATCGTTATGCTCCGATATATGCCAGTGACCTTAAGTGGTTAGCTTGCGTGATCTGTACTGAGCTCACGCAACGCGTCGTACGTTCAGCCAGTAATAGGACTCGCCCATCAAGGAGCGCTGTCCCCAATTTGACGCATTATTAATTTATTATACACGAAATAAAAGGTATTTTAATAAAACGCGTATACTAAAAAAATAATAACAAAATTATGTTTAAATTAGTGAAGGTTTCAGAAAAATACGCTTGTTAGATTTTGCGCCTTTCTCAGTTTTTTATCCGCGGTAGACATAAGTTTACAAATTAATTTCAATATGTAATATAAAGATAATCTAAAATATTCGTATATTAATTTATTGAGAAAATGCTCTAATTTAACATGTATTTTTTTCAAATCATTAACACTACTAGTTTAGACGTGATTTTCAGTATAAAATCATTAAAAGTCGGTTATCGTCGCCTTAAGTTCTGATTTGAGCTGCACAATTATTGACAAATGCCTGCACTGACTGGACAGGTCCACTCAATCTGTGTGGTTCTTTCCTCAAAGACCACTTCAGACACCAGTCTACATGGTCTTCGCATGATCTGACCGAGAAAGTTTGGAATTTAAAAGAAACTGTAACTTCTGAATTTCTTTCGGCCTTTCTTCTTCAGTAGTCAGATAGGAAACGCCGACCTCACCTATTTTTTTTTTAAATATATGGTTGACATGTTTGTACAAACTTACTTACAGAAAAAAAAACATAATCTGAGATAAGAAGTACTCTTAAAATTACTTAACTGTGTGTGACTGTGTCTTACCTTACCGACTAAAAACGTACCTCAATATTCTTGTTTATGTAAGTAATTTTGCTACATAGTTGGCTTCAATTTGATCAAGGGGTAACTTACTTATTAGAGTTCTAAGTCTTCCATAAACGTCAATTTAAATAGTCTTGCCAAAAGTGATGTAGTAAGAAAGGCCTAAAAAGTTCAAACGGTGAGATGTAAAGATAAATTATAAAGCTCTTTGCTCGTCCAGGTGGTAGCAAGATAAACTGTTCACACAAAAATGTTTGAAATGATTAGGATGCACAAAATATTTTTGAACACTAAGAATTACCTTTATGTTTAAATTAATTCAATTCTGCGGCATCATTTGCTATTCAAACTCTTACATGCAGTTTGGGCGCACCATACCAACATAATGTGCCACACACGTACGTGGAACAATGTGCGGCAAACACACTATCTTCAGGCCTGGGCCTAAGGAGCCGGGCTGTTGGCCCAGTGACGGCTTTGTTTGTGAGTTACTCACATGTGGGTCAGGCACCATGCAACCTAAACATTGACGGGCAAAAGAATGCAATGTATCGTTTCGTTTTGTAAATTTCGTATCAGCTTTATAAGGGCTTCAACAAAACATCTACATGGGATCTTCAAACTTACTTGTACAAGCAAGTGGGCATGATGTATCTTCATAAATCTTACAATCAAGAACATTGTAAGATTTGGCACTGATAAATCAGGAACAAAGGACAGAAGAACTTTAGAAAGTCTGTTTTGTTTGTTGTTTCTGTTTAAACATACAAGAATGTGATGATATTGTATTGATGTAATAGGTACTTTATTTCGAAACAATGGCGAAGAATCAAACAAGATATGATAATGAATCGTCCTACTTCGCCTAGGTTCGTCCATCTCTGTACGGTCGTTCATCTCATCGGCTAACAAATCCAATCCCGTATCGGCGGTCGAAGGACCGTCGGTTACTAAGGAACATTGCAAATTATTTAAGACCATCCTTAAATCCTTTGTCTGGCTGTGGGCAGGTAAAAGGTACGTATTGTCTTCAAATGTACCTATTAGTAGTTCTGCGAACAGTAGACTTCGCGAGCGCAAACCTTTTTTGAAACAAATAATATGCTACTAACGTTATTTAAAAACATGGTACGAAAACTTATAAGTAACAATTTGTAGGCCAGCTAGAAAAAATAACGAATAGGTTTAAATTGGCAAAAGTAACGCAGCCGCCTTGTTTTGTGATGAGAAGTTAGTCTCAGGTGCTCCATCAATCTCTACCTAGTATTTTAAGGGCCGAACCCACTGGTAGAAATCTAAAAGTAAGCAATTTACTGCATTTTGAGGATCTATTCTGCTCACCCCGCTGAAGATCCTGATCAAATCTTCAACAAATTTCTATAAGGCCAACTTAAAGTTACTAACTTTCAAATAAAAAATAAATCATTGAAATCGAATCTCATAAAGCGGAGATATCCAGTAGCGCCCCTTTTTGCCCCTTTTTAGAGGAACCCTTGAGTAAGAAATCCTCGACAGCAGAAAAAAATCTATAGGTCGTGAAACCTGTTTACTTATTTTCGTCCAGATCGGTTGTTAAATACGACCTGTAGAGGAGTACCAATGAACTGACGGAGAAAAGAAAATGTTGCCAGACTTGAAGTAGAATGCTTCACTTGCATCGCTCGCTCGGTCAATTATGCCGTCTATGTTCTGGGTATGGTGATTATTACCATTTCTGGAGTATTTTTTTCAACTCAGCGTTTCCTAGCTAACTAACGTTTCTTTCTGCCTTCATGTCATCACCATCTAGTTTTATTCGCGCCACAGCAGGACATTTACATCACTCTCCTTTGTCTTGTACCAGTCTTCGTACTTGCGTTGCCCAATGTAACCAAGGTAAATAATAATAATAAGGGTCCCGAGATATGTCAAAGACACATAGAGACCCACGACACACTTCTCTTAATTAATTAAAAACGGACACACTTCCCTATGTGTTTATTATTCTGGCGTATGGCACTCGTGGGTTGCAGCTGAAAATCAGCGTCAGGTGGTACAAGCTGTACCACCTGACGTGTCGTGTGACGTGTTGTCATCTGAAATTATGCTGAGCTGAGGCCCTTTTAGCATTAAAATAATTGGTTTCTGTTTTTATTGTTATAAGGTGTATTTGCTGTAATGCCAATAAACGCATTTTTCTTTCTTTCTTTCTTTATCTATATACAGGGTTAAAAAAATTAATGGGTCCTGAAGGGTCCACTTTAAATCCTTAAGATAAATTATTTTACTTAAGGCGACGATAACCGACTTTTAATGATTTTATACTGAAGATCACGTCTAAACGAGTAGTGTTAATGATTTGAAAAAAATATATGTTAAATTAGAGCATTTACTCAATAACTTAATATGTCAATATTTTAGATTATGTTTATATTACATAGAGAAATGAATTTGTAAAGTTATGTCTGCCGCGGATAAAAAACTGAGAATGGCGCAAAATCTACCAAGCGTATTTTTCTGAAACCTTCACCAATTTAAAGATAATTTAATTATTGATCTTTAAGTATACGCGTTTTATTAAAATACCTTTTGGTTTATGTATAATCTATATATATAAAATTCAAAGTCCTGACTGACTGACTGACTGAGTGACTGATATATCAACGCACAGCCTAAACCGCTGGTCCTAGAAACATGAAATTTGGAGGGTGTGTTCTTTGTGAAGAGTAGGTATCCACTAAGAAAGGGTTTTTCGAAATTCCTCCCATAAGAGGGTAAAATAGGGGATGGAAGTTTATATGAAAGTCCGTCAGTTTTGAAGTAAGGATCTTCAAATTTGGTGTATAGGCTGACGATTGAAAATTAATTTACATGTGTGTCAGCGTTTTTGATAATTCCACCCCCGAAGGGTTAAAAAGGGGGATTAAGTTGTGTATCAAAGTCCTTAATTTTCGAAGTAAAATCACTAAATTTAATATCTAGGCTTATGGTTGGAAGCTAACGCAACGGTGTTGTTAGAATTTGAACCCATAAGGGGTGAAAAAGGGGATAAAATTTTAATGACCTTATTCATGAAAGAAAATTATTACCTTGCAAGACATTGATACTTGAACTATTTAAAATTACAATTTTGTTACACTTTAATAATTTTATAAGTTGTTCAAAATGAGACCCCTCGTTACGGATACACAAATTTTGTATTTTTTTTTATTTACTTCGTGAAGCCTTCTGTAAAATGATCATAATTATTATGATAATGATCGGAAAAATCTAGATTTTGTTGCTGTGGGCGTTTTAAACCTTTTTTGAAACTATAATAAATGATCACTAAATTTTTCACCATTCGCGACAAAACTTTTCTAGACGGTTTTTGTCTGTCTGGGTACCTCTCACCATACCACTGTAGAGTTAAATTGCAACTCTTGGTGTATGAAATGTAAGCTTCTATTTTATCGAATTGTTCTTGATACGCCATTATTACACAATTACGAAATGGAAGGAAAACAACACAAGATCGATCATTTCAAAATTTGAGTTCCGCACCACAAACAAAGTTAAACGTTCTATTTTTAAACTTTTCGTCAGAACGCCTCATCTGAGAAGGAAATGTGCATAGAATTAATATTACCAATTAAACGATTTTCTTATCTTCAACAAGGTACTTAAACATTAATTAGCAAGCGTGTCCTTCATAGTAAGTCTTTGGATGTTAGATTTATAAGAAAATTATTACGAGTCTTTTACTTGACGAAAGTGAACAGTTCTAGTCAAGGTAATGTAGATTCAAGCTCTGCAGGCTTAGCATGGCATTTTCGATCTCTACTCTACTATAGAATAGACATCGCTTGTCTACACTTCTCGTTATCTCTTCTTCGCGAGCACGAGGTCACACCTAGACTCGGGTTTCTTCGTAGACAGTGACTTGTCCATAGCAACGGGGTATTCGCTAGTGGTGTGTATTACTACCCAATTTCACCGTACTTTTGCGTTTCGTTCTCAAACAATCTATGAAGCAAAGTGTTTTTAACGAATATTTCTTCAATTACAAAACGCAAATGGTCAAGGGGGATGCGCTGAGTAGCCCGCGAAATTCAAATTTTCGAACGTTTTTTGAATTCTAAGGATTTTTCGAAGAGAGTTAGTTGTATTGCCGATTCTAATGATTATAATTCTGTAAAGCAATATTTGTTACGGCCGCGAATCATATTTAAATCAACTTATAATGTGTTACTGACCTGCAAATTGCAAAAAACGTACCTAATAAAATTTGAATTTCACGGGCTACCTTAGCGCATCTCCCTTTTAAAAATATTGTTAAATGGCTGTAGCCAATGACGTATCATTGGCTGTGGCGCCACTAAGTTTTAAAACTCATTTGTATTGCATACACAGAACACTATATAATATTGGTAATTGCTTATAATGTACAGGCATTATTTAAATAAAGAGCCATAATTATACTATTTTGATGGCGTCACGCAAGAAGTATCCTTTAAGGGTACTGCAGACTGGCGGGTCGCGCTATCACGTCGCGCCTGTCTGCGGGAGCCCTTGTTTTTACTAGGTAGTTACATTGTTATTGTATTGTTGTTTATCGATATTTTATTTATTAGTAGGTAAATGCTCCATTTAAAACTGAGTGTGTAAGATTTAGTAAATGAAAATAATAATCACTACATAGTAAAGGCTTCTACAGACCAGCGCGACGTGACACAAAGGCACCGCTCGTCACGCGACGTGCGGGGCCTTTGTATCGCGCCAGTATGTAGAAGCCTTAATGCAACGCGGGCGACGCCGCGGGCGGCAGCTAGTACTTCATAAATAATAATTTAGTGTTCAATGAGGAGATTTTGGCTCATAGTCAGATGTTTTATATTCCCTGTGAATGTAGGTATCTAATAAATCAAAGTTAAGGGACAACATAGTGTAAAAACTGTAGGATACTTATATTGTTGTTCTTATTTTATTGTTAATTCCAAAAATCTATTATTTATTTTGGGCGACAGGTCCTAGCCGAGTTCTTCGCATAAACATTGATTGCACTATCTCCTTGCTTATTTTATAATTCTACAGAACTCACTTCCCGTGAGATCAAAGGCTCCCAAACAAGCAAAGCAAGCTCGCTAATAGTATTTCTTTCCCATCTTCGCTGAAGTTTTTCTATAAAAAAACTTAAATAAAAAGCGCAATTTGAACCCAACATGTTAATTTCAGCTTAATACATGATAAAAGTAAAAAAGCACCGCCTAAAATTACTCGAATTAACGAAAAAACAACTAACGAATCGTTGTCTAGGTCATTTTATATGTAGACTATTTCGGAAGAAAGGTTTCTATCCCAAGCTGTCAACATCGGAGAAAGATTGTACGCCGTGCTCGACGTTGTAGACAGTTGTCTAGGGTAGAGAAGACAAGTCTCTTCACATTTGGTTTTGTAATCGCCGTGCTACAGACAGTAGAAAACTTTCTGTTGTCTACACTGAAACGTCATTTTTGTCTATTCTTCCGTCGACAAAACGCGTAGAGAGGGTTCTCGTGCTAAGCCTGCTGGTGTACTAAGTATTCGATTTCATGGATCTAATTTACGACAGACCAGTGTAAGACCTAATGTTTCTTGGAGAAATTGTATCTTTAACATTAACTGTATTGATTAGTGAAATAAAATAGTATTTATTTTTTGATATTTTAGCTGTTTCGATTCTGTAAGCTTGTCGAGAAATCTGTGAATGCAGTTTTGTTTCTTTTAAAAAATAAAGGAATATTTTATTTAAGTGAAATAAAAGAGTAGTTTCCCTTCAGGGCCCATTGATTTTTTCCAGCCTGTATATAAAAATGAATTGCTGTTCGTTTGTCTCGCTAAGGGTGCTCACTCACCAGCGATTTTTGCGGCGTGTTTCTCGGCGATATTTGTGTGGATGTATTTCTTTTGCACAAAATCGCCGAAAATCTCGCTCGTGGGCGCGCACCCTAACACTCGAGAATGACTGGACCGATTTGGCTAATTTTGATCTTGAAATATTTGTGGAAGTTCAAGGAAGGAAACGACACTTATTTTTGAATACAAACAGTTCCTAGCTGTGAAACATTTGATGAATTTTGTCTTTTTTAGAAATAAAAACCGGCCAAGTGTGATTCGGACTCGCGCACGAAGGGTTCCGTACCATTATCTATAAAAATGGCAAAAAACACGTTTGTTGTATGAAATGTAAGCTTCTATTATATCGAATTGTTCTTGATACGCCATTATTACACAATTACGAAATGGAAGGAAAACAAAACAAGATCGATTTTCATTTAATTTTCCTTAAATATTTGTTTTATTTTAATTTAATTATTTATTTTTAAAGTCAATATATATCTACATATTCTGTGAATATTTCAAGCGTCTACCTGTTGCCGCTATCAATATAGAGCAAAAATAAGCAAAAAAATCACGTTTATTGTATGGGAGCCCCCTTAAATATTTATTTTATTCTATTTTTTAGTATTTGTTGTTATAGCGGCAACAGAAATACATCATCTGTAAAAATTCAACTGTCTAGCTATCACGGTTCATGAGATACAGCCTGGTGACAGACGGACAGACGGACAGACAGATGGACAGACAGACAGACAGACAGACAGACGGCGGAGCCTTAGTAATAGGGTTCCCGTTTTACCCTTTGGGTATGGAACCTTAAAAAAATGTCACTTGGTTGTCAAATAATTATAGATTCGTTCAGAAATTTGTCTGTTTCATAGTTGTAGTATGACGTCCGATCTCTTTGGTCTGTTTTGTTGGAATACAAAACAGGTCTGTTTCAGAAAAAAAACATTTTTGCCCCGCATTATGTGTAAATATGGAATTCCATTTACATACAAGCAATACATTGACTAGTTTAATGGTCTACATAATATGTACGTAGTTATATTTATTAGTGTGTAATTACATCGCGGCGGCTTTGACAAGCGAGCCGCGTAATTTTGTGCCGCACAGTGCGAATCATTCCGGATCATATCCCCCGTAAATATTGGCCAGCTCGACATCTATGAAACTACTCGTCCGATTTAAATGCCATTTCCTGTATGGGAGTGGAGGAAACATCTTTCATATTTCTTATTTGTTTGAACTTACATTATCCCCAGATTTTGTACCTGTTACTGTAACTAATATATCAGTATTGTGTTCGCTCCAATTCAGGCGACCTTTGGCTTAGTAAAGCGAAAAATTGAAATCATGACGCGGCCTCTTTGTTCGTTTGTCGTACATTTGGTTCTCTCTCACGTGATATTATAACACTGCTTCCGCCACGTGTGTCCGAACCTTTGAGAAACTTCGATACTCCGAGTAATACTCGTAACGGTCAAGACGTCACGCAATGCACACACCTGGGTGATAATAGCAAGTGCCTTGTGATTTGTAAGATTATATGCTTAAATAAACTGATATTGAAGCATTGATTTTAAATAATAAGGGATCATAAGCGAAGGTAAATACTGATTTACCTTCGCTTATGATCCCTTATTATTTTATTCGTGTAATTTCGGGAAACGGTAACCGATGAGTGATGGTTTCCGGTAATTGGCCAATACATTCATTATGGTTGATCTTTTTATGGTTCGTAGTAATACTTAACATGGCAGTATTTGACACTGTTAGGGATCAGACACATGTATCAGTATGTATTACACAATATTTTTGCAACATTGCTACATCTGTGGTAAATTATGTTTTCTATACATGTTATAATCGTAGAGAAATCATGAATTCGTAACGACAAAAAGCAGTTGCGTCCGTCCAAAATGAAATAACGTTTCTTCAGGACGTTCATGTCATTGTGTGAACAGACCGGTAGGTACAAGTATTTTTATTACACAAAGCGACGCGCCTGAACTTGTGGTTACCATGACGTGTAAGATGAGTAGTGTCAGCACATAACACACACACACACGTCAAACTTCGCCACTGTCTCGGACGGTACCGAGAGCTCCTGCGCTTACACAGCGTGTTTGTATACTTGGTAACCACAACTAAAGCGCGCGTCGGTTCGTATGAGATAAAAATACTAAGGCATCTCTACTGTTCTGCTTACGAGATAAACAACACTGCCACACTGCTAAACAAACTCAAAACTTGGACACATAGCAACTCGATACCAGTTTACGTAACCCCAAAAGAAAATCAAATCCAATTTTCTTGTTCACAAATTCCATTGGCATTCGTATTGAAATTACGTATTACGTTGTTTAATACAATTCAATAAGCGCGAACTTAATACCATTATTGTATCAAAATAAGCAAAAGTAGGACAACTTACAAAGAAGGCATAAATGTGTGTATAGATTGCCGCTAAACTAGCTGTAGTAACTATTGCAGTTGCTGTAGTACTAAGCTTCATTGTACAGCAGTAGTTCAATGGCACAGGTCATCAGTGTAAGAGTTTCTCTTGATGATGTATATAAGTGTGTGTGAGTGTGTGTGCGTGTGTGTTGTGTGTGTGTGTTTGTTTGTCGTCTTGATGTGTAAATAAATAAATAACTAACAGGATAAATACTACCACTGTGATTAGCAAGTTTCTAACGAAAATAATTAACTTTTAAGATTAAACTCCGATTGGGTATGACGGACAGTCTCTGCAATTTTGCAAATTATCAAGATTTTATAATAACACTTTTATCGTTCAATAAACTGTCTGCAACTTCTGTATCTTCTTGTTCAGTTGTATCCTTCGTGTTGGTAATCTTCAAACGCACATAATGTAGCAAAATATTTATTTTTGATTATGTGACACGATCGCGCACTGAATACTAATCTAGGGCCCTCCGTTTATAGCTTTAAGACTGAGGGAGCGCGCTATACTTCGCGTACTCACTTTATTTAGGTATAAATTAATGTGAATGTCTTAAAAATACTTGTAGTTTAAAGTAAGGTAAAATACACCGTTAACGTGGCTGTAGTTTTTGTCTAAACAAGCTTGTTAGCGTCAAAGGAGTCCCGCCGGACCGCTTTATTGTGACGAAGCTATCCAATCCAACATGTCTAATGTTCTGAGAAGCTCGGAAATTTTACACGACAAAGGAATTATAAAAATCTAGATTTACATTCATAAATGTTTAAGTATCGAGCCGGTTGAAAGTTAAGTAAATAAAGAGTTCAAGTTTTCGTACTAGGTATTAAATAATATTCATACGTGGTTGTCTATGTGACGTATGTCACCATCAGACTGAATCAGTCTAATCGTCACAACTCGAACCTATTTTTTGATTGTCTGATTCAGTTCGATCGACTCCTCATGGGTTGGCTCACCATCCCGTGGGTACAAGTTGTAAGGATACTTAGTAGTTCACTAGTAGTCCACTGATTACTAGTGAACCACTACGACCCTTGAACTCAACATGTTGTTGTACTGCATCACTTTGGGAGTATCAAGCTTGCTCTGAGGTAAGGCATATAAATGTAAGGCTCCGTACGCACGGGCGCTTTTTTAAGGTGGCAATAGTAAAATGCGCACTGGAGTTTCAACTCTCAGCGCTAAGCCGAGCGTTGAGAATCCAACAGCGCGCATCTCTAGCACGTTAAAAAATGCACCATTAGACTTCTTTTCAACAAAAATCGTTGCGTTAAAAAAAGCGCCCGTGAGAACGTAGACTAAGTGCAGTTGAGTGCCAAACAGAAGTTAAATGCGTAACAAATAAATTAAAATATAATACCTACAGTTCGTGTTGATCTTCTCCAAATGATAGGTACGTGTCCTTAGTACAGTTTTATCATGATCGTAAATATCATTTCAATCTCTTTCACATGCTATGTACAACACTCATGCCAGTGTTCTTCAAAATCTTCGAGACCCCCAAGTACAAGCCGCCTGCCTCCACATAAAATCTGAGTTAGCTTTACGCACGAATTATTCCGACGTGGCACTTGTAATCCAGCGCCGAACCGTAATTATATTCAAATTGAAGTAAAAACATGTATTCCTAATGAATCCCATTTGCAAATTGGTTAGGAGTGTCGGAGTGTCGGAGTGTCGGTATCGAATCGTAATGTATTCACTAATCATATCGGCGGTGGATCGCGGTCGCGTCAAATTGTTAATTAGCTCCAGATCTATTTGATATTCGTTGATAGAACTAATTATACGCCTAGCATGGCGTACAAGCTTGGAATTTGACCAAAATTGCCACTAAAATGACGAATTTCATGAGGCAATTTGAGGGGCCATGTACAGGACCTAGATTGTTCACTTTAAATAAGTAGCAGCAGCAAGTATACTAACTAAACAAGTTAACACGGTAATGATTTTAGTTTTATGACCGTTGACGAGCATGAGCTATTTGGATGAGTTTTAGGTATAGCTCAAGTTCTTATAGGGGATTAAATCTGTTGTTTAGAATAGCGTTTTGATAAAACGGAAATGACATGAATATAATTGAATAATTGTATCTTTTAACTTGTCGGGAAGAAACGCCGAGAAATGTAAACTCTAGCTTGCATCAACTGGTCCAACTTATGGAAACTCTAGCTTGCATCAACTGGTCCAACTTTCCATACTGTAGCTTGCATCAACTGGTTCAACTAATGGAAACTCAAGTTTGCATCAACTGGTCCAACTTAGGGAAACTCTAGCTTGCATCAACTGGTCCAACTAATGGAAACTGTAACTTGCATCAACTGGTCCAACTTTCCATACTGTAGCTTGCATCAACTGGTTAACTAATGGAAACTCTAGCTTGCATCAACTGGTCTAACTTATGGAAACTCTAGCTTGCATCAACTGGTCCAACTTTCAATACTGTAGCTTGCATTAACTGGTTCAACTTATGGAAACTCTAGCTTGCATCAACTGGTCCAACTAATGGAAACTGTAGCTTGCATCAACTGGTCCAACTTTCAATACTGCTGCTTGCATTAACTGGTCCAACTAATGGAAACTCTAGCTTGCATCAACTGGTCCAACTAATGGAAACCCTAGCTTGCATCAATTGGTCCAACTAATCAACTAATTCAGCCTATCACAGTCCACTACTGGACATGGTCTACTTTTAACGCCGCAACTCCTGGTTTTCTGCCTTCCACATTCAGTCTATCCCATTCCATCCTATTTTGTTTTAATAACTTACCCAACAATTTAAAAAGCCTTTTCAAAAATACTTCAAGTCAATTCTATCTAAAATCATGCTGGATCGGTACATAGTAGAACTCCAGCGAAGGCCAGCTACATGTACATCGTATGACAGCTTGGAATTGTAGTACAAGGCTGATGGCAGCTCACCCTCGATACGAACTAGGTGAAGTTCTCCTAAAACCAGCAGAGCAAACAGCCCACTCAGACCTCAAGCTAATTGACAATTCTGCTTCACGACTAGTTTATGATTGAGCTAAAGCTAACACAAGTTAACTCTAAGGGATTGTCAGGGTATCGGAAGAGAGTGTGGATTTTACATTCGAGTTACTTAAATGATAGCAAAATTAACTAACAATCGGGATCTATCACAAAAAAGCAGCTTTCGCTAACAATAAATATGTTAAATAGCTGTGCTCATGTAAACGTTCAAAAATCCAAAGATATTTTATAGTTTTCTCTCAATACCGTTTAACCTTCAACAATTTTACCCTATTCAAAACACGCTCGACTGACCAAAAATCTAGCTCAGTCCTCCACGAATTCTATTATATGTCCACGTCTAACATGACTGTAGTGGTCACTCGGGGCCACTCGGGATTCGGGGACGTTCAGTACGGCACGACCGCGGCCCAACTGTCACTGACAGAACACGAGACTGGGGCAGTCGGCGCAGCCACCCGTGCGGTATAATGTGATACTGATGTGGACCTAAGAATTTCATTATGGATTTAGTTCATGAAACTCGTTGAAAGGTTAGAAATAATTGAAATAATAAATTGAATGTTGAATTCTTTTAACATTTATTACAACAAAACTATTATTTGTTTTCTCGGTTCATCATAATCTTGTTGTAAAACTTAAGCACATGAGAGTCCAAATACCTACAACGTGAAATACCTCACCAAGCTGCAAGCCCGCTGTTGTGACCCAAATATAGAAATAAAACATTCGAACAGCAGCACATGTACAGCTGAAAGTGTCGGGTAATGGAAAACCGAAGGTTTCAGCACAAACTAGAATGCTGACTGAATTCTAAGGCTAGAACAAAAGCGCCAGTCATGCTATGTAGAACTGCAGAGCGATGCGAAATGCCCGCGGAATACAAGTTGACGTTCTGCACTAAACTGAACTAAAAAACCAAAATCATTATGGATTTGTTACTGGTAGAAAAATCAAAATCAATAAGATAAGATATAAGATATTTGTTACTGGTAGATATTTGTTACTGGTAGATATTTGTTACTGGTAAATATTTGTTACTGGTTGATATTTCTCAAGTCTTGTGCATTTTATTTTCATAGCTTACTAGCTGACCCAACAGAAGTTGTGCTGTTCACAAAATTCCCATAGAAAATGCTATTTCAGTTTTCCCGAATTTTCCCGGCAATTTATTAAAAAATCACGAACTTTTTAAAATAAAAAAAAGACTACAGACAAAAAAAACACTACAAAGTGAAAAATAACTTTAATTTCGAAAGTCGGTGTCATTCGATCTGTATTTTTAACAGACTTCAGTTTTTTGCTATCCGTATTAGATTTCCGAATATTTATAATTCCTTATATTTAAGGATTTCCCTCGATTTCCATGGTATTGATAATTTTATAAAAAATATAAAAATGCATGAGTGACTATAAAAAATATCCAAATAGCAATAAGAGTTTCTTCGATTTCCAAAGGATCTTTTCATCAGATGCTGACTTAGTGACAATAGGACCACCTCGGAAGCAAACCTTTAAAAAAAAAAAATCAATATCGGTCCACAATTGACGGAGAAATCAGTGAAAATACATTAAAAAAAAATACAGATGAACATAATCTCCTCTTTTTTGGAAGTCGGTAAAAAAAAATGGCCAAATTGGCCCAGCCAGCAGTTCTTCTGTAGTCAACAAGGAACCCTTATAGTTTCACCATGTCCGTGTCCGTTTGTCTGTCCGTGGTTTATCTCAAAGACTCTTAGTACTAGAAAGCTGAATTTGGCATGGGTATACAATATTAATCATCCGCCGACGAAGTGGTAAAATAAAATAATGAAAAAAAAATTTTAAAGTTGGGATGATATTATTTTTTCTCGTCTATCCCATGATGTAGGGTATAAGTTGGACAGGACTTTCAAAAACATTTTGTCGACTCGAGGATCCGTTTGCCGCCGTCAGCCGTTTAATATTAAGCTTTTAAGTGCCAATTTTTGTTAAAGTCAAGTGTCCTCCCCCTACCAGCTAAATAGTTGTTTGTGGATACGTGAGCCAAATCATGGCAGTATTATAATATATATATATATATATATATAACGAAGTTAAAAGGAAAACTATCATATACTATTGCTAAGTAGGCTAAATAAGTTAACGAGTAATAGTCGACCAACTTACATTTGCTCGATGTATGGGAGAACATGTATTTGAACTACAATGTTAAGTTTGTTTTTGGGACAAATTCATTCCAACTACGAAACCATTCATTGTGCGTGGTCCGTCACGCACTTGGTCGGTTTTTAGAGTTCCGTACCCAAAGGGTAAAATGGAAACCCTTACTAAGGCTCCGCCGTCTGTCTGTCTGTCTGTCCGTCTGTCACCAGGCTGTATCTCATGAACCGTGATAGCTAGACAGTTGAATTTCTGTTGCCGCTATAACAACAAATACTAAATAACAAAATATATTCTGCTAATATGTAAATATGGTAAGAAACGTACTCTAAAGCTAAATATTTTTTTTTTACTGTCTAATTACTCAAAATAATTGAACAGAACCAAAATTGGTTCCAAAACCTACATTTTCTACAACCATTAAATTAATAATATTATTTTAAACATTTCTCCAAATAACATACCCCAGCAGATCAATCAAAGATGGCGGCGGCCTCTGTTCTTCAGAATATTCTGTTCCCTCGTCAGGCGACACCTCTGCTTCTTCGCCGGAAGATGGCGTTGACGTGCTCGGGGACTCGTGTGGGTGTACTTGTATCCAGGAAAAGTAATAAATAATTGGTGTCTTTGACTACCTTATGCCTATTTTTTAGGGCTTTGCAAAAGTATAAGTCAAGATAAATGGTCCAGGGTTGGGTAATCGCAAAATTCATTCTGCTGACTTAAGAAGAAGGCTTTCATAGCTTTGCACACTAAGACCAACTTGTACCACCAATCAGTCAATTTATTTAATGCTAAACGAATTTAAAACATCGGCCTATTTCTGTTAATAGTTTTTTTTTTTAAACGTTGCCCCACACTAGGAATTTCTCCTGTATTGTGGGTGCGTTTACAAACATTAAAACTCACATACACAAACAGCCAGACCCGGAACAACTACTTATAGGTCATACAAATATTTGTTCCGTGCGGGAATCGAACCCGCGACACGCAGCACAGCAGTCAATCGCTTAACCACTGTGCCAACCGTGTCGTCAAAAGTGATTTGTGGTGCAAGCGGGCCTAAGCCTAGATTTTATTTGATGGCAATACAATGTGATGCATTGCTGGTGCTACGGTGTAGCTCGTACTTTGCTACGGCATAGCTCGTACTTTGCTACGGCATAGCTTGTACTTTGGTACGGCGTAGTTTGTACTTTGCTACGGCATAGCTCGTAATTTGCTACGGCGTAGCTCGTACTTTGCTACGGCGTAGCTCGTACTTTGCTACTGCGTAACTAGTACTTTGCTATGGCCTAGCTAGTACTTTCCTACGTAGAGTTCCGTACCCAAAGGGTAAAACTGGAACCCTATTACTAAGGCTCCGCCGTATGTCTGTCTGTCGGTCTGTCTGTCTGTCTGTCTGTCCGTCCGTCTGTCACCAGGCTGTATCTCATGAGTCGTGATAGTCACACAGTTGAAATTTTTACAGATGATGTATTTCTGTTGCCGCTATATTAAAAAATACAAAAATACAGAATATAATAAATATTTAAGGGGGCTCCCATACAACAAACGTGATTCGTTTGCTCGTTTTTATAGATAATTGTACGGAACCCTTCGTGCGCAAGTCCGACTCGCCCGGTTTTTTTTATTATATAAGATACCTACGGTCATGATTTAATCAGCTCTCCATCCGATACTGATGTTTTAATCATCAAACTGCCATTAAACTCTCAAATAGGTACTTTGTACACCACTGTATAAAACGTAGCATAAAACCACCTATTTGGTCTTCAAGCAACAAAGTGGATTCAATTGAATCGCGTCACGAGCGTCCAGCGCCAAGCGAGCGCCTCGTTTGTCACCGTCACTGTCAAACCAGACGAGCTTTAATTAAAATTTATTCATTTCACACCAGCATTTAACTTTACTTTTTCATATGACGCTTTGGAAGGCTTTATGTGACGTCATAGCGATAAAACTACTGAAGCTATGGAGAGTCTGCTCCACACGTTTCAGTTGTCTGAATTATAGAAGCGGAGGTGAAACGGTTAGCTAGATGGCTTTAAACTAACAGAAAATTTTCTAATCTATTCGTTCTTTGAATTAATTTCAATGCTCTTGCCAATAATGATGGAGTTACTTGATGGTAGCCACCGAGAACCAGAAGCACTTATCTGGTATCCTATCCAACTGAATTTGAAATTCAGTCAAACGCATTCCACTGATGAAATACAATCGGATCCCGTCATTCGTGGATTTTCGTGAAAGATCTTATTTACAACGGAATTTAAATTCAACAGTCCTTAATTCTCAGAATTTGGGCAAACGTGAGTGCGAGGTATGTCTTTCTATTGCAAGGGAGGATTGTGCCGGAAACATGGCCCCGGTTGACACCAACGCTCTGCCCCGGGCCATTACACGCTATTTTATTATTCTACCTGAACACAGATCACATTGGTACAACACAAGAAGATGACTTCAAATATTCGTTGTCTACACACGCGCACTGAGACAGTGACCGATTTCATGAAAATTAAAGGGAACTCGCGAGAATTGGACAGTCAGACCGTAAATTCAAAGCAGAGCTGTCAGCCGCACGAAATGGGTTCAATATTTACAAACAAATTCCTTTCCCATTTTAGCGGTTGCCGATCACCTTTTCGAAATGTCATTCTCATTTGAAAATATTAAATCGGAAAATGAATAGGTTGTAATAAAGTACTTAATTACATTATACGGACGGAGCCAACATCATCGGATATCAATCAATCAACTCATCGGATATAATTCTTTTCAATGATGACACTTCTCTTATTTTTAAAATAGATGAAAATATACGGATGTCTTACACGTCAACGATAGTCGGCTGTTCTGTCGAAATGGTTTGCAGCTAATAATCTCTTACTTAATGCGAACAAAACAAAACGTCTTAAGCTCTCATTACCAAATGTATCCCAAGTGGGTCTAAATTTAAAACTTGATGGCAAGAAACTAGATGCTATTGCGGAAACTGTATTTCTAGGAATTAAGGCTTCTACATACCGGCGCGACACGCGACGCGACACAAAGGCACCGCATGTCGCGCGAAGCGTCTGTAGAAGCCTTTACTCTAGATTCCAAATTGCAATGGGGTGCCCACATTAGAGCTCTTTCAGGTAGATTTAGTTCAGTGCTTCAGTAAGAAAAATAAGGCAGTTGACTGATCTAGCCACAGCTAGGTTAGTACGAGTATACTTTGCTTAATTCCACAGTTTTATGTCTTTTGGCATTCTGCTGTGAAGATCGGCAGCTGACGTAAATTCAATATTCATTTTAGAAAAGAACCGCACGATCTATAGAATGGGTCCTCGTGAGTCCCTTAGAAACAAATTCAAAGGAATTGATGTACTAACTCTGCCTTCGCTTTATATTTTATAAAGTATTTTATTTATGTTCGCAAAAACTTAGGACTTTTCAAAATAAGAAGCGATTTCCATAATACAAATACACGTAGTAAACATTGTGATACCAACAAGCAAATCATTTCTTGTAAACATTTTAGAGACTGTACAGACAGTGTGACGACGAATCATTCCACTTTGCCCCATCGAGCCGCCCCACTGGTGGGGCAAAGTGGAATGCATAAAATTTTGCATTGGAATCTGCCCCACTAATTCGATTCGGTGGGGCAGATTCCACTACACTAAAATCATGGTGGATTCTGCCCCACTTTGGTTGGCACCATAGAATATTTTTTTGTTTTGCATTTTTTTTTCCTATTTGTTTCAAGAAGGAACCGGGTTCTAAATCACAGATTAGTCGTTTAGTTTCTTACAATGTTTTATCTGTTACAACCAACTGGTTTGGTTGTTTTGTGCAAAATAGTAGATTGTTATACAAGGGGCTAAAATTACCCATTATACGAGGTAGAGGGAGTAAAAAGAAACCGTTATAATGAGTTTTACCGCCGTGTGTTACGCACTACTTTTCACTACGATTGCGAGAAAATAAAATACCTAATCCAATACACCTTGACGGCAACAAATTGAAAATTATTTCTTTCCTTTCTCTTCCATCTGCAAATTGGGGTCTAAATATGTAAGCACCATGTATCTATCACATAATTAATTTATCTGTCATTGCTCCATTCTTTACTCTTTTTATTACCTATTGTGGTATAGTAATTTTATTCTAGGTGCATCGTCTTCACATATTATGTAATTAATGTACCTATAAAAAATATTGTACAAGATTTTAAAAGAGTAACGGTGGAGTTTCTTGCCCATTCTTCTAAATACGAAACTACCTTTTGTAAGGGTCGACTAGAATCAATTCTATTTTTTTGTAAATATTGACGTTCAAAAGTGCCATGTATGTGCCTATTTGAAATAAACAATTTGGCTTTGACTTTGAAACAATGTTTAATGTAACATCTAAATGTACCATAATAATATACTGAGAAATAAATAAATCTAATCTAATCTGTATTTAATAACTCTCGTATACACAATTATAATTATGAAACTTTAATGTTCATAAAATCAAATCCAAACTTATTTGACGTTTGCACTAGCGCCAGACACAAAGTCAAGCTACGCACCGTAGCGAGTAAAACTTTTGCACCGAAGCATCTTTTGTATGGGCCCACGTATCTTTAATAATCTTCCACCTTTTCTCAGAACTATGAGCGATAAAACTACCTTTAAAAAATACTACATGAATTATTGATAAGTAATGCTATTACTCTTTATGAGAATTTCTAAATAACAATATATTGAATCATACTATTATATAACATGACTTTGTAATTGGACATAAATATAATAATAAAATATTAATTTATTGTATGATAATTCGATGTATTGTATTTTAACGATGTACCGAATTTATAATAATTATGATCTTTTTATGCCTCAATGGCGGGACATAGCAGACTTACCTGTAACTAACACAACATCTTATGGACCTATGATCCACAATAAATTATTTGAATTTAAGTATCCGCTTTTATAACAAGTTACCAAAGTCGGTTACAGAACTTAGCGATGCAAAATTCAAAACCCACATCAAACGTGTCCTTATCTAAACAAAATAGTATAAGATTAAAGACTACGATGAAGAGAAGGAACTTTGGCAATAATTCCGTCTGCACATATGGTTTCCCTGGTACCTCATTAACGGACAAACTATGTAAATGTGTTAACTGCTCCCAAATTACGATGTTTATTTTTATTTGTTTTTTTTTATACATTCTTTACAATAATCTTACCTTTATTTGACATTATACAATATGTATCAAAAACCCTGTTGTTCCTACTACCTACGTTTTAAAAATCGGTATACATACGTAATAAAGCAAGTCATTTATAAAAACTGTTCAACAAAAATATTTAAAATAAATATTTAATTATTTATATTTGTAATGTTCAACTGATTTCTAACCACTTTCATTCTTTGATTTTGACTTCTCGACTAGCCAATACTTAATTTTTTTAAATTATAATTCCACCAATGTTGTGCTTGTAGGTAAATGTATACGTCCCTAAAAGGAACAACAGGGTTTTGTTACAAACTGTACGTATATACCTACAATTTAATTTCAACAAAGTTTTTACTTTATGATTTTAATAATATCATCATCATTTCAGCCGAAAGACGTCCACTGCTGGACACAGGCCTCCTCCAAGCACCGCCACTTCGATCGGTTCTGTGTGGTTCTGTTAAATAGTTTTTTTTTTTTTTTGTGAATTTGAGACCGTTGCCGCGTTGTAGGCAGACTGTAGATTTGTAAGCCATTTTCTATTTTGTTAAGTACCTGGTACTTGTAGACGGGCCTACACTGTCCTCCCATACCTATTTACACTGTAATTTAAATCATTTTATAAGCAAATTATAAAAAAAAGTAACCGTGGAGTTTCTTGCCGGCTCTTCTCCTTAGGAAACGACCAATTGGAACCGTGCACCTAGCTTCTGACGTTTCATAAGTGCCCATGTAGGTTTTTGTGAAATAAAATATTTTGATTTTGATTTTTGACATCATCATACTCCTCATCACCCTACATCCGTCGCCTCAAGGATCACTGCCTCGTATGGAAATGCAGCTAAGTGGATAAAAGTTCTGTTTTGCCTGTCACCCACCGGTGTGATTTGATTGGATGTCCAAAGTAGTAAATTCTTTTTGTTAAATTCTCCTAAAACTTTAAAATATTGCTTGCGTACTTAGCTTTTTCTAGTTTTAAGTTTTCATAACGCTACCTAGCGGTTGTCCCTAAAGTTACAGTAGGACTGAGTCCTCCACGCCTCTTATAATAATTGAATGTGAATGCAACAACAACGCCTAACGCCCTCTATCGAGGGTTAGTCAAATGCATCCCTAACCGTGGACTCTGTGCGTAGATGGCGCTAGTAGCTTCAAAGGGGTTTGAGCGAACTGTGTAGTGTAAAGGAAAGCAACTCGTGGGGTACTATCTAAATGTTTATAAGAATTTTCAGAAGATGGAGTTTCTTTCGTTTTGGAGACATTTTTTGCGTTGAATATCTTTACACTATTGGGTATATAAAAAATAGCGTCGGCGTTCTTTTTATACACAATTCATCTATCAAAATAGACCTACACAGGCGAACTAACCCTAAATGAATTTACTCACAGCAAACCTTAGTTAAAGGTTTAGAAAGATTATGAACTTTACTCCACAGCCAGACAGAAATTAGTTTATGTATGTGTGTGCGTGTGTAAAAAGTGCATAGTTATTTTACTCCTTTCGTTAATTCTTAATTCAAAACATAATTCCTGCTTTATCAAATTTATAATTTTCATTCTAATTAATAGTCTACTGTCTTAACTTTATAGTTCAAAATTGCACAGACCTCTGACCCGAAGAAGTTTCCTTAATATTCTAAATGTATTAAGTGCACGGTAAATAAAAAGAAAACTATACTCTTTCGACGGTTTGAACTGAATTTCCCGGCTGAATGATACTTATCGTCAGAAAATCTAAATCCTGACCGGATTCAGTTTTTCTGACTGTACTAACAGTACCTACTTTAGATATATATAATCTTACTTTATATGAATTACATCATTATTAACTAACCAAAATATGGTGTGCACTTCATGTTTACATAAACAATTAAGAAAAATTATAAACCTTTAAAATATTATTTATAAACCGTTTTCCTTCTGCTCTATGAAACTAAATACTCTAGGTAAATGTTCCCACTCGTAAATATTGAGTTTATATAAGTGCAGCCTAAAGTGCTACAAACTAAATTTGTGTATATTTCAATTTCATTTGTAAATTTACATCAAGTGCAGTCTGTGCACTATCGTAGTAACTTCAATGCGGAATTTCCCGAATAAAATGGAGTATTTGTCGGGGTTTGCCAATAGACGTAAGTACATAAGTTACCACTCGGGATTCCACTTGAGAACCATCTGTGTTGTCTGATGTCAAGTGAAGCGGCAGAAGCCATTGAAGTCTGTCTGCAACTTCAAACAGATAGCGACTTACTTGGTATATACCATTTGGGGCGTTGTGTATGCTTTATTCAGATTTACAAACGTGAGAAATTTAAGCCAAATTCCATGAAATACCGGACAAGTGTGAGTTGAACTATGTTGTAAAAAACATGTTAGATAACATTGTACGGTACCCTGACCACGCGTCAGGGTACCGTACAATGTTATCTAACATGTTTTTTATTCGAAGAACATACTTAACATTACATAGCTTGGAACACTGAAATAGACTCAAGATCGAAGTAGATGTTAAAGGTAGCTTATTTGAATTTCTAGCTTATATTTTTCTATACCTTATCAAAAAGGGGCCCGTCTTAGATTTACTAAGAAAGCGTAGCGTAGCTTGTGCAACAGATAGCCACATCCCTCGATATTATAGTAGTGAAGGTTCGTACATTGTGTCTCCTGTTTACTTGTATTAGTTCAGTGCGAGCACAGTCTCCACGCAAACTTAGTTAGATAATGAGAGCCGACACTGCACCGGCAGCGCTGCAGCGCTGCACCAGAGGTGGCCTTCTTAGCAATTACTGCACTTTGCAGCGGTGTAGTGCTTAAACTTAGTTATTGTCAGCTTTCTTTACGAAGTAACTCTGCTACAACTAAACACAAGTTCTGGTTTCAAGGTATTATACTTTGGTGGTTATATTTTACCTACTAAAGTTATAACATATGTATAACTTTAGTAGGTAAAGTATAAAAAGTTTACTTCGGTGTATTAAAGATGACACCCTTGTCATAAAATGGCTCCTGTCTCTTCAAAGACTATGAATTTTGTCTCAGAGTGATTAGTAAAAATATCAGAATAAGTATTGAATTTTTAATGTCAAATCAAATCTCTGTGTGGCTCTACAGGCACTTGACAGATAGATAACATGATAAAGCCGATCCTGAAATCCTGAACCTGTTCATCAACATGTCAGTTACTAAGTAGTGAAGTAATGTGAGTGATACGTAACGATCGACACAAGGTGGACATCTGCCAGCTTCATATTCATACCATGAAATATTTAGTGCCATTAGCGGACGAGCCCTTCGAGCTGCAATGTGAGTTATTTTTTGTTTACATTTGTATCTACCTATCTGTTTCATATTTTATTGTTAAATCAAAATTGTTCTTAGAGTGTTGTAAAAAATATTAGGGTTCTGGTTCCTAGAGACGATGCCAATCTTCATTCTAACAGGCATAAAAGTGATAGTAGGTTCTTTAAATATGATTGTATTATGGCAAATATCTTTAAAGCTTATCAACTCAATACCAGTTAATATTTCTGACAGGAAACTAATTATTATACTTAATATTCTTATACATAAATGCAGCACTGTGATTTACATAACTAAAGGTATCTCTGTAATAATACTATATAGCTTACCTCCCCAATACAATTACTGAGCGAACAATACAACAGTTGCTTACCTATAGTAATTATAGTATGCGCAATATCGACGGAATGTGTCCTCAAAGCGGGTATCGACATCGCTCGCGGCTGTTCTACCTGACCGCCCACAGACGAAGGTTTATGGACACAGAGACCTGGCAGGATCTAACACCCCAAAGTTTCTCAGCTACTGTCTCACGTAGGTGTGTACAAAGTATTGGGAGTTTTGAAAACTGTAAACAGTAGTTATGGCTTTCAAAACTTTGGACAGTTTGACGTTGTTGAGACTTATTTTTCTCTCTGAGGGCTGTATTTACTATTATCAAGATAGATAGAAAGATGTTGTGTACGAGAGCATGATTTTTTACAGAATCGCCAAATTAACGTAATCCGCTGTGTCTGGCTGACTGAAACAAGCCTTCTACAGACCAGTGCGACTCACGACGCGACACAAACACCACTCGTCGCGCGATACGCAGGGCCTTTAAGTCGCGTCGCGTGTCAAATCAAATCAAAAATATTTTTATTTCACGTAAGCCTACATGGGCACTTATGAAACGTCAGAAGCTAGGTGCACGGTTCCAATTTGTCGTTTCCTATGGAGAAGAGCCGGCAAGAAACTCCACGGTTACTCTTTTAAAAACTGTCGCGCCAGTATGTAGAAGCCTTAAGGCCTAGCGCGCACTGCCTTGCGGTGCGTTTATTCTACCGCACGCGGTGGGTTTTTGCTACCGTAGAGCATGCGTTTATTTTTGCTACCGTAGATAAAGAAAAAGGTAAAGATCATTTTATTTGTAAAAACATGCGTATACATTTCAAACTCAGCATGCAGGATGTCACAAAATTAATATTTAAGTACGTACATGTTTCACCCGTAAGGCGTAAAAATTTATAAAATTTACAAAAAAAATACAGAGCTTAATTACAAAATAAAAACTAAATTACTAAAGGCTCTTTTCATTTCAAGTACACAATAGTCAGTAATAAATATTGATAACTCATAAATAATTATAACATGATAATTGATAAATAATTAAATTATAAAATGTCACAAAAAATAAAGATTAATAATATGAAAATATATAAATCATGTCAAATAGTGTCACACTTGTCTGTTAATAAATCTCGAATCTTGTTTTTAAACAAAGGAGAATGCCGACAAATATAGGGCGCCCTGTACCAAACGAAAAGTCCGCTGTCACAATCAAACCCAGTGTATTTGGAGGAGAATTCAATGTTCTGCCTATATTGTTAACTCTTTTTTACATGACATGTATTTCACAATTTGTATTTATTTGCCATTTATCTACTTAATATTTTGAGGTTAGGTTCGTAAAAATGCCGATTCGAAATGGTGGAGGTAGTGCGTTAGCTAAGTAATTAATGCAGTAATCCTAACAGGCGTCGGAGCAATCCGTGATCTTAAAACACGAATCAAAGCCACGGATATATTTTCTGTGTGTCATGTACTCTAAATTATTCTAACAATACCAGTGAACAGTTTATACATTGGCGTCGACGACTTGCTGGCCGAAGTCTTACTCTAGACACTTCGCTAAGGATTATCACACAAACACTACGTTAAGAAAAAGCAGTTGAACGTCCGTTCTCGTTAAATTAATTATAATCAAATAGTTCATGAAACCAACATTGAAAGATTGAAAGTAACGTCATTCATGACGGCGCCAAGAAACTACAGATAATAATTTAAATAAGCCAAAAAACAAATGCAATACGTCACAATAAACACGACATTTTCTTTTTTGAATCGGTCCTCTTTTCATTAAATGCTTAAAATGTATTCCAAAATAATAATTTAAATTATTATGACGCAACGCGTGACCTAAATAAAGATTTTATTTTTATCACACATAACATACAATACCTAATATCACGTATTCTAAAAAGCAAATCGGTACGATTACATAATTATCTTCTTCATTTATAAATGTTTGCTGGCAGGTATATAAATATATTGGTTTTTTTTACGTAGTGGTACGTAGTACTATCACTTATTCTGTAGTATTTTGTGGTAGTAGCAATATACGTGGAAAATACTGCTACCAGACCATGATAAGCTATTACTAAGGCATCTGTGTTTATCTCTGGGGCCAGTTTATATAAGGCGTATGCGGCGGAGCTCAGCCGTTTGCTTAGGTATTCAATGGGTGCCTTCCAGTTCAATTTAGAGTCAATAATAATTCCTACAAATTTTGTAGCGTCGACTTTGTTAAGTACAGTGTCCTCGTATATTGCGTCAAGGTCTAATACAGTCTGAGTCCGTTGCCTAAAGTCCGTTGCGTAGAGCATGCGTTTATTTCACCGCAATGCGCGCACTATGAGATTCCATAGTTCACAGATATGCGGTAAAAAACGCACAGCAGTGCGCGTTAAGCCTAATCAAATTAGTTCACAGCAGTTTGACAACCGGCCTGATTTATTTTGTGTTGATGCTTTTCTGGAACCGATAGTTATGATGTTTTGTATGATACACATTAGAAATTAAAACATCATAACAATATTGTTTTCAAAATGGGCTCACATTTTATACCTTCATTATGGAGATAGGTACTGTAAGGAATCCGTGACCATAATTACCGGGTGGTTAATAAATAAAAGGCTATCCCACCAAAAACAGTTCATTTAAAATGTTGCCAAGACGACCACATAAGGTTTGCCCTGTGAAAAAGATATCAGAAGGCCAATTCTCCTAATTTAAAACATTCAAAATCTAGTCGCAATCTCATCTTGGCGACAATTGTTTGTCGCCAAGATGAGATGTCAAAAAATTGTCAAAATGTAGGGAAATAAGAGGTATTTTTGACAGATTGAGACTGAGATCAGACTGTGAACGTTCTTAAAATTAGAAGAATTGCCCCTCTGATCTCATGTAGAGCCAAGCTTCTGAATCTACACGGCCTAACTCTCCCGACCCTAACTTTACAAACTCTACATATCAGCAAAAATGTATGGCTTCGCCGTTTCGCTACCGTCGTGGAGGTGATGCGAATATTTAGTTTCTGAAGTAAGTAACGAAACAGCCAAGCCATACATTTTTACTGATATGTAGAATTTGTTGGGATTTCAGTTCTTTTTGTTCAGTTGTTTTTGGTGGGATTTCAGTTCTTTTTGTAAGTTGCTAGGCAGTCTTTTTAGTATTTATTTTTTTCTTCTTTTTTTGGGGTGTATTTCTGGCACATCAGCATGTTCCTGTTCCTGTAGTGCCGGTTTTCATAGCCCATTCTCTGTTTCAGTTTACATACCAAATTTTGGCTTTCTAGCACTTCGATTTTGAAGTCTCATACAAACTTCCACGCCCCCATTTCAGGGGATGGGGGGCGAAAGTTATAAGTTTATGAGTTTTTTTATTGGTTGTATACTAGTATTGGCTCGTCTTGGCGGGGGCACTGCCGTGCCCCCAAATTTGGAATTTAAAGATTAAATTATTCCTATATTTTAGTCTACAGTATTTTACATTATTTTATCATGACATACGCTTGTCACCCCGCTTATCCTGAATCTTTTTTTTGCCTTCTAAATTCGTAATATCATTTATCTCACAACCATAAGCTAATCTCTTAAAATGAATCGCAAAGGTTGCACTGTAAGACCATGCAGGTTAAAAACTGTACAGTACCTACGTATCAGTAGGTAGTAAAATAGAAGGTATCATTGTATCGTACACTGTCTTTTCCGCTCAACGACATGAGACCGCCCTCGCCGCCGCCCGCGCGCCGCCCGCGGCCTTCGTCCGAATATAGCCGATCACCGAGGACGGTCCACTTCGTTCGGGCACGGCCGCACGGGACAGGGTTGGGTTTGAAGTTGGCGAGCCTGAGCTACTGCCTACTTTTAAAAGTTTCAACACTATAGGTAGTGTAAGTAAATGTAGGTACCTATCAGCAGATATGTAGGTACCGGTTAGCGAGTGATAGGTACTTGTGTTAATATTGTGTCAGGAATGTAGCTGCGTCATTGTTATGCTTATAGGTGTGCAGGATACCTTTGATTTGTGTTCTAAGATACAAATAGTGTTTACCTATGTGTTTTTAATTACCTATAACTAATGTGTCAGCTATGTTTGTATTAATTACCTATAACTAATGTGTCAGCTATGTTTGTATTAATTGTTCGTCACACGATAAAAGCTTTTAGGTTCGATATATTTAGTTATTTACTAATGCGCGCTAATCCACACAGTACCTACTTATCTCACATAAGTGCCAAATTGTTGAAAAATTTTATGATCCGCAAAGAAAAAAAGCTAGACCTTAATAAATATGTGCTTATTTGACGAAGTAGTCCTTTGCCAGAAAAATAAAGCAACAAAATATAATATTATGTTTTCTAAACAAGCCCTTTGTGAAGGACCTCTCGACAGATCTCGTCGTGTCTACCGGACATCAAACGGAAATCATTCGCAGCCATCGAGCCACTCGCCCGTCATCCGACATCCTGTCCCCCGCCCCTTGGCTCCCCCACCGGTCCTCCAGCTCACCCCCTACGTGCGCGTCTTATCAACAGACAATAGAAGAGCCAAGCGCTGCTGACGAATATGTTACTAGGGTTCCGTAGAAGGTAACTGAATAGAATTGCTTTAAAATAATATCAATGGTGAAAGAAGTATTAAACATCCAGTCAAATGATATACCATACATATTTACCTACAACTATCAGTAATGCTTAGAATTAAGTAAAAAATATAGAGGAAAAGCGACTCATTACAGAGGCGGACGGGCGGACATAACGAAATTATAAGGGTGCCCGTGACTGCGGATCCCTCGAAACATTGAGCTCACAATCTGCCGTCAACAGCCCTCTATCCGTAAGGGTCGTATCGATAACAACTGGATCTACATGTAACGCACCACAACGATATTAGTTTAGCCAACAGCCGTGAATCAGGATCCGGCGGGAAGTATTTATGCAAACAGCAGTGAGCCGCGAGGTCTCACTAAATTAATTTGTTCGCTCTGAAGCAATATTTGCGAAATCTATTCATGAAACAGCTGGTATTATCCCCGGTTGGTTTAACTATTCGCTGCGAATGGCTTCCTCGTTAGTTTATTAGGAGAATGAGAAGATTGTTACAGGCACTAATTCATTTGTGATCAAGACGATTTCTACCAAAATCTGTTTGATGTTCGCGAGACAGCTCTGTATATTGTTCCTCGGTACCTATACAATCGTATCAGCTGAAAGTGCAGTACGAGTATAATGCATTTGCGGGAAGTAGGCTAAACGCATTTGGTGAAGACATTACGTGCACGTCACTAGACGGTGGTGCGGCGTCCCGAGTCGCGCTAAGGTCTGTCACACGCGAGACGTGGCAGTCGCGAGTTAATGTTTATCACAATCGAAGTGTTAAAGGAATATTTTAATTAACAATGCGATATTCCCCACACTGCTACGCTGGCGCTGTAACATGCGTACCAGCAGCTTGCATCTAAGTATGTAAAACTGTGGGATTGTGAGACTGCAATTACGCTGTAATATCCACAATACAATTGTCATCGATGCAATCGCAAAGTCGTCAATGATGCCAAAAGTATCACGTTTGTAATAGCCCTAATAGCACCCAAGCGGGATGCCGGCGACGGAATCCAATTATATTGTTCTCTAGAACGATATTAGCGTCCGTGCCCCGCCGGCGCCGCGCCGATGCCGAGCCGATGCCGCGCCGATGTCGTACCGATCCCGTGCCGCTGTTTATTGCGGAACTCGTTGATTCGCGGCGACAATGAGCCGAGATTGGAAATGAAATGTTTTGTGCTTCTTGCTGCCTCCGGAGTCCGGAGCGACGAGCTCACTGTAATGAGAGGGGCTGCTACTGGGGCTTTATCACTTACTGATGTACATTGTATTGCAATTTGTGATCAGCTAGTGCACGGTATTGTGTAGATATTTAATTATTTGCTACTTGCAGTGATATTGGTGGCATCTTTGATTAAAACACCAATGGGTGATGATGAATTCGTTTTCTAAGCACGATGGTTTGGTGTTGGCATTTATTCCTGTAGTTTATTTAAAAGTGGGGAAGGATAAATAGCAAGGAGGCAGTCAACAGTAATGTCCTTTAATTAACAGAAATAAATTCAGAACTCAAGAAATTAACATGAATGATTATTTTAAACTAGTTTTTTTTTTCAGAAATGTATTGCAAAATATTTGAGTATTTCGCTGTGTTTTTCTTGATGGAGACTATTTCCACATCGTTTTCTATGCACATTTATTGATAACAAAAAATATTTACACCCACACATCCCCCACCCCAAGCTTGGTGAAAATCCTGACAGCCACATCTCACACGTATACGACTGAGCGACGTACAACACAATGGTTTATCGGACGGGCGGTTGTAAAGTTCACTTGCTGCGCTCAATGTTATTTACTGCAGATGCTCTGTCTCGTAAAATAACACGGTTTTACGTTTTTCCTAACATAATGGTTTGTAACTAAAATCTCCAGTCGTAAAATTCATGAGCTACACTGGCTGGTTCGCTCACTGAAATGAAATAGTCGCTTTTTATAGTCCAGTGCGATCAAACGCAAAATGTTTTATTTTAACTTGACTTATATATACTATACTTTATAGAATATATTTTATATTATACTTAACTTTAAACTAACTTCTGTGCACTTTGATACTTCTTGGCTTAAAGTATCTGAGTTCTAAAGACTTTGCAACAAAATATAATCCCTATTTGAGAATAATACTATAAAAAAACTTTTTACAAAAAAAAATAAACGACTTCCAAAAAAACACTACAAAGTGAAAAATAACTTTAATTTCGGAAGTCGGTGTCTTTGGAGCTGTATTTTAGTTTTTGCCACCGACTTCCGAAATAAAAGTAATTTTTCACTTTGTAGTGTTTTTTTGGAAGTCGGTTATTTTTTTTTTGTAAAAAGTTTTTTATTTTTCTATTTTTAGTGGGTTAGTTTTTAATTTATCTAAGTTACAATAGCCTGATGGTAACTGCTCAACACCTTTTACAAAATATAGCTTTTTCCGATGCTTGAGACGTTGATTGTTGAGGAGTTCTCCTGGTAAGAACCAGGAGAACTGCCACTCACCATATGCATAGTGACGAGCATAAATTGCTTAGCAACCACATTAAAGTACCTAATCGAATCGCAACCCGTTAAATACTTATTATATTATTATATTGTTGCGTTGGCTATCTGTGGTCTCCATCATCAGTTCCACTTCACCAAAAATCGGTCCTCGATTGCCGGAGCAATCGGTGAACAAACATAACATACAGCCGAACATATAACCTCCTCCTTTTTGGAAGTCGGTTAAAAATGAAAGTTTAATTAGGTTACAGTTAAGTATTCTTGTTAAGTTACAATTAAAAGAAAAGTCGGCTTTATGATAACATTTAAATACACTGAGATGAAAATACTGCTACACTTTCTAGAATAAGTCGTCTTAGCTTATGCGTCTAAGAATGTCTCGGAGAAGCTGGCAGCATTCCTTAAAGCTGGTGCACATAGCACTACAATAGCGCAATCAGAAGACGCTGGCAGTACAGCGCAGTATCATCCGGCTATTATCGTAAGCCAGGGCAAGCACACTCGCTACAAGCACAGAACTCAGAAGATCAAGTTTTACATACGATGTTTTATAGATAGGTAGTGGCAATGAAATTATAGTTTTCCGACACTGTCTACTCAAGGTTCGGATAAAGGCTTGTACATACCGGCGCGACTTGGCGCGCGACGCGACACGGCACAAAGGCCCCGCGTGTCGCGGGACGAGCGGTGCCTTTGTGTCGCGTCGCGTCGCGCGACAAGTCGCCCCGGTATGTAGAAGCCTTAAAGCATCTCAAATCCCTAAGAATTTTGAAGTTGTTGTTTTGTTGTTGTAGTAACTGCTGTGATGTACAGTTTAGTTTAAAATAAGGCAAACAACTGAAAGCCATAACTTGTATTGTATCTAATAAGGCCAGGAAGGGCGCTGCTGCAGGCTGCAAGTCTTCTGGTGAACTTGGAAATATCTAATCATACGTTTTGCAAGTCCTAAGCAAAGTTTCACTGGGACCGTTTGCAGTCTATAGTTTGGAGCTATTAAGTGGTGCTTTTGTGTCTCCTCCATTGTAGTAAGACGTGGGATGGCAATACACGCTCCAGGACAAGGCCGGAGGCGCGGGGCGGGGGATGCGGTGGGGGGAGGGCGCTAGCGTGTGCCCCGCGTCGCATCCCGCTTTAATTGAATTCGTTGCAACTCCAAAATGTAGCGCGTGGTGTGAATAATAAGAGATAGCGGGTTCTGTCACTATACGCTATATTTATGACTTAATTCCTAGATAGGTTTTCCAAAAAAAAAAACATAATTTAAGGCTGCGCTTTGTACCTGTAAAGCGTTAAGTTTGCAATATATAAGCTTGTGTAGATCTGCATCTGCTACTTGTTTTACAAAATGTTCAGTTTGGGTTTTTTTACCTTCAGCGTTCTATTCGAAGGCATCATGTCTTTCCGCCTTAAAGGACCCGGTTACTCAATAAATCAGCATCGAAATCTTTCCACGATATTTTTGCTGTATTTCTAATACCACCTAATCCTCCGCTTGTCTATCGTAACTCGTCCACTAATACCTTTGTACAGTTTGTGTGCAGTTATTTAGTGCACGGCGGACGCACGATCAGCCGGCCCACTGCACACACGACACTCCCTCATAATGCCAGGAGTTTCGCTGGGAAGGAAATATTCTGTAGAGGACAATAAAGTGAGACGATTTAGGTTTCCAGACGCCCGGGAAAAGCAAACTTACTACGAAGTAATAAGTTGCTAAGGTAACGGGTGTATACCCATAACGAAGCCGAGAGTTATTTATTTAAAGTTCAGTACCTCAAAAGGAAAAAAACGGAACCCTTATAGGATCACTCCTGTGTCTTTCTGTCCGTCTGTCACAGCCGATATTTTCCGAATCTACTGGACCGATTAAGTTGAAAGGTACACTTATGAATTTATGTGACCCAATCACGGACGTATAACGTAAATAAATGAATTTCGATTAGAATGGGGAGAAAAAATAAATAAAAAAATAAACCATGCAAACTGTACCGTGTGACATAATATCAAATGAAAGGGCTTGGTACGAGGACCTCAAACATCATCATCATCATCATTTCAGCCGTAAGACGTCCACTGCTGGACATAAGCCTCCCCCAAAGGGGGGGGGTTGCCATAGTCGCCACGCTTGGCAGGCGGATAAAATGCATAGAGAACGCTGCTGCCCATTCTCTAGGAAGTCCCTTAGTCGCTTTTCACGACACCCACGGGAAGAAATAGGGGAGTGCTATACTTTACGTCCGGCACCACACAGACTATCATATTTTTTTCTCAAACATATTTTTTTATAATTCAACATTAAATCGTTTTGAAATAAAAAATAAAATGTTTATAAATACGTAGGTACGATATTACGGCACGTAAGAGTTGTAAATGGATTTTAATCCTGATGAATCTATGGATATAGACAATATAATATTTCAGATAAAACTCTGACAAATTGGATGATACACAGCTTAGAAGAGCAATTAAGCAAGTGCCACGGTACGTAGCCTGAAACGCGAACTGAAACTTTGTTATCGTGGTTTGCAATCTCGGCTTCCTAGACAAGTGATAATAACGTTGAATATTCAGCCTAGGTAGGTACTTTCAATAACGAGATATACTTTCTCAAAGTACACAGGAAACAGAATTGACCCCAATTCAACAATCGATGATTTCAATATGGGTTCGGCTGTTGTCTTAAATAATTCCGTGTAATATCCGGCGTGTTGACAGTTGGTGTTGACGGTGCGACCGTGCGTGCGCCTGCGAGCTGCGCTGCGGGGCGGCCGGCGGCCGGCGACGATTATCCCTTCATTTTTATCTGTGTCGATATTTCGCGGATGAATAATACAAGGCTTATTGCCGGGCGGCGGCGGCGGGCGCTGGCGTGATGATTTAAACCCCGATTATTGACGAAAATATTTTACTGCAGAAGCTGCGAAACACCGCCACTGTGTGTATTCGGCGTTTGTGTTTTCAACTGTAATAAATGCAGAATAATAAGGCTGTAGGTACACAATGTATAATTAAGGATTGTACACATGAAGGGGAGGAATTTGCTTATCCAAAGTTTTAAACATTAATCGACTGTTGATGATTTCTAGCAAGAATAGCATGGCAATTTTATTATTCAATCACCATGGAGCAGTAATGAAGGTATGAATATTAATGTATAAGGGTAATTACCCTTCTAACAGCTACAATATCAAAACGAGTTGGAAACATCTGCAATGAGCTGTTAGTCATTCTCTTGGAACTCGTTATCAACTAAAATTAAAAACTCACGATTAAAGGCTTCTACATACCGGGGCGACTTGTCGCGCGACGCGACGCGACACAAAGGCACCGCTCGTACCGCGACACGCGGGGCCTTTGTGCCGTGTCGCGTCGCGCGACAAGTCGCGCTGGTATGTAGAAGCCTTAAATCTCACAAGGTCGGGATCGGTGACGTCACAAGTGCCCGCTCCAGTACGATACTGATACTTGGAACACAACCACGCACTACAGAAGCTCCAATACATACAATTCGGTAATACTGTGGAAGTCGAAGGAAAACGATCAGCTTCACAAATAAATGAGAAAACCACAAAGGAAGCACATGACTAATAGCCGACTGATTCTCATATTACTTGCCAGCTTAGCTTTTGAACAACTAAATCAATACTTCACTGACCATGAGCGTCTTTTGTAATACGGGAGGTTCATTCATCTATTTTGCAATTGACTGGTTCACGGTAAGGAAGCTCAGGATTTCCATAGAAAATGAATCTATTACAAATTACCGTGTTTATGCATACTGTTCAAGCGGTTAAACGCCTTTTCTTACATCACAACTGTGCGGGTGTCACATGTACGAGTGAGCTCAGTCTGACGCCCTGGTGTGAAGTGGACCTTACATCACAACTGTGCGGGTGTCACATGTACGAGTGAGCTCAGTCTGACGCCCTGGTGTGAAGTGGACCTTACATCACAACTGTGCGGGTGTCACATGTACGAGTGAGCTCAGTCTGACGCCCTGGTGTGAAGTGGACCTTACATCACAACTGTGCGGGTGTCACATGTACGAGTGAGCTCAGTCTGACGCCCTGGTGTGAAGTGGACCTTACATCACAACTGTGCGGGTGTCACATGTACGAGTGAGCTCAGTCTGACGCCCTGGTGTGAAGTGGACCTTACATCACAACTGTGCAACTGTGCGGGTGTCACATGTACGAGTGAGCTCAGTCTGACGCCCTGGTGTGAAGTGGACCTTACATCACAACTGTGCGGGTGTCACATGTACGAGTGAGCTCAGTCTGACGCCCCCCTGGTGTGAAGTGGACCTTACATCACAACTGTGCGGGTGTCACATGTACGAGTGAGCTCAGTCTGACGCCCTGGTGTGAAGTGGACCTTCTGTATGGAGCTTTGCTTTGTGGCGCAAAGCTGTAACTTTGTGGCGCTGACAGTCCAAGTTAATAAACAAATTAAACAAGTTAGCGGAGCTCTTTGATGAGGGCTTTTGTGTCATTAACGGCTTACAGATATTTTAAACAATGGAGCCATGTTTTGAAATAATATTTATTAATATTGTAGGGATATTATTTTTGTGTGTGGGCGCATTATTGCAAATACAAGTTTTTATACCCTTTTAGGTTGGGAAATACCTTTGACGTGAAATGAAATAAACGGTTTCATGATTTATGAAAAGGCTGCTGTTATGTTTTTTTATTAATTTTGTTATTTTGTGAACAAAAAAAGGTCTATTATAAAAATCTAGTGTCAGAGAAAACTCGTGAGTCCAGCCACCGATCACTCATAATGTCATTAGTTGCTATAAAAAAAATAAAAACTTGTCATGTTAAAATCTATCTCCATCATCCATTTTCCAACATTCTGCGAGACACATTTAAACCTGTTACAAAATTACGATATAATCTCGTAAGTACAGTAATGCGATGAGCGTAGTTAGCGCGCAGATTACCGCTCGGGCGACGGCGACCTAATCGGATCGCGTCCACGCCGGCGAGCGCGCGGACTAACTCGCACGGTTCTGAAAAACTCACTTGTTTTAGCAAGGTTGTATACGTCATGTTAAAAAAAACCGGCCTTGTGCGTGTCGGACCATGCATAATGAAGGGTTCTGTAGTTGGGGTGAATTTATCCGAAAAACAAACGAAGCGAGCGGTGCCGCGGCAGCGGCAGCGGCCGGCGAGTGCCAGAAACGACTAGATTATATAGAAAAAAAATATGGAAAAATAGAGATTATTCTTAGCAGGCTATCAAGAACCGAACTAGTTTGACGAGGAAAATTATTAAAAAAAAATGGTTAGGTTAGGTTAAAACTGTGACCTCCTACGCACGAGCTGAGCGAGCGAAGTGAGCGGTGACGTGGTAGCGGCCGGCGAGTGCCAGAAACAACTAGATTAAGTATTGTATGAAAAAAAATATGGAAAAAAGAGATTTTTAGCAGGCTATCGAGAACCGAACTAGTTAGACGAGGTTTATTATTAAAAAAAAATAGGTTAGGTCAGGTTGCGGACTTGGGGACGTCCGCCGCCCCCTATCACATTGGACCCGAGGTGGCGGCGCGTAGTGTTCCACGCGCGCCCCTAGCAGACGTCGCGGGGGGGGTCAGATACCTCACCCCCCCCAGACTTGAGGTGGCCCGCAGAGGCGGGCCGGCACTAGCTGGGGATTGCGGAAGGAATAACAGATCCCAAGATCCCCGGTGCAAGTGTGGGAGGGGAACACTGGGGTGGTTTTTAATCAGTAAGAGTCTGACAGACCCCTCCGCCCGCCCCAGGGCGGAGGACATCCATGAGGATTTTCCACCCCGTGAACAAAAAAAAAAAAAAAGGTCAGGTTAAAACTATGACCGCACGAGCCGAGCAAGCGAAGCGAGCGGTGCCGCGGCAGCGGCCGGCGAGTGACAGAAACGACTAGATTATGTAAAATGTTATTGTAAATTATTGTACATTGTTGTACATTGTTGTACATTGTTGTACATTGTTGTACATTGTTGTACATTGTTATTGTACATTGTTGTACATTGTTATTGTACATACATTACAACTTGCTATTCCAACTGAAATATTTAACTACATACAAATTGGTAAAAGTACTAGTTGGTAAACAAGTTATAGTTTGAAAGTTCACTTGCCAAACATTAGGCTTGCGTTACAATTATTTTCGAAGAGATTTTTGTTATGTAATTATTTGGCAAATGAAATTAAGCGGATAATTGTTTGGGAAGTGATAATTTGTCAATTTATTTTCGATGAAACAAGGGTAACCCCCCATGCATCGATATACGCCATGGTCAATTTTCCAACTGTAAATGTAAGTTTGTAATCGCAAAAATTGTCAGTGTGGTGCCGGACGTAAAGAATAGCACCATCCCATTTTTCTTTTTGTGGGTGTCGTAAAAGAGATTAAGGGACTTACTAGTGAATGGGCAGCAGCGTTCTGTATGCATTTTAACACCATACTGCGATCGCAAACCCGCCTGCCAAGCGTGGCCTTTTGAGGGAGGCCTACGTCCAGCAGTGGACGTCTTTCGGCTGAAATGATAATGATGAATCGCAAAAAAGTAGTTTTTTATGTGATAAGACTACAAATTAAAGATTTTCGGACTTTTTCCTATAATTGTACTGTGAGAGCTTGCTTCTTGCCAAATTTCATAGTCTAGGTCAACGGGATAACGGGTAACGGGTTTTGATTTATTTGCGAGTATCAAAATATGTCGCATAAATCACCGTATTTTTTATTGCGTTGACATAGAAGTTTGATTTTTTAGAGCTCCAAAGGACCGTAAACCTTCGTTTTTTATATTAATTTCAACTTGATACCTCCACGCGTTCCTGAGAAAAAGGGTCTTGAGAGACAGACAGACAAACAGACGGACGGACAACAAAGTGATCCTATAAGGGTTACGTTTTTCCTTTTGAGGTACGGAACACTAACAAGTACAAGAGGTAGGTATACGACAGGCTGCTCAATAATGTCGTGTGATGCCCTCGGCCAGCGCGTGGGCAAGTCACTAGTCACCAGTTCCGTCTTATGAGTTTGGCACGCATGTAACAAAAGAAACTCACATAATCATGATGTACTCGTATATAGTCCTTGTCTGTATCCGAGGATTCCGAGGGAGGTCACCCGCATCATTTTGCAATTTAGTTAATACTCAACTTTTATTCCGCTTCAGACAAGAGTATCAAAGAGTGAACGTCGTTAAAACTCCGTGTATTATTAACTTTTAATGATAACGATGTAACAACAGTCAACAAAAATATCATCTTTCGTATTTTAAATCTCTCGATAACGCTCATGCTAAAATATAAAGCAGAAAAAAATATTCCTTTCAATTCCCACATCCGAACGTTCAAGTGTACTCATTTGATATTACAGGAGTTTCCAAGAACTCGGCCTCGTTACAAATCAGGAAGAGGTTTATTCGCCTCGTATTTCCATGTATGGAGTACGTACGTACGTACGTACTTATACTGGAAAGTGGTAATTCAATATTATTCGTTATACATTATATCCTCGGTCGTGGATAAGAGTTTTTTTTTAACATTCATCGTTTTGAAAACTTATTACATTACTTACACAACAGTAATCCGTGTTCTCATTCAATTAACTCCGGAGCCAACTTATTATTCCGTTTCCTATTCTAAAAGAATTTAAGAGTCGTGTCGTGTCGTGTTCCGTCGCATGCCGCGTGTCGCAGCGCAAGGACACGACATAATAAACATTTAGCTCTCATTATTCGTCGCGAACAATGCGTCTCAGAGCTCATAACTTTTCCTTTGTGCTATAACAACAGGTGCGTCATTCATCCGTCCCGTCCGTGGACGTACTTTATTAAACATGTCGTAGATATAAGCCGGAGATGATATTGTGTATTAAATCTGTTATACACCAGTGGATATTGCGGTCCAATAAGATGGGTGGATTATCACAGTAATACCCACAAAGGATCTCCAGGAGTGATAGGGAGAGGTATTATGTTATTATTTGTAGAAAACAGCTATTTTGGGACAGAGGTCAGTTTTAAATTAGTACGAGTAGCAAATGTAAGAGTCTGAATTATTCGTTGGAACCTCCTTGTTTACTGAAAATATCAAATTAGCTCGCTTTATCTCAGTCTTTGTCCTATTGATATTGATCCAGGGACAGACACACATTTTCGCATAACAGCAATTATTGTGTTCGGTACTCTCTACGGTACCTACATATTATCACCGTGCCATTAACGTGCGATGCACAATAATATCATGACGTACGGACTGATCGTGTCGCAGATAGTCGTACACAGTCACACTGTCGCACGAACACGGACGTTATTGCAGTTGCGCTGTTTGTATGCAACTCTTTGTTCGTGCGCGTCCAAACGGCACTTCAAATTACTTGCTGTATGTAAGAACTTGTTTGTTCTTATTTGGCATCACGTCTTTGAATAGTCTTGTTCCAGTAGATGGTGAATATATAAATTGTCGGAAGTAATTTGGAGTTTTGTAGTGTAAAAAAATCTTAAAAAAATATCCAGACTTAGCCGCGGGCAGTAGGAGCTTACTTGGAAATACCTTAGCTTCTTCGTGTATATTACAGGTAGGTACATAATGTCCATAATTTCCTCTCAAAATGTTTTAAATATTGCGATATGCTTGGCGGGCGGCGGCGCGGCGTCTCTTGAGACATTTGCTCGGAATGCGGAGAGCTCAACAGCGGCAGTCGGGCCGCTCTGTGATCGGTGTAGCCGAGACATATAATACCGAGCCTGAGCGCTGCAGCATTATCATAATAATATGCGGTGGGACGCATACCATTAACTTGATTATATTTCGCTCATACTGTGCTGCTGTTTCGTAGGGAAGCAAAACACTTAACTTATTGTACTTACGTTGTAGAGCCACATTTTACTCACGAAATGATGTGAAAGTCAGTGAGGCATACACTGACTTTCACATAATTTCGTTAGTGCATGGATTGAGCACTCATGGAACATTTCTTCTACCATTGAATATCATAATAGCAACGGGAAATGCATACTAATTTGTACCAAACGCATTATATTCAGTGGCAGCTTCCCAACCTCCCGCAAATAAGAGTAGTTAGTGCGGGGTGTGCCAATCTTGTGCTCGTTACAACACAAATATCATTTGCGTCCGTCGGGTGTGATTGCGAACGTTAATTTTTATTGCATGTTACTCAGATAGCTGGTGCGCTTATCTAGGTTTATTAAACGAGCGATTCCAGTTGAGCTTGAAGGCTTCTACATACGGTCGCGCGACGAGACACGGCACAAAGGCCCCAAGTCGCCCCGGTATGTAGAAGCGTTCAGTCCAGTTGAGGATTGAAACAAAAGGAAACACTATTTTTGGAGTTTAGGAATTGCATAATTATATCTGCTGAAACTGGTTCACATCGATTGATGTTTTCCGCAATAACTTGGTTTTCGAGCACCTACCACCTACCAGGAATACATGCATTATGTTTTCGAGCACCTACCACCTACCAGGAATACATGCATTATGTTTTCGAGCACCTACCACCTACCAGGAATACATGCATTATGTTTTCGAGCACCTACCACCTACCAGGAATACATGCATTATGTTTTCGAGCACCTACCACCTACCAGGAATACATGCATTATGTTTTCGAGCACCTACCACCTACCAGGAATACATGCATTATGTTTTCGAGCACGTACCACCTACCAGGAATACATGCATTATGCCAGAGCTGTCTATGTATTTACGACACAACCAGCACGGAAGTAGGTATGGCAAACATACTGATAGGTGTACAGTTTTAAAGACATTATCCTACGCTAAAGAGACATTCTCGTAGGTTACTTATTTATAGTTATAAGTTTAATTTCCCCAAACATTCTCACTTCAACTAAAACTTGTAAAAGAAGAAGACGCCACACAGAAACATTATAACACTAAGCGGGGAAAATTGTGCTCTAAATTTTACAGATTGCTTTCATAGTTTTACTTGAAAGCTGAACAAACAAACAGAAAATTGTCCGCATAATTCTGCAACACACACTTGCAAGACAAGCAAACTTCGCAAGAGATGACAGCCCCCCCCCCCCCCCCCCTCACGCCCCGGCCCCGCTTGCCGCGCACGCGCAGCTCGCTGCAAGAATCTTTTGCATTATTTTCACGATTATTTGTTTTTTCTCATATTCTTTGTTATACTCGTAGTTGAAAAAAACGTTAACATTCGAGGTTTTGCCCATTCCAAACACAATTATTATTGGAATTCAATTTTCGGACCAATTCTCGGTGTATCGCTGAGTTCTTCGGAATAAGCTGAATGGAGTTACTTCAGCTGCGAGGCAACAACACAAAATGTATCTGATGTTTATTTTCTCACGCAAGTGGAACTATCCCGGTAAAGTTGGAGACTATATCACTTTGCAATCCTGTACATTATTGCTTTTTGCTCCGAGCGGGTAAACACACCTTATATTGGTAATGGAGTCTTTCTTTTATGGCGAAGTTTTGAAGTGGAAAGTACCATGAATGTAAGCAGCAACATTACCGAGACACAAGTACAACCGCACATACTCAAGCATTTGCAATGTTGGTTACGTTAACTACGAGTTAACTACGAGTGTGCTTCGAGTGTGTTTGGTTATGTATGAGGCAATTACGGGTTAATTTGTATGATAAATGCTTGGTTTGCAACATTTATCTCGTCACAGTTCGTATTTACCCATCCAATATTGATCACATTAAAGCCCCAGTGTGAATCAGTTTCAGCTCGATGCGGGTCACTAATCCGGTCAAGAGAGTTCCTTGTTGCGGCCTACAGGATTAGCGATACGACGATGTTCAATAATACCTACTAGTACGTTTGTTGTTTAGTTTGCTCGATAGAAAGTAAGACTATTCCCTATTTTTGTGTGTAACATATATCTTAGTATGGGATTATTTGTAGACGAGGTCTAAGCATAAAATCACTTGGTGGTTCGGGTCAGCATGATTTGTTTATAGAAATAACCCTACTTTATTTAGAAGAACAAAAAGCTTGGGATTGAGCTGCTTGCTCTGCTAGCCTTGTGATAAAAAATGAAAACTTGACATTTTAATTATTATGCATGATTTTATATACATATTGACATTGCAGAATATTATATACAATATTAAATGAATGTTTACTTTGAAAAGAATTATATTTAGGTACTGCTTTAATTTATTGTGAATGTGAGCACTATGTGGGTAATTTTTTTTTTCTCTTAAAATATTTTCCTTTTCAATTCTATTTCTCAGTTAGTTTTAATGATGGTCTGGCATTTTGAGCGCTTTATGCGGCCTACCCAAATGTCCTTTCTTTGGTATTGTTCTTCGAGTCGTTGAGCTCCTTAAGTCTTGAGTTGAGCTGCACGATTACTGATAAATGCTTACACTGATTGGACAGGTCCACTCAAATTTGTGTGGTTCTTTCCTCAAAAGACCATTTCAGACACGGATCTACATGGTCCTCACATGATCTGACCAAGATTATGTCTGGACTTTAAAAGAGACTTTGACCCCTGAGTTTGTTTCGCCATTTCTTCTCAGGGGTAGTCAGATAGGAAATGTCGGCTACATCTAGATTATTTTTTTTATTTTTTATATGACGTGTAAAAATAATAAATAAAATAATACATTTTTTATTTGACATAAAAGTACATGTATACAGGTGACACTTAATTTAAGTATTGAAATAGCGTGGTACAAAATAAATGATCAATGACCCCCATGCTAGGAAAAACCTGTGTTACAGGGGTCATCCATCCGTCCAATATGGATCTATAAGTTACTTACAAATTAGCAAAGTGCACTTTTGAACAAAAAAATGAAAAAAAATAATTTAAACTAGCCTAATACAATTAATTGTGGGGATAAGAAACGGGGGGAAGAAAGTAAAAGGGGTATTAAATGAATTAATAATAAGGAAAAGGGAGTAGGTATGTATTAATATTTGTTGTTGGTGTGAGTATTATAACTGTGTATGCGTGAGTGTAGATATGTGTGAGTGAGTGAAGATGTGTATGTGTGAGTGGGTGCCTAATTTGTTTAAGTTATGGTTTGAGTAATTCTTCCGTATCTTCATAATTTAGAGTGAGTAGATACTCCTTTATTTTTTGTTTGCATTGGAATTTGTTCAAACAATGGATGTTTAATGTGTTGTGCAGTTTATTGTAGAGTAATGTACTTAAATAACGGTTATGCCGTCGTGCAAAGGTGGTATTTGTACAAACTTTGGGACAAACGGGTTTGGGTCTTCTTCTGAGCGTAGGGTTTTTGCATTTAATAAGGGGGGTCATTTTATGTGTACGTGTGATAGCGCAAAGCATATACATTTGGCGGACTGTCGGTACTTTAAAGTCTGAATAAACTTGCTGTTGTGATTCTACGTAATATACTATTTTCAGAATAAACGATTTTATTTAATTTCATTTCCTACTACTACCAATTTATCCGTTTATCCAATGTCATTATGCGGTCTCTTGACTCGACCTCCATAACAAAAGGTACAATTTAAAATTAATAAACCAATTAGCTCATTATGCCCACTTACAATATTCATAGGAGAGTGGTACAATGAGTGCAAGTGAGTGTTACGTACGAAACGTGTACGTGTAGAAATACTATTACAAACGGAGGCATTGTTGCCGAGTCTAGCTTTGCACTCAATGCACGGTGCAGCAATAATGTTAGTATTTTGTCAAATATCAAACCCAATAGCTCCTTGAGAAGACTTCAAAGACTATTTGTCTGAAGATTTTAAGCACTGGCTGCAAAAAGAGCGGAGACAATGTAGAGCATTTCAAAGCTAAAATTTTAAATTAATGTCTATCTGAAATTAAAGAAGCAGTGCTAACGTTAGGTGGAAAATCGATAGATATGTACGGTTTGTCAAAACCAACCAAGCCACAAGTTGCCGGTAATATAGAGTACATGAGAGAAACTAATTTTAAAACAGTAGCTTTGGAAAGTTTTGTAAATAATAATAGGCAATCTTTGACCGCCGAGCAAAAGTCTGTTTATGACAAAGTCATGAAAAGTATAGAAATAAGTGAAGGAAAAAAAATCTTTCTGGACGCCCCTGGTGGCACAGATAAGACTTATCATATTATTGAAAAAAACTTTTTTTTTGGGTAGGTACCTCCGTTGCAGGTAAAGTGGGGATGATATTTTTTTTCTCGTCTATCCCATGGTGTCCCATGTTCTATATCATTGGATAGGCCGTTCAAACATATTATGTGTCTGCGTAAATTTTTTCTATTTAGGGATCCATTTGCGTATTATTAAGCATTAAAGTTCATTAGTATTATTAAAATTCAAAACGCATATTAAACGTAAAAGCAAATTATAAGATTAAGGACTACGTTGAAGACAAGGAAGTTTGGCATTAATTCCTTCTGCACATGTGGCTTCCCTGGTACCTCATTAACGGCAAAACTATGTAAATATCTACTAACTGCTCCCAAATTACGAAGTTATTTTTTAATTTAATTTTTTCTTTTTTTACAAACTTCACTGACATAATGTTTTTTTTTTTTTTAAACGTTGCCCCACACTAGGTATTTCTCCTGTATTTTGGGTGCGTTTACAAACATTTAAACTCACATACACAAACAGCCAGACCCGGAACAACTACTTGTAGGTCATACTAATATTTGTTCCGTGCGGGAATCGAACCCGCGACACGCAGCGCAGCAGTCAATCGCATAACCACTGCGCCAACCGTGTCGTCATTTGACATTATTATTCCTACAATTTAAATTTCAACAAGGTTCATTTTAATAATATATTTTATATTGTTTTTTTTTGTCAATGTGAGGACGTTGTAGGCTTAATAGACTGTAGATCTGCCATGTAGATCATTTTCTATGTTGTTAAGTACCCGGTACTTTTGACGGGCCTACGTTGTCCTCTCATACCTATTATTACTGTAATTTGAAAACATTGTAAAAGCCAATTTTATTTTTTTTAAAGAGTGACCGTGAAGTTTCTTGCCGGCTCTTCTCCATAGGAAACGACCAATTGGAACCGTGCACCTAGCTTCTGACGTTTCATAAGTGCCCATGTAGGCTTATGTGAAATAAAAATATTTTTGATTTGATTTGATTTGAAAGTGCAATTTTTTGTTACAGTCAAGTGACCCCCCCCCCCCGTGCCTGCTATATGGTTATTTCTGGATATCTGAAAAAATCATGGAAGTAGTATATTATATACATCACTATACGGAAAACTATCACAGCTATAATTAGCTGTGATAGTTTTCCGTATAGTTGGTCGAATATTATAACGAGTAATATTCGACCAACTTAAATTTGCAGTTGGAGAATTAACCCTGACGTATTTCGATGTATTGCAGAACATGTCTTTCAACTACAATGTTAAGTTTGTTTTTGGGATAAACTCATCCCAACTACGAAACCCTTCATTGTGCGTGGTCCGACACGCACTTGGCCGGTTTTTAGTTATAAAATTAGGACAAAAATAATTGTTTTTAGCCCTTTTTTACCATTGAACAACCAGACTCAAATTATTTAGACTGACTGACTTAAAAATAAGTCCCGCTAACAAAATAAGTGGGACGAACGGGAATACATTTAATATTATTTATTAAATTTCCCTTCGTCCCACCAGTGGGACGACGGTAGTGCGACGAACGGGAATACACAAAAAAAAAGTAACTAAAAATCATCCCTGAAAAAAAAATACAAAGTTATTACTATTTTAATTATTATTACTGCCATGTTTGTTTTGTCATCTATATTTAATTTGGCTGTCATAACATTATGTTTGTTTTCGCCACCATTTTTAGTCACGCGGAGGACACACATAGTTGCGGACAGGATAAACAGGATACATTTTTAGTGTTATGTTTGAGTCACTTAAAGGGCCCAAAAGTACCTAGATATAAATGCAGCTTATTGCCTAAGTATCTATTGTGTATAAAAAATCTCACCTTTCAATATCCTTCGGTTATGTGAACGTCAGTCTTCGATCACTGTCATTATTTAAACAACCAAAGGCTATATATAGAATATTTTTTGGGTTTCATTTTTAGTAATGCGAGAACTCGGAAGCACGAGAATAAAGTACCTACTCGTATTAACGCGTGCGAACTAAGCAGCGCGGCGGGCGCGGCGCGCGGCAACCCACTCATAGACTAATATGAACCCACTGATTGACCGGTACGGACCGGCCGCCGCACGTATTTTGTCATAATTATCGTAAGTATCCTGCGTCCGCCGCCGCCGCCGCGCCGCTTGTTTAGGCAGGTATGAAATGATATTTATCAACTTGTGATATTGTCGTAGGTATGGTGGTGGCGCAGCACGACGAACGTCTGTAGGTAGTCAGGCGTCAGTCATATTATATGACGAAATGATAAAGATTCCTAGTTGATTACCCAATAATAACAATTCTATTTCTATATCGTAATATGAGTTCTTTTTAGGAATAACTAAATTTTATTTCCTTTAATTGCGAAAATAATAATCAATATTTGTAATGTTTGTAAGAATAATTTAATAAATATAATACAAAGTCTCTATTCATTTATATAACTGTGTTCTTATTTCATTCAACACACCTATTATTCATTTACCTATTTCAATAATACTTATCGTCTTTCACTCGCTCCATACCACTAGAGCGGCTGTTTTGTGGTCGGCATGTCATTGATTCGCTTCACTCCGTTCGTTGTAACCGCTACAGTACAGAAAATATAATTCGTAAGTTGCAACCCTAATAAGTACTCGGTGACGTCGGGAACGGCCATGATTGAAACGATTAAACTAAAAGAAGCGCTCGCACGTAGTAACACGGTTTATTTTTGCATGAATGCTTTGCGGGAAATGGGCGGTAGGCTATTATCGCTGTAGGTAAATATAACAGGAGCGAGCTAGACTGTACTTTATGTGTACGCGCTAGAGTTTTTGTCTATTTAATCGACTCCAGAGAGTGACCCTTCTGTACGTAGTACTATTACTTATTCTGTGGTTACGGTATAAGTGTTCTGTGATGTTACGACCCACACCTTGTAACCGATCCCGGACGCGACACGAGCTCAACGATGTCACTGAGTGGACTCGACTCGTCCGGAATATGAGCCGGAAATATTATATACTCGTATGTGTAGGTGATTAGGTATCTATTTTATCCACGTTAAGGGATGGCTTTTTTGTAAATGTTCTATGATGAAGGCAGAAGGAAGTGAGAGGAAAACAGGACATCTATTTTTAACCGAATTCTAAAAAGGAGGAGGTTATATTATTATGTTCGTCTGTATGTTTGTTTATGGCGGCTGAGAGTATGTCATGCTCACTCAGATGTCTCGCTGATGGTGGCGTGTGTGTTGGATCATTTAGCTCCCTACAAAATGGTAGAGCTGAATGGTGCTGATCCATGCGTCATGTTCGTGAGCAGACGCTGTCAGTTGGGACTGGTTATCTCTTAGCTGCCACGGCTTATTTTTAATTATTTTAGTTTTGAATTGTTTTTTTTTTTGTTTTTTATCTTTTTATCACGAACGCTTCTGACGTATTGCATCGTTCTCACATGTTTAACTTCAATACGAATGATTTTATTTTATTTTATTTTATTCAGGGACAATAAACAGCTACAATATGTGTTGGTACATGGAAAAGATAATACAAAATTTTACAATATTGCAGCCCACTACATTGTCCGCATATTAACAACAAAAATATGTAACCAATATTTTAATTTGAAAGAGTCCAGCCCGTCCCCAAATTGTTAGTAATTTTGTGATCCCCCAACGACGCCCTGAGCCGAGGTCCGTACCCCACAGGGGGTGCCCTTAGTGCGCTGTCGTTTAGTTTTAATATATATAATTTGCGCCCTGGCTGGAGGCTTTAAGATTAAAAACCTTAGGGCAGCCACAGGAATATCCGGTTAAGTAGCAACGACCTCTCTAGGTCTGCTACGAGATGCCATACAAAAAAAAAAAAATTTAAAAGAGTGTGGAGTTTCTTGCCCGTTCTTCTCCATAGGAACCTACTATTTGGAATGGGCAACTAGCTTCATATTTGTAACTGACCGACTTCTTGACAATTCAAAAGTGCCTGTCATTGGTTTAATTGAAATAAATGCTTAGAGTTTGAGTTATGTATATTCACCGATTTCTCCGTCAATTGTGGACCGATTTTGAAAATTCCTTTATTGTTTAGAAGTGTATGCTATCGAGGTGGATCGATTGTCACCAAGTCAGAATCTGATGAGGGGATCCCATGGAAATTGAGGGAAATCCTCAAATTTTATAGGCACACCTATAGTGATATCGGTATTTATTATAATAATAAACTAGCTTTACTCAGCCCGGCTTCGCACGGGTAGGTAGCACTAAGTATCTACCCTACCTACCTACCTACCGTACCCTTCCTACCTACCTATAATACCCTACCTATCTACCTACTCTACTTACTCTACCTACCTACCTACCTACCTTACCCTATGTTTGAACTCATGAGCATGACGAAGTACGAAACCTAGGCTCTTATACGCTCTTTTGCAAACTTTGATTATGTAATCGCGAAATGACAACTCCTTGTTTATGTGTACTCCTAGATCACGTACCATTTCCACCCTTTTCATTGTCGTGTTGTCCAGCTCATAGTCGTGGTGGAGAGGAACTCTTATGCGGCTGAACGTCATGATCAATCATTTCGACATATTTAAATGTAGCTTATTTTTTCTTCTCCACTCAACTACTCTGTTTACGTCACTCTGAAAACGAACTCAGTCTCTTTCATCTTTCATGGCTAAAAACAGTATAGGATCGTCCGCGAATAACAGACACCTCCTCCGCCTCCCCGACCACATTGGGCAGGTCGTTAATCATAATGATAAACTGAAGAAGTCCCGTCTGTCTTGACTCACACCGTCTCACACCAGATCTGGTACAATAAGGCTCCGATTTGCAGCCAGCCTATTCGACAAACTGCCGGTGGTCTCTTTTGTAATCAGCAATTTAAGAACTTTAGCAATTTGGGGTTGCATGCCAGCTTTGTCAACAAAATGTCGTTGTCAGCCAAATCAAACGCTTTTTTTAACCCCCGACGAAAAAAGAGGGGTGTTATAATTTTGACCGCTATGTGTGTCTGTCTGTGGCACCGTAGCTCTTAAACGTATGAATCTATTTGGATGTGGTTTTTTAGGGTTCCGTACCAAAATGGTAAAAAGGAACCCATAAGGTGAGACTAAGTTTGTCTGTCTGTCACACCTAGATATCTCAAGAACTACTAATACAACTTGAAATTTAAAATAGTTTTAGATGACGTTTGCCCAACTATTTTGCAAAAAACAAAGAAATTTAAAAAAAATATCATTTTTGCACAAGGGACTGAAAGACGGTCTTAAAAATTTTAAGTGGGGCTACTAGGGCATGTGGGGTATCATATGAAAGAACGCTGATTGCACATTCTCAAAAATTTTTTTTTTAGGCAGCATAGTTTCCGACTTTTGATGAAAAATCTTCACCCCCTCCGAACGAACGTGATACATTTTCCTTAGTCGTCTGTCAAAATGTAACATTTGTGACCAAATGGGTGCGCCCGTATTAGCAAATAAGACATAATAGAGTCCCAACTAAACGTCAAGAATTTATGTCACACGTCAAGAAATTATCTCACTCCGCCGTGCTAGCATGTAAGACAAAACAGTTGTATCAAACCAAACTGTGATTAAATGTGTGCCTCAAGTCATGTCACAGTAGGCCGTGCTCGCTCTTGCAACAAGAAAAGTAGATTATGTCACATCGTGGCCCCGTGCTAGCATTTAAGACAAATTGTAAAACATGATATAGTTTATCATGTCTTGTCAGAAAAGTCTTGGGTACGCCCGTGCTCGCCCCGCTGGTGTCGACAAAACTGCCATCGGTCTAAACCCATTCACTTCTGACCCTGCTTCACCCTTAGGTACTGGAATTAAGTACCCGAGTGGTTTTCCAACGGTCAAGAAAATATAATGACTCGCGACACAGATTATAAATGTGCATGAGCCGCTCCACCAGAACCGCTCGGCAAATTGTAAAAACTTTTTGTAAAAAAAAATAAACGACTTCCAAAAAACACTACAAAGTGAAAAATAACTTTAATTTCGGAAGTCGGTGTCTTTGGATCTGTATTTTAGTTTATTGCCACCGAAATAAAAGTAATTTTCCGAAATAAGAGTAATTTTTCACTTTGTAGTGTTTTTTTGGAAGTCGGTTATTTTTTTTACAAAGTTTTTTATTTTCCACTTTTTAGTGGGTCAGTTTTTAATTTATCCAAGTTACAATAGCCTAAAGTCAACTGCTCATCACCTTTTACAAAATATTGCTTTTCCCGATGCTGGGACGTTAATTGTTGAGGAGTTCTCCTGGTAAGAATCAGGAGAACTGCCACTCACCATATGCATTGTGACAAGCATAAATTGCTTAGCAACCATATTAAAGTACCTAATCGAATCGCAACCCGTTAAATACTTATTATTATGTTGTTCCGGTGGCCATCTGTGGTCTCCATCATCAGTTCCACTTCACCAAATGGTGATTTTCGGGAGCGAATGCACGAGTTACTATAAAAAAATACCCAAATCGCTATAGGTTTGCCTATCAATTTCGAGGATTTCCCTCGATTTCCATGAGATCCCCTCATCAGATTCTGATTTGGTGGCAATGGGACCACCTCGGGAGCATACCCTTTGAAACAAATTTTTTTTTAAATCGGTCCATAATTGACGGAGATATGGGTGAACAAACATAAAAAAAAAAAACATACACCCGAACATATAACCTCCTCCTTTTTGGAAGTCGGTTAAAAAGTAAAGAAAAAATCTTGATAAAAACCTCGCACATGTAATGGAGATTATAAAATGATAAACATTTACTTCACAAACTTGTAAGTCTTACGCAAAAACCATTTCCTGAAACAAGTTTTATTTTTCCGCTATTTTCACACTATTTTTCGTTCAATGTCTCACGTTCTCACTTGCTTGTTTAGTAGTTCTCACTAGCGCTGAACGAAACAACAAGCTTTCCGACCATGCTCGCGTTGACAATAGGTGGACCGTGAAGGGCCCTCTCAACTAATAATAATAATATAATTAATAAAAAATAATAAATAATAACAAATAATATAACAATAACAAATAATGATAATATATAATAATGATTTATATATAATTACCGAACTCACTAGCCATGTATAAGCCATCAAAGGCTTCTGTGGTTTTTAGCATAAAATTATTAACTCTGCTTTATACTTTTATTGAACATTAATAAAAAAAACTGGATTTCTTGAACGTTATCGTACGAAACGTTAATACAAGCATTGAGTGTTAGATTATTAATTAAGTAATTCAACTTAAAACACTCATTTCATTCTTTCAACTCTCACATTGCCCGATTTAAAGACTTTGTTGTCTCACCTCATTTATATAACCGTTGCAAATGGCTTGTAAAGAGATATCATGCAACGTATAAAGGCTTCTACATACCAGCGCGACATGGCACAAAGGCCCCGCGTGTCACGGGACGAGCGGTGCCTTTGTGTCGCGTCGCGTCGCGCGACAAGTCGCCCCGGTATGTAGAAGCCTAAACTTCTGTATTACGTCGCGCTAACACGGCTATAGTATTTAGCCGTATTTAGAACAATAGTGTACTTTGTTAAAAGGCTCTTTGTAAAATATTTTGCTTTTGTAAGTCGCCGCGCCGAAGTACCAGTGGTCGCCCTGCGACAGTTGACAAGGGAGCCTACCCCCACACTGCCTCGCCACCCCGCAGCCTTAATTAGCCTGAACAAAATTTGTTTATAAAATATCTAAGTAGGTACCTTTTATGAAATGTTCTCTTCAACTTTGACGGCACGGTTGGCGCAGTTAGTTAAGCGATTGACTGCTGCGCTGCGTGTCGCGGGTTCGATTCCCGCACGGAACAAATATTTGTATGACCTACAAGTAGTTGTTTCGGGTCTGGCTGTTTGTGTATGTAAATTTAAATGTTTGTAAACGCACCCACAATACAGGAGTAATTCCTAGTGTGGGGTAACGTTAAAAAAAAAAAAAAAAATTATCAACATTGCGAGCGATACCTCGCTTCTAATAATATTACGGCAACAGGGTGTTTGTCTTTACGGAGAACGATTTTACATTCTGAGTTAGCTACGTGTTGCTTTTGTTTCTTCTATTTAAACGGATGTGAAGAGAGGTTGATGGGAGATAAACAGGAAGAATCTTGTCGTGTGTATAACACAATAATTTGGTAAACTGTTACAGCGCTAAGAATTCCAAATATACGTACTTATCCTTGTTTTGGGAATAGATGTTATTTCAGTAGTAGTGTTACTTATGGTTTTAGAGCCAGAATCCAGAACATCTTCTCAAGGATGCTTTACTCGAGTCAAATTAATGTCCGTGGAGCAAAGTCATCTATCACAAATCTCTTCTTAATTAAAAAAAAAAAAGTATTACCCTGAGGCCCCAAGGCGACGACGGGGGGTTTCGGCGGCCGCGTATATTGTCTCATCCAAACGCGCGGAAGGTAATTTCGATTAGAATTGCCTTCAGGTGTTTACCGGTCGTCTAATGGGTTTCTTTTCTGCCACCTCCGCAATCGGAATGAGGATAAATTACTTATTTTGATACATAAGTACACCAGCTAATGGCACTCGCGGACACACAACCGTGTGTATCTTTTTGTGTTGTTCTCGAAAAATACACATGAGTTTTAGTCCTCATGGAGTTCCAGCACTTTAGTTTCGTTCCTTTGTCAGCCTCATGTTCAGTAGTGACAGGCGTGACTGTGCACGCTGAAGTCTTGGATGTCAGTAAGTGAAAAATCGGCTATTTTTGCTTTTCTTCATGGACAGAAAAGAATGTACCTAACTTAAATAAGTGATCCAGATAACATATTATTAAATACTCCGATCCGATTATTTTAAAGCTACTTATTAGGTATCAATGCTTTGTCCCCATTTCATAGCTAAGTTCAACGAACAAACTACGTATATAATTTCGCAGCCTTTCTCATAGTAAATGGTGCGACTGTAACGTCTGTTGTAATAATATGTTTATTATTCATTTTTGGAAGCGAAGTGAACTCGCGCTAGGGCATTATGAAGCTTATTCTTGAGTATAAATGTGCTAGAAACGTATGTAGGGCAGAGATAAGCTTAATTTGCAAGATGTATCGCATTGCAAGATGTATCGCATTGCAAGATGTATCGAATTCAACTCTGTGGCAACAGTGTATAATCACCGGCCTCAGGTCACGGCATGCATATGCGCATGCACTCTTTTACATTCCACCAAACACGGAGTATAAAATGAGTATATTGTAGATCAACAGCGATGAGCCGGTTCAAATTCATTCATAGTAGTCGTCCAGCTTCCAAGTTTAATGAAAGCACACATCAAGCGTCATTTAATCCGGTTCGTATAAATTTCTTTCAAGCAGCACATCACACGGAAATTCTGAAAATGCCTCATTATAGCGAGTAAATGTTAAGCCGGTTGTCACGCGCCACCCGCACCGCGCCAGCACCGCGCCCGCACGGCACCCTAGTTGTGGTTTTTTTTTTTTTTTTTGAATGGCATCTCGTAGCAGACCTAGAGAGGTCGTTGCTACTTAACCGGATAGCTAGTTGTGGGAGCAACGCGCTAAATAAGTAGCCTTTTGTAGTTGTAGGAGAGCGGATTGAGATGCGCCGGGAGCGCCAACAGATTAACTTTGTTTAAGTCGACGCGCTCGCAATAGTGTTGTGCCATTTACGCATATCATTACGCTTTCATTGAATTGTTTTGTGTGCGGTGTCACATGACAGGGTTACTTGCAGTTATCATGACGTGTGACGAAGAAGATTGGAACTTCCTGGAACTTATTTTTTTTTATTTAAAATAAATGAGTTGGCCGAATATAATCTAAACCTGCGGGTTATACATGTAGAACGACAAGTAGGTAGGAATAGCTATTCACTATCATTTTTGTAATTTTCAACGTAATTCCAATCTCTATCCGCTCGCACAATTGCCCGCCCACGAGCAATTTTTTCGGTGATTTTCTCGGCGATTTATGTCAGACAAAAATACATTCACACAAAAATCGCCTAAAAAATCGCTCGTGGGCACCATTACCCAACACGAACGTTTAATACCCTTAGTTTAATGCGATTGAGTAGCCCGTAGGTAAGTATTATCCAACGGCTCGAGCTCAACTATCTGTACCCCGATGCGCTGCATGGCGCCAGGAGACTACGAGTGGCGCTTTGGCGCGCAGTGTCCACTGCGTTACGTATAGGGTCATAATCATTGCCCATCATACTTTGTTTGCGCGATTGTAGATTGGTGACTTATGACACTAAAGTCCACTTGCACCAAAAATCACTAACTACATGAGGAGGAAGTTTGACGCTAATGTCAAACGTAGGTATTTAAAACATTTTTCTGTTTCTGTCTATCCTTTGAAGCTGACAGATAAAATAGTGTCATAAGTTTAGCGGTAAACACATTTCGTGATTTGTGGTGCCACCGGGCCTACGTCGCCTACGCATCAATTTAAACTTCTCTGATGCATGTTTCCAAACCAGCAATCATCAATAATTGAAAAACTTGGTTCCAAAAAACAATAAAACCGAATTAATCGGTTGTATTTTTTTTTAATGCGGCTTACGGTAGGAGTTGACTGGTATAAAATCGTCACGTAACGAAAAAGCGTAATGCCGCCTCCATGCAACTTTTTCTGTCACTGTCTTTCCATTATATCGGGTGTAAAAAGACCCTTTCGGAAACCGAAAGCTACATATTTTACCCATTATTTGGATCGTTTTTAGGGTTCCGTACCCAAAGGGTAAAACGGGAACCCTATTACTAAGGCTCCGCCGTCTGTCTGTCTGTCCGTCTGTCACCAAGCTGTATCTCATGAACCGTGATAGTTAGACAGTTGAAATTTTCACAGATGATGTATTTCTGTTGCCGCTATAACAAAAAATACTAAAAAACAGAATGCAATAAATATTGAAGGGGGCTGCCATACAACAAACGTAATTTTTTTGCTCGTTTTTGCTCTATATTGATAGTGGCAACAGGTAGGTCACTTGAAATATTCACAGAATATTTAGTTGTATATTCACTTAAAAAATAAATAATTAAATTAAAATAAAACAAATATTTAAGGGGGGCTCCCATACAAACAACGTGGTTTTTTTGCCATTTTTATAGATGGTACGAAACCCTTCGTGCGTGAGTCCGACTCGCACTTGGCCAGTTTTTTTCCAAATGAACAACTTCAATACAAAACTTGACCCCCTTTTCGGTTAAAATTAAAAAAAAAACAAAGATTTACGCTGTGTTAGTTTATATTAGTGATTTTAACCTAAAAAATAAAGAAATTTAATTGAAAACAATTTTTTTTCACCTCTTTAGGATTGAACTTGCGTCTAACAACATCGTTGCGTTAGCTTCTAATCATACGCCTAGATGATAAATTTTGTGATTTCTACTTCGAAAATTGAGGACTGGAAAGTCCTCAATTAATATACTATTCCATATACTTCCATAACTTCATCCCCCTTTTTAACTCTTCAGGGTAAAATTGTCTAAAACGCTGAGACACGTATAAATTAACTTTCAATCGTCAGCCAAACACAAAATTTGAAGATCTTAACTTCAAAACTGACGGACTTTCATACAAAACTTCAACCATTATTTAACTCCATCAGGGGTTGAATTTCAAAAAATCCGTCCATATTCCTTGTCTACAGTATACACCAAACCTCTGTACAAAATTTCAGTTTTCTAGGGGTAAGGGTTTGGGCTGGGCGTTGATGAATCAGTCAGTCAGTCATTTATTTATATAAATTTGAATTTCGTCTCATTTAGTTGAAGTACGAGTATGTGGGGAGGAATTTGATTATAACATTTTATACAATACCCCTTGAAAGATGAGTCTACTTTTGCCAGTCTGAAACCTGGTTGAGCTAATAGGTCCCTACTATACTGTATTGTAGTACTAGACTACAATTATGTATTTCGCCTCTTTTACTGAAAATATGTAAAGTTTTCATACGTACATGATGTTTTCATAGATATATTGACAAAGCACCGTCATGATGTTAATATCCTTAAACAGTTCCTTTAGACATGTTAAAATAGGTACCCCATTGTAGCGTAGAGTCGAGCGTGATCCCCAGGAAAACAGTTTTATCGACGAGTTCTAGTTTCTCTTGATTCAATACTATCTCATAATCACTACTTTTTACATTTTTGGTAAATAAAATCGTATGCACTTAGTTTTGTTCCATTTAATACTACATTATTGGCAGTGAACCAATTTTGGACCTGCAGTAGGGCCTTATTTACGTCGTCAAAATTTGTAGCACGGCTATCTACCTTAAAAATTAAGGAAGTATCGTCAGCAAATTTTTTAATAAATGGAGTAAAAAGACCCAAAAAGAAAAGGGCCCAATATCGAGCCTGGAGGAACACTAATTTTTACTTTTAAACCGGGTGAATTGATATAATTTATTTGAACTTGCTGTTGTCTATCGTTTATTATGATAGTACTAAACTAAGCGCAAGTTTTCCAAGTCCATAATGCTCAAGTTTCAAGAGTAAGGTTTCATGATCGACGCCAATAAATTCCAGATTCCGTCTTAAAGAGCTCTCGGTAGGTAATTGCAAGTAAAGTATTTATTAGATGCAATTAAATGAGAATTGAAAACTGAACAGAGCTCGAAAATAAGGAATGTTGTTTGTGCCAAAGCTTTACTGTTAACCACAAAAGCAGGAGCAGGGCTAAAGGGTGTAGATCTCTACACAAACCACACACACTCACTTATATCACTCACCCGTCAAATTTTAGACTTAAGTGTCTCTTTTCATAGTCTAAGTTATATAATTTTGTAATTGTTGTATGTGATTTGTAAGTAAACCTAATTTCCCACGGAAGTGCACTGATTTCCAAGATACAAGTTATTCCCTAGTTTGGAATTCAGAAGTTCATGTAGTTCTAGCCGTCTACTCACTTCTATGATTTGTATCCTAGTTCTTAGGAATATAACTAGGCTATATTTTATTGAGTCCAAATAAACGTTATTAATATTTTGGTAGTGTGTATACTATGTCTGATAAAATTAAGAATCTGAACCTGCTCACAATGTATGACCTACCTCCAATCATGTGTTTATTAATACATGGTTCACCCATATTGTGCTAACTAATATATATATCGGTAGTTAATTGTTTTGTGGTAATCGTATTCTACCTTAGGTTTATATGCAAAAAATAACTACCTTTAAAGTTTATTATTTTGTTTTGGTTATAAGTAAGAAAGGAGAAAAGCACCAGAAGAAGAAGGTGGGTAAGTCTTTCAATTAATAAAAATAGTACTAGACGTAATAAAAACAGTAAGTTCAATATCTTTATCCCTCTTTTACTTCCAATTACAGCGAAACGATAACGTAGTCGGAATCCAAGCCAAATAGTATCGTTGTAACGTTGGCCCCAATAGGGTTTAGATTCAAACGATGCTGAAAAAATAGGATCTCTTGATCGACCTTTCTCGAAATGGGCACTTAAACAGAAATGGTATTGTTTTCACTAAAAAGCAATTTGAGCTTAATTCCGACCTCTACTCGATTACAAAATTTTTACTTTTTATCGGTCGAAAAAAGTCGGTTAAAAATTATAAAAGTGCGGTGGTAACATAATGCCGCCGTGAATCAATAGGGGGGTGTAGTGTAGACTAGGCTGATGAAAATGATCACAGATCTTTCAATTAAAAAATAATAATGTTCGTAACGTATGTTCGTATGTTCGTATTCACAGATCTTTTAATTAAAAAACCGGCCAAGTGCATGTCGGACCACGCACAATGAAGGGTTCCGTAGTTAGGATGAATTTATCCCAAAAACAAACTGAACATTGTAGTTGAAAAACATGCTCTCCCATACATCGATATACGTTACGGTAAATTCTCCAACTGCAAATTTAAGTTGGTCGACTATTACTCGTTAACTTGTGAAGCCTACTTAGCTGTGATAGTTTTCCTTTTAATTTCGTTATATATACTATTGCCATGAATTTTTTCACATATCCAAAACCAACCATTTAGCTGGCAGGCGGGGGGGACACTTGACTCTAACAAAAAATAGCACTTTAAAGCTTAATATTACGCAAACGGATCCCTTAATTGAAAAATGGTTTCAGCAAACCCACAATATTTTTGAACGGCCTATTCAACGATACCCCACACCATGGAATAGACGAGAAAAAAAAATATCATCCCCATTTCACCCTAAAAAAAATGTTTTTCATAATTTTATTTTACCATTGTTTCGGCATGATTAATATGTATACCCATGCCAAATTACAGCTTTCTAAGACTAAGCGTCTCTGAGCTAAGCTGGGGACAGACGGACGGACGGACGGACAGACAGACAGACAGACGGACATGGCGAAACTATAAGGGTTCCTTGTTTACTACGGAACCCCAAAATAAGTGCAATACAATAGAAATATGTGCAAACTTAAATAAGTTTGCACATATTTCTATTGTATTGCACTTATTTTATTGAATAATCAATTTCTTTCATGTTCACTAAAGTGATTAAGTAACTCATCATCATCGATTTGGGTTTATTGTATGGCAACACTGACGTCATACGTTTAATTGGCTCTATTTTATGCGTTTTGTTTTGCATTAGTGCGTTTTATTTCCGTAACGGGGCTGCACCCTAAAGTCACGGTTTTGTAATGACTCCCACCAACTATTAAATCACAACACGCTTGTAAAATAACAACGGATATAAGACCCATAATTTGCATTTAACACGATTTTGAATGGGCTTGATTCTAACAAAAAAATATCACTAGGTATAAAGCTTAATATTATGCAAACGGATCCCTTAATCAAATAATGGTTTTGACAGACCCGCAATATTTTGAACCCACACCATGGACTAGACGAGAAAAAAAAATATCATCCCCACTATACGTGCAAAAATGCTAAAAATGATTTTTTTCTCTATTGTATTTTACCACTTTGTCGGCGTGATTAGTATGTATGCCCAAATTACAGCTTTCTAGTACTAAGAGTCTCTGAGCAAAGCCGTGGACAGACAGACAGACGGACATGGCGAAACTATAATGGTTCCTTGTTGACTACGGAACCATAAAAACATTAATATTACACCAGATTTACCTACCCTACTATGGCTGTATTAGTTAAAGGTTTAAGTTTTGTCTCTCATATTTAACTAGGGCGGCCATCCCGCAGTCCGTTGAGATTGTGTCGCGGCGAGCGACAACCCGACCACCTGACGGACTTTACATTAATGATACCATTTCTACCCGATCATAATTATGAATTGAGAAACTATTAGGAACGTGAACGTGAAATATTATTCCTAACTAGTTTGAAACTAGTCGTGATTAGTCTAAAACAAGTCGTGACTTGTCCGAAACTAGTCGTGATTAGTCTACAACTAGTTTCGAGTGTGGCTAATCCAAAACGAGTCGTGATGAGTAGTTGGGACTAGTCTGAAACTAGCTTGTAGCTACTAGTTCCGATTGAAAGTCTGACAGGGAGGTCTATTCGTTTTCGCAAACATGAAAATAAATAAATACAAACTGGAATAATAGCATTACATAGAACAGGAAAGCAAATGCGCGAATCAACTGCACCGGAATCGATAATATTAAATTACACAAACTTTTTTGAAAACGTTTCATTCCTGCAAATCAAACTCAACATTACCAGCAAGCAAAGGAAACACAAATAATAAAATACATTTTAGTAAAATGTTGTTTAATCAAGTGCTCAATACTTACAAGCTCGCAAAAATTTGAATGACTCGCCACTCTGTTATATTAGACACAAAATACTCGCAATACCAATTATGAACGTATACAACGCATTTGTACCGCGTCACTGCGTCAGCCAATCCAGAGTATTACTCGAGGGCTCGCAGCTGATATGTTAACCGACAAAATATTTGTTCAGCTTTGAAAACGTACCAACTATCCAATAAGTAAGTCTGTTTATTACTTTTATATTTCGACGGTAACTTCCTATGGTATGCTTAGGCGTATTCTGTATCAATATGTGTCTTTTGGAAATAGACGTAAGCGTAACTACGTAATAGTTATCGCATAAAAATAAGGTAGAGACAACTTACAGTAGAAGGCTCACGTTTATAAGGCACGTTGAGTATTTGCGCACGTAAGGCACGTTGAACAAAGATGTCGTAACAGCGCAAAGTCAAAGTCAAATTAATTATTTCAAATAGACACAGCACTTATGAGGATCTTTTGAACGTCAAAATTTACAAAAAAAATAGAATTTATTCTAGTTGCCCCTTTCAAAAGGTAGTTTTGTATGGTTCTCCGTTCTCCATACGCGGGCAAGAAACTCCACTGTTACTCTTTTAAAATGTTTTACAATATTTTGTTTGAGTACATTAATTATGTGATTAATTATGTGAAGACGATGCACCTAGAATAAAATTAAATATGATAATTAAAAATGAAGCAATGAAAAATAACTTAATTATCAGATTGAAACATGGTGCGCACGTATTTACAAACATCGTAAAAGTACATATATGTCGGGATAGGTCCAGACATCAGAAGTAATACTCAGATATGGCAATACAGAAATCTATTTCAATGGAACAATCAGTTATTTTAAATCGAGAGAATATAGAAATTAAATAGAATTAATTAAATAACTAATAATGGTATTGGCGGTCACATAGGGCAGTACGGACTGTCAGGGACAGTGGTCCATGCACCCACCGCAATAAGGGTAGTACTAATTTATCGGAGACACCGTTCCACATCCAATAACCGGGCAGTACTGACTGTCGAGAGACAGTGGTCCGTGCACCAAGACACATCCGTTCAAAATATGTACCGACTCAACAGCGCAGCTAGATAAAAAGGCGATCCGCTAGTGGGGGGTAACGTTACAATATTTCACTCAATTGACTTCAAGTGTTTTAAGTCAAATGACCGATAGAATGAATGATTTGTCTATGGTGCACGTTCCACTAGCGCCATCTAGTCGCCGCCTCTCGCAGCTGTTAAACAATATGGCTTCCGTCATATATATAAAAATAAGTCAGTGTGTGAGTATAAGTAGTATATAAACTATCTTTGCTTTGTATAAATTCAATCTCTTAGTATTATATAATTGCATAGAACATGTGTGAGCACTATGTACTTACTATAAAGCTACCATTTACTGAGTACTTCTTTCATTGACTTGAATGTGCAATGGCGGCTGAGAGTATGTCATGCTCACTGTAATGTCTCGCTGATGGTGGCGGGTGTGTTGGATCATTTAGCTCCCTTCAAAATGGTTGAGTTGAATGGTGCTAATCCATGCGTCATGTTCGTGAACGGGCGCCATCAGTAGGGACTGGTCATCTCTTAGCGGCCTTGGCTTATTTTAATTTAAGTTTTGAATTGTTTTTTTTTATATTTTTGTTACGGACGCCTTTGACGTTTTGCATCGTTCTCACATGTTTAATTTCAACACGAATGATGTAACCAATATTTTGTAACCATATGTTAATTTAAAAGAGTGTCCGTGGAGTTTCTTGCCCGTTCTTCTCCATAGGTACCTACTAAGCTTTGGAATGGGCAACTAGCTTCATTTTGATGACTGACCGACCCCCTTGACAATTCAAAAGTGCCTGTAATTGGTTTATTTGAAATAAATGCTTTGAGTTTTGAGTTTTTGAGTTTTGAGTTTTGAGTAATCACAGAATGTAAAATCACTGTCATAAAAATAACAAATTATACAGTTAAAATAGCAAGCAGTTTGATTTTGTCTAGATTACGGCGCACCGTGCGACTCCCCGACGTTGAGGGGAAAGAGGGGAAACTTAATTTGAAAAATGTTACTAGGTACATATTTAACTAGGTAAGTACCTATGCCTTTTTGGGTATTGTCTTGAGTGACCCTTTTGCCCGGTCTGTCCCGGCCGCTCGAGGCCACGACAGAATTCTTCCCGCCGCCTCATGAATACAGAAGACTACAATGCGAAACAACAAGCGTTTTATTTTAACAGCTTTAAAGACGTTGTAATTGAACGGCTCCGTGAAATAACTACCTTCATAAAACAAAGGGAGTTTCTGTTTGTAACGGAAAATGTAAGAAAAATATTCGATCGACTGTTTATTTTTGTATGTAAGTGGAGAAAGAAAATAACATGCGCCATCGAATGGAAGGCACTGTTTAATATTCATACCACCTTAAATATTATTTTATTTGGTTTTTTATTGCCTGTCTACCAGAAACTTTATTCATCATACGGTATAAAATTGTATTCATTCCGTTGGTTGGCTGATAGCAGAGATAAATAATTTTATCCGTCAAGAAATAGAAAATTACTTCTGCTTTAATGTAATCAACGTGGTATATTTCGATCCAGAATGACACTCGTAATAATTCGTAGTATACGTAGAACCGGACAAGTGCGTAACGGACCACGCACAATGAAGGGTTCCGTTTTTGGAATGAATTTAGGCCAAGAACAAACTTACTAACATTGTAGTTGAAAGGCATGTTCCCTCATACATTCCAACTGCAAATGTAAGTTTTTACGGACAATATTGAGTGATTTACCATTTTATACTTGTATTTAGGTTATTTCTTATAGGTTTTCCTGTTTGTAAAGAACAATTTTCTGTTATTTTACAAAATTTGAAGGCTCATTCGTTTCGGAGCAAACCGGCAGTAACATACGGACAGACAGACACAGGAGTGATCCTATAAGGGTGCCGTTTTTTCATTTTGGTGTACGGAACCCTAAAATTGGTTTAAGCAAGATTTTCTGAACCCGTCATGAGTTTCGGTTATAGAGTATTCGATTTCCAGACAATTGCCCATTGTTATCCAAAGGGGCATTTCGTAGATATCTTTCAGTGACCTAATTACTTCAGGAGGCGAGGGTGAAAACTGAACTAAGCGTCATACAATAAAGGATGTAATGTAAAAGTCTAATGATAAAAGTTGCTTTAATAAAGTACACACACAACATAGGTGCAGAAGGACCAAACTCAACGACCGTTTGCATTTAACTTAAGATATTACATTAATATCTCTTCGGCTATATTCGTTTCCTTTGTACGTAGTAAAATACTTCAGGTAAGTGTTTTGTCCTGTAAGTTATGTAAGCTCTTGGATATAAATAGTTGATGTTTACGTAGACTACGCACACCTTGGGTCTTATCGCTTTAAGGGGGATGCGCTAAGGTAGCCCACGAAATTCAAATTTTCCATCGTTTTTTGCAATTTTTAGGCAAGTAACAGGTTTTATGTTGATCTAAATTATGATTCGCGGCCATAACCAATATGGCTTTACAGAATTATAATCATTCGAATCAGCATTATAACTCCCTAAGTTCAATAAATCTTACTGAATGATTATTTCAGAAATAATCATTCAGTAGGATTTTTGAAGAGAGTTAGTTGTATTGCCGATTCTAATGATTATAATTCTGTAAAGCCATGTTGGTTAAGGCCGCGAATAGATAAATAAATAGATAAATTAGATCAACATACAACGTGTTACTGACCTGCGAATTGCAAAAAACGTAATGAAATTTGAATTTCGCGGGCTACCTTAGCGCATCCCCCTTAAGCGATAATATAGCACAGGGTTTTTACTGTATGTTTCTTGGTCCTTCTGTACGTTCACATTGTAAAATGTAAGTGATATCGTCGGAGGGAGTCTATTAAACAAACTCGAATATGATTTATGCAAACTTGATTTTTGCCTGGTATACAATACTGCTGACGCTAATTTGGCTTTATCGTACTTAATAAAACATGTCCAACAAGCAATATTACGTAACACGACAGTTTATGCAGTAAACAAGAAACTTTATAATATCAAACCGTGGATTACTCCTGGCCTAATTCGGTGTATAAGACACAGAGATAAACTTCATCAAAGAACAAAGAGATACCCTGATAATCTAATAATTCAAAGCACCTATAAAAGATACAGGAATTTCTGCAACAATCTCCTAAAGAAGTTAAAAAATAATTACGATAAAAATGAATTAAATAAAGCAGGTAACAATAGTAAGCAACTTTGGAAACATATTAAAAATGTCACTAATATGTCTAAACAGCGTGAATCAAATTCAAGTTTATTGCTTACTAATCCTTCACCACTCTCACGTCAGCTAACGATGTAAATAACTTTTTTGTAAATGTTGGAAAAACTCTTGCCGAACAGATTCCAAAACATTGTGACCAGTTACCTTTCCAAAAATCATCTAATGGCTGTAACCCGAAATCCTTTGTTATGCTGGACACTGATGAAGATGAAATAACCCGAATCATCTCTGGGCTAAAGGATGACTGTGCAGTTGGATGGGATATTATAAGCAATAAGTTCCTTAAACTCTTTAAGCGTATTTTGGTACCTCCTTTAACGCATATATTTCGAATCTGTCTGTCCGAAGGAATCTTTCCTAGTTGTCTCAAAAAAGCAGTTGTAATCCCTATCTTTAAATCTGGAAATAAAGACTTAGTTAATAATTATAGGCCAATATCCATACTCCCCTCGATATCAAAAATACTAGAGAAAATTATAAACAGTAGACTAGTTAACTACCTAGAACAAAACAACTTGCTGTCCCCTGCGCAATTTGGTTTCAGAGCCAAACTATCGACAGCCGACGCGGTACATGGCCTGACTGATTATATATCAGAAGAGCTCGGCAAAGGAAACCAGACCCTGGGTGTCTTCCTTGATTTAGCCAAGGCCTTCGACACAGTGTCTGTTTCTGTTCTACTAAACAAATTAGAGACCATAGGAATAAGGGGAACGCCGCTGAAACTATTTACTAACTATTTAGAGGGCCGGTACCAATGTGTTAGAATAGATAATACTACGAGCGATGAGCAGAAAAATACTGGTTTTGGTGTTCCTCAGGGGAGTATTCTGGGTCCCACGCTATTCCTGATTTATATTAACGACTTGTGTAGTCTTAATATTCCAGACGGCAAAATTATATCTTATGCCGACGACACGGCGTTAATATTTACCGCTAAAACCAGTAGCGAACTGTTTGAAATCGCTCAACTAGGCTTTAATACTGTGACTAATTGGCTTCAAAGCAATCTACTAACATTAAATGCTGACAAAACAAAATATATTCAATTCTCCATGCGCAAGCCTCAACTTAACATTACTAACCCTCATCTATATGCCCATCAATGTGGAAACCGTACAGTCAACTTGTGTAATTGTCCTTTTATCCTCAAAACGAGGAACTTAAAATACCTTGGGGTAATAATAGACGACACACTCTCTTTCAGAAATCATATTGAAAGTCTAGTTAAAAGAATGCGCAAACTAATATATGTTTTAAAAAAAATACGCTCATTTGCAGGTTCAAAATTAATCACACAAGTTTATTTGGCCCTATGTCAGTCTATAATTCAATACTGTATCACTTCTTGGGGTGGCGCACCAAAAACTAATTTACTTCCTCTTGAAAGAGCTCAGCGAGCAATTTTAAAGGTAGCAAACTTCCATCCCTTCTTCTTTCCCACTGATCTACTATATAAATCCTGCAACGTATTAACGTTTCGCCAGCTTTTCATTATGCACTTAGTATTAAAACAGCACACCATGCTTACCTACAATGCTGACAATACTAACAAGAGACGGAATGATATAGTATGCATATCTAATGCAACCTCAAAACATGTCTTTGTAGAAAGATTTTTTACATTCTTAGGCCCATTTCTGTACAATAGATTCAATAGAAAACTTAGTATCTATAAACTAAATTACTTTAGCTGTAAAAAAATTGTACTCAAACATTTACTAACTTTAAATTATGCAAACTCAGAAGATCTACTTGTTGTCTGCAAGTAGATAGAGCTGCTAACATGCTATTTTTATTATTTACTTTTGTTTACGTAAGTTTTAATTTAGTTCTTACTTTATAGTCATTGTTAATTTATTACATTTTGTATTTATGCACTTTCTAGCCTGAAGCACAGGTTCAACCTAGTTCAGGCAAATAAGCAACTGTGCTCTATTTTAATTGTTAAGGTATTTATTGTACATGTGACCCTTTTATAAATAAACGATTATTATTATTTATTTATTATTTATTTATTTTCATTAGCCGTCCCTCGCCTCGACGATGCTTGGATCAATATATTACCTACAACTTTTATTAAATTTAAATGGCCAATACATAAATTATTTTTGGGTAATGAAAACACCAAACAGACGAGGCTTATATCTAGCAATAATAAATGTTTTGCTATTGTAGAAAGAATAGCTGCTGTTATCTTCCTATTTTTATTAGCCGTCCCCCGCCGCGACGATGCTTGAATGCTCAACATAATTATTACCTACGACTTCTTCAAGTCGACGGGATTACAGTAGATTATGTGGATGAAAGTCCAATACAGCGCTGATGCATAAAAGTGTGTCACATTCTGCCACATATTAAAGAATTGAATGTTATCTTAATTAAGAAAAAACTAAAGAACTTTCTAATTCAAAAACCCCATTATGTTATTTCCGAGTTTTTAACAGACAAAGTATTTATTTTGGTATATTTTGTTTGTTTTAATTTACATTTTATTTTAACATTAAATTTTTATTATTTATTTTTTTGTTCACTGTTGGTGTTATGTATAATACTCAGTTAAATCAATCTGACTCGTGTGAAGTATTAGTTAGATTTTATATTCCTAATTACTTTGACTTTTTGACTGGCTAATTTTAATTTTATTATACATTTTTATGACGAGTTTAAGACACTATTCTGTAGTATAACACAATGGGGGAATAGCACATACAATGATATAGCGTTTAGGGCTCAGAAAAGATGCCTTAGATCAATGTTTAGACTGCAAACAACAGATAGCTGTAAAGCTTATTTTAAAGAGCATAACGTATTGACATTACCCTCGTTATACATTTTGGAAACAATAATGTTCATTAAAACTCATCCTAATTTATTTCAGCGTTTGTCTGATGTTGTTCCAAGGAATAGACGTGATAATTCCAAACTTTGTGTTCACGGCGCTAAAACAACTCTTGTAAAAGTAAGGTTGGAGCCGTGTAAAAGATGCTCTCGCGCGCATCTTTTAAATGGCTCCAACCATATTTAATAAGTTGCCCAAATCATGGAGAACTTTGAGTTTATCTGCTCTTAAATGCAAATTAAGGACATTATTGATTGAAAGGACATATTATAGTATTTCAGAATTTATGAAAGAGGACAATTTTCTTAGTTTTTTGAAATGATGATGTTGTCTTTTATTTAATGTTGTTTTGTCCACAGTGTTATAAGATTACTCCATATTATATAGTGTATTGTTTTTATTGTTGATGAAATTAAAATTTGCAATGACTTAATTAATAATATGTATGAACATTGAATTGTATAATAAATTAATAACGTATAAGTAATTATGATTAATAAGTAATTTTATAATGTGATTTTGATAAATATAGTCGCGGTTTGTGCGCCATCTCTTCTTACCAACTTGAACGTCACGATAAGCGGCTGAACATGATCGAACATTTCTTTCTGTATTTAATATCTTGCATGCAATGTATCTACACCATGTTTACACAAATAAATAAACTTACTTACTTACTTACTTATACTTATTATAATTTGATTGATTATGTTTTAATTTGATATGTAAGTTTTCTTTGGATAATGGACAAATTTATAACTATTTGATTTTATATCGTAATATATTAAATAACCAACCTGTTTATCTCTATTTATATTTGTATGCCGTTAAGGCAAAACATGAGTGTGCTATAATGTGTACGTAACATGAGTGTGCTATAATGTGTACGTAACATGAGTGTGCTATAATGTGTACGTAACATGAGTGTGCTATAATGTGTACGTAACATGAGTGTGCTATAATGTGTACGTAACATGAGTGTGCTATAATGTGTACGTAACATGAGTGTGCTATAATGTGTACGTAACATGTTGCGTAACATGTTGCGCCGTGTGTGGGTATACTTATGTTTTGGACAAATCAATGATCTATTCTATTCTAAAAAAAAATATATTAAATTTAAAGAGCCAATATATATTTTTTTTAACTTTTTGGAGATTTTTGTTTTTGTCGGGGCTTTTTTAAATTTTTAATTTATGTTTTTGTTTTATTTATCTACATTTTTAATTTTTGTTTACGATCTACTCGAAATAGTACTCGTCTAGTAGTGATAGTGAAGATTTGATGGCGCCAACAGAATTAAAAGAAACGCCCAAGCTGTTATTGAAAACAAAAATTGTCTTTTATTTTCCTCGTACGTATAGTTTAAAGCACTTTTATTACTTGAAAGAAAGTGCGATTCAAAACTCGTGGGAATTAAAACCTTCGGTTGAGCCTCGGGCTTCAAACTACACCCTCTTTAGTAATCGGATACTTTCTCCCCTCGGTGAACAATGTAGTATTCTTTAGTTTGTGTATCAGAATTTCCATTAAATAGGGCTTTACTGGTGCAAATAGGCCTCTTGACCATTAAAACGGTTATACATATTTTAAATGCCTCTCATTTTCCTATTTTACTGAAATCAAATTCATTTCACTCTGAATGCGTACGTGCAAGTTGCAATGTTGTACAAGTTGTATCTACTGCACACATTACAATGGACATAGGAAAGTTGTACAACAAATGTAACAGTTCTGCTGCAGAGAACAAGAATGCAGAGAGCTCGCAGGCTTCCGGCGACGTACCATAGATACCACGAACATAACTCTCCAACATTAACACGAACCTACAGAACTTCTTTTTTCCTATTCCGGTACCTCGTTAGAAGCATTTGTGCACAATTTATTACCTAAGTATAGGCTGTTTACATTACAATATTTATGGCCACCAGAGAAAGTCACAATACCCGTACTAGTTGATACTGTATTACATTTGTAACGAACATTATAAACAAATTAAATGGTAACTCCAATACCAATACACTAGTTGTGTATTACAGTTGGTAAGGAGTGGTTATGCTACACGTGCTGGTCGCGGTAGCTTTTGGGAATCCTTGCACTTCGTATTCGATTCTGTTCAATAACTAACTTCTATTTATAATCTTAAAAACTTTTACTCCACCAGAACTTTATTATAGTCCTCCACGGACTTGCCAAACGCCAGCCTATCTGAAGCATAAAAATAAATTCCCGACTTGTATTATATAAAGTTGGGTAATAATATAAAGTAGTAGCTAGTAAAGCAGCGCAGTTTGTCTCAGGGGGTTAGCGACTGCAGTGATATTAAGTTGAGAAGTTATTGCGACTCAGAACTTGCAGCAATAACCGTGTTCCAGAAATCCTATACATTTAGTTTGACGGTAATCGGATCGCCGATATAAAGGAAGTACTTTGAGAATAGTGCGCTTTTCTCAAGTGTAGTTGGCGGGCTTCGGAACTCACATTACTTGAGGAATTACTTCAACATAGTGTAAGAATAACTTTGAATTTATGTTATTTTTCTGATAAGATGTAAAACTCGGGGCAGTTTTGAGAACGCTTTTGTAGTCTTTCATTTGAAAGTTAGGCAATACGTTTAGTTTCATTTCCGCAAGTTGTAAGTTGGTTATAAACATTTTTTACCAAGTTTGGAAGTTTTATCATAGCTGCGTATCAAGCGGCGCAGCTGGGCAAAAGTTTAAGAGTCAAGTAACGAGCGTGCCTCAACGAGCAGTCATCCGAGCAATAGGGCTAATTGTGCAGGACTCGGCTGCCGCTGACCGTCTTCAGACCCTCGCAACTGAGTTTCAGTTCACAATCAAATTACTTCTCGGTGTTACAAAGTTTGTTGGCGTCCACCAATTAGAACTATGGAACTTACTGATCATTTACAGCACTGACATTAATCTTGGTTGTTACTCTTGTAGTACTTTTTTTTTGTAATAATTATACTTACTTCATACAAAATTTAATGAAAATAATGTTTTTTTCGGGCTACCAATCATTTATACTCCATTTATTTATTATATAGCATTAGAAATATTTTTCTGACGTTATTATGTCATTATTACGAAAGAATAAGGTCAAAAAATATTAAAAAAACGTTATTTTTTTTATGTACATGATAAATACATCGTGAAATAGTGGAGTTTATAATACGTTTATGCGTGATAACCGTTATTACACGACTGCCCAAAAAAGAGTGTAAAGTCTTTAGGGTTCATGTATGTATGTGGGTTCCGTGAAGTGCCGGACGTAAAGAATAGCACCATCCTATTTCTTCCCGTGGGTGTCGTAAATGGTGACTAAGGGACTTACTAGAGAATGGGCAGCAGCGTTTTCTATGCATTTTAACGCCGTACTGCGATCGCCAACCCGCCTGCCAAGCGTGGCGATTATGGCAACATCTCTCCTTTTGCGGTAGGCCTATGTCCAGCAGTGGACGTTTTTCGGCTGAAATGATGATGTATGTATGTATATAATAATATGAACAGATTTAGATAGAGATCTGAATAGATATGATGTATCGTTAGAATCCTTACATCGTTCCGAGTGACATAGGTTATAAATATTTTAGAAAAAAATCAGTAGGTATCAAACATCATTAAATCTTTGATGCGTTGGCTTTCTTCCACTGAAGACACGCTGCTCTCGTAACAAAGGAACTTTCCTTCATCTAGTTCTCTGCAAGGCTGGGAGAGCGATACTACTATCGACCCTTTCGCAAGGATATGGGCATGTTTAGGAGTAATTAGGAATGATAGACCAAGGTGGGGATTATACATAGGAAAAGGGTGTAGGGTGTAATAATTGCAGATATCTAATTGAACTGTTGGTACCGACATAATAAAAGTTATTTGTTTGCTTTCTACATAAGCTTTGATGTCAATACAATGTTCAATATTAACTAAGTTTTCATTAGTAATAGGAAAAGCTAACTTATCCGTTTTTTCGATGTCTTGCAGGATATTAATTAATTCGGTGGTATCTAATATGGACTGATGTAATACATTGACTCTACTAAATGCTAACGCTGTTTCCACTTCATCTAAGAGAGTCAATAATATTTGAATGTTATGAGTTAGCATCTTGTAAGTATTTAAGACAAGGTTCTTACTCATTTGGAATTCAGTTTTTTTTTTAATTTCTTCTGTTTCCTTAATAGTTTTCTCAAGTATTATAAAGTTTTTTCTAGTTGAGTTAGTGATATTAACGAATGTGTCAACTATTTTGGAAAGTAAAGTTACTTTAATCATGATTGCATCTTGTTGCAATTGTAGACTGTTTATCCATTTATGATATCATAATCTAAGTGCAGCAAGAGCACAAGACGTGTGAAAATGGAGGTCAAAGGCGCTGAAATAAAGATCAATCGAGGTGTCAGGCAGGGCGATCCTCTATCACCGAGGATTTTCATAACTGTCCTTCATAGCATCATGCAAAAACTAAACTGGGAAAAGAAAGGAATTAACATAAACGGGCAGTACCTAAGTAACCTCAGATTTGCAGACGATATTATCATCTTTTCGGAATCAGCATCTGATCTAGAGACAATGGTTACTGATCTACACTCCGTTAGCTGTGAAATCGGTCTGGAACTCAATACCTCAAAAACAAAGATAGCCAAAACATACCAATCAGAGTCAACAATACCGCACTAGAATATGTGCACAACTACATATACCTGGGTAAACAGATCTCATTCTCTAAGTCCAGACATCACGATGAAGTGAAACGACGAACCAACATATCATGGAACAAATTCTGGAATACTTAAATCAAAGCTACCAGTGAAACTTAAAAAGAAAGTCCTAGACGCCTGTATTCTGCCATGCCTCTCTTACGCTTCTCAGACCTGGATATTTAATGATAAAACAAAAAAGCAAATACAAACATGCCAAAGATCGATGAAAAGAAGTATTTTAAACCTCAAAAGAAAGGACAAAATAAGAAGTACAGAAACAAAAAAATCGACTAAAGTCATTGATGCTCTAGAGTAATGCAAAAAGCTGAAATGGAAATTGGCTGGCCACATAGGTCGAATCGAATGGACGTCAACAAATGGACTAAAAAAGTAACTAACTGGACAGGACCTTCGAATAAAAGAACCAGAGGTAGACCTAGAGAGAGGCGGATCGATGAAATAAATAAAACAGCAGGAAATGACTGGATATTCAAGGCATCAGATACTTTTGGAGAAAAAGGGAGGAGGCCTTTACTCGTGAAGAGGTCAAACGGTTTTTTTTTTTTTTTTTCAATGCATGTCCATATTTATATGAGTTACAATTATTATTGCTCAAACAGTAAAAATTTTAAAGTTAAATAAAAATATTAATTAAACAAATAATGTAAATTCAACTATTGATGAATTAGGTAGGTACTTACAATTTATTCTGTTGTTACATTTGTTACTAATGGATAAATAAAATTATTTTTATCTCATATTTATATAATGATTTGAAGTCTAAGTACTTTTTTATTATGTTTTTGCTGCATGCATCAAATGAAATATCTATTTTATGATTGTTATGTTAATTTTTAATTAAGGAATAAATAAAGGCTATAATAATAATAAATAATCTAAGTGCATCTTCGTTATCTAAATTTCCAGTAATAGCCTCAATTATAGATCCGACAGGATTGATAAGTTGTTATTCTCATGCTTGGAGTTAATTGATTATAGCGTTCTATAGTTATGTTCATTATAATTATATTGGGTTTGCAACTCAGCATCAACAAGACTACCATCTGAAACGTACATGCTTAATTTATCGGGTTGGCGATCGCAGTATGGTGTTTAAATGCATACAGAACGCTGCTGCCCATTCTCTAGTAAGTCCCTTAGTCGCCTTTTACGACACACACGGGAAGAAATAGGAGAGTGCTATTCTTTACGTCCGGCACCACACAGACATCCTATGTGCCGAAGATAAATAAGGCTGTGATCCTGGTTTCTTCTTCACACCAAGCACCAAACACTGATGAAGCGACCAATAAACCTACTATGAAATTGTTGATTACAACCACACCAAGGCCGGAGTCGATGAAATCGACAAGAAATGTTCGATCTATTCAAGCACTCGAAAGACACGTCGCTGGCCAATAGCAATATTTTACAGGATGTTGAATCTAGCTGGTGTGAATGCCTTTGTCTTGTACCAAGGTTGTCCTGGTCCTGGTAATAAAATTAGGATTGACTTTGAGACTGATTGAGTGTCTTTGGTTTTGTATTTTCGTTTATATGGCCACCGACTTCCGAAATTAAATTAAATACAATATTAAATGTGGGTATACTACAGGTACACCTCTGCCCAACCCTTCGAGGAAACAAGGCGTGATTATGTTATGTGCTTCCAAAATTAAAGTTATTTTGCACTTTTTAGTGTTTTTGTTGGAAGTCGGTTGTTTTTTTTGTAATAAAGTTTTTTATTTTTCACTTTTTAGTGGTACCTACCCCACACCAATTCGTATACTACTTGCTATGAAAACAACAGTAACAGGAAGTTTTATAACATCATCAACATACACCGAGTGGATTAAATACGTATTATTGAAGAGTTAGCTGTAAATCTGTAATGTATATGAGACCGCGCAAGCTTCCTCTACCAAATAAAAGAATTATAAAAATCAGTTCATAAACAAATAAGTTATGCCTGAACATATATAATACTAGCTTTTGCCTGCGGCTTCACCCGCGTAGATGTCAGAAAAAATCTCACGGGAACCGGGATTAAAAGTACCTACCCTACATAAAAGGACCCCTAGTGCAAAATTTCACGTCGCTCCCAGTAGTTTGGGTTGTGCGTTGATACGTCAGTCAATCAGTCGGTCAGTTTCTCCATTTATTTATACAGATAGATTTGTTATTTAGACCAATACAAAATAATAATAAATTAGGACATATTAGTTTTTTTTGTTCTTCGAGTGTAATATTTCAAAATTGTTGACCTTTACGAGAACAACGTCCTGACAAACCTTGAAAATGACACCATATTTATTTGTAGACTATTTAGCTCTTTACACCCCCAGAAGAGGCCGTTTTTTTTAAAACATGAAACACGTTTTATTTATTTGTTGACACGAGTAACCCTGCGAATTGTCGAATTGATACAATTCATATGATTTCTCCATACAAGGCGTGAAACCCCGTTACACCCCTTTAGGGGTTGAATTTTCAAAATTCTGTTTTCAGCGATTACCTACGTCATAATAACTATCTGTGTGCCAAATTTTAGCCCAATCCATTCAATGATTTGAGTTTTATGTTGATAGATCAGTCAGTAAGTCACTGTTTCCTTTTGTATGTATTAAATCTATAGTGTAATTGTACATGTTACGACGACCCCGAATAAATTGGGATTAGGGCAGGAGACTGATGATGGAGAATTCAGTCTAAGTTTCAAGTTAATAGATCAGCGAAAGAAGATTTTTTCATACAAACTGTATCCATCCCCCGTTTACACCCCCAAAAAGGTTAATTTTTAAAGTAGTTTGCGACTTTTCCATTATTTGACTTAAAGGTTATACCAATTTTCGAGTTAATCAAGCCACGTAGTAAAATCCTCTCTTTTAAAACTGACTACCCCTTTTCACCCCGTTATGGGTAGATTTTAGAAAAACCCTGATACAAGTTATTCTTCATTTTTGGTTTTAAGTATAAATACTGAGTTTCGAGTTGATCGGACCACGCTTTATAATTCTTCTATACAAGCTTTGACATCCCATCCATTGAAGTTAAGATAACAAAAAAATACAAACTTTATATTTTATTTACGTAAGTATTCGTCCAAGTTTCAATAAGTTAGCAATAAGATTTTGCATGCAAACAAAACCCCACGTTTTCCCCCCTTTAAAGGTCAAATTTCCAAAAACCCCTTCTTAGCGGATGCCTACGTGCCGAATTTCAGCCCAATCTGTTCAGTGGTTTGAGCTGTGTTGATAGACCAATCAGTCACGGTTTCCTTTTATATGTAGGGACCTTTATACGGCTAGATATATATATATATATATTGAGAACCTCCTCCTTTTTTAAAGTCGGTTAAAAATCATTTATAGCTAGAATGCATCTCATGACAATTCCAATAAGACCAAACATGGGTAGGATAGATTTTTTTATTACCGAGTTCCAGTGCCTACCTTTCGGCTTCATCTTCAAATCAGTTTCGATCTTCAGATCAAATTTGCTTCGCTTAACTATCTTAATCCAGATATCTCATCGCCACCCGTGAAATACTTATCATTGAGAAGTTCCGGTGGCCATCTGTGGCCTTCTTCATCAGTTCCACTTCACCAAATTATACTTTCTGAATGCAAATGATTGACTTGTGGATGAAAATATAAAAATCGTTATATGCATGCCTATAATATTTGAGGAGTTCCCTCAATTACTCATGGATCCCAACATCAGAACTGGATTTTGATAAAAATGGGACCAATCTGGAAGTATATCCTTTCAAATAAAAAAATAATTTTCCAAATCGGTTCATAAACGACGGAGTTCTGAGGTAAAAAACATAAAAAAAAAAAAAAAAAAAAAACATACACACGACTTGAGACCTCCTCCTTTTTGTGAAGTCGGTTAAAAATAATTATGTTTGCTCAAAGATAAGCATTAAGTTTTTTTTTAAATAATATTTTGTACCAAATGTATGTCACCAAATGTGTAAAATGTTGATCTCATTAAAAGTGATTCGTATTCGTCAATGCACTGTTTTATTAATATTGATATTTATTTATTTTGAATGTTTATGAACCACTACAACTTATAAAATGTTCATATAAATATAATAAATCGTCAACATAATATAGGCAAATAAGGCTAGTATAGCTGTCGTCTGATAGACAACACGTCAGTCAAATGTTAACAATAAAGTCACCTCAGTTGCAGAGAGTTAATTATTATTAAAAATAAAAACATCTAATGTTATAGTTATAATAAATGGCGTATAAAATACTAGTTTTATTTTCATCACACAAGGATTTTTTAATTTATATCAGACTTCCAAAAAGGAGGAGGTTATTTTATGTTCGGCTGAATGTTTTTTTTTATGTTTGTTCACCGATTGCTCCGTCAATTGTAGACCGATTTTGAAAATTCTTATTTTGTTTGAAAGAGTATGCCCCCGAAGTTGTCCCATTGTCATCAAGCCAGAATCTGATTAGAAAATCCCATGGAAATCGAGGGCAATCCTCAAATGTTATAGGCACACCTACATCGATTTTAGTATTTTTTAAAGTAACTCATGCATTTGCACTCGGAAAGCACCATTTGGTGAAGTGGAACTGATGATGAAGACCACAGATGGTCACCGGAACTACTTAAGAATAAGTATTGCGATTCGATTAGACAGTTTAATATGGTTGCTAAGCAATTTATGCTCATCAAAATGCATGTGATGAAGTCACCATCAGTTCTTCTGGTTCTTACTAGGAGAACTCCTCAACTATTAACGGGCGTTAATAGTTGAGGAGTTCTCATCTCTCTGCATCGGTAAAAGCAATATTTTGTAAAAGGTGATGAGCAGTTGAAATTAGGCTATTGTAACTTAGATAAATTGCAAACTGACCCACTAAAAAGTGAAAAATAAAAAGGCTTTTTACAAAAAAAAAAACAACCGACTTCCAAAAAAAAACACTACTAAGTGAAAAATAACCTTCATTTCGGAAGTCGGTGGAAAAAAATTAAAATAGATCCAAAGACACCGAAGTCGGTCGTTTTTTTTTTGTAAAAAGTTTTTTTTCTGTTTTTCTCAGATAGTGATGTCGATTGACGATCCCCAAAATTGTTTTTCCTATAACTATGTGGTGCCAAGAAACGAAATAAAATAAAGAAAATATTTTAGTTTTCAAAAGCAGTTCACAGTAAAGAACTCTCATAAGAGCTAGGGGTATAATCGATGTATCCTCTAAACACATCAATTCATCCGCATTGGAAGCTTTAAGTTCTATCGTTCAAGAATTTCCAATTAGCTTTTCTGTGTCAGTAGCCGAGTGAGAGCGGCCAAAGCGGTGCGAGCGTATTGAGCGACGGGAGCGAGCGATGTTTGCACGACTGGAATGATTCGAGGCTTGCAATATCCTCGCTAACGCCCGCCCGGCGCATCGTCTTTAACATACTGAGACGAGTTGAACGACTCTACCGAGCTTTATTAGCTTTCACGGAGCAACTTTTATTGTTTTGGAAAAAAAATAAAATAAACAGACTTCTTCACTGAAGGCGCTTATTGGCGATATCAAAAACACGGACCTTATTTAATACATTTTCCTTTGTTACATTATTGATTATTTTGAATGGCGGATTATTTTTGATTTTTATTGGATAGGTAGAAGGTTAGGTAAGTACCGGTTTTATACATAGGTAACAATTTCATCATCAATACCCATATATAGTATTTATTTGACCTCTCATAAAAAGAAGGACAGTGCCCGTTAAAAATAGAATTACCCACATCACACAGATCGTGCTCACCAGTTTCAGCTGACGACAGCAGGGCGGGGCCGCCGGCCGGTCGGTCCCGCGATACTCCACGTAATTCAATTAACCGTTTAGGACGTGGATTGTAAAATTAAGGAGCGTGAAAATCCTTTCGCTGTCGAGTAAAAATGCGACACTTGACAAAACAGGACCTTCATTAGGGATATAAATTTAATCAAGCCCTGTGACCTTTCGAGTGGGGGTGATACTGGCGGCGCCTGCGGCCGCGGGCGCTGTCAGTGCTCGCCGGCCGCAGCACACACACGGCGGCCGTGTTTCGCATTCCGCGCACGTATCGGTCGCTCTAATTACTCACGTGATTGCTGCCCTATAGTGCGGTGCGAGCTGTGAGCAGACAGCGGATGATGCCGTGTCATAAGCATTATAACGTATCAAAGAGCTAGGATGTCCATGTGTAACCGTATATTGTACGATTACATTATACGAATGAATACCTTAATAGATTAAGATATTATTAGCATAACAACGTTATTTTAAACTACCGTACGGTGGTGCCTATAAAAGCGGGGTGCAGCCAGCGCTCGCCCCTCATTCCGTCTCAAGCAGCCGTCGTGATAACATCGTTTGAAAATATTGTTCGTTGTCGTTATTTTAAATCAAGAAGTATATTTTTAAGTTTAAAATTGTATTTATGTGGAATTGATTAAAATTAGTAATTTCGTTAATTTTTTTTTAAATAAAAGAAATCTCAACCGCTATTATCAGAAGTGGGATAGGCTCCATTGCCTATCTTATTCTCTGTGTCGTGCGAAAAGTTTTTGAATCATGTCCGAAAGAGCTACCACTCGTAATAGAGGTAGAAATAGGCGTGATCAAAATAGTGATGCAGACGAACTCCAAGAAACCCTTGGAGCTATTCTGGCGCGACTGACCGCGCTAGAAAGCAGCAGCCTACCCGCAACTAGCACCGTGTCGGCGACAACGACTCCGGAAGCATGTGCCATTGTGGCGCCTGGGCAGATCATCGCATGTTCGCCGCAGGAGCCACAACCAGCAGTGCCTGAGTCGAACACCAGCATCGTTGGAGAATCGCTTGCAAGTACTTCAACGTCATTGGATGCTACGGATCGCGTCATAGGAGCGTTGAGTGCGTTAACCAAGGTCAGATCCAACCATTATTATATTTCAAACTTTGATCCCAGCATACATGATATCGATTGTTGGTGTGAAGAGGTTGAAAGGGCACGTGATATTAATAAATGGGATGACAACGAGTGTTTATCCCGGATTGCTAACTGCCTGAAGGGTGATGCTCGTAGTTGGTTAAACGACTGGGTCACAAACGACCGCACCTGGTCTAACTTTAAGATTGAATTCAAACCGCTTTGCTCGCGAAGAATCGATGTAGCAAATATTTTGTTTGACGTCATGAGTACTAATTCCGACAAATATTCCACGTACGCAGAATATGCTAGACGCTCCATCTTGAGACTAAATATTGTTAGAGGGTTAAGTGATGATTTAACGGTCGCGATTGTCATACGTGGTGTAACTGACGCACAAGTACGTGCCGCTGCGACTAACGCCCATTTAATGACCAAAGATCTTGTTGAATTCTTTTCTATTTATACAAAACCAAATTCCAAGTCATCTGTAACCTCTGTGACATCTTCCCAAAGTAAACAGTTTGACCGAAACTCTCGAAAACGTCCACATAATATTAAAAATCGCGAAATAACGTGTTTTTCTTGCGGTAGTACGGGTCACGTGCAGCGTACATGCCCTAAACAATCGAAAACGGTTAACTCTGAGGAATCCACAGAAACAATTAATAAGAAACCGAATGGGTCGTGCTCATTCTGTAAAAAGCCAGGCCATGACGTCTCGGTCTGTTTTGCTAAACAAAGATCTGAAACGCGTAATAAAAACAACGTTAATTTTTGTTTCGAGTTGTAAGGTGCATCAACAGACAGTGACGTCACAACGGCCGTTATACAGGGTATACCTACAGACGTGTTGATAGACAGCGGATCGCGCGTTTCACTTATTTCTGAATCAGTGCTTAAATATTTTAAATGTACCCGACTACCCACTTATCAGGTGTTACGTGGCATAGGTGATCAAAATATTGAGTGTAATAGCCGCGTAACATTAGTTATAGAATTTAGCGACATCTCATTAGAAGTGGATCTTTTCGTAGTTCCTCTAAAATGTCTAAACGTGCCAGAACTGGTAGGAACAGATGTTTTGAACCGCGAGGGAGTAACATACATCCGTGCAAACAATGAGCAACGTATAACTCGAATTCCTAGTTCAGTTGGTCAAGATGTATTGCTCATCAACTCAAGTGAACAATTTTCGGTTAACACGCCGCTTGAAGGTGGCGATCGTGAAAAATTAATGTCAGTCGTAAGTCAGTTTAAGGAATTCTTTATTATTGGGACTGCTTTAACAACAGTCACAACTGGTAATATGCGCATTGAGTTGACAAGTGAGACACTTATTTGTTATAGGCCGTACAGACTTTCAATCGACGAAAAATTGAAAGTGCGTGATATCGTAAAAGACTTGCTAGACAAAAAGATAATCCGCGAGTCTAACTCTCCATACGCAAGTCCGATTATTCTTGTCAAGAAAAAAGACGGAAAAGATCGCATGTGCGTTGATTACCGCGCGTTAAACGCGGTTACCGTGAAAGATCGCTATCCATTACCCTTGATAGAAGATCATATTGATCGCCTTGGTAAGAGTAAGTTCTTCACCTGTTTAGACATGGCGACAGGCTTCCACCAAATTGTGTTGGATAGCGACTCTGTAGCGAAGACCGCCTTCGTGACCCCAGAAGGTCACTACGAATATTTAAAAATGCCGTTTGGTCTCGCGAACGCGCCGGTCGTATATCAACGAATAATCACAAATACGCTAATCACTAATAGAGTCCGGTAAAGACCTCATATTTATAGATGACGTATTATTATTGGCACCTTCTATCGAAGAAGCAATCGAGAACGTACGCGAAGTATTAAAAACACTTACTTCTGCGGGGTTTTCTATTAATTTAAAGAAAAGTACATTTGTGGCTACAGAGGTTGAGTACCTAGGTCGAGCTATCTCTGAGGGTCAGGTTAGACCGAGCGAACAAAAAATTAAGGTTTTAATTGACTCTCCTGTGCCCACAAATGTGAAACAGGTTCGACAGCTACTCGGTTTGGCTGGGTATTTTCGTCGCTATATACCCGGCTATGCATCTAAGACAGCGCCCATTGCTAGTTTAACACGGGGTAACGTTAAATTTCACTGGGGCGAAGAACAAGAAAAGTCGCGTAAATACCTAATCCATTGTCTTACAAGTGAACCTGTGCTTGCTATTTTCGATCCGTTATTGTCAACCGAGTTGCATACGGACGCGAGTTCTATCGGTTACGGCGCAGTTCTTATTCAGTTGCATGAGGATGGTAAACGGCGAGTAGTGGCATACTTTAGTAAAACAACGCAGGGTGCCGAACCGCGATACCATTCTTATGAGCTTGAGACACTCGCGATTATTAAAGCTTTGCAACACTTTCGCCACTATTTGTTAGGTATTTCCTTTAAAATTGTGACTGACTGTAACGCGCTTAAACTAACAGAACGTAAGAAAGATCTTTTACCACGCGTCGCGCGTTGGTGGATATACATGCAGGATTTTAACTTTACGATAGAATATAGAAAGGGCGTAATGATGCAGCACGCGGATTATCTAAGTCGAAATCCAGTTGATGTCTTCCAAATAACTAGGCCGAAAAACTGGGCACAGATTGCTCAATCTGCGGATGAGGAAACTCGTAAGCTGATTGATAAAGTCAACAATAATGAGCTAGACTCTTCCCGGTACGTTGTTCGCAATGATCTGCTGTATTATAAATACACCCCCACGGGCCAGGATCCAAAGCTACTATGCTTCATTCCCAAAGGACACCGATTAAGTCTCCTAAGAGTTTTTCATGACCAGCATGAACACATAGGTGCAGATAAGACCATTGACCTAATTTTGCGTCATTTTTGGTTCCCAGGGCTCTATGCCTTTGTAAGAAAATACGTAGGTCATTGTTTGATTTGCCTTTCGTCCAAAAAAGTTCCTAGGGCTCCTCATTACCCGATTTCATCATGGCATAAGCCAGATACTCCATTTAACACGGTCCACATGGACGTATTAGGTCCACTACCTATTTCAAATGATAAGAAATATGTATTGCTCGTGGTAGATGCCTACTCTAAATATTGTTTGTTTTATGCAATAAAAAGGCAAGATTCCAACGAATTAAAACAAATGTTTTCAAACGCCGTTTCTCTATTCGGTACTCCCAAACTTATTGTGTGTGATAGAGGCCGAATGTTTGAGAGTGCTAGTTTTCAGGGTTGGGTTACTGAAATGGGTAGCGAAATTCATTTTGTAACACCTGAAATGCATAGAGAAAACGGTCAGGTCGAACGTTACTGTCGTACTTTACTCAATATGTTACGCATAGAGGCATCTAAACCAGAGAGTAAATGGTCTGATTCCTTGTGGAAAATGCAACTGGTTATCAATTGCACTAAACACAAGACCACTCGGATCTCACCGTTACAATTGCTTATTGGTGCTGAAGCAGTCACGCCAGTCATAAGATCACTAGTCCGCGATGTCGCTGTTGATGACGTGCGACCGAATCGCGAGGGGTTAAGAGAGTTACAAAGACAGCGTGCTAGCGAACTGCTTGACCAGAATAGACGTAAACAAGACGTGTACGTTAATAGGAATCGGAAGGTCAAGTGTACGTTTAATCTAAATGATAACTTGTTTGTTATAAAAACTTCTCAAGTTACAGGCAAGCTGGACTCGGGGATGCGAGGGCCATATCGTGTGGCAAAAATCCTTCCCCACGATCGATACGAGTTACAGCTGCTAACTGGTTCGTATGGCAAAGTCACTCAGGCTGCCGCCGAGTACATGGTTGCTTGGCGAGGAGAGTGGACCCCCGAGTCGTGTGCCACGTTTTTTAATAGTAAGTAGATCTTTGTATTTACTTTTCTATCTAAACGATGCATGGTCATGTGAGAGCTATGTATGCTTGCATAGTGGCTGTAAGGGCATTGAGCGATGGCTCTGCCGAGACGTGCTAACTGGGTGCCTCCGTCTCAGTTTACTTTTAAGGGCATTGAGTTATAGTTAATTCTGCCGAAAGAGACGTGCTAACTGGGTGCCTCCGTCTCAGTTTATTTTTAAGGGCATTGAGTTATAGTTAATTCTGCCGAAAGAGACGTGCTAACTGGGTGCCTCCGTCTCAGTTTATTTTTAAGGGCATTGAGTTATAGTTAATTCTGCCGAAAGAGACGTGCTAACTGGGTGCCTCCGTCTAGTTGTGTTGTATTAATTACAACAGACATATGTTTAGATAAAATAAGAAGGATGTTACTAAGAAGTGCCATTTTCTTATTTCTAGCTGAAGAGGATAGTCTCGCAGCACCATCTACCAGTGCCAGCTGCGAAGACCATACAAGTAGTGGAGATGCAGACACACACCAGGGTCCATCAATTACTGATGCAGCCATTTAAGACATGAGCCCTTCGCGTCGCCCGAGTCCGCTTGCCGAAGATCGTGACTGCAGCGAACAAGGACCTTCATCTGGACAATGTGGCTGAGGACAACCACACGTCAGGAGAGGCCGTATTAGCATAACAACGTTATTTTAAACTACCGTACGGTGGTGCCTATAAAAGCGGGGTGCAGCCAGCGCTCGCCCCTCATTCCGTCTCAAGCAGCCGTCGTGATAACATCGTTTGAAAATATTGTTCGTTGTCGTTATTTTAAATCAAGAAGTATATTTTTAAGTTTAAAATTGTATTTATGTGGAATTGATTAAAATTAGTAATTTCGTTAATTTTTTTTTAAATAAACGAAATCTCAACCGCTATTAATATATTATCTAAAGTTCCTATGACGATTAATAGAGAAGTATAGAAGTAAGGGACATGTTGCGCCGACCGCAAATGAAATCGTTTGTTCTGTAAATAGGATATCGGAATCACTTCATCAATCACATTTTTGCATCAATACAATCAATCATAAGCTAGAAGTAGTTGACATTTCCTATCTGACTACCCCTGAGATGAAATGGCGAAACAAATTCACAGGTCAGTCTTTTTTAAAGTCCAGACATAATCTTGGTCAGATCTTGTGCGGACCATGTAGATTAGGATAAGGGCAGGAGAATTATGATGATCTCAAGTTTCTGTACTATATTATAATAATTAAAGCTATTACAGGCTAACACAAAAAAAACGGCCAAGTGCGTGCCGGACCACGCACAATTAAGGGTTCCGTAGTTGAAATGAATTTTACCCCTAAAACAAACTTAACATTGTAGTTGAAAAACCTCTTCTCCTAAACATTGATATATGCCACGGTCAATTAACCAAAAAAAAAAGAACAGAATTTATCCAACTGGAAATGTAAGTTTGTAATTACAAAAAAAAAATGTCTTATCCCACTGTCTCTACTGTCTCTGGGAAGATGGGTTCTCAGGTTGAACCTTATCCGGGCAAGCCACTTTCCAGGCGTTCACCGCATCGGACAAACACGGCACTTCAGAATCAATCTGCGAAGATTCTAATGAATACCTTATTAATTCAATTTACAGCTTTTATGGAATAATCTTTTTCTATGAGATTAACAATAAGATTACTTACCGAAAACAAAATTAAGTAGGTAAACTCGTACTAGATAAACAAAGAGAACATTATTTGCCGAATTAGGTACATACTCAATTAGGAAGAATGAGGAAAACAACGCTTCAAAACAGTCGGGAAATAAAAAAGAATTTGTCCGCTATTTTGAACTTCTAACCATGGCATCATTAGACACAAAAGTTCCTAAAAGTTCCCAAGATTTTTATGCTTACTCTTTTTAATTTTTAGACCAAACGTTGGACCAATTTGTAACCCATACAATTTCAATCTCTATCTAAAATCAGTAAGGTGTAAATTGCTTTGTAGATGCAGCAGGATAGTTTTAAAGGCAACCAGTGCCAAGCCTTTGTCGTGGACTGGCTTCCTGACGGATGAAACTAATCTATTATTCTCTCTGGCTCATAAGTCCGGATCCGTCTGCCATTAATACAGTTGTCTGGCGTCGTTCAACATCGGGTGACACCGGGCAACATCGTGCGGCATCTTGCGGTGTCGTGCGCCTCGCCTGATTGATCATCGAATCGTGTGGATATTTTAAAATTAATTGCCTGCATGTCTGGTCGGATTAGGGAGATGTATGTTGCATCTGTGCAGTTCAGTGAATTCCCCATTTGTTGCTTGTCTTGGGAGAACGCATTTGGAGCAATATAATTAATTTACTTTGGCACGCTCCGTGTGGCTAGATAAATGAAAAGCAAATGAGTTCCCTGTTTGGAAGCAATACATCTATTTGTGGGTTGCATTTCTAGTAAGTAGATGTTTGTAGGTAAGTGTCTACATTTTTACCGGATAGTGTTTAGTGTCCAGCGAAAACAGCTGTTTTATAGAGTTTTGCAGTTTAATTTTTTCGCAAATAGAGAATAATTTAATCAGAATTTAATAACAAATTAATGAAGTAACAAAACAAAACCAAAGAACTCACGCCAAATAAATTATCTCAACGAATGTGTCGCTCGAACGCGACGGTTACCTGTGACTGCCACCAGCGCTGTTGATCCCACCCATAGGCTAATATAAAATGTTTAGCGCACTGATTGGCTGATTGCGCGAGCCGCAATGCCTGACCGCGCCAAATGAATGCTTTAGTGGGGTCGCACACCAGGCCAGCTATCACCAGATTTATCTAATGATTTTTTAAATTATCATTAATCTGTATTTTACCGAAACGGCTCTGCCCGAATATGTTTGGAAAGTTTAGTCAATGAGGACCGACGAGTAGCATGTTTACAATATTTCTCTTGTTAACCCCCGACGAAAAAGAGGGGTGCTAGTGCTATACGTTTGTAGTGTGTATCTGTGTGTGTATCTGTCTGTGGCATCATGGCTCCTGCGATTTTGATTATTATTTTTTTGTTTGAAAGGTGTCATAATCGAGTGTTCTTAGCTATATTTCAAGAAAATCTGCTCAGCCGTTTGAAGATCATAACCTCTTTTCTATTTGATGAAGACACATAAACAACCTCCTCAGATCTGATCGATTCGAATATTGCAATCCTGACAATGGGACAGGTTGTCAATAATATTACAAAAGTATGATAACCTTCACCTGATGCGCAGGCATCACCAGGATCCTGCAGGATACCCAACCCGCCAGAAGAACTCCTCAACGATGTACGGCATCTACCTTGTGTTTGGGCTCATACTATGTGTTTTGACGAGCACATGCTAATACAAGCTAAGGGTTACATATCGGATTAAAATAATCTACAGGTTACCCTAAATGTAAACATTTTAATTAAATATTGAAGTTAAATCTCGGCCGCATATTCGGTTGTCTACTAGGTAGTAATATAATTTAAAGTTTAAAATACTTACAGAAAATAAAAGTTAAATTTAAGTTTAAAAAAACCCCGACACAATCAAAAGTTTAGTTGTAGGTAATATTTTGATCCAAGCGTCGCGTCGCGCGTCGTCGCGTCGGGGGACGGCTAATGAAAACGCCAAATAGACGAGGCTTTTATCTAGCAACATTGAATGTATGCTATTTTAGAAAGGATAGCTGCTGTTAACTTCCTATTTTGATTAGCGTCCTCCGCCGGGACGACGATGATTGGATCAAAATATTACCTACAACTTATAATAAAGTTAAAAGGCCAATACATTTATTATTTTTTTACTTATTGGAAGTTCTTGGTTGTGTCGGGGGGTTTTTTTTTTTATAACTACGATAGACTGAATAAGCAATTTAACCTATTGTGTCTAGCCGGAGCAAAGCGGAACTAAAATATTAATTGCGCCAGGCTCGATCAGACCCGATTGTATGCTTTAGAAATTTTTCATGATATAGATTGCACATCGTTTTATATCTTCGAACTTCCCCCGATGTGTCACGACGTGCGTGCCTCGCTCGCGGCCACACGTCGCCAGTGGCCACTAATTCGCGTCGCCTCGTAATGCACCGGATCAGTTGCGGTGCGATCATTTGACGCTCGATCTGCTCCGATAATGTTTTGCAATTGAATTAGCGATGCACAAAGACTCGTATTATATGGCTATTATTTGCAATTAAGCTAAACGATTCGAAACAAGTAAGGATGATAATACCGTAAATTGTTAGCATCGGAAAATATTTAAAAATATCGATGTCATGCCAGTTGGGTTGTTATCAGATTTAAAATAACCAGTATTCTAGCACATCTGTTGAGAATATCCGCCTCGCCAGGCGGTGGGGCTCACTTGATAACACGACATATTGATACCTGATACCTAATAAGTTAATGTTTCTGTTTCTTTGATTCCCACTGTTTGTGCAAGTTTCAGCTAATTAAGTTTAAACGTGAAATGCAAAGACAATATAGAATGATGAATTTATCTCACAAACTGCAGGGTTATCTGAATCTGAAAGTAATTTTTTGCACAAAACGAGACTATCAGTCTGAATTGTACTATTAAACTTCACGCGCTTTTATTATCCTATCCTAATATTCTGTGTTCGTGTGATCCATTAAGGGCTAATATCAAGGAGTGCTTGAGAGCGCATCGTCGTCGCTCGTAACCACAAACTGCGTCAGTAGAACAATAACGCGTCTCGACTCATGTTCATAACACACACGATACGTCATCACGCGCGGCTCCGCACGGAACCGCGCGCCGCCGAACGACGCGCCGCGGTGCGCTGCGGTTGCGCGTAATTGCCGCTTAATACACCCTACATCGACACAAATATGAGCTCCGTTTGGACGCAGATTACGGTTTTAATTAACGTTTTGTCTCTATTGAAAGTTTAATAACGGAGCGACGCTGGAGAAGCGGAACAAACTGCCGCAGTTACCGCATGCAGCTTTAAATTAAACGTTCACGACGAGCGACCCACTTGATACTTAATGTTAATTAATAGATTTTAAGACGGGCGTTTCGTGTAATGTGATTGCATGAATTTAATCAAGCTCGCCTTTTTCGTAACAATGGTCTCTCAAATTCCTCTCGTAGATATAACTATCACTTATCTTTACGTCGTTTATTCACCAAAGGTCCAATCAGACTTATCAAATGTTTAATCGCCTGGCTTTGGTTAATCTCTCAAAGCCAGTTCGTTTTCAAACGTTATTTTCAGCATAGCTGGTCGCGCGAATTGTTCCGAAAATGCGGCGGTCGATGGTGCGGGTTCGAGTCCGGCGCTGGACCCGCGCCAAGAACTTTAATGCTATTATTATATCGCTAATGGGTATCACGCCATATGAAAGGATAATAATATTAATATTATGGATACCCGCGTGGATGTCAGAAAAAATCTCACAGGAACCGAGAACTGAACCCTTTTTGCTTGCGCTACATAATAATAATAATTGCACAAAATGAAAAATGTAAATAAAATAATAATGACAAATAATTGTTTTATTACCCGACTGCGGCGAAGCCATGTTTGTATGTATGTCTGTCTCTATGTTCCCTCGTAACTACTAAACGGCTAAACCGATTTTGCTGAATGATATGCCGTTAGATTCGTGTTAATTGCGCGAGTGTCATAAGATATAAAATTAAAATAAAAACAAAATGGCGAATTTTATTCGTCAAAAGCTGTGTTATCGAAAAAAAAAACCCAAGCCTATCAAGTGGGGTATCAAAATGAAGGGTTTTAAAAGTTGATTACAAAATTATATACTTATTATATGTTTTAAAGTAATTTAAATGAGAAACGATAAAAAACTATCCCGAACTTTTAGAGTGAGGGAGTATGAGGTCGTTATCACCCGATTATAAGTGAGTGTATGACCTAATTTACTGTCATATAATCCTAACTAAAAAGTATAAAATAAAAAAGTTAATTAAAAAAAAACAAAAAACCCGACTGCAAAACATGAACTGAAAAGATGGAAACAAGATGAAAAGAAAACGAGTATCCTTTAAGTACCAAAAATAAATAAATGCAGTCGGAGGCAAATTTTAAGGCGTTCGTAACATCTTAGATGCCTCCGACTGCATTTATTTATTTTTTTAATAGGTATCATTTTAAATATTAAGAAAATAAGATACTTAATGTCATCGCATAAAGGCGGTGCCTTTGCGTCGCGTCGCGAATCGCGCTGGCCTGTAGAAGCCTTTGTGGTAAAACGAGAATTAACGACTCTTACCGATTTGGCCCGATTTGATAATTATCCGACGAAATTAAGTTATGACAATTATGAACCTTTAGGCTGAGTAACATACTCAGCCTAAAGGTTCATAATTGTCAACGTCACGTGTGTCTCTTTCCTGCGTTAAGTCAGATAAATTTGTGTTTCAATTTAAGACTGTTGCTATTTGTACATAAGTAGTTAGTTTTTTTTTATTACCATAGTGGGATTTATATGATTGTATCCGTAGGTGAGTCCGTGGCATCACAGCGGGCCCTATCGGAATACCAACACTGCGGTATTTATTTTAAAATATCGCAGCATTATGCTGAGATAGGAGCCTTTTTGGCATCGCACAAGTCTTGATTGTTTTTTTTTTGTATAGGTATTATAAAAAATGATTTAAAATATTTTTCTTTCTTTCTTTCTTTAAAACCACACGCTTAGGGCTAGAAACTAAAATTATATTTCCCACACTAGCTGTGCCCGCGACATCGTTCGCGTACATGTTGGAAACGAATAATGTGTCGCTTAAAGAAGGTGTAGGTACCACTCCTCTATTGAAAAGGAAGAATCTTCCGATCTTGCCTGGTGGGAAGCATCACTACCTGCAGTTCTCTACTACAGCTACAGCTCTGTCGAATGCAGTCACTGCGTCTTCAGGATTTATAATGGCAATGCGACAAAGTGTCACTTAGATTTTTGATCGGTCGGGGCTCATTATCTGTGCAACTGCCGTGCCGTACTCAATTAATCGACTGCCCGTCTGGCGAAGTGTGCTGATGCTGAAATATTATCATGGTAAAGAAGGATCGCGCTTTAAGAGCGCTGTTGAAAATTTTCCTTTGTTGAAGATCACAAATAAATAAATATCTTAAAAACTCGTTTTAAAAGAAAATTCTTCTCTGTAAACGATGCGGATGTTACAGAGGTCGCTTGCCCCTCGAAACAGCCCTCACATACAGTTGCCCGTGTGTAAGCAACCCATTTATTGAGATCCACTTCTGAATACGGCCGCCATTTTGGATTTTAATTTCCTGATTTTTGACACCGGTGCCCTCGAAAACTATGAAGATGACACCCAATCGAAAACTTTGCACATCATTTTGATGTAGACCTCGTTTTACTCCCGAAAAACATAAAAATTACACCCTCGCTTTTAGATAAATACAGTATAAATCATCATAAAAAAAACCATCGTCGTCATCGTCGTTTATCGTTAAAAAAAAACTTTTGACAAAAACCAATAAACCGACTTCCATAAGAAAAAACTGCAAAGTACAAAATAACTTTAGTTTGGGAAGTCGTGGTCGTTAGCAAGAAATGACCGAGACTAAAGGTTTTTTGAACTTTGAACTGTTTTGTTTTTGAAGTCGGTAAAAAGTTTTAAGCCGACTTCCAAAAAGTTCGTCTGTATTTTTGTTGTATTTTCACCGATTTCACCGTCAATAATAATAATCAAGTCAATAATGAAAAATAATTAAAAAAAACTAGTTATTTGAAAAAAAAAAATGTCTTTTTTTTTTTAAAGGGTATGCTGTCGAGGTAGTCTAGTTGTCACCAAGTCAGAATCTGATGAGTATTGCATGCATTTGCTCTTGGAAAGCACTATTTGGTGAAGTGGAACTGATTATGAAGACCACAGATGGCTACCGGAACTACTCAATAATAAGTATTTCACGGGTTGCGATTCGATTACTTCAATATGGTTTCTAAGCAATTAATACTCGTCACAATGCTTATGGTGAAGTGAAGCTGATGGCGCAGTACCAGGAGAACTCCTCAACAATTGGCGTCCCTGCATCGGCAATATTATAAACATGGTGGTAAAGAAATTGCGTGCCATAGCTAACTCAGCAACTTTTTTTCACATACCGTCTAATAACCCAGTCACAATAGCTAGGTATACTGTTCGTCATTGAGGAGTTCCGTGGAATAAGTAGGTACGTATTTCCTTATTTTCGAAGTCCATAACAGTTGACCACGGATAGTACCTAACAAGAAATGTGCTTTCATTTCTTGAGAAAAACCAAATAACAGACAATAGGTGTATACTGTACGTTATTGTTGAGTTCAATTGTCAGATGTTCACCATATTGTTGAGTTCAATTGTCAGATGTTCACCATATTGTTGAGTTCAATTGTCAGATGTTCACCATATTGTTGAGTTCAATTGTCAGATGTTCACCATATTGTTGAGTTCAATTGTCAGATGTTCACCATATTAAATTGTCAGATGTTCACCATATTAAATTGTCAGATGTTCACCATATTAAATTGTCAGATGTTCACCATATTAAATAAAGGGACCATCTCGGGAGAAAACTCTATCAAACAAAAAATAATTATCAGAGTAAATTGGCTGTGACCAATGGCTGTGACATACGGATGAACAGACGGACGAAATTATAAGAGTTCCGTTTCTATGTGCCATTTGGCTACGGAACCTTAAAAACAGATGAATTCTGAATCCAGAACTCCAGAACAGCATCTACGAACCTACTTTATTTCCGACAACTTTATTACAAAAACTATAATTTTAGTACAGAAATCTTGACTTCAATATACGAATGAGTCTTAACTCTTCTCCGGAAAATCTGAACACCACGTTTAAGAAAACGATGACATTTACACAATCTATCGAATATCGTGGTTCGCTCTGCATACCATCAACTTTTTTAAATCAAAGTAAAACCCTAACGTATCACGACTTATCATTTGAATTTTTTTAAGCGCCACCTATCAACCACCAACGGAAAGTGTCCAAACGATTCTAATATGTTGTGTGCGTACCTATCAATGTATGCGTGTACTTACCTAGCTATCGCTAATCACATAAATATAATACAGTCCACATTAGAAGGAGTTGATTTTTTTGTGTCAATACGTATACAGAGCGTAAGAATAAGACGTTGTTTTTGTTAGCTACCCATCCCTCAAACGAAAAACAACCTAAACGGCCTGAACAGAAAGCGATTTTTGTAACATTATAATCATTACCAATAATTACTTTTTGAAATAATACAGACACAGTTACCTTTAAGACGTTTTATTATGAATACTCGTAAGAATTGAATTGAAAATAGAGAAAAGAAAATAGAAGAAGAAGAAGAACCGTGAACTGTGTTAGTGTTAACCCAGCGTTCCGTTTCGGTTTACGTACATATTGAAATAAAATGGATCATGTAAATAATTTATTTCACTTTCAATAAATATCCGACCTAGCTGTCAATTGGAGCATTCCCAAATGAGCAGATGAGCAGGAAATTGTGCGTTAACTACAATTAAAATGTGAAAGTAGCGGTTCCTGTAATATGACGATTTATTTGCATGAACCGGTCCGGCATCCATCCGGCTCCACTAGGCCTCTCCTGAATCAATGATGTAAAGAAATGCCGCTCGCACCTTTCTCTGCATGTAAATTCATGTAAGTATGTGTCGACTTTCATTAGATATGTATAGGTTTCGCTTCACTGTTAGAATTGAATATTAGTCTTACGCTTTGAGTTTCGTGTTATTGAACGATGTATGATTTTTCTGTACAAGTAAGTTAACTTTCATCTGTTTACGCTCATTTTACTTTGAAAACAATCGTTTGGATCACTATGATGTGTCGCTAGTAATAATAATATTTTTTTTATTTCAAAAAGCCAAATACAATTTTCTATCTCAATCGAACATAATAAAAACAGCCAGATACAAAAACGCCATTAAATAAAGTACAACGCTATGTAGTTTTGAGACAAAGTGCACGTCTTTGTCTGTGCTAGTATAAACTGTGTTACAGACACAGGCGCCTTCCTCTTACAGTTCGTTGACAATATGATGCACTTTGTAGCAGTTTTGGTAAACATAAAACTTAGTTTAACTGTTATGTACCTACTTAACACTTATTAAAATTTATGTAAACAAGGAATGGGTGTGTGTGGTGTGGGTTTATGAGTAGGTGTGTGTGGTGTGGATGTGTGTAGTGTGGGTGTGTGTTGTGTGGGTGTGTGTATTTAGTTGTGTGTTTTGTATTATATGTCACTATAAAATATAGGGAGCAATTTTAATCTGTTTTTAGATGCGTTAGCAATATTTTTTTGCAAAGATTGTTCAGTCTCGTCGTGTCGTGAACGTATTCCTGGCTCAAATACATTTATTTTCGTTCTTTCTTTCTTTATATTAACGTAAGATCTATTTCTTCGTGTGGTTTCTTTCAATTTATGTGTAGATATTTATGCCGATCGTTTCCTTGGATCCGTGATTAACATATGAAGTGGAAAGTGCTAGTGTATCAAAAAGTATATCATTGAAATGGTCCGTGGTGCCGGGGCCGGTGTGGCGCTGAAATTGATGCGGTCCGTCCGGATATTAATATCTGCACCGACGGATGTGCGCGGATATTACGCCTGCCACTGACCATGTTGCGGCAGAAGGTCGAGCCGACGTGAAAGCGATCTGAAACAACGCACGTTTACCGAGATCCGACAACATTAGACTGACTCGTCACTTGATGTCGTTCACACGAAAAGAGACATGAGTATTATTTTCAGAGAACGAGCAATAATATCTATAACATTATGTGTCATAGTAAACTTACTCTGATAACTGATAAGGGAAGGGTTTCTCCGTTTTCAGCACTAATTATGTTTCGCTCAGATTTTTAGTGACTTTGTTTTACTATAACTGGCGAAATGTGAGTGTACATAGGTACCTCTGCCCAGCCCTGCGGGGGTCACAGGCGTGATGTTATGTGTGTGTTGTTGTTTTAATGTGCATACAATTTTAATAAATTATCTATTCTTGAATTCGAGTAGAAACACTTTTTGAACACATAAAGTAGTGTGGACTTTCTGCACACATTTTATATCATGCGGACGAAACCGCAAGCCACCGCATGGTCTCAACCCCGAAGAAACATAAATACACGCCGTTTGTGTTGACCGCGTCGTGTGGATTAATAGCCGCATGAATATTGATCGACTTCACGCGGCTCGTGCTACTATGCGCCTACACAGATATTGATCGACTGCACGCGGCTTGTGCTACTATGCGCCTACACAGATATTGATCGACTTCACGCGGCTCGTGCTACTATGCGCCTACACAGATATTCTGTCGCGCAAGAAATCATACGCTTGCACTAGGTACTGCAGTTTATAGAGCAATTTAGAATGGCGACGTGATTTTGCTTGTACTTGCAAATCGCGGGCTGTGGCGAGAGTCAGGTTTCCGTGGCGCCTGCGGGGGAGATCTCACTTGCACGTTTTACACTCTTTAAAGCCGATTCCTTGTTTGGTGACGCGGCTTCAGGCGATGTGTACACGGTTCAAGTTAATACGGCTTGCGGTTCGTTTGTATACTTTGCAGTGCTCGCTTTTATGCCAAGCGGATTTGAAGAAATATTGTAACTCACTGAATTTATTATTTTCGGTCTACGAACTGTAACATAATTGCGTAACGCATGAAATGACAATCCTTTTTAGTTTGAAAATTCAATAATATATAATGCGTTGTTAGTGCTGTTGAGCAGATGAACATTATGCTGCTATAACCAAAGAGATCAACAATCTTTTTGATTTTAACAGTTCAACAAACGTTGTTGTTTCGGTGTTTTACAATGATGACTAACTAGAAAGAAGCTTCTGAATCTACACGGCCTAACTCTACCGACCCTAACTTCACAAATTCTACATATCAGTAAAATGTATGGCTTCGCCGTTAGATTCAGAAGCTTGGCTCTACATGAGATCTAATCTTTTTCACAGGGCAAACCTTATGTGGTCGTCTTGGCTACATTTTATATGAAATGTTTTTGGTGGGATTTCAGTTCTTTTTGTAAGTTGCTAGGCAGTCTTTTTAGTGTTTATTTTTTTCTTCTTTTTTAGGGGTGTATTTCTTGCACATCATCAATGCCGGTTTTCATAGCCCATTCTTTGTCTTTGCCTTTTTAGGGTTCCGTAGTCAACAAGGAACCCTTATAGTTTTGCCATGTCCATCTGTCTGTCTGTCTATCTGTCTGTCTGTCTGTCTGTCTGTCTGTCCGTCCGTCCGTCTGTCCCCGGCATAGCTCAGAGACACTTAGTACTAGAAAGCTGTAATTTGGCATTGGTATACATATTAATCATGTCAAAAAAGGCGTCTAATAAAACCATGAAAAACATTTTTTTTTAGGGTACCTCCCTTACACGTGACATGGGGATGATATTTTTTTTTCTTGTCTATTCCATGGTGTGGGGTATCGTTAGATAGGCCGTTCAAAAATATTGTGGGTTTGTCAGAACCATTTTTCAATTAAGGGATCCGTTTGCGTAATATTAAGCTTTAAAGTGCTATTTTTTGTTAGAGTCAAGTGTTCCCCCCCCTGCCAGCTCAATGGTTAGTTTTGGTTATGTGAAAAAATTCATGGCAGTAGTATATATAACGAAATTAAAAGAAAAACTATCACAGCTAAGTAGGCTTTACAAGTTAACGAGTAATAGTCGACCAACTTAAATTTGCAGTTGGAGAATTGACCGTAACGTATATCAATGTATAGGAGAGCATGTTTTTCAACTACAATGTTAAGTTTGTTTTTGGGATAAATTCGTCCCAACTACGGAACCCTTTATTGTGCGTGGTCCGACATGCACTTGGCCGGTTTTTTCTTTGATGGTTTACTGATTACCATAAGCGATAAATCAGGGCGATATTTCGCTCTTAAGCGGTTATATTCAACTATAGCTGACTGTTGGGCTTTAATACTAGCAAACTCTATATTTTTCGGCTTCCTAGCACTTCAGGAAGTAACATTTTGAAGTCTCATACAAACTTCCACCCCCCATTTTAGGGGATGGGGGGCGAAACTTATAAGTTTATAATTTTTTTTGTTGGTTGTATACTAAACTTAGATTACATACCAAATTTCAGCTTTCTAGCACTTCAGGAAGTAGCCAAACATTTTGAAGATCATCAGTGTATCAGTGAGTGTGTCAGTAACGAAATCGGTGCATTTTAGATATCAATAAAATCTAAAGTATTAGAGTTATTCAATTGAGACGTTGTACGTTTAATCAGTCTATTATTGAAATCATATTCTGAGAATATGAACTATCTGGTACATCGGAAACCAACTCTATGAGGGTTCAAAAAAACGACGAAACACTTCGAGAAAAGGTAGGTAGTGCCCTTGCGCTTCGCTTGGCTCGTCTTGGCGGGGGCACTTAAGTGTGTTTGACCTAAATACATAATTTGCAATCAATCATGATTCTAAGCAACGCTAAATAGTAGGGTATGCTTAGTATAGACGGTACACAAACAACGTCTGATTGCGCCGACCGCGGCCGGCCCCACACGGGTATACTACGACCCTTGGCCGCTGATTGTCGTCCGCTGTGATTGCTTGTGGGACGGGTGCATGCCAACCACGCGCTAACAGGCATCTTGTGAACCATCAGAACATGTACTGTACTTACTTACTTTAGGTTTAAGATAAGCGTCAAGTCAAGCGGTATCTCCGACTTTCCCGGTGAGTTACCAAAGCAATACATTTTATTGTCAAACCATGATTTGGTCATGTTCAGTTTTCAATATTTCTTGTACAATGTGAATTCTCATCGCATTATTGCCCTAGCTACAAATTCAGAGAATTAGTGGCATCAGTAGGAGTTATGTACGTTGCCCGATAGAATTAAGAGGTGAATATAAGCAAAGTACCCTCCGAGCTGGTTTTATATCAATCAGTTCACGTAAGAACAGTGTTCAATTGTGTTACATTGGCAAAACGGGACTCCATGTAAAGGCTTCTACAGACCGGCTTCTATATTACGTTCGGTTTTGTCTTCATAATTTATCTTTTAATGCTTCATTGTATTGTTTTCTCTAGGATTTGTCTCCATGTTGCCTGCTTACCGTTTCAGGAAATTGTTATTTAACTAAAAGCAAATATTTAATAACCTTTACGTTACACTTATAGAATTTTCATCATTCACTTTTATGTTCTCAGTATTCCCAGGCCAGTAGTAAGTATTTTAATCATTGAAGTTTCCTTACATTCACACGCGTTAATACTAATAATGAATGACGAGCTTGGTAAGCTTACACAATTCACAAGGGGCCAAATATTGTCATCAACGTACTGTGGGGCCTGTGGGCGTATCAAAGCGAAGCTCTCTATTCAGGAAGTTACAGATGATTAGGTACGTAATCGATTAATTAGGTACAGACCGTAATCATATTTACTCTATTGAAAACAGACGAAATACATCTGCTGCGGCCCGCATTACACCGACATTAACTGCATACATTTCAAAGCTACTGCAGACAAAGGCAGAACTATTATAAAAAACACTATAAAAGTAACTCAGTAAATTACTTCGAGTGTACAATTGACTGTACTCGACAAACAGGAATGTGGCCTCACTTCACAACAGAATTCAATTTGCTTCATAAAAGGAACCAGGCAGATAATATTCATAAAGTCTTTTGAAATCGCATTCCCTTCAGCATAGCCTCAATTATATTCCCCGTTTTGTTTTAAAAAGGACGCTCCTTATACCCATTGTGAAGGATACTTAATTGAGTTCTCGACTGAGGACGTACTCGCTGAACGTCAGAAGATTGGGGTGAAGATGCCTATCTGAGTAATCAATTACCATTTAAAGTGAGTCTTCCTTTGTGCGTAGATCGTTCTCTCGGGAACTAAATGTCGGCGGTACTTAATATTGAAACGAGATGAAGATACAATGATTGTTTACTATGAATATGTCAAAAAACAAATAAATAAAAAAATAAAAAAACACGAGTGCGATATCAAAAAGTGAACTAAAAAAATTAAAACAATTTACATGATTTTAGTGTTGAATGGGCACAGGGTAGGTACTAAATAGATTATAATATTTACTGTGCAATTAAAACGCCATTGTGCCCGACTAAAAACTGAAAATCTATCTTTTCATTGCAGTTGGGGGACGGATCCTTGGAATAGTTCTTTACAGCCCCCCCCCCCCCCCCCCCCACCGACTTCCATGAAAAGATTTATTTTCTGTTTTCGACTTTTGGGCACAATGGCGTTTTAATTGCACAGTAAATATTATAATCTATTTAGTACGTTAGGTTTTTGATTAACCGCTTAGAAAAACCTTATCAAAAAACCCTTTCAATGGGTAACGGGTCAACTTTCAAAAGGGTTTTTCTCGGTTCTAAGTCGAATTATGTAAAAACGTGAATGTCGTAAAAAGTGCAGTTGACTCTTTCTACTTTGCTGCCGTCGATCTATGTACACGTTACTTGCAATCAAATAATTATAACCTACTTTGAAATTTCCAGTAATTAAAATACGCGTACTAGGAACTCATTCACGTGTGGAATACCTGGACAGTAGCGTGTGTGCCGCCCGGGCCGGATGACCGCACCGGATGCGGGACGCGTGCCGCACGGGCCGGGTGTGCCATTGGCGACCGCAAATCAAAGCGAGGCCAAAGCAACAATTACGCGCTGTCAAATAGAACCATTTGAACACAAATACCAACACAAAGCTATCCGGATCCTGTGGTTAGTAATGCCAGGTACAGCGAACTGCAGGCGAAAATATGAGTAAATCATTATTTACGGCAGATAAAAATTATACGATTACGTATTTGGTAATATGGCATCACTGTAATATGAAAACCACAATAACTTGAAAATTACTTTAAAATCTTTTATATGCCAAAAATATAAAATTGTTTAAAAAATACAGTGATATCCTTAATATTATAAATACTAGGGACCAATAATACTTGTTACAATGTTATTATTTAAATTATATATATGTTATGTTATACTATTATTACTTGTTAATGTTTATACAATAATACTCGTAACTGAAACAAGGCTCAAAAAAATAGATAGACTCGTTCCGATGTCAATGTATACGCTTTTATAATAAACTTCCAAGCCACGTTCAAGATCTAAGCCTGAATAAAATCAAATCATTCATTAAACGTAAGTTGTGCCAGAAAGCCTTTTATACCGATAAAGATTATATTGAGGACAAAAAGGCTTGGTATTGAGCTGCTCAAATTTTTACAGACTACATTTTTTTGCTAACTTAAATTTTTTTGTTACACTTTGACATTTTAAGGATTATTTTAAACAAAAATCAACCAATCAACTCAGCCTATCACAGTCCACTGCTGGACAAAGGCCTCTCCCAGGCTGCGCCACGACACTCTGTCTCCGCATCGAGTCTGTCCCAGCCACCTTTTTAAGGTCGTCAGTCCATCTAGCTGGGGGGCGTCCTACACTACGCTTGCCGATATGCGGTCTCCAAAGCGGTTCAGATTTTAAACACAATGACAATATTAATATTCACTTTGTGAAGTATAATATTATTATTTTAATTTTTGTTATTGTTTGGTGCCGGACGTAAAGAATAGCACTATCCCATTTTTTCCCGTGAGTGTCGGTGACTAAGGGACTTACTAGAGAATGGGCAGCAGCGTTCTCTATGCATTTTTAAAACCATACTGCGATCGCCAACCCGCCTGCCAAGCGTGGTGATTATGGCAAATCCCCCCTTTTTGGGGGAGGCCTATGTCCAGCAGTGGACGTCTTTCGGCTGAAATGATGATGATGATGATGAATTATTTCGAATGTGAGGACTATGTGGGTAATTCCTTTTTTTTGTTAAAAATAAATTATTCCTCAGTTTCATTTTTAGGGTTCCGTAGTAAACAAGGAACCCTTATAGTTTCGCCATGTCCGTCTGTCTGTCTGTCTGTCCGTCCGTCCGTCTTTCCCCGGCTTAGCTCAGAGACGCTAAGTCCTAGAAAGCTGTAATTTGGCATGGGTGTACATATTAATTACGTCGAGAAGAAGTAAAATAAAACCATGAAAAACATTGTTTTTAGGGTACCTCCCCAAAACGGGGATGATATTTTTTTATCTCGTCTAATACGTGGTGTGGGGTATTGTTGGATAGGCCGTTCAAAAATATTGTGGGTCTGTAAAAACATTTTTCAATTCTGAGATCCGTTTGCGTAATATTAAGCTTTAAAGTGCAATTTTTTGTTAGAGTCAAGTGTCCCTCCCCCACCCCTGCCAGCTAAATGGTTGGTTTTGGATATGTGAAAAAATTCATGGCAGTAGTATATATAACGAAATTAAAAGGAAAACTATCACAGCTAAGTAGGGTTTATAAGTTAACGAGTAATCGTCGACCAACTTAAATTTGCAGTTGAAGAATTGACCGTCAAGTATATAGATGTATGGGAGAGCATGTTTTTCAACTACAATGGTAAGTTTGTTTTTGGGATGAATTCATCCTAACTACGGAACCCTTCATTGTGGGTGGTCGGACACGTACTTTGCCGGTTTTTTTAATGATTATCATCTGGCAGTTTCAGTACTTTATGCGGCCTACCCAAATGTCCTTTCTTTGGTGTTGTTCGTCGCATCGTTGCGCTCCTTTAGTTCTCAATGTTAACAGAGAAATAAATGCCAACAGGAGTATTTCTGATATTTCAAATGATGTTGTTCTGTGGCATCGATGCATGGAACGCTTAAACTTTCCAGATGTAAACAGATTACCAGAATGCACTGAGGGAGTGAACTTGTTTTCAGAAAAGGTGTAACAACCTGTGACCTGCACTACCTGTCTAGAAGGAAAGCAGTCGAGACTACCGTTCAACCATGTTGGTTACAGAGCTTGATACATTCTGAATTGTGTGGTCCAATGGAGACGCCATCCCTTGGAAGTATGAGATATTTTAGAACTTTCTGAGACGACTTCTCAAGATTAATGCATGTATACTACCTCTAAGGATCAAGGATTTCCACAAGCAGGAAGAAAATTAATGTAGTGAGAAAGTCAAAGTTATACGTACCGATAACGGCTTAGAGTACTGCAACATAGATTTTGAGAACTATTGAGTCAGTAATATTTAAGTCACTAATACCACTTCACATTCCGCATAAGTTGATGTAATAAGTGGAAAACAGAAAGTAAATCTTTTCATGGAAGTCGGGGTACCTGTAAAGAACTATTCCAAGGATCCGTCCCCCGACTTCCATGTCAAAATCAAAGTCAAATTGTTTATTTCAAATAGGCACATAAAAGGCACTTTTGAACGTCAATATTTACAAAAAAAAATAGAATTGATTCTAGTCGCCCCTTCCAAAATGTAGTTTCGTATGGAGAAGAATGGGCAAGAAACTCCACCGGTACTCTTTTAAAATCTTGTACAATATTTTTATAGGTACATTAATTATATAATTATATGTGAAGACGATGCACCTAGAATAAAATTACTATACCACAATAGGTAATAAAAAAGGTTAAGAATGAAGCAATGAAAGATAAATTAATTAGGTGATAGAACATGGTGCTCACATATTTACAAAAATTGTAAAAAATATATACGATTTCCTAAAAAATAACAATTATATCAGTGTGAGTTAAGGTAATCACAGAATTTAAAATATGTCATAAAAATAATAAATTATACAATTAAAATAGCAACCTGTTTGATGTTGTCTAGACTCTTGATTGTCCTATGGAGCAGGACCAGCATGTTTCCAAGCATTCTTATCTTGTATATAATCTTCTAATTTGTAATATGCTTGTTTACAAAGTGTTCTTTTAATATGAGTTTTAAACTTTTTTTCTTTCATTTAGTTGCAATATATCACAAGGTATTTTGTTGTAACATTTAACACTTTACCCCATAAAAGATGTATGTACTTTAGATAACCTGAAAAATGTTTGATCTATTTTGTCTTTATTTCTAGTATTCAAATTATGTCTATCACTTATTTTATTAAAAAGATGTAGATTTTTCCTTACATACATAATATTTTCATAAATGAATTGGCAAGGTACCGTCATAATATTAATATTTTTAAATAGTTCCCTAAGAGATTCACGGCGACTTAGATTATAAATCGCTCTGACAGCTCTCTTTTGCAAAATAAAGATTGACTCAATGTCAGCAGCCCGACCCCACAGTAAAATGCCGTACGACATAATGCTGTGGAAGTAGCTAAAATAGACCAAACGCGCGGTTTCTACATCTGTTAACTGTCTTATCTTTCTAACAGCATAAGCCGCCGAGCTTAGCCGCCCTGCAAGAGATGTTATATGTGGTCCCCATTGTAATTTCTCGTCTAGAGTGATTCCTAGGAAAACCGTTTGATTATAAAATTACAGTTTTGCTCCATCCAATATGATATTACATTCACTACTTCTAACATTAGGTAATTTAAATCGAATGCATTTGGTTTTTGCTTTATTTAGTACCAAATTATTTACCGTAAACCAATCTTGTACCTGAAGAATAGAATTATTCACGTCGTCAAGATTTTGTGACCGTGGGTCTATTTTAAATATCAATGATGTGTCATCTGCAAATAACACCATCTTCGGTTGTTATTGAAATAATTGGGGTAAATCGTTAATATAAACTAAAAAGAGGAATGGACCCAATATTGAACCTTGAGGAACGCCCATTGCCATTTCAGACCCCAATGAGTTTACGCCGTTCACTTGAACTTTTACCTTTCTATCTTTCAGGTATGATCTTAGTAAATCAAGAGCTGTATACCTAATCCCATAGTGCTCTAGTTTCAGCAAAAGTGTCTCATGGTTTACGCAATCGAACGCCTTAGAGAGGTCGCAAAAGATTCCAATGGCATCTTGTGCTTCCTCCCAGGCGTTAAAAATGTTCTTTATTAGGGAGACACCGGCGTCAGTGGTACAACGCTCCTTGGTGAAACCGTACTGTTGTTCATGAAAGATGGAATTTTTATTAAAGTGACGTAACATTTGATTGAGCATCAACCTTTCAAACACCTTACTGAGAATTGGCAGAACTGACACAGGCCTATAATTGTTGGGTTCTTTACTATCTCCGGACTTGAACAAAGGAACTACCTTACTGTGTTTCATGAGATCCGGAAAGACTCCTTGGTCCATACTGGTGTTAAATAAGAATGCTAAATAGGGCGCAATAGTTTCTATGATAGATCTACAGACTTTTACAGACATCCCCCAGAGATCTTCTGTTGATTTAATTTTAAGATCTTTAAAAGCTTTTATAACAGCCTCGGGGTTTGTATGCTGAAACCTAAACTCCATAGGGCAAGCCTTTACATTCTTTCTAAGTAAGGCAGCAGAAAGCACGGGTGAGGAATTTAAAGTTTCAGTAGTTATAACGGGAATATTAGCAAAAAAAATTTCGAATTCCTGAGCTATTTCTACATCTGAAGTGATGGGCCCATGTGCAGTCTCTAAATTAAATTCAGTATTACGCTGTTTTTTCCTACCTGTTTCATTATTTATTATTTGCCAGGTAGTTTTTATTTTATCATCAGAAGATTTTATTTTATTGCTAACATAAAGAACTTTAGCTAATTTGCACACACTTTTAAAAGTTTTAGAATATTTTGCAACATGCTGATGAAAGGTAGTATTATTCATATGTTGATTTAGGCCATAAAGTTCAAAAAGATTTTCCCTGCTTTTACGAATACCTGGAGTCGCCCAATCACTAAATAAGAACTTTGTGTAAATACTTTTAGTCTTTAGTGGAAAAGTGTAATTAAATTGCGTCTTTAATAGTGAAAAGAACTCGGCGTAGAACTCATTTGGGTCACAAATATGATTTAAACTCTGAACACATAATTTACTGGCCAAAGAATTATTTAATTTCTCTAAATTTTTACTTGTGATTGCCCTAAACCTTATTTGAACTTTTTGTAAAGGAATAGAGGAGCAAAATGTTATTGTTTGTCCACTGTGATCAGATGGCAACTTATTTACAATTTGTTTGTGTAAGTAATCACATGAAAAGATTTATTTTCTGTTTTCCACTTTTGGGCACAATGGCGTTTTAATTGCACAGTAAATATTATAATCTATTTATTACCTACCCTGTGGCCATTCAACACTAAAATCATGTAACTTGTTTTAAATTTTTTAGTTCAATTTTTGATATGGCAGGCGTGTTTTTTAACTTAACGTAGTCAAATTTTCATGAAAAAAACAAATTATTACCGTTTTTTTCATGAAAATTTGACTACGTATACTATCATCGTCTAGAGCTTGCTTAGTACATAACAAAAAAAAAATATAACGGTAGTATTCAACAACCCATAGAAAAAAATTGTCTTATCCATTTCCACGTCGTGTAATAAATCATAAGAAAAATTATTTAGCGTTCCAAAAAAATGTAAGTTATCTTTCGTGGCACATTGTGCGTTTGCAAAAATATTGTTTTATCACTAAAAGGTATAAAATAAAAAACAAATAATCAAAAAAGTTAAAAACCACGCCTGCCATATCAAAAATTGAACTAAAAAATGTAAAACAAGTTACATGATTTTAGTGTTGAATGGCCACAGGGTAGGTACTAAATAGATTATAATAAATAAAAAAAGAAATAGATTATAATAAATAAAAAAAGAAATAGATCATAATATGTACGTGCAATTAAAACGCCATTGTGCCCAAAAGTGGAAAACAGAAAATAAATCTTTTCATGGAAGTCAGGGGACGGATCCTTGGAATACTTGGAAACTTCCATGAAACAACTTATACGGAATGTGAAGTGGTATTAGTGACTCAAATATTACTGACTCAAATAGTTCTCAAAATCTATGTTGCAGTACTCTAAGCCGTTATAGGTACGTATAACTTTGATTTTCTCACTACATTAATTTTCTTCCTGCTTGTGGAAATCCTTGATCCTTAGAGGTAGTATACATGCATTAATCTTGAGAAGTCGTCTCAGAAAGTTCTAAAATATCTCATACCTCCAAGGGATGGCGTCTCCATTGGACCACACAATTCAGAATGTATCAAGCTCTGGAACCAACATGGTTGAAAGGTAGTCTCGACTGCTTTCCTTCTAGACAGGTAGTGCAGGTCACAGGTAGTTACACCTTTTCTGAAAACAGGTTCACTCCCTCAGTACATTCTGGTAATCTGTTTGCATCTGGAAAGTTTAAGCGTTCCATGCATCGATGCCACAGAACAACATCATTTGAAATATCAGATATACTCCGGTTGGCATTTATTTCTCTGTTAACATTGAGAACTAAAGGAGCGCAACGATGCGACGAACAACACCAAAGAAATCGGAAGTTGGTGTCTTTAGATCTGTATTTTAGTTTTTTGCCACCGAATTCCGAAATTAAAGTTATTTTCACTTTTTAGTGTTTTTTTGGAAGTCGGTTATTCTTTTTTTACAGATTTTTTTTTTATTTTTCACTTTTTAGTGGGTCAGTTTTTAATTTATTTAAGTCACAATAGCCTAAAGTCAACTGCTCATCACCTTTTTAAAAATATTGCTTTTCCCGATGCTGGGACGTTGATTGTTGAGGAGTCCTCCTGGTAAGAACCAGGAGAACTGCCACTCACCATTATGCATTGTGACGAGCATAAATTGCTTAGCAACCGTATTTAATAACCATAAAATCGAATCGCAACCCATTAAATACTTGTTACTATGTTGTTCCGGTGGCCATCTGTGGTCTCCATTATCAGTTCCACTTCACCAAATGGTGATTTTCGGGAGCAAATGCACGAGTTACTATGAAAAATATCCAAGTCGCTATAGGTTTGCCTATAAAATTCGAGGGTTTACCTCGATTTCCATGAGATCCCCTCATCAGATTCTGATTTGGTGGCAATGGGACCACCTCAGGAACATACCCTTTCAAACAAAAAAAAATATTTTCTAAATCGGTCCATAATTGACGGAGATATAGGTGACCAAACATTAAAAAAAATACCGCCGAACATAAATAACCTCCTAATTTTTGGAAGTCGGTTAAGAAATGAAACTGAGGAAGAATTTATTTTTAACAAAAAAAAAGGAATTACCCACATAGTCCTCACATTCACAATAATTCACCATCATCATCATCATTTCAGCCGAAAGACGTCCACTGCTGGACATAGGCCTCCCCCAAAAAGAGGGGGATTTGCCATAATCGCCACGCTTGGCAAGCGGGTTGGCGATCGCAGTATGGTTTTAAAAATGCATAGAGAACGCTGCTGCCCATTCTCTAGTAAGTCCCTTAGTCGCTGACACCCACGGGAAGAAATGGGATAGTGCTATTCTTTACGTCCGGCACCAAACAATAACAAAAATTAAAATAATAATATTATACTTCACAAAGTGAATATTCATATTGTCATTGTGTTTAAAATCCGAACCGCTTTGGAGTCCGCATATCGGCAAGCGTAGTGTAGGACGCCCCCCAGCTAGATGGACTGACGACCTTAAAAAGGTGGCTGAGACAGACTCGATGCGGAGACAGAGTGTTGTGGCGCAGCCTGGGAGAGGCCTATGTCCAGCAGTGGACTGCGATAAGCTGAGTTGATTGATTGATTTTGTGTTTAAAATAATCCTTAAAATGTCAAAGTGTAACAAAAAAAATTAAGTTAGCAAAAAATGTAGTCTGTAAGAATTGGAGCAGCTCAATACCAAGCCTTTTTGTCCTCAATATAATCTTTAACGGTATAAAAGCCTTTCTGGCACAACTTACGTTTAATGAATGATTTGAATTTATTAAGGCTTAGATCTTGAACGTGGCTTGGAAGTTTATTATAAAAGCGTATACATTGACATCGGAACGAGTCTATCTATTTTTTTAAGCCTTGTTTCAGGTACAAGTATTATTGTATAAACATTAAAAAGTAATAATAGTATAACATAACATATATATAATTTAAATAATAACATTGTAACAAGTATTATTGGTCCCTAGTATTTATAATATTAAGGATATCACTGTATTTTTTAAACAATTTTATATTTTTGGCATATAAAAGATTTTAAAGTAATTTTCAAGTTATTGTGGTTTTCATATTACAGTGATGCCATATTACCAAATACGTAATCGTATAATTTTTATCTACCGTAAATAATGATTTACTCATATTTTCGCCTGCAGTTCGCTGTATCTGGCATTACTAACCACAGGATCCGGATCGCGTTGTGTTGGTATTTGTGTTCAAATGGTTCTATTTGACAGCGCGTAATTGTTGCTTTGGCCTCGCTTTGATTTGCGGTCGCCATTGGCACACCCGGCCTGTACGGCACGCGTCCCGCATCCGATGCGGTCATCCGGCCCGGCCGGCACACACGCTACTGTCCAGGTATTCCACACGTGTATGAGTTCCTAGTACGCGTATTTTAATCACTGGAAATTTCAAAGTAGGTTATAATTATTTGATTGCAAGTAACGTGTACATCGACGGCAGCAAAGTAGAAAGAGTCTACTGCACTTTTACGAAATTCACGTTTTTACATAATTCGACTTAGAACCACCCTTTCCGAGAAAAACCCTTTCAATGGGTAACCATTTTAGTTACCCATTAAAAGGGTTTTTCGATAAGGTTTTTCTAAGCGGTTAATCAAAAACCCATACGATATGGGTAACCCTTTTGAACGGCTTAAATTACATTTTGGTTACCCGTTGAAAGGGTTTTCGATAAAAACCCATACGGTTTGGGTGACCCTTTTGAACGGCTTAGTTCCACCAAAAAAACCATTCAAAATTACCCACACCGTATGGGTTTTAGGGTTAGTCGATAGAGGTTGCGATAGAGTTTTTCTAAAATGATAACCAAATTGGTCCCTGGGTAGAATAGAAATAGAATTGGTCATGCTACGCGTGCTGGGTGGATATCGAAATAACATAATATTATGATTTTTTCATGTCACTGGCAAAAAACTAAAATATAGATCCAAAGACACCGACTTCCGAAATTAAAGTTATTTTTTACTTTGTAGTGTTTTTTTGGAAGTCGGTTATTATTTTTGTAAAAAGTTTTTTTTTTCACTTTTTAGTGGGTCAGTTTTTAATTTATCTAAGTTACAATAGCATAATGTCAACTGCTCATCACCTTTTACAAAATGCACCTATGCAAGGCAGACAGCAGTATGTTGACTACAATGGCTGCGAATCCGATCCGTATTACACCTGGTCCGGGGTAAGTCAAGGCAGCAAACATGGGGCCACTGGAATTTATAATAATGATAAACAATTTACCAGAAGTCGTCAAAAATGGATCTTGTTTGCTATTCGCAGATGACCTCAAGTTGCTGTTGGAGATCAGGACGGAGTCTGATTGCAGACGTTTGCAGGATCACATTGATAGGATAGTGGAATGGAGTCATGAGAACAAGCTCTACTTCAACGAATCCAAGTGCTCGGTGATAAGTTTCACCCGTGCACATGCACCTCTACTCTTCGAATACGTAGTGGATGCGGTACCGATGCAACGAGTCACGCAGGTAAGTGATTTAGGGGTTGTTCTCACTCCTGAACTGTCGTTTCGCGATCATATAACTAAGATCTGCAAAAAGGCATTTAGGAACTTGGGATTTGTTCTGAGGCAGACGCGAGACTTTACCAGCATCACAGCCATCAGAGTCCTGTATGACGCATTAGTCAGGAGTCATCTGGAACATAGTGCTATCATATGGGCTCCACATGAGGCTAAGTACTCAGTGATGTTGGAGAGAGTCCAGAACAAATTCACGCGCCACCTGTACAGGAAACTTTATGGGGTGTACCCATTTTACCCTTTGATGTACCCCACTCTATTCGTACTGGGTATGGTGGGGTACAATCAACTCGGGGTGCGACGGGAATTTGCACTGGTGTCGTACTTGATGAAACTGCTCCGAGGCATAGAGCACAACCCCAGCGTGCTGCAGCGGTTGCACTTGTACGTACCGGAGCGTTATGTGTTACGCGACGGCCCCCGCCACTGCTGGTCGTACCAACAGCCAGGACCAACTTGCTGGCCAAAACCCCTCTGACTCGAGCAATTCGCACCATCAATTATATACAGGTCGAATTGGATATATTTACATGTCACTGGAGTGAATTCGCAAAGGTACTATTGTTTATACTTTGCTACAAACAATGATATTTATGATCGTGAGATGTATTTTTTCTTTTTTGTGTCTTTAAGTAATTTAAATTTTGTGTGGGACCTGACTTGGCTATCGCATTAGGTTAAGACCTGTAATGATAGTTTTAAGGCATTGAAATAAATAAATAAAAATAAAATAATGCTTTTCTCGAAGCAGGGACGTTAATTGTTGAGGAGTTCTCAGCCCCACTTCACCATATGCATGCATTGTGACGAGCATAAACTGCAAAGCAACTATATTAAATTAATCGAATCGTGACCCGTCAAATACTATTATTGAGTAGTTCCGGTGGCCATCTGTGGTCTTCATCATCAGTTCCACTTCACCAAATTGTGCCTTTTAAGAGCAAATGCACGTGTTACTATAAAAAAATACCCAAATCGCTATAAGTCTGCCTATAATATTTGAAGAGTTCCCTTGATTTCTCCAGGATCCCATCATCAAATCCTGACGTGATGACAATGGGACCAACTGTAAAGTATACTCTTCAAACGAAAAAAGAATTTTCCAAATCGGACCCGCCGTCTTCGAGTAATCGGGGAACATACATTAAAAAAAAAGTGCCGACGATTTGAGAACCTCCTCCTTTTTTTGAAGGCGGTCAAAAAGAGGTGGTACGTGTGCCTATCAAGAACGAGATAGCGGACCTATGGGATTTTCACATCCATGACTCTTTCTCGCGATTTTAACGATATTATCAAAATCTGATTCATCACCGAATGAGGATTTGAATTATCGAAGTTTAATTATTACGAGCGATTGCATAAGATAAGATTTCTTTATTTGTTTAAACATTGTATACATACAAGAGCATGCAAGATATTACATTCATCGTTCAAGTCCAATCATGTTTAGCCGCAAGTATCGTACAAATATTTCCCTAACATTGAAAATAGTTAACAATAACAAAAATCGATAAATTACCTAGAATAGGCACTTACAAAGTTTATAATTTAGAAACTTTATAAATTACAAATTATTTTTATGTTATAATGTAAAAATTCTTATAATGTCATAGAGGGTAGTAGAGATATTCCGACAAATATAACATTGTCGGTAGATCGTCAGCGGCTGGACGTAGAAGGAGCGGGGCGCTCGGGGACGTGTAGCACTGCATGAGCAGTCGAGTAGGCCTGTGAGTCATCGCCGGCCGCAGATAACGATGTATGCGAACTGCTGGTTGACTCAAACAAATGCACGTTTGCAAATGCACTGTTGCGTTTAAAGGACAATAAAGATGAAATGAAATGAAATCGTTTATTCTGTAAATAGGATAGGTATTAGAATCACTTTTACACGTCATATAAATTTAAAAAAATCTAGATGTAGCCGACATTTCCTATCTGACTACCCCTGAAAAGAAATGGCGACACAAACTCAGGGGTCAAAGTCTCTTTTAAAGTCCAGACATAATCTTGGTCAGATCATGTGAGGACCATGTAGATCCGTGTCTGAAATGGTATTTTGAGGAAAGAACCACACAAATTTGAGTGGACCTGTCCAATCAGTGTAAGCACTTGTCAGTAATCGTGCAGCTCAACTCTAGAAGGAGGAGCTCAACGACTCGACCAACAATATCAAAGAAAGGACATTTGGGTAGGCCGCTTAAAGTGCTCAAATTGCCAGACCACCATTAAAACTAACTGAGAAAAAGAAAAAAAAAAATATTTAAAGAGAAAAAAAAGTGACCCACATAGTGCTCACATTCACAATAAATGAAAGCAGTAAGCAGTAAACATTCATGTAAAATTGAATATTACGGAAGCCATATTGTTTAACAGCTGCGAGAGGCGGCGACTAGATGGCGCTAGTGGAACGTGCACCATAGACAGATCATTCATTATATCGGTCATTTGACTTAAAAGACTTGAAGTCAATTGTGTGAAATATTGTAACGTGGGTAACGTTACAATATTTCACACAATTGACCCACTAGCGGATCGCCTTTATAAGGAGCTGCGCTGTTGAATCGGTACGCATTTTGAACGGATGTGTCTTGGTGCACGGACCACTGTCTCTCGACAGTCAGTACTGCCCGGTTATTGGATGTGGAACGGTGTCTCCGACAAATTAGTACTAACCTTATTGCGGGGGGTGCATGGACCACTGTCCCTGACAGTCAGTACTGCCCTGTGTGACCGCCAATACCATTATTAGTTATTTAATTAATTTTATTTCATTTCTATATTCTCTCGATTTAAGATAACTGATTGTTCGATTGAAATAGATTTCTGTATTGCCATATCTGAGTGTTACTTCTGATGTCTGGACCTATCCCGACAAATATAATATTCTGCAATGTCAATATGTTTATAAAATCATGCATAACAATTAAAATTTCAAGTTTTCCAGTTTTATCACAAGGCTAGCAGAGCGAGCAGCTCAATCCCAAGCTTTTTGTCTTCTAAATAATCAGAAATTGTATGGGACATTTTTTACAAAGTTTGGTTTTAATACAGATTTTAAATCGTTTTGGGTAAGTTCCGAATGTCAGTAGGAAGTTTGTCGTAAAAGCTAGATGACAACGAACAAGGATGGACGGTAGTACAAAAACGTAGACCAATGAGGAATAACCGTTTAAAGGGAAAGATGGGAAACTGTACGGTAGATACCGAATATAATTTTAGGGCGGCCAACCGAAAAATACCCATATTCATTACGAACGTACATAAAGAACGTCAGAATCAGATACATGCAGATATATTTATAATAAAACGTGTGAAAAAGTTACTTTAGAGAAAATTGTAGCGAAGAAGCAAAGTGACCATGATGCATAAAAGTTCTTTGTATCTGCATCAAAATTAGAGATGTTCTTGGATGAGAAACTATGGCCGAGTGGTGTCATTTTCAGACGCTTTGTACATTTTAAGAAGAGATCTTCGACAGAGACAGTAAAAGTTTCTGATAACGGTCATTACAACAAATTAAATGGCTGGTGAGGTTTACAAATTTGCTACTTATAATTTTAAGAGTGTCAAACGCTCTGTACATGGAATACGTGAGCTGTGTAAAACATGTGACATTATAGCTCTTCAGGAGACATGGTTGTTGCCCAGTGATATTTCATAGTTGAGCAGTATTGATGGCGAGTTTAGCATAGCTGCACGGGGACCTCGGCAGTGGACATGTCCTCGGGCATGTTACGAGGACGTCCTCACGGCGGTCTCGGAATACTCCGGCGGCAAAAAGTGTTTCCTAATGTGATAGTGGTGCAGTACAATAATCCGCGAATATGTGCGATACGCGTAGTGTAATCTGAGCGGGTTTACTAGTGGTGAATGTTTACATGCCTGTGGACGCATTGGCGAATCTAGTCGAGTTTACGGACATCCTCGGATCGGTAAGCGCTATCATAGACAGTTGCAACATAGATTGTGTATGTACTAGGCGACTATTATGCCCTACTGAACAATTTTATAAAGAACTATCGTTATTTTGTGAGGACCAGGAGTGGACTTGCATTTATGTACAAATGTTGAAGGGCGTTTCTAATTCGTTTGATTGTTTCACTTTTGTAAGCGAGGCTCACGATCGCAAATATGACTTGATCACTGTATAGTCTCTAAGAAAGCTATGCCGTCAGTGCACAGAGTGTTTGTCAAGTATGACGTACTGTGGTCGGACCACTTTCCGTTAATAATGGAGTGTAATCTGGGCGTAGTTTCATCTTAGATACTAGAATGTAAGCCGACTATAAATGATGTTACGAGATGGGGGAAAGAAGTGTAGATCAAGTTAATCTGTACATGACTGAATGTCATAGACTCTTAAGACTCCTTGAATATCCAGAGGAGTTTACAAAATGTGCAGATTACACTTGTAATATTTTGCAGCATAGACAAGTCATTGACAGTTTGTATAACGATATTGTAAAAAATATTAAGAGAGGCAGCATTGTGTGGAACAAAAAAAACCTGTGGCTGGAACCTACGTGTTGGCACGCAGCGCGCAGGGAGCTAAGCAGGCATTTTATTTGTGGAGTTGGTATGGCAAACCAAATTCAGGTGCAATTTATAACGAGATGTGTGAGGCCAGGATTTTTTTTAAGAACCGACTGAGGTTCCGTTTGGCCGTCACTGTAAGTGGACGTGTGTCGCGTGTGCTCAATACTATTTGCAAATATTTATTTTTCTAAATTCCTATTGGCCAAAGTATAGAACTAAAATTCTCGTTTACTCCTACGGTTACCATACGGTTAGACTCTGTGAATGTAGCAATAAAATATTCTAGCTCTATGGTCAATGTTCTATGGAAAAGTGTCTAAGTGTCTATGATGAGATGCTCGGTGAAATACTGTGTATAATGGCGGACGCTCATCTCAATATTGTATTTTGCAAGTTGTTCTTTATTAAAGTTAATCGATAATATCTGTGTTCTCATTCCAAGACCGAATAACAGGTTATGGGCCCAGAGCTCGAGACACAGAAATAGAGGCGAAAAACTGCAGATTGAGATAGATTGATTTTTTCCTGTGGAGCCGGTATAAAAACGGCAGATCGGCGGCGTGATCAGACAACGTACGGGAGTTGTGCGATTGTTGCAAGCGGAGTCTGGAGGTGGTCGTACGGAGACTAGATTAGTATCTACGGCATCAGGCTCGAGCAGGGTGTAAAACAATTGACACGCGTTGAAGATGGATTCCACAGCATCACCAGCTATCAAGCTGGAAGGGCAGAAAAATTGGAGCGTCTCGAAATTCCAGGTTTCAGTCATACTGAGAGGGGCTGACTTGTTCTCAGTAGTGAATGGCACGGAAAAGCAAGCCGACAATGTTAAGACTTGGGCGTCAAAAGATGCAAAGGCACAAACTATCATTGTGTCCAGGCTAAGTGAGGCAGCCATAGTCCATGTGCTGACATGCGAGACGGCGGAGGCAATGTGGAAAAAGCTCAATAATGTTTATGAAGCAAGTTCTGGTACAAGCACCTTGATGCTATAACAACGGTTCTTTCAATACAAATATGCAGACGGGGACTTGTCAACACACTTATCAAAACTACAAGAAATGGCTTGTCAACTGAAGCAAGCTGGTGAGGAGGTATCAGAAAAGTTCCTAATCACTAAAGTGCTGATGTCACTGCCAGAAAGTTACAGTCACTTTATCTGTGCATGGGAATCGGTGGAGAGCAATAAGCAAACTTATGATGCATTGGTTCCTAGACTTCTTGTAGAGGAAGAGAGAATGAAAGCAAGAGATCAAAATGATAAAATACAAAAGGGAGAAAATTCAGCTTTTTATGCACATCAAAATAAGAAACAATTTTCAAAGAGATGTTATAAGTGTGGGAAGGGTGGACATTATGCACAACAATGTAAAAGTGAGTCTGAGAAACGCAAATGTTTTGAGTGCAACCAGATAGGGCACCTAAAACATGAATGTCCTAAGAATCAAAACAACGATAAAAATAGCACGAAAAAACATGAAAAATCATCAACAAGAACAACAAAAAAGGGTCATGCATTTACGATGACAGCCATGACATCCAAATATCAAAGTGACGTGAACGTGAACCGTAACATGAGTGACAGTGACAGTAACATTGACGTTTCGAGTGAAAATAGACAATCAGTCTGTCAGAAATGGTTGATTGACAGTGGTGCGAGTGAACACATGAGTAGTGAACGATCTTTGTTTACGAACTATCATTCAGTGTCAAACAGATTTGTTATTGTGGGAGACGGTCGGCGTTTAAGCGTCCTTGGAGTTGGTGAAATCAAACTACAAGTCTATGATGGGGATTGTTATACTAAATCGACACTATATAATGTGCTACATGTGCCAGATATGCATATTAATTTATTTTCGGTACCTTGTATTACGAGAAGAGGTTATGAAGTCAAGATGTTGTCTGAACAATGTATTATCTACAAAGATAATGAGTTGTGTGCTATTGGGAATCTACAAGGGAAGTCATATGAACTAGAGGTGTTGTATGAAGCACATGCTGCAGCTGTTTCAACATTATCAACTTGGCATGAAAGACTATGTCACCAAAATATTGATTATGTTAAAAAGGTGCTAAACAGTAATAATATTCAGTATAAAAGCGACGACTTTCAATGTGAATCATGTTTGCAAGGTAAATCACATAGGTTACCTTTTGCAAGAAAAGTGCAGCACACTACAAAAACATTAGAAATTGTACACATTGATGTATGCGGCCCGATGGAGGTTGAGAGTGTTGGTGGTTCAAGATATTTTTTATTATTGAGGGATGACTACTCAAATTATCGAGTTGTATATTTTCTAAAGAAGAAAAGGGATACTGTTTATCAAATAAAGCAGTTTGTCACTTGGGCAGAAACACAAACAGAAAATAAAGTGAAAGTGATTCGTACTGACAACGGAGGGGAGTTTGTCAATAAGGATATGCAAGATTTTGTTAAAGAAAAGGGCATACAACACCAAACCACTATACCCTATACGCCCCAGCAGAACGGCAAGGCAGAGAGGGATATGCGCACTATTGTAGAGGCAGCACGGTCCATGATAGGTACGAACTTGTCAAAGGAGTTATGGGCTGAGGCAGTCAACACGGCAGTTTATGTTTTGAATAGGACAACCAAAAGTACTAAAGAAGGTCAGTCACCCTATGAAACTTTTAATAACCGTAAATTTGATGTTCTAACTCTGCGTGGAATATTTGGACAGGAGGTGTATGCTCACATCCCAAAAGAAAAAAGGTTGAAGTGGGATGCCAAGGGAGAGAAGGCAATATTTGTTGGTTATGATGACTCTAAAGGATTTAGACTTTATTATGAAGGCAAAAAGGAAGTGCATACCAAGAGAGATATTATATTCTTAGATCAGAAGAGTAATATAGAATATGAAACGGCTAATGTACAGAACAATAAGAATCTGATTTTACTGGACATACCAAAGGAGAATGATGTACAGGACAGTGAGAGTGAAGATGAGTTTTATGAAATAAATACTGAAAATGAAGAGACAGGAGAAGATCAGGGCGAAGAAAGAGACCAGGAAATCGAAAATGTTAATGAAGATTTAGAGACAGAACAAGTAAGAAGTAGATGTGGAAGAATAATAAAAAAACCTGAATACTTGAGAGATTATAATTTATATGCAGCAGAACCAAAGAATTACAAGGAGGCAATGATGTCATCAGATGCTGAAAATTGAAAGGAAGCTATCAAAAAGGAACTTGACCAACTAAAAGATAAAAAAACATGGACAAAAATTGATAAAATACCAGAAGGCAAAGAAGTGATAAGCTCAAAATGGGTCCTGAAAAGAAAAGAGGATAGTTACAAAGCTAGGTTAGTGGCAAGAGGTTTTGAACAAGATTATGTTGAAAATGTGTACGCACCAGTAGCAAAACTTAATACATTTCGTGTTTTTGTGTCAGTAGCTACTAAACTTGGGTTAGAGATTAAACAAATGGATGTATGTGGAGCATTTTTAAATGCAAAACTTGATGAAAAGTTGTACTTAAGTTTACCTGAAGGAACTGAGTCTGTTGATTATAAGTATGTTAAACTTAATAAAGCCATTTACGGTTTAAAAAAGTCTCCAAAATGCTGGAATGATCATTTCAAATCTGTAATGCTATCTATGGGTTACAAACAATCTGATAAGGATTGCTGTTTGTATTCAAAAAATAAAAATACTTATTTGCTATTGTATGTCGATGACATATTGTATTTTGGAAATGATAAAGAAGAATTGTATAAATTAAAGGATGTATTAAGTAAAACATTTAAAATGAAAGAAATGGGAGTAATAAGTAAATATTTGGGGATAGAGGTTAATCAAAACATAGATAAGGGAATCACTATTATTTCTCAAAAAAAATATTTAGAAAATGTGTTATTACAGTATAATATGTCTAATTGTAAAACTTTATTATTACCAATTGATAAAAACTATAACTTCCATATTCTCAAGAAAGAAAAGTCAGAGAGTACATCAATAGAAAATAAATGTAGAAAGTTAGTTGGGAGCTTGATGTATGCTGCTATGGGGACAAGGCCAGATATTTGTGCAGTAGTAAACATATTAAGTAGATATCAGAGCTGTGCTTCTGAACTTTTATACAAACTATTGTTGAATGTTTTAAGATATATAAAAGGCACACTTGATTTATGTTTATTGTACTATAGAGATTGCAATGATGATGTAATAGGCTATGTTGATAGTGACTGGGGTGGTTGTAATGATAGAAAGTCAACGTCAGGGTGTATTTTTAAAGTGTTTGGGAGTTCTGTAATTTGGTTTTCAAAGAAACAACAGACTGTAGCATTGTCTTCGACAGAGGCAGAGTATATTGCCTTATGCTCAGCCACAAGTGAAGCTTGTTGGTTGAAAGACATTTTGAATACTTTTGGTTTTGAAAATAATATAATCTTATATGAGGACAACCAGTCAACTATCAAGATGGCTAATATGACCACTGGTAATTCAAGAGTGAAACATTTAGAAATAAAAACAAGCTTTTGTGAAAGAAAAATTAGAAAATAAAACTATTGAATTAAAATATGTAAATACCAGTGAGCAAGTTGCAGACATCCTAACAAAGGCATTAGGTGGAATATTATTTAAGAAATTTAGAGAGATATTGTTTAAAGCTTAATATATTTTTTTGTATAACTGTTTAAGGGTAAGTTTATGTTAAGGGGAGGTTGTGTGGGAAATATTTTTTTTGTTAGAATATTTTATTGAGGGGAGGTGTGAATGTAGCAATAAAATATTCAGGCAACACTTTTATGTTAAGGGGAGGTTGTATGAGGAATATTTTTTTTTGTGTGAATATTTTATTGAGGGGAGGTGTGAATGTAGCAATAAAATATTCTAGCTCTATGGTCAATGTTCTATGGAAAAGTGTCTAAGTGTCTATGATGAGATGCTCGGTGAAATACTGTGTATAATGGCGGACGCTCATCTCAATATTGTATTTTGCAAGTTGTTCTTTATTAAAGTTAATCGATAATATTTGTGTTCTCATTCCAAGACCGAATAACAGACTCCACCCCTCGAAAGGGTTAGACTATGATTGCGGTGTTTCCCCGGCAACAAGTGTTGTGTGATTGGTGTTTCTCGAGTAGGATTTGAACTAGCGGCTTCTGTGCGGCAGTCGCCCGCTCACGCCACTCAGCCACACGAACGTAAGCGCAGCAGGCGAATTTACTACGCACTACGAGCGGCGACATTCGCCTCACGCGCGCACTGCGTGACCTTGTGAACAGCGACGCGGTGTACGGCCGATAGAAGCGCTACGACCGCTACGAGAAGCTGACGTCATCGCACCTGCTACATCGACCGGTGCTACGAGTCGTCTACGATACTCCATCGACTACGCCGCACACCGTGCTTACGCGCCGCCGCGCCGCACAGTGTATGAAGTGTACAAATAGCCGCATCGAATTTCATTGAATAGAAAACTTCACCTTGAATCTCGGATAAGTACCTACTCTATTTTATTTTCGTTATTAACTGTGCTCTAAAATGGCAGGTGTTCAGGGCACCCCACCTAAAACGCCAAAAACACAAATAAACAATATGAGTCAGAGTCAAACCCAATTTGAACCCGATATTAACACGGTAATATTGATGAACGACTACGTAAATACAAATCGTAATAAACGGCCTCGACAAGATAACTCGCCACAAGGCAGGTCAGTTTCAATTTCTGCAGACCTACAAGACAATAGCATAACAAAAACGCTAACTGAACAAACTACCCTGATGTCTAAACTGTTATCTGAGGTAGCTCATATAAAAACACAAAATACCCAGATACAGGCTACAAACACAGAAATTCGTAAGTCAAATGAAGAGATCGAAAAATCGATGTCTTTTATGAATCTAAAGTTCGAAGATTTAAGAAAAGAAGTTGAGGACTTAAGGAAAGAAAGGCAAGAGCAGCAAAAGTACATAGAAAGCCTGGAACAAAAAATAACAGATCTCCAGAACAAGTTCCGCTCGTCTGGTGTCGAATTGAGAAATGTACCACAAGGAAATTCAGAAACCACCACTAGTCTCTTAAAAACAGTATGCAGTATAGGCAAAGCGGTTGGAGTACAAATTCCCGAATCCGAATTGCGGGACATCTATCGTCTACCAGGGAAGTCTACCACTTCTAACGCCCCACGTCCAATAATTACAGAATTTACCAGAGTGCAGACAAAACAGACACTCTTATCCGCAGTGCGGTCGTTTAACAAGGATAAGGGTAAAGACGAAAAACTTAACACCAGCCTGATTGGATTACCAGGGAAACACCAACCGGTGTACGTCGCTGAACAACTACCTGCCAGTATCAAGAAGTTATTTTATCAATCCCGTGAGTTTGCCAAAAAGTACAAATACACATACTGCTGGATATCCAATGGTAATATTTTCCTGCGGAAGCTAGAGGGCGACAAACAGATTTTAATCAGCACTGACAAAATCCTACAAGATCTTGTATACAAAAATATGTGACTACGCCTAAAACTACCCATAAATCATTTTTATTTTAATTTGTTTAGAATAGTTAGATCACTTTTTATCCAAATTGTCATCTTTTTATACTATAAAAACAACCAGTTATTAACTAACACACCCACACACTTACAAACACTACATAGAACAGAATACCCTAATCACAAATATATTCACATGACATACTCGTACATAACAATACTCCTCTATATCATAAAATACACCTATGTGCGATGCACTTGCCATAACTTTATGTTCAAAATATTACTTGCCCATAAAACTAGCTCACTTTCTGATATCTATTTCTTCATTAAAAATGACTAATTTGATTAATATTAATAACGACCTTGACAAATTTACTGTAGGCAACTCCTTTGTATGTAACCCAGAAGACTGTCTAAAGTATGTCAATGTTACTGGTAGCGATATTAAATTACTGCATTTAAATATTCGTAGTGTAAATAAAAACTTCCATCAACTTCTAGTACTATTGCGCTTAACTAAAATTAACTTTGACATCATAGTTTTGACAGAATGTTGGCTGAGTAAAGCTAATAATCTACCTATATGGAGGGTTTTCAGTCTCACTCAACTGAAACAAATCTCAATCAAAATGATGGATTATAATCTATACTAAACTGGGACTTCAAACAAATGTATGGGAACCTACCTTTGGCGGCGGAACTTGTCTTATGTGTCAAATTGAAAACAAGTTAGCAATAGTGGCTATCTACCGCTCTCCGTCATACAAGTCCAACGATGATTTTGACAAATTCAAGACTAGTTTGACTAATGTCTATGATACCATATCCGCCTGCCCAAATATTGTATTAGTGGGCGACTTAAACATTGACATAATCAAACGGAATGAGGACAACAAATGTCTTGATTACCTCATCTTAAATGCTTCTCAAGGGGCCAACTCACGAATTCCCCACTCGGCTTGAAAAAAGCTTAGATCACATACTTCTAAAGACTAAACTATTGTCGACTACACTAGTTTTAGAGTCCCATATTACTGACCATTAGCCAATTCTCCTCGACATCTTAGACGCTAACCCTGCGCGCAGAACATGCTACCTTTCCACCCGCCTTAACCATGATGCAATTAAGCTTCAACTGGAAAATACCGACTTTTCAAGTATATACATTGAGGAGGATGCTAATATTTCTATGAACAAATTTATAGACATCGTAACAATGGTCATATCCAAACACACAACTCAAGCTAAAATCCCTAGACAAAAAAGAACTCTAAAACCCTGGATAACTCCTGGTCTTTTGAAATGCATTAGACACCATAAGTTACACATACAGTCCAAGAAAGTACCAGACAACCTTATACTTAAAATTACCTATAATCGCTACCGAAACTTTTGTAATGACCTACTTCGAAAACTAAAAATATCATACGAAAGGAGTGAGCTTGAGAAGGCTACTAATAAACCTAAGTTTTTATGGAAAACAATAAAGGAAATAACCAATACCACGAAAATATGTGCAAGCCCCGTTGAGCTATTAAAATCCGCAATGATCCTAAGTCTTCCGTAAATGAATTTTTTCAGTAGTGTTGGAAAAAAGCTGGCTGACAACATTATATCACAACACCACACCCCATTACCTCAGACTAACGATCAGTCTCATCTTAATAGTATAGGCCCCTCCCTTGTAAACTCTCTTGCGCTCTTAGTAGTAGATGAAGCTGAAACCGAGTCGCTAATCCTACAGTTACGCAATGAGTGTGCTATTGGATGGGGGCCTCTTTTATTGAAAAACTGTCGCCACGTACTGATACCGCTTTGGTGGGTATGAGGAACAGGGTGTAAAGTTCACTCATCCACCATAGAAAAGGGAGGATCCTCCGACCAGACGGGTGTCGTGTCTGGTGGGCAACTGCCCGACGGTTGATGTCGGGACGTTGTATATATACTAGTCGCGCAGTGTGACGCGTAGTTCGTATGTGGCGATGTTGATGCCGCTACATCACTCCCCTTCGGAGAACGGAGCTCGATAGTGGGCTGAGTCGTGTATCTTGCGATACTTGCCAGTGGCCAGTTGAGGGTTCCAGTGAGTCGGAACCTGGTGCCGCATAGTTCACGGTGAGTCGGAACTGTTTGCGGTGATTCCCCAGTGAGTCGGGGTGGCGCTGCGTTATGCTCCAGTGCGTCGGATGTAGTACAGCGCCGGATTGTGGCTGGCTGCTCGCGTCGACCAAGAGAGGCATGTTCTCTGCTTGTGGACCGGCCGAAAGTGCAGTGTGCTGTGCCAAGGTTGCTGATGAGGCTGTGGGTGATGACCAGGAATGCGCGTCCGCTGCATGCTGGTGGTCAGGATACCCGTTGAAGCCGTGGGTGCTGGCTGGCTGTGTGACTCGCCGCTCGAAAGCTTGAGGAAGTGATGATGATGATGATGATGATGATGATGATGATGACGTCACGCTGAAGTAGTTGCACGAAGGCTGCGCTGACGTTCATACTCGGGGTCACCAGTTTGGTGGGTATGAGGAACAGGGTGTAAAGTTCACTCATCCACCATAGAAAAGGGAGGATCCTCCGACCAGACGGGTGTAGTGTCTGGTGGGCATCTGCCCGACGGTTGATGTCGGGACGTTGTATATATGCTAGTCGCGCAGTGTGACGCGTAGTTCGTATGTGGCGATGTTGATGCCGCTGCACCGCCACTTACCTTCATATACAACCGCTGTCTAAAATTGGGCGTTTTCCCGGATGCTCTTAAAAAGGCGATAGTGCATCCTATACACAAGGGAGGGAGCAGAATCTGTGTCAATAACTATAGGCCTATATCAGTTTTGCCGACGCTTTCTAAGATCCTTGAGAGAATCTTAAACAATCGTCTCAGGACCTTTTTGGAAAAATATAAAATCATAGCAGACAACCAGTATGGCTTCCGAGCTGGTGTTTCAACAGAAGATGCTGTGCTAGGATTGACACAAGAGGTAGCTAAAAATATAGACAATAAGACTAAATGTTTAGGTATATTCCTAGACCTTTCTAAGGCATTTGACACAGTTTCTGTTCCCATCCTTACCTCAAAATTAGAACACTTAGGTGTACGTGGCCTGTCACTTGAAATATTCAAAGATTATCTCAAGAATCGCACCCAGATAGTTAAAATTGATACCCACCTCAGTGAAGAGGAGTTTGTTACTTTCGGCGTCCCTCAAGGCAGTATACTGGGCCCCACCTTATTTCTAATTTATGTCAACGACCTTTGCAAAATGAACCTCCCAAATACTAAGATATACACATACGCTGATGACACCGCCATCTTAGTTTACGGTCCTACTTGGGATACTATCAAATCTATGGGAGAGTCGGCAGTAGCGGAAATAATGAAATGGCTCAACTTTAATCTTCTTACTTTAAACATAAACAAATCCTGCTACATCCCTTTTGCAATTAGGCGAAAGGCCGCACCGACACGTAGTTTTTCAATAACTGCCCATTCATGCTCTAACCGATCAGCACCATGCCTTTGTCCAACACTAACTAGAAGTAACAATGTAAAGTACCTAGGAGTCCATATAGATGACGGACTTACATGAAAAAAACAACTTGACGCTGTCACGACTAGAACTATGCGCCTCATACATATATTTAAATCCCTCCGAAACTCTGCTAATGCCGATTTACTGAAAATGGTGTATTATGCACTATGCCAATGGGTTATAGGATATTGCATCTCTGTATGGGGTGCTGCAACGAAAGGTCATATTCTGAGGGCAGAGAGAGCACAAAGAGCCGTAATAAAAGTAATGACAAGGAAGCCCCATAGATACCCAACAACACAATTGTACGCAAACTGCAAGGTTCTTACAGTCCGTCAGCTCTTTGTGCTTCAATCTATCCTTAGGAAACATAGCAGCCTTCCCCCGTCTAATCTAAAAAAACGCACAAACCTTCCCTCAGGCACCCAACACTGGACCACTTTCGCAAGGCATCAGTATTATGTAATTAGCGCTTACATTTACAAAAATATACATAAAAAACTGAATATATTAGACCTAAACAAACACAACCTAAAATTAAAAGTGACAGAATGGCTACTCAAACAGGACTATGCCGAAACAGAGACTTTACTTACTTACACATTGCTTAATAAGCACACACCAATCTCCATGCTTGCACAAATACTTCTATCCTCGCATCCATATACTCTCGTACATACAACTCCCCCATTCACTTACTCACCAACACCACATCACCTACTTATCCACACTCACATACAAACACCTACACACCTTCATTCACACTCATTACAATAAACTAAACAATAACTTTTTTCCCTTCTGAAGGTAAATCGACACAGTCCACTCATACATAATTATCCATTGGAACCTCATTGTGATACACTGTCTCTTAAGATACAGGATACCCTAGTTTGAGAGACAGGGTTTAATTTATTGTGTACAGATTTCTGCAGCATCCAAATGTTTTATGTTTTTGTGAATGTTCGTTTCCTTATTCTCTAAATTGTAAACATAAAGTACAATTATCTGTGTGTTTTTGGGAAAAAAAAGGTTGTGTTTTAAAGAAATTTATTATTATTATTTTTGGTGTCAAAACCATGAAGAACAGGTAAAAATGGATATTTTGGCCTCTCATCACTCATAAAACGATTTTCAATGTTTTTGGAAAGCTACAAACAAACTTAATAGCAAATTTTCGAAAATGTATGTTTACGGTAGTTTTACTTATTAAGAAAGTATCCGGGTCAATTTTCAAGTTTATTGATTAAAGTAAACATAATTTTGGTATAAACTGTATACCCGGTTTCACCCCGAAAGGGGTTTATTTTTGAAAATCTTCCATCATGTCATTGTGTTTTGTCATTTAATGTTTTTTCTTTAGAGTTTATCAAGATGCGCAGTAAAATCCTTTCCTAAAAACTTAATGACCACCTTTTGCCCCGTAAGGGTTACATTTGAATAAACCCAAAACTTGTGAGGTTTTATTTTCTGTGAGTATTAGGTATATATTATTAAATACCGACTTTCAAGTTAATCAGGCCGCGCGTAAATTTTTCAATAAAAACATTGACACCTCCAATCTCACTTTAAAGGCTAGTTTAAAAATACATAAATTACAAACTGTGTTATTATCTTAGATATTGTATTCGTGCCAGGTTTTATGTTTAGGTCAACGAAAGAAGATTTTTTTCATACAAGCTGCCTTTTCACCCCCAAAGGGCTTAGTTTTTGAAAAGTGCTTTTCAACTTTTCCATTTTTTGACTTATAGGTTATTTATCCCAATTTTCGAGTTAATCAAGCCGTGCAGTAAAATCCTCGCTTGTAAAATCGACTACCCCTTTACTCCTCGTCAGGGGTAGATTTTCGAAAAACCCTGATGCAAGTTATTCTTTATTTATGGTTTCAAGTATAAATACTGAGTTTTGAGTTAATCAAACTGCGCCATAAAATTCTTCTATACAAACTTTGACATCCAAAGTTTAGAAAAGCTTAGAAGGAAGTTTAGAAAAACAAAAAATTACAAACTTTATAATTTACTTAGGTGAGTATTTGTGCCATGTTTCAATTTTATCAACGTGTGTAAAATGAAGGAATAAGATTTTCATACAAAAAATATCCCCCTTAAAGGTCGAATTTACAGAAACCCCTTCTTAGCGGATGCTTACGTCATAATAACTATCTATCAGCCAAATTTCAGCCCAATCCGTTCAGTGGTTTGAGCTGTGTGTTGATGACCAGTCAGTCACGGTTTCCTTTGATAATCATATAAGGCAGTTTACCTGTTTACTCATTTAGTTTGCTTTTTGTACGAAGTAGATAAAGAGATTTGTTTTGAAGTAGGTTGATTATTTTAGTATTACAACTAAAATAATCAACCTACTTCAAAACAAATCTTATAATGTGTCGTGCATCTGAAGGGGGAACGTCTCGTGAGGAAGACGTTAATTTATATGACGATCAAATGACACAATCACAAAGTAGCCGATATTAAAGACAAGAGAGAGTTTTATATTGAGTATAACTGCTATCAGACATGTTTGCCGTCTGAGACTATGTACCTACATTATTAAAATGTCAGTTGCAGAAGTTATTACTTTAGATTAAAAATGGATTACGCTTAATGAATTCTGCACTATGGAGCTCACTCTCAATCGACAAAACAGTGAATGTCTCCATACTCGTGTTGTCAAGATCATGAATTCATAACGTGCACGTCATACTACTCGTAGTCATCTGAAGCGAGGAAGCGCCGGTAATGGGAGTGTGTTCTAAATTTTTAGGGTTCCGTACAAAATGGTAAAAAGGAACCCCCATGGTGAGACTAAGTCTGTCTGTCTGTCTGTCATACCTAGATATCTCAAGAACTACTAATGCTATCAACTTGAAATTTAGAATGTTTTTAGGTTACGTTTGCCCAACTATTTTGCAAATAAGAAAGAAATTAAAAAAAATATACCTTTATTGCAAAAGGGACTGAAAGGGGGTCTTAAAAATTTGAAGTGGGACTACTAGGGCATGTGGGGTATCATATGAACGAACGCTGTTTGAACATTCTCAAACATTTTTTTATTTTTTTTTAGGCAGCAAAATTTTCGACTTTTGATGAAAAATGTAAAAAAAAATACCGTTCCCCCTCCTTATCTCCGAAGTTTGCTTAGATAAAAATCTGAAATTATTCTATGTGATAGAAGTTTATGAAAGATTACAGGAAAAATAAAACGATGTCTCTAAATAGCACAGTTTTTCAGAAATCATCAACATTATAAATATACGTACGTCTCAGTGCGGGAGTCCGACTCGCTCTTGACCGGTTTTTTACTTACTGACTGAAAGAGTTATATGGTTGTAGAGAAAGAACGCGTCTTCCACTACAACCATATAAACCGAAAAATTTATTGAACAATACAGTCCTAAGTAAGAGTGAATAATTTATCGTGAGTTGGGAGATCATATCAATATCCTAATAGTGCGTTGAGAAAGATGAATCTTTAGGATATTGAACAGACCTATCACCCGCACAATTCTAACCCCGAACTTCGATACAATCATAAGTCCAAGACAAAGAGCCAGCTTCATAATATAGCCAAGAATATTACGAACGTCTCAACTAAATTCAGATTCCGGAGAACGCCGATCCAATTCCCGCGCAGTGGAGCATGAAGTAACTAATCTAATGAGTTAATCGTGTGCGAGGGTGCCGCGACCGCTGCGCGCGCCTGCCACCCTGGTAGCCGCTGCCAGTCCGCTGAGTTATGGCCCGGTTTATCATTCGCAGCACTGCACAAACCAGTTATTGAACAAGAGAGTTTACTACATCCCACGAACTCGCTGCGATTGCTGGATTTTGAATGTAGCTTGGCTTTTAGGATGTTGGAAAAAATGCATAGTTGAAATCCCCGTTTTCCTTCCATTTTCGCTCTATAAGCTGCGTTCATAGAGATTCTTGTGAGATTTATGATAAATGGTTAGTTCCAAATTATGATCATTCCTACTCTTATTTCCCATTTCTCGCTTTCTGTTAAGTTGATGAATTAATAACAGCGACGATAAAAATTGTGATCACAGTAAAAGTTCTAGTTAGTTTTTTTACGGCTTGAAGGTTCAAAAAAATGTATTATGGGTCGTAGGTTCATATAAAGATGTTGTGTTAGTTACAGGTACTACGTCTGCTATGTCCCGCAATTGAGGCATACAAAATTCATATTATGAGATTTTAAATTTTTAAATTTTTAACACCATACTACGATCGCCAACCCGCCTGCCAAGCGTTGCGATTATGGCAACCCCCCCCCCTCCCCCTTTTTAGGGGAGGCTATGTCCAGCAGTGGACGACTTTCGGCGGAAATGATGATGATATGATGATGAATTTTACGAAATAATATGATTCAATGTATTGTCATTTAGAAATTCTCATAGAGAGTAATAACATGTACGTATTATTAACACTATTACAGTTTCGGAGGATATATTTGGGCAAAACCTGCCGAAATTCATTGAAATGGCACAAATAATGATTGAAAGAGGTACAGTATAAGCGTTGTCATGTTTATAATAGAATGTTATTTCATTGTGTGTAATTTTCCTTACTGTTCATTTATTTTGTATAAATCTGTGTAAGTAGACATTGTGATTTATAACATCGCCTTGGATGATTCTGTAAAGGTGTTATAATGGTGATTTAAATAAAATAAATATTAAACATTACTTATCAATAATTCGTGTAGTTTTTTTTAAAGGTATTTATAATATTTCACTCACATGTTCTGAGAAAAGGTATTTGATTAAGGGATTTGATTTTATGAATATTACAGTTTCATATAATTATGTATAAACTACTAGTACAGTTTAGTACACACTATTTCTAGGTGCGTCGTCTTCACATATAATCTTATAATTAATGTACTTAAACAAAATATATTAAATCATTTTTAAAAGAGTAACACGGTGGAGTTTCTTGCCCATTCTTCTCCATACGAAACTACCTTTTGGAAGGGGCAACTAGAATCAACTCAATTTTTTTATTGTAAATTTTGACTTTCGAAAGTGCCTCCAATGTGCCTATTTGAAATAAATAATTTGACTTTTGATTTTGACTTTGACACTAGGGAGAGTTATTATTTTCAAAATTTGCAAAATGTGGTCTGCATGAATCCACTTGGTGTATATTGCACATCAATCTAATACAATATTTTTAAGCAGTATAAGCACCCTCTTTTTCTACAGAGTTTCCCCAGAATATGATGCCGTAACGATTGAAGCAACATATCCATGATAGGCAGCCATTCACACATCAAGCCATTTTATAATATAATTGTTGTTATGATGCTATTTAAGTCAAGTTTTAAATTAGTTCAGTTTTTTCCGGTAAACGACGACGACGACGACGGTACGACCTTACGAGTATTTGCTGACGATAGTACTATAGTACTATCGTCAGCAAATAAGGTCGTATGGTGCATTGTAACTGTCGACGTGCCATATATAAATTAGAAAAAAGGTTGTTTTATCATTGACACAACTGTACTGTTGTCAATGCTTTTATATTACAATTTTGCCCAGTAGTTCCAATAATAAACTCAATCTGAATTCATGTTGGTACATTGTAGAAAATAAAAAGAAAATCTTTTCACTGCTCTAGAAGCTCCATCCAAGCTACACGATTCAAGAAACAACAATTTAGCCACTATGAAAGCATGCAATGATCCCAAGGTTCTCAACTGTCGGTACCAGCGGCGCAGAAATCGTAGAATATTCAATATCTACGTTATTGTGTCCTGAACAATGCGGCCACAGACAGAAAATAATAATTGAAAGCGGCTCCGTGGAGCATCGGGCGGCACTCGTGTCGATACATTGTTCCGCTGCAGCTGAATTGAATAAATTGCTCGAGAGTACTTCACTCTGTGCACCGCTTACAACAATGCAGTACAACTCTGTATGTTATTCGTTGTGTCAAGAATTGATAAAGTAAAATACTATAAATTGTTTCCGATTTAATCTGAACAAGTAACGTTTTTATTTAAAGTAAAAATATAAGCTTCTGTTGTTATTTTGAATCTCTATGAGTTCGGTATGCGTTCTTCTTTGGTAACCAAGCTAGTCTTTAGGGCTCCGTAGTCAACAAGGAACCCTTATAGTTTCGCCATGTCCGTCGGTCTGTATGTATGTCTGTCTGTCCCCCGGCTCAGCTCAGAGACTCATAGTACTAGTACAGTCTGCGTCACTATGTGCTAACCCCTCAAGTTTTAAAATACTGCACTGCTACAGCATTGAATTCGTTACGAATAATCTAAAGAATACTTCAAGAGTTCATTGTATCGACTTGGATTTGAACCGTCGCATCCCCGTACGTCGTCACACTCACGACCTAGCCAGCGAGCCCATGAATTGTAATGAAATTGTTATTTAGTATCGTCCGAGTCACTTTATCTTTAAGTCTCTGTCTAATCGAAAAAAATAATAATTTGAGGGTATCCATTTTACGTTTCTTTAAAAGATTAATCCATACCCTCAAGTTTTAACTACAACGTTTAGGTTCACTTAAAATGACGAAGAGTAAATGACGATGACTTAAAATGACGACTACGATTTCTCTTCTTCTTCTTAGTCGGTAACTTCATTTCTGAATGTCGTGCCTAACTTGAAATTGTTGACATCTCGATGCACTACGCTCTTCCAAGTGATTCTGTCCTCAGCGGTTTTAATAGCCTTGGATACTGGTTGGCCAGTGAGCTTCTTTACAAGGCCACCGGGTAGGTGAGCGCCCGCGTGGTCTCTTCCCGTCGACCTGGCCAACTACCATCAGCTTCTCTAAGCTGTCAGGGTTTCTCCGAGCGATGTGACCAAAATATTTTAGGATTCGCTGAAAATAGGTAGCGGACAGCCTTGTGGTTATTCCGAGCTCCTCTAGGATGGATATTATGTTGGTACGTCGTGCGGTCCATGGTATTCGCAGCAACCGTCTCCAACACTACATTTCAAAAGCGTCGATCTTCGCCCTTTCTCTCTGTTTTATCGTCCAGGACTCGGCGCCGTATAAGAAAATTGAGAAGACCAAAGTTCGCACCAGCATCACTTTGGTTTTACGGGAAATATTTCGGTCTTTCCATATCCTAGTGAGTTTAGTGGTCGCTGCTTTGGACATTTGGATTCTCCTGGCTATCTCCTTGCCGCTGCCACCCTCGTTGTTCAGAAGAGAGCCAAGGTAAACAAACTGATCCACAAATTCTAGGTCCCTGAGTTCATTAGAGCGAGTTAGTGTACCAGGTCTGTCTACAACCAACACCTTGGTCTTTGCCTTGTTAATGCTGAGGCCAACTAATTCACTCTCTTTCTCTACTCTAGAAAGTAGTTCAGCCAGTTCCTGATCGGACGCTGCAAACAGTGTAGTGTCATCTGCGTATCTAAGGTTGCTGATTTTCCTGCCGCCAACAGATATTCCACCTTCCCAACCCTCCAGGGCTCGTCTCATGACATGTTCACCATATATGTTGAAGAGAGTCGGAGATAGGATGCAGCCCTGTCTGACACCTTTCTGTGGCTTAAAAGGTTTCAACGAAACATTGTTTACCCTCACAACTGTTGATCCATGATGATAAAGGTTTGCAATAAGAACAACAAGGTGCTTTGGCACTCCCATTTCTGTCAGAACGCTCCACAAACATTCCCATCTAACACAATCAAACGCTTTTGAGTAATCGACGAAGCACATCAGTGTCGGAATGTTGAATTCGCGGCACTTTTCTATGATCTGCCGAACATTCACGATCTGTTTCCTTGTACCCCGTCCCTTGTCAAATCCCGCTTGCTCTACTGGAATCTGCCACTGCAAAAATGCTTTTAGGCGCTCGTTAACGATATACAGTAGAATTTTGCTTGCATGGGATATGAGCGCCACAGTCCTATAGTTTCCACAAGACTTGGTTGACCCCTTTTTGTGTAGTGGTATGAGAATGGATTCCTGCCAGTCACTGACCCATTCACCTGTCCTCCATATCTGATTGCATAGGGTTTGTAAAATGGATACACTCAGATACGATTTACCCATTATTATTTAAAATGATTTCTAATTTTATGAGTACAGAAATGGTTGTTCTGTATGAACAAAATACGAGCATAAAAGGAATGGCGAGTTTCAGAAAAGTTTTGTTAAATAATAGCAATAATAAATATTATTACCTACATCATTTTAGTTTTCTTGGGTTTTTAATTCTTTATAAATATTACTAAATAAAATAAAATAGAAAAATACTTTATATTAATAAAAATATAATGCATGACAAAAAGGCTATTTCGTGCCTAGGATTTGAACTTCCAATCTTATGCATGGCAAGCGGTCTTAAAACCTCCGCTCTATTTAGACGCTGAATAAATATTCGTAAATGTTAACCGTATTATTGCTAGTCGTTGTACGCAATAGTAAAAGTTTACCCAACCGGTGGTGTGTTTTAAGCGTTTTAATGAAAAAAAAGAATATTAAAAACAGACTTAAAAAAATACTAACTAAACTTATTTATTCACTAAAACAATACATTAATTATAATAAAATGTTTTTGCAAAATACAAAACCTAACTTGGGCCTATCTCGGATTTCAACGCACAATGTATTTTGGGGGGGGTAACCACTTAATGGAGCTGTGTGTACATATTAATCACGCTGCCAAAGTGATACAATAAAATCTTAAAAAAAAACTTTTAGGGTACTTTCCTTACACGTAATGACAGGTGGGAATTATAAATTTGTTTTTCTCGTCTATCTCATGATGTGGGCCATCGTTGGATAGGCCGTTCAAAAATATTGAGGGTCAACGAGATCATTTTCGAATCAGGGATCCGTTTGCGTAATTAAGTTTTAAAGTGCTAACTTTTGTTAGAGTCAAGTTTAGTGTCCCCCCCTCTCCTGCCAGCTAAATGGTTGATTGAGGATATGTGAAAAAAATCATGGTAGTAGTATTTATGAGAAAATAAACTGTTTTAACTAGAAGTTTATTTATTTATTTAATTATCTATACTCTATGCCTACTTATAATAAATCGTAGCGAAGTCAAAAGAGTACTTTGAATATTTTTGAAAAAAATAATTGCAATGAGGTCTTGGATCGATTCCAATGCCAAAAATATAATTTTTAGAATTTTTGTCTGTTTGTCTGAATGTACGTTAGAGCATCACGCAAATTGTACTGAACAGATTTTGTTTAAATTTTGCAGAGATATACCCTATAATTATGCCTGGTCAATTGATAGGCTATATATTATCACGCTATTTGCTATAAGGAATGAGCAATATTGAATTATGTTTGTGTTCCTCTATGAATGCATGTTCCATCATCACGCAAATTCTACTCGATAGATTCTGTTCAGATTTATCATAGATATTTCCATCAGTCTGGTCAGTCGGTGGACTATATATTATCACTCTATTTGCTATGTGGGGTGAGCAATATTGCAGTATGTTTGTATTCCTCTATAGTTTACAGTAAATTTTAAAAAGACGAGCCGAACGGTTAGAACATTGCAGATACAGTTACAGATTTAGTCATCATCATCTTTATGATGAAGATTAAAATCTTAGACCCTAAGCTTTTAATCATCATGACATACACCGGGCGAATTTTTGAGATGGGGCAGTAACCCACCTTAACCGGTGTAGCTACGTGAAATCGGTTTTAGAAGACTATCCTCATTTGAAACAAGATCTACTTGTACTAATAAAATGGTACAAGTAGATCTTGTTTCAAATGAGGATCAAAAAATTCTATTAGACCAACTGAGGTTTGAGTACTAGATGAGTCAGAAATCGTAAAAACCTTTTCCCATACATATCGTGGGAAATGACTCCAACTTACTTTTTAGGGTTCCGAACCTTAAAAGGAAAAAAACAGAACTCATATTTATCTCACTTCGTTGTTCGCCCGTCCCTCCGACTGTCTGTCTGTCTGTCAGTGAAGACCCTTCTTCTCAGGAACGCGTGGAGGTATCAAGTTTAAATTAATTTCAAATACGTAGGTCTACGGTTTCAGAGCTCAAAAAAACCAAACTTCAAAGTAAAAAATACAGCCATTTATACGACATATTTTGATACATCAGTTTTGTGACATTAGGTAGTAGGTATATACTGGAATGCAGGCGTTCATTAGTTCACTGAAAATGAAAAACTTCGCAAGCAATGGGAAATTGCTACTGAAGACTGCGGAATCGACCTCAGGAATAACTGCTTCTCACACGGACAACTGTACGTCGCTTGGTCACGCGTCACCAGTCCTGAATCTCAGTATATATTGGCTGCTGAGACCATAAATACAAACGTAATATACAGGGAAGTTTTATTATGAAGAGTTAATGCGGGAAATAAAGTGAATTGTGCTATACTGCGATTGTGACCCACCAGTCGATGCCCAAAAAGGCAAGGCTGGCTGTTCACAAAAGAAGCATGACAGTAGAATCAATGCTGTGGAAATGTGTTCCTTGCGAAGCATGTGTGGCGTGACTATGAATGATAGGCTGAAAAATTATGTTATAAGGCAACGGTGCGGTTTAAAAGAAGATGTAGTGACAACATTTTAAAAGATTATGCTTGAGATTATGCAGATGGTTTGATCATGTTGAAAGGATTAATGAAAGGCGACTAACAAAAGGTATTTACAAGGCAGATGTGAGTGGGGACGCCCTAGAAGGACATAATAAATAGTGACCTAATTGGTGATGTTCTTCAGAAAGGACATGTGCGCAGTACTCGGAACAGGCGTGCGTATATGACCAAGATATATGAACGTAAACGAAGCAAAAGGAGTATGTAAGTAGCGTAGCAGGTGGCGTTCTATATTTTCTGCCTACCCCCATGGAAAGTAGGCGTGAGTTTACATATGTATATATATTTTATAAAAATAACATAGCTTACCGTCTGTATTACCCAAAGGGTTAGGTAGAGGTGTACCTACCTATTATATAGTACACCCACATTTAATTTCGCCAGTTATGTGTAGTTCCCATGGAATACGCGGCGAGCCTATTGCCACTAACCGGGCACAAATTCAGACTTTGGACTTTACCTGAAAAATTCCAGACAGAAAACCCAATGTCACTTTGCCTGACCCGGGAATTGAACCCAGGACCTCATTCCACATAATAATAAAAATAATTATTACTTTATTATTCTTGTTTATTAATGTAACAAATAAAAGAACCGATGTTGAATAGAAAATGCGCCCTCACGCCCCTAGACGCCCTGGATGTCGGGAGTCGCAAAGCGATTTCCGGCCACCGTAGGCGTGGGCCTGCGGACGGTGGGCGATGGGTAGCTCGCCGTCCGATAAGGACCAGGCCCGGGTCGACGGCTCGTTGTGTTCCACGCGCGCCTCAAAGAGACGTCACCACGAACTGACGGGGTCCTTTAAGGCCAATGCCTGCCAGGGTTGCGAGTTTGTCCGAAAGGGATATCGTGGCCCTGGCACACAGGCAAATGAAGAAACACGGGTGGGTTTTAGTCAGGAAAAGTCTGACACGCCCTCCCGCTCCGCCCAGAGCGGGAGAAGTTATTTGATAATTTCCCACGCATAAAAAAAAAAGCTATAGGAATTTGATACTTAAAGTGTGAATTTTTGCAATCGTATGAACTGACCAAGGTCATACGTAATTACGTACCTACTCTGCGTGAGCACATCTTGTGAACATCATTTTGTCGGACCTCTTGAGCAAAACCATTCATGAAATTATAAGCACCTATTCATATATGTGTCGGATCGTCAGGATTTTACTCCATTATATGATCGGTCATCATTGTGGGCAGAAGATGGGTTTCGAACGACGCTGAGTATCTCACCCAATGAAAACACACTGGGTGAGATACACAGCGTTTATTGAAATCACAAATTGACACAATCGCTAAAAATTATAATCACCACAATAACTGAGCACAACGAGTCGAGTACAGTTCCGCGACGTCTTAACTCCGATGCGCTCAGACCCTGGACGTCCTCCTCGCTGTCGACTCAATACATCACGAGTCTAGCGCACTTTCGGTGTGGGTAGATAACGTGATGTCGCCAGTAGCGCGCTTGCGATTCATTTCGTGTCCGTACTAATGACCGGATTCGACTTATATGTATCTCTTACTGAAGTATGGACGAAAAAAGACGTGTTGCACCGACCCCAAATAATTCATTCATAATTTTTCAATAATTCATGCTCATTGATTATTGTGCCGTTAAATTAATAATATCTAAGTAATGTGAAGTGAAGTCGCCCGAGCTATGAAGTGGGAGCGAGTAGCGACACTTGTCAGAGAAGCTCCAGGTCATAATAAAATCAAGCTTTAATTAAGTCGCTGTTTGCATTGCGACAAACCGCTTATATTATACTTGGCCAAATAAAACTTCACCCAACAAAAATTGGCTCAATAAAACGCGACGATCGTGCCATTGATGAACTCTAATTGAAACCAATTCAAGATAGTTAGTTAAAGGGAGGAATAATGTAATTTTATTAGCCAATGGAACAGAAAATAAGAGACATTCATTAAAATACAGCTGCCTGCAACTGACTGGTTCAATGCAAACGCTCGGTTGATACTCTGTCAACATTTTTTGCTGAAAATAGTCAAATTAAATGTATTTGAAATGTTTGTTGAACATTTGAAATGTTTGTTGAACATTGACGCCAAGGACATAGGTAGGTACATAGGTTTTTACTGCTATTTTATAATGTGATGTGGACTATTTTTGGTATAAAAAAAACTTTACTACAGCAATTTATTAGCCTGAGCTGTACAACATTTGTTAGAAAAGCGCTAGCGAGATTATTGGAGTGTTGGCCACCTGACCACGATGGTCGCTACTTTTCATAATGCAAGTCTTGGATACACAGCGCAATTATTTCGCGTTTATAACTTCTAACCTCAAACTGTAAAAGTTTTAAATGTTTTCAAGGAGTGAGAAAAATTCAGTTTGAACAAAAATGTATTAGAAGGAGTAAGTTTATTGGATATTGGAAACCGGAAAAACACAGTGATAAAGGAAAAGTGCAACCTGTAAAAACTGTAAACAATGAGCACCGTATCGTAACTCCATTGTAGCTTCTAAAGTAGACAGATTTAATTAGCGACTACGTAATGTAAACGATGGGCAGATTACCGCGCAGCCAACCGCAGCGAACAATCTATTACCAACTATGTTCTATGTTAGAAGGTTTGGTTTCCGCACTTAGTCCTTCATGTGGACCATTGTGCGTGGGCCATGGCGGCCGTCAGTGGTTTATTCCAACCAGCCCACCTCCCTCCAGAAGCTGATTAGGTCTCCTGGTCTGCATAGGACGTCTGTGAAAGATCTGGGTGACCCGAGGGTTTCTGTTCTGATCTGGGTGACGCCTGTGCAGTCAAAGAGCACATGCGCAACGGTTTCTTCAGCCTCCATGCAAGCCCTGCACAGAGGGCTGTCCGTTATACCTATTGTGTGGAAATGTTTGTTCAGTGAGCAGTGTCCCGTTATAGTCCCCGTCACCAGGCGCAGGCCGTTCCTGTCCAGGCGTAGCAAACGCCTGGTTAGCCTGCCATCTAAGGATGGCATGGCTTCCCTGGATTGCCTGCAGCCCGGTGCCGAGGTCCACCAGTTCTCCGCTAGTGTATGGGTGAACTCCTGTAGCCACCTACGTAGTTGGTTAAAGGGGATGGGTACGATAGGTTCGGGTCCACAGGCTGGCGCGCTGGATCCTCTCCTAGCCAGTTCGTCAGCTGCGTCGTTACCCAGCGATCCGCTGTGTCCTTTTATCCATTGCAGTGTCACTTTGTTACGGTTGCACACCGTCACCCGCTCCAGTGCATTGTACCATTCTAGTGTTAGTCTGGAGGTTATATATTTTTTCTGTAGGGATTGCAGCACTGAGGCACTGTCGGACAGTATACGTATACGGGTGTCCGTAACTTTCCTGGCTTCGATGGCGTAAGCCGCTTGTATAATGCCTACACATTCCGCCTGGTAGACGGTGTTGAACATTCCAAGCGGGCTGGATATATTTATGTTAAAATCGTGTGAGAAGACTCCGACTCCGGTTCCGGAGTTGGTCTATGATCCGTCGGTGTATACTCTCATCTCTTTCGGGCCTGAGTGATCACACCGTTCCTCTGTAAGTATAACGTTGTAGTGCTTCTGAAAGAAGTGTAGTTTTGGGGCTTTGTCGCAGGGTGATGCCATCATCGGTTGTCTTTTGATTGCCTCCTCCTTTATGCGTGTGTGTTTGACCCTAGAGTCTTTGCTCAGGGTTCCCGATATGTGGAGCCTGAAGGCGGCCAGGGGTGCCTCCTCTCGCACGATGAGGTGTAGGGGTGGCAGTCCTAGCATTACTTGTAGTGCGGCAGTGGGTGCAGTCCTCATACTGCCAGTTATTGCTACACAAGCAAACCGCTGCAGTTTGTCGAGGTCTTTTTGGGCTGTACTCAGGTCCGTCCTGGGCCACCAGACCAGTGAGCCATATGTGATAATTGGTCGGATGACTGTGGTGTATAGCCAGTGGGTGACCTTGGGAGAGATGCCCCAATTCCTTCCAAGCAGTCTTTTGCACTGCCATAGGGATATGCTGGCTTTTGTGGTGATGTAGTTGGTGTGTTTTGCCCAGTTCAGCTGTTTGTCCAAATAGATGCCCAGGTATTTGGTCTCAGTTGAAAGGCTTAGGGTAGTTCCAAAGAGTCGTAGCAATTGTAGTGTCGCCAACTTCCTCTTTTTTGTGAAGAGAATCAATTCGGTTTTTGTCGGATTCACCGACAGTTGGTGTTTGTTGCACCAGTCCTCTACTATTTTCAAAGCCTGGCGCATTAGGTTACATAAGGTGTTCTCGTGGGTGCCATTTATTATTATGGTTATGTCGTCGGCGTAGCCTTCGGTAAAATAACCTTTGTCATTGAGTGCTTTGATGAGGCTGTCTACAACCAGGTTCCACAGAAGCGGCGAGAGGACGCCCCCTTGTGGGCAACCCTTCGCCACAACGGCCCTTGTAGTGTCATTTACCGTGACTTGTACAGCTCTCATTTTGAGCATATTGGTGATCCAGCCGCTCAGGGTCGAGTCAATGTTATGTCTGTTTAGAGCCATGTTGATGCTGTTGAACATGGTTTTGTCAAAGGCGCCCTCGATCTCAATGAAGGCGGCCAGTGATGAGCATTTGTGGTCCACTGCGCATTCAATCTTAGAAACCACGCTGTGTAGCGCAGATTCTGTTGATTTGCCCGTGGAGTACGCATGCTGTTGTTTATGGAGTGGTTTTACCCGAAGAGGTCCGTCTCGAATGTGTCTGTCACAGAGTCTCTCCAGGGTTTTTAGTAGGAAGGATGTAAGGCTGATAGGCCTAAAGGCCTTGGCTTTCACTTCACGCCATGCTAGCGGTATGTGTCTGAGGGCTATGCACGCTCGATAGATCTCGACCAGCCACGGTGTCAGATAATCTATTCCCCACTGTAGCAGGGCTGGGAAGATGCCATCCAGCCCTGCGGACTTAAATGGCTTAAACGTGTTGATAGCCCACTTTATACGGTCTTCTGTTACTATATTATGGGCTCTTGACTAGTCTTGATCCGTAGGAGTCCATTCTGTCACAACCTCCCACGTCCTGTCCTCTAAGAGTTTGCAGTCCGGGAAGTGAGTCTCAAGAAGGACCTTGCTGGCTTCATGGTCAGTTATTGTATAAGAGTTGTCGGGTTTTTTCAGCGCGCCAAGAGTTCGGTCATGGTCAGTTGACAGGATCTTCCTTACCCTTGCGGCTTCATTATTTGTCTCAATGGATTCACAGAATTCCCGCCAAGCTGTCCTCCTGGCAGTCCTGATCTGTTTCCTGTACAGATATTGGGTTTCTTTGTATAGCTCCCAGTCCTCCGGGAGTCTCGTGTTCTTGGCTCTGTTGAATTGCTTACGAAGTGCATCTCTGAGTTTACTGAGTTCGGCGGTCCACCAGGGGTTTCTCTCAGTCTTGGTTTGTGGTGCCCTTAGTATGCAGCATGTATGGTAGGCTTCGGTTATGTATTCTGATAGCTTTGTGACAGTGTATTCTAATTGTACAGGATCTGTTAAGCTTGTTAGTGTTAGGTGCCTAGCTAGCAGTGAGGCTAGGAGCCGCTTATATCCCGGCACATTAGTGCGCCGAGCATTTCGTCTCGGTATGGGTTTTTTAACGTTGGTTGTTAGTGTGAAGCGGATTCTTCTATGGTCTGAGCAAGAAGGCTCGTCCGACACGTGCCAGTTTGTGATAAAGTTTGTCGTGTTTTCTGTAGAGAGCGTTAGATCTATGATCGTTTGTCCTCGGGCTGTGACCCAAGTGGGTTCCGAGCCGCGGTTTACGATGTTAAGATTAGTTGAAAATAAATAGGTGGATAGTACCTCTCCTCTGGAGTTCGGTGCGTCGCTGCCCCAGAGCGGGTGGTGGGCGTTCGAGTCAGTGCAGATGATCAGGTGCAAGTTGGCGCGCTCGCAGTTCTGTACCAAGTCGACCATCTCTTTCGGCGGACAGTCGGCTTCCTCGCCTGGCATGTATACCGAGGCCAGTACAACATCTGGAGCGTCGCCTTCTGTTTGGAGCCTGATAGCTGTCAGATCTCTGGAACAGAATTGAGTAAGTGGGGCGATAGGGATTTCTTTGGGTATGTAAGCGCAGGTTCTTGGTTTGTCTGGGCTGTGTGTGTTTAGGATTAGCTTACCTCCGATGTTACCGAGGCCGCATATTCTGTTGTTTCTGATCCACGGCTCTTGGATCAGTGCGATGGTTCGGGGCTTCACCTCCAGTGCCCTGCGTAGACTAGCCGTTGCAGCCTGGCTATGTTGGAGGTTGGTCTGGATGATCTATTACCAACATAATGAAACGGAACCCAGTAGCACTTGCGAGTGATGGTAGCGGCTGGCTAGGTAGGAGCCGGCACGTGGCACCGCTCCACAACATCGTTAGCTTATTAAACACCGCGGAGTCCTTTGGAATACAATATTTTCGACTGGCTTTAAATTAAGTTACCAAATTATTTCTCACCAATGGAGTTGGCACCTAAATTGGCATACCTGATTTTTACTTTGTCTACACACTACATATTTGAATTTATAGCGGTGTGCTTCAAACTCGCGTGAAAAATTTTCACAAAAGAGACATATTTTGTATATTTTTATTCTGTTCTGTAATTATAATTCAATGTAAAAAAAAAACCACAGACAAACCAACCAGTTCTACCCTATATGATGCGGTGCTGGTTTAATATAGATTCAGTAAGAAAGAGTGGAGCAACACTAATGCGAGGTAATTTATTCCAGCGGTAATCATGTGCAAAACTCACTGGTACCAACGTCATCCACTTTAATTAGGAGTTACTATTTACATGGCAAAAGATACAGGCTTTGTATTAAATTATAATAAATGAATATATATATTAATAATAAATGAAAGATATTTGACTTGAGCCTAAGCATCCTTACAACTATATATACATATACAGAGATTCTGCATTTCTCGGCATTTCTGCTACATGTCTCAGAGATATGAGAAACGTAGCACAAATGCCATTAGAAATCCACAAATACACATTGTGTACTTGTGGATTTGCAGAAGTTTGAAATGTTTTTCAAGCTGCTCTCCTGGCGCCGCGTGTCGCGGGAATACTTCGCAGTTCTCAAGAACTGTTGTGAGATGTCATGGTATCTGTGAAACTCAAACTCAAACTCAAAGCATTTATTTCAAATAAACCTATTATAGGCACTTTTGAATTGTCAAGGGGTCAGTCAGTCAGATGAAGGTAGTTGCCCATTCCAAAGCGTAGTAGGTTCCTATGGAGAAGAACGGGCAAGAAACTCCACGGACACTCTTTTACAGTGTGACAGGAAGTAATCGGTGCAAGGTAGCAGGCGATAGATTAAACATTGGCTACCACGACTACAATTATTATTTCGTTCTCTTTTTTTTTTCCTTTTCTTTGTCTGAGTCCAACATATAGCATTATTTTCTATTTCAATCGAATAATTAGTTATCCGAAGGTCACACTTGTGATACGATATGTGTAATTCATTTTATATTTTTTTATCAAAAACCCATTTACATCAATTACATTAACACTTTTTGATACTTCCCTTCCTTTTATTTTACGCTTTAATAATAGAAACGTTGGCGTCACTGGGGCGCGCTGTTCAAAAAGCGCGTCAACGTTTTTCATTTAAATTATTTACGTCGAGAGAGGGATGGACGCGCGCCCTAATCGTCACAATAAGACCCCGTCGCGTCAATCGCTTCAGAATGGACACCTGAAATGTGTCATCCAATAACATTACCAACGGATAAAATTTTAATCAATACCTAACTGAAACATTTGTCACTATGAATATTCCAAAAAGTATTTTAAAATGATTCATGTGAGATCAAAATTAAAATCAAAAGTCATTTATTCAAACTAGGCTGAGAATCAGCACTTTTCGAACGTCAAAAATTACATGAGACAGTCCCCCAAAAAACGCCCACCATTCACCATTTCCTAGTGCTTTAGCTGGGAAGAAGAAGTGGCGCAACAAACTCCCCAGCAGCACAGCTGTCAGTTCATATATAAAACTTAAATCTATATAATAAAATGTAAAATGCAACACAAAACATTAAATTAAATTATTTGCCTTATGTTATTTGTAACTAACTATATGCACACACCACTATACAAAAAAAATATATATATAATAATCGTCGAAAACTATACTCAAGCAGAAATAACGTAAACAAAACATATCTAATTAAAAGCCTCCAGGCATAATGGGCGCGCCCGCTTAAATAAAGCTACAGCTATAAGACAGGAGACGCACCACCGACTACGAGCCGTAGCTTGGTTATGAGACTTATGCCCGGTTCCTGTATTTACAAAACGGTTTGTTTTACTTACGGACAGTAAAATAAACTACCAGGCGTAAGCCTAAACTGTTCATATTAATAAATAAATTTATACGACTCGTAACGTATCTTACCGCTCGTTTCATACTAACGGATGGGAGGATTAGTACCGATAACGATCCGTAACCGTAAAGTATGAAAATCATGGTCTGTGATGTTCCTATAAAATTTTCAAGGTGTTCCCTTGTTTCGCAAACAGAAATTTCATAGAATTTTGTTTCGTAGAAAATGTTTCATATAATATTTGGTCCTTGTATTTTTATTTGGATTAATATTGTTTCAACGACTATTTAGTTGAATGAAACATATGTCGCAGAAACACAATTCAATGAATTTTATAGTAACATTTTTTTTTAGATCAAACATTTCAAATAGTAGAATTATTTTTTAACGAATATTGTTTGTTCATAATTTTATAACTAAATATTTTATATATATGTAGTAAGATTAATTAAGCGTTTAAGATATATAAGTAAAATAATAAAAGAATCAGTGTTTTAATTATATAGATCCCCTCTATTGTTTAGGCGTTTGGTGAAATGAAAATATGGTAATTAAAACTGTGGTTTATTGAATGTTCTTAACTGCGTCAGATACCAACTACTGTTATTGAATAATTTGGGTTAGGTTAGGTTACAACAGTGGCCATTAACGCGTGAAGGCGAGTCACCGAAGCGCGCGTGCCGCGGCAGCGGCCGCCGAGCGCTAGATCCCCTCTATTGTTTAGGCATTTGGTAAAATGAAAATATGGTAATTAAAACAGTGGTATAATGAATGTTCGGAAACATAATATTTCGAACAAATGTTATTTCGTTGGAACAATGTATTAAGTTAGTTTTTAGTAGTTAAGTGTAATACGTGCAATGAAGTCACTATTCATGGGAATAACAAGATTGTTTTCCTGCAACCCGCATTGTTTTCCTGCAACCCGCATTGTTTTTGTGAACGCAGTGTTGTAATTTTATATGAGGGTATACATTTTGTCAAAGATACGAACTGAAACGTTTAGAAACTGTCAGTCGATGAAATGTTTTTCTCGGTAATAAGTTTGATATTAACTAAACAATATGAGGATAGAGAATATTTGATTTGTTTATCTATGAAATTAATATTAAAACATAAAATTTTATTTGTAACAAAAATCATTGATTTAAATTTCTTCAAGGTAAATATTCTGCGTATTGATTATTCTATGAAATGATAATATGAGAAATATTTTATGTGAAACGAAATTCTATGGAACTATTTTCTATAAAACAACGTACAACCAATTTTCAAACATTAGTAAAACTGTCAAATCTACTGTTCGTAGTTCGTTTGCTTACCGGCCGTTGTTGGATGGTTTTAGAAAGTTTTGTGGTATTTTTCAAGTGTAAAGTTAAAATTATTATAAAATGTTGAGTTAAGAAAGTGATGTGAGTGATTCAGAAATGCTACATTTATAATGATTTTGAGTTCCAGCTGAGATTTCGGCATTATAAACCGCCTGTTCAAGAGTTACTGCTTGAAATACATCCTTATATAAGAATGACAAGTCCCATTGTCCCATTTTAATTTTAACTGTTCCTTTTGTTTAGGGAAGCCTTCACGTTTTGCGTTAAAGGCAGCCGCCAAAGATACCCATGCTTCGTCTTTTAACTTGTTGTAGGCGTTTGTTTCCTTGCTCGTTAAAATAGCGCAGTTCTGGATTAACTCCACAAATTAAAAAACTTTTTCTTTCGTCATAGGGTTTTTGCTTTTCTGTAAATAGGTAAAACAAATCACACAATCATTACAATTTCGCCATACTTAATAATATCCATAACGCCCCCGAGCGCGCGCCGGCCGTCGACCATCATAAAAACGTCTTGTAAACAAAACAAATCTATGATTAATATAGCGTTTGGTTCACACTTTAGCAACAATAGCAATTATATTTAAAATGTAAGTAACAAAGGACCAAAAAATATCATAGCTAAAAAACCGCAATTTATGTAAAGCTATTATTTAAGTAGTAATTAAATCTCATAATGTTTGAAAGTAGGTCGTAGTTTATAAACATTTTCTAAATATTTTTTGTAATAACGAACCGCAAAGAGGACCATTTGAGAACAATCGGTTATCAAGTAACCGACGAATGTTCGTAGCTAGTAGGCTAGATAAAAACTTAATGGAACACCAAGTTACGCCTCGTTAGCAGTAACTTGGAAACTGGTGGTAGCTGTTATACTATGACGATCCGTTGCTTATAGGAATCAAGCATTAGAAACAGTTACGCCAGCTACGAGAAACAGCACCAACTACGAAATGAAACATTGGATACGATTCGTAGCATCGACTACGAAGATGAAGCATCGAGCACCGACGTAGCATAGACTACGAGACGTAGCATCGACTACGAGACGTAACATCGACTGCGAGACGTAGCATCGACTACGAGATGTAGCATCAACTACGAGATGTAGCATCGACTACGAGAAGTACCATCGCCTACAAGACGTAGCTTTGACTACGAGACGTAGCATCAACTACGAGACGTAGCATCGACTACGAGACGTAACATCGACTGCGAGACGTAGCATCGACTACGAGATGTAGCATCAACTACGACATGTAGCATCGACTACGAGAAGTACCACCGCCTACGAGACGTGGCTTTGACTACGAGACGTAGCATCGACTACGAGACGTAGCATCGACTACGAGACGTAGCATCGACTACGAGACGTAGCATCGACTACGAGACGTAGCATCGACTACGAGACGTAGCATCGACTACGAGACGTAGCATCGACTACGAGACGTAGCATCGACTACGAGACGTAGCATCGACTACGAGACGTAGCATCGACTACGAGACGTAGCATCGACTACGAGACGTAGCATCCACTACGAGACGTAGCATCGACTACGAGACGTAGCATCCACTACGAGACGTAACATCAACTATGATTAATTAGCATTAACTACGAGACGTCTCATCGACTACGAGACGTAGCATCGACTACGAGAAGTACCACCGCCTACGAGACGTGGCTTTGACTACGAGACGTAGCATCGACTACGAGACGTAGCATCGACTACGAGACGTAGCATCGACTACGAGACGTAGCATCGACTACGAGACGTAGCATCGACTACGAGACGTAGCATCCACTACGAGACGTAGCATCAACTATGATTAATTAGCATCAACTACGAGACGTCTCATCGACTACGAGACGTAGCATCGACTACGAGACGTAGCATCGACTACAAGACGTAGCATCGAGTACGGGAGGTAGCATCGACTTCGAAACGTAGTATCGACTACCGATGCCAGGGAAAATATTTTAAATTTTTACTCCCTGAAACCTTCTTGTAAAAGTATAAAAGATTACTCTAATGGAGGAATAAACAAAAATACAGTTATGTCTAAGACTTCCAATGCGTATAATACCGCTTTCTTCCATTTAGTATTCTATACCTAGAGCAATGAAAATCCTGAGGCAGTAAAGGCGAGTGCACACAGATAAGTTACCGCTCGCTTCACTTCCCGCGGGCGGGTGCGGGGCACGGGCGGCGGCGGCGGCACGCTCGGAGTCACAAACCATCTAAGTTGTATTTGCCGCAGAATTGCTGACCGCCGCGCGCCGCCGCCTCCTCGTATATCTCGTACGTATAGATGTTGACTCGCTTTATTTACGAGTATTACGTGATGGTTTATCTTCATGGAGGAACTGCTTTCTCGCTTTGATTGTTTCTCCGGGTATATTACTGAACGAAGATGAAGGAGTGTTCGCTCTATGAGGGAACGGCAAATATAAATAGAAAAAAAATGTTTTGTACGTAATTATTTATTATAATTATGACCCATGTAACGTGTAACGTGGGTGTAACACGACATTGGTAAACGAAAACGTCCCAAATATAGGATAAAAGAATAAGGATTACTTAGTACGTACTGAATTGAGGTATAAATGTATGTATGATTTAAGATTATCATTCCAATTTGATTAAACTTTTAAAATCCAATAATGAATTCCATTCTGTAGAAAAACTTTGACTTCATTATTCTTAGCATAAGTAAAAGTATCTATCGTGACAATTTTAATTTTAATTTACTTTAACTAAATCTTAACTTAAACCGCATCAAGTACCATTGATTAATTATTTTCTGGGGCGCGCCAATTGAATAAAGGCTTCTAAATACCGGGGCGACTTGTCGCGCGACGCGACGCGACACAAAGGCACCGCTCGTCCCGCGAGACGCGGGGCCTTTGTGCCGTGTCGCGCTGGTATGTAGAAGCCTTTAGAGATTATCGCTAAGCTCGCATAGCCTGCAGCGCTTAAATAGCTGGGGCAACAGTTTATTATTATTAGCTCTTGGCTTAAAATCTAGTTACCTACTTAAATCAAAATTTTCGAATTATTAAACATACGTTTAAATCTAAATAATCTAAGATAGCGAAAGTGATAAATGAGGATGTATGAAGACATCGTACCTATGTAGCTGATGGCATAGTTTAACATTTCAGTGAGAACGTTTTTTAATAAAAACATGAATATGAAACACAATTACGTAAGTGATGCATCACACTGGCGTCGCATCGCCTCTAGTTTAATTTTAACTACGAGCGCTCGGACCGCTCCTAGCCGCGCTAATGACGTACCATAATGTACTTAGCCTAATAATCATCACTGCGTTTGCTTGGTATTAGTATAATCACCGAGTGTGCTTAATGTTCGCTGCATTGTTAATGTAATGCTAGCACAAACAATTTATCAGGAAATGGAATTAATGAACCCGACGCATGACCGCTCACTCTTCCGTTACTTTAATTATGCTTTAATTGAACCCGAAACTTTGGTTGTATATGAAATACTGGTATTTGGTACGTAATCCGTGCAGTGGTGGTGATAGACGACACGCATTACACACTGAAACAAAGGGCGTATAAATGAAAATTAGCTGAAATGCGTTCCGGTGTTCGTCACCTGCGCGAAGTGCGTTCGAGTGGAGAAATTAATATCCGACCGGGAGCCGCATCGTTTCCGGGTCAGCGCGCCACCTGCACCCACCGCCCTCAGGCTCTCCCCCACCTCCCCTCCCCCCCCCCCCTGCCCCGGGGGGAGAACGGTCGCTGAAGGAGGATAATTAAACTGTTTCATTATGTCGGAGAGGCGGCGCGCGGCGGCGAGACAAGGCGATCGGATGCAAATTTATAAAAGTTTAGTTTTATTACACTCCCTCTATTATATGTATACTCTGTGCTATTCCATACAGTGCTAACGAGGACGGAAATGTGATGAACACGAATACTTAAACAGTTTTGTTGGATTTATTTTAGTTTTCCGTTTCAGTTTTCTTACTTTTCTCATGTGGGCGAAAAAGCGCAGAAATACATAAAGTTTATGAGCATCAATTACAGTTTCCACTCTCGGTAGGTTTGTTTGATTAGGTACTTGTCGAGAAACATTTGACTGAGTGAATTAATGTACACAAGTACTTAATCATATTTTTTTTATAAAAATTTACAAGTGAAAGTTAAATAAAGAAAACAACGTTCGGTAAAGGTATCACAGCAACGACTCCACACACTACTAAGCTAGACATCACTGCACTGATGTTTCAGTGCTGTTTACTGAAACAAGAAAAAAATGTCATGATCGGTAATATTAGCACCGTGCGACAGCGGCCACTCGTAGTAGTTCAGTGTGGCTAATGGCACACACGTGAGTGCAGGCGCTGCTTACACAACTGACGTTGTTTAAACTGATACTGCTATTGCAATAGTGGTAAAAAAAGAACAGCCCATTCACACATGCATGAAACGTTGTATTTCGTAGACCGTGATTTATCAAAAACCCAAAACATAATAACTAATTGTCACGATGCTGTTGGTAAACATTCGTGCAATTGTATTGTGAAATGTATTGAAAAATGCCATCCTCTGGGGACAGATTGAAGTGATGAGAGAAACATCATATGTGCACCAAAACAGCCAACCAAACATTCTAATTGAGAACAAATTGTTCACTGTTCCTAGATAACTACATTGTAGGTACAGGACACACCCATTATGGAACGGGATTATGGACCCAATATTGATGGATAATAAACAATTTCCTGTCTCAGGCTTGTATGTATTTGAGTACTACAGGGTAATGCCGTGATCACTCCGCCGAATGTGTTGGTAGCATGAATTCACGAGCACCGTTCCTTGTCTAACTACTTAAACAAATAAATACTACGTAAAATTAAATATTCTCTTACAAACCATCAACCATCCGGAAATATAGCAAACTGTTTTAGAAATTACAAAGGTGTATGTATAGGAGACTTTGAATACGATTGTACTGTCTTAGGTAGGTACCGTGTAGTACCGTTCCGTGTGGTGCCGGACGTAAAGAATAGCATTACCCTATTTCCTCCCGTGGGTGTCGTAAAAGGCGACTAAGGGACTTACTAGAGAATGGGCAGCAGCGTTATCTATGCATTATAACACCATACTGCGATGCGATCGCCAACACGCCTGCCAAGCGTGCCGATTATAGCAAATTCCCGCATTTTGGGGGACGCCTATGTCCAGCAGAGGACGTCTTTCGGCTAAAATGATGATGAGGTAGGTACCGCCCAGGATTGGATCTAGAGTTTTTCCAGTCCATTTTGATTTCAAAAAGTATGCTTGGAATTCGGCTCTGAGTTTCATACTTCGTGTAGGCTGAATCGCATTTGAGTCAAAGCTAACTGCAGAACAGTCTTAGACATAGGTACATACAAACAGCAACACACTTAACTGCACATTAAAGACGCAAGTGAGAGAAATTAAGACTGCTCGAAAGGGATAGATATATGTTAGTCATTTTCAATGTATTCATAATATGACTATGAATGTTATGTTTTCCAGGTATTAATTCTTAATTCGGTCGTATTGCAACTCTTATTTAACCTCATTATTTAACACTCAATTTGACTTTTACTTAAAGTTTATTCCACATAAAAACTGCATGGATCATGGATGCCATCTAAATTTAAAAACAAAAATCTTGATGTTCTGTTCTAAATTCTGTCTACTTGACAAAATATTTTTTTAAAATAACTTCAAATTCTACAATAAATTTAATTCCATTTAATCTGTTACAATAGTTTGATAAAATGTCTGCACGACACACCGGTGCGGAATGAATCCGCATCGTAATTTTGTAAGAATAGGGACAAGAGTTACTGAAATATCGCGTTATAAGTGTGCTCGTACGTTTTACACACAATTTGATTAGTGTTTTTCTTTGTTTGTATGAGTAAGATTAAGTTTAGCTGAGGTTGTTTTAGCAGCACTAATTTCTTTTTAGAAACGTTTGATATACTCGTGGCTACGACGTCACGAGGAAGGCGGCGATAAAGCCCTACGCGACCGTCTTCGTGGTGCTCAAGGACGTGTCACAACGGAAGCTGAAGACACCGCACTCATGATACTGATAAAAATATCTAACTGTCGGTATTGTTACTTCATCGAAAGTTATACTAAGTCTTAATGCTTGTTACAGATTTCAATGCAAACAGTGCGTCGTTGCCTTAATCAAGGGGGTCTGCAACCACCATGCAGCGACATATACCAGACAGAAAAATCATACTTTCACAAGCGCACAAAGATGACAGATGCTTTTTGTGGGCATCAGAATAGAATGGAATACTCTTTATTATGTACACCATAAAAGTTACAGATAAATGTTGCATGTTGCAACAGTAACAAATTATTAATAGGTATCATTATATAGTAAGAAAATAAGATGTCTAAAAGTCACCGCATTATGGCAAAATGAGAACAAACAACTCTTACCGATTTTGCCCGATTTGATAATTATCCGACGAAATTAAGTTATGTTACTCAGCCACGGGCTAGGGTTCATACCTTAAAAAATATTTTAAGCCTTCATAACAAGCCCTTTCATTTGATATGTCACACGGTACCGTTTAATATTTTTTTTTTCTCAAAAATTCTTCTTTCGAAAAAAGACTTCAAAACTCATTTATTTACGTTACACGTCCTTGTTTGAGTCACAGAAATTCATAATGTGAACCAAATTTCAACTTAATTGATCCTGTAGATTCGGAGCAAATCGGCTGTGACAGACGGGCAGACAGACAAACACACGAGTGATCTTATAATCGTTCCGTTTTTTCCTTTTGAGGTACGGAACCCTAAAAACATCCAATAATGGTTTTCAAGCGTAATAAGTTAATCACACTAAGCCTTAATTATAACGATTTTAACTATTCCATGAGATAAAACTGACAGTTTGCATTAACTCGAATAATTGAAGAAGCAACACAAGGTAGTACGTAAACTTGTTTGAATTTTGCACTAGGGCCAGATACAAAGACCGTAGCCAGTAAATTATGCACCAAAGCATCTTTTGTATGGGCCCGCGTATCTATAATAATCTTCCACCTTTTCTCAGAACTGTGAGCGATATAAATACAGTTAAAAAAAAACTACGAGAACTATTGATATGTAAATGTTAAGAGAATTTCTAAATGACAATACATTGAATCACACTATTTTGTAAAATGACTAATTTGTAATTTGACATAAGTATTATATCTAGTAATTTAATCTTAGTGTATTGCATGATAATTAATTTGATGTATTTTATTTGATCTATGTACCGAAACTTATGATATGAATTTTGTATGCCTCAATGGCGGGACATAGCAGACTTACCTGTAACTAACACATCTGATAATGTTAACTGTAGTATAAAATAAAAAACATTTAATTTTTATTTATTTATTTTATTTTTTATGAACCTATCTTAATTATCCACAATAAATTATTTGAATTTGAATTTGTACAAGATAATCTACCGGCGGAACTTATTGGTCTTGGTCGACACACAACGCAACTCACACAGATAACAGGCCGACGATAGCAGCGCACTCGCCTCGCGTGGACTCATCAACTGCTCGCAATACGAAACTAAAGCACTGAGCGCGCTCAGCGCTTTAGTTTCGTAGCCGCAAGTTGCTCACGCGTGAGCTACTCGCGCCTACAGCGGATAATGTAGAACTTTACGTTTTGTCATTAAAGCCGGGTTTTGATTTATCGATCGTTGCGGCTTCTTGTTAGCGCCTCTCCTCGTATTATTTGACATGAGTTTATGTATTGTGTATGTCTAATTCAGTTATTGATTGTTTTAATGTGTAATATTTTAATTTATATATTTTAATTTGATTGTGACATTGGTTATCTATGTAATTTTAATGTGTATGTGTAATTTAATTATTGTTGATTATTTTAATGTAATGTGTTTAATTAGATTTTTATTTTTATATAACGAATGGACTATGTCTGAAATAAATGAATTAATAATATTTATTTTTGCACTTACACATCCAGCACCCAGATTTTTCCATAAATAAATATAATGTTATTTCTTTCCTCAAACCAGTAAATTGGTGGGTCGTTGTAGCGGGAGCTGGTGCAACTTGTTCAGTTGTACGCTTACTAAGCGGCACGTCTCGCCTCAAGTTCTCAGCATTAGAAAATTACAAAAGGAGTGCGGCACGTGACGCACTTACCGCGGCTAGTCGGCAGCGCGGCGCGGCGCAGCACGTCCGCTCGTGTGCAACTCGCCTAACCGCAGTCATTATCGCAGCTGTGCGATTAGCAGACGTTCCACCGCAACGTAGAAAATTTAGAAAAACTCTACAACGGAACATAGTTATGGGAAATTCTTACTGAGCTTTATAACAATTTAAACGTGTGTATAAGGCCGTCACACACTTAGATAATTTAAATGTGCGTTTTATCCGTAGTGCACTTCAGCCGTCGTGTCATAGTTCTCGTTGACGTTGAACCGCGTAGCACACGCGTGAGCAACTCGCGGCTACAGCGGATAATGTAGAACTTTACGTTTTGTCATTAAAGCCAGGTTTTGATTTATCGATCGTTAATGACTGTATTCTCATGATCCTACTATCTAAAAACTGTCAAAGTGCCTTTTTCGAGCTATCTCGAGCTTAGCGGTCATGTTAGTGTTTAGAATGACGTCAGAATCGTCGACAAATTTCGACAAATCGAGAACGAGAGCGTTCTCGGGCATGTCATGTTAGCCCTGCAGGAGATTGTTCGAGCTGCTTCGAAGGCGACATAACAGTGTAGCGCTCCGCTTCCTCATGATTGCGAAAAAATCATCGGTCCGCGCCTCAGCAAACATAGTCGAAGCGCTACAAAACCGCAAAATCTGTGAATGCAGATCAAAATGTCTCAACATTTTAAGGACAGTCTCCTAAGACCGACTTTGTGTAGCTATAACGGTTAAGATATCCTTACTTTCCATCTTAAAGATCCACCCTGCATACGCCATGATGGTTGACTGCTTAGCCCCATAAAGATATAGCGTGATGATAATCAGTTAAAATGTTAAATCTGTAACAATCTGCAATGTTCTAACCGTTAGGCTCGTCGTTTTACAATTTTCTGTAGGTAAACCATAGCGGAATACAAACATAATGCAATATTGCTCATCCCCCATAGTAAATAGCGTGATAATATATTATAACCTACCGGGTGACCAGACTTATATTATATACAAAAATTGAACATAATGTATCCGAATAGAATTTGCGTGATGCTGGAACATACCTACATTCAGACAAAACAGACAAAAATTCTAAAAAACTATATTTTCGGCATAAGACGATCCTAGACCTCAAACCAATTACTTTTTTTCAAAACAATTCAATGTACAATTTTAACTTCGCTACGATTTTATTATTAAAGAAAATGTACTTTTTTGTAGTTTGTGTCAAAATAGTGGCTTAAAAGTGTTATAAAATATATATGTTTGAAATTGGCTATTTACAAGCTTTTATTTGATACCCATATTAATATAATCACAAAATATTTATTTTTATTCCCCCTCTCTTTTTTGATTCGCAGATGCCATATTAATTTTTTATAGTCTATATCACTCCCGCAATTAAAACAAATCTAAGGATACCTCTTAAGTTGAAATCCATCAAGCCGTTTAGGCTACAGAGCGTGCCAAATAAATAGACATACATACATACCTATATACATACATACACTCGAAAAACATAACCCTCCTTCTGTAGCAGTCGGGTAAAAATATCTAACTGTCGGTATTATTACTTCATTGAAAGTTATACTAAGTCTCAATGCTTGTTACAGATTTCAATGCAAACAGTGCGTCGTCGCCTTAAGAGCCGGGCAATGCATGTACTGCCCATACAAACGTAATACCAAAATCATTTGAAATTTGAGCATATTTCTACCATATTTATTTATTTAAACTTCTCGCACACAATAAGGTACAAAGGCGGACTTAATGCCTTAGGCATTCTCTACCAGTCAACCAAGGGTGGTGAAGAGATAAGATGGCGGGTGCTCTGATGGAGAGAAAATAATAATATTAAAAAATATTAAATTCTAACCTATTTATATTACTATTAATAAAATAGGTGCTCAAGTACATAAATAGATTATAAACATATAATACATATACATACGTACATATATACTATAACATATCCCTATATTATATATATTAATATAATACATACAAATTCAAGGAAAGGAGGTAATTGAGATGACTCTACGCTATTTGTTTTGTAAATAACTCTGCAATTTCCGCTTAAATGCATACCGACTAGTGGCCGTCCTGATATCAAGAGGAAGCGCATTCCAGAGAAGAATGGACTGAATATGATAGGAAGAATGAACAAAGTCAGAAGTATGAGAAGGACAGAGTAGAAGAAGATTGTTGGAAGAACGCAGATTCTTAGCGTGTGAAGAACATAGATACTGGAAGTGAGACATAAGATAAGAAGGAGGGCTGGGAGAGTTGAGAAGGGAGAAAAGTGAGGTCAAAGCGCGCAAACTTCTTCTCTGGCGAATGGACATCCATTTGAGCTCAGTCCTGTAACTCGACACATGGTCATATTTTCTTAGATTAAATATGAACCGGATACCATTGTTGAGTAGTCTGTCGAGCTTATCCAGCAAAACCGCATTCAAGTCAAAGTAGCACACGTCACCATAGTCGATGATAGGGAAAATCAAAATCTGCACAAGCATAGTCTTCGTCTTAGCGGGCAAAAAGTTTCTCAGACGATACAGGGATCGCAGAGTACCGTTGACCCTTTGACTAACACTAGAAACCTGGCGTTGCCAGCCCAGCGTTGTGTCAAGATGCAAACCGAGATCTTTCACTGTAGGAGTAATGGGTATGACGGTACCATTAAAAATAAGAGGAGGAAGAGAGCTAACTGCCACCCTACCCATCATGCGCGAGCTTCCAATTACAATGGCCTGACACTTTGAGGGGTTTACTGACACCCCAAAACTATCAGACACTTTTTTTGATAGAGTCTAAGTCTCGGTTTACATCTGCTATAGCGTCCGATAAACTCTCCACCCGCTCAGCCGCATACAACTGAAGATCATCAGCATAAAGATGATACGAACATCGAAGACAGAGAGTTATAAAATTAATGAAGATGGAGAATAACAATGGAGAAAGAATACCGCCTTGTGGAACACCAGCATCCAGGTCGCGCCAACTCGATGAGCTCTCATCAACGCGAACCGATTGCCGACGTCCCTGAAGATAAGAAGAGAACCATTCCAGGGCCTCGGGCGAAACCATAAGAAGAGAGAGGATAGAAAGGAGAATATCATAGCTGACAGCATTAAAGGCATTGGAGAAATCAATTAATACCAAAACGGTAACCTTGGTATCCTCCATTGCTTCTCTAATGTCGGCAGTTACTTTAGGGAGAGCGGAGGCTGTACTGTGCCCAGGCCTGAATCCAGACTGGAAAGAGCTAACAAGGTTTGTCCACGATAACAAGGTTGTTTTCGTGGACAAACCCTGTAAACTGCTTGTGTACGCAGGCCTCAAGCACTTTGGACACGAATGGGAGAATGGAAATAGGTCGAAAGTGGCTGGGTAGAGAGGGATTTGAAATCTTAGGGAGTGGGCGGACAAAAGCCATACGCCACAGGGATGGGAAAAGTCCAGAATCAAGAGAAAAGTTGATGATGTGGGTAATCGGAGGGAGAAGGATATCAAGCACCCAAATGACCATACTACGACTGATGCCGTCATAGCCCACAGCCTTGGATTTTATGGAGAGGATAATCTTTTTAATTTCGTCCAAGGTGACTAGAGAGAAGTGAAATGGTTCTATGATGGGACTAGCTAGGCCAGTAATGAAATCGACCGTCTGGGACAACATTTGGGAATCCATATGACAAGTGGTTGTGAAGTGACGGTTGATATCATCAAGGCCAATCGTATTAGGAAAATCCACATGATGTGGTCTACCGATACCAAGAGTACCAAGGAACTTCCAGATATCAGCAGGTGAAGAAGAAGATATGTTCTCTAGAATATGGCGGCGTTTAGCGTTGCGTATCATCTGATTACACCGATTTCTAGCAGCTTTGAAAAAGTTGCGATTTTCTTCACTGCGATCCTTTTTAAATTTACGAAAGGCTCGATCCCTGCGCCTCATCGCCATCCGAACCCCTGTCGTCATCCAAGGAGCAGGAGGACGCCGGAGTTTAACCTTTTTAACAGGAGCGTGTTTGTCGTAGAGAGCAAGGACCGTCCGATTGAAAATACGCAGCTTATCGTCTACAGCTGTCGCCGCTGCCAGGTGTTCCCAATTGAGGTCTGACGCATCCTGACGAAGCTTCACAATGTCCATGCGCGCAAAACACCGCATGTGCAGAACTTTTGGGACAGGTTTAGGCGGTTTTAGGACATAACAGAGGAAAATGAGGTCATGATGGGAGAAACCAGGAGCAGGACACTGACCATGAGAGGAAACAAGGGAGGGAGTGAATGTAAGGATTAGGTCAAGCCAAGTGTCATCGCCTGAGATATTAAAACGGGTAAGTTGCAGTGAAAGTACATGGAGACTAACGGACTCGATGATGTTAAGGAGTTTACGGGAACGAGGGGTGTGGTGAGCAAGGTCGGTGTTGAAATCGCCCATGATGACGCAATGTGCAAAATCTGACCCTACGGATTCTAGCGCCAATTCGAGATTGGAAAAGTAGTCGACGGCGGGTGGACAATAGACAACAAATAGACCTCTAAAAAGAGGGAGATGAGGCAATGATTTTGAAAGGGAAATCGCTACGAAGATAGATAGCTACACCACCTCCTCCCTTTCCAATTCTATCATTGCGGATAAGAATGAAACCAGGAAGAGAGTAGGTGGTGGAGAGAAGATGAGGTTTGAGCCAACTCTCAGAAACCAGAACGGCATGAACATTAGCGTCGGAAAAGGTGTCCAACAGATTACTGTAGTGACTTGGCACACTTTGCGCATTTATATGGAAGATATTGAACAAGTGATTTTTCTGTTGACTGAGACCTTTCTGTTGACTGACATATTATGCTAATATTCGGATTTAGACAGTATTTATCTAGGTTCCTACATCTTTTTTTTTCGAAAATACTTACCTAGTGTGAAGTTTTAGCGAATTGAATTTCACACATTTTTACAGCGTAAATGACATGTTTTCATGTATATATTTCTGTATTATAATCAAAAATATTTGCAATATGCTTTATGCAGGAACATAGCTTATATTATCAAGTTAAATATCCGAAAAACATTAAGTTTTCATTCATCATTTTTGGTATTACGGAACACATCCAAATTTATCATAAATTTTCAATAGCTAGTAGTGCCATCGCGTCAAGCAAATGTCAATGTGTGCGTGGTCGTACTGCGCACGGTAGCTGTGTGAATCGCTCCGACAGGTACTCACACAAGCGCAACGACTCGGATTGTTTGTTGTCATCATCTATCTACTACGGCTTTCAGTGAAATTCAGTGTTTTATGATTACTTTACGTACAGTAAAGTGCACGTGCGTACGTATTTGTTTGCGAAATTGAAGGTATTGTAATAATTTTCTAACACTATTGACCTATGCTATGAACTTGGATTTTAATTTGCCTTGTGATTTGGTATCGAGCTTAGGTACCTACATTCTTACGAACTTTGTTTTGTTTACGGACTTGGAATATTATTTACGATCTTGGTTGGGATGTACCGCACAGTAAGTATTACCCAGTGATATATTATTATAAGTTAGGTACCTATCTGCCTTCATAGCTACTAATTGTTTTGATACTTTTAAACTCGGCCCAAGAACATTAAGATATTTTTTTCTTGGGCTGTTTTGTACACACGGCTACACATCAAGCTATACGTTTCCAGTTTACACTGACTTCTCATTGTAAGGAAATCCTATACAATGCGAGATCAGCTTATACTGGAAATGTATAGCTTGATCTGTTAGCCGTGCGTACTAGTAGGTACCTAGTTATATTTTGTAAAAATTAGGATTTACCTACCTATCTTTAGATAACAATAGACCTAACTAAATTTAAATGTGTTGAGGGGCAGTAAAACGTCTAAAATATACACACGGCCGAAACAAGCTGCTAACTGCGGGAAAGACCTTTTCTTTTGCTCTTATCTAGTTTGTACCTTACGCAATTGACATAAAGTTCATTATGATTTGACCTAATTTTTAAATAAGTACCAGGGCTTCTAAGTACGTCCATCTTTAGCCAGCGCCGAAAACCAAGGCTCAACATACTTTGAAGTATTTTCTTCCTGCGTCGAGATAAGGACTACAATTGCGTATGCAAAATAGATACTTCCATACCTACGTAAAAATACTTGCATAGGAAATTGTTCCGTGCGGTCTTAACGATAATGATCATGATCGCATTTGCGAAAATGTAATGCAACCATTGAAAATATGATTTAGTAGTAGGTACTCGGTAGGTAGTTTGTAAACATCGCTGTCGCTCAGTGGAAAGCACAACCGACCGAGAGCGATGTATCATATTTTCTTATTGCTTCGAGAAGGCGCGCGCCGTGTCTTCTTTCCTAGAACATTGATCCGTAACGTAATGTAATTAAGGATCAAAATCACGAAGCGTCGACGGAGCGAGTAGCTGACCTCATCTAGTTTTTTTTTTAATATTATTGACATGTAAAAGTGTTTGTACTAACCTACTTACTTACAGAAATAAAATCATTTATCATGTCACTGTTCCGTTTCTTTACTCATATGACAGACCGGGCTTAGGTAATATTATCACAAGGTCACTGCTGAGACTTACTGGAATTACTGGTACTGTGATGTTTATTCTGCGCACCCGGTATGGTGACCATACGACCGGATTTGTCTGGACAAGTGCGGCTTTATGCTTTCGGCCCGGTTTTTACACAGATTTTTTTTGTGATATTGCGTTATTACACATAACATTGATATAACTAAAATTAAAAGTTCAAAGTCTTTCTAGTTTATTTAATAATTCTGGGATTTTTATCTGGACTTTGGTGACCCTGGGGAGGAAGCTCCGATAATAACTGGCTTATATTTTTAAAACGACAGAAGCTATTCAGATATAGGTAGCTTGTGTCGACAAGAACTGGTAAATCGACTTCATTATAAACTGCATAGATATTTACAGTCTTATAAATCAGTGTTTAGTGTGGATCTTTGACACTATGTATTCTGATTATCATAATTGTATTTTTTGTCATTCGTTCAGTCGTTATTATATGGTCACCCTACACGACTATATCACGTTGCGAGTTATAGATGAATAAATCCAAATTCAAATCGTTTATTGCGAACTAAGTGTACAATGTTGGTGTTATGTTATCTATAACTATGATGTTAGAACATAACTAAATAAATGTTTATTCAAAATCTTCGTTAGGTTTCGTACCAAAATGGTAAAAAGGTAGGGTTCCGTACCAAAATGGTAAAAAGGAACCCTTATGGTGAGACTTAGTCTGTCTGTCTGTCTGTCACACCTAGATATCTCAAGAACTACTAATGCTATCAACTTGAAAATTAGAATAGTTTTAGATGACGTTTTCCCAACTGTTTTGCAAGCAATAAAGAAATTTAAAAAAATATATCCTTTTTGCAAAAATGACTGAAATGGGGTCTTAAAATTTTTAATTGGGGCTACTAGGGCATGTGGGGTATCATATGAAAGAACGCTGTTTGCACATTCTCAAACATTTTTTTTTTTTAGGCAGCATTGATTCCGACTTTTGATGAAAAATTAAAAAAAAAATACCGTCCCCCCCCCCTTATCTCCGTAGTTTGCAGAGATAAAAATCTGAAATTATTCTATATGATAGAAGCTTATGTAAGATTACAGGAAAAATAAAACGATACCTCTAAATAGCACAGTTTTTCAGAAATCATCAACATCATATATTCGTACGGAACCTTCGGTGCACGAGTCCGACTCGCTCTTGACCGGTTTTTTTTATTTTTATTATTCTTAGCTCAGAACTACGTTATTATCTTTATTTACGGATATCGTCGATTTATAAATTATTGGAATTATTGTTGTCTTTTTAGGGTTCCGTACCCAAAGGGTAAAACTGGAACCCTGTTACTAAGGCTCCGCTGTCCGTCCGTCTGTCTGTCTGTCTGTCCGTCCAGGCTGTCTCATGAATCGTGATAGTTAGACAGTTGAAATTTTTACAGATGGTGTATTTCTGTTGCCGCTATAATAACAAATACTTAAAAAAATAATAAAATAAATATTACACATTCAACAAACGTGATATTTTTGCCGTTTTTATAGATAATGGTATGGAACCCTTCGTGCGCGAGTCCGACTCGTACTCGGCTGGTTCTTTTTTAATTTGTGACCATCTTATAGGAAATAAATTGAAATAACATAAGCAGGTTTAAAATAAATATCCCAATAATTTATATTTACGCGACGTGCGTGTGATGTGTGATCCCTTGGACGATATAATATAGTATAAGTTTCAGAAGTGGAAATTCAATGAAAATAAACAGTTTACCACAAAGAAAACATTTTTACTTCATAATTACAATTAACTCAAATTACAATCAACAAAATTACTTAAAGTCAACTAAGACTTAAAATTCACTAAACGGAACACTGCACACTTTATCACTTTTTCACTAAACTAAACTCAAATGGCTTACGTAACCTTACGACTAGCCGATGATTCACACGTCCGTCCAGTTCGAGCGCAGCGCAGCAAGTGAACGTTCTATCCGTAGCGCCTTGCTTATATAGGCGAAGTAGGGTAATTACTGACGTAAGAGGGGATTCTCCTTACACGGCCTCTCCTGACGAGGTGTCGTCCTCGACACAAAGTTTTGGACTGGCCCCGCTAGGACCCGCGATGGGAGAGGTCGGCAACTCGACCTCCGCTTCGCCCCTTGGCTGAGGCGACGTGTCGACTGCAGTAGAAGACGCCGTTTGTTCAGAGTCGTCATCAATATCTTCATCTGCAAACAAAATCTTATTAGAAGCTACCCGAGCAATTTGTGTAAAAGCGTTCAGCCTCTCACAAAGATCCGTTCATCTTCAGCCAATTAATTCATTCATCGTCCTCTCAAATAGTTCATAAGTTTGAATTGACACACACATCCATCTTTCTCAAACCATAAACAAAGCTAAAACATTGTCCTGTATGTGCCCAGCGTCCAAGTGGCGGTTTCTTTGCTGCTGTCTTGCTGACGGCGACCGCGACAGCGACCAGCGTTCAGCTTTCGCCACCTGCAACATGGTCTGACAACCCGCAGACCCGCTTGTCACGCAGACCGTATTCATACGTGCAAGCCGCTTAACACGCAGACCGTATTCATACGTGTAAGCCGACACCTTCAACATGGTCTGACAACCCGCAGACCCGCTTGACACGCAGACCGTATTCATACGTGCAAGCCGCTTAACACGCAGACCGTATTCATACGTGTAAGCCAACCCATACACTGATCGCAATCATGTGTATGAGCCCACTCGATACGCAGACCGTATTCATACGCACGAGTTTTCTCAACATGCAGACAGTATTCATACATGTGAGACCACAAATTGACCGCACATGGCCAAATTTATACGGCTACCAGTAGCTCAGCAACCAACATGACCGGCGACACACGCACACCTGCTACCGGCGGCACCGCATCACAACGCGGTGGCCAAAACGTCACTGCTGTCGCGCCACGGCACCATGTGCTGGGCAGCAGCCTGCGTAGTTTTACCGTAGCTACCGCTTAGCAAACGCAGCGTATAGCGTCCACTAGACAGTGCTTCTACCGCCTTATACGGAGCACGCATTCCAGAGTCAAGTTTTCCTGTTGACTGGGAAAATGTTATTACAAACGCGCAGTCACCAACATTAAATGGCGAGGTGGACGTCGCCGTTGGTTGACCTGTTCGTCTTGTCTAGCCTGATTGTTCCTTAGGAGTTCACGGACCCTGCTTCTGGTTACTTTACGTAGGGCCTCTCTGTTCGGTGTCGATCCTTCGACAGCTATATCGCGCACCAGAGCTCGAACAACAGGAGTTGTGGATTCAGTACCAATCAGAAGATTCAATGGTGATACTTGCGTAGTCTTCTGCCTCGTGACGTTTAACACCAACTGAAGTTTCCACAACGTTTTTGACCAGGGTACGTTCTTGTAGTTCGTCTGGATACGTAGCATGTTGAGGACGGTTCGCATGTAACGCTCAGCTTGACCGTTTGCCTGGTGCATTTCCGGCGTTATGTAATGCAGGTTACAACCGAGTTCATTTATCCAAGTCACGAACTCGTTAGACTCGAACATTCGTCCCTTGTCACTGACCATAAGCTTAGCCACTCCGAACAAAGAAAAAGCCTGAGAAACGACACGTTTTAACTCACCAGCGTCTTGTCTTACATTTTCAGATGGCAAAGTATTAACTAGGGCTTTCACTTTTCGTGGACTCGGCCTAATCTGACCCTGACCAACTAACCTCCCCAAATATTCTACTTCAGTGACGAGGAAACAACATTTAGTCAAATTTATTGAAAAACCGGCTGATGTAAGCGTCCTGAGTACTTTACGCAACAGTTCAATCCCTTCTGACACAGAATTACTTAGCAGAAGAACGTGATCGACGTAGACTAGGACGTTTCCCTGATAAACTATTGGGGAATTAGCTAATCCGTAAGGCATTTTGACGTACTCAAAGTGTTCTTCCGGCGTCACAAAATCAGTGAAATGAATACATTCCTCTCTAAGAGGAATTTGGTGAAACCCTGTAGCCATATCAAGGCTACAGAACAATTTACAAGCGCCTAACCTATCAATGTGGTCGTCTATTAGTGGAAGAGGATATCGATCTTTCACTGTAATTTGATTTAGCGCCCTAAAATCGACACAGAGCCTATCTGAGCCATCACGTTTTCTTACGAGTATAATAGGGCTCGCATATTCAGATATCGACCGCCTAATCACTCCCTTAACTAAAAGGTATATCCCTTGTGTAATCTTCCTAACTTTGAGTTTCTCGGAGTAAGAGAGTAGACGGGCGATAGACGACAGGGGTGGAACTGGTAAGCTTTATCTCCATCTCACCTATTTGGACTGTGGTCATAGCTGTCCCTGATATTACATAGTCGGAAAACTCGTTTATGACGAACATAGGATATCCGACTCCATACCCTGAAGGGGTGTATTTACTTTGACCTGATCAATCACACAAATGGCATTGACTTTTGCGCTAACGTTATCGGAACGCATGAGGTACTGTTCATATTTAGTACGAATGTAAGTGATGCCTTCGCGGTTCAAAAAAATCAGTGCCAATTATGATAAGAGCGTTCATTAAAGATAATGGAACTACTACTAAGTCAACTTCAATAGCAATGTCGCTGAATTCCACGTAAGATGTGGCGACCACTTCTATCTCACTCAAACCTTTCAACACAGCGTCTCGGTTTTGGCTTACACGTGAAATGTTTAAAAATATCTAAAACAATAAGGGACACATCAAGGGCTCCGCTATCAATGAGCACGTCTACGGATATTCCATCTACGATTGCAGTAGTCATGTCGTTTTGTGCGATATTTGATCGATAAGAGCAAAAGTTGACATTACGCGGATTTCGTTGCTCGGTTTTAACTTTGGTAAAGCATTTGTCCTCAGTATGTCCTGATCTCTTACAGAACGTACAAAAATTGCTTGAATAGGGTTGTGTATTGAAGATGTGTCCAAAGCCACGTTAGCAGGCTTGCTATTGGTCGCGTTTGCCTTAGGCCTATTACAATGGCGACTGAGATGACCGTTTTGATTGCAATTAAAACATTTTGGCCCAGAGCGGTGGTTTGATTTCATTTGACCTTGTCTTTTAGGATCGACAACCTTGTCTTATCTCGCAGGTTTCGCGTAAATTGATAGGCACGAGACAATAGTGTCAGGGGTTAAGTTTGCGTTAGCAGCAGCTGCACGCACCTGTGGATTGTCTATACCGCGTATATCGATTAGCGTTCTTAATTCATCACTTAGCCCCTGAACTATTCTCAATCGCAATAAGGTACAACGGGCGTATTCTGAGTAAGTTGAATACTTATCTGACGTAGTATTCATAGTTTCCAACAAAATATTCGCGTAGTCTAATTTATTCAGGCAAAGGGGTTTGAACTCGCGTACGAAATTAGACCACGTCCTATCGTTCGTCACCCATTCCCCTAACCAGACCTTAGCGTCACCATTAAGGCAGGTAGCTACACGCGCCAGACATTCATGGTCACTCCAACCGTTGGCCTCTCTAGCACGATTCACTTCGTCGCACCATGCCTCGATGCCGCTAATTGATGGGTCAAAGTTAGACACGTAATAGTTTTTGACCTTGCTGGTTGCATTGTTCTTATTGCTTGCATTAAGGCATGAGCGAGAGTGGATACCTCGAAGCCGGGGACACCAGACTCCATAAACCGATGTTGTTCTGACGTATTAGGGATTATTGGCTCCTCAGCTTTCGGAAAAACCTTGCTATTCTTGTGGGTAGAACTCGTTTGAACCGGGGGCGAAGGAATACGTGTGCGCCTTCTATTTCCAATGTTGCTACGTGAACGATCCCTACTACGTGAATCGCGCCTATCCCTAGTAAGCGATCGGTGCCTTTCGGGACTACGAGAATCATGCCGATCTCGGTTACGTGAGCCATCTCGCGAATTACGACGACTCCTACTCGAATCGCGGTATGATCTACCACTACTGCGATCATATGACCTACGAGATCGACGTCGTTGGCGATCGCGTGACTTATCCCGAGTATGTGACCGTTTTTCACGGGTACGCAAGCTTTCACGCCCCATTATCACAAACAAATCAGACAAGCAAAATAATCGAATAAAAATAAAAAATGATAAAGTGGGTAATTGCAAAAAGTTGAAAGATTCAAAAGAAAACGGCTTTTCTGTTCGCAACAATTTTTAGCTACGGAACTTCGTCTAAGTGGGCTTTAAAAGTCCTTTATCCCACTTCTGATATAAGTTTCAGAAGTGGAAATTCAATGAAAATAAACAGTTTACCACAAAGAAAACATTTTTACTTCATAATTACAATTAACTCAAATTACAATCAACAAAATTACTTAAAGTCAACTAAGACTTAAAATTCACTAAACGGAACACTGCACACTTTATCACTTTTTCACTAAACTAAACTCAAATGGCTTACGTAACCTTACGACTAGCCGATGATTCACACGTCCGTCCAGTTCGAGCGCAGCGCAGCAAGTGAACGTTCTATCCGTAGCGCCTTGCTTATATAGGCGAAGTAGGGTAATTACTGACGTAAGAGGGGATTCTCCTTACAATAGGTATAGGTACCTTACCTTATGTATGAAGTATCTACTAGATTTTCACTACAAGGCCTAGATATCCTAATATGTTGAGATATCGGCATTCTAAAGAAATTTCCATAAAACGCATTACTAGTCTGTACATTTACTAACGATTCCCCGAAGTAGTCAACAAAAATAAAGCAAATAATGAACATACCTAATTACTAATAAGTAAATATAAATGCCTCCGAGTCGTTATGAATGAACGATAAGTACCTACAGCTAATAATAGCTATCTATCCACTCATACACACACGCACAAGACTGCACACCGCGTCCGCCGCTCACATACTCAGAGAGTCAAACAGAGATAGCAATATTCCGAACGAATTTTGCGCTCACCGCGACTTGCAGTTGCGGGCGATGTTAGCCGGCCTCTTAATCAAGGGGGTCTGCAACCACCATGCAGCGACATATACCAGACAGAAAAATCATACTTACACAAGCGCACAAAGATGACAGAAGCTTTTTGCCTTCAATACTACAATTTTGACTCGATTAATAATAGGTGGGCGTCCAAGCATAAAGGGTCCAGTAGTGGGGTATTTAGTTAAGACTAGATTCGGTATCTAGAATAGTCAATTGATAATAAGAATTAAAAAAATATTTCAAAAACTGGCACATTTTTTTATCAGACATTTGAAATTGAAACTGAAAAAGCATGATTTGAGAAAAATAATTTTCAAATTCGACTTTTCTCTTAAAATTGTTGGTACTTAGAAATATCATATTTAGTCATTTACTATATGAACTTGTTGATAATTCAACATTAATTGATTTCAAATCGCGAAATGCAATTTTTTCACCCTATTTTACAAAACTGCGTATATCTCGGAAACTAAATGCCGAGAACTGGACCCTTTTTGCTTGGACATATTATAGTCTTATTAATCGCACATAATGAAAAATGTAAATTAAATAATAATTAAAAATAATTGTTTTATTTAAGAAAGAAAGAATAAAGTTTATTTGGACACAGTTCATGAAACGCACAATAAAAACAATAAAAAATAAAACATAACCCTTCCTTGGCAGTCGGGTAAAAACAATGAAAATGAAAAACAATGAAAATAATGTTTTAACAACAATGTTATGTCAAATGAGGCACATTTAAATATGGTTATGGATCGTCGATACAATCCTTGAGACAGTTTAGACCCGTAATGTTGAATTCCGAAAATGTTGAACAGTAACAAATTATTACTAAGTATCAGATACATAAATAGCAAGAAAATAAGATTTTTAAAAGTCACCGCATTATGGTAAAACGAGAACAAACGACTCTTACCGATTTTGCCCGATTTGATAATTAACCGACGAAATTAAGGTATTAAGTTACTCAGCCACTGGGTAGGGTTCTAATTGTCAACGTCAAATGTGAGTCTCTTTCCTGCGATATGACAGATAAAATTGTGTATCATTAAGGCTGTTGCTCTTTGCACATAATATTATTTTAAGTCTGTTAGCGTAAATATTATGTAAATATTATTTTATTAAATAAATATGTAAAAAATATATCAATTTAAACAAAATAATTAAAAATACCAATGTCAAAAAAAAAACAAATATTTTATTTCATATTAACCTACATGGGCACATAAGAAACGTCAGAAGCTAGGTGCACGGTTCGAATTGGTCTTTTCTTAAGAGGCCGACTACCATCGCCCGCAACTGCAAGTCGCGGTGAGCGCAAAATTCGTTCGGAATATTGCTATCTCTGTTTGACTCTCTGAGTATGTGAGCGGCGGACGCGGTGTGCAGTCTTGTGCGTGTGTGCATGAGTGGATAGATAGCTATTATTAGCTGTAGGTACTTATCGTTCATTCATAGCGACTCGGAGGCATTTATATTTACTTATTAGTAATTAGGTAAGTTCATTATTTGCTTTATTTTTGTTGACTATTTGGGGGAATCGTTAGTAAATGTACAGACTAGTAATGCGTTTTTTGGAAATTTCTTTAGAATGCCGATATCTCAACATCATACATAAGGTAAGGTGGGGTGGGGGTGGGGGGTAAGGGGGCACACTTAACATCTCAGTGCCCCAAGTCAACCTCACCTGCTCGTGGTGCACCCTGCTGAATAACAAACGAGGCTCTGACAACCGACAAATGGCGGTATAACCATTCTTAATAAAACTTCGCAGCTAAATGGTGCTGACTAGTAACGGGCAGCAGCGTCACTAGTGCTAGAAGCTGCGATCTGCGATCGCCGACCCGCATGCCCAGCGTGGCGATTATGGGCAAACCCTCCAAATGGCAAGCCAAAATAAACCACGGCCCCCAGTTCCCGGCCGCCTTGCTATGCCTGATTTTGGCGGCGATCACGGTAATGGCAAGGTAGGGGGTGCGAAGAATCCCCGGGTTACGAGTGGCCGCCAAACCCAACTGACCTTGGCAACGTATAACGGACGCACGTTACGGCTCGACGAACACCTAGTGCAGCTAGAAGAAGAGCTCGGAAAAATAAGGTGGCACATTCTTGGGTTGAGTGAAGTCCGAAGAGAGGGGGAGGACACAATAACCCTTGAATCGGGCCATCTTATGTATTTTCGAGAGGGAGACCAGCTATCCCAAGGCGGAGTCGGGTTCCTGGTTAACAAATCCCTCTGTGGCAACGTTGTAGAAGTTTCGAGTGTCTTGAGCAGGGTAGCGTACCTCGTAGTGAAACTAACTAAGAGGTATAGCCTCAAGGTGGTTCAGGTTTACGCACCGACCTCGGCACACTCGGATGACGAAGTGGAGGAAATGTTTGAGGACATCTCCAAGGCCTTGCATTGCACAACTAGGGCCCACTACAACGTTCTCATGGGGGATTTCAACGCTAAAGTGGGAGTACAGAGCTGCAGCGAATCGGTAGTAGGATCCTATGGGTTTGGCAGCAGAAATCATAGGGGGCAAATGCTTGTCAACTTCCTTGAGAAGGAGGGGCTTTTCTTGATGAACTCCTTCTTTAAGAAACAGTCCCAAAGGAAGTGGACGTGGCGAAGCCCCGATACTATGATGAAAAATGAGATAGACTTCATCATAACGGATAAAAAGCATATATTCAGGGATGTCTCAGTGATCAACAGGTTCAACACCGGCAGTGATCACAGACTTGTCCGAGGCTCTCTGAATATTGACTTCAAGCTCGAGCGAACCCGGTTGATGAAGTCTAGGCTCCGTCCAAACATGCTGCAAACTATGTTAGGATCTGAAGCGTTCCAGTTAGACCTGGATAACCGATTTGCTGCCGTGGAAACCACAAATGACGTTGACCAGGCACTCGACCAAGTGGCGGAAATCCTCAGGAAAGAAGGCACGCGGTTTTGTAAAATGCGGCGTACGGGTAGGAGGCCCAAACTTTCGGAAAAGACTCTGGAGCTTATGACGGAACGACGTGAAAACCCACCTATCACTTCGTCGGAACAACGGGCACTCAACAAAAATATTAGAACACTGGTATGACACGCCAATACGCGCTCTATAGAGAAAGCAATTGAGCAAAATCGGGGGTCGAAAGTGTTCGTCCAGTCACTTGGGAGGAGCCACCTGACGAAGTTGACCAAATCTACTGGGGATGGGGATTCGAAGCCGGAGATCCTTTCGGAAGTACAAAACTTTTATGGCCAATTATACGCATCGCACGCGTCTCGACCTGATCCCGAGAATGAAGATTCCAGAGCCAATTTAACCCGCCATTTCACAGAAAACCTGCCAGAAATCAGCAAAGACGAAATCGAAGCGGCTCTTAAACAGCTTAAAAATGGGAAAGCCCCAGGGGAGGATGGGATTACGACCGAGCTCCTGAAAGCGGGAGGAAGTCCTGTACTGAAAGAGCTTCGGGAGCTCTTCAGCTCTGTCTTGTTCTCTGGGAGAACTCCAGAAGCGTGGCGAAGGAGTGTGGTAGTTCTGTTTTTTAAAAAAGGTGATAAAACACTTTTGAAAAATTACAGACCTATTTCGCTCCTTAGCCACGTATATAAGTTGTTTTCGAGAGTCGTTACGAATCGTCTAGCGAGAAGACTCGACCAGTTTCAGCCACCGGAGCAGGCTGGGTTTCGAGGAGGATACAGTACCATAGATCACATCCACACAGTGCGACAAATTATACAAAAGTCCGAAGAGTATAATCGGCCCCTATGTCTTGCATTTGTGGACTATGAGAAGGCTTTTGACTCTATCGAAACCTGGTCTGTTTTGGAGTCTCTGCAGCGATGCCAAGTCGACTGGCGATACATCCAAGTGCTGAGATGTCTTTATGACAACGCGACTATGACCGTCCAAACTCAGGATCGGCGAACTGAGCATATCCCCCTGCGTCGAGGGGTGAGACAAGGGGACGTAATTTCCCCGAAATTGTTCTCTAACGCATTGGAGGATGTGTTTAAGACGCTAAACTGGGAAGGACGGGGCATCAACATCAACGGCGAGTACATCTCACACTTGAGATTTGCAGATGACATCGTCATAATGGCTGAATCGCTGCATGACTTGCAGCAGATGCTGGACGGCCTAGTTGATTCTTCTGTACGCATTGGTCTCCGGATGAACTTGGACAAAACCAAGGTTATGTTCAACGAACACGTCACTCCGGGACCGATTGCTGTTAATGACGGTGCTCTCGAGGTTGTTCGAGAATACGTTTACCTCGGGCAAACTTTGCAATTTGGTAAAAACAACTTTGAGAGGGAGGTTAACAGAAGAATTCAGCTGGGCTGGGCAGCATTTGGGAAGCTTCGTCGAGTCTTCTCGTCGCGTATTCCACAGAGCCTAAAGACGAAGGTCTTCAATCAGTGCGTCCTACCTGTTATGACTTACGGAGCCGAAACGTGGACACTCACGGTACGGCTGGTCCATAAATTCAAGGTCGCTCAGCGAGCTATGGAACGGGCTATGCTTGGAGTCTCTCTGAGGGATCGAATCCGGAACGAAGTGATCCGGCAGAGAACCAAAGTTGTCGACATAGCCCACAGAATAAGCAAGCTGAAGTGGCAATGGGCCGGCCATATTAGCCGTAGAACCGATGACCTTTGGGGTAGACGTGTTCTTGAGTGGAGACCACGAATTGGCAAACGTAAGGTAGGACGCCTTCAGGCTAGGTGGAGCGACGATCTTCGCAGGGTGGCTGGTGGCAGCTGGATGAGAGTTGCCGAGAATCGAGCTGAATGGCGTGCAGTTGGAGAGGCCTATGTCCAGCAGTGGACTGCTATGGGCTGATGATGATGATGATGAAGGTAAGGTACCTATACCTATATAATATCGTCCAAGGGATCACACATCACACGCACGTCGCGTAAATATAAATTATTGGGATATTTATTTTAAACCTGCTTATGTTATTTCAATTTATTTCCTATAAGTTGGTCACAAATTTACAAAACCAGCCAAGTGCGAGTCGGACTCGCGCACGAAGGGTTCCGTACCATTATCTATAAAAACTGCAAAAAAATCACGTTTATTGTATGGGAGCCCACTTAAATATTTATTTTATTCAATTTTTAAGTGCGAGTCAGACTCGCGCTCGGAGGTTTCCGTACCATTATCTATAAAAACGCCAAAAAAACAGGTTTGTTGTATGGGAGCCCCCTTAAATATTTATTTTATTCTGTTTTTTAGTATTTGTTGTTATAGCAGCAACAAAATACACCATCTGTGAAAATTTCAACTGTTTAACTATCACGGTTCTTGAGACAGCCTAGACGAACAGACAGACAGACAGACGGACGGACAGCGGAGCCTTAGTAACAGGGTTCCCGTTTTACCCTTTGGGTACGGAACCCTAAAAAGACAACTATTCCAATAATTTATAAAACGACGATATCCGTAAATACAGATAATAACGTAGTTCAGAGCTAAGAATAATAAAAATAAAAAACGAGGATTTTGAATAAACATTTATTTAGTTATGTTCTAACATCATAGTTATAGATAACATAACACCAACATTGTACACTTAGTTCGCAATAAACGATTTGAATTTGGATTTATTCATCTATAACTCGCAACGTGATATAGTCGTGTAGGGTGACCATATAATAACGACTGAACGAATGACAAAAAATACAATTATGATAATCAGAATACATAGTGTCAAAGATCCACACTAAACACTGATTTATAAGACTGTAAATATCTATGCAGTTTATAATGAAGTCGATTTACCAGTTCTTGTCGACACAAGCTACCTATATCTGAATAGCTTCTGTCGTTTTAAAAATATAAGCCAGTTATTATCGGAGCTTCCTCCCCAGGGTCACCAAAGTCCAGATAAAAATCCCAGAATTATTAAATAAACTAGAAAGACTTTGAACTTTTAATTTTAGTTATATCAATGTTATGTGTAAAAACGCAATATCACAAAAAAAATCTGTGTAAAAACCGGGCCGAAAGCATAAAGCCGCACTTGTCCAGACAAATCCGGTCGTATGGTCACCATACCGGGTGCGCAGAATAAACATCACAGTACCAGTAATTCCAGTAAGTCTCAGCAGTGACCTTGTGATAATATTACCTAAGCCCGGTCTGTCATATGAGTAAAGAAACGGAACAGTGACATGATAAATGATTTTATTTCTGTAAGTAAGTAGGTTAGTACAAACACTTTTACATGTCAATAATATTAAAAAAAAAACTAGATGAGGTCAGCTACTCGCTCCGTCGACGCTTCGTGATTTTGATCCTTAATTACATTACGTTACGGATCAATGTTCTAGGAAAGAAGACACGGCGCGCGCCTTCTCGAAGCAATAAGAAAATATGATACATCGCTCTCGTTCGGTTGTGCTTTCCACTGAGCGACAGCGATGTTTACAAACTACCTACCGAGTACCTACTACTAAATCATATTTTCAATGGTTGCATTACATTTTCGCAAATGCGATCATGATCATTATCGGTAAGACCGCACGGAACAATTTCCTATGCAAGTATTTTTACGTAGGTATGGAAGTATCTATTTTGCATACGCAATTGTAGTCCTTATCTCGACGCAGGAAGAAAATACTTCAATGTTGAGCCTTGGTTTTCGGCGCTGGCTAAAGATGGACGTACTTAGAAGCCCTGGTACTTATTTAAAAATTAGGTCAAATCATAATGAACTTTATGTCAATTGCGTAAGGTACAAACTAGATAAGAGCAAAAGAAAAGGTCTTTCCCGCAGTTAGCAGCTTGTTTCGGCCGTGTGTATAACTTAGACGTTTTACTGCTCCTCAACACATTTAAATTTAGTTAGGTCTATTGTTATCTAAAGATAGGTAGGTAAATCCTAATTTTTACAAAATATAACTAGGTACCTACTAGTACGCACGGCTAACAGATCAAGCTATACATTTCCAGTATAAGCTGATCTCGCATTGTATAGGATTTCCTTACAATGAGAAGTCAGTGTAAACTGGAAACTTATAGCTTGATGTGTAGCCGTGTGTACAAAACAGCCCAAGAAAAAAATATCTTAATGTTCTTGGGCCGAGTTTAAATGTATCAAAACAATTAGTAGCTATGAAGGCAGATAGGTAACTTATAATAATATATCACTGGGTAATACTTACTGTGCGGTACATCCCAACCAAGATCGTAAATAATATTCCAAGTCCGTAAACAAAACAAAGTTCGTAAGAATGTAGGTACTTATGCTCGATACCAAATCACAAGGCAAATCAAAATCCAAGTTCATAGCATAAAGACAGATCGCTATTGATGATAGACAGTATAATTATATCTTTGCTCGGATGGTTTCTCACAGTCATTGATAAAGGCTATCTATCTAACGAAAACAATAAGTAGGTTTCTCTACTTCGCCCTCCCGTGCGTTCCATTACAATCAACATCACTTTAAAAAACAACATGTGTAACTAAGGTTATATTAAAACTTCTTTGTTTCTTACTTCTAAATAAGTTACTGGATTAAGTTATAATTCTGTAGAGCCATATTTGTTATGGCCGCGAATCAAAATACAACCTGTTACTGACCTGCAAATTGCAAAAAACGTAATAAAATTTGAATTTCGCGGGCTACCTTAGCGCATTAATGTTATTTTTTTTATTTTACTTAAATTCATGTTGGAATGGTGCTTGCACGGGGGGTGTTAGTAAGGGGGGGGTTAAATCTCTGTTATTTTTTGCTTAGGGCGCACCGTTTTCGAGACTTTTGAATTTCAATTTTTTTTTATTCCTTGAAATTAAAAAAAACATCTATGATCATTATTGCAAGTACTAAAGAGTTCATTTTAGCTTGGCTACTTTACGTTTATCCCTGCAATTCGGGGAATAGCCAAATCTGCCATCTGTAGTACTGTCCTGTCAAACAAATCGTATATTGGGACGCATACTTTTGGCATTTTCATACAAAGAGAATATATCTGTTGTAGGCGATACATCCTCCCATCAGTAGATAGCGTGGGCCGGTATGATTCCTAGATTATTGGGACGTTAAAACCATCGATAGATATAATTTTATATCTCCAATACGCCGAAACTGGTGATATATAAGTTATTGGGTTCGGCCGTAAGCCAACGTTCTTACATTAACAAAACATAAAAAAAAAAACGATATATAAAATTATTAAAATAATAAAAGTTAAAACCTTGTTTAAATTAAAATTTTAGGTATATAATGTCAAATAGAAAAAAGATCATGTCAAGGTATGTAAAAAGAAATAAAGTAAAAACAAACATCATAATTTGGTAGCAGATAATAGACACATATTTTTGCCGTTAATGAGTTACCAGGAAAGCCACGTGTGCAGAAGGAATTATTTTCAAACTTCCTTGTCTTCAACGTAGTCTTTAACCTTCTAAAGCTTTTTTGTTAAGGACACGTTTGATGTGGGTTTTGAATTTTCTATCACTTAGTTCTGTAACAGACTTTGGCAACTTGTTATGAAAGCGGATAGGTACTGTTAATAAGAAATGTCTTGCTTGTTTTAGTTAAACCCATAATATTAATCTATGCGGATTTCTAAGAATATGATAATTATTATTATAATCAAATGGCCCATTGTTTACACTCTGTTACTACTACAGTAAAACGGAAGCGATGATATGTTCATTAAATAGTTCACACCAACGACTCCGAAGAGTCTTTAAAAACCAAGAAAAATAGGGGAATTGACAGCTCACCCTTTTGGTATTTCTTCAGTTCCCTGCACATTTGCATTGGTAGCCAACTAGTGGCAGAGAATTTGCGAGCCTATTGTATTCTCATTCTTGTTTGCTGATGATAATAGCACCGGATTCATAAAATGCACTGACGCAAACAAATCTGAATATGATATAAATAATACACTTAAGGACATAGTAAATTGGCTTGACATGAATAATTTAATAATAAAATCAAAAACGGATATAAATAATGCATTTCTATTAACGCTCATCAGTACAACAAATGGAGAATACGACGGGCAAAAACTTTACCAAGTAATAGTGGCAACATTTTTAGGAATATTGATAGATAGTCAGTTGACACGGAAACCCCTAGCCGAACAGGTGTGAAAAACTAAGCACTTCTGCATATGTACCATTTAATTTAAGTAAAAAAGTGAGTAGAACTACGACATTGGTGATTTTGAATTTGGGGTAAGTAATTGTAGTATGGAGAATTTATTTCGTTGCCTTGTTTTCATCTGATGTTTCAATATTGACTGCCAATAAAACACAATAATTTGTGGGTATTAAGAAAAACCCGCAGCAAAGCAATTGACTGATAATAATCATTTCATTTTATAATATGAACATAAATAAGTAATTAAAATATGAAACAAAGGCATTTCCATTTTTGGGGCAGTCAGTCGTCGGCCTACTGCATTTAGTCTATCCTAGCGTCCTCGAAATCCTCAACCAATCCAACGAGCCACATGCCAAGCTGCATATTAATTTGAGGATCTCGTGATCCTCTAGCCTGCTCGTTATGGCACTCCAATCTAAGGGCATTATTATTAGAAATTACATAAGTATACTGTTTACGTAGCGCCTATAAATGTTATATTCAATTTCAACGTGCGGTTCAGGAGTTAATTTCTCCAGTGCAGAAAGCAGTTCGCTTTATATCAGCAATCAAAGCGTATTGTCTAGCATCTGAACCATCTCGGTGTCTCCAAGAGCTACATAAACTCACCATTACTCGCCAAGCCACAAACAATGTTACAACTCCACAGATTACGTACATAGAAAGACTTTACTGCTTACATTCATCGCCAATGCATGCAGACATGCGCGTTTAGGGTTTACTCGTATTACAGAAGAAATAAGAGGACACACACTTGTGTCATGCTCAGCGCATCGTGTAAGCTAGTGTCACGCCTGTGTGCGTGCACGGAGCGACGACGCTGTCTGTGGCGCGCCCACAGTGCTCACAATGGCACATTCGCCTCTCTGCGTACAGTCGACACTATTATATTCTTTCTCGTTTCATATGGAATGAGACGCGCTCTCGACGTGTAATTAATTGCACTCCAACTTAACGCGAGCGAGGGGGAAGGATCACTCCATGTAATGAGAAGAATTCATCCACAAGCTCGTATTTACATTTATTTTGGAGATTACCTTTGCGTATCTGTTATTCTGTGAGCTATCTACATTCAAATGTGATACGGGAGCGAATAAAGTATTGAAATGGAGAGAGTTTCGTAGCATATAATATTGGCATGTATTATTCTGTCATCATGAGTAAAAATTATCGAACACATAAAATAAAAGACAAAAATAAGATGGAAAGAGGATCTCGGGGAAATCTAGGATTAATAACGTAAAACAAAGTCGATAATGAAAAGTATTACAAAGTTTCCCTAATGGATATCTTTGATATTCATTCAAATACAAAAGCACTTCTGTATTCTAAGAGTCTTCCCAGTTTTCCGTTTCGTGTCATTGCGTAAGAAATCTTTTACTAATAAACAGTGATTTTCAGAGCTCACACATATTGTACCAAAATGTTCTTTGTGTGTTTAAGTACCCGATCACCTCTGCACCTATATGTGTGAGTAAGAATTTCACTTTTAATGTAATGACATATACTTCTGTATGGGTGACCTGACTACCACCTGTCTACGCAATAACTCCGGAATGATAATAACGCGACGAATACGCGAATACCGAGTGTAATGAAAGTGAGGCTGCTCTTAAACTTTACAGCCTGTTTATTACCGAAGCCTTTCCCCCGGAGCCTTCCTTCCGAGGGATGGCTACGATAATAAATAGGCTTTCTCTTAACATCCTGTAGATACAAAAAAAAAAACTAGTAGATCGTAACGCGGATCACTTTAAAAGTAATCACTACGGTAAATGTCAACGCTGCAGCAGTTTATTTGTTTATTACTTTAAGCACACACGTCGTTACCCAGTGTCTGGGATGTGGCGGTCAGATAGGCAGTCGCTCCACGTAACATACTTGTATCCCGCTTCATGCGGTCAGACTGGAAGACGACCACAACATATGTTGGAAATGGCGGCCAGATGATGATGACTTTAAACATACACAGTACAGAGTACATACAGATTACATGTACAGAGGCGGAATTAATGCCGTTGGCATTTTTTTCCAGACAACAGTGATGCACAGACAAACAGTGGTAGGTGTTATAGCGAGTATTGAGAAATAAATATTTATTTAAATATAGAGATATACATTATACCAATTAAAAACGATAAATATAATATAACTAGTCTGGCCATAAATACTGTTACATAAAAACTTTTATTTTTTCCCTTCCTTTCCCTAAATTATTTCGAAATTGAAACGCGTTTATTATGTTAAAAACTTTTTTTCGATTTCCCGCCATTTCACATAATATTTTTTTCGTGTTTATTATCAAATTAAAATATGGAATAGGGGTGTTAAACAAAATAGGATTGCAGTGATTGCCTTGCACAATGTGGGTATGGAGTTGTCGGTCATATTCAAGACGGTTTAAAAGCTTGGTATCAGCTGTATGTCCGTATATCGTACTATCGACAGATATACCTAATATATAAACGTTTGAATGGATATTATCCGTTTAAGTATCCTTCGAACTTTCTTTTAGGCTGTTTAGGTTATAATTTTCTCGAGGTTAGAAGAAAAAAATACCAAATTATTAATATGTGTAAGATCCTTCACGGAAAAACAGATGCCCCTGAATTGCATGACGAACTGTCCATCTTCTTGCTCCGATGAACTATAACCGCAGAAGGCACAGATTGTTCGCCGTGCCTTGGAGTCGAACCGTCGCTCAAGCCCAGTCTCCTGTCCCTCGCAAACTCTCTGCGCTCAACGCTCTCTTGGACGCTAAGCCTCACTGTGATGTGTTCGCGGATGAATGGAAGAAGATCTTGTCAACATGTCTGGAGTATTGTGAGATGAGCGTATGACTGTCGAGATGCTGTATTCTTTTGTTTTTGTACTAATATAATGTGTTGTGTCTTTAACTAATGTAATTGGCCTTTGGCCGTTTTATGTTAAAGTAAAATAAATAAATACCAACACTTTCTCTAAACGACACGCCGACAGTGAATCTTATAAAAAATCTCTGGAGCAAGCAGTGGTAAAATTTCCCATGGAAACAGTGCGTAAATCCATAGATTTGTGGCAAGACAGATTAAAGGCCTGTATCAAAGCCAAAGGTGGCCATTTGGAATATAGGTTTATTTTAATTTTTTGCTGAAACTTCAATAAATATGTTCATATTAAGTTTTAGTACATTACTTCATAAAAAAACAAATGCATTTTCATTTCATATGGCCGGACTAGGTATTTAATTTACCTAATCACTACATATTAAAAAAACCGGTCAAGAGCGAGTCGGACTCGCGCACCGAGGGTTCCGTACGAATATATGATGTTGATGATTTCTGAAAAACTGTGCTATTTAGAGACATCGTTTTATTTTTTCTGTAATCTTTACATAAGCTTCTATCATATAGAATAATTTCAGATTTTTATACCTGCAAACTTCGGAGATAAGGGGGGAGAACGGTATTTTTTTACATTTTTCATCAAAAGTCGGAAACTGTGCTGCCTAAAAAAAAGAAAAAATCTTTTGAGAATGTGCAAACAGCGTTATTTCATATGATACTCCACATGTCCTAGTAGCCCCAGTTAAAATTTTTAAGACCCCTTTTCAGTCTCTTTTGCAAAAAAGATATATTTTTTTTCTTGCTTGCAAAATATTTGGCCAAACGTCATCTAAAACTATTCTAAATTTCAAGTTGATAGCATTAGTAGTTTTTGAGATATCCAGGTGTGACAGACAGACAGACAGACAGACTTAGTCTCACCATAAGGGTTCCTTTTTACCATTTTGGTACGGAACCCTAAAAACCTTTTTGTAAAAAAAAAATAACCGACTTCCAAAAAAACACTACAATGTAAAAAATAATTTTAATATCGGAAGTCGGTGTCTTTGGATCTGTATTTTAGTTTTTTGCCACCGACTTCCGAAATTAAAGTTATTTTTCTTTTTGTAGTGGATCAGTTTTTAATTTATCTAAGTTACAATAGCCTAAAGTCAACTGCTCATCACCTTTTACAAAATATTGCTTTTCCCGATGCTGGGACGTTAATTTTAAAGGAGTTCTGCTGGTAAGAAGCAGGAGAACTGCCACTCACCATATGCAATTGCTTAGCAACCAAATTAAAGTACCCAATTAAATCGCAACCCGTTAAATACTTAATATTATGTTGTTCCGGTGGCCATCTGTGGTCTCCATCATCAGTTCCTCTTCACTAAAAAGTAATTTTCGGGAGCAAATGTACGAGTTACTATAAAAAATACCCAAATCGCTATCGGTTTGCCTATAAAATTCGAGGGTTTCTCTCGATTTCCATGGAATATCCTCATCATATTCTAATTTGGTGGCAATGGGACCACCTCGGGAGCATACCCTTTCAAACAAAAAAATATTGTTTAAATCGGTCTATAATTGACAGAGATATCGGTGAACAGACATAAAAAAATAAAAATAAACATACAGCCGAACATAATTATAACCTCCTCCTTTTAAGAACAGATTTTTATATTTCACCAATGAATGAAGTGATTCATGAGGAAAGTTTAAGTGTATAATTCATTAAAGGTTTTGTGTGTATTTATTTTTAACCGACTTCTAAAAAAGGAGGTTACTCAATTCGACCGTATCGTATATTATGCTTTTTTTATGTTTGTTCGCGCCTAACTTCGTCATTTATAAACCGATTTTGATGATTATTCTTTTGTTGGAAAGAGTATACTCCCAAGGTGGTCCCATTGCCACCAAATCAGAATCTGATGAGGGGATCCCATGGAAATCGAGGGAAACCCTCAAATTTTATAGGCAAACCAATAGCGATTTGGATATTTTTTATAGGAACTTGTGCATTTGCTCTAGGAAAGCACCATTTGGTGAAGTGGAACTGATGACAGATGGCCACCGGAACAATATAATAATGAGTACCTATTGAACGGGTTGCGACTAAGCAATTTATGCTCGTCACTATGCATATGGTGAGTGGCAGTTCTCCTGGTTCTTACCAGGAGAACTCCTCAACAATCAACGTCCCAGCATCGGGAAAAGCAATATTTTGTAAAAGGTGAAGAGTAGTAAACATTAGGCTATTATAACTTAGCTAAATTAAAAACTGACCCACTAAAAACAGAAAACTAAAAAAAACTTTTTACAAAAAAAATAACCGACTCCCAAAAATAACACTACAAAGTGAAAAATAACTTTAATTTCGGAAGTCGGTGGCAATAAACTAAAATACAGATCCATAGACACCGACTTCCGAAATTAAAGTTATTTTTTACTTTATAGTGTTATTTTTTTTGTAAAAAGTTTTTTTATTGAAAGGAACAGCAATCAGTTACATTAAAAGAAATACGACAATGGTTGTTGAATTTGTCGGATAAATTCATGTCGGTTGGGAGATTTACCGGCGTGCCCCATCGCGCCGCCGCGTAAACCGGAGATATGTAGCCACCACGTTTTCAAGAAACATGGAAAACAACAGCTCTCAAAAGAACTTATATCACAGCACGTTTTGACACTCTGGTAATAAGAAACACAGATAGTTAACAGTTCTGAAAAGAACTCCACCATCAGCACACGCCGCCGTCGGTCTTCGCCCCAGTGTTCTGCCACGCGCCGAGCACCACTACACAGCCTCGCTGGACACTGCAGCATGCCGCCCCGATGTATCACCTCGGTGCACAGCGTGCGTCACCTATATTTATAACGGCGGTGAACAGCGCGGTGAACTGCGCAAGCGCGCGTCTACAGTGACACCACGCGGAGCAAACGGACAACAGTGTGCTGTGTTCTGATTGGTCAAAGTTGTAAATATTCGTTAGTAGAACTAGGTAGCTTTTAATTGTAAATAGTACTCGTATTTAGAGGCATGCACATTTAAAATAAAGAGTATTATCAATTATTAATTGCAATCTGGAATCTGAGTATTATTTCTATCGACCTACGACACTCCTCCAAAGATAAGTACATAAAATTAATGTTCACAATTTTACATCATAAAAAGTTCGACAAAAAAATCCGCGATAGCTTAATGTCTATCTTATAAGAATGAACTGTGCGGTGAGACGTCTCTGTGTCCCACAACGTTTCTGCTAAGCGCTGAACTCTTTGTTCACATACTCGTACGATTATCTGATTGTAAACTCAAACTCAAAACATTTATTTCAATTAAACCTATTACAGGCACTTTTGAATTGTCAAAGAGTCAGTCAGTTAGTCAGAAAGTTGAAGCTATTTGCCCATTCCAAAACGTAGATCTCTATGGAGAAGAAACGGCAAGAAATTCCAAGGACACTCTTTTAAATCAAGATATTACAAAATCCTGTGTACATTATTCTTGTTGCTTCTATACGTGAGAACAATGTAAAAAAATTAAATTGTTAATTTAAAAAACAATCCAAAATATAAGATTACAAATAAGCCCTGGTAGTTAAGAGAAGACCAGTCTCAACTGACGGCGCCCGTTCACGAACATGACGCGTGGATCAGCACCATCCAACTCAACCATTTTGTAGGGAACCGAATGATCCAACATACGCGCCACCATCAGCGAGCCATTTAAGTGAGCATGACATACTCTCAACTGCCACGCTTTTTTAAGTCAACATACTTCATAATAAACGGCTCCATTTTTTTTGCAAAAAAATTGCTTCATAATTATACAAAACTATAGCTTGCAATGTATTTCAAAAATAAGAGATAATTTGTAAGTGTTTGATTTTGTGCCCAGTGTGCATTTCGGCTCCTTGAACTCTTTAACATTTTCTAAGCCTTCGTGCTTGCTTTTAATCATGTAAACTCGACTGTATTGACTAGCTAGTGATTCTAATATCCTATTTACAGAATAAACGATTTCATTTCATTTCATTTCCGACAGCAATGATATAAACACCTAACATCGTTACATAACCGATTTGGTGAATTGGCGTCCTCAGATCGGTTACGATATTAGGTGACTATGGTAACGATGTTATGTGTTTTAATAACACTAAAACATGGCACAGCGGACCCAAAATCTGATTGTTAAAAAACTTAAGAATACTACAAGAAATAAAGTTAAAAAAATGTATTTATCTAGATCATTAATTGGTAGGTATATTCATGATCTCGTCATCACCGGTTTTCTGGTAGGTAACAGGTATGGATTGAAGCCTGTATTTTCTATCGACTTATTATTATAGATTTAATGACAGAGAAGAGCTAAAGAAATAGTTCTCGAGTCTCGAGGTTTTATTTGCATTATACAAGTCTGTTCACACGACAGCAAAAGAAACCTTAGAAAAATCTATCTACAAAAACTATTAAAATAAAACACTACAAAGTGAAAAGTAACTTAAAATTAATGTTATTTTTCACTTTGTAGTGTTTTTTTTTTTTGGAAGTTTGTAATTTATCTAAGTTACAATAGTCTAATGTCAACTGCTCATCATCTTTTAAAAAATATTGCTTTTCTCGATGCAGGGGCGTTAATTTTGAAGAGTTCTCCTCGTAAGAACCAGGAGAACTCTACCATCAGCTCCCATATTATGCATTGTGACGAGCATAAATTCCTTGGAAACCATATTGAATCGCAACCCGTGAAATACTTATTGTTAAGTAGTTCAGGTGGCCATCTGCGGTCTTCATATCAGTTCCACTTCACCAAATGGTGCAAATTCGCGAGTCAGTTACTATAAAAAACACCCAAATCGCTATAGGTGTGCCTGATTTCTGGAAAATGGGCAATATTAACAAATTTTTTATTTCGTTCGATCTTGATTCTTATGCGGATCAAAAACCTCTATCGAGCCAACTGAGGTTTGAGTATTAAAAAGGTCATAAATCGCAAAAAAACTTTTCCCATACTCAAACTCAAACTCAAAGCATTTATTTCAATTAAACCATTGACAGGCACTTTTGAATTGTCAAGAAGTCGGTCAGTTACAAATATGAAGCTAGTTGCCCATTCCAAATAGTATGTTCTTATGGAGAAGCACGGGCAAGAAACTCCACGGACACTCTTTTAAATCAAAATATTGGTTACATCATTCATATTGAAGTTAAACATGTGAGAACGATGCAATACGTCAAAAGCGTCCGTGATAAAAAGATAACAATTCAAAACTAAAATAATTAAAAATAAGCCGTGGCAGCTAAGAGATGACCAGTCCCAACTGACAGCTTCACGAACATGACGCATGGATCAGCACCATTCAGCTCAACCATTTTGAAGGGAGCTAAATGATCCAACACACACGCCACCATCAGCGAGACATCTGAGAAAATACATTTCGTAACAAATAATACTGAAACTTACATTTTTAGATAAACCATGGCTGGTAAGAGGACCAATTGGCATAAAAAGAAGTTTTTGTGAAAATTGCCCATTTTTCTGCTGACTGTACATTTTATTTCAAAATCTGTGAATGCGGATCAAAATTTCTCAAAAAGATAAGGACAGTCTCTTAAGACGGCTTTCCTGTAGCTACAACGGTTAAGGTAGCTGCCCTTACTGCCCCATCTCAAAAATCCATCCTGTATAACCTCCTCCTTTTTGGATGTCGGTTAAAAATAAACACACAATCAATATAGGATTAGTTGTCTGTATATTTAATTAATCCGTCACATGTCATGTACCGCGTGGTGGTGTGCCGGTAGTGTCCGCCTCCGGCCACTTTCTTTGTGCCGGTGTCCGTCCGGCGGGCGCGGGCCCCTCCCGCGGGCACAGGGGCCGCTCGCATTGCTCTCGACAACGAGCCTCGAACACGCCGCTCTATTAGCTCCTTTGTTCTGCTCACGGCATATATTCGTTTCCATTACGATATTAAAAAGCAAATAACATATTATTGGATCTTTGACGCTGTTGCTTTTCTTTGTATCATTTTGAAATGAAACGTGAAATTGTATGTTCTTGTGAAATGTAAATAGCAGCCAGACAACAGAATCCGTATTAATAACAAAGCATTAGAGGTGGAGGTTTTTATTTCTACAATAGGTTAAAAATATTTTACTAGGTAAACATAATTAATGCAAAACTGGATACATTTTTATTTACACAAAAAATTATTTCACACAAAAATCATACACAAGAATTAGTGATTTCAATATTTCCATTTTTGTGCCTTAAGGCTCGTGCAGACTGTCGCAATATCGCGGGCGGGCCAGGCAGCGCGACACTTTCTATGAAGTTTTCATAGAAACTGTGCTAGTGTCGCGTCGCGCTGTCGCGTTGCACCTGTCAGCGGGAGCCTTGAAACTTTGAAACAGTGAATACTAGAGCTAGAGTCAACACTCGAACATAAGCAAGCATGAATAACAGCGCAGAACAAAATAAAAATCTCTCTCTAACTAATAAACAAATTTAAAGGCTTATAGTTATGAGGCAGTGAACGAGACCATGATATCGGACATTAAGAATGGCGTGTAAGTGCTGTAAGTAGGCAAACGGTCCGCGGAATGGGCTGGGTGCTATAAATGCGGGATTGCGGGCCACGCATGCTAAGTGCACCCGGTCCCTAATAATGCGTGCGTCAAAAAGGAGTGCGTCACTACCGCGCCGTGACTGTGGCAGCTCTAACGGGCTCCTGAGTGTGGTGTCCGAGCACTCCGAGCGGTGGGACTCGCTTTTTTTGCGGAGGTTGCTGCAGCTGCATGCCATCGCCTGCGTTTATTATAAAATGTACCAAAAATAACACTACAAAGTGAAAAATAACTTTAATTTCGGAAGTCAGTGTCTTTGGATCTGTATTTTAGTTTATTGCCACCGACTTCCGAAATTAAAGTTATTTTTCACTTTATAGTATTATTTTTGGGTGTCGGTTATTTTTTTTGTAAAAAGTTTTTTATTTTTCACTTTTTAGTGGGTCAGTTTTTTATTTATCTAAGTTACAATAGCCTAATGTTAACTACTCTTCACCTTTTACAAAATATTGCTTTTCCCGATGCTGGGACATTGATTGTTGAGGAGTTCTCCTGGTAAGAACCAGGAGAACTGTCACTCACCATATGCATAGTGATATAAATTGCTTAGCAACCACATTAACGTACCTAATCGAATCGCAACCCGTTTAATACTTATTATATCCGGTGGCCATCTGTGGTCTCCATCATCAGTTCCACTTCACCAAATGGTGCTTTCCAAGAGCAAATGCATGAGTTCCTATAAAAAATATCCAAATCGCTATAGGTTTGCCTATAAAATTTGAGGGTTCCCCTCGATTTCTATGGGAGCCCCTCATCTGATTCCGATTTGGTGGCAATGGGACCACCTCGGGAGTATACCCTTTCCAACAATCAAAATCGGTTCATAAACGACGAAGTTAGGCGCGAACAAACATAAAAAATAGCATATACAGGCTGACTTTGAAAACATGCGACAAAATTTGAGGGAGTGTTCTAGCCATCAATATGAACAACTTTTATTATGGGACCAAATAAGAATTCGCAAAAAAAAAAGTCAACCTTCTTATACAAAATGGTCCATTCGGTTATGTACCTTTATAGGAAAGTCGACTTTTTTTTTTGCGAATTCTAATTTGATCCCATAGTAAAAGTTGTTCATATTGATGGGTCCGTATTGTGGAGTTGGGTGGGTATTGTGGTCCTTAAATTTTGTCGCATGTTTTCAAAGTCAGCCTGTATACGGTCGAATTGAGTAATCTCCTTTTTTAGAAGTCGGTTAAAAAACAGTTGTTTTTTTTCTTAAATTCAGTAGTTTTTTTATATTTAATCCTTAAATTCATGTTGGCATGCTGCTTGCATGGTGTAACACAGGGGGGTTACATTTCTGCATGGTTTTGCCTAGGACGCATCGTTTTCGAGATATTTGAATTTAATTTTTTGCCTGTTTTAGTTTAAAAAAAAAACAATGTTTCTCTGATTTTTATTAATTAGAAACTTGACGTTCGACAATTTTTTTTCCGATATCGAAACGTAGTAATTATCGTATTCATAGGGTTAGCTGCAACATCGGATTATGAGGGAGCTACGAGTGACAGCAGCCCTATATAAGCCAGCGGAACCGGCGCGTCGCCCCTTTTTTGCCAACAGACGCGTGCTCGCGAACATCGTCTTAGGATATCGTGTCATTTAATTTCTTAAAAATATTTTTGTAAATTATTTAAATTAAGTTTGGTTGTGTTAATTATATATTTTTTTTTATAAAATTCGTTTTAATTTCCTAAAAATAGTTTATCTACATCACTAGCTAATTCCTCGTTGCTAAGGAAAGAATAAATATGTATGTCTTTGTCTTCATAGAAACGCGAGTCTATGGGTCGCCGTGCTAGGGCAGAAGAGATATCGAGTTGTATAGAAATAACTTTGTCTAATCTTGATAGAAAACAGACCGAATTGGTCATAGTACGCGTGTTGGTGTCATGTGTGGCTCTGTGGCTGCGTGTGAAGCTCCGCAGCTGCGACTTGTTTCTTTTTGATTCCTGGCGCGGGCGGTTCTACCACGTACTTATATTTATTTATCTTTATCAATTTTATATTTTTAATAAATTATAACAAATGAACATTGCCAGCACATAAGAAGATTCTTTTCATCATTAACATCGACTTTTTATCATTAAAAAGATTAAAAGACGACAAAATTATCTCGTGCTCTTCTCTCTTGTATTTATTGAATGTCTTACTGAATGGCATACTGTAGGTACGTGTTAACAGGAGAATTCACATTAATTGTAATTTAGTAAATATTCATTTTGCCTTCCATCACTTATTTTAACATCATATCACGCAATAATGTCTAAAGTTAATTACGTAGTGGTGTGTTTATTAAAACAATTAGCGCCAGACTCGGGCTGAGCTAATGAGACGCCTCTCTCATTACTATAATGGCGCTAAGATTAATTACTAAAACGCGTCTCTAGGACACCGGTCGAGTCATAATGAGAAGTGCAAACTTTTACTTATAAAAAAAACTTTTTACACTACTAAGTGCAAAAAATGCTTTTTACACTACAAAAAAACCATTCTAAGTGAAAAATAACTTTAAATTCGGAAGTTGGTGTCTTTTTCTAAAAGAAACACTTACTGCATGGCGATTATTACACTTCGTCGCTGCATCCTCGAGCTTTACATGATTCACTAGGTAGTACACTCCTCAATGTACTAGGCATCGCACAATTTTTAGATAAAAACTAAAAAATAAAAATAAAATTAGATATTTAACGACTACCGTAGTACCTGCAGTGGTGGGGCGTCTGCCGCACCCGGCCTTCTACGATCGTTCGCTTGTCATTCGCTTCTTTTGTGCCGGCATCGCAACATTAAATGTTGGTGTTAAAAATATTCCATCCATTTTTATCGTATTCGCCTGATTCTCTTGTGACCATGGGACGAAGACGACATGAAGATGATCCAGTGTCCATCAGAAAAATAAGGCGACTGGAAAAGCGACGCCAACACACATCCAGTGATGAAGGTTAGTCAGATTTATCGTAATACTAACGGTGTTATTTTAAATAATTTCTAACTTGTTCTTTAACAGTCATGGAACTCAATAGTTATGATTTTTTCAAGTGTCTTGTTGTTCGCTCACGTGCGGTATGACTCATGACTTTGTACTGTTGTTGTTCCATTAAAATGTTATATTATAGAAAAGGAATTTATTTGCATCGATGCAACTTTGTTTTTTACAATCAATTAGTTAAATTCATTGGACGATGGGTACTGCAACGAGATTGCAGTCGTTCCAGTTTTTTCCTTTAAGGAATAATTGTAATTAAGTACCTACCTTCCTGTGCATATTCTGCAAGTACCGTGATGAGATCCCGGTCAAGTTAAAACAAATATTGTATTTATAAATAGCTTAGTGTCGTTCCTGCTGTTGAGTCTAGCCACTCAAAACCTAGGGAGGTTTTTACCTCCCGACTACGAGTCCTCTGAGCATTACCAATCAGATGGAACTCAGTTGAACTTTCGATCTGTGGTGACAGTTGCACAACTCACTATCTCTGATACCGTTACTGGTGGCGCTGGCACCAGCGCTGCACCAGACATTGTGCAGGCCCTGCCGCCTGATTTATTAGAGGTTCTTGGAGACTCTAAGGAAAAAGATGAGGTGTTCGGGCCAAAAATCAGAGACGAGATCTCCGAACGTTGGGGAAAGATTGTTATGGAAGGTTTAGGTCTAAAGAACAGAAACAAAAGTTGTTGAATAATATGTTGGCCCCGGCCGGAGAACGTCAACTTATTAAGGCACCAAAACCTAATCAACAAATATCCTGTCTAGATGGAATCCTCCAGAAACAGGGATAAGCCTCTTGAATGGACACAAAACCTCCTAGGCATTGGTATAGCGGGTATTACAAACCTACTGTCATCCGGAATTGACGGCAATTTAGAAAAAGCTGAGATTATAAAAAAAGCTCTGAGAAACAGCCCAAATATTGTTAGATTTTGCCAAAATACTGCTAACCGAGTTAGTTACATTCAGCTTGGATAAAACATTTTTGAATATTTTTTCTCTTCGGAGAGAGTTTGGGCGAACAAATCAAAGCATCTAAGATGGCTGAAAAGTCTACCTCCCACAGATCGACACGCTCTAATAATTATCGTCAGGGAAACTCGATGTGCCCACTACGTTACCAGAACTACAGAGGGAGGTCGAGTGGGCTCAGGACCCAGCGTCAACAGAACGGTACAGTTCTGCGAAGACAGCCTCGAAGGCACCACCGAAGCCCGAATAGAGGTAATTAAACATGCTGGTCGTTTACGACACTTTGTAACTTGGAAACGCATAACTAAAGATCCTGTAATCTTACAGGGTATAATTATTATCATGGTTACAAAATACGTTTTGATAGACCGGTTATTCAGTATGCAGAACCAGTTAACAAATCGTTTTCTTTCCTAGAGGCTAATAGTCTTTATAATTAAATTTCAATGTTTTTATTATCAGGTGCCATAGCAAAATTTGAAGACATTCATGGTCAGTTTATTTCGAATATTTTATTGATACCTAAAAGCGATGGTACCCACAAATTTATTCTTAATCTTAAAAAAAAATAACAATTATATTGGTCCATAACATTTTAAAATGGAAATTGTTAGAAAGGCTTCTAAAATATTATCAAAGTCGTATTATATGGGTAATATTGACCTTGAGGAGGCGTATTTTTTAATCCCAATTTATGAAAATAGTAAAAAATATCTAATCCAGCAGTGCTATGGGCTGATGATGATGATGATGAAAAAATATCTACGGTTTTGGTTTTTCAATCAAACTTATGAATTCAAACTTATGAATTTCAGTGTTTACCCTTTGGTTTATGTTCAGCACCGTTGATTTTTACTAAATGAAAAAAAAAATCAATTAGGTACCTCAGAAAAAAGGGGATTATGCTAGTTATTAATTTAGACGATTGGTATGTAAACATTTGAAAGCTGCTCTCGTGATGTAAAATAATCACGGACCTGTTAGAAAAGCTCGGATTTGTGATAAACATTAAAAAGTGATTTAGTTTCCAGCCAACTTATAACTTTTTTAAGTTTGGAGTTAAACTTAACGGACATGACTTTAAAAAATTGTCACTAAAGTAACTTTTGGTTCTAGAGAGATAATCGATAGATACTGATGTTGGAACAAACGTTTTTCATCTATCAGCGACTTAGCAAAATTCTTGGGATTGCACATCATCGTGCCCAGCTGTTAGATAAGGGTGGGTTTATACCAAGCGATTTGTAAGAACTAAATATCTTGCGCTTCAGAAATCAAATGGAGATTATTATGTTAATATGAGCATTCCTAATAACCTAGAACCTGATTTTTCGCAGTGGAAAACAAACATCATGAATGCGTCTTGTCCAATCCGTCAAAACAAATACTAAGTAACTTATTTTTTCTGATGCGTCTCTAACGGGTTGGGGTATCGCTTGTAACGGAGAAACCAGCGGTGGATTTTAGAGCACTTCTGAGGCCCAAAACCATATAAACTTTTTAGAATTAAAAGCAGCTTTAATTGGTTTAAAATGTTTTGCCAAGGATCTTGTAGACAAAGAGATCCTTTTAAGAATAACACATAATCAACAATGCAACAAACTAATTTATTAATAGGATAGGTGTTCAATATACACACTTTAATGATACAGCACGCGAGATTTGGCAGTGGTGTGAAGAGCGTCGTCTCTTCATTTTTGCTTCCTACATTAAGTCAAAAAACAACACATGAGTGGGAATTATCTCGTTCAGCGTTCCATCACGTAGTATTATGGTACTCCAGAGATTGATTTATTCGCAACTAGTTTGAATGCGAAATGTCATAAATGCCTGGAAACAAGAGACCCACACACTTCCGATATTGATGCATTTACTTTAGATTGGGGAAAGTTAAACTTTTACTCGGTCCTACCTTTTTCGTTGATTCTCAAGTGCTTACGAAAAATAATTGCTGATAACGCTACAGGAGTGCTCATATTGGCCTAGTCAGCCATGGTATCCACTGTTTACATCTTTATAGATAAGGATACCTGTATATCACAGACCAAGTAGTGATCTCCTTTTATCTCCATTCAGAACGCAGCACCCCCTTTGGAGGAAGCTTACCCTGGTATCATGCCAGTTATCAGGGAACCATTTTCTCTAAAGTCATAGACTCCAGAAACTATAAAAATGGTCACTGCTTCTTTAAGTAATAATACATTGAAACAATATAATATCGCTTACAGAAAATGGTGGCAGTTTTTTCAAACCCATAAGGTAGACTGCTACACCGCATTTATACAACCGGTATTGCAATTTTTGTTCGAAGAATTTGAAACAGGAGCCAGGTATACTACATTGAACACTTATCGTTCGGCCCTCGCTTTAATTATAGGTAGACAATTATATATAAAGATATTGTCAACAGATTTATGAAAGGGTGATTTTAGACTGAAACCAGTTTTCTTCGATATCAGTCTACTTGGGAAACCAATGTAGTTTTAGATTTTTTGTTCAATTATTTTCCTAATGAAAATATGTGTTTAAATAAATTAACAAAAAAATGGTAGCTCTGCTCGCGTTGTCGACTGCACAACGTGTGCAGACTTTATTCTTTATTCGTCTATCTAATATAAATATTTGTGATTCAAACATTATAATAACAATTGATGACTTCTTACAAACTTCTGCACCTGGCAGACAAACACCCCGATTGATTATCGCATTCTTTCCTAATAAAATAGAGATAGGTATGTCCAGGAAGGACTTTATGTTTATAAATTAATGTTACAGATACATTTGGGACCGAACCAAATACCGAAAGGTTATTATTAAGTAGTAAGATATCAGTCTACGACTCCAGCTCCTCTACGATTAGCCGCTGGATTAAACAGACGCTAGAAAATAGTGGTATAGGCACCACAATATGTACGTCACATAGCACGCGCGACGCGGCTACATCACATAGCACGCGCAACGCGGCTACATCACATAGCACGCGCGACGCGGCTACATCACATAGCACGCGCGACGCGGCTACATCACATAGCACGCGCGACGCGGCTACATCACATAGCACGCGCGACGCGGCTACATCACATAGCACGCGCGACGCGGCTACATCAGCGGCTAGTCGTAGAGGTATTTCTATAGATTTAATTAATAACCCTTCCTTGGCAGTCGGGTAAAAAGACTGCCTGTTGGTCTGGTAATTCTCTAGTATTTCCAAATGTTATAACACACCTCTACTTACAGAGGATACCGATGATTTTGTTCGCGCTATTTATGAAAACAACGTATAAATATTGTTAAAATTACCATATTTTTGTTTTATAATCACTTCGTTGACATAATTTAATAATTTAACTGTGTTAAAAATAAAACAATCATCAGATGCTTTTATTTTGTTCACGACTAATGTATTGGCTATTTATCTCAAAACTCTAAACATCTACCAAGTGAATCATGTAAATCTCGAGGATGCAGCGACGTAGTGTAATGAATGGTTAAACAAACTTATCTGAAGTGAAGTTTGACCGCAATTACACTAGTCGCTGCATCCGAAGAGATTTACAAACCCGCCCAACCCTTCTTTGTAAGAAACCCCGATATTCAATATAGTTTAAGATAAATAGCCCTCTTAAATGAATGACAAGCGAACAATCGTAGAAGGCCGGGTGCGGCAGACGCCCCACCACTGCAGGTACTACGGTAGTCGTTTAATATCTAATTTTATTTTTATTTTTTAGTTTTTATCTAAAAATTGTGCGATGCCTAGTACATTGAGGAGTGTACTACCTAGTGAATCATGTAAATCTCTTCGGATGCAGCGACTAGTGTAATTGCGGTCAAACTTCACTTCAGGTAAGTTTGTTTAACCATTAATTATACACTGTTAAATTTTGATCGTTTTAATCCCGTGGAGGGTCCATCCCGTGCATGAAACACTCTTGATTTGTAAAGTTATAATTAAAAACTTTAATTACTTTTTCTTTTAAACTCGAATCAATTCTCGCATTAGTGAAAAACCTATGCAAACCATTTGTAGGTACCATTCGAAACTCATCAGTTTCTCTAAGACGTGATCGACGCGCAACGTATTGTTATCACGATCCTTAACTCGCGAAAGTAATAACGTATCGTTATTACGTGTACCCCAAACTGGAGTTCGTTGCCATGGTGCAATTTTAGGCGATCGCGAAGTGTAGCTCTAACTAATAAATAATTCAGAGGTGATGAATTCTTAGGTTTGTCAATCAATCAATCAATTCAGCCTATAGCAGTCCACTGCTGGACATAGACCTCTCCCAGGCTGCGCCACAACACCCGTGAACACCCTTCCACACTCTCCAATAGGTTTGTAATAGAACTATTTTTATTAAATCGCGTACCACCTATCTAATTAGTAACTAGAACATTATTCTTTTCAAATCGTTGTAAATAAATTTGATTCCACATTTTTAAATACGCCTTAACTAGCAGGTGCATTATTCTTTAAATGTTATTATTTCCCGAAACCTAGGCACAAAGCAATTATGACGGCCCTAAGCCCTAAGCCTATTTCTAAGCCTAAGGAATTTTTTGGATCATTTAATTTATTTATACAACATCAGCTGAGCGAGTCAATAACCAAGTTGATACATACAGCGGGCGGGCAGGTATTAGGTGCGCGCACGACGCGACGTAGGTAACTAACTCGTGGCACTACTACCTGGTTTCATGAATTTTCGAATATTACGTTATCACTTCCATTTTTTTTTATTTAAGAGCTGCAGTGCTGTGTAAGTTGTTGATGAATAGGATTTTGTAAGTTAAACCACCCGTCCAAGGTATTTAAACGATCAAAATTTAACCGTGTATATAACCATTTGCCAAATAGTAGGTACTCAAGATTTGCCATTGCCGTTGTTCAGAAGGGTATTGTTCAGACTGTTATTAGAAAAAAAATTGTTCAAGAATACTTAGAGGATAAATCATTAATAAAATAATAAAAATTGCTTTTAATCCATGACATGCAAAAACTACATATTTCATTATTGATAATTACTACAATACAATCTCAATCGGTAGTCACCATAATAATTATGCGTTGTAAGGAGCATAAATTGCTTAGAAACCATATTAAAATGTCTAATAGAATCGCAACCGTGAAATACTTATTATTAAGTAGTACCGGTGGCCATTTGTGGTCTTTATCATCAGTTCCACTTCACCAAATGGTGCTTTCCAAGTGCAATGCATGAGTTACTATAAAGAATATCGTAATCGCTATAGGTGTGCCTATAAAATTTGGATTAGGATTTCCCTCGATTTCCATGGGATCCCCTCATCAGATTCTGACTTGGTGACTGGACCTGTGATGGGACCACCTCGGGAGCATACCCTTTCAAACAAAAAAAAACAAAATCGGTCCACAATTTTGACGAATCAATCAGTGAACAAACAAACATACAGCCGAACATAATATAACCTCCTCCTTTTTGGAAGTCGGTTAAAAATAGATTAGCTAACTTAAAACAATCTCTATTCTCTATTTATCTGTGTGTTGTTATAACTTGGTAGGTATCGGTGGCCTGCCCTATTGCCAAGCGGTCATTACGTCGGTATCTCTCCCGAAGTTCTGAGTGAGCACAGTAATGTATCCTTCTGCAGGTAAATATGTATTCCATTGGTATGGCTTCACTCACACGCAAACATTATACTCAAATAATTTTTTATTTTATCTTTTATTAATGACCTAGAAGTGATTTCCTAGAATAACGTAGTAATTAGGAACAGCTATACCAACTTCATGAAATCAATGTGTGGTCACTTTAAGAGAGTCACAGGACACCAGGAAAAATCCCCTAGTGCATTCCGCTCGCTCTTGTGTCATCAAAACACTGTATTACTCGTAGAAACATTTTGTAACAGAATCCTGCACACGTCGCGTCTTAACGAAAAATACAAATATTTTGACTGAATACAGCTGCGTCAGTGTGCCGAGGTATTTATTTGTAATCAGCGTGTTGCTGGTGTATCCACTTTCACTAATTAATTGTGTACGTGAAGCGTTCCCGTTCTGTGCGATATCGGCGCCGAGTGACATCGCGGTGTTAACAATTCACTCGCTAGAGGGCGCTGCTCAAAAGGTGACATTTTCTGAGCAATTAGCTAATGGCAGGCAGTACATCCGCCACATGATACGCGGACAGCGGAGCTAGTAGCTATCACTATACTGACAGCGTTTTTAAAACCTCTGTGGTTTATAATTATAATGTCGCAGATGGATTGTCGAATCCGCTGTTACATAACCGCTAGCTGTTTTGCAAAACAGCTACGTTATATAAAACAGCTGAACGACGTTTAATGTTTTCCCATAATTATTTAACTTTTAACACCATTTATTATTGCAGCGGGTCAACGATTAAAGCTTATGTACTGAAATAAAATGAAATCGTTTAGTCTGTAAATAGTATATTGTAATCACTTTTACACATCATATTAATAATTTATTAAAAAAATAACTAGATGGAGTCGACATTTCCTATCTGACTACCCTTGAGAAGAAATGGCGAAACAAACTCAGGGGTTTATTTAAAATCCAGACATAATCTTGGCAAATCATGTGAGCACCATGTAGGTCCGTGTTTGAAATGGTATTTTTAGGGAATAATCGCACAAATTTGAGTGGACCTGGCCAATCAGTGCAAGCATTTGTCAGTAATCGTGCAGTTACTGTTAGTAGTTAATGTTTTCAAGTTACAGTGTTAATAGTTAAGGGAGGACAGTGTAGGCCCGTCAACAAGTACCAAGTACCAACATAACAAAATAGAAGATGGTTTACAAAGCTACAGTCTAATAAGCCTACAACGTTCTCACCTTCACAAATTAAAAAAAATCTTTATAAAATATTACTAAAATAATAAAAATACAAACTTATTTAAATCAAATGACAAGATTGCCATTACAACTACAAATCTGAACTAATATTCTGTCCACAAGTCACTAATAAATATTTTCAATTAAAATTGTAGGTTATATCAAGTAGTTATGTCAAGTTATGTAAAAAAAAAATATCATCGTAATTTAGGAGCAGCTAATAGACATTTATATAGTTATGCCGTTAATGAGGTACCAGGGAAGCCACATGTGCAGAAGGAATGATTGCCAAATTTCCTTGTCTTCAAAGTAGGTTCTTAATCTTGTATTATGCTTTTCTAATTAGGACACGTTAGATGTGTGGGTTTTGAACTTTCCATCGCTAAGTTCTTTAACCGACTTTGGCAACTTTATATAGAAGCGGATACTGTTTATAAGAAATTACTTGTTTGTTTTAGTTAATCTAAATTCAGGTATCACAATTTCATGTTTACTACGTGTATTTATATTATGGAAATCGCTTCTTATTTTGAAAACTAAAGTCCTAAGTTTTTGCGAACATATAAAATACTTTCTAAGATATAAAGAGATGGCAGAGTTAGTACATCAACTTTGAATTTGTTGCTAAGGGACTCACAAGGACCCTTCCATAGATTGCGCGGATTGCTCTCTTTTGTTAAATGAAAATTGAATCTACTTCAGCAGCCGATCCCCACAGCAGAATGCCATAAGATATAATACTGTGGAAATAAGCAAAGTACACTAGCCTAGCTGTAGCTATATCAGTTAACTGCCTTATTTTTCTAACTGCTTATGCCAGGTCAGGTTTCCCTAGCTTAATCACTGCGACCGTTTTGGCATTCTAATCCAAACCAAACGCTTATTGTGACTGCAGATAAGTCATTCTGTATTATGTCTAAACGTAGGTAGCAGCTTCATTAAACGGAACACAATAGCAATCTAGCTGAACGATGTTCAGCTGTTTTACATAACGGAGCTGTTTTGTAAAACAGCTAGCGGTTATGTAAAACGGCGGATTTGACAATCCATCTGTGAAATATTCTGGAACATGTTGTATAGGTACCGTGCTTTAGCATCTCCCGATTTACTAACAAATTAGCAATAAATCAGACTAAAAAACGTAATAACAAAATGTCGAGCTTATTATACAGTTACAGTGTCCTTAATAATTGTTCTAAATAAATATAATCTACTTTTACGAGTATTGCGATGAAATGGCCAATATTCTCATTTTATCTATTTCCAGAGCGGAGTACTAGATAACCGATAAAAGTAGATTAGCCTACAATCTCCGCCAGTTGCGAGCACCGAGCCGCGCCTATTTGATTACTGTTTGTGTCTGGCCGAGGACCATCGACGATGCTGCGGACAGCTACACGAGTGTTTTTCATGTCCAGCGCTTCATACGATTATTATACTAGAGAAGTGTCTATTTCGCCCCACATTTGTCTATAACACTACTTAACTGAACTAACCACGCGGGTTGCTTGCTTACATATAGTTTTTTTTTGTTAGATCAAATGCTTCTCCGATGGCATTTTTCATCGTTTTTTTTCGTATAAACCTTCTTTAAAACACTTTCATTCTTTATTCTAATTTCATAAGCGTACCTACACGGAATGGTATGAGAAACCCTTGCCGGCAGTGTGACGTGACCTAACGCATGCAAGCCTTCATAATTGAGAGCCGGCAGTCGCTCACAAGAGTCACAAGTCTCTGTGCGCTTCATTCTTTAATCTTAAAGGCTTCTACACACTGGCGCGACTTGTCGCGCGACGCGTCGCGTGGCGATTCTGCGATATTTATTTATTTATTTAAATCACAATTATAACACCTTTACAGCCTTTATATTGCGACACGCAACCCCTTTCATACAGGCGCGACACGTAGCGCGACGCGCCGCGCAACACAAGAGTACATTTCAAGTTTTATAAGACTTGCAAATGTCAATCATCCTAATTTATACCTTATTGCAAAGAGATAAGAGTTACATTGCAATGACTTAGGTACTTGGTTTTGCCGGCTAGTCGGCATGCTCAAAGGAATAAATTATCTTTGTTCAAGTAGCGCTACTAGTCGCGCGACGCGACTTGTCGCGCTACGCGACACATGAAATGGGTATATAAGGCGCTTCAATGTGAGGTGAGCTCAGTAGTAGACGATCTTCGTCAGAGGACGAAGGCAGGTCTGTGCGTGTTTGCTGAGCGAGGTTAGGTTATAATTATAAGCCAACATTTTTTTTTTGTTCCCGGGCGGAAAATTCTTATGGATGTCCTCCGCCCTGGGGCGGGCAGAGGGGTCCGTCAGACTTACTGATTAAAAACCACCCCAGTGATTCCCACACTTACACCGGGGATCATGGGAGCAAGACCAAGACCGACTTCTGCGATCACCGGCTGGTGGCGGCCGGCCTCTGCAGAGAGCTGACCAGAGGTAGCCCTCTGGTCAGCTCTCTGCCTCCTTCTGCGACACGACTGTTTCGCAGAAGGATACCATCGCGTCCCAGGACTCCTCCCAGGTCCCTACTCCTGAGATGAGGGCACGGCGTGGCTGCTCCCAAGCGGCACACTGCCAGCGTATGCCACGCTGTGTCCTCCCGGCGACATTAACCCAACCCAACCCAAGTAGGAATTTCCAATATATGTGATTTCGGAACAATAACTTTAATTTCTTTAGGTAAAGTGTACTTTCGACTGCAACACGTTTTTATGGCCTTTTTGTGAGTAGGTACTTATTTATCATTTTGTAATCATCTTAATTTACACACTTGTAAAGTTAATATTTGTTTAATTGGACACAATGCATCAGTATTAGAACTAACCTAAACTTCCTGCAGATTAGAATAAAAATGTTGGACAAAAAAATACCAGAAGCATAATATTGTAAAATAAATCAGTCAGGTGCGAGTCGGACTCGCACACGAAGGTTTCCGTACCACCGTACACGGTACAGTATTGAATACTACATTTTTATTTAAAGGTTCTTTAGTAAAACAAAAACCGGCCAAGTGCGAGTTGGACTCGTGCACGAAGGGTTCCGTACCATTAACTATAAAAACGGCAAAAAAATCACGTTTGTTATAACTATATGGGATCCCCTTAATTATTTATTTTATTCTGTTTTTTAGTATTTGTTGTTATAGCGGCAACAGAAATACATAATCTGTGAAAATTTCAACTGTCTAACTATCACGGTTCATGATATACAGCTTGGTGACAGACGGACAGACAGCGGAGCCTTAGTAATAAGGTTCCCGTTTTACCCTTTGGGTACGGAACCTTAAAAACAGGTTTCTGGTATGGGATAATGGGAACCCCCTTTAATTTTTAAATTTATTTTATTTTTATTATACTTAGTGATAATATAGCAATACACAATCGTGAAAATTTCAACTGTCTACCTATTACGGTTCATGAGATACAACTCGCTGACAGACAGACGTACGGACGGGCTGCGGAGGCTTAATAATAGGATTCGTTTGGTACCCTTCAGATACGGAACCCTAAAAAAGGCGCCGCCGCTTTTTTTTTTTTTGAATGGCATCTCGTAGCAGACCTAGAGAGGCCGTGGCTACTTAACCGGATATTCCTGTGGCTGCCCTAAGGTTTTTAAGCTTAAAGCCTCCAGCCAGGGCGTAAAATATATTTATTAAAACTAAACGACAGCGCACTAAGGGCACCCCCTGTGGGGTACGGACCTCGGCTTAGGGCGTCGTTGGGGGATCACAAAATTAGTAATTTGGGGACGGGCTGGATCAATATTTAGAGCATGATTATTAACGGGGGTTACTATATTTATTGCTGCGGCGGGCGCTCTCAGCCTCTAACCGCGCGGCTGGCGCATCGACATTCAAGGGACGGCGGGGAGGACTTTTATTAATATTTAGTCGGGAAGTTCGCGTGGTACCTCGGCGGCGAGGACGGAAGGTCGGTTTGTGTAATTTGTGCACTGTACTCGTGGCCCTATTGCTTTCCTGGAGGAGAGTGATGGGGTCATCCGGATCTAAGAGAGGCCGCAAATTTTATTTTATTACTTAAGTTTATATGCATTCATTGTTTGTTCCTAAAATAGAACATTTAAAAAAAAATAGATATTTTTATAAAAAAATAAAAATACAAAATATATATTTTGTTCGCGATTTCAGGTTTGGTCCCATAGTAAAAGTTGTCCATAATTATGAGTACAATGACCCCTTAAGAGGTTGTGCGTTAATTCTGGGACATGTTGTTTAAACTTAGTCGTTACGGGCAGGGACCGTACAACCCCGGTTAAGGGTTAAGCCTTTCGAAGGGGTAACCCATTCAATGGGTTACCTTTCTCATGATGTAACAACCCATTGAAAGGGTTTTATACTAGAAACCCATTGAAAGGGTTACATGATAACCCATCGAATGGGTTTTTACTTGAAACCCAGTGAAAGGGTTACATGATAACCCATTCAATGGGTTCTTTCTTTAACTACTTGAAACCCAGTAACATTAAAAAATCATAATATTATGTTAATTCGATATCCGCCCAGCACGCGTAGCATGACCAATTCTATCTCTATTCTACCCAGGGACCGTACAACCCCGGTTAAGAGTTAAGCCTTTCGAAGGGGTAACCCATTCAATGGGTTACCTTTCTCATGATGTAACCCATTGAAAGGGTTTTATTTTCTTTCTTCTTTCTTTCTTTTATAGTTGAAACCCAGTGAAAGGGTTACATGATAACCCATCGAATGGGTTTTTACTTGAAACCCAGTGAAAGGGTTACATGATAACCCATTCAATGGGTTCTTTCTTTAACTACTTGAAACACAGTAACATTAAAAAATCATAATATTATGTTAATTCGATATCCGCCCAGCACGCGTAGCATGACCAATTCTATCTCTATTCTACCCAGTGACCGGACTACCCCGGTTAAGAGTTAAGCCTTTCGAAGGGGTAACCCATTCAATTGGTTACCTTTCTCATGATGTAACTTATTGAAAGGGTTTTATACTAGAAACACTTTGAAGGGGTTACACGATAACCCATTGAATGGGTTTTATTTTCTTTCTTCTTTCTTACTTTTATAGTTGAAACCCAGTGAAAGGGTTACATGATAACCCATTCAATGGGTTCTATACGTACTTGAAACCCAGTAACATGTAAAAATCATAATATTATGTTATTTCGATATACGCCCAGCACGCGTAGCATGACCAGTTCTATCTCTATTCTACCCAGGGACCATTTTAGTAACGGTAACGTGTGGGTAATTTTGAAAAGCTATTCAAAAGGGTTACCCACACCGTATGGGTTTTTATCGAAAACCCTTTCAATGGGTTACCAAAATTTAATAAAAAGCCGTTCATAAGGGTTACCCATATCGTATTGGTTTTTGTTTAACCGCTTAGAAAAACCCTATCGAAAACCCTTTCAATGGGTAACCAAAATGGTCCCTGGTTACGGGTAGTCAGAAAAATTAAATAAGTAACTTAATTTTTTGGTATACAATACCCATAACATCTGCGGAGTTTCGCGAACTAATTTAATTTGACCCTGTATAAGGCTTTCCTTACAATAAGAGGTCAGCTTATAGGTAAGTACTGGAAATGTGGTTGTGAAAATAAACTTTTGACGTGAAATTTAAATTAAAAAATAAACACTATGGTGAAAAATAACTTAAATTTCGGAAGTCTGCAGCAATAAACGATTTTTTTTTTGTAAAAAGATTTGTGCTTACCTGTTTTTCACTTTGTGGAACCTACCCTACCACTACCTGCTATGTAAATAACAGTGACAGGAAGTTTTATAGCATCATCAACATACCTACACCAATTGGATTAAATACGTAAATTACCTATTATAGCTAAGCTAACTCAAAACTAGGTACCCAAGCAAGAATAATAAAATTTATATGGGACCGCGCAAGTCGGCACAAGCTTCATCTACCAAATTAAATAATTATAAAATCGGTTCATAAACAAATAAGTTATACCCGAACATAATTAAGTATTACTTAATATACCTACCTATATAGAGACGAATTGGGAACGTCCTCCTTTTTTTGATGTCGGGTAAAAATCATTTATATCCAGAGTGCATCTCTTGACAATTCCAATAAGCCCAAACACGGCTAGGATCATTGTTTTATTACGGAGTTCCGGTGCCTACCGGCTTCATCCTCAGATCAGTTTGATGGTACCACTTTGATCATAACCATTTATTAAAATTTGCTTCGTCATTGTCGCTTAAAAAATGAATAGAGATATCTTATCGCCACCCGTGAAATAGGTAAGTACTTATCATTGAGGAGTTCCGGTGGCCGTCTGTGGTCTTCTTCATCAGTTCCACTTCACTAAATGATACTTTCTGTATGCAAATGATTGACCGGTTGATGAAAATATAAAAATCGCTATATGTAGTAGGTATGCCTATAATATTTGAGAAGTTCCCTCAGTTCCTCATGGATCCCATCCTTAGAACTGGATTTTGATAAAACTAGGACCAATTTGGAAGTATAATCTATACAAATAAAAAAATAATTTTCCAAATCGGTTTATAAACGACGGAGTACTGAGGTACCTACCTACTACTTATAAACATAAACAAAAATACAACCGACTTGAAAACAATGAAAACCTCCTCCTTTTTGTGAAGTTGGTAAATTATGATGTAGATACCGCGAGGCTAGTCTATTTTAGTTACTTTCATAGTATCATGTCTTACGGTATTTTACTTTGGGGACGGGCTGCAGACATCGAGTCTATTTTTATTCTGCAGAAAAGAGCCATCAGAGCCATATATAATCTCCGCAGGCGCGATTCTCTTAGGGAACTGTTTAAGGATATTAACATCATGACGGTGCCTTGTCAATATATCCACGGTCACTCTTTAAAAAAAAAAATTGTCTTTTACAATGTTTTCAAATTACAGTGTTAATAGGTATGAGAGAACAGCGTAGGCCCATCAAAAGTACCAGGTACTTAACAAAATAGAAAATGGTCTACAGACCTACAGTCTAATAAGCCTACAACGTCCTCACATTGACGAAAAACAAAACAATATAAAGTATGATTAAAATTATAAAAGTTAGAACCTTGTTGAAATTTAAATTGTAGGTATAATAATGTCAAATAAGAAAAACATTATGTCCGTGAAGTTTGTAAAAAAAAGATAAAATTAAATAAAAAAATAACTTCGTAATTTGGGAGCTGTTAATAGGCATTTACATAGTTTTGACGTTAATGAGGTACCAGGGAAGCCACATGTACAGAAGGAATTAATGCCAAACTTCCTTGTCTTCAACGTAGTCCTTAATCTTATAATATGCTTTTTTGATAAGGGCACGTTTAATGTGCATTTTGAATTGAAAGTTCTGTAACCGATTGTGGCAACTTGTTATAAAAGCGGATACTGTTTACAAGAAATGAATTGCTTGTTTTAGTTAATCTAAATTTGGGTATTACAATTTCATGTTTACTACGTGTATTTATATTATGGAAATCACTTCTTATTTTGATTTTTTATTTGAGGAACTCACGAGGACCCATTCCATAGATCGCGCGGATTGCCTGCCCTCTTTTGTAAAATGAAAATTGAATCTACATCGGCTGCCGATCCCCACAGCAGAACGCCATAAGACACAATACTGTGGAAGTAAGCAAAGTACACTAACCTAGCTGTGGCTATATCTGTCAACTGCCTTATTTTTCTTACTGCATATGCAGCTGAACTTAATCTACCTGAAAGAGGGTAGGTAGGTTGGTTAGGGTAGATACTTAACGCTACCCGTGCGAAGCCGGGCCGGGAAAAGCTAGTATTAAAGAAAGTTGTTAGTTACACCATTTATAACTCATGAACGGCTAGACCGAATTGGCTGAAAATTGGTGGGGGGGGGTAGCTTAGAACCAGCAGACGGTCATAGGATACTTTCTTTTTTTTCTTTTAGGGTACGTAGGTAGGTAGGGTAGGTAGGTAGGTAGGTAGGGTAAGTAGGTAGGTAGATAGGTAGGGTAGGTGGGTAGGGTAGATACTTAGCGCTACCCGTGCGAAGCCGGGCCGGGAAAAGCTAGTATATCTATAATAATAAGTCTATAGAAAATCCAGATTTCCTCTCCATACCTGTTACCTACCACCTAAAAATCGGTGATGACGAGATCATGAATAATGATACGGATTCATGATCTAGATAGTGCAGTATTACCAAATCCTGCATGTTATTTTTTTGACATACTCGTACATATTATTTTAAGAATATTATTTTATGCAACCTTTTTTTGGTCACTGCCTGAAAATAAATCAAATGTTCAAATAATGTACTGTTCTCTGACAATTGTTTTTTTTCCTTAGAATCTGGTGGTACTTGTTATGAAGCCACCACTGCTGTCGGTTTAGAAATAAAAAAAACAATGTTGTGACCAAATTTGTCTATTTTAGTCTTGTAAAATCTCTCAGTGAGTGATGTGTTGGTGATTCATTTGAACTGAGATATGTTTTGCTGTCCTTTTGATTATTCAAAGACTTTCTACATTTTGTCATTTTTTTATCCGATTTCTTCTCTATTGCCACAGAGCAGCCCACCACAATCGGCGATACGTGATTTCCGTCGAAGAAGCCGCGATTTATAAATTTTCCTTTTGTTGCCCGGTACGTATAATCTACTCCTTTTTTAACCGACTTTCAAAAAGGAGGAGGTTATATTATGTTCGGCTGTATGTTCTTTTTTTATGTTTGTTCACCGATTGCTCCGTCAATTGTGGACCAATTTAAAAAAAAAAAAATATTTGAAAGAGTATGCTCCCGAAATGGTCCCATTGTCACCAAGTCAGAATCTAATGAAGGTATCCCATAGAAATCGAGGGCAATCCTCAAATTTCATAGGCACACCGATAGCGATTTGGGTATTTTTTACCTTGTAACTCATGAATTTGCACTTGGAAAGCACCATTTGGTGAAGTGGAACTGATGATAAAGACCACAAATGACCACCGGTACTACTTAATCCATTCTCCCCCCCGGACCTCTGAGGAGCTCAGACGCTTTTACGGAGACCCGCTGTGTTAATTAAATTCAATTTTTAAATAAAATTTTGGCAATTAAATCAAATAAAAAAATAGGAGTTCATCACCTTGGAGGAGATCTTATTTCGCACAAACATCGTAGTCTGTCATTGAAGTGACGCACCGCTCCAGCTCCACCTGCGCTGCCCCCGCCCACTGCAGCCAGCAGCCCGCCTCCTGGGGCGTGACGAAGTTCGGCCAATTAGCTGCGCACGCGCAAGGCCACGGCTACGCATCGCTACCACAGCTAGGAGGTACGTACCGGTGCTCCTGGTATTTCGTTATCAATCTCTCGCACGGCTCTTCGACACCTCTAGTACAGCGCTTGTATCCTGATACTTAATTCAACGATACAATGATGCCGCTTAGACGTACCCCACCGAAACAGCAGATACTCTCGGAGACCGACTCTGAGATCGTTGAGGGAAGCGTGTCGGATATGCAAAATACTCTGATGACCGGGGTAACATAAATATGAGGCGCACGTTGAAACGTAAACAACAAGAAAACGAGCTTACTAATTTTATGCAAGAGGTACGCGATTCTTTCGCGAAGTTCTCGGAGGAGCATAATTTAAAATTACAAAGCTTAGAATCGTCTTTAGCAGAAATAAAAATCCAGAATGACAGTATTAATACGTCTATGCAGGCCTTGTCCTCCAACTATGACGTCATTCTTAAAGAATTAGAAAGCCTCAAGTTTGAACGTAAGGAACACTTGGCTTATACTCGTATTGGCTCCCTGGAAAATAAAATAGAAAACCTTGAAAAACAGTCTTGTTCGGCAAAGATAAAATTAAGAAACATTCCAAAATTAAAAATCGAGTCGAAAGCTGAGCTGTGTAATGTGGTGAATAAAATCGGAAATGTTCTCAATCTTCAATTACAAACTTCGGACATTAAAGACATTTATCGTCCGTTTGCAAAACCGAACGTATTGAAACCGATTGTCGTTGAATTCACTTCAGTTCTTACAAAAGAAAGTGTCCTAAACAGGGTTAAAAAACTAACTCAAGCAGAGAAGACCGAGAAGTTAAATACTACCTTAGTCGGCCTTGATAGCCCCCAGAAACCGATATTTATATCTGAATGCTTAACACCAAAGGGCAGGCGACTGTTTTTCTTGGCGCGTGATTTTGCAACGACGTATAAATACACCTACTGCTGGACGTCCTATGGAAAAATTTATTTGCGAAAGAAAGAGGGTATGCTGCACATCCGTATTAACGAAGAAAAAGATCTTGATAAGCTTAAGAATGAACAGAAGGCCACAGAATGACTATATCTATATTATTATGTTATCTCTGATCAATCTCAATCCTTAAGTTCTCATTTATCCCTAGGTTTTTTATTATTGCATGTTAATTACATAAAAAATACTTTTTGTTATCTGAATACTGTAATTCACCGAACATTCAAACACTTCACACTAATACATAGCTACTTTAATTACTGCCATAACTACAAAATACGTACTTTTACTTTTGTTCTTAATTCTTTATCGCCTAAAATAATTCTTAAAAGGCATAAAATAGTTACATCCTGTTGGAAAACGTATAGCAATGACGACGTTAATAGTCTTGCTCGACTACTGAATAACACTATCACATTTTTTGTCTATAAAAATTCTAAGTTACATTTAGTTGATCCTGTGCCTAAATATGCTATCAAAAATGCTTGATATTGCTACGGAAATTGATGGAATATCAGTGTCAAATTCAGTTACGTGTCATGTTGAGGATTGCAAAAGGTTGATTCCTTGCCCGAATGACTGTTTGACTGTTGTTACCCAAAATATACGCAGTTTGTCTCGAAATTTTGATGCATTTGCGGTGTTTCTGTCTAGACTGGGTATCGGCTGTGACATTATTATTCTGACAGAGTGCTGGTTATCCTGTAACCCTGTATTACCTAATCTCGATGGATATAATCGATTCTCTTCAAATAATTTTGCCAATCAAAATGACGGAGTTACAGTTTTTCATAAAATAAGTATCGATGCTATTTGTGAGGAGCCGCCTTGCCAAGACTGTAATTGCCTCGTCGTCAAAATCGGCTCCCAAACTGCAATAGTGGCAATTTATAGATCTCCTTCAAATCGAAACACGAATGCTTTTCTTTTATCTCTCAATAACATCTTAACTAGTCTCAGTACCTTTAAGAATATCTCTGTCATTGGAGATATCAACTTAAACATCTGTCCTGAAGGCCAATGCCTTAAATCCTTAGAGTACTTAAATCTATGTGCATACCACGGTATCTTACCTGCCCATACCCTGCCCACGAGAAATGGCAAAACATGTCTTGATCACGTGATGCTTAAAACGCAATGACAGGCACTCACTGCTGTATTGCAGTCAACAATTACTGATCATCAGGCTGTTTTGCTATGTCTTCATCGCAAGCAGGCAAGAACATTTGCCCACGTCTCCTTCAACAAAATAAATGTTGAAAAATTAAACTATAATTTATCCCAAATTAATTGGCAACCGGTCTACTCCACATCTGACGCAAATATTGCCATGGAATTTTTCATTACAACTATTCAGCATGAAATTACAGCAAACACTACCATCCTAAAATTATCGAACCGTAACAGAATTATTAAACCATGGATTACCCCAGGACTGATCCGTTGCATGAGACACCGTGACAGATTGCATAAAAAGTTACGAATGTCACCTGAAAACAGCACACTTAAAATTATTTACACAAGGTACCAAAATTTCTGTAACCGTCTACTAAAGAAAGTTAAAACATCGTACGAAAGAAACCTATTGAAAACTGCGGGCACTGATAAAAAAAAAATATGGGATGCAATAAAAACTATTAGCAACACTAAAAAGACAAAAAACACCGTGACAGAATTAATTAATGCATGCAACGCAAGAGAGTCGGTAGGAAAAGTGAATGATTTCTTTGTCAGTGTGGGCAAAGACTTAGCTGATAGTACTACAAACTGTGCAAATCAAAGCACTATTTAAAATCTTTCGCCTTATTGGACACAGATGAGGCGGAGGTAGAGAGTTTGATAATGGGTTTGAAAAATATCTGTTCCGTTGGTTGGGACTCTATACCAAATAGCCTTCTTAAAGAAAATAAACACATACTTGTGCCCCTTTTAACGCATCTTTTTAATACTTGTTTATCACAAGGTGTTTTCCCGGCGGTTCTAAAGAAGTCAGTGGTGCATCCGATACATAAATCCGGAGATAAAGACCGCATCACCAACTATAGGCCTATCTCTATTTTGCCCTCTATCTCCAAGCTCCTAGAACGCATCCTCAATAAAAGGCTCACAAGCTACCTAGAAACAAATAATCACCTTTCTTGCAATCAATTTGGTTTCCGAGCTGGCAAGTCTACAAGTGATGCAGCCCATGAGCTTATGGATTACTTGGTAGAAAATTTAGATGCGGGCAAAAAGACTTTGGGCATTTTCTTGGATCTGGCCAAAGCCTTTGACACGGTCTCCGTGCCATTGCTTTTACAAAAACTGGAGCGAATAGGCGTTAGGGGAGACCAACTCAAAATATTTAAACACTACCTTTCTGATCGCACACAATGTGTGAAAATAAATGGTTACATAAGCAGTGACTTACCAGACTCCTTCGGTGTCCCTCAGGGTAGTATTTTGGGTCCAAGTCTATTCCTCGTCTATTTAAATGACCTTTGTGAGCTAAATCTTGCTGGAGGTAAAATAATATCGTACGCGGACGATACGGTGCTACTGTTTTCTGCTGATACTTGGGAGAATGTGTATAAAAGTGCACAGCATGGTTTTAATATAGTAAGCCACTGGCTGCAGAAAAATATTCTCACTCTTAATGCAGGTAAAACGCAATATCTTATCTTTTCTATGCGTAACCGTAATTGCCCTTCTTCAAATCTGTCCATAATAGCACACAATTGCTGTAATGATGTAAGCTGTTCTTGCCCTGCCCTAATTAAAGTGGACAAAATAAAATATTTGGGACTGATTATTGATAATAATCTATCTTTTCGACCTCATATAGACATGGTTACTTCTAGGGTAAGAAAACTGATATATGTTTTCAAAAATCTAAGAAATGCAGCTGAACCTAAATTAATTAAGCAAGTATACCTAGCACTTGGCCAATCAGTTCTGCAATATTGTATTTCTGTATGGGGAGGCACATCAAAAACTATACTCAAACCATTAGAAGTTGCACAGAGAGCAATACTCAAGGTCAGCACTTTCCGGCCCTATATGTTTTCAACATACCTTTTGTATCAGTCCTGTGAAGTCCTCACGGTCCGGCAGCTCTTTGTCCTGCACGCAGTCTTGAGACACCATGCTAATACGGAGTATAACAAGTCCTCTTATTTGTCTATGCGCAGACGAAAGGTCATTACATACAATGATCCACCGACCTTTAAACACCCATACGTTCGCAAGTACTATTGTTTCCTAGGCTGTTTTCTGTATGATAGACTAAATAAGCTTGTCGATATACACCCCTTAAATAGGAACAAGTGTAAACTTATGGTAGTAGACTACATTCGCAAGCTAAACTACAATGAGACCGAAAACCTGTTGTATATAGTTAAGTAGCTTACAATAATACTCACCCTCCTACACACATCCACTCATTTACACTCTACTCACCGGAGGCCGTCACTATACAACTAATTTAAGATTGTTCTCATAAGTTTGTCATTTCCGTTTTTTTAATATTATTTTATCTCTATGTTTAATGTGTTATAGATTTGTATAGAGGTCAAATAAAGTTTTATTTCTAGTGTCGCCTACAACAGGGGAAGAGCGCTGATGTCTGAAATACAGATATTTTATATCTAGTTCGGGCACAGATGTTCAATATCACATCATTGAATAAAAGTGTAATGTAATATATCACTTTAATATTTAAATGCCTGTATGTTTTTGAACAAATAAATTATTCTATTATTCTATTAAAAATAAGTATTTTCACCGATTGCTCCGTCATGTGGACCGATTTTGAAAATTATTTTTGTGTTTGAAAGGGTTTAATCCCGAGATGGTCCCATTGTCACCAATTCAGAATCACATGAGGCTATCCCATGGGAATCGAGGGAAATCCTCAAAATAGGCACACCTATAGCAATTTTGGTATTTTTTATAGTAACTTATGCATTTGCACTCGGAAAGCACCATATAAGCAATAACTAAAATACAATCCAATGACACCGACTGCCGACACTAAAGTTATTTTTCACTTTAGTGCACATATTTAAGACATTTACCTACTATCTGTTACCATACCTATGTTTAACAAAATAAATAATTGATTGATTAATTGATTGATTGATTGACTTTATGAACATTAGATATGAACATTACATAAGAACAAAAACTGTGTTATTTAAATAAGTCGGGCAAAATGTAGAGATGATTCATTGCATGCCAAACAAAACAGACGAATGAAAATTACAATTTACATAAGCGGTTCAATTCTTCAAGAGAATATTTTGATCACCAGACCCACATTTTAATGTTAGATAAACAAAAAATAAAATTTGTTTCATTTTAAATATGATTGGGCTACGGATATTTATAACTATTCTAAATTTGATGTGAGAGCACGAGGTCCGACTCAAACTTGGCGCATTTTTACGCCATCAAAAACTTTTTAAACCAATATATTATTACTAATTAAATTTTAACAGATTACATAATTATACACTCGCGAGCAAAAAATTGGTTTCGAACAGCGGACGATGAAGTGATTCATCGTCCGCTGTTCGAAACCAATTTTTACAACTTTTATGCAATGAACTATGGATTGTGGCATGTCATTTGAAAGACAATTATTATTTTGTTAGCTTTTAACCTCTTTCAATATCATAACCAAATATTATTCACCTTATGTATGAAACGTAAAAAAAAACATCCATTTTCATTAAAACAAAACACCATATTGTTTGGTAGTCCTGAAACCCTATAAAAAGGGGGTGTTTATGAAAATTAATCATCAGTCCAATATTTCACGTCACTGGGAATACTGAAGCTAAAAGAAAATGGAAACCATGATCCTAATCCAGCAAGGATTGTCTCAGCGTACTATCGCTCCACAGCTTCATTTGAGCCAGTCTTGTATCTCGAAGGTATACAAGAGGTTCTGGGGGACTTAAAACTTAGTCCGGAGACCAGGATCTGGACGACAGCGATGCACTTCGGTGAGAGATGACCGATTTATTACCACCTCTTTTCTCCGAAATCGACAACTGACCGGCGTGGACATCCAGCAGCAGTTTAGAGAAGTTCGAGGGAGGGCTGTCAGCGAGCGGACAGTGAGGTGAAGACTCAAAGAAGCGAACATAACTCTGAAAAGGCCAGCCGCGGGACCTAAATTGTTTCCAGCCCACCGACAAGCCAGGCTTCAGTTTGCTCGCGTTCACTTAGATTGGGATATCGAACAATGGAGACGAGTGGTGGGCCCAACGCGTGTGCGGGACGTGCGCGTGGTCGGCGCGGGTTATCTGAACACGGCCTAAGGGAGGTAGGTACCCTAAAAAAGATTTTATTTATTTACCACTTTGTCGGCGTGATTAATATGTATACCCATGCCAAATTACAACTTTCTAGTACTAAGAGTCTCTGAGCTAAGCCGGGGGACAGACAGACAGACAGACGGACATGGCAAAACTGTAAGGGTTCCTTATTGACTACAGAACCCTAAAAAAGCTGTTTTCGGTAGCTCATTTGTGAAATGTTTCTGGTAAATAGGTATCAGATGTAGTTGATCAGAATACACGAGTGCGTGTCAGCACGTCGCGCGTCGCTCGTCAGTCGGACCGCGTCCGATATTACTGACGCGCAATCACTCTCCACCTGTAGGTACACACACGTAGCTACTCGTGTGTACGCGAGCTGCCGAGCGCTCGCATTCCGTACACACCGCGTAATTACAGCCACATTGTGATTGACACCGACTATTATTGACCCACATCCCTATGTTATGTATCTTCGGATCCACATCAACACGGAGCAACGCTCATAGGGTTATTACGTCTACGAAAATCATCATCATCATCATCACGGCCTAACTCTACCGACCCTAACTTCACAAATTCTACATATCAGTAAAAATTTATGGTTTCGCCGTTTCGCTACCGTCGTGGAGGTGATGCGAATATTTAATTTCTGAAGTAAGTAACGAAACAGCCAAGCCATACATTTTTACTGATATGTAGAATTTGTGAAGTTAGGGTCGGTAGAGTTAGGCCGTGTAGATTCAGAAGCTTGGCTCTACATGAGATCTGATATCTTTTTCACAAGGCAAACCTTATGTGGTCGTCTTGGCAACATTTTACATGAAATGTTTTTGGTGGGATTTCAGTTCTTTTTGTAAGTTGATAGGCAGTCTTTTTAGTGTTTATTTTTTCTTCTTTTTTTGGGGTGTATTTCTTGCACATCAGCAGTGCCGGTTTTCATAGCCCATTCTCTGTCTTTGCCTTTTTTCTTTGATGGTTTACTGATTACCAAGCGATAAATCAGGGCGATATTTCGCTTTAAGCGATTATATTCAACTATAGCTGACTGTTGTGCTTTAATACTAGTGTAGGGGCGCTGACGCGGTCGTTTTATATTCCTCGCATGCGCAGCGCCCGGCGAAACCAGTTCGCCCGAAACCGCTTTCCGCTATACACGCGCCGCAAATACAACTTTGTAATATCAACTATAGTAAAGACTTATATAGCACGTGACATCTATTTATTTCTCTCCACACACACTACCCTGGAACACTCACAAAATTGGTGACCCCGACGTGATCCTAAAGTGTGTGCGTTGATCGAGAACGGGCAACTCACCCTAACATCCACGCGGCATAGTGTGAAAACCCACAGTGCTTATTGAGAAAAAGTCACAAAGTCAAGCCTGAAGATGGAAGAAAAAGCGACCGCTGAAGAATACGTTCTCTCACCCGTGTCCGTGACCGACAAGATAGAAAATTTTTGGACCAAGTCACCAGAATTATGGTTCGCCAAAGCGGAAACAATTATAAACCCGCAGAAGATGTCCGACGACTCCAAGTACCGAATATTAGTCTCGAAGCTCAACCAGGAAGTCACAGAACAAGTAGCATCAATTATATTTGAACCGCCCAAAGAAAAAAAATACGAGACCTTGAAGGCAAAGTTACTCTCAGTTTACAGAGAGTCGGATGAATGTCAAATCAAAAAGCTGGTTTGCGGAATGGAGCTGGGAGACCAGCAGCCATCACACCTTCTTCGAAAAATGAGGGAGCTAGCCAGAGGAAGGGTGACAGACGAAACACTCAGGGTGATGTGGAAGAACCAACTACCACCGTCTATACGCAGCATTTTGGCAGTATCCGACGAGGCAAACTTAGAAAAATTAGCGTCGATCGCAGACAATGTAGCAGAAAACGCAACTCCGGTCCACAGTGTCGCTAGTGTGAAAGAAGCGTCAAACCCATCGAAAAAGGATGACGCAGTGATAGCCGAAATAAGACAACTTGGTGACAGATTACGCAGGCTCGAGAGCACACCCAGAGGTCGTTCGCGAAACTTTAGATCTAGAAGAAGCAGATCCAGGTCGGGATCGAACTCCAGGTCTACCAAGGCGATGACAAGTGATGACCCCAACTGGTTGTGCCGGTACCATTTCCGGTTCCGTAACAAGGCGACGAGGTGTGAACATCCGTGCAATTGGAAGAAGTCGAAGCCAGCGGAAAACTAGTGTCGGTGCAGTCAGCGACGGGTGGCTGCGACCGCGTGCATGGAAATCACCGTCTAAGCGTCCGGGACAAGAACTCAGGTTTGAACTTTTTAGTAGATAGTGGTGCAAATGTGTCAGTTCTACCTCGCAGAGTGGTTTTCAAGAAAAATAACGCACAAAGTGCCGGTTATAAGTTATATGCTGCGAACGGAACCGAAATAACTACGTACGGTACACACATGTTAGAACTAGACTTAAATCTTAGACGAGCGTTCCGTTGGTTATTTACGATAGCGGACGTACAGCAACCAATATTAGGTGCCGATTTCTTAGTTAAACATAATTTGTTAATTGACTTGAACGGACGAAGGCTAGTCGACCAGGCAACAAAGTTAGGCGCGAGAGGAAACCTCTCCGACTCGACTGAGCCCACGGTTAAGACCATTGTTGATGACTGCCCCTATCATGAGTTATTATGTAAGTTCCCAGAGGTAACTAAACCAGTTTCATATAAAGAGACACCTAGACATAGCGTACGTCATATTATAGAAACAACAGGTACCCCAGTGCACGCACGAGCGAGACAGCTACCACCAGACAGGTACGTAAAAGCTAAAAACGAATTTAGGGTCATGCAAGAGCTGGGGATCTGCAGGCCGAGCCACAGCGCTTGGGCAAGTCCTCTGCACGTGGTACCCAAGAAAGACGGGAATATTAGGCCATGCGGAGACTACAGACGTTTAAATGCGATCACCAAACCGGATCGCTACCCTGTACCTCGGCTTCATGATTTTACATATATGTTGGCCAATAAGAAAATATTCTCAAAGTTAGATATTAACCGAGCATACAATTGCATACCTGTCGCGGAAAATGACATTGAAAAAACTGCTGTCATAACACCTTTTGGCTTATTCGAATTTATGCGCATGCCTTTCGGATTACGTAATGCAGCACAAACGTTTCAGCGTTTCATGCATCACACGGTATTGCAAGGTTTGGATTTCCTATTCAACTACGTAGATGACGTCATCATAGCATCAGATAACGAAGTAGAGCACAAACAACACTTAGAAAAAGTTTTCGAAAGATTTAATGAATACGGCATAACTATAAATTTTTCCAAATGTAGTTTCGGTAAACAAAAATTAGAATTTTTAGGATATGAAGTGTCAACAGAGGGAATTAGACCTCTAGAAGATAAGGTAAAAGCCATTGTAGATTTTCCAAAACCGGAAACAGTTGCGGAACTTAGAAGATTTCTAGGAATGTTAAATTTTTATAGGGCAAGTATACCTCAATCGGCTGATCATCAAACAGGGTTGAATAAATACCTTGGAAATACAAAACGCAAAGATAAAACTAAAATTAACTGGACACCAGTAGCTGAAAACAACTTTGAGCAATGTAAGAAAGACCTAAAGAACGCGGTTATGTTATCATATCCAACGTCAAATACTCCGTTAGCGTTAATGACCGATGCGTCAGACACATGTGTGGGCGCAGTATTACAGCAAAAGCTAAACAACAAGTGGAAACCATTAGGGTATTTTTCTAAAAAATTAACACAGGCCCAAATGAAATATAGTACATATGACAGGGAATTATTAGGAATATATTCAGCCATAATTCATTTCCGCAACATGGTTGAAGGTCAACAGTTAATTATTTTTACAGACCACAAGCCTTTATCTTTCATTTAGTAAAATAGGTACAGATAGAGAAACTTCGCGGAGAGCTAGACAGATCATGTTCATTAGCGAATTCAGCACGGACATAAGACACATCAGTGGGAACGATAATTTAGTTGCGGATACATTATCCAGAGTAGCAACAATATCGTGCCCCACAACGATCGACTTCGCAGAACTTGCAGCCGCACAGGAAACGGACGGCGAGCTAGCTAAATTGCAAAGCGAATCGAATAACAATAACAACATAGTGTTGAAACGTGTAACTATATACAATACAGAGAAATACATTGTTTGTGAAGTTTCAACCGACTCAGCACGCCCATACTTGACCGGAAAGTTTCGACGTTTAGCTTTCGACTCAATACATAATATGAGCCATCCAAGCATTAGAGCAAGTAGAAAATTAGTTAGTGAAAGGTATTTTTGGCCAAATATGAATAAAGACGTTGGAAAATGGGCCAAGACTTGCATTAGATGTCAAAAAGCGAAAATTCAAAAGCATACCAATGCAGATTTAAGTACTTTTGAAAATTGTAAGCGTTTTGAACATATTCACATAGACATAGTAGGACCGCTACCAACTACACCAGAGGGATTTAAATATTGTTTGACGATAATAGACAGGTTTACGCGTTGGCCAGAAGCATTTCCATTAAAAGAAATAACTGCAGAAATAGTAGCCAAAACTTTATATGAAGGTTGGATTAGTCGTCATGGGTGCCCGGTTAAACTCACAAGTGACCAGGGAAGACAGTTCGAAAGTAATTTATTTAGAGAATTAATGTCAATTATGGGAATACAGAAAACCCGTACCACTCCATATCATCCTCAATGCAATGGAGCGATAGAAAGATGGCATAGGTCATTAAAAGCAGCACTAAAAGCACGTTTAGACAATAAAAGCTGGATAGATGAACTAGCAACAGTAATGTTAGGATTGCGCACGACAATTAGGTCAGACACAGGCGTAACCGCAGCACAAATGCTATACGGCAGTAATATTAGGCTACCAGGTGACTTTTATGACCATAGCAATGTACAGTTGCATGATGACAACAATTTCGTTAAAAAAATTAAGGACGTAATAGATGGATTGAAACCGTCCACTAGAGTAAACAAGTCACCTCGCAAGATTTTTATACACAAAGATCTATTAACCAGTGATTATGTATTCATTAGAAATGACGCTGTACGGAAACCATTACAATCACCATACGATGGACCATATCGCGTCATAAGTAGAAACGAAAAAGTGTATCGCGTACAGTTACCTGACAGACAAGCCAACATATCTATAGATCGCTTAAAACCAGCATATATATTGATAGACAACGAATTGCCATCAGAGGAAGTAAATAAAAACATATTAGAGAAAAATGACAATAAAAAAAACAAACAGGTACAGAATAAAATACAGAAAAAAGTAAGGTTTCAAACAAGCAAACCCAGTGACGAAACATATACAACGCGAACTGGACGAATAAGCAAAAGACCCTCTAAATATCGAAATTAGCATTTTTATAATGTAGGACAATTAATTAAATAAAAGCACTAAGTATCGCAGTTGAAACATAGTAAGAATCAAAAAAGGTCGCGAAATTACACCACGTACACCAAATTAATAAAAAATGGGCACCAACCAGACAAAAGAAGAAGTAATTGTTAACGAAAACCTATCAAATGTTGCACAAGTGGACAACAAATTGAATATCATTGGCTGTGTTATGATAGCTACCATAATATTACTTACCATATTGTTAATCTACGCTGGAAAACGAAGGTGTATCAAAAGCATTCGAAAGTGGTTGAAAAAGGAAATAGTGGCAAGTTCGACAGCCACACCGAGCATAAGGGTAGAAACGGTCCAAAAACCGCAAGAATCGCCTAACCCCAAAGTCATTTTTTAAGATAACCTGCTCAGCAACCATCGTCCATTCAAGTCAAATCTCATAAAGTTTAGGTCCCAAATTCCAAGTGACGTTTAACGGTGCAAGTGCTACTTGGTGAAATATGTGAATTATCGTTATATGTGTGTATTCTTAATTGGCGTCACCATGACAAATGCTGTGGACTCCGCAGGGGTGCTAATTTTTTTTATTTTATGGCAGAGCATGTCGTCATGGTGACTACCCTTAACGTCGTAACTTTATATGTACACTAATTAAGTACAATATCAAGACGGCACCTTTAAAAGCAGGTAGCCGCACTAGCTTAAGATCAGGTATTGTTAAATATAAGATTTATTCCTCCAAATGACTTTGTATTTCATTATCAAGTAGTAAAATAGTAAAATAAAAATGCATTGTAAGAATTAGTAATAATAGCAACCATTTGAAGCAATTATACATTCAAATAAATTACACACTGCTTATACCATTGCAATTATAGCGTAAAGATATTTAAACTTAGATATGTAAGTCATAACAATGTATAAGGCGTCAATATCAGGTGACGCAATCACGCCAGACATCCGGTTACAACATTGTTATTCAAACCAAATGCTGATTGTAACTAATAAGTAATACTATTAGCCATAGATGTAATTAATAATACACTTTAGAGTAACAGACTTTATTGTAAAAAACCTACAGTTTTTTTTTAAAAAAGGGGAGGACTAGTGTAGGGGCGCTGACGCGGTCGTTTTATATTCCTCGCATGCGCAGCGCCCGGCGAAACCAGTTCGCCCGAAACCGCTTTCTGCTATACACGCGCCGCAAATACAACTTTGTAATATCAACTATAGTAAAGACTTATATAGCACGTGACATCTATTTATTTCTCTCCACACACACTACCCTGGAACACTCACAAAACTAGCAAAGTCTATGTTTATAAGGTGAACACCTTGTAAATCGGTCACTCTAGAGAGTGCTACATAAGCCTGCCCACAAGAGAAAGTGGATGACCCAATATCAATGCGAGCATTATTCAAACTTAGACCTTGGCTATTATGTATAGTAATAGCGTAAGCGACACAGCTGGTCTATTCTGTTTGAATCTCACCGTGAAATCTTAGGTGAAGTGAGATTTAAGTGAGCTGTCATTCCACCTGATGCTACGGACCGCTAGGAATAGACACAATTGACAGCTCACTTCACGTAAGATTTCACGGTGAGATTTATACAGAATAGCAGGGTAGATTGGAAACTGTTCACGGTGAACGAATGCTCTATTGATAATTTTAAATTTAGATTTTACAGCTGCTAGTTCGTGTTTAAGACTTTTTTAGTTGCCCGTGTCTACGTGTCCCAAAATTGGCGAAAGTCTCATTCATATTATCCTGAGAATATGAACTATCTGGTACATCGGAAACCAACTCTATGAGGGTTAAAAAAAACAACGAAACACTTCAAGAAAAGGTAGGTAGTGCCTTTGCGCTTCGCTTGCCTCGTCTTGGCGGGGGCACTACCGTGCTCCCAGATATAAATAAATATATATCAGCAATGTCAATATGTATATAAAATATTATAATATAAATGATGATTTTGCATAATAATTAAAATGTAATTTTTTCAGCTCAATCCCAAGCTTTTTTGTCTTCTAAATAATCAGAAATTTTATAGTACCCATTTTTACAAAGTTTGGTTTTAATACTGCTTTTAAATCGTTTAATGGGTAAGTTTTGAATGTCAGTAGGTAGTTTGTTGTAAAAGCGTATACATTAACCCATGAACGATTTGGCGTCTAATGCACATGTTGCGAGTTTGCGCCTCGTGTCGGGCCTCGAAATCGTGTTTAATTTGTTGTGTTTGTGTTGCCAAATAAAATTCATTGGAGCTGTAGGCGCGGGAACCAGTGCATACGAGGGGCTAATTGCGCTTGCCGCACCGACTACGTCCAAGCATTTGGTAAGGTCTCCCCATACCTTTTAGGGATCTGCTGAACAGCAACGCTTGAATAATGAACCGTGTGTGTCAATTATCATTATATTAGGTGCAGTGCTATGGTGCTCCAAAATTGTTTGTCTTTTGTGAGTGCAAATTCAATTTTGGACATTTTGGGATTCAAGTGATGGAGAGTTTTTTTGCTAAGCGTCCATTGCGACGCGCGCGGTACATTGGCGTTGCCAATCGAACATTGTTTCCTTGCTTTGTTGTCGTGGCGAACCCCAAGCGAATCGTTAAAGTGTGTTGTGTTGTTGACTTTGTTGTGGTAGTGTTGTTAGTGACTGAGTCGTCATGGCTTGGCTCCCGCGTGCTGGCCAATCTGATGACATTTTAACTCATTAGGTTATTCTGTCCCTACTAGTTTAATTGGTTATAGGTGTTAAACAAATAGTGTATCTAAATTTAACCTCTATTAAGTGTGTGTCAACTTTAATAATATTACGTATAGTGAAGTGTTATAGTGGCCAAAAATCGTTTTTTGTAAACGCGCATAGCCGAGCTTCAAGTGTTCATACAGGTCGCATGGCCCAACGGCAAAAAAAAAGGGTCGCGAGGACAGAACAAAGGTGCCAGACATTACGTTAGGGCCCGGGGAATTCCGAGTAAGACCCTATTATACTTACCCGTAGTTTGCCACATGCCAAGTATATGCATTTTTTTTGTCCAGTAGGACAAAAAGTAATAGCAAAAATTCAGAAACCTCGAATGAAGACAGTGGCAATAGCAACCAGCATAGAAAAGCGTCGAGACAGCAGTTTAATCCCGCCAAAACATTCATCATTCAAGAAGCTCGTCGAAGCTGGACTAGACGTAACCTGGCGGCGTCGTAAGATAAAGAAAGTTGCTAGCGAGATTTACAAGACATCTGAAATGGATAGTGAGACCTCAGAAAAAGATTCTGGAATCAGCAACGTATAATACAGCATAGCAGTGACACAGTCAAGAACAGAGAGGACCTGAGCCAACCGGGTGGCGAAGCTATTAAAAGATAGATAAATATAACCCGTCTCTCCACTATTCCATGCTTACTCTAGGATGCATATCCGGTACGGCTCTAATAATCCATCCATATCCCAAGGGCACGTCTTTTCTACCATTATCGCGCACCCGGTCTACTCTTTGATATGCAATGGTCTCTGTGGTCCCATGAAACATGAGGCTCCAGGGGCTAGTGCGAATCCTTGGGTTCATTCGAGTGATTGAGTCTGGTTTAACCATGCTGGGGTTGGTGCATTTCATTCATTCATTCCAAAAAAAGTGCTCATTTTGTTAGAAGAATTATTATTATCAAAAAATAACTAAAACCTACAATATAGAAAATGCAGTTGTACCGTAACTTTTTCAAACTATAAATATAAAATATCTGCATACAACTGCACTCAGTTGTGATGTCAGTTCACGTCTGATGTTAAAAGCATTTCGTACGAGAGAAAATCGTTTCAGGAAAATTTCACTTCACCAACTTTCGACTTTCGACCGTCTAAAGTTTAGACGGTCGAAAAGCTTTGGCTCAATAATTATGAGGCTACACAAATATGTATGTCAAATGACTACGTTATCCGGAAATCTGAACATAAATATGAGAAAAACCCAGTTGTTTTAGAATTATATGTAAAAGTTTATCGAACAGATCTAAAAAAAAATATATTGAAATCAAACAAAATGGTTTCCAACAAAATTTAAATTCGTAGTGACTTAAATTGGAATTGAGAAACTTCTATCTGTTGGACATGCACTTAAAGTCACCTACACATGTGTGTAGTCAAGGTTAAGGCTTCTAGTCATGGCCGCTATTTGGAAACCCTTTTGTTTTTATCGATATGCATAGTCGGGTGCTCTGGCTCCGGCAGACCCGCCCTTTGTCATATTACCATCATAATCCCAATAAATCAATTAGTGGCCTTATTATCACGCTCAATATTGAGTAATCATATTCAAATACAAGACTAATGTTCACACCTACGGAAGACGACAGAAACAAATGACGCAGGTGACGGTGAGTACTAACACTTTACGGTGTAGTATAACAAAAAGGTGACGAAGGGGGTGACGGAGGTGAGGGCCGGGGGCGGGGGATCGACAGCCGGCTGTGACCTGCGAGGCTGTAACCCTAGCGAAGCCGAGTTGTCGTGTCTTCAATAAAACCAAGTGTATTGACGTTGCACAATAACTCATAACACAATGACATGAACGCACTACGCAAAAATGTTTAGAAGTGCCATACGTTTGGAATCAGGATCAGTCAGTGGGTATGATTATGACATTAATAAAAGTCTCCGTATTTTTGTTTTGGATCGTGGGATAAAATTAACACAATTTGATAAATTCCTAAGACCCGCGGACACGTACTATCTTCTCCGCTGCTCGCGGTCGCCCGACGCGGATGCCGAACCCTGATTAAGCCTCGTCGATCGTCTGACTTTGTTTCGGCCTTTCTTCTCATAGGAATCAGATACGAAACGCCGACCTCATCTAGTTCTTTTTTTTAATAATTATGATAGACGTGTAAAAGTGTTTGTACAAACCTACTTGCAGAAAATAAAGCATTTATCATTTGTCTCTCACCTGGCGTGTGGCGTGGGTTCGCGGCCGAGAGGGTGCTTTATACTTAACCTGAAATACGCCGTTCACAACGTTAGATACAACTTAATATCAATAATTATCTTTGCAAGACAAACTTCGTGGTTTATTCACAGCGTGCTCAGAAAAATATTAAGATTGTAGTATGTGCAAGTGGCGAAATGGTATCACGTATCTTCTGGTAACTATAGAAGATATACCTACTTTAAGTTTCAGACATTACAGCCATGTCGATCACATCATCAGCACATTCTGCGTGTTTAATGGCACATGACTAATCCAATTGCATAGAGCAGTGTGTCCTGATCGATCGCAAGCGGCTACGCGGCCTGTCCTCTGAGGCGTGTGAGCGAATAGGGCAAGCGCTCAATACCAGTGCTCACTGTGCTCAGTGCTCAATTCCAAGCATGTGTCCCGGGCCCGTGACTCTGTGATGCTGCTCCACGAAATATTGCTCCCACTCGCGATTTCTGACTGTGACAGACGTGCCGATGCATCGAACATGCTTCTGATACACGCTCATCTGTAGGTAAAGTAGGAATCATATTTTGTCATGATTTTTGATTTAAGATTATATGAATATTGTTTTTGAATGTACCTACTGATTTTTTTATTAATTGTTGATAGAAAAATAATATTGACAAATTGGCGTTGCCTACCCAATATTTTGGGAAACGGTGATATACGGACCGTTTTGTTTGATTAATTAGTCACAATTAAAATCACATTTCAAATGATACCTAAAAAGGAATAAAAATTTAATGTTTACACTAAATGTTAATAATAATAAGGTGCAGCGCAGACGACAGACTTTTCGTGCAAAGGAGTACGTGCGTACGTGTGTCGTACGTGTGTCGTACGTGTAATAAACGTATTTTCTTTCTTTCTTTTAGAAATGTCCTTCATTTGTAATTATGTACGAGATTACCAATAAATGCAATTTCTTTCAATATAGTGTCAGTGGCCAACCATTGGAAAGTCATAATGACGCCATTATAATAGTAGATTACCAAACTTGTCAAAATCAACAATTATGAAATCAATGATCGACCATAATATGTTATTGAGAAAATGCTCAAATTTTTCATATTTTCAAATCATTAACACTACTCGTTTAGACGTGATCTTCAGTATAAAATCATTAAAAGTTGGGTATCGTCGCCTTAAAATGCAATATCATCTACAAATTTTAAGAAATAATGTAAGGGTATAATGCCGGTGCCTCCATCTGTTTAGCATTAAGATGGGCCAGGCAATTCTAAAGAACCCTTGAAACAATTAAAAAAATTTAAAAAAAAACGCAGCTTTGGACCGATTCTAAGTATTCGTTGAGTATAGGGTAGGAACCGACGCTCGCGGGGTTTTTTGGAGACGGATCACTGATGCGAGGAGTGAGGGACAGTTCGTTTTGGACGACCAGAGAATACAGACGTACGAGCTCGTTAAGTTAGGAGACTTGGTGAATACCAAGAGCCGCGTCCGAGTAGGTTTTGAGACGATGGAAGAGTGCGGTCAAACTAAGATTGCCTAGAAGTGTTAGAGCTTAGTTGATAGCAATGAGGCTGTGTCTCTGTGGAGAGAGCATGTTAGCGAGAGTTGATTAATAATAAGTGCAGTCGATGACACCAGCACTTTTCTGAGTCAACTTTCGCTTGGGGCGGAATTTGGCTTGTTTTCATGGGTTCAACCATTGTGATAAGCATTTCCAATTATCGTAAAGGATCCAAAATCAAAAGTAATTTATTCAAAATAGGCTGAAACCAGCATGAACGTCAAACGACTTTTCAAATGTCAAAAATTACATAAGACAGTCCCCCAAAAAGTTCACCACTTCCTAGTGCTTCAGCTGGGAAGAACAAGTGGCGCAACGAAATCCCCAGCAGCATAGCAGTCTTCCCATGGGCTCCCCCACTGACGCAGAGTCACCGGCCCCAGCTCGTAGAGGACGTGGTGAGCGCTCTGTTCCCTTGGCGAGGGGAGCATACTCCCCCGCCCATGGCTCCGCCTCCTGCGGTGCCCGATGCGGACCACACCAATGACGACGACGACGATACTCCGGAGGTGACCGAGGTAGATTTGAGAGTGGTGGTACGTAGGCTCAATGCCAAAAATACCGCCCCAGGACCCGACGGCTTACCTGGAAAAGCCTGGGTTCTGGCCTTAGAGGCTCTCGGGCCTCGACTAAGGGGGCTTTTAAGCGTATGCTTGGAGAGGGGCCAGTTCCCACTTCGTTGGAAGACGGGGAAACTGGTCCTTATTAAGAAGCCAGGGCGCCCGGCGGACTCTCCGTCCGCTTATCGGCCCATTGTGCTGCTCGACGAGGTGGGCAAGCTCTTTGAAAGAGTAATTGCAGACCGCCTTGTCGTGCGGCTGGTGCGGGTGGGGCCGGATTTGGCGGAGAGCCAGTTTGGTTTCCGCAAGGGGCGCTCTACGGTGGACGTCATCATGCGCGTTCGAGCCCTCACGACGGGGGATGCTGTTGCCCGGGGTGGGGTCGTCTTGGCGGTGTCTCTTGACATCGCCAATGCCTTCAATACCCTGCCCTGGAGTTGCATTAGGGAGGAACTTCGGTATCACCGGATGCCGACCTACCTCTGTCGAGTGGTCGAGGCCTATTTGACGGACAGGGCCGTCATCTACCCCGGTTACCACGGAGAGTGGAACCGGCGAGAGATGTCGTGCGGTGTCCCACAGGGATCGGTCCTGGGGCCGCATCTGTGGGACATCGGTTACGACTGGGTGCTGCGCGCCGACCTCCCTAGCGGCGTCAGCGTAGTCTGCTACGCTGATGACACGCTGGTCCTGGCGCAGGGGAGGTCGCATCAGGCGGCGGCTGAACTGGCGGCACGCGGGGTTGCGACAATCGTCAATAGGATCCGGCAATTGGGACTCGAGGTGGCCTTGCACAAGTCCGAGGCCATGTGTTTTTATGGTCCTCGAAACGCGCCACTGTCGGGTTCCCAAATAACGGCAGGAGGGGTTCAGATCGGCGTCGAGTCGACGATGAAGTACCTGGGACTCGTCCTCGACAGCCGGTGGAACTTCGTGGAGCATTTTCGACGTTTGGCTCCCAGACTCGAGCGGGCCGGGGCTGCCTTAAAGCGGCTCCTGCCTAATCTAGGGGGTCTAAACGCCTCCTGCCGGAGGCTCTACGCGGGGGTCGTGCGGTCCATGGCCCTTTACGGGGCATCGGTGTGGGCGCGTTCTATAAGGCTGCGACCAGCCCAGCAGTTGAACGCGTCCCAAAGGGTCATGGCCATCAGGCTGGTCCGAGGATACCGCACAGTCTCTCGTGAGGCGGCGAGCCTCCTTGCCAGACTACCGCCATGGGATCTGGAGGCAAAAGTCCTCGCGCACGTCTGGGAGTGGCGCGAGGAGGCGAAACGCCGGGGTGAAACTCCGCTGCCGCGAGAAATCACGGCACAGCGGACAGAGCTCCGGCGGGATCTTATGGCGGCATGGAAAGTGCGATTGTCGCAACCCAGCGCTGGGCACGCCACAATTGTGGCGATAAGTCCCCTCTTTGAGGAGTGGCTAGAGAGGCGCCACGGCGTCCTCACCTTCCGCCTGACGCAGGTCCTCACCGGACACGGTTGTTTCGGGAGGTTCCTGTTCAGGTTAAAGCGAGAGGAAACGCCCGGGTGTCACCACTGTTTGGATCGCCCGGAGGACACGGTGGAGCATACGGTGGAGGTCTGCCCAGCTTGGGTGGAGCACCGCCGTGTCCTCACGGAGGCGATCGGCGGCGGCGATCTCTCGCGTCCGGCCCTGGTTCAGGCCATGGTTCGGAGCGAGAGTGCATGGGAGGCCGTCACCTCCTTCTGCGAAGCAGTAATGCTTGCGAAGGAGGAGGCGGAACGCGTGAGGGAGAGGCAAGGTTCGCGCCCTCGCGCCCCTAGTCGCCGCAGGAGACGCCCCGGGCGTCGGGAGTCGCAAGCCGATTTCCGGCCACCGTAGGCGCGGGCCTGCTGACGGTGAGCGATGGGTAGCTCACCGTCCGATAAGGACCAGGCCCGGGTCGACGGCGCGTCGTGTTCCACGCGCGCCTCATAGAGTTGTCAGCACCAACTGACGGGGTCCGATAGGGCCAATGCTTGCCAGGGTTGCGGGTTTGTCCGAAAGGGATATCGTGGCCCTAGCACACAGGCAAATGAAGGAATACGGGTGGGTTTTAGTCAGTAAAAGTCTGACACGCCCTCCCGCTCAGCCCAGAGCGGGAGAAGTTATTTGATAAATTCCCACCCAAAAAAAAAGCATAGCAGTCTTTTCGGTTAGAAAACATGATTATATACAATAGAATGAAAATTAATTTGCAATTACGCAACACAAAACATTAAATTAAATTATTTACCTTAAGTTAGCTAGCACACGCCACTATACCAAAAAAATAAAATAAACAATAATTGTCGAAAACTATACTCAAGCAGGAAAAAAAATTAAACTAAAAACAAACGTAAACAGAACATACCTAAATAAAATCCTCCTGGCATAATGGGTGTGCCCGCTTATATAAAGCTATAGCTGTAACTCGAAGTGACAAATGATTCCGATGAGGCCATCGAAGTAAAATAAATACTTAAACAGTTAATTATTAATAACAATATCAAAACCATGGTCAGCAAGACGACCAGTCACCACAAGCAGCACCCGTTCACGAGTATAACGCAAAGATCAGCCATCACCCCCCTCGCCATATTTGAGGGAAAGAGGCAACCCGACCCCCGACGCTTCCGCAAGCAGTGACATCTAAGGGAGCACGACGAAGTTGCTGCCGGTTGTTCAGGCAAGAATAATTTATGATCAATTGTCGAGGTCGCTAGCTAACCACTTATTGCAATACAACTCATAAAAAAACATTGTAATGAGTAGACTATGTCACTAATAAATTTAAATTAGAATAAATTGACTTAGACAGTCAAATAAAATAAACAATTATAATTATGAACTCAACTCAACTCATGTAAAGCAGCACTCGGCGCGTGTCGATGTGCTTCAGTCAATTTAAGCGGTACCCATTTTCGAGCGTTTTGTCTTTTCCTATTTGTTGCAAGTGAATTAAAATTGTTTTATCACTCACACCGAAGCCCGCCGCTAATTCTGACGTAGTTTGCGATGGATCCGCTTCCACGATCACTTTTAATTCTCATTAACAACTAGGGTCCCCCCTGCCGTCGACGGGGTTTGTTCTGTAGGTCAAACGTTCCAGAACGAAAACGTTGGAACCTGTGGTTGGAACTAAAATTGTACAGTGTTTTCTATTACAGTAGCTTTCCCATCATCATCATCATAATTTCAGCAGAAAGATTTTTTTAATAAAAAGTTTTGTATTTTTCGCTTTTCAGTTGTTGTTCCCCACACAAATTCGAATATCACTACCTGCTATGTAAATAACAACTATCTGTCATTCTAATAAATTCAAATATTGAGACAACTACGATTTTTCAGGAGACCCTTGTTTACAGTGTTGCCAGTCCCTATCGTCAAAAGTTACCCAAGACTGTTCGAAAAGAAACGTTATCACAAAAAAAGTAACGAATTTAAAAAAAATTGTATTGTATTCCACTGCTGGACATAGGCCTCACACATCATTAATCCTTCGAGCTGTTTCTGCAGCGCGGATGCCACGGTGCACGTGGAACTCGTATAAAAAAATAATAATTACGCGATATTTTAAGTTTTCCATATTATAATATTGTGAACAGAACGATGTAAAGGAAAAAACAAACGGCGCGAAAACAAATGAATCACTAAATTGAACACAAACAAGCCTTAAATTTAAATAAATTTGAATTTGGAATTTCTAAACAAAAGCCAGATATTTGAAATCAAAGTGGCCAGGTTGACAAAACATTAATTTCATATAATTATGTAAGTACCTAATAATTATTCGCCCTCAGCATTACCTACTAAGTCCCCACGAGTTACTTTATTGATTAAGAGCCAATAAATAAAGCTTCGGACCGGTTCTAGGTAGGTACGAGATTCCAATTTCAAGTAACAAAAATACAAAAATTATTTTTGAGAAGTTTTCAATTAGATTGGAATACCTATTACCTACCCGAAAATGGGTATGGATGAATTGTCCTCTGAATTATAGAAACCAAAATGATGCGAACTGTCGCAGTATAATATCACACTTACACGTGAAACGGTTCCCTGGGATCACAGCATAGACGGTGACTCTTCGGCTTCGACCTTGAGAGTAATAATGTGTTCACGCCATGCTAAGTTTTATAGCGCGCCATGTTGATTGGGCTCTTAATTTCACGGGGTGCGCCCAGCGTGGGACCACCGCACCCCGCGCCCTGCGACCCGCGCTCTTACGAACTGAGCTGTTTGTGATAATTGAACGAGCGCAGAATACATCGGTACAGGACACCACCAAGTGGATGAGGATCACTTGAATACAAATTCAACGATATTGTTTTCAGAATATTTTGCGGGCGTAATTATTTTAGACACTTAACTCGCACTATTGTGTATAAGAATTCAGTATTTGACTTTTCAAGAATACATTAAGTACAGTCACGAGCAACTTTTAAAAGTGATTTCCCCTAACTACCTATATTGATTGTAATTTAATTTTACTACGAACATAGTATTATATTTTGGAACCCACACTATTATGAAATAGATCTTTTCTCAAAGTGCAATCAGTATTCCACGAGAAAATCAGTTTTGAATTTTTCTAAGTGTTTAGGTACATATCAGTGCTCATGACTGTACCTATATTACCACAATATATAAACTCGAAAAGTAATATTACTGCTGCAATGAGACATACTTTATTATTATTTGCTGTAAGCACGACAGGCATCGCGTTGTTAACAGCCCAAAACAAAGTCTCCTCTATCTTAATATTCAGAGTTAGTAACGCTATGCCAAGAGTTAACGCGTCCGGACAGCGCGGTCCGTTGTCTGACGCAGTATGCACCGGAGCCGGTAACACTATCTCATAACAAAGACTGCATACCATAGAAATATTGCGTACGCATCATCCTCACTCTGGCATCTGGGAACTTCATAAGCACTGCGAGACAAACAGTCAGCTGATGGGCGGCAGGTGAGATACCAATATGGCACCTCTCTCTTTTATAAGTAAGTACATATTAAAAGTGGCGAGATCCTTTATAAGATAAATAGATACTCGTTGCATGTGTACGCGTGTGCAATCCCTCAGTAACTTACGTAAGAGGTTTTTGTTGTTCCATAAGCATTATATATAACTTACAGTCATCATTGAATCAATCTCGCATGCATTTGACGTATAAAGGCTTCTACATACTGGCGCGACTTGCTGCGCGACACAAAGGCCCCGCGTATCGCGCGACGAGCGGTGCCTTTGTGTTGCGCGACAAGTCGCGCTGGTATGTAGAAGAAAAGCACAGCGGTGTATTTCATTATCCCCAACGCATAATCGACGAACGCATTAGTACCTGATAGTGTAAGTATGCTTTCATCAGCATTTTATTTACGCTCTCTGGCAGGCAGGTAATTATTTTAATTTAGTATCTACTTGATATTATTCGTACTTAAGCCGACAGAAGACAATAGGTACTGAATGCTCGTGGTATGAAGAGTTAAAAAGAATAAAGTCATCTTCCAAATTACCAGTAATGAAGCTCAGCGTCATTCAAGTGATGCTGTGAAGGTGACGTCACACATAAATGGACACATGTGTGCATGTTGTACGGTGTAATATGCATTTTGATGCAATAAGTTAGTAGGCTCGCGTATGTGCAGCAATAAGTTAGTAGGCCCGCGTATGTGCAGCAATAAGTTAGTAGGCTCGCGTATGTGCAGCAATAAGTTAGTAGGCCCGCGTATGTGCAGCAATAAGTTAGTAGGCTCGCGTATGTGCAGCAATAAGTTAGTAGGCCCGCGTATGTGCAGCAATAAGTTAGTAGGCTCGCGTATGTGCACTTTGATGCAATAAGTTAGTAGGCTCGCGTATGTGCACTTTGATGCAATAAGTTAGTAGGCTCGCGTATGTGCACTTTGATGCAATAAGTTAGTAGGCTCGCGTATGTGCACTTTGATGCAATAAGTTAGTAGGCTCGCGTATGTGCACTTTGATGCAATAAGTTAGTAGGCTCGCGTATGTGCACTTTGATGCAATAAGTTAGTAGGCTCGCGTATGTGCACTTTGATGCAATAAGTTAGTAGGCTCGCGTATGTGCACTTTGATGCAATAAGTTAGTAGGCTCGCGTATGTGCACTTTGATGCAATAAGTTAGTAGGCTCGCGTATGTGCACTTTGATGCAATAAGTTAGTAGGCTCGCGTATGTGCACTTTGATCGCGACCTACAGTTGGGAGCGCATTGGCATACGGCGGAGCCTAGATGATGCATTTTGTACATCATTTAATTGGTGCTCAATTAGACGTGGTTTGAGTCACAGCAAGGACAACTTGCATTTTTATTTAGATTCATACCCGTTGAGCATTCATTGACATACTTTAATGTTTGGCTAGCACAACAAACATATTTTTTTTGGTCCTTTGAAACCTTTGCAAGTACAGTGCAGTCCAATACATCGGTCAGCTGTCATCCTCGCGTGTGAGCTGTGTCGTGCCGTGTCATACCGATGTACGTACCGTATGTTAATTGAATTACTAATGAAAGCGTACATCTAAAAAAAACAGTGCCGTTATAGTTCTCCAGAAAGCATAATATTTAAAATGTGTCCGCACTTTCACGGTCCGCACAGACCGCTCACACCGATATCTGCTTCGCTCGCGACTTATGAGCTAATCCGATTTCTCAGTAAACAGTCAATGCTTCTATTAGTGCTCGCAAATACCGCGCCTTTTACACTGTGCTGATGTACTTCGATGTCAATTTGCATCGCGCTCGGAAAACACCGTTAAATAATGCTAGCTTTTCATTTATTAGCCTGTTAAAGCTTGATGATTTCCATTTCATTACGCCAATAGTAAGCCGTACAATCCCTGAAATAAAATGCAGATTTCTGCAGAACAGATGCATAAAATTAAAAAATGAGTTTGCAGTTTGTATCGCGCCATTTTATGCCACTTACTATCTTTTTCTAGTTCTTACTATCTCTTTTGAAACAAAATTGGTTGGCGTTGGTTTTAGCATCTCATGAATCTCAAAGCAAAACTTTTTATACCCTTGATTTCATAGTTAGTAAATAAGACGTAGTCGTATAGTATGTGAGTCGGGTACCGCTAGGCTGTGGCACCTTAGGTGGCGACACTAAGCCGTTGCGTGCGGCTCGAGCCGACGAGATTACTGTAAGTATGTGAGCCGGGTACCACTAGGCTGTGGCACCTTAGGTGGCGACACTAAGCCGTTGCGTGCGGCTCGAGCCGACGAGATTACTGTAAGTATGTGAGCCGGGTACCACTAGGCTGTGGCACCTTAGGTGGCGACACTAAGCCGTTGCGTGCGGCTCGAGCCGACGAGATTACTGTAAGTATGTGAGCCGGGTACCACTAGGCTGTGGCACCTTAGGTGGCGACACTAAGCCGTTGCGTGCGGCTCGAGCCGACGAGATTACTGTAAGTATGTGAGCCGGGTACCACTAGGCTGTGGCACCTTAGGTGGCGACACTAAGCCGTTGCGTGCGGCTCGAGCCGACGAGATTACTGTAAGTATGTGAGCCGGGTACCACTAGGCTGTGGCACCTTAGGTGGCGACACTAAGCCATTGCATGCGGCTCGAGCCGACGAGATTACTGTAAGCTGCTGATTCAACTTCGCCACACGCGCGTTTACACGACTTACGACAATAGTCGCGCGTATTATACCGACACAACTACCAATGTATATACATACGTGAGTACGTCCTCGAGCGAGTATGAAGCGATAGATCTCAACAAGTTTAGACATAGACGCCTAACCGTAGTGCCACTCGCAGCTTGTCTAACCGTAGTGCCGCTCGCAGCTTGTCTAAAACTATTCCAGCAATACGTAGTATTAAGTCGCGAGAAACTAAACGTGACTAGAGTGTTAATGATGATGATTATTTTGAAACTTCTATTTAGGACCTACAACACCCTTTACAGTATATTTTAGCATTGCCCCAATACGTACTGTCTATAAAATGTTTCTAATGCTAAAAATATATTCACGGACATTGAGCATTAGAGAGAGTCGTGGGAGTCTTATGGCTTCTACAGACCGGTGCGACACAAAGGGCTCTCGTGTCGCGCGACGTGCGGTGCCTTTGTGTCGCATCGCGAGTCGCGCTGGTCTGTAGAAGCCTTTACCCCGCGTCCAGTATGTATAGTGCTGCATTTGTTTCAATCGCGCGATCCAACGCCCGCCGCCCGCGCCGCCTTTTAAAGCAAAAAGCGAAATAAGATCACACATAGGTATAAAATGCTAAAGGCTTTTACATACCGGGGCGACTTGTCGCGCGACGCGACGCGACACAAAGGCACCGCTCGTCCCGCGTCACGCGGGGCCTTTGTGCCGTGTCGCGTCGCGCGACAAGTCGCGCTGGTATGTAGAAGCCTTAATGGCGCGGGCGACTCCCCGACACAGAACGTATGCATCCGGCATACGTTCTGTGTCGGGGAGTCGCCCGCGCTGCGGGTCGTGTGTGTCGGGTCCTGCGCCGCAACCAACATGCTTGTCGGCTACGCTTAACTGTTTTGAAACAAATAAGTTCAGACATGTTTGCCAATTATTAAGGCGTACAAATGTAATAGTTAAGATTATTAATAATTGATTTCAAGTCAATATCAATAAATTAAAGTGAATTCAGCATAAAATGTCAACAGTAAATAAAAAATAATTCACAAATCATAAAAAAAACTAAAAATCTATGTCAAAAATAAATATATAAAATAAAAAAATAAATGCTTCAGTCAGATTTTGCTAATATTATAGTACCTATACTTGACCTATACTATATTATAGAATTTTATCATAAAGTCAAATTAAAATTACTTAAAACAATTATTCAGATAATATTAAATATATTTATTTAATACATAATGTCAAAATTTATCTGTTAAAAAATCTGAGATACTATAATAACATTTTTCACATAGCATTGTTTTTAATTTTTGCTTAAACAAATTAACATTACATTTTTTTAGATCCTTAGGCAATTTATTATAAACGACAGGTGCCATATGAAAAATACTCTTATACATTAAGGCAGTATTCGTTTGACGAACACAAAGACGACTTTCATCTCTTTGCGTACGATTGTATGCTTCAGATGCAAGCACAAAAAGTTCAGGATTTTGTTTCACGAAGACAGCTACTTCAAATATATACAGTGATGGCAATGGTAAGATGTTGTACTTTTTAAAGAAAGGTACACAACTTTCGGTAGATTTTAAACCGAACATAGCCCTAACGCACCGTTTCTGTGCCTTAAAGACAAGATCTTTGTTAGTGGAGTTGCCCCAAACAATTATGCCATATCTGAGTATAGACGCCACAAGACCATGATATGCAGTTATGAGTGTTTTGGAATTAATTTTATATGCAAGTTCATGTAGGGCGTAAGCTGATCGACTCACTCGCTTGCACAATATTTCAATATGTGGTTTCCAAGTCATTTTATTATCAATATGCAAGCCAAGAAATTTTGAGGTGTCTGTTTCTTCAATAGGTTGGTTGTTAAAATTTACGTTTAGGTTGTTTAGTGCTGGTAGGCGCTGTCTGAAGCTCATTAATTTTGTTTTTCCTAAGTTTGCTTTTAAATTATTTACATTTAACCAATTCATAATTGAGTTCAAGGTGCTATTTAAGTCATCTTCATAAGTATGTATGTCTTTACATTTGACAGTAACAGTGCTATCATCCGCAAAGAGAGATATAGGATTATCAGTGGCTTTGGGTAGGTCATTAATGTAAATTATAAATAACGGTGGATAAAAACGCTACCTTGTGGTACTCCGTAGTTTATTTTTCTTTCATGTGACCTAAAGATTTCCTCTTGTTTAGTAAGAACATTCACTTTAGTCACTTCAGTATATTGGTTTCGGCCTTTGAGGTATGATTCAATTAGTTTTAGAACGTTACCTCTTATTCCGTAGGCATTGAGTTTACCAACTAATATATCATGGTCAACATAATTAAAAGCCTGTGTCATATCCATAAAGATAGAGCAGACGGGTATTCTTTTGTCAATATTAACCATAACAAAGTCTAAAAAGTCATTTATGGCCATGTTTATGGTTTTATTAGGTCTAAAGCCTTTTTGTTCTTTAACTAAAATATGTTGTTTTTCTAAATAATTATTAAGTTCTATGTGAACATGTTTCTCAACCTGTACCGCGGTAATGCCTTCTATATCTTGTATTTATACAACTGTATAAATGTAAACGCAGAATTTAAAACAGTGTCGTCACTTTGATTTTTGAATTGAATAAAACAATGGCGAGTTCACATAGAAGGAGAGACGTAAATATAAATACGGCTGTGGTAATAGCCAAACATCGATGCCTTTACGATCTTCGAGTGAAATTCTATATGGGATCAAAGGTCGTTCAGTAAATTGTTCAGTAAGGTACACGATCACTTTGGAACCGCCAACTTTTCTCATTTCCCGCGCGTCAGCGGCGGTGAGGTAGGTAGGTTCCGAGGGGGAAGGATGACACAGGATGTAGTTAGTGTAAGATCGGCCGGTGCTGTGTCCCATCTTCGTCCTTAGTGCGGTGATCGCCAGTGATTCCACACTAACACACATTGGCCATCATTTGTAGATGACGCTGCACAAACTACAATAAACTGGAATTACTACACCGCGCGTTGCTCAAGACAATTTTTAGGGTTCCGTACCCAACGGGTAAAACGGGTACCCTATTACTAAGGCTCCGCCGGGCGCCGTCTGTCTGTCCGACTGTCACCAGGCTGTATTTCATGAACCATAATAGTTAGACAGTTGAAATTTTCACAGATGATGTATGTCTGTTGCCGCTATAACAAAAAATACAAAAAAACGGAATAAAATAAATATTTAAGGGGGCTCCCATACAATAACCGTGATTTTTTTTGCTCGTTTTTGCTCTACATTGATAACGGCAACAGGGAGACGCTTGAAATATTCACAGAATATTTAGTTACACTTTAAAAAAAAAATAATGGGGCTCCTCTTCGCCAATAAACCTGGCGTATGGATGCACATGGCCTAGCAGAATGTCGTTGATGTATCTTTCTGCAGTTAGGCCCCCTTCCTGACCTCACCAGGTACAAGAGTATCATCTCCGTTTTTGCTTCAATAGATATCCCCGCCCACATCATACAGGAACCACCCCCGTATGCCAGTTTCTGCAAAACAGCATTGTGCGAATCGCTCTCCCTGTCTCCTATAGACTCTATGTCGACAGTCGCTACCATGCAGGCACATCTTGGATTCGTCCGAGAACAGGATTCGCCTCCATTGCTCAATATCCCAATCTAAGTGATCACGAGAAAACTGAAGCCTGGCTTGTCGGTGGGCTGGAGACAATTTAGGTCCCATAGCTGGCCTTTTCGGGGTCAAGTTTGCTTCTTTGAGTCTTCGCCTCACTGTCCACTTGCTGATAGCCCTCGAACTTCTCTGAGCTGCTGCTGGTCGTCCACGCCGGTCCGTTGTCGATTTCGGAGAGAAGAGGTGACAATAAATCAATCATCTGTCACCGAAGTGCATCGCTGTCGTCCAGATCCTGGTCTCCGAACTAAGTTTCTAGTCTCCCTGAACCTCTTGTACCTTCCAATACCTTCGAGACACAAGACAGGCTCAAATGAAGCTGAGACAATCATTGCTGCATTTGGATGACGACTTGAGCGGCTTCTATAAGTGTGGTTTCCACTTTCTTTTAGCTTCAGTATTCCCAGTGACGTGAAATATTAGACTGATGATATTTTTTTATAAACGCCGCCCTTTTATAGGGTTTCAGGACTTCCAAACAAAAAAGGTGTTTTTTTATAAAAAGTGATGTTTTTTTGTTTTACGCACCATGACATAAGGTAATAATCTTTGGTTATGATATTGAAAGAGGTTGAAAGCTAATAAAATTGCCTTTCAAATGATATGCCACAACTCATAGTTCATTGCATAGAAATTGTAAAAAATTGGTTGCGAGCAGCGGACAATGAAGTGATTCCAGTTTATTGCTCGCGAGTGTAAAATAGGCACGTCTACCACACTATACTGACATAGGCGGCAAAAAAACTGGTCCCTGACAACATAGCCCGGCTAGTTGCCATTGCCATGCCATGATTGTCCACAGTATATTTTTGCGCCAGCCTTGCTTAAGCCTCGTACATAGGCTTCGCAATTGTCAGATAGATTACCTATCAACTTGCCAAAGTTGATAGGTAATCTATCTGACAATTGTGAAGCCTCGTACATTAGGAGTAATTAATTGATACCGTCACAGATACACGCTACATAAACTCCACGACCGCTACATTCCACCGGGTTTTACTATGAACCGTGAAGCCACAGTGTACATGACATAAACGGTTGCGCTGGACGGAATGCACGGCTGTGGCGCAGGCAGACGAGCGCCTGACCGATCATGTGCGACCCTTGACGTCCTTTGTGAGCGCACGCTGTCAGGCTTCCCATACTCAAAGGCTTTTAGACGCTCTGAAAACTGATATCACAATAGAAGTACACATTCTCGATATTATTATGTGCACACGATAGACGCGCTATTGTTCTAGCAGCTACTAGTATGTACGGATTCGAAAAGTTTAGAGATAACTAGCTACTGGCTCCAATACCAAGTTAAACCTAGTCTTGTATAAAATGATATTTGCTAGCTTTAGCTCCAGTGCCTACAGTTGTTGCTTCCGTTCTTTACGGCGGCACGTTGCCGTCGGTGACCGTGGAGTAGCTACATCCTCGAATATAACTTTCCGACACCGATGCACCGGTGTTCCTCTAGCCCTGAATATGCATAGTGACGTGAACAACGTGAATGCATTGTTTGGCGGAGTATTATGTTAGCAGACACAGAAGACAGGCGAAAGTAGTGACTTAGCCTCAAACCGGCTCGCCACGCCACCGCCGCACCGCGCCGGCCGCCTCGCCCGCGCCGCCTGGGAGTGGGATGGGCAGAGTATCAACGCTAACTACGAATTTACGACACATATTTTCCGAGAACTGCTCTTTAAAATTGAATACTGAAAAGTACCTTTGCATTGTGCCTACGTTGAATTTTCATTCGATCCGATCATTTTCCTCACATAAACAGGATTTCCGCAAACATTTTGTACTCTATGTGGCATCAGCTGCAGACTTAATCCATGTGTTCTTGACACTCTCTCTGCTTTTTCAACGTCATGTAATACGCGTTGGTAATGAGCTCGTATACGTCGCACTATCGAATCGACAGACGTGCGGTACTATCATATGAATCTAACATTATTATAAAATATTATACATCACCTTATTTTTCGGTAACAGCCTACGTAACAGCCTAAACGACGACGTCAATGTAAAATAAAATAAAAAATAAATGTACCGGAATAGTTTTATGTAAGCATAAATCGGGAGTTTAGTATGTGTAAGTAAATGTATGGGCCTATTTATTAATCCCGGCAGCGGGTGCCGTAAAAAAAGTCAGGTGTCGCGTGGAAACTCATAAAAGGTAAATAGTAAGGCGGCGCCGCGGCGCTAGGTTCGCTCTGGTTGGGCTGCCACACTCGGCGGTCGCTACGTGCATTACGTATGTGCTCTTGTAGCAAGCAAACTTATAAAATAGTTTCGTTTCGAATTTATAAAATTCATGACAACAATCTACGAACGAGCTTTTCAGTAGTACTAATAGAGGGAATTTTATGTAGAGTGAGTTGGTAAGTACTTTACGTCAAAAAAACATAATGGAGCAGGAGAGGAACAGAGCAAAAAGTTAATCTACGTGATTTTGAATTTTTCATAGTAATCACTGAACTTAGCCTCCTCGAAATGGTAGCGTGAACAAAATGTTTTATATGCCAGCCAAAGGTGAATAGCCGAGTCGAGTCCTAAAATGCCTGTGTTATACTATACAGATGCAGTAGGGATACCAGTACCTATACAGATGCAGTAGGGATACCAGTACCTATACAGATGCAGTAGGGATACCAGTACCAAGTACCAACCTTATCAGTATTTCAGCATTATACATATTATCAGGATGGCGTGCGAAGCGTCTGTCTCCCACAAATAAGGTCAAGGAGCTGTTTAATCTGACTCAGCAAACTATTACCTCCATTGTGTTTCCTGACGATAATATCACTTTTCAAAACCCTATTTAATTATTTATTTATTAAATCATGGAAGACTTACAGCTTAAAAACGTAACAAAAAGGAAACAATAGTCAACAGGAAGCCAATTACAAGTCTTCGCGTATAGAATTAGATTAGAAATTTATATATGAGCATACAACAGCAATACGTCATACATTTTGTTATCTAAGAAGTTAGATATTTGACTAAAACTATTTGGTTTATTTACATACATGAAGAAAAAATTAATAAAAAAAAAAAAATTAAGAAGGTAAAGGTAAAAATAATGAATAATCGAAAGTTACGGTTAAGTGGCTATTTGAAAATATCAAGGCTTAAGCACCTTCTTGCCGACGTCACACTAGTCGCAAAGAGATCCAAGTCATGCCGCTTACATATTTCATTGAATTGTTTGCTTGCACGCACAATATAACTATTCTGCCTGTAATTCGTAGAGGTATAAGGTACAAGTAAGGGCGGATTAAATCGAAATGATTTATTTGGCACATTAAAATAAAATTTTGATAATAGCTCGGGACTGTGAATATTATTGTTAAATATCTTTAACAGAAACAGACAGTCGGCAATCCTACGTCTATTTTCAAGTGGCAACAGATGGTATTTCTTACAGAGTCGGAAATAATCTTTTGATGATAACAAAGATATTTAATAAAGCGTGTTTGGATATTTTCGATGCGGTCGATGTACTGATGATAACGTGGGTTCCAAATCTGCAATGCATACTCTAGCTGACTTCTAACAAAGGTGCAGTACAATATTTTTAGTGTTTCAGCATCTAAAAAGCATTTCGAGAGACGCATTATAAACCCGAGCAGTTTAGAGGCTTTTTTGACAATGACGTCAATGTATGTGTCAAAAACTAACTTACTATCTTGGTGGATGCCCAAGTCACGAATAGTATCACACCTCGGCAAAGTTTGGTCCGATAGAGTATAAGTGGTAGCTAGGACTGCACGTTTCCTAGTGTAAGTAATAACAAAGCACTTTAATGGATTAAGATCCAGTTTGTTAGCCCGACAATACTCTTCAAGACGACATAAGTCAGCCTGAAGTATTAACCCATCTTCGAGAGATGAGATCTTGTCAAAGATTTTCATGTCATCGGCAAAGCATAATAATTTGTATGAATGCAGACACTAGTCGACATCGTTTACATAGACCACAAATAAGAAGGGACCGAGCAATGAACCCTGGGGCACTCCGCTGGGCACAGATACCCATCCAGACATAGTTATTGAGTACTACTGCTTCCGACCTATTATCGATATACGACGCGAACCACCTCAGCAGGCTTAGCATGGCATTTTCGATCTCTACTCTACTGTAGAATAGACATCGCTTGTCTACACTTCTCGTTATCTCTTCTTCGCGAGCACGAGGACACACCTAGACTCGGGTTTCTTCGTAGACAGTGACTTGTCCATAGCAACGACGTATTCGCTAGTGGTGTGTATTACTACCCAATTTTACCGTACTTTTGCGTTTCGTTCTCAAACAAATCTATGAATCAAAGTGTTTTTAACGAATATTTCTTCAATTACAAAACGCAAATGGTCAAGGAGGATGCGCTAAGTAGCCCGCAAAATTCAAATTTTCGAACGTTTTTTGAATTCTAAGGATTTTTCGAAGAGAGTTTGTTGTATTGCCGATTCTAATGATTATAATTCTGTAAAGCAATATTTGTTACGGCCGCGAATCATATTTAAATCAACATACAACGTGTTACTGACCTGCAAATTGCAAAAAACGTAATAAAATTTGAATTTCACGGGCTACCTTAGCGCATCTCCCTTTTAAAAATATTGTTAAATGGCTGTAGCCAATGACATATAGGTTATACATCATTGGCTGTGGCGCCACTAAGTTTTAAAACTCATTTGTATTGCATACATAGAGCACTATATAATATTGGTAATTGCTTATAATGTACAGGCATTATTTAAATATAGAGCCATAATTATACTATTTTGATGGCGTCACGCAGGAAGTATCCTTTAAGGGTACCGCAGAATGGCGGGTCGCGCTATCACGTTGCTCCTGTCTGCGGGAGCCCTTGTTTTTACTAGGTAGTTACATTGTTATTGTATTGTTGTTTATCGATATTTTATTTATTAGTAGGTAAATGCTCCATTTAAAACTGAGTGTGTAAGATTTAGTAAATGAAAATAATAATCACTACATAGTAAAGGCTTCTACAGACCAGCGCGACTCGCGACGCGACACAAAGGCACCGCTCGTCGCGCGATACGCGGGGTCTTTGTGTCGCGCCAGTATGTAGAAGCCTTAATGCAACGCGGGCGAGGCCGCGGGCGGCAGCTAGTACTTCATAAATTAATAATTTAGTGTTCAATGAGGAGATTTTGGCTCATAATCAGATGTTTTATATTCCCTGTGAATGTAGGTATCTAATAAATCAAAGTTAAGGGACAACATAGTGTAAAAACTGTGGGATACTTATATTGTTGTTCTTATTTTATAGTTAAATTCCAAAAATCTATTATTTATTTTGGGCGACAGGTCCTAGCCGAGTTCTTCGCATAAACATTGATTGCACTATCTCCTTGCTTATTTTATAATTCTACAGAACTCACTTCCCGTGAGATCAAAGGCTCCCCAAACAAGCAAAGCAAGCTCTCTAATAGTATTTCTTTCCCATCTTCGCTGAAGTTTATCTATAAAAAAAACTTAAATAAAAAGCGCAATTTGAACCCAACATGTTAATTTCAGCTTAATAAATGATAAAAGTAAAAAAGCACCGCCTAAAATAACTCGAATTAACAAAAAAACAACTAACAAATCGTTGTCTAGGTCATTTTATATGTAGACTATTTCGGAAGAAAGGTTTCTATCCCAAGCTGTCAACATCTGAGAAAGATTGTACGCCGTGCTCGACGTTGTAGACAGTTGTCTAGGGTAGAGAAGACAAGTCTCTTCACATTTGATTTTGTAATCGCCGTGCTACAGACAGTAGAAACTTTCTGTTGTCTACACTGAAACGTCATTTGTGTCTATTCTTCCGTCGACAAAACGTGTAGAGAGGGTTCTCGTGCTAAGCCTGCAGGAGGTCTCCACGAATGCCTATATATTTTAGCTTCATTATCAGGATGTCGTGGTCGATCCGGTCAAATGCTTTACTATAATCAGTGTAAACCACATCGACCTGCTTGCCGTCATCCATAGCACTAGTAATAAAATCGTTAAATAAAATAAGATTTGAAGTGGTAGACCGTCTTCTCAAAAAAACATGCTGGAAAGAGCTGAACGAGTTAGCAATGGTGGGATACACCTGATTATAGATAATCTGCTCAAATATTTTAGCTATAATGCACAGTTTAGATATAGGCCTATAATTAGTTACTTCACTTTTAGACCTCTTTTTATGTACGGGTGTAATAAACGCAGATTTCCAAATTCTTGGGACAACACCCTGCGATAGAGACTTGGAGAACAAAATTGAGATAGGTAAGGCAATGGAAGGCGCACATTGAAATTTAGATGATATATTGTCAGGCCCTGCACCTTTCGATGAATCCAACTTGCGAAGTTAATTGGCCACACGGTCGATCTATGTGACAAATATCAGATGGGGGTGTAGTGGTGACAAAAGAGGAAATAAAGGCTGGATTATTAGTTGAGGTGGAGCTAATGAAAGTAGACTGAAAATAAGAAGAAAAAGCCTCACAAATAGAATCACCAGTGAGCAATAATTCATTGTTGTAATTTAGTATATTAAGAATAGCGTTGGAGTTATAGCGATTTTTAACAAAAGTCCAAAAGTACTTAGGGTTATTTTTGATTGATTTTTCCGTTTGATTGAGGTAACAGTTATAACACAAAGCTTCCATAGTCTTAACTCTTTCGCGCAAGTATTTAAAAGTTAATTCATCGGATTTATTGCCATAAGTCTTAAATTTTTTCAGATATTTGTACTTTTCCTTAATAGTTACTATACTATACTATATTTTAAGTACTGTACCAAATTGGGTATGTTTTATTACGTATAAGCTTTTGCGGTATATACCTATTTTGAAATTCTTTTAAAGTGTACATAAAGTACGCAACTGAATCATCCAGAGATCGAGACGAGAACTGACGCTCCCAATCAACGGCATATATCTCGTTATTAATAGACTCAAAATCACCTTTGCTATAGATATACCGTAACCGCGGTGCATGGTCCAGGGGAGGTAATTCAAAGATATCGACATTAATTAATAAAGCGGGATGATAAGGGTCAATAGCGACTAGAGGATCAGCGCACTCACTGACACAGGTCAATTCATTTGAGAGGACTAAATCCAACACTTTCCCATACCTATTGACCATTCCGTTGTATTGACCAATGTCCAACGTACATAACTCGTCAGCGAATAAACATTCATCACTAGTGGCGGGGTTCACTGGGATTAGCGAAATATTATTGTTACAAGGAACCCACGAGACTCCACTCATATTAAAATCACCTAGAACTAAAAACACATCGCAAGTATTATCTAAAGTTATATGGTTCAATTTAGTCAGGAAATTATTAAGTTGATTCGAGAACGAAAAGCCTTTGTTTTGTTTACATAAATACAGAACGCAAATACATAGGTTTACGTGATCTCGTGAGTTCATTTTTTTAAGTCGTATTTTAATCCAGAGATCCTCTGCTGAAGAGTAAAGGAGTGGCTGCGGAGTAACAGGTAACTCCCTACGCGTCGCAATAAGTACACCACCACCACGCGATTGTCCAGTCATAGCATAATTACGGTCACGACGCCATACCATATATCGGTCATCAAACAACTCTGAGTTAAAAATACCATCGATTAGCCACGTCTCTGTTAAAATAATGATATCATAAGAATTCAATAACACCTGACGATAAAACGAGTCTGCTTTTGTTCGCAGTCCCCGTACGTTTTGTTAAACGTGTCGTGTTAAACGTGTCGTGTTAAACCTTTTACAATAACTAACCAAGAAACAGTTAAGTTGAGATCTTAGATAAATATTAAAACTAAAACATAAAATTGGAAAAAAGCAACCACTTAATCGTAAATGCACGTATAAGCGGTTTAAACAATTTTGTTTAAATTCGTTTCCTTTCGAATTATAAAGGGTTTGCAGTTGACATCTTTGCGCACATGAATTTTGCCATGTTTCACCCATACAAATTCATAGCATTTCTCCTTAGCGGTGGTTTTAGCTTTATTCAAAAGCTTTTTAGATTCAACGCTTAAGTGGTCATTAACATAAACACGCTGTAGTGCTCCCTGGAAACCCAAATCAGAGGTGGACAGATCCTTATCAGCGCGATCAGCCGCAATAAAATCTTCTTATAAGTACCTGTTAAGGAAGCTCACATCACTAATTTCTCCTTGGAGTTTTGTATAGGCACCCTAGAGATATAATTAATCTGGGTCTTAGGACAACCATAATTGATTTCACATAAGGGATAATCACAAGATTGTATTATTCGCAGATGACACTTCACTCATTTTTAAAATCAAACGTCAGCTAGTCAATTTTGAATATGTTAACGATGCACTCTCTAAAGTTGTCCATTGGTTTAATGTAAATAATCTTCTCCTGAACGAGAAAAAGACTAAACTCATTAAATTTTCAATGCCAAATGTCAGGCAGCTAACTACTAATGTTCAACTTAATGGAATAGAGTTAGACCCTGTTGAGTCGACAGTTTTTCTTGGAATAACTATTGACGGTAAATTACAATGGGGCCCACACGTAGAAAAATTGTCAGGGAGGCTTAGTTCGGCCGCCTATGCTGTTAAAAAAATTAGACAGATTACTGATGTAGATACTGCCAGAATTGTTTATTTTAGTTATTTTCATAGTCTTATGTCGTATGGGATCCTTCTCTGGGGAACATGTGCGGACATTAATAATATCTTTATTTTACAGAAAAGGGCTGTTCGAGCCATTTACAATCTAGGTCCAAGAGATTCACTTCGTGAAATATTCAAAGAAATAGATATTCTGACTGTAGCCTCTCAATATATACTTGAAAATCTATTATATGTACACAAAAATAAATTAAATTTTAAGAAAATGTCCGATATTCATAGTTTAAATACCAGGAATAAACACAATCTTGCTGTACATCGCACTCGCCTCCACAGAGTAGGCAACTCTTTCATGGGTCAATGTATACGCTTTTACAACCAACTTCCTACTGACATTCGGAACTTACCCATTAAACGATTTAAAATCTGTATTAAAACAAAACTTTGTAAAAAAGGGTACTATAAGATTTCTGATTATTTAGAGGACAAAAAAGCTTGGGATTGAGCTGCTCGCTCTGCTAGCCTTGTGATATAACTTGACATTTTAATTATTATGCATGATTTTATATACATATTGACATTGCAGAATATTGTATACAATTTTACATGAATGTTTACTTTGAAAAGTATTATATTTACTGCTTTAATTTATTGTGAATGTGAGCACTATGTGGGTCATTTTTTTTTTTTTCTTTAAATGTTTTCCTTTCTTTTCTCAGTTAAGTTTTAATGATGGTCTGACATTTTGAGCGCTTTATGCGGCCTACCCAAATGTCCTTTTTTTGGTACTGTTCGTCGAGTCGTTGAGCTCCTTAAGTTTTGAGTTGAGCTGCACGATTACTGACAAATGCTTACATTGATTGGTCAGGTCCGCTCAAATTTGCGTGGTTCTTTCCTCAAAAGACCATTTCAGACACGGATCTACATGGTCCTCACATGATCTGACCAAGATTATGTCTGGACTTTAAAAGAGACTTTGACCCCTGAGTTTGTTTCGCCATTTCTTCTCAGGGGTAGTCAGATAGGAAATGTCGGCTACATCTATATATTTTTTTTTTTTATATGACGTGTAAAAGTGATTTTAATATCCTATTTACAGAATAAACGATTTCATTTAATTTCATTTCATTTGATTTTGCGGCCGATGGCTTCAACAATTGAGAATAAATTCTCATCTTTCTTAAGGGGCACTCCTTTAATCTCCACGTTATTTAGCCGGGATCGCTGATCGTGCGACGAAAGCTCAAGTTTTGACGAAGCTAACTCAGCTTGCAATGATGAAACTGTATCCTGAAGCTTCTCGAACTCGGAAGCTTTTGCCTCTAAACTAACAAGTCGAGTGTCAAATTCATCGAGCCGGTCACTAGAAAAATCATAGCTTTTCTTGAGCTCGGTCAACTCATCCTTTATTGATCTTAAGTCGTTTACTAAAATTGGTAAGTCAAGTAGCTGTTGCTGCATTTCACGAATCTCACTCAGCACTGTATCAAGTGAGGCAGTAGGTTGTGGAGAAAGCAAAGCCGGCGACGACAATCTACATGTAGGGCACTTCCATTGAGCTCTTCGGTCCGCATCCAACTTCCTCAAACCCCCTTCAGATAAATTTGCACAAGAGAAATCCAGGATTTTTTTGCAGCTCGCACATTGAACACCGTTATTAAATTGCTCATTACAACTTGCACACGTCTTCATCATGAATCAAATACGAGAATGATTATGACTTTATAGAACCGTAAAAAGGTTGACGATATATAACTTTGAACGTAATGCCACAGTAATGCGTACTGCGCTAGTGCGTGCTCACACGGTACTGAAAACACGGTATTAAACAGGTTTACACAATAAATTAGATCAAATCTTGTAATTAAGTTGCCAGTATTTACATTTCAATTATCATACAGTTAACGTCACTTTTGACAGCTAGAGGCGACCTATTTTGGTTGCCGGTTTTATCATATTGATTGATAACCATTGAAATAATATCGTATAGGCCTGTAGCGGCATCAACATCGCCACATGCGAACTACGCGTCACACTGACGTCACGCTGAAGTAGTTGCACGAAGGCTGTGCTGACGTTCATCACGTCGGGGTCACCAGTTTAGTGGAATGGGACAGAGTGTAAAGTTCACTTATCTTCTATAGGAAAGGGAGGATCCTCCGACAGACGGGTGTTGTGTCTGGTGGGCAACTGCCCGACAGTTGATGTCGGGACGTTGTATATATGCTAGTTGCGCGGTAAACTCTGTTTGCGCGATGCTGGATTTTGCGTGATGTCAGTGTGACGCGTAGTTCACATGTGGCGATGTTGATGCCGCTACAGACCCATCCTTAATAATTTTCAGCTTTTGGTAAAAATTCATAATAAACTATTTAGTCCAAAGCGGAAGTAGATTATTTTTTCAATATGGATCACCTTCTCGAAAGATCGATGTCAACTAAATCCATATTTAATCTATGACATGGTGTGGTAGGTGTTACATTCTAAACTTGCCGTATTAATGTTCTGGGAAAATTACCCCAATTAAGTTAAATCACCAAATTTTGAAATTACCGATTACAAATAATTTGTTTATTAGTTGGGATCTTGAAAAAGTCTTATAGTTTCAGCGTTAAAACTTCATGTTGGACAGTTATATTTATCTTCAGTATTCTTATTAGGAATTTTACCTAACTGAGAGGAGTTTTTTTAAATGATCGGTATGCTTCCGGTTTGTTGTCCGTGACGTGTTATTGAGGAATGTGAGACCTTATTTGCTGAGGAACACACTATATTGATACCACAAATCTTATTTCATGTCTTAAAAGGCAAGGATTTTGGTGTATTAGTGTTTGGAAGTGGTCTGTGAGCCCTTCCCTGGTTGTTAAAAGGCTATTGTGGTGATCCATGGATATTTATTACAGGATTCCCAAATAACGCATTACCAATAGCTCTCCAGCCAGTCGAGGATCTTGCAGTCAAGTGCCTTCACCCTTAATCAACCGTGAGTATTTAATCCGCTGACTATTTATCATAAATATGCCATGGAAAATTCCTCAGTGTTGACCACGGTATTAAATTATAAATCAAGGGAGTGCAGTGAGACCTGGATAAGTAGTTGATAGACGCCACGTGGGTAATCCTCCTTCTTATTGTCCTACCACTCAGGAGTAGCCAAACAAAAGTCGTAGCTCATTAAATTTTATTTGCCCATAGGCCTTGTTAAACGGCTAATGTTTTAGATTTCCAAGCTCGGTCACCTCTCTAAACCGCAAGGAAAATAAATTAGTTTCCCATAATATTATTAGGTCTCCGTATTATCAATTCCAGGAGAGGCACCTCGAGAGATTCAACTTACCGCCAGGATTTAGAGAAGCGTCTGGAGCCTGGACGCGAGACCTCGAGTCATCTCCAAGCCTGCTGCGGAGACGACTGTGCGACTGGCAGAGTCCGTCTAGCGATAGCGCCGGCGAGACGGTTTTTTTTTCTCCCTGAACCTATTCCGTACCTCAAAAGGAAAAAAGAAACCCTTATAGGATCACTCGTGTGTCTGTCTGTCTGTCCGTCTGTCACAGCTGATTTGCTCCGAATCTACTGAATCGATTAAAATGAAATTTGGTACAAATATGATCTTCTGTGACCCAAACACGGACAGATTGCGTAAATAAATTAATTTTGAATATGGAGGTCACTTTTGGGGGGCAAATTAGAGAAGAAAAAAAAACTTTTGCTGACTGTACCGTGTGGTATATCAAATGAAAGGATTTGTTTTAAGGATTTTAAACATATTTTTTCATAATTTTAAAGTATATACTTTTGAAATGATTTAAGAAAATAGATGAAAAATGACCATTCCCCCCCCCCTTATCTCCGAAACTACTGAGCCTAAAATATTGATAAAAATACAGATAATAGTAAGACGACGTTGGAACCAGAGTGATCTAAGTGACATTTTTGCCAATACTGAGGTTATTACACAATGGCATAGAAAAACCATAATTCTTCCATGCCACACTGATCTAAGCGCTCTTCAGTGCTTTCTTACTTGAGGGATCACAACATGTCACTATAGAATTGTTACGATCTGCAAAGTGAAGGCATGCCACACTGATCTAAGTATGACATGCACTTAGATCACTATGGTCCCAATTTTACTGCTGAGTTCTTAACGTTTATGGAAAACCAAAGTGATCTAAGTGCAATAAATAATCATGTTGTATGTCATTTACCTCTTTGCCTCCTCCTTTTAGAACAATAGGGAGGTTTATTATTTAAGACACCTGCAAATGCTTAACCTTGGGATTCAAGCTTATGCAAAGGAAGGAGAAAATTTAAATTTAGAAAAATTATGAATATGTGGCCAGAGCATTCCGGGGCCAGAGGCTCTCAAGAAATTATGTCCTCACTGCAGTACTTTCTAGAAGACTCCGAGCCAGATACCGTCAAATCCCTGTGTTTTTTTAAGCGACTGTTGTTCCGGTCAAAACAGCAACTGGAATGTTTTGCATTTTATGATGTATCTGGTTAATAAATCTCCACATCTAGAAACGATCACCATGTACTTTCTCGTCAGTGGGCTATACTTACCTGCCTAACGACACCGACTTCTCTTTCATTCGTTGAGAAAGAACAAAAGAAAATGATTAACCAGCGCTGGGGCTCTGTCTCGCATAGGGTCGCAGCATTATGCTGAGCGATGGCCGTTTTGCGTGCCGTTGCCGCATATTTTCCCTCAACTTGTTCTTTCGTGCTTTTTTTTGCGTTATGTTTACCGCAAATAAACGTATTTTCTTTTCTTTATTTCTTTCTATTAACACCTATACACCAGAAGATTGGATGAAGTTTGTCCGTGACTGCAGAAAGCAAAAACCATTTACAATGCGAGATATAAAAAACTAGTTTCTTGATTTTGATAGCCTCACAAGACTGTTCAAAGACTATCAGATAGTGTTGGGAGAAGACGCAAAAAAATCTATGATGCGGAAGCTAAAGTTTTGTAAAGATTCAATTTTAATCAGTTTAAATGATTGTACGAGTCATGTGGTGGTGTGGTGTGGTGTCATGATGATTACACGGAAACATATGAAACTGTTGATTTGAAACCAAATCATATGGATTCTGAGACATTTTTTATAAACCTAAAGAGTTATATACCAGAAAAAGCCCCCAAAACAAGACCTAACATATAAAAAAATCGTTCCTCTCATTCATCATCAGTTTTACTTGACATTACCACATGTTCCAAGAAGAAGAGGCAATCGGGAAGCACTGGTTGATGACGACTTGTTGCCTGCTGTGTTAGGTGATGCATTGATGATTAAAAGAATTTTTTTTCGTGATTTTTTAGTGATGTGGTTTTGTTTATTAAAGTTTATACCTACATTGTTAATACATTTTTCAAATTTGTGAACTGCCATAGTGATTTAAGTGATTTTATTCCCGTAAAATTAAAAATTTTCGCTTTATTAAATAAATTAAATTGACAAAACTGGTTCCCTTTTTATTTTAAACTCATCAGAGGTACATTAAACTAAAATATAATAATATAAGGCTCATACATTTCTTACATTAAAGCCTAACGCGTTCCTTATTTTTCTCGAAAACATACTTTTGTGCCCTAGATCACTCTGGTTCCAACGTCGTCTTTACTCATTGATTACAGGAAAACCTATAAGAATTCCGTGGTCTTAAAATAACATGGTAAATCTATCTATCTATCTATCTATCTATATATATAAAATTCAAAGTCCTGACTGACTGACTGACTGACTGATATATCAACGCACAGCCTAAACCGCTGGTCCTAGAGACATGAAATTTGGAGGGTGTGTTCTTTGTGAAGAGTAGGTATCCACTAAGAAAGGGTTTTTCGAAATTCTACCCATAAGAGGGTGAAATAAGGGATGGAAGTTTATATGAAAGTCCATCAGTTTTGAAGTTAGGATCTTCAAATTTAATGTATAGGCTCACGATTGAAAATTAATTTATTTTTATTTATTTTGTGTTTAAGTTATAATCAATAATATTTCGGCTTATGGTTGGAAACTATAGGCAGGCATCCGCTAAGAAAGGATTTTTCGAAATTCGACCTTTAAGGGGTGAAAAAGGGGAATAAATCTTATTCCTTGAGTTAATAAACCTGAAACTTGGCACGAATACTAACCTAAGTAAAGTGTGACATTTTTTGTTTTTAGGATTCCGTACCAAAATGGTAAAAAGGAACTTTTAAGGTGAGACTAAGTCTGTCTGTCTGTCACACCTGGATATCTCAAGAACTACTAATGCTATCAACTTGAAATTTAGAATAGTTTTAGATGACGTTTGCCCAACTATTTTCCAAACAAGAAAGAAATTAAAAAAAATAAAAAATATTTGAAGTTGGGCTACTATATGGGGTATCATATGAAAGAACACTATGTGCACATTCTTAAACATTTTTTTTTCTTTTTAGGCAGCATAGTTTCCGACTTTTGATGTAAAATGTAAAAAAAAATACCGTTCTCCCTTATCTCCGAAGTTTGCATGGATAAAAATCTGAAATTTTTCTATGTGATAGAAGTTTATGTTAAGATTACAGGAAAAATAAAACGATGTCTCTAAATAGCACAGTTTTTCATAAATCATCAACATCATATATGTTATATATATGTCATCATATGTGTTGTCATGTACGGAACCCTCGGTGCGCGAGTCCGGCTAGCTCTTGACCGGTTTTTTTTTAACTACTCTTTAAGGTGGAAATTTCAAAAAAAATTCAAAAATGTGGTTTTTAAAGCAGTGTATCTCTTAAACAGTAAATAAGTTTTCCAAAACAAAAACAGTATGATATTTTCAAGTCTTTTGTGCATTTATGGTGATGGAACAAAACATAATTTGTTATAAAATAAATATAATACTTCATAAAAAATCTTCAAAGACAACTCTTAATTATTTTGAAAGCCTTTTTTATTGCAGTTTATACCTTCGTTAACAGTTATAATTATAAGTATACCATAAAATTGCAAATGCCCAACTGCATCCGATGATGGATTAATTTTTATTAATTAGTTAATCTAATAAATTCTAAGTTAATTTAATAATATTTGTGACCCATGAGTTCTACGCCGAGTTCTTTTCACTATTAAACACGCAATTTAATGACACTTTACCACTGAAGACTAAAAGTATTTACTCAAAGTTTGTATTTAGTGATTGGGCGACTCCAGGTATGCGTACAAGCAGGGAAAATCTTTTTGAACTTTATGGCCTAAAGCAACATATGAATAAACAGGGTGTTTGGTGCATCGTGTGCCAAATTAAAATGGTCGACTGAAGGCGTCATCCGCTAGCCTTTCAGACCCCTTAACACCCCTCATGCTCTGTGGATTTTTTTTTATCGACTTTTTATTGTTTTCCAAAAAAAAGACCCAAATTTTACATTCAAATACAGATTTAAAAAAAAATATAAGGCGTAGACTCTGAATTTTATTTTTATTTCGATGTGTATTGTTTAAGAATACTTTTAAATACAAAATTAGTGATATTAGTCACCTAGTTCTTTTTTAATTCACTCGCAAAGGTAAAACTTACATTAAAGCTGTACATGTTACAGCTGTTTATAAGACTACAAAAAAAAATCAAAAGCGACCGGGATCTTCCAACTCCCTCATTAATTCTCCAGTCTATCCTCTTTCTAATGATGTGCCACATGCCATAAAAGTATTTTAACAACTTTGTGAATTCGCTAGAATTGTGAATCGAGTCACCTAAGGCTAATATTCAAAATTATGATTTAAAAAAAAATCTCTTAAATGATACCTGTCAAACCTATAAATCTGCTATCTCATTCTTATGGTTAGGTAAATTCGTGTCTCATATCTGTATCTTTCGTGGGATTTACTTGAAATAAAAAAACAAAATTGCATTTTTAACATTTATTTAATCATTGTTACAAATCTTGCTCAAATTGTTGGCCTCTGTTGCGAATGCAGGCCCGACACCTGTTTCGTATTTCAACAGTTGTTGTACGAAGTCGTATTTCCTCCTTAATATTATTGAATGCCGCTTCTATGCATTGGACTAATACCTCCCTAGTTGGAACCTCCGTGGCATATACCAACTCTTTGGCACGTCCCCAGACATAAAAGTCTAACGGAGTTAGATCTGGGGAACGTGGCGGCCATGGAATAGGGCCATCGCGTCCAATCCATGCATTGGGGAACACATTGTCGAGATATTCCCTCACAGTCAATCGCCAATGCGCGGGACAGCCGTCATTTTGAAATACAATGGGCACACGTTCATTAAATACGGGCACATCGGTCACTAATTCGGGCAGGTCATTTTGTAGGAATTCCAGGTAGTCTTCGCCATTGAGATTATCGGGCAGGTAATGCGGTCCAATTACCTGATTCCCAATCACTCCTGCCCAAACGTTTACACTAAACCTTCTTTGAGAAGATTTCTGTCTTTTAACACGTGGGTTTTGCGTTTTCGTTGTCCAGTGGTACAAATTGTGTAAATTGAGGATCCCATCCTTGGTAAATTTGGATTCATCCGTCCACAGTATTCTTTTTAAAAAATCAGGATCATCCACATCCGTGTGTAAAAGAAACCGACAAAAAGCCACTCGTCTCTCAAAGTCGCCACCCTCAAGACCTGCAACAAACAAAAAACTCTTTTAAATTTCTCTTGGACAATAAGTAATTGCACAAGAAAGGACCCGCTGCTCGTGCTAATAGATTCACTACCTGGAAGTGACGCCATACCATACCCATTACCTGCTAAACAAAGGCAAGGTCAAACAAAGCTTGCACGGGTTTAAAGTTAGTTTAAAATTACGTACCTTGCACCGGAGTGTAGTGGAATGGATGCTTTTTGTTTTGACGAAGTACTTTCCACACTTTCCATATTGAAATATCAAGATGTGATGCCACATTTCTAATGCTTCTTGTAGGGTCTTCCTCAAAAAGTGCCAGTATTCTCTCGTCTACTTCAACATTATGTCGCACAATATGGCCCCTTGGTTCATTAAAAGTAACACTGCCAGTCTCGCGTATGCGTCGGTATGTGTCTTGGAAGACTCTGCGGCCAGGTAATCGTCTACCAGGAAAGCGTTCCTGGTAAAGTCGTTGCGCTGCACGAGCGACGCCATTAGCGGCTCCGTAAGCCATCATGATGTCCGCATATTCTTCGTTAGAGAATGTCGCCATTGCAATAACAAAAAACTCAAAGTTTAACAAAACAACAAAAATTAAACAAATGTAACAAGAACCAGCAAAACTTAACGATAACAAAGTAATAAAAGAATCGCGGAGTATGGTGAACTAGCACACACGTTAGGTAGCAGAGGCAGTCATGTCTCGACTAAAAAAATGGCGGGTCGGGCGGCGCGATTTGTTCAAACCGATTTAAGGTATGCAAGAAAGAGATAGAAGATAGATTTTACTGTGAAAGAGTGAGAAAACAAATTTTACCTCTTTCTCAAGTAACAGTTATTTTTTCATTAGAATTTGGAATGTAGTTTTATGTGACTTGATTCACAATTCTAGCGAATTCACAAAGTTGTTAAAATACTTTTATGGCATGTGGCACATCATTAGAAAGAGGATAGACTGGAAAATTAATGCGGGAGTTGGAAGATCCCGGTCGCTTTTGGTTTTTTTTTTGTAGCCTTATAAATAGCTGTAACATGTACAGCTTTAATTTAAGTTTTACCTTTGCGAGTGAATTAAAAAAAAAACTAGGTGACTAATATCACTAATTTTGTATTTAAAAGTATTCTTAAACAATATACATCGAAATAAAATTAAAATTCAGAGTCTACGCCTTATATTTTTTTTTAAATCTGTATTTGAATGTAAAATTTGGGTCTTTTTTTTGGAAAACAATAAAAAGTCGATAAAAAAAAATCCACAGAGCATGAGGGGTGTTAAGGGGTCTGAAAGGCTAGCGGATGACCCCTTCAGTTGACCATTTTAATTTGGCACACGATGCACCAAACATCCTGTATAAGGTTTCATCAATATGTTGCAAAATATTCTAAAACTTTTAAAAGTGTGTGCAAAATAGCTAAACCTCTATAAATTAGCAATAAAATAAAATCAGCTGATGATAAAATAAAAAAACCGGCCAAGTGTGAGTCAGACTCGCGCACGAATGGTTCCGTACCATTACCTATAAAAATGGCGAAAAAACACGTTTGTTGTATGGGAGCCCCCCTTAAATATTTGTTTTATTTTAATTTAATTATTTATTTTTAAAGTCAATATATATCTACATATTCTGTGAATATTTCAAGAGTGTACCTGTTGCCGTTATCAATATAGAGCAAAAACGAGCAAAAAAAATCACGTTTGTTGTATGGGAGCCCCCTTAAATATTTATTTTATTCTGTTTTTTAGTTGTTGTTATAGCGGCAACGGAAATACATCATCTGTGAAAATTTCAACTGTCTACCTATCACGGTTCATGAGATACAGCCTGGTGACAGACGGACAGACAGACAGACAATGGAGCCTTAGTAATAGGGTTCCCGTTTTACTCTTTGGGCACGAAACCCTAAAAACTACCTGAAAAATAATGAATTAGGTAGGAAAAAACAGCGTAATACTGAATTTAATTTAGAGACTGCATATGATGGGCCCATCACTTCAGAGGTAGAAATAGCTCAGGAATTTGAAAACTTTTCGTTAGTCTAGTGGTCACAAGTGCGACTGCTGAGCATGAGGGGTGGATTTGATTCCCAGGTCGGGAAAATCGCACGCGTGTGAAATACATTGCATTGTGAACCTAATCGTAGTGCGATATGAACCAGTTTTCGACGAAGTGTATTGAAAAAAAATTTGCGGTGTTTATGGACCTAGTGCACGTGTCTGTGAGAGTAGCACAAATTTGGATTAAGCGTTTTCAGTCCGGAAATTTTGATGTCAAAGATGCACGTCGCTCTGGTCGCTCTATTACGGATAAAATGGATGCCATTTTTGAAAAAGTGGAGCAAGATATATCAGTGGTTACGACTTAGCTGAAGAACTGGGAATTGACCACAAAACAGTTTTAGCACATTTGAAAAAATCTGGGTACACAAAAAAGCTCGATATTTGGGTACCTTATGAGCTCACTGAAAGAAACCTAATGTAGGTACCGTGTACTCATTTGTGATTCTTTATTACGACGTAATGAAACCGAACCATTTTAGAAAAAGCTGATAACTGGTGATGAAAAGTGGATCACGCACGACAAGAACGTATGAAAAAGGTCGTGGTCAAAGGCCGGTCAGGCTTCACAGACTGTGGCGAAACCTGGGTTAACACGCAACAAGGTGATGCTGTGTGTGTGGTGGGATTGGAAGGGCATTATTCATTATGAGCTATTACCACCAGGCAGGACCATCGATTCTGAACTCTACTGCGAACAACTGATGAGATTAACAAGAAGTTGAGAGAAACCGGGAATTAATCAACAGAAGGGTGTGGTTTTTCATCATGCAAACGCTAGACCTCACACATTTTTAGCCACTCAGCAAAAATTAAGAGAGTTTGGCTGGGCGATGTTAATGCCTGACCTTGCACCTTCAGATTTCCACCTGTTTCGGTCTCTTCAGAATTCTTTAGGCAGTGTCAGGTTAACATCACGAGAGGACTGCCAAAACCACTTGTCGCGGTATTTTTGATCAGAAGTCCCAAAATTTCTATAGCAATGGGATCATGTCCCTACCTACAAGATGGCAAAAAGTTATCGAACAAAATCGTACCTACATACTTTAGTGAAATGTAAATAAACTATATTAAAAAATGTTTTGAATTTTCTTAAAAATGTGAAGAAACTTTTTCCCCAACCTATTATATTCTCAAATAAAATTATTATTATAATAATTAAAAATTTCTGATGTCAGTCAGTCAGGACTTCGCCCACGACTTCGTTCGCTTGGATTTCGTACTTTCCCCTAAAAATTATTTCAGCAACACTTCCACCTCCTTTAAATGGTGTAGTATTTATTATTACGATCATTATTATTAAATAGTATTCTCTATTTCTATCAAGTAACGACTGCCTCGTTAGTCTAATGGTCACAAGCATGACTGCTGAGCATGAGGGGTGGGTTTGATTCCCAGGTCGGGCAAAGTGTTATTAGATTTTCAATTACGAATTTCTCAGTAGCAGCCCGGAGTCTGGATTTATGCCCGGTTGATGGCAATAGGCTCGCCCCCTATTACATGGGACTTAAACAGAACTGGCACAAGCGGGTGTACTAAAGGTACACCTCTACCTATCGCTTTGGGGATTGTAGGCGTGATGTTATGTAAATAAGTACTCGGACCTAATTTCAAGTTTATATATCAAAAGAAATAAGATTCTGTCCAATTTTTGAATTTGAAATGTTGGAATTTGTCCAAAATTCATCCAAACTATATCGCCTCTTTTTACGCACTCAAAGAGGTAAATTGTTGAAACATCGTTTTTGACGTTTCTATTATTGGACTTATAGGTTATTTATACCAATTTTCAAGTTAATCTAGCCAAGCAGTAAAATCCTTCCTTGTAAATTGACTATCCCTTTTCACCCCATTAGGGGCAGATTTTCAAAAAACCTGATACAATTTATACTTTATTTTTTGTTTTCAGTATAGATACTGAGTTTCAAGTTAATTGGACCATGCGTTAAAAATCTTCCATACAAACTTTGATATCCCCCAATCCCCCTTTAGGGGGCAGTTTAAAAAAACAAAAAAAAAACAAACTATAATTTACTTAGGTTAGTATTTGTGCCAAGTTTCAGGTTTATTAACTCAAGGAATAAGATGTTTCATACAAACAAAATCACCCCTTTTCACCCCCTTAAAGGTCGAATTTCCAAAAACCTCTTCTTAGCATCAGCTGAGAAGGGGTTTTTGAAAATTCGACCTTTGGGCTTGATTAACTCCAAATTATGACGTAGGCATCAGGCCTACGTCATAATTTGGAGTTAATCAAGCCCCACAGTAGAATCCTCCTTTGTAAAATTGACTACCCCTTTTCACCCAGTTAAGGATAAATTTTCTAAAAACTCTGATCAATTTTATTCTTTATATTTGGTTTACAGTTTAAATACTGAGTTTCGAGTTAATCGGACCGCGCGTTAAAATTCTTCCATACAAACTGACATCCGCAAATTCCCCTTTAGAGGGTAGTTAAAAAACAATGTCACACTTTATAATTTACTTAGGTTAGTATTCGTGCCAAGTTTCAGGTTTGATACCTCAAGGAATAAGATTTATCCCCCTTTTTCACCCCTTAAAGGTTGAATTTCGAAAAATCCCTTCTTAGCGGATGCTATAGTTTCCAACCATAAGCCGAAATATTAGTGATTTTAACTTAAAAAGAACTTTCATTAAAAATAACATTTTATCCCGTTTTTACCCCTTAAGGGTTGAAATTCTATCAACACCGTTGCATTAGCTTCCAACCATAAGCCTAGATAATAAATTTAGTGATTTTTACTGTGAAAATTAAGGACTTTGATACACAACTTCATCCCCCTTTTTAACCCTTCGGGGGTAGAATTATCAAAAACGCTGACACACGTATAAATTAATTTTTATTTGTCCGCCTATACACTAAATTTAAAGATCCTAACTTCAAAACTGACGGACTTTCATATAAACTTCCATCCCCTATTTCACCCTCTTAGGGGTAGAATTTCGAAAAACCCTTTCTTAGTGGATACTTACTCTTTACAAAGAACACACCCTCCAAATTTCATGTCTCTAGAACCAGCGGTTTAGGCTGTGCGTTGATATATCAGTCAGTCAGTCAGTCAGTCAGGACTTTGAATTTTATATAAATAGAGGTACATTAAACTAAAATATAATAATATAAGGCTCATACATTTCTTACAACAAAGCCTAACGCGTTTCCTTATTTTTCTCGAAAACATACTTTTGTGCCCTAGATCACTCTGGTTCCAACGTCGTCTTTACTCATTGATTACAGGAAAACCTATAAGAATTCCGTGGTCTTAAAATAACATGGTAAATCTTCTTTATATATAAAATTCAAAGTCCTGACTGATTCACTGACTGACTGACTGATATATCAACGCACAGCCTAAACCGCTGGTTCTAGAGACATGAAACTTGGAGGGTATGTTCTTTGTGAAGAGTTAGTATCCATTAAGAAAGGATTTTTGGGAATTTCATCCCTAAAGGGGTAAAATAGGGGATAGAAGTTTATATGAAAGTCCGTCAGTTTTGAAGTTTGGATCTTCAAATTTGGTGTATAGGCTGACAATTGAAAATTAATTTTTACGTGTTTCAGCGTTTTTGATAATTCTACCCCCGAAGGGTTAAAAATGGGGATGATGTTGTGTATGAAAAGTCCTTAATTTTCGAAGTTAAATCACAAAATTTAGTATCTAGGCTTATAGTTGGAAGCTAACGCAACGGTGTTGTTCGAATTTCAACCCCTAAGGGGTGAAAAGGGGGATACATTTTTCTTTTTAATCAAAGTTCTTTTTAAGTTAAAATCACTAATATTTCGGCTTATGGTTGGACGCTATGCATCCGCTAAGAAGGGATTTTTCGAAAATCAACCTTTAAGGGGTGAAAAGGGGGATAAATCTTATTCCTTGAGTTAATAAACCTGAAACTTGGCACGAATACTAATATAAGTAAAACATAAAGTTTGTCATTTTTTGTTTTTTTAAACTACCCCCTAAAGGGTGATTGAGGGATATCAAAGTTTTTATGGAATAATTTTAACGCGCGGTCAGATTAACTCAGTATTTTTACTGAAAACAAAACATAAAGAATAACTTGTATTAGGTTTTTTTGAAAATCGGCCCCTAATAATGGGGTGAAAAGGGATAGTCAAAGTATAAGGGAGGATTTTACTACTTGGCTTGATTAACTTGAAAATCTGTATAAATAACGTATAAATCCAATAATAGATACGTCAAAAAGATGTTTGAACAATTTACCCTTTTGAGCGCGTAAAAAGGGGCGACATCGTTTGTATGAACAGAAACTTATTACTTTTGATATATTAACTTGAAATTTGGCCCGAGTACTTATTTACATAACATCACCCCTGCAATCCCCAAAGGGTTAGGTAGAGGTGTACCTTTAGTACACCCACATTTCGCCAGGTTTTTTTAAGTCCCATGTAATAGGGGGCGAGTCTATTGCCATCACCCGGGTATAAATCCAGACGTCGGGCTGCTACTGAGAAATTCCTTATGGAAAATCCAATAACACTTTTCCCGACCTGGGAATCAAATCCACCCCTCATGCTCAGCAGTCGCACTTGTGACCACTAGACTAAAGATGCACTCATTACTTAAATAACAAAGTTTGTCATAATTTTTGCGTTTTTCAAAACTAACCCTCAAAAGGATTTTAGGGAGTCAGGGTTTTTTTGGGTTTTTGGGGATTTCAGTTTGTATTTAAGAATCTTAACGCGCGGTTCAATTGGCTCGAACCTCAGTGCTCATACTTTTGACAGAAACAAAAAAAAAAAAACGAGTTTTCGAGAATCGGAAAAAGGGGTAATCAAGTTTTTGGGGGAATTTTACTGCGCACCTTGAATAACTCAATAGTTGGTATACATCAATTATTATTTATGAACAAAAACGTAGAAAAAATAAACAATACAAAATTTATTTCAAATGGACTTAGACATGAGATGGAGGACACGTTTATTGAACAAGTATGTACAAAACGAAATTGGTATTTATACGCTATTTATATCCTCCGTAAAGTTGTAAATCAAACTGCACTCCTATCTGCTTACCACGCTTACGTTGCAGTTGGTTCCAACTAAGATATGGTATAATGTTTTGGGGGAATGCTGCTGACAGAGAAGCTGTTTTTTTTCGACATCCACGCGGGCGAAGGCTCGGGCGAAAGCTAGTCACTCAATATTGTGCGTACAAACTTACATCTGCAATTGGAATGTATGGGGATCATGTTTTTCAACTACAATGTCAAGTTTGTTCTTAGGATAAATTCATCCCAACTACGGAACCCTTCATTGTGCGTGGTCCGACACGCACTTGGCCGGTTTTTTTTTATTTATCTACGGTTTATATACAAAATCGGTTTATTACCTGTCTGGTTTTAAAATTGGAAACCGGTCTTCAACATAATTTAAAATAAGGACCCCGGGTCCGACACCTACGGTCATCAGGAAGTTTATTGGACATCTTCGTCGGCTCCGGGATCCGGGACCCCCAAGGTCCCTGGCACCTATTTTTTAAATAATAACACTCATATTAACTGGAAGGTTATACCTTATAATTCAAATTTATTCTTCACATTTAATTGAAACTTGTACACGGAACAGTACTCGGTTTATCACCAACCCCCCACGACCCTAGTTCTTATCAACTGGAATCTAAGCTGGCTGGCATACGTTAGGTTACTGTTATTGTCACCTACCTATTTTAGGTTATGCTATATTCTTATATATAAATATATTGTTTGAGGCAGTTGGTAGTTTCCTTGTATTCTGATACCAACCCTCCTTACATCAGGGTTTTTGTTCCTTTACCACTAGAGGGACAAAATCTCAATTGTAACAACCTTAAATAAAGCTGTCAAACGATAGTACGCTGAGACAATCCTTGCTGCATTAGGATGACGACTTGAGCGGCTTCTATAAGTGTGGTTTCAATTTTCTTTTAGCTTCAGTATTCCCAGTGACGTGAAATATTGGACTGGTGATCAATTTTCATAAACGCCCCCTTTTTATAGGGTTTCAGGACTACCAAATAATATGGTGTTTTGTTTTAAAAATTGATGTTTTTTGTTTTACGTTACATGACATAAGGTGAATAATCTTTGGTTATGATATTGAAAGAAGTTGAAAGCTAACAAAATTGCCTTTCAAATTATATGCCACAATCTATAGTTCATTGCATAGAAGTTGTAAAAAAATGTTTCGAGCAGCGGACGATGAAGTGATTCCAGTTTATTATTCTTACATAAAGAAAATAATGCTCGTGCTATAAACTTTAATTCTTGCTGTGACCGCATGGGGCGATGTACAATATTTTATACAAATTAATAATAATATAATTTACGGAGACGCTAGCGAGTTTCGGCTGTCTCATGGTAGAGCTACTGTACGCCTGTACGTTTGCCTGCGTACAGATACAGCGATGTTTAGCGCGGAGCCCCTTCATGTTGATTACTTTCCTTTTGTGTTGGAAGGAATGAACTTTGGGCTTAGTATATTGATGTATTGTAATGTCAGTTCACTGAGCCGCGCGGAGACGCTATGTCGGACGAAGTCATCGCCAACTAAAATACTACGCCGAGTCGGTATGGCGGCTATTCAGTTACAAAAGCCTACAATCAGCTCTAGTCTTTATTTAAATCATTTAATAGGTACATGCCTAGCATTAATTTAAAATCGTATACCTATTGAGTGAGGATTGAGCTCATCTAATATCTACCTACATTGTAGTCACTGACATACGGATGAATAGCTGAGGCTCGTCCACATTGGAGGTAACTCCCGACAAATTCCAGGCATGCAGATAAGTATTTTGTAAGCGATTCTCCCAATTGGCACGTCATTGATAAAGTTCCAGACCATCTAATTGCTCTGTGAATTGCGGAATCGCGCGGCAACAGTTGAACTTTGGCCGCGCGATCTCGCGTCAAAAAGGTCGTGTCAATCGCGTCGGTCAAAGCGTTTAAGAACTTTTGTGAGGCCGCTTAAGAAAATTGAAAGCGAACGTTTACAAATTATGAGGAGGTATTCTACAGTGACACTTAAAGGTTTGTTTGTTCAGCAGCCAGTATCAGTATCTCGTGCACATCTGCGAGTGGCGCGAGGAGGCGAAACGCCGGGGTGAAACTCCGCTGCCGCGAGAAACCACGGCACAGCGGACAGAGCTCCGGCTGGATCTCATGGCGACATGGAGAGTGCGATTGTCACAACCCAGCGCTGGGCACGCCACAATTGTGGCGATAACATCCCCTCTTTGAGGAGTAGCTAGAGAGGCGCCATGGCGTCCTCACCTTCCGCCTGACGCAGGTCCTCACCGGACACGGTTGTTTCGGGAGGTTCCTGTTCAGGATAAAGCGGGAGGAAACGCCCGGGTGTCACCACTGTGTGGATCGCCCGGAGGACACGGTGGAGTATACGGTTTTGCCCGGTTTGGGTGGAGGACCACCGTGTCCTCACGGAGGCGATCGGCGGCAGTGATCTCTCGCGTCCGGCCCTGGTTCAGGCCATGGTTCGGAGCGAGAGTGCATAGGAGGCCGTCACCTCCTTCTGCGAAGCAGTAATGCTCACGAAGGAGGAGGCGGAGTGCGTGAGGGTGAGGCAGGGTTCGCGCCCTCACGCCTTTAGCCACCGCAGGAGACGCCCCGGGCGTCGGGAGATAAAAAAAAGCTAGTATCAGTATCGAACTTAAGATTTGAATGACTGATAGAAAATAGTTATCGCGAGTAGGTACTTTCTATAATTATAATATTTAGTTTCGTAATAGAGGCCGCCCACCATTCAGGCTGCTGGGGCTTCTCGTTAAAATTATAAAATAAAAAGGCCAAGCAGCTTTTGTGTAAAATAAAACACTTTAAAACGAATAGCGTCGTGCTGTGAGTCGTCAGTCTGTGCAGTGATTGTGTTGTTGTGAGTCGTCAGTCTGTGCAGCGACTGTTGTATCATCTCGGTTTCATTTTCTTTTCATCAGGTATCTTCACGCTCGGGGGATGACGTCTCCACGTGAAGCCAACCCCGTGCCCCCCGTGCCCCTGCTTTCGCCCCCACCCCCACTCCGTCTTCGCCTCCCTTCTTTTTGATAACGTTTTATTTTTTTTAAGTTTGTTATTGCTACAGTGAAATGAGAGAACACTTGAATTCATCGCCGCCTGCCCGCGCCGCCGACACTTGCCCGGAGACGCAGAACGTCTTCCATTTTAAATATTTATAACGTCTATTTCTAAGCGGCTTTTTATTTAATTTATATGAATACGATATGATCAGCGAGTAATTTCAGTCGTGTGCAGTTGGTGTAACTAATTAAAGACGTTGTCTTGATAAATATGAAAACGTGAGTAACGTTTAATTTGTAGGTACTGGATAAATAACACTGTGACGGATATTTCTGAGAGGAAGGGATTTCGCCGTATCTTATATACGTACGGTGTGGCATACCATGTATGTAGGACGCCGCAGGACATCGCTCAGGCACCACGCTGTAGCCGCACCGAATCATGTGGACCGGATCTTAGGCGTGTGTTTGCGATATAAGATAGCGGTGTTGAGATTCACATGCGGCTGAGCTGAGAATTGGAGTCATTCCCTAGGGGATTCCCCCTAGGGAATGACTCCAATTCTAATATCACCGTTATCTGCCTTTTGCAGTCCCCTGCTGGACATCAATGCCTCTCCAAGAGCCCTTGTAAATGCACTAGATCAAATCAGTTACAGCACTAGTTTTTTAACAAAAATGAGAATTGTGCACTGAGACGCTGGAGGTAGGTGATACAAAGGCCACAAAATAGTAGATTGCTATACAAGGGTTGAAAGGAACCAATTCCCATACGAGGTATTAAGACGCCCTCGCTGCGCTCGGGCGTCTATAGTCCAAGTAGGAATTGGTGACTTTTACTCGTGTTAAGCACTCTACTTTTCATTTTATTCGAAATGAAAGGAAAGTAAAAAATAGTAGTTTTTCTAAAATAATTTATTGATACATGAATAGTACCTATTTGAAATTAATTGAGAAGTTAGAACAATTTGTGAAATATAGAGTTTTTTGTTTGGATAATTTAGAGGTATTCCACTCAGAGCACTGATTTCAACAGCACTTGACCGAACCGCACCTGAGCACTTCCACTAACCGCACTGATATATTATGACAAATTTGGTTGTGCTGGAACTTTTACAGACATCCAGTCTGTAAAAGTAAGAGACTCTGGTATTTGATTAGACGATGGAATCCATGGCAGAGACTCCCTTGAAGTAGTTGATTGAGGCGAATCGGGGCGTAAATTTATAGTCTCAGTTAATTTGTTTGAAATTTTAGTTTTATTTTGAACAGAATCTTCAATGTGGCCTTCCGCGACTGTGCTGGATTTCCATCCTCCATGTTTTTTTAACATTGTCAAGTTCGCCTCAGAATCGGCTAACAGTGTCGCTGACGTTCTTCTATAACAATGCCCGGTATACTGTTCACAGTTTGGTAAATCCAAATATGTTGTTATCTGAGATCAAACGTGCGCTCAATATTTGTTTTTGTTTTAGTCAATTTTACAAGTAATAACTGGCCTTGATTTTCAACGTTAGATTTGTGAGCTCACTGCTTCTGCAGGCTCCGCTTATACAGAGTATCAATACCACCTGTGAAAAACATATTATAATTTATGGTTAATTGAACTTACCTTAAGTGAACTTCAACCAAAATTATACGAGATGTTGCATCCGAAGAGATTTAATTCACATGGTAGTAACGTTCCATAATGTACTACACTGCACACTGTTGAGACACTAAAAAAAAATTTAATTCACATGGTAGATGTTTAGAGTATGTTTTATTATGCAATGGAAAACCTTTATGTTCATGTTTATGTGTGAGTACTTTGGGAATTTGTTTTTGAAACAAAACAAAAACAAATCACATGAGTTTTTTATAATATATGGTAACCATCAAAAGGTTATCACTTGGTAACAATCAAATGGCACTTGGTAACAAACAAATAACGAAGCAGATTAAGAACAGAAGATTATTTTACAGGTTTATGAATTGATTATGCCATCAGCAAACGCCCTGTACTGTACAGATTCAATAAAAGGTTGGTTGTAAAATTTTCCAAAACATAATATTGTGTCACTAGTCCAGCCGGCGGAGGCGGTCTTTTTTATCATTTCCATTGAGACGCCTGATCTGAAAGCCGCTGACGTGTATGCATGCCTAGTACTTTAGGCAGTGAACATATTTACATCCACGCCACTATCACTAACCGTTCCTTTGATTCAGAGGCTGATGGACTGGGAGGTACAATTATTGTGTATTGGTTTTTTACCCAACTGCGTGACGCAAAGGAGGGTAATGTGTTTATTATAAGTTTGGATTAAAGTATCGCAATTATATGTGTTTCTAAGTGGGTAAAATTTTTCTATATAGGAAGTTAGTGTTTTTGCTGGACATAAGATTGCTTGTTAGTATAGAAAGGTAGTATCAAGCGGGGTTTTTTTCTGTTTGGTGTTGAAGTTTTAAATTATTAATCATGTTGTTAATGGTGATTATTATTCCTGTTTCAGTTACATGGATACCATTAACTTCGATCAAAGATAAGGTTTGCATCCGTTGTCCTGTGGACAATGCAAGAGAATATGTCTTTAAGGGATAGACATTAATTAGGATATAACTTAGAAAGGTGATCTAAGACCAAATTAGGATTCCAAGTAATACAATATTTAAGAAAAGTAGGCTTGATTTTTAAAAACACCTTTAAAAATATATGAACATAATTATTTTCATTTTGACTTTTTGGTAAAAATAAATTCAATGCAGAGCGAAAAGGATTTAACGTCCCATAACTTTTTCATTTGTTAAATTCCTCAGTTAAGAATTTTAAGGTATAAGTATATTATTAAGCTATCAAAATGGTCAATATTATTAGTTATACAAAGGAATACCAGCGTTTAAGAGCAAAATTATACTGGCTCATGGTATTATTAGATAAAGATTTAACAATAATTTATATTTCTTCAATTGGAATTTTTCGCCATATGTACGATTTATTGACAATATTGCGCACAATAGGGTAAGCTTTTTCCACGTGAGATGGGATGGGGTTCCCTGGGAGGGGGTAATAAATTATTCTAATTAAGTTTGAAAAACATTATTTCAGAATCAATTAGGTAACTGAACAAGGGGAACCATGGTTGGCTAGCTGGCCAATACGGGACGATAACTATGTCAGTTGCTTTGTTGTTAAGAATTTACTTTAAGCATTTTATTACAGAAGCAAATTGTGGGAAGACATAGTCGAAGTAATTGTTCCAAGGCATTGTAAATGCATCTATATCATAGGCATCTGGGTCACGTTTCCAGGATAAATATTGTGTGAATTGTTTGTTAAGGCGCGATGCAAACAAATCATTAACAGGTTTACCGAATTTTTTCATAATAGATTTCAATAATTGTGAATCTAACTCCCATTCGGTATCAACATTAGTACCTAGAATCTAGGTCCGCGTCAGTGTTCTCTCTGGATTTAATATACGATGCGTAAATAAATATATTTTATTGTACCACTGCTACATTTGCCAAATGATATCATTTAAATGAGGGAATTGTGTGCCACCCATTTTGTTGAGATAAGCAATGACAATAGTATTATCTAAATATTTTCATTTGTTTTGTTTTTGCAAAAGGCTTTTAGGCCCATCAATGCTGCCAGTAACTCAAAGAAGTTAATGTGGTTGTTTTCTTTCTTTCATTGACCAAAGGCCTCTAGTAATTTCACTTGCTTCCTCACTCACAGGCTGCCCCCCATCCTGTGAGTGAGGGGTCTTGTGAATATTTCCAATTGGAAGGAGTAATCACGAAGTTTGTTCATATTTCTGTGCGACATTTGACTCCACCAAGTGAAGTCTTCTTGTGAGAGAGTACAAAGAGTCATTTTGTATCATAGTTGTCATTTTACTTCAAAGTACTAAACATTTCTCCCGTTCTAGCCGTTTGGTATATACCTAACCATATGCAATGGCTACGTACCGATTAGTATTGCAAAATCTTTGATAACTACAGTATCTATGTGATGGCGGTATTTATGGATTAGTTCCTTTATTCTTTGATTTTTTTCTTGGAGTAGCTGTAAACATATGGACTGTGAGTTGATGAGAATTCCTAAGAATTTGCAAATCTGATTTGGTATGAGATAACTTTTTTCTAAGTTTATGGTGCACCATGGTGGTGGTGGTGGTACTTTTATGGTGTACATAATAAAGAGTATTCTGTTCTATAACTTAACATAATTTATCAAATGTTTTTATTACTGAATTTACAGTCCTGAGACATGAGTCGTATTTCCTATGCAAATAACGTGATAAAAATAAAATGCTACTGTATGGCATTATTGTACCTCAAACAAGACAAAATGGGTTTGAGTAATTTTGTATTATACTAGTGGCGCCAGGCTGAGGAGTATGGTAGGCAATTGAATAACGGAATCACATCACACTAATATTACCTATAAAGGTGAAAGTTTGTGAGTGTGTGTGTGTTTGTTACTTCTTCACGCTCAAACGCCTGGACCATTTTTTATAAAATGTTGTATGGAGGTAGCTTACACCTTTTATTATCATATAGGCTACTTGCTACTTTTTATCCCGATATACCCACGGGATCGAGACTTACGCGGGTGAAACCACGGAGCGCAGCTAGTCTCAAATATTTTCTATGTGAGATATGTTTAAGCATTAAAATTAAGATTCTTTTAGGTCTATTGTTGCCATTATTTATTATTAATTTTGATACGGTACGTATATCATCCATTTTTAAATGTTGGGCTGGTAAGAACTTACTAAGGGTGTTCAGATAAATCCATAACCGCCTATACTATTAGGATTTAAGAATACCCGTGAAATAAACTGTTGTGGTAGATCAGAACATTTTAGAAATTGCCCCTATATCAATAAGTTTGAATATTGCAGATTCCATTTCTTCATGAGACGGTGGGTTTTTTGGTTCAGTATTTTGAACCACTTTCCCAATAAACGGTATTTATAACCATTAACATAATTTAATATGATGGGATCATCGGTTAACAACATCCAGAGTTTTTCTAAAATATCTATTTATACCAACGTGAGGTACCTTTAACGGCGGTTCTTCTTGTCGTTCATCTTGATGGCTCCTGTCTGCCGACTGCAATGGGTTAAGTAGTTGGTCCTCCTCGCCGAAGATGTCGGTGGTTTTGGTTGGTGTCGACTTGTGGATGGTGCTGCAGCCATATTGTTTGCTCGTCGAGGAAGACCCCGCACATTTCCCGCCTGAAAACCGGTTCTCCGTTTGCCTGTAGTATTCACTGGAGTCGGGGTGTAGATCAAGAAGCAATTGACTGATTTCTGATATTCTTTTCAGAATATCAAGTTTGTCTACAGATTGGGCCTGTATGAGGTCCTTCGTCAGGTTAACGAGGCCTGCGATCCCTGTGCCAAGCTGATTTTGCGCTGATTCCAAATGATTTTGGTGCACGCACTAATGTGAAATTTTCAGGAACAAGCATTTTTGCTTTTAATGATTCCTTGTATTCTTTATCTGATCCATCGACCAGTATTTTTCCCCAACGTTCAGAGACTTCATTGGGTATTTTTTCTCCGAGTGCGGAAAAGCTTCGCCAAGCAACTCAAGAATTTCTATGGAAATATCCACAGTAGAAGTTTCATTGACCACACTCGGGTCACTCGAAGTTTGTCCTAGTAGCAAGGATAAGAAAATTTTCTTGAGACGCGGTATTAGCGACCGATGTGACTACTGGGATTTCATCATCCTCTTGTGGTTCATCGATATTTCTGTTGTTTTCAATAGAACTTTGATATGCGTCATAAGGCGATGAGCTTAAAGATCGCAACGATGGGCTTTCTGAAGGCCGAAACAAAAAGAAAGTTACTTTCAGGATAGTCTCACGTACTACCTCATCGAGAAAGTAGTTATTGTATTTCTGGATAACATCGCGTGTTACCTCGCTAAGAAATACCATTTTGTTATCAGGATAACATCAGGTGTTATCTCATTAAGATAACGATAGAGTTGTAGCCTAAAATATTCTTCGTCACGTTCATTTTTTCGTTTCCCATGACTAATTTTCACTTTGTTAATACTTTTTGCAATGAAAATATAAAGATTTTTAAGGATGTAGATTGAATTATTGAAAAACACAGCGTAACAGTGCAACAAACGAAGAATGAATGAGATTTGGGTGACAGTTGACAGATGACACAGACTAGTAATTTTTTTTTTAGTCTCTCAACAGTGTGCAGTGTAGTACATTATGGAACGTTACTACCATGTGAATTAAATCTCGAGGATGCAACATTGAAGTATAATTTTGTCAGTATTTATCTGTTAGGTATGAAGGTAAAATAAACAGGTAGAGATCTTTTATTCTAAAATGCACGCCGCCGTTCCAACGTTTTTACTCTTAATATACGCAATCTGGTCAGTATCATTGCTTTTTATGCAAACTATAATACTTTGAACAATAATTAGATTTTTTTCAGAGTAAAGACTTCGGAAACGACGTTAATTTTTTGAGTAAAAGACCTCTCCCTACCTATAAACGTTTATAGCTTACCTTCACTGCCAAATATATCTCGTCAGGTGTTTCATTCAAAAATGTTTCCACTTCGTATGGGGTGAAAACCTTTGATTTTTTGCTCTTGAACCCCTGAGACTGTCTTTTCAAAAACGATGTTAGATTATGGTATTTTTTCAAATCTTCATTATGTTTTACACTTAGTGTACTCTTTAGCATTGAATACCTGCTCCATAGCGTAGAAGGCTGTATTTTTCTAGATAGTCCATTGAAGTATGTAAGAAACACACTTACGGAAAATTATTTTATTTTCTTTACTCGCCACTTCATAAAATCACTATAAGCTGGCCTCTCATTCTTATAAAATCTTATACAATGCGAGATCAGCCTAAGCTGGTTATGTATAGCTTGATGTGTAGCCGTGTGTACGTTCTTAAATATCTTTCCTTGGAAATTTGTGGCAAAACATTTTCGATTACTGTATTTGCCTCGTATTTAACCGAATCTGGGGTCAACATTTCAGATCGCTTGAACTAATTTTTATTATTTAATCAAATAGTCTGTTGTATCCGAGATTTTGAATTTCGGTGCAGTTTACAGTATTCGTATCCCGCCAAATTATATAGTCTTTTTTTTATTTAAAAAATGGAACACACCGCGTCACAGCCGCGGGCCATCTAGCTTAATAGGTATAATTCACACTGGCTGACACTCACAAGACCGCCTCTTTTTATTTATTTTTTTTATTTTAGTCGATATTATTTTTTAATAAGTAAAATTGTTCGTAGCCGACTATCTAACCAAGGCTAGTTCTATTTTTAAAATTAATTCCCGCCCTAGAGAGGGAAGCTGCTACTAATTTGACATTATATTAATTTGTTGACTAACTTTAAATTAATTGACTCTTGAACACATTTAACATCCATTTTAATTAGGCCTTTATAGGTATTGGCCCCCAGTTCCCGGCCGCCTTGCTATGCCTGATTTTGGCGGCGATCACGGTAACGGCAAGGTAGGGGGTGCGAAGAATCCCCGGGTTACGAGTGGCCGCCAAACCCAACTGACCTTGGCAACGTATAACGGACGCACGTTACGGCTCGACGAACACCTAGTGCAGCTAGAAGAAGAGCTCGGAAAAATAAGGTGGCACATTCTTGGGTTGAGTGAAGTCCGAAGAGAGGGGGAGGACACAATAACCCTTGAATCGGGCCATCTTATGTATTTTCGAGAGGAAGACCAGCTATCCCAAGGCGGAGTCGGGTTCCTGGTAAACAAATCCCTCTGTGGCAACGTTGTAGAAGTTTCGAGTGTCTCGAGCAGGGTAGGGTACCTCGTAGTGAAACTAACTGAGAGGTATAGCCTCAAGGTGGTTCAGGTTTACGCACCGACCTCGGCACACTCGGATGACGAAGTGGAGGAAATGTTTGAGGACATCTCCAAGGCCTTGCATTGCACTACTAGGGCCCACTACAACGTTTTCATGGGGGATTTTAACGCTAAAGTGGGAGTACAGAGCTGCAGCGAATCGGTAGTAGGATCCTACGGGTTTGGCAGCAGAAATCATAGGGGACAAATGCTTGTCAACTTCCTTGAGAAGGAGGGGCTTTTCTTGATGTACTCCTTCTTTAAGAAACAGTCCCAAAGGAAGTGGACGTGGCGAAGCCCCGATACTATGACGAAAAATGAGATAGACTTCATCATAACGGATAAAAAGCATATATTCAGGGATGTCTCAGTGATCAACAGGTTGTCCGAGGCTCTCTGAATATTAACTTCAAGCTCGAGCGAACCCGGTTGATGAAGTCTAGGCTCCGTCCAAACATGCAGCAAACTATGTTAGGATCTGAAGCGTTCCAGTTAGACCTGGATAACCGATTTGCTGCCGTGGAAACCACAAATGACGTTGACCAGGCACTCGACCAAGTGGCGGAAATCCTCAGGGAGGAAGGCACGCGGTTTTGTAAAATGCGGCGTACGGGTAGGAGGCCCAAACTTTCGGAAGAGACTCTGGAGCTTATGACGGAACGACGTGAAAACCCACCTATCACTTCGTCGGAACAACGGGCACTCAACAAAAATATTAGAACACTGGTACGACGCGACCTCCGACACGCCAATACGCGCTCTATAGAGAAAGCAATTGAGCAAAATCGGGGGTCGAAAGTGTTCGTCCAGTCACTTGGGAGGAGCCACCTGACGAAGTTGACCAAATCTACTGGAGATGGGGATTCGAAGCCGGAGATCCTTTCGGAAGTAGAAAACTTTTACGGCCAATTATACGCATCGCACGCGTCTCGACCTGATCCCGAGAATGAAGATTCCAGAGCCACTTTAATCCGCCATTTCACGGAAGACCTGCCAGAAATCAGCCAAGACGAAATCGAAGCGGCTCTTAAACAGCTTAAAAATGGGAAAGCCTCAGGGGAGGATGGGATTACGACCGAGCTCCTGAAAGCGGGAGGAAGTCCTGTACTGAAAGAGCTTCGGGAGCTCTTCAGCTCTGTCTTGTTCTCTGGGAGAACTCCAGAAGCGTGGCGAAGGAGTGTGGTAGTTCTGTTTTTTAAAAAAGGTGATAAAACACTTTTGAAAAATTACAGACCTATTTCGCTCCTTAGCCACGTATATAAGTTGTTTTCGAGAGTCGTTACGAATCGTCTAGCGAGAAGACTCGACGAGTTTCAGCCACCGGAGCAGGCTGGGTTTCGAGGAGGATACAGTACCATAGACCACATCCACACAGTGCGACAAATTATACAAAAGTCCGAAGAGGATAATCGGCCCCTATGTCTTGCATTTGTGGACTATGAGAAGGCTTTGACTCTATCGAAACCTGGTCTGTTTTGGAGTCTCTGCAGCGATGCCAAGTCGACTGGCGATACATCCAAGTGCTGAGATGTCTTTATGACAACGCGACTATGACCGTCCAAACTCAGGATCGGCGAACTGAGCATATCCCCCTGCATCGAGGGGTAAGACAAGGGGACGTAATTTCCCCGAAATTGTTCTCTAACGCATTGGAGGATGTGTTTAAGACGCTAAACTGGGAAGGACGGGGCATCAACATCAACGGCGAGTACATCTCACACTTGAGATTTGCAGATGACATCGTCATAATGGCTGAATTGCTGCATGACTTGCAGCAGATGCTGGACGGCCTAGTTGATTCTTCTGTACGCATTGGTCTCCGGATGAACTTGGACAAAACCAAGGTTATGTTCAACGAACACATTGACATTCACATTCCGGGACCGATTGCTGTTAATGGCGGTGCTCTCGAGGTTGTTCGAGAATACGTTTACCTCGGGCAAACTTTGCAATTTGGTAAAAACAACTTTGAGAGGGAGGTTTACAGAAGAATTCAGCTGGGCTGGGCAGCATTTGGGAAGCTTCGTCGAGTCTTCTCGTCGCGTATTCCACAGAGCCTAAAGACGAAGGTCTTCAATCAGTGCGTCCTACCTGTTATGACTTACGGAACCGAAACGTGGACACTCACGGTACGGCTGGTCCATAAATTCAAGGTCGCTCAGCGAGCTATGGAACGGGCTATGCTTGGAGTCTCTCTGAGGGATCGAATCCGGAACGAAGTGATCCGGCAGAGAACCAAAGTTGTCGACATAGCCCACAGAATAAGCAAGCTGAAGTGGCAATGGGCCGGCCATATTAGCCGTAGAACCGATGACCGTTGGGGTAGACGTGTTCTTGAGTGGAGACCACGAATTGGCAAACGTAAGGTAGGACGCCCTCAGGCTAGGTGGAGCGACGATCTTCGCAGGGTGGCTGGTGGCAGCTGGATGAGAGTTGCCGAGAATCGAGCTGAATGGCGTGCAATTGGAGAGGCCTATGTCCAGCAGTGGACTGCTATGGGCTGATGATGAGGTATTGTTTCTGCATGTGATAATTTTATTAATATGTAATGTTCAACACAATGTTAATTGTTAATGAATAAATAAATGAAATTAAATGAAATGCAATTACCATAACTTATTCCCGCCCGAGGGTGGGGAGCAGCGTCTCCCACCCGCTACTCGGATCAAACAAATACTACTTTCCGAGTATGAGAAATGAAAAAGATATATAGTCTCCAATAATGATGACACTATTATTTTTCCAATCTATTGTCTAATCCCGTATTGGGTTCCACAGCAAAACAATTGCGGAATACGACTCACGTAGCAGCGTAGCAACGTCGCCATCGTAGCGTAGCAATTGTGTAGCGCTTTTTGTTCAGCAGATATCTGCGGGCACTGCGGGCAGTGATTACGACTTGATTAAATCATTTAACAGCCAATATCGTGAGACAATTGGTCGGTAATTACCCGTGCGGGGCAGCATGTCCCGCTCTGGGCCAGCGCGTCTGTCACTCGGCGCTGGGCCCCCGAGCGCGCGCGACGTCCCACGCTCCGCGCGACACCGGACACTCGAGCCGCAACTTCCCGCGTGGACGGTTGCTCTCAACCACGACTTTACAACAACAAGTTTCTTGTGTTGTGTTCATAGTTCGTCGTGCTCATTACTGGTGCGTGCATGTGACAGGTTGCTCACTGGATTGGATTGCTTTAAGCTGGTAAGTTTAGTTTTTTTTTACAAACAAGTATTTTGAAGTAATTTATAAAAAAAATGCGTGTCGGACCACGCACAATGAAGGGTTCCGTAGTTGCAATGACACCCCAAGAACAAACTTGAAATTTTTGTTGAAAAACATGTTCCCTCATGCATTCCAACTGCAAATGTAAGTTTGTACGCACAATATTGAGAGATTTACCATGTTATTTTACGACCATAGACAGACGTCTATATGTTTTCCAGTAATCTATAAGTAAAGACCTTTTTTTGTGTATTTTTTCCAAAGTTTTCGGCTTAGTACTTTCGGAGATATGTGGGGGGGGGGGATAAATTTTCATCTATTTTCTTAAATAATTTTAAAAGTAAGTATATTCATTCAAAATCAAAAGTAAAAATATTTTATTTCACATGCCTACATGGGCACTTATGAAACGACGTCAGAAGCTAGGTGCACGGTTCCAATTGGTTGTTTCCTATGGAGAAGAGCCGGCAAGAAACTCCACGGTTACTCTTTTAAAAATAATGGGCTTTTACAATGTTTTAAATTACAGTGTTAATAGGTATGGGAGGACAGCGTAGGCCCGTCTACAAGTACCAGGTACTTACAAAATCTACAGTCTATTAAGCCTACAACGTTCTCACATTCACAAAATATTTAAAAAAATCGGTACCTATAAATATTATTAAAATAATAAAAGTTAAAACCTTGTTGAAATTAAAATTGTAGGTATATAATGTCAAACAAATAAAAGATTATGTTAAGGAAGTAGATAAGTAAAAAAATTAATAAAATAAACATCGTAATTTGGGAGCTCTTATTATATATATTTTATTCGTTTTTCAGCTCTCAAAACGTGGATTCCTTTTCTGGTCATAGAAATTCTGCAATATACCTATTGTATTTAGACAGTTTTGGAATAACAAAACGTTCACCTATTAAAGTTCTGTATGTCTTAGTTACGGTATAATTAGGTATAATTTTCCGTACCCCCCTGTAGCGGTCTAGTAATTAATTTGTTGGATCCGTTATTCTGAAGTTGTACCGAGAGCGCCCAATCGGTTTCGTCAATCATGGTAATATCTACTGCGTTGACGCCTATTGGATTCCGACTGCGCGTATCTGCTTGTCACATTTTATTACCAGGCCTATAGGTATATCTTTAATTAAAAATCCTGAAAAATTCAAATCATCATCGTGCAATGCGTGGTACTAGGTCCTTTTCTTGTTAAAGTAGTACGAATGTCTGCACAGTCTGTTTTACTCATTAATTCATTTCCTACATTAATTATTTTAATTACTTCAGTTTGTTAGCCGATAAAACAGCGCCCGGAATAAAATACATACCCTCTAAATTGTAAACTGGTAGCGTTGTAGGTATACGTTGTATTTTAAACAATCACTATTTTATAAAAATATGAACAAGCGTTTCGCAACATGCGAGGTATAACGGCATCTTTCAATAGCCGTATAGTATATTTATGTTTAAAGTCATCTCTATGCAGATTATATTGCGTTAAAATGCTATTACACACAGGAGTCACATTTTATTAAAGTAGCACTAGTCGACGTAGTTAACAAGCTAAGTTATTTTGACAGATAATAATAGGTTAATGTCAATATCATCCATACAATTGTATGTTACTTTTGCAAAACTGGGTATCCGTAATTTATCAATGTCTATTATACCGTGAAGTGAACTGTTCCCAAGGAATTTATACAACTACCCCCAAACCCTCTCAGAATTATCGTAGATGGCAATAACGGAAGATTTTATCTTTTAACTACTTCCACTCGTAAAATATTAACTTTACTAGTGGTTTCTATGTAAACAGTCATTAGAAGCATTACTGTACTCAAAAGTGTACATCACCTTAGCTGCTGTACTCAGACATGTTGCGGCTTCGTGGCCCCGTCGTTGGCAGGGGGTGCAGACGAGTTAGCTCCGGCAGTCCTTTATCTCGTGGCCAGGTCTCCGTAGCACAGCTCACAGACGGCTGCGCCGATCCTCGACACCACGTGGTTGACGTAGTCTTGGCACGCTGGCTAGCGTATTTGGTCTTAGCAGAACCGCTATCCAGCCTCTTGTAATTTTACAACGAAGACAAATACACGTAGTACAGTTCTCCAGCAGTATCTCGTCTGAAAGCTTTTGTATTAGGTCTTAGTTCAACTGGAAAAAATTGTCGCTTCTTCATCCAGTTTACATTTCTTGGAGAACGATGACTTATCGTGAAAATATGCGGTCATGGTTTCGTCATCACTTTTCATACGTACCAACATCAATTCTAATTTATCATCGCAATCGGAATTTATCAAGTTAACTAATTTATCAAGCTTGTTTAAGTGCATATTTCTATTCATCCCAAGAGAGATTGTAATCTCAAACTCAAAGCATTTATTTCAATTAAACCAATTAAAGGCACTTTTCAATTGTCATAGATTCGGTCAGTTAGTCAGAAACTTGAAGCTATTTGCCCATTCCAAAACGTAGATCTCTATGGAGGAGAACGGGCAAGAAACTCAAAGCACTCTTTTAAATCAAGATATAATATGATAATTATCTAAAAGTCCATACCATTTCCCTTGCAGAGTCACGTAAACTCATGTGCATAATATAGGGCTTATCAGCGTCGTAAATGTGACTCAATTTTGTTAAGCCAAGCCATACTCGTAGAACTTACCCGGCTTGTCCCGGGTTGAATTCGGGGATTAAGTCTGCATCTGTGTGGGTAGTTTTCTTTTCCTCGCAACATTTAGACAGAAGTAGGTAGAAAAAAAAAATTAAATATTATCTATTGTCTCGGCACTAGTAGTTCCTGCATTCTCCTCTTTTTTATTACCTAGCCCGCCGATGTTGGGTCCCAAACCCGCCATTATTACCTTGTGAAGCGATAAGTAGGCCCTCATCCCACTTCTGAAATGTTGCAGGTGTTGAGAAGAGGTTGATGATAAATAATAATCAATAAATTACAATGTTGTATATTGTTATCATCCAGCGACACGTACAGAAAAGAGGAGAATAATAAAGTTACAAGATCTTATAAAACATTTCAAATGACAGTTGTCTACCCTTACTACTTAGCTAACATGAATATTGCAACATGTATTAAACTAAACTACTACTACTACAAAACAAATACTTTTAAACTAAATATTGTAACAATGCCTTTACAAAAATATAATTGATAAGATAATATTATAATCTCTTAGATATTCTTAACAAAATAATTTAATGGAACTTACAAACTCAATCATTTAGTATTTAAACATCAATCATTTAGTATTTAAACATCAATCATTTAGTATTTACATAGGTACAATAAATGAGTCAAAGGGCAACAACAAATAAATTTGTCAGCGTGACCTTAAACAAACTTCTACATAATAATTATACCTAGAGATATTATTTAATACGATAACTAACTGATTAGCAGCAAGAATATGTTCTTTAATTTGGTTCTGAGAGCCCACATAGTTAATGTAAAGGGAACTAAGTCTGCCCTCAAGTATCTGTAAGTCAGACTGTAAGCGCTGTGTATCAATTTCATAGTTTTTTTTGCTGTCTTCTAATTTGATTTCATAATTGTTTAATTTATTAATTAGATTAACACGTTCCTTTCTCTGTGGAATATTTTTGGAAAAGTGTAATCAAATTAGGAAACAACAAAATATTCCAATCTTATTGGGAGTTATATGTTCGAGCCGTTTGGGGTTGAAACACTAGGGCCATGGGGTCCGAGTGCCCGCGCGCTTGGTTTTTCAAGATATCGCCAAGCGGTTGGTCGACTCTTCACGTGACCAGAGGGCTGGTCTATTTTTCGGACAAAGAATTAGCATCGCCATACAACGTGGCAATGCTGCCAGCCTTTTGGGCACTTTTCCTGTTGACAGCGATGCGGACGAATTTTTTGATGCCCTATGATTTTGTCCCCCTTCTTTTTTATATACATGTACATATTATTATTTTAAGTCTGTTAGCGTATATATTATGTAAATATTACTTATTTATGTAAAAATAAATAGAATTTTCTGACACAAAAAGTTGTTTCCTAATTTGATTACATTTTTTAATTATTCTATTCAGTTTTGCATATGTTTTCATTTTCGTATGACTAACTTTATAACTATACTTCTGTTTCAGCAAGAAATCTTCAGTAAGGTCAATATTTAATATGGAATGAGGGTTACAATTAGTATTTAATAATTAATTAAATAAGTGGTTAGTTTCTTTAACCTGAGTACACTCTTTTTCTTTCTCTAATTGGATAATACGACTTTTAGCATGAATCAATTCATCTTCTAGGTCCCTAACTTTGCTCAAGGCCTCCTCATACAAGTTACTACAGTTGCTGAAACAATCCGTGACTACCTTCAGGTGATCGCGTTCATCAACAACGTTCAGATATTGCTGGTGAAGGTCTACGAGCTCCCGTTTAAGGCTTGAGTTTTTGTTAACTATCTTCTTGACTTCCTCCTCACTCTCTTGTACTAATTGTTTACATTGGAGTTTAGATGTTTAAAGTTCTTGGAGGGCCGTTCTCAATTAAAGCTCCATATCCTGAGCAGTAGCCCTACGGGTCATCTCAGGCATGGATGGATCAGATGGATGGATCAGATCAGATGGATCAGGATTTGTTACTGAAATTAGAATAAAGAAATGGTGAGAACAAGTTGGATAGATAAATAAAATAAAATTGGAATTGAAAGAGAAAATGGGAGAAGTTAGAGTTGTTTAATGGAAAAATGAGGAAGGCTATACTGAATTGGCTTGAAGAGCTATTATCTAAACTATGTTATTAAATTGTACGTACAATTTTAATGCTTTTGTTTCCTTAGGATTTTACTTTTCCTTACGTGGGAGGTTACCTCCCCTAAGACGACCAACTGACCCTAACTTTAAAGTTATTAAGTATTTTGTTAAAACGACAATGCAAACTAACGATCATGAACGTTTTAATTGTTGCATAATTATTATATTATATTAAAGAACAGATTAAGAATACCAGACTCTTCGCTAAGTTTTTTTTCTACGATGTAAACAATGCGATTTAGACCCAATATAGAGTGCTAAATCAGCGAATAATTTATGTTAAAATTTAACGATGACGTGTAACAAATTTAAAGTAACGATTGTGTGTTATTATAAAGTAAAAGTAAAGCAATACTCCCCGTTTAAATACGCCGTTTTAATCCGAACGTCAGATGTTGGTTTTAGGTTTCCGGTGTGTAACGAAACATTGTGTTTTACTTTATATATTTACAGGAAAACAATACTCCTGAGCATTTATGCAATTATATTACGTTTACACATAAAATTACACCCTAATGTTACTTAAATACTAATTAAAATTATTTTTTAAATACGGAACCAAAATTTGACGTCACTAGTTGCCATTACCAAAAAAAAAAACCGGTCAAGAGCGAGTCGGACTCGCGCACCGAGTGTTCAGGTACGTATATATGATGTTGATGATTTCTGAAAAACTGTGCAAATGATAAATGATTTATTTTCTGTAAGTAGGTTTGTACAAACACTTTAACACGTCAAACATATAAAAAAAAAAAACAAAAAAAAACTAGATGAGGTCGGCGTTTCGTAACTGACTACTCTGAGAAGAAAGGCCGAAACAAACTCAGAGGTCACAGTCTCTTTTAAAGTGCTACTTAGAGACATCGTTTTATTTTTTCTGTAATCTTTACATATACTTCTATCACCGGGTGATGGTGTGTACCGGGTGATGACGGAATAACGACAGAGCTCCTTAAAGCGGGCGGGGCTCCAGTCCTGAAAGAGCTAGCGAGTCTCTTTAATTCCGTCATCCAAGAGGGAACAACGCCCGAAGCGTGGAGCAGAGGTGCGGTGGTTCTGTTCTTCAAAAAAGGCGACAAAACCTTGCTGAAGAACTATAGACCCATCTCACTTCTGAGTCACGTATACAAGCTGTTCTCGAGGGTCGTCACGAACCGTCTCGCCGGGAGACTTGACGAGTTCCAGCCGCCAGAACAAGCCGGTTTTCGAAAAGGCTTCAGTACCGTAGACCACATCCATACTGTTCGGCAAATTGTACAGAAGACCGAGGAGTACAACCAGCCGCTGTGTATGGCATTTGTGGACTACGAGAAAGCCTTCGACTCCATCGAAATATGGGCAGTTCTGGCCTCTCTGCAACGATGTCGAATTGACTGGCGCTACATAGAAGTGTTGAGATGTTTGTATGACGCTGCCACGATGACTGTCCAGATCCAAGATCAGAAAACCAGCCCCATCCAACTGCTCAGAGGGGTGAGGCAGGGGGATGTGATATCCCCAAAACTGTTCACCAATGCGTTGGAGGACGTCTTCAAGACGCTGGAATGGACTGGACAGGGTATCAACGTTAACGGCGAGTACATCTCACACCTTCGCTTTGCTGATGACATCGTCATAATCGCAGAGACGCTGGAACAGTTAGACCGGATGCTGCACAGCCTAAATGGAGCCTCTCGGCGGGTTGGCCTCGGCATGAATTTGGACAAGACAAAAGTCATGTACAATACGCACGTCTTGCCGAGTCCAATCCGCATCGAAGGGTCGCTTCTCGAAGTTGTGAAGGAGTATGTCTACCTAGGACAAGTCATTCAGCTCGGTAGACACAACTTTGAGAAAGAAGCCGACAGAAGGATCCAGTTGGGTTGGGCGGCATTTGGGATACTGCGTCAAGTCTTCTCGTCGCCTATCCCGCAATGTTTGAAGACTAAGGTCTTTAACCAGTGCGTCCTGCCCGTCATGACATACGGTGCCGAAACGTGGACACTGACAGTCGGGCTGGTCCACAAATTCAAGGTCGCCCAGCGCGCTATGGAGCGGGCTATGCTTGGAGTCTCTTTGAAGGATAAAATCAGGAATGAAATTATCCGGAAAAGAACCGGAGTTACCGACATAGCTTGCAGAGTAAGCAAACTGAAGTGGCAGTGGGCTGGCCATGTTTGTCGAAGGACCGATAGCCGATGGAGCAGACGAGTCCTGGAGTGGAGACCGCGTATCGGCAAGCGTAGTGTGGGACGCCCCCCAGCTAGATGGACCGACGACCTTAAGAAGATGGCTGGGTCAGACTGGATGCGGAAGGCGGAGGACAGGGTGTTGTGGCGCAGCCTGGGAGAGGCCTATGTCCAGCAGTGGACTGCGATAGGCTGAGTTGATTGATTGACTTCTATCACATAGAATAATTTCAGATTTTTATCTGTGCAAACTTCAGAGATAAGTGGGGGGAACGGTATTTTTTTTTTACATTTTTCATCAAAAGTTGGAAACTGTGCTGCCTAAAATAAAAATAAAAAATGTTTGGGAATGCGCAAACAGCATTCTTTCATATGATACCCCACATGCCCTAGTAGCCCCACTTAAATTTTTTAAGATCCCCTTTCAGTCCCTTTCGCAAAAAAGATATACTTTTTTAATGTTTTTCTTATTTGCAAAACAGTTGGGCAAATGTCATCTAAAATCATTCTAAATTTCAAGTTAATAGCATTAGTAGTTCTTGAGATATCGAAGTGTGACAGACAGACTTAGTCTCACCGTAAGGGTTCCTTTTTACCATTTGGTACGGAACACTAAAAACAACGCTACTCGAAAGCGACGCGAGCTACTATTGCGTTACTAACTAGTTTGTGATTTGTTGCGTCGTGTTGGGATGAAAAAAAACTTTTGAATAGCGTCGTGGACGACAGGTCTTAGTGCTACAGTCTGAGAACACAAACGAACTCACTTCAATCACTTTGCCGTTAATTGTCATGCCATTTCTGTCACTTTAAATTACATTATTGATATTTCAACAGAATTACTTTAAAGAATGTCTTAAAGTTTGGCGTGGCGTTTGGGTATTTGGGGTCCGCCCACCCTCCACCCCCACACTTGCCACGAGCCGCCGTCGCCGGAACATTACTAACTTGTTAGCCGCACGTTCAGCTCTTGTCTGCTAACATTATTACGGCGAGCTTCATATTTGGATCGCACCGCTGCTGCTCCAAACTTGCTCCTTACTTAATATACGTACTTAACTTTACCTACTTATGTTTTCGGTTTGTGAATTATGCATATCGCAAATATTAATAAGTACCTTACTACGTTTTACGCATTCACCATATTGTGTTCCGTGGTTAATACTGTAGTAAGATAATAATATTGTTACTTTTGGCACGTGTATTAATAAGTTGAATGCACGATTCACTTTCTTGATTATGATCTGATACAATAACAAAAAAAATATTATTTGGTTGGCTGTTATTATTTCAGTCATGGAATAACAGCAGTAACAATGACTTTGTCATGGTTTTAGTTAATTGTGTCGTAACCAACGACACAATGAACGAACACCGTGCCACATTGTACTATATTGGCTACATTCGCTACAGAGTGCTACGACTGCTACGAGCCGGCACGGCGCGCGGCGCTACGGAGTGCTACGAGCGCCTACGACATTACGTAGTAGTTCGTAGCGTACGTAGAGCGGCCGGAAGCGCTGTCGCTGAACAGCGTCATGTTGCTGCGCTTTCCGTATCATTGTGTTTCATGCACGTAAGGCTTTAATGTTCTTATGGTGTTACTTTATCTTCAGTAAACCTGTCACTACAACATTATTGAGTTGGTGCCATTTTGATCGTCTCAAATATTCACATTGAAATTAAATTAATAGTCCGTTTATTCTGCTCGTTTGGACTTGAATAACAAGTTACCACAACGAATGAAATTACCACAGGCAATTGCACGATCTACGTTAATAATTTTATTGGAAACGCGTCTGATCTTTAATTTATTTCTTTATTGGGAAAGCTTAATGACAAAAATATGGTTAATGAAAATTAAATAATGTTAACTGCAAAACCGGCGCCAAGTGCACGTACACAATTATTATGTAATTACGTTATTTTATTCACTTTAATATGAAGCGAAGGCAACACAGTTTATGTTTGTATGAGTCGTTGAGTATATTGACTACACTGGTATTCAGCTGCATTCGGTTAGATGGGAAGCCGACCCTGACATAGTGGGGCAAAGGCGGGCAGATTGGTGGACTCACTGCGAGAGCCACTTTATCACAAAGCCGGGCAGATTGATGGACTCACTGCGAGAGCCACTTTATCACAAAGCCGGGCAGACTGATGGACTCACTGCGAGAGCCACATTATCACAAACATTGTACTTGACTTATCACTAAACATCCACGGATGCAGATAAAGATATAATATTGTTTTATTTTTTGGGAAATTATCAAATAGCTTCTCCCGCTCCGGGCGGAGCGGAAGTTGCCTGTGTGCCACGGCCACGGGAACCCTTCCGGACAAACTCCTAACCCTGGCAGAAAAATAAATACAATCATTTCTTGCGTGCGCGTGCGTTTTTCGTGCGAGCGTGCGCGGAGGCAGCTGTGAGTCCCTGCAGGTTTATTTAGACGCAGCGTACACTTGCCTGAACTCAATTAGAAGTCAACTGCGCCGAGCTCGATCTGCCGAGTGCTCCACACACATGCGCCGCACGCCGCCGCCGCCTTGTCGCGTGCCGCTCCGCGCTAACGTGCGCCCACTGTGCGCCCACTGTGCGCCCACTGTGCGCCCACTGTGCACTGTGCACCACTCACCACCCGACACACAATGGGAACACCCGCTTTATTATGATTTAAGGGAACATCAAAGAAAAAGAAATTATTTCCCGCAAACGGTCATGAATATTTATCCAATCAAATTAAAGGAAATCATAACATTTACCGCTATCTTATCTTATAGCAAATATAGTATATTGGATATAAGATAAGATAATCATTTATTTGCTCAATCATGAGTACAACACATAGTACAACACAAATTGTCAGCGAGAGAAATGTGAAAAGTCAAAGCAAAAACAGATGATCACGTTTGCCTTAAACAATGGCATGCAAATATTAATAAAATGAAGTATTATGTCACTCCGAGTCTAATTTAAAAATGTCATGATAATAATAGAGATCATTAAAAAGAATAAATTAGTAAAACATAATCAAAATCTCTCATCTAAAAACTAATTTAAATGTATAATAAGCTTTATCAGCGAGAGCATTTTGGACTTTAACTTTTAACGCTACGTCACTAACTGCTTCCAGCTTTTAGATAGTTTCTTATACATTTATGGAGCCATTCAAAAGATAATGATGTGGCTGTTTGACTATTGTCACGTTTATTACGAGGAAATCGATCCGTTAAGCGAGAAGAGAGGTGAGGGTTGGATCTTAAGAACATTGCGTTTTCTAATATATAAAGTGAAGGTTGTGTCACGATTTTGTTTTTTTTTTAAATAAGGCTTGCAAATCTGAGTGGTTTCAAGTTTAAACATAGACCTAGTGCAACGCTTTTGAGTTTTGAATGTAACTTCTCGGTTAGTCGAGTTACCCCAAAAGATCTTATCGTATCTTAAAACTTTTTGTAAAAAAAAAATTACTGACTTTTACAAAAAGTTTTTTATTTTTCACTTTTCAGTCAGTTTTTAATTTATCTAAGTTACAATAGCCTAAAGTAACTGCTCATCACCTTTTACAAAATATTGCTTTTCCCGATGCTGGGACGTTAATTGTTGAGGCGTTCTCCTGGTAAGAACCAGGAGAACTGCCACTCACTCACGCATTGTTACGAGCATAAATTGCTTAGCAACCATATTAAAGTACCTAATCGAATCGCAACCCGTTAAATACTTATTATTGTGTTGTTCCGGTGGCCATCTGTGGTCTCCATCAACAGTTCCACTTCACCAAATGGTGATTTTCAGGAGTAAATGCACGAGTTACTTTAAAAAATACCCAAATCGCTATCGGTTTGCCTCTAGAATTCGAGGGTTGCCCTCGATTTCCATGAGATCCCCTCATCAAATTCTGATTTGGTGGCAATGGGACCACCTCGAGAGCATACCCTTTGAAACAAAAAAATCATTTTCAAAATCGGTCCATAATTGACGGAGACATAGGAGAAAAAAAAAAAAATAAATAGCCGAACATATAACCTCCTCCTTTTTGGAAGTCGGTTCAAAGTGGACTCCACCAAGCCGTAGTAGGTAGGTGGTGAGCAAAGCGTCTACACTAATTACTATTGCCAGTTTGTACCTGAGAGCATTATGCTGAGGTACTTATTTTCTTACTGATGGTGTCTATAATATGTGCCTTCAAATTTAATTTTAATTTACAATTTTTAGATTTTTATTTATTGTGTCAACTTCGTCAATGTTATTATTGGAATCCTGCAGTTTTGCCAAAATTATTTTGACAAAATTTCACTATTCAACCAAATTTTAGCAACCTTTTTTTATACCAATGCAATAATTGAAATGATTTTAGTATGCACATTTTCATTTGGTTACTCTGTAGAATATTACCTAGGATTATATCATAAAAGCATTTGGCCTTTAATCAAAATGATAATTATTACAGCAAACAATCTTTAGACAAATTTTTTGTAAAAAAAAAAATATTTCACGGCGATCTGAAATATAATTAATTAAACAGAGTAGTGTTCCTTACACACACGTATTAGCATCGCATTTTTAGAGATAAAATATATATATTTTTTTAAGTTGGATTATTATCTCAGCGTTGGCAAGTGGCAACACAGAAACGTCACTTTTTCTTTCGCGCGCTTAAATGACATCGCAAGAAAAAATAACCAATTAAAATATAAATAAATAATAATATAATACTACCAAATTAAAACCAGAATAAAACTAATATTGCTTCTAAAATTGACATGAATACTAACTTACTCTATTTGAAAAACAAACAGATAAAATAACAAACTTGGGTATATCATTTTATAGCCACAAACAATAATAATTAATTAACACATATTAAACCCACAAGACATCCACTCTTGTTATCTAACGCTATCAATCTGTTTTTTTTTATATTATCTATTTAGAATGATTTCTTTGATATTATTATTATGATAATAGAGAAACTTACCAGTCCTTTTGAGAAAATGTACATAAATAGCACAACAGGAGTTGACTTGTTATAGTAAATACGAAATAAAACATCCTACAACTGGGTACAGAAATCAATCAATATGAAAAACAAAGATGAATGTTGTTGGTGGACCTTAATAACAATCCGACTTATATCTACACTCCTGAATGACAATTTATCAAGATTGATACTGGAATGCAACAACCATATGCTATGCCGAAAAAACAGCTGCAGACCACTGACCCTGTTATCGGCTGTGGGTACAAAAATACAATAAACTATTTGATACCTATCAAAATTCAATATATCAACTTCTGAATACCATTTCAGCTAGTAAAAACCGAGATAAATTAAAAATGCATTAAGTACAGATTTACAATTGTACAATTTAGACCCAAACAAAATAGAAAATTCAGTTTCATTCTGAACCTAAAACTGGTACATAACCCCTGCTAGGGCAGTGAGAATTCCATTATAGGTACTTAATTGACAGAAAATTACAAAGCTCCCAGATATAACCCTATTACTTTATACTGCTAACTTGTACACTATTCAATTATTTTTTCAACCTATCAAAATAGATAGGTATCTACTTATATGATTTCATTCTATAGGTACCCGCAGGATCCTTCCTATGACCAGATAGGTTACAAATAAAGGGTTCATTATAAATACATTGTCTAATAACTTCTTTAATAGAATTCTCATACTTCAACTGTATCTTATAGCTCTGCTGTATTGACCTATAATAAATGTAATCAGTGGTCTTGACTAAATTACCAGTAGTGAGTGACACTTAGGTACCGAAACAAGATTTCTTACCAACCCACCCTGATTATTTATTCGTCAAAATATCAAGACCGACATATTAAGCACCTTTAGACAGACACCAATTTACGTGTACAAATCGAAAATCGCCCGAAAATTAACCATGGAGATCTAAAACCTTGAAACAAGTGCCTTGAAATAACTATATTAAAACAAAAGTAAAAGTTTATTTACATAACATTACGCCCGCATTCCCAGAAGAGCCGGACAGAGATGGGTGATCTTATTCAAAGGCTATAAAATCAAAATGTCTAATTAAACATTTAACCATTCCAACTAAGTACTAGACTACACATTTAGCAGTACCTAGATAACAATGATAATCACAACACTAAAGTAAAATTGTCAAGGAAAAAGGAAACAAAGGGGGGGGGGCGGCGCATTGTGAGGATAAAGTATTGATGGATTGTGATTAGAACATGAACAAGGCCAGGCATACCTAACAATCAATGCAGGCACCATGAACAAAAGTACCTAAAAATTTCTTCGTTCTTAAGCACATTGTACAGTGAACATAACTAATTATACAACTTCCTCACCTAAGCCATATAACTCAATTTTATGCCCCATAGATGAAACTAATCTTTTCGATTAGCTCTCAACTTGTCAAGTAATAATTGACTATTTGCTAGCAGAACGTATGAAAATCATGTGGAAGTTAGGATCCCTTTGATCATAAGTACTTGAAGTAAACGGTTTCACTATAAATTAAGAAATATATATTTTTTTTTTTTTTTCTAATTCTATTAAGTAAATGTTGCTTACAAAACTTAAAACTGATCAAGTCAAAAGCTTCATCTATTCAGCCGAGGGACGTTGGACATAGGCCTGCCCCAAAGGGGGGTTCCCCATGGTCGCCACGCTTGGCAGGCGGGTTGGCGAAAGTCAAAAGCTAAAAAAAAAAAAAAAAATCAGAGCTTCTTACAACGATCTGGGCAACAAAACCTGCCACCTCAGTGACTAAAACACATATTATAATACGCAATTAAACGTAAAAATAGAGTTCATGAGCTTATTGCAATCTCACGCAGTAAGTTCCACACTGAATCCCAAATAAGTGAACGTTAAAGCTTACGGAGACATATATGACTGCTATTCCCAGTCACGAACATATTCAAAAGTATTCAATCTCACATACAGAACAAACTTTACTAAACAAGTTGGCTGCCGTTTTGGCTCTAATGTTGACTCTGTGTACTAATAAAACAAATACTTCATTATAACCGTAAGTTACGATAAGCGAAATAGTAAGTTAAAGTAATATTAATCCTTTACCTCTCACAGTACAACAAATACAACAGCTCAACTTAAAGTTGACATCAATTGAGACAAACACAATGTGGGTTTTCTCGCTGTTGATTATGCCTCATTGCTGACTAACAATAGCAATAACAGTAATAATAATTATATATAATAGGAATGCTAATTCCTAACAAAGTAACGGTAATGAACAAAAATAAAAAGTACCTACTTAACAAACCAGAATATTTATAACCAGATATTGCAGACAACTCTAAACATCTACTCTGTTTAATTAATTATATTTCAGATCGCCGTGAAATAAAATTGGGAATCAAACGAGCTTACCTCTTAAGCGAAGTCTTGATTCTAATTTTATGAACGGCGATCTGAAATATAATTACCCACCCGCCACTAGCTAACAACCCCAATGCTGCAATAATCAGTCTACCTAATTCACTTATCCTTTCAGGAAACCCTAGTGAATGTAAGTATGCGGAACTACTCTGTACAGAAAACAGAGCTTGTTCCTTACTTAAGGATCTCTAAAATAAGTGACGTTTCTGTGTTGCCACTTGCCAACGCTGAGATAATAATCCAACTTAAAAAAATATATATATTTTATCTCTAAAAATGCGATGCTAATACGTGTGTGTAAGGAACACTACTCTGTTTAATTAATTATATTTCAGATCGCCGTTCATAAAATTAGAATCAAGACTTCGCTTAAGAGGTAAGCTCGTTTGATTCCCAATTATATTACTTAATTATTTTTAGTAGGCTACTCGGAACCGAACTAGTTAGATTAGATTATTTATTAAAAAAAAAATAGGTGGCATGAGCGGTGCCGTGGCCGCGTCCGGCGAGTGCCAGAAACGACTAGAATATAATTATAGAAATAAAAAACCACCCAAGTGCGAGTCGGACTCGCGCACGAAGGGTTCCGTACTATCATCTATAAAATTGGCAAACAAATTACGTTTGTTGTGTGGTAGCCTCCCTTAAATATTTGTTTTATTTTAATTTAATTATTTGTTTTTAAAGTTAAGGTTAAATTAAGTTAAGTTGTTTTTTTAGCTGGTTTTCGGTGATGTAAACCTTCGGCATAGAGTGCGCGGCAAACAGTGCGCAATGACGTATAAAATTGTTCTTCAAAACGTCCAGTCGGTATCGACATCAAAAGTCATTTAATCAAACTAGGCTGAGAATCAGCAGTTTTCGTCAAAATTACATAAGATAGTCCCCCAAAAACGCCAGCCCTTCATCACTTCCTAGTGCTTTAGCTGTGAGGAAGAAGTGGCCCAACAAACCCCAGCAGCACAGCTCTCTGTTCAGTTAGATTTATTTTATACAATAGTATGTAATAGCTATTTAAGATACTAGTGCGGTAAGTCGGTTTTTACAAAGGAGTAGGCTTACCATAGTCACGAGTTTGTAAAATACCAATTTCCGCACGTGTACATATGTGTGCTTAAAGTATTAAATAAATAATAAATAAAAATAATTAACATTACGCAACACAAAACATAAAATTAAATGATTTGCCATAATTATGTTAGCTAGCCCACGCCACTATACCATCAAAAAAATCATCGAAAGCCCCCGACATAACCATAAACCTCCAGCGCGACGCACTTCACTTCCTTGCTTTTGAACCGACTTCCAAAAAAGAGGAGGTTATAATTATGTTCGGCTGTATATTTGTTTTTTATGTTTGTTCACAGATTGCCCCGTCAATATTGTAGACCGGTTTGAAAATTATTTTTTTGTTTAAAAGAGTATGCTCCCGAGTTAGTTCTATTGTCACCAAGTCAGAATCTGAAGCGGGTATCCTATGGAAATCGAGGAAAATCATATAGCGATTTGGATATTTTTGATAGTCACTCGTGCATTTGCTTTTCGGAAAGGACCATTTTGGTGAAGTGGAACTCAAAATCAAAATCAAAAATATTTTTATTTCACATAAGCCTACATGGGCACTTATGAAACGTCAGAAGTTAGGTGCACGGTTCCAATTGGTCGTTTCCTATGGAGAAGAGCCGACAAGAAACTCCACAGTCACTCTTTAAAAAAAAAATTGGCTTTTACAATATTTTCAAAGTATGAGAGGACAGCGTAGGCCCGTCAAACGTACCAGGTACTTAACAAAATAGAAAATGGTCTACAGATCTACAGTATATTAAGCCTACAACGTCCTCACATTAACAAAAAAACTATATAAAATATGATTAAAATAATAAAAGTTAGAGCCTTGTTAAAATCAAAAAATATTGATTATGTCAAGGAAGTATGTAAAAAATAAATAACATAAACATCGCAACTTGGGAGCAGTTAATAGACATTTACATATTTTTGCCGTTAATGAGGTACCCGGGAAGCCACATTTGCTGGAATTAATGCCAAACTTCCTTGTCTTCAACGTAGTCTTTAATCTTATCTTAATCTTATTTAACTGATGATGAAGACCGCATTGAATGGGTTGCGATTCGATTAGATACTTTAATATGGTTGCGAAGCAATTTATGCTCGTCACAATGCATAGACATTAGGCTATTGTAACTTAGATAAATTACAAACTGACCCACCAAAAAGTGAAAAATAGAGAACTTTTTACAAAAAAAAAAACGACTACATGTGAAAAATAACTTTAATTTCGGAAGTCGGTGGCTAAAACCTAAAATACAGATCTAGAGACACCGACTTCCGAAATAAAAGCAATTTTAACGATGTAGCGTTTTTTTTAAGTCGGTTGATTTTTAGTTTTATATTTGAAGAAGGCATCAGATTCTGACTTAGTGACAATGGGACCACCTCGCATACCCTTTCAAACAAAAAAGAATTTCACAAAAATCGGTCCACAATAAAATGACGAAAAATCGGAGAACATACATAAAAAATTATAAAAAACTTACTGACGAACATTTATATAAGCTCATAAACGTAAACAAAACTTAATACCGAAATAAAAGCCTCCAGGCTTATAGGGTATGGAACCATTGTTTCATATTCATCCACCATACAACGTCGCTGGGAGTGGTCAACAAGTGGCGACCTTCCATTTCTGACACGACTCTTCAGACTATCTTCTTCCTCGAATCTCGTCACCCAACGACTCACAGTATTTCCCTAAAAGAAAATAACATTTTATTACACATTATTATAGCTAGCGATTTATTAATAAGAAAATCATACTATCAAGTATCATCACATAATAATTAAACAATATAACATAAGCCGGTTTCATTGGAAATTTGTGATAGTTAAATTAAGCCTATTTCTTTGCAAGGCTATAACGTTTGCCCTGGCTTCAATACTTATGTTTGCTTGCATTTTGATTAAAGTTATTCAAACAAAAAAACAGTAATAGCAATAACGCTAGAGCAGTGGTGGCCACTGGGCCACTGGGCCACCACTGCAGGGCAACGGCCTGAACTTACGAGTTGTACGTCGTGGGTTCGAACCCAGACAGGCGCTTTACTTTGTGTAATTTTTTTCATCACTACTGCTCTCAAAACGGTGAAGGAAAGTAGCGTGAGGAAACCGGCACGTCCTAGAACAAAAAAATTGGAGACATGTGACATCTATCAACCTGTACTGGGTCCGCGTGGTGGATTATAATATGGCCCACTCACACTGTATGTATGTTATGTATTTAACTGTTTAAACATAATTCACACGTAAATTTGTACTTTTCTGAAAGACATAATTATTGAAGTGAACTTCTTGGGCGGCGATTCGATAATTGAACAAGAAGTTGAGACTTAAATTTCAGAGACGCGTCACATTTAAGCACATTTCGTTACATGCGACAGAAGAAAGATATAACTGTCTCTGTCTCTTACACTAAATCTCTCCTATTACATTTTTTATGAAGTTTCTACCACTTGTACGGTGCTGCACGCGCAGTTGTTTTAATAATCAAACAATCTGATAAGTTATACAAATAATATGTGACAAAAGCATTTTTTTTCAGTTTCTTCGCAGTTATTGTGCTTTTTATTTTTTGTAACTATGGCTGATCATATGAATTGAAAGTATTAATTTGTTGGCACTTATTTAAATTCGGTTAAACTCTACTGTATTGTATGTGCAGGTGGGGCGCTGCGTTGCGGAGGGAGCGGTGCGGTGCTGCCACCGGCGACATGCCGCCGTCGCCGCTGCCGCTACTGCTGACACTTCTAATAGTAGCTCGTAAGTGTAGGACTGTAGACGATGCCATGGGACGGAGATACCACACTAGTAGCGTCGGGGGTCAGGTTGCCTCCTTCCCTCAAATATGGCGAGGGGGATGATGGCTGATCTTTGCGTTATGCTCGTGAACGGGTGCTGCTTGTGGTGACTGGTCGTCTTGCTGACCATGGTTTTGTTATTGTTATTAATAATTAACTGTTATTATTTTACTTCAATGATTCTACTTTATCATTTGTGACTTCGAGTTACAGCTATATGTAAGCGAGTACGCCCATTATGCCTGGAAGCTTTTATTTAGGTCAGAAGAGAAAGACCGTCTCTTTACGTTATTTCTGCTTGAGTAAAGTTTTTAAATTTAAATATTTTATTTCAGATAAATTACAATCGTTAATATAATTATCCATACGTTTACTTTTTTTAATAATATAGACACACCATGACGAAATAGACACACAATGACACAACAATGGAAACATTGGATCAGTACCGCACTACTCGTACATGTAGTTTTGTCCAATGCTCCATGAAGGAGCAATCCACATCCATTCTCCCTACAATAAGCTGCAGAAAGCTATTGGGGCTGCCCCGTATGCGGCGCATCAGAGACGCTGTTTTTTTGCGATGTATCGCTTGGAAGCCATCTACTTGAGCGTCTACAAACATACCTGATGCGCTACAAAAGCGAGCCAACCCTATCAAAATCCTGAACGCGTTATTGTATTGGACATGCAGGGCACTGTCTTCTGCTTATGCTTCACCCATAGGCTGCACGTATAAAAAGACTGACAGTACGCCTTAAATAAAGTAATGTTTACCTGTGCAGTACAGCGTGCGAACCTACGGGCCAGCATATAAGCTCTGACTGACAATGCCCTGCGTTCCCTTTCAACATCTACATCATCTGCGAGGGCCTCGGTGACCCAGTGGCCGAGGTACTTGAACTGCGCCACTCTTTTGAGAACACTGCCGTCCAATGTGACCTGAGGTTCGGTGTCATAGCTCTTCGTACCGGACTTGAACACCATCACCTCTCTCTTGCTCGTGTTATACCTGAGTCCATGGGCCTTCGCATAGCACTCGCATACCTTTATGAAGCGCCTGAGGACACTGATCGATGGTCTCAGCAGCACTATATCGTCGACGTAACTTATATTGTTAACAAAAACTCCATCAATCGAGCAACCTACCTGAGTGCTGCTGAGCTCACGGACCAGCCGATCCACGTCCAGGTTAAAGAACTTGGGCGAAGTCAAACTACCCCCTCTTACGCCACACTCCAACCTATACGCATCCGATAGTGATCCCGCCCACCTGACATTGTTACGTTGATTGCCAAATTTAAGGAGCGATGTGAATTAGTCAGGAAGTTCAGTCTCACTCGACAACTTCTGCCACAGCTTGTCATACACAACCAGGTCGAATGCCTTTGAAAGGTCTAAGAAACAGGCGTAAACCGGTGTATTTAATAATAGGGACAACTACGGTTCTCATCAATGCATCAGGTAGGTATGAGTGAAGGTGAAAAGCAGGGCCAGCGCCCTTGGCAAGTGACCGCCTGCATATTGCAAGTGTTCAATGCTCAATGAGTCACGGCCAGAGGATTTTCCTCGTTTCATGCTTTTCAACGCCTGCGTGACTCCTACACCTACCCGCTTACTTACCGTACGATCGCGTCCCCGGTACGTACCTCATGTGACTCAGTTCCCTCATTCGCAGTATCCGAAGGCGAGCAGACCTTAAAGTGCTCCCTAAACAGGCTGGCAATCTGGTCGGGCTCACTACTACCCTCGACGCTCACTGGAACGCCTGACCGTGGACTCAGTTTACCGGTTTCCTTCTAAAATTGACTGAAACTCATAACCGTGTGTTATGTTGCTAAAATATCCATTTTTATTTGTGTCTGGTTGTTCTGTCACCATTTAAGCTTTGATTTAAACGTAGCACGCGATTTACGCATATTTTCAAAAAGAGGGACTGATGTGGGTTTTCTGTTAGCAACCTACTCCTGAAAGTAAAGTCGAGCGTTGCCATGAGCCGTTTCCACATACTCGTATTTGTTCCGCCAGTGACATAGGGCTTTTTCTTTTGAAAACTATTTAATTTTCTCTTAGATCAATTTGATGCTGCATTTTGTAACATATGAACTGTACTATTAAACATCTTGTCTATAATACCTCCATGTTCTTAATTGCTACAAAAAACATCTGCACATTCTCTAAACTCCGGGAGAAAATCTACGTAGTTTGAGTGTACATTCTTGATTGTATTGTTTTAATTGCGATCAATCCCTAACACCCCAAACCACACAGTTCTGTACAGTCTGGGCATGTTTATCTTTTGGTTTTATAGTACTACTAATGTCACATATTAGCTCAATATGAAAATGATCAGACCACGAGATATATTTAATGTTAACATTTAAAACTGACCGCCTCACAGTTTCAGTCACAACAATGTGATCTAACCATGACCTAGTACCATGAACGTCACTAATGTATGTGTATGAGTCCGATATTAGACCCAAAAAGTCAATATCCGCACACACCCAGCACCGTTCAGCACAAAAACTCATAAGATGCTTACCGAACGATGCACTCGGGTGAGCATTAAAATCCCCTAGCATGAATACCGTTTCCACTCCACAACTGTCTATCACTGCACTAATCTCACTTAAACAGTCCGTAAAATCTCAGCCATATTATCCGTAGCGTCTGGCGGCATTTATACCGAAAACACTAAAAACTGGCGATCGTCAAGCACTACTTTAATGGCTGTGAGTCTCAAATTTTTACACTCCACTACAGACACGTACGGGTACACACTCTTGCGGCATAGTATAGCAATGCCACCGTACGGCCGCCCCGCAACACCCCCGCCGACGTATCCACCGCTGATTTGCCAGTATACACGAAATCATGGTCTATCCCTCCTAAATATGAAATGTCATGGGGTATGAGCCATGTTTTTTGTAACGCCACTATATCAGCTGTTTGACATAACGATCTTACAAAGTCAATTGACCTTGTTATAGACCAACAATTGAAACTGAAAAGAGCAGGGATGTAAAATAAGGGAAGATATGGTACGCGCTCCTCGACGTGGACCGCATAAATTAGGGGAAAGGACACAATCGACCTTAGTCACAATCAAACTGGCGTTTGTGTAGCGCGTTAAGTAAAATTACAGTAATCGTCTAAATAAGCAAATAATTTAATTTAATGTTTTGTTTTGCGTAACGCAAATTATTTTACATTTTATTGTATAGAATCAAGTTTTCTAACTGAACAGACAGCTGCGCTGCTGCGGAGTTTGTTGCGCCATTTCTTCTTCTCAGCTAAAAAACTAGGAAGTTGTGAAGGGTGGGCGTTTTTGGGGAACTGTCTCATGTAATTTTTGACGTTAGAAAAGTGCTGATTCTCAGCTTACTTTGAAATAAATGAGTTTTGATTTGATTTGATACGTCTGAGAAAATAAGACATAGTAGATCATTTTTAACTTTTATCAAATTTTCTTTTGTAATCTTGCGTTTTCGTATTCGCCACGAATTAATATGAATACATGTTTTTTAACCAGGATTTTGAGTAGTTGAGCTGTATGGTCAGATAAAGCAATATCTATTACTCGTATCTCGCTATTGCATTTCTGCTTAGAGTTATGAGCTATGTTATCTAGGCAAGTTTTGTTCATTAGTCGTTTTGTCAATTCAATTCATTTATATAATGCGAACAATATATACAAACTGATGTTTTATTGACTGAGGCACAACATTAACGTAAAGAAGGCACAGTAATGGCCTAAGATACTACCTTGTGAGAATTAAAAATATTATATCTTTGCGTACCGCCATAATGGTGTATCACGCATACGTCTGCTCAGTAATGAATCGCGTTGATCACTCAATTCTGGGTAAGCGGGTGGTTGCGCACGCTCAGTGATTTGCCATCCTTAGCTACATAAATTGTCCCCGACTCGTTGACGCTGCTGCTCGTTGATACTTCACGTTCTCCGAATCTATACATATAACAAAATCGTAGCGAAGTCAAAAATGTACATTGAATATTTTTGAGTGTAAATAATTGCTACGAGGTTTGGGATTGATTCCAATGCCGAAAATATATTTTTTAGAATTTTTGTCTGTTTTTCTGTATGTATGTTAGAGCATCACGCAAATTGTACTGGATAGATTCTGTTCAAATTTTGCATACATATTCCATAGAAGCCTGCTCAATTGATAGGCTATAAATTATCACGCTATTTGCCATGGGGGATCAGCTATATTGCATTATGTTTGTATTCCTCTATGAATGCATGTTAGAGCATCACGCAAATTCTACTGGATAGATTCTGTTCAAATTTTGCATACATATTCCATAGAAGCCTGGTCAGTCGGTAGGCTACATTATTATTGCGCTATTTGCTATGGGGGATGAGCAATACTGCATTATGTTTGTATACCTCTATAGTTTACAGTAAATTGTAAAAAGACGAGCCAAATGGTTAGAATATTTGTAAATTTTATCAACACGCTATAGATTTATGGGGCTAAGCTGTCAATCATCATGACTAAACAAACTGGATTATTGTGATGGGTTAGTAAAGGTATCTTACATTCTTAACCGATATGTAGCTACATGAAATCGGTCTTAGGAGACTATCTATAACTTTTTGAGACATTTTCATCTGCAGACATAGATTCTGATTGAAATGAACAGTCAGCATGACAATTTTCATTAATAAATCATTTCATCAATTTCATATGAGGATCAAAAACTCTATTAGAAGAAACTGAAGCTTGCGTACTAGATGAGTCAGAAATCTCAAAAATCTTTTCCCATACATATCGTGGGAAATGAGATTCCAACTTACTTTTTTGGGTTACGTACCTAAAGGAAAAAACGGAACCCTTATAGGATGACTTCGTTGTCCGCCCGTCCGCCCGTCTGTCTGTCTGTCTGTCAGAGAAGACCCTTTTTCTCAGGAACACATGGAGGTATAAAGTTGAAATTCATTTCAAATACTGTTGTACGGTTTCCTGGAGCTCAAAAATAAAACTTCTAAGTAAACACATTAAAAAAATACGGCCATCTACGCGAAATATTTTGATGCTCGCAAATTAATCAAAACCTATAGGGTACTTCCCGTTGACCTAGAATCATATGGCACAAAGCAGTCTCACAGCACAAGTAAAGGCAAAAGTCCGAAAATCATTCATTTGTAGTATTATCACATCATCATTTCAGCCGAAAAACATCCACTGTTGGACATTAGCCTTCCCCAAACATTGCCATTTCGACCAGTTCTGTACTTCCCGAATTCAGCGGATTCCTACGGCTTTCACAAAGTCATCGGTCCACCTTGTGAGCGGCCTTCCGGGTACGAGGTCGCCACTCCAGAAACTTTCGGCCCTAGCGGCCATGTGTTCTGCATAATCTCTTGTTATATTATTTTAGTGATAGTCGTTCGTAACGAATAATCTGTAAGAAATCATCAGTCTGTGTATCAGTTATGTGACATTAGGTAGTATAAGCAGGAACGCAGGCGTTCATAGTGTATCAGGTATGTGACATTAGGTAGTATAAGCAGGAACGCAGGCGTTCATTAATTCACTAAAAACGAAGAACTTCGAAAGCAATGGGAAATTACTACTGAGCGGAGTCGATCTCAGGAGTAACTGCTTCTCACACGGACAACTATACGTCGCTTGCTCACGCGTCACCAGTCCTGAGTCTCTGTATATTTTGGCTGTTGAGACTATAATTACAAACAAAGTATACAGGGAAGTTTTATAAAGAGTAAATGCGGGAAATAAATTGAATTATGTTCTATATGCGATTGTAACGAACCAGTCGATGCCCAAAAAGGCTAGACTGGCTGTTCAAAATGGTGTGCTGGTACCCACGCTTATGCATAGAAGTGAATTTTGGGTGTGGCAAAAGAAGCATGAAAGTAGAATCAAAGCTGTGGAAATGTGTTCTTTGCAAAGCATGTGTGGCGTGACTATGAATGATAGGCTGAAAAATTATGTGATAAGGCAACGATGTGGTTTAAAAGAAGATGTAGGGGCAAATTTTTAAAAGATTATGTTTAGCTTAGATGGTTTGGTCATGTTGAAAGGATTAATGAAATGCGACTAACAATAGGAATTTACAAGGCATATGTGAGTGGAAACGCCCTAGAAGGACATATAGTGACCTAATTGGTATGTTCTTCAGAAAGGTCAAGTGCGTAGTACTCTGAACATGCGTGCGTATATGACCAAATGTATGAACGTAAACGAAGCAAAAGGAGTATGTAAGTAGCGTAGCGGGTGGCGTTCTATAGTTTCTGCCTACCATCATGGGAAAAAAGCGTGAGTTTTTGTATGTATTTATGTTTTATAAAACTAACATAGCATCACGTCTAAATTCCCCGAAGAGTTAGGTAGAGGTGTACCTACCTATAGTAAACCCACATTAAATTTCGCCAGTTATATTTAGGTCCCATGTAATAGGGGGCGAGCCAATTGCCACTAACCGGGCACAAATACAGACTTCGGACTGTACCTGAGAAGTTCCAGATGGTAAACCCAATAATACTTTGCCTGACTCGAAAATCAAACCCAGGACCTCATGCCCAAAAGAAGCGCTTGCGACCAATTGACCAACGAGGCAGTTTTCTATAAAAATGTAGCTGTTATTAGTATATTGTGGTGTTTTACGACTTCCACGCGAACGAAGTCGCGGGCATAAGCTAGTAAGTTATAAATTAAATTAACTTTTTTATGTCAATATGATCTACGTTGATAAAATGAACTATTTATATCAATATATATTATAATTCTATATTTTTTTTATCATAGTTTTTAATATTATTATTGTATTTTTGGTTTTGTAATTATATTTGTTTGATTTATATTATATTTTTTCAATGTATTAAGTATAAAAATATGTAATAGGTAAATATGTTGAACCTGTTGTAATTTCAGTCACTTGTCCCTAAAGGTTCATTAGAAAACCAGCGTCAGACAGCATCTGTCTGGCATTAATGCTGAAATTAACCTTTTTGGCGCAGCCGTGAGGCACATAATTCATTGTTGTTAAAACATTATTTTCATTGTTTTTTTTATTTTCACTGTTTCTACCCGACTGCCAAGGAAGGGTTATGTTTTATTTTTTATTGTTAGTATTTTGTGTTTCATGAACTGTGTCCAAATAAACTTTATTCTTTCTTTCTTTCTTTCTCTAATTCTTTCTATGAAATTGAATAGCGCTGGTATTCATTCATGGCTCTCTGTTGCGGTGGTTCGAGAGTTATTTAATTAATCGTTCTCAAATAGTTCCCTTTCCCTGTACCTTTTTCTCCTGGCTCTGGTGTTCCTCAGGGCTCTAAGTTGGGCCATTTGCTTTTTTTGGTATTTTTGAATGATCTTTTAGATTTAATAAATTGCAATTGTTTGGCCTACGCTGATGATTTACGGACCTAAGTGATTGTGCGAAGCTTCAAGGAGATCTTGATGTCCTTCAACAATGGTGTTTGAACAACAGAATGACGCTCAATGTTAAAAATGCCAGACTATTATATTCACGAATAAAGTGAATTATATTAAATTTGATTGTCATATTGATGGATCAGTACTGAGCAGAGTGTCGGTCATCCGTGACATTGGGGTACTTTTTGAAACATCCCTATCTTTCCGTGAACATATAGATAGCACGGTGACTAAGGCTAAAAGAATGCTTGGCTTTATAATCCGTATGTCGAAACATTTTCGTCATTATAGTAGCATTATTTTATTTTACAACGCACTAGTAAGGAGCTCCTTGGAATATTGTGCCACTATTTGGTCTCCTTATTATTCAACTTATACTAATAATGTTGAATCTGTTCAGGCCCGTTTTGTTAGGCATTTATGTATGAAGAATGGGATCCGAAAAGCTATACCTGATTATAGCAACCGGTTAAGGCACTTTAAAATGATTAGACTAAAAGAAAGACGTAACCATTCTGACTTACCAATTTATATATATAAAATTCAAAGTCCTGACTGACTGACTGACTGACTGATATATCAACGCACAGCCTAAACCGCTGGGCCTAGAGACATAAAATTTGGAGGGTGTGTTCTTTGTAAATAGTAGGTATCCACTAAGAAAGGGTTTTTTGAAATTCCACCCCTAAGAGGGTGAAATAGGGGATGGAAGTTTATATGAAAATCCGTCAGTTTTGAAGTTAGGATCTTCAAATTTGGTGTATAGGCTGACGATTAAAAATTAATTTATACGTGTGTCAGCGTTTTTGATAATTCCACCCCCGAAGGGTTAAAAAGGGGGATGAAAGTCAATGTATCAAAGTCCTTAATTTTCACAGTAAAAATCACTAAATTTATTATCTAGGCTTATGGTTGGAAGCTAATGCAACGGTGTTGATAGAATTTCAACCCTTAAGGGGTAAAAACGGGATAATATGTTATCTTTAATGAAGGTTCTTTTTAAGTTAAAATCACAAATATTTCGGTTTATAGTTGGAAACTATAGCATTCGCTAAGGGATTTTTCGAAATTCGACCTTTAAGGGGTGAAAAAAGGGGATAAATCTTATTCCTTGAGTTATCAAACCTGAAACTTGGCACGAATACTAACCTAAGTAAAATATAAAGTTTGTCATTTTTTGTTTTTTTAAACTCCCCCCCCCCCCATAAAGGGGGATTGGGGGATACAAAACTTTTATCGAATAATTTTTACGCGCGGTCCGATTAACTTGAAACTCAGGATTTATACTGAAAACAAAAAATAAAAAATAACTTTTATCCGGTTTTTTTTTTTAAATCTGCCCCTTTTAATGCGGTGAAAAGGGATAGTCAATTTACAAGGGAGGATTCTACTGTGTGGCTTGATTAACTTGAAAACTGGTATAAATAACCTATAAATCCAATAATAAAAACGTCAAAACGATGTTTCAACAATTTACCCCTTTGAGTGCGTAAAAAGGGGCGATATAGTTTGTGTGAACAGAATCTTATTTTTTTGATATATAAACTTGAAATTTGGCCCGAGTACTTATTTACATAACAAACCTGCAATCCCCAAAGCCTGCAATCCCCACCTGTGATACATGTGAGTACATATACGTACATATGCTAATGATGCATACCTGTTACTTGCATGGTTACTGAAGTGCCAATTTTAGATGTTATCTAAAGATTGAATTGTAAGTGACTGTGTTGTAGGTTTGCTTATTATAAATTAATTAATTAATAAATAAATAAACAATTCGCGGAATAAAGCAGGCAAGATTCCAATCAAGATATCTTAAATATGCTTGTTGTTTCTTCGGATCCTTTGCTAAGTGTGCCTTTGCTATGTGTTTGTAAATTTGTATTTGTGTCTTTTTTTTGTAATATTTAATGATATTTGTTCATGTTTTATTTCTTATTTATGTTACTTTATTTTATCAATGCGTAATATTAATTCCAAAAATTATTTAGTATATAACTGTATACTCTGTCAAAAAACAAGAATTAACAGCAATTTTTTTAATATTTGTCTTGTATTATGTATTCTTAATATTTGGGTCAATAATATATCGATTTTCTTAACTTAGACACTAAAAGGAACCGTTTCATAATAATATTTATAAACTTAAATAAAAATACTTTGATGATTAAAAAAAAAATGGCATACTATTTTTCTAAACAGAAAAGTTTATAAATATTATTATGAAACGGTTCCTTTCCCTGGCAGGCATTGGCCCTAATGGACCCCGTCAGGTGGTGCTGACATCTCTTTGAGGCGCGCGTGAAACAACGCGCCGTGGACCCGGGCCTGGTTCTTATCGGACGGCGAGCTACCCATCGCTCACCGTCCGCAGGACCGCGCCTACGGTGGCTGGAAATAAGCTTGTGACTTTCGACGCCCGGGGCGTCTCCTGCGGCAGCTAAGGGCGTGAGGGCACGAACCCTGCCTCACCGTCACGCGTTCCGCCTCCTTCTTCGCGAGCATTACTGCTTCGCAGAAGGAGGTGACGGCCTCCCATGCACTCTCGCTCCGAACCATGGCCTGAACCAGGGCCAGACGCGAGAGATCGCTGCCGCCGATCGCCTCCGTGAGGACATGGCGGTGCTTCGCCCAAGCCGGGCAGACCTCCACCGTATGCTCCACCGTGCCCTCCGGGCGCTCCACACAGTGGTGACACCCGGGTGTTTCCTCCCGCTTTATCCTGAACAGGAACCTCCTGAAACAACCGTGTCCGGTGAGGACCTGCGTCAGGCGGAAGGTGAGGACGCCGTGGCGCCTCTCTAGCCACTCCTCAAAGAGGGGACTTATCGCCACAATTGTGGCGTGCCCAGCGCTTGGTTCCGACAATCGCACTCTCCATGCCGCCATAAGAGCACTTTAATCACCTGCAAGGATATTCGTGTTTAACTTTCGATTTAATAGATTTTTCATACTAGCTTCATACAAATTTTCGTAAAAAATTATAATTCCTTCGTTTTTGAGTAGAATTAACTCGGGTGTCATTTTTGTTAATGACTAATGCTATATCCGGCATAAAATCGCTGCACTTGCAAATTGAAATCCCTAAGTCTATGAAAACCGATTTTCAGCCCACCATGCGTCGTGCGTCGGTCGCAGCCGATCACTCCTATCCGCTGCGGAACGACGACTTTTTTTAGGTCAAACGGTTTTAAAACTGAAGTTGCGCTGTTAGACTTTTAAGTGGCTTAAAGTTAGTCTTTGTTTGTGCGCGGAATCGCCGCCGCGTGCCGCTTGGAGTCGCATCTTGGGATATATTTGTTACCAGAAGAAGTTGAATAAAGAGAAAAAATTAACTTTTCTCGGTCTTAGTTCCGAAATTATTTGTGACTACTATTTTATTCTAGTCTCTTTCTTAAGGCGGTTTTTCGAATAATCGTCGTTTTGTATTGTGTTTTATTCGTAGATAGCACGGAATTAAATTTAAAAAAATATATATATTACATATTTTCGATGTATCGGCCGTGCGAAACACGATTACTGGCATTTTACTGCATCCAATTAATTCGCAAAGATACGTCTAAATTAGTCTAATTATCATTTCATTTCAATTTCAGTTATATTAGACCTTGAACAATTCAATTTATACCATAATAAATGTCGTAAAAAATTTGAGAGAAATCGGCCGTCATAATGTGAAATATGAAAATACTTATACTCGTACCACTAATTCCAAAATTAAGTGTTTTCATCTTTTCTTGCGCTCGCCTCGCGTCCATTAGTCCCGAGCGGAACGTGTTGGAGGACGGACTTGTGCCAATTTTTTCGAACTCGCAACCCCTGCTAAGTCCTGTTACCGGCTGAGCCAAAAATAGCTTGTAAATAATACCTGTGTATAATATAGTTTCGTTTATAAATATTTGTAATAGAGTCACTTTTTATTAGGTAGATAAAATTTTGAGAAAAAACTGGACAAGTGCATGTCGGACCACACACAATGAAGGGTTCCGTAGTTGGGATGAATTTATCCCAAAAACAAACTTAACATTGTAGTTGAAAAACAATGCTCTCCCATACATCGATATACGTTACGGTCAATTCTCCAACTACAAATTTAAGTTGGTCGACTATTACGTGTTAACTTGTGAAACCTACTTAGCTGTGATAGTTTTCTTTTTAATTTCGTTATATATACTATTACCATGAAATTTTTCACATATCCAAAACCAACCATTTAGCTGGCAGGGGGATACTTGATTCTAACAAAAACTAGCACTTTAAAGCTTAATATTACGCAAACGTATTCCAAAATTGAAAATTGTTTTCCACTAACCCAACATTTTTAAACGGCCTATCCAACGATGCCCCACACCATGAAATAGACGAGAAAAAAAATATCATTCCCATATTACGTGCAAGGGAGCCCTAAAAAAAATGTTTTTCATGGTTTTATTTTACGACTTTCTCAGCGTGATTACGTTATATATTTACTCGGATAGACAGACAGACAGACAGACGGATATGGAGAAACTATAAGGGTTCCTTGTTGACTACGAACAAAATGAGCAACACTAAAAATGATAACGATATGTCATGGAGGACTCAAATCGATAATGTATGTGGGAAGCTAAGTAAGTTTTTGTATGCTCTTCACATGTTAGGCAAAATTGCGAATAAGACAGCGCTCCTAACAGCTTATCATGGATATGTCGCCTCCACTTTGCGATATGGCCTTATATTTTGGGGCAACGCTACTAAGGTTGAGGAGGTATTATTAGCACAGAAAAAATGTATTCGAGCTATATGTAAAATAAAACGAACAGACTCATGCAAGCCACATTTCCAAAATTTAAAAATATTGACTGTACCATCACTCTATGTCTATGAAGCCTGTATCTTTGTAAAAAACAATATGTATTTGTATAAATCTGTCGAAAGTCAACGGCGCTCAAAAAAGTTGCACCCGCTGCGCACTAAAACCAAATTTCTATACAATAGTATATGCAATGGCACCAAAATTGTATAATGAATTACCAGATCAAATTGTATCAAGCAACAACTTAAATGAGTTTAAACATAAGCTTTTTAAATTATTGAGTGACAAGGCATACTATTCTGTTAGTGAATATCTTAATGACAAATTAAAATAATATTTATATAATTGTACAACTGTCTGTATAATTAACATGTTCCTTCCATAAGATAATAATATTCTGTATTGACATTTTTTGTTTAATTTTATTGTTGTAGATTATTATTGTAAGTATACCAAATTGTGACTATACTACTTATTTGTTTTTTACATTTATTATTAATTTTGACTATTAGTGTTGGGCATGAAATTGTGACAGGTAGAATACTTATTTTGACTTTATTTTATTTTACATTTTCATTTTGTTAAAATGTGACATTTGATTACGCAAATATTTTTGTATGCCTTCTGGCGGGACGTAGTATGGATCAAAATTTAATTTTAAACATCTATATAATTTTATACCCTATGTTCACAAAATGAATAAATGAATTTGAATTTGAATTTGAAAAAATAATAGTTGTCGCTGGCTCTACGAAGGCTGAATAAACAAATAATAATAATAATGCTGTCGATAGAGAGAGACAGAGAGAGAGAGAGAGAAAGTGTGAATTTGGTCAAAATAAAAATCCAAAATGGCGACTGCAGTAATTTAATAAAAAATCATCATGGGTATCGTTTTCATAGTTTTCGAGGGTACTAAAGCCGATAGTGAAGTCAAAATGTAAATCCAAGATGGTGTCGATAAGGCGAATTGTGGTGATAAGTCCTCTTTGAGAAGTGGCTAGAGAAGCGCCACGACATCCTCACCTTCCGCCTGACGCAGGTCCTCACCGGACATGGTTGTTTCGGGAGGTTCCTGTTCAGGATAAAGCGGGAGGAAACACCCTGGTGTCACCACTGTGTTGATCGCCCGGAGGACACGGTGGAGCATACGGTGGAGGTCTGCCCAGCTTGGGCGGAGCACCGCCGTGTCCTCACGGAGGCGATCGGCGGCGGCGATCTCTCGCGTCCGACCCTGGTTCAGGCCATGGTTCGGAGTGAGAGTGCATCGGAGGCCGTCACTTCCTTCTGCGAAGTAGTAATGCTTGCGAAGGAGGAGGCGGAACGCGTGAGGGAGAGGCAAGGTTCGCGCCCTCGCGCCCCTCGTCGCCGCAGGAGACGCCCCGGGCGTCGGGAGTCGCAAGCCGATTTCCGGCCACCGTAGGCGCGGGCCTGCGGACGGTGAGCGATGGGTAGCTCACCGTCCGATAAGGACCAGGCCCGGGTCGACGCAGGCGCGTCGTTTTCCACGCGTGCCTCAAAGAGTTGTCAGCACCAACTGACGGGGTCCGATAGGGCCAATGCCTGCCAGGGTTTCGAGTTTATCCGAAAGGGATATCGTGGCCCTGGCACACAGACAATGAAGGAATACGGGTGGGTTTTTGTCAGTAAAAGTCTGACACGCCCTCCCACTCAGCCCAGACCGGGAGAAGTTATTTGATAATTTCCCACCCAAAAAAAAAAGAAAAAGGTGGTGGCTACGAAAATGTTCACATTTTTCATCACGGGTATCGTTTTCATAGTTTTCGAGGGTGCTAAAGCCGATAGGAAAATGTCAATCCAAGATGGCGACTGTGAACCTTTTTAAATTTTTCGTCATGTGTATCGTTTTCATGGTTTTCGAAGGTACTAAAGCCGATAGTGAGGTCAAAATGTAAATCCAAGATGGTGGCTATGAATATGTTCAAATATTTCGTCATGGGTGTCGTTTTCATAGTTTTTGAGGGTTCTAAAGCAGATACTGAGGTCAAAATGTAAATCCAAGATGGCGGCTACGAAAATGTTCAAAATTTCATCACGGGTATCGTTTTCATAGTTTTCGAGTGTCTTGAAGCCGACAGTGACGTTAAAATGTAAATCCAAGATGACGGCTGTGAAAATTTCGTTTTTGTTTTAAATCATACGTAAGAAAGAACTTTGTTCCTGATAGGGGTCCTTCGACCTATATGTTTTTTTAAGGTTATAGATAGATTAGGTACGTATTGTATATACTTGAACCTAATTACTGCCTTATAATGATTAAAATAAGTACACTTATTTATTTTTGTGAATAAGGTGGATTCATCAAAATACCATCATGAAAAACTCCTTGTTCTTGTAGTCAAATAAAAAACATATGGTTTATGTAATTTAAAATTTCTACACACTTTTCCTCTTGCCAATAAACACTGAATAAGGTTATGCATTGGATAAAATCTAAATAGCCAAACTAGCAATACCTATAGATTTGATGTATATAAAAGCTTGTAATAACTTGATACAGTGTTTTTAGTAAGGGTGTTGACTAAGCTCAACACCCTTACTAAAAACACTCTATGTACTTATTATAAACGAGCTTGTGCCTTAACTATACGGAAAATAAAAGAAACAAGCGAGCCTTACAGTAGTCGCATATGATGACATCTGACATCTCACCTTGATATAGTACTTACATATTCCATGCAGCTCTAGATAAGCATTTTATAGTGTGCGTTTACAGACCCCCAAATTATGTAAATTACTCTATATTTGAGTCAGTAATGGAAGATGTTTTAGCAAAACTTGCAACTGGTAAGAAATCAGTAATTATTTGTAGTGATTTTGATATTAATATTTTGGAAAATAATTCTAATAGCAGTAGATTATTAAGCCTCTTCAAATCATTTAATCTGTCAAATGTGTTTTTTGAACCAACGCGAATAACTACAGCCACTGCAACATGTATTGATAATGTTTTTTGTTGCTGTGACTATTTAGGTAAAGATAAAACAATCATACCATTAACAATCATGCCATATAATTAACGGTCAACCCGTTACTTTTGAGTCCAACACACCATTACAAAAAGTGCAGATACAAACTAGACCAATAACATCGGGTAATTTGAATAAATTTAACAGCACTTTAATTAGCAAGTTAAATAGCCTACATCACAATTTGATCTAGACAAGAATCTATGTATATTGATTTGGAAAACTCAATTCAATATCTTCACCCTCCAAATTTCTTCCCACTGAACAATCTGGTCAGTGGGTCGTCTTAAGGGTGAAGTTGTAGGAGTTGGAGTATATGCTTAGAGGCACTACGAGCAAAAATAAAACGAAAAAAAAATGGGAAAATGGTGGGAAAGAAATTGTTGTACTAGTCGAAAACCTACACATACATGTGATAAGATAAAAAAAACCAGTGAAAATTTTTAAAAAATAATATATTTTTTCATAAATTCATGTTGTTTTTTTTTAACTTAAATTCGTGAATTACACATAATTTTTTGCCTAGGACGCACCGTTTTCGAGATATGTGAATTTCTACATTTTTATTAATTTATAATTTTTTTTAATTTATTTTCGCTGGTTTTTATTAATTAGAAACTTGACGTTGAACACATTTTTTCCGAAAAAGAAACGTAATAAATATCGCAGAATTCATATTTCATCTCCATCAATCCCCGTTGCTAAGGAAAGAATAAATGTCTTTGTCTTCATAGAAACGCGAGTCTACGGGTCGCCCAGTGCTCGGGCAGAAGAGATATCGAGTTAGATAGAAAGAACTTTGTCTATTCTTGGTAAAATAGAGATAAAATTGGTCATGCTACGCGTGCAGGTAGCACTTCCAACCGGGCGAGAACGGAGGATTCTTCCTTTTCAAAAGAGGAGTGGTACCTACACCTTCTCTAAGTGACACATTATTGTTTTCCGACATGCACGCGAACGAAGTCGCGGGCACAGCTACTTTTATCATAAAGTTGATGTTCGTTTGAGTGGAAATGGGAGTGTGTGTTTGTCAGTGTCGCGCAGTGAGCTGTCGATGCTGGGTCCGGCGCTGGCGGAAGAGCCGCCACCGCGCGTGCAGTACGCGACGCGCGCCGGAGTACGCGTACGCTGCTCTGCTCGCGGCCAGCCCGCCCCGCTCGTGTCCTGGCTCGCCGACGATGGCACCGCACTGCACGACCAGCCAGGCCTACGGTACGTGATACATGGGAGCTTCTCATAATGTTCCTCATAATCGTGTCGGAGATACACTTTAATCACTAGTCATTTACCTACATTTTTTGTACAACACTGCTTGTAAAAATAAGGTTTTTACTGATTTGTTGGCGCAGCAGCGTTGCGAGATCAGCATGCTCAGTATACGCGGTACCGAAAGGTTAATAGGTAATACGGGCTGGTGTCCGCAACTCCACGTCAATATGCGCATATTTTGCGAACGGGTGGGAAAATAGATTATTCGATCCACCCCAGCTCCTCAAGGATGGCCAGCAACGCTTTGGTGTTACTGATAATCTTACAGAGGGTACCTGGGTTACTGAAGTACTTTGCCCTGTATGTGGCGAGCACCGGGCAGTACCTATAGAGCACATGAGCTGCTGTCTCGTCATCCTCCATGCAGGCCCTGCACAGCGGACTGTCTATGACGCCTATACAAAGAGGTGTTTATTAAATGACGCGTGGCCAGTTATAGCTGCTGTCATTGTCGCAACTGTTGCTTAGTTAGTAGGAGAACCTGTTTCGTGAGGCGGCCATCAATTGTAGGGAGTGCTTCCTTGGCCTGCCTGCACTCACCTTGGTCAGACCATAGTTTGTGATGTTGGTCCCTGGTGCGTTTCCTTACCAGAGTGCGTAAGTACCCGAAGGGGAGTGGCACGATGGGTGTGACTGCTTAGCGCTTGCAGGACAGCCATGCTGTTTGGGGGCCAAGTCTGCTATTTTTATAAATTCAGTCATTGCAACACAATCCCATTGTCATTTTGCAAAAAGTTCGTAATCTGCTAAATTCATAATGGTCGATCATTGGTCGGTCAATGGTCTCCTATTAGAGTTGTGTCATAGTGGCATTGTTATATTGCCATTATTATAAAACCCGTTAGTAGAAATGATTTTTGAAAAACTACTACTAAATTTAAACATTATTCATGCCAGATTTCATTTCTAAATATTTTTACATATTATTTATTAGTGTTTAAAGCAATCTAAAGTAGTAGGAAGTTCGTAAATAGCAAAAAACTCAATAATATGTTATCTGTTTAGCTGACAAAGTCAAATGTGACCTTACTGCTTACTGACATTTATCTGTCTGTCTGTCTGTCCGTCCGTCCGTCCGTCCCCGGTTTACCACAGAGACGCTTAGTACTAGAAAGCTGTAATATGACATGGGTATACATATTAATCACGCCGAGAAAGTCGTAAAATAAAACCATGAAAAACATTTTTTTTATGGTTTCTCCCTTGCAAAATTTTTGTTTGTATATTTAAATTATATTTACTAGAGAAGCCTATATTTATTGATTTTATACATAATAATTAAATGCAAAATGGTGCTATTTCAGCTCTAATAGATTATTTGGAAAACCACCAAGACCTGGCGCTTGGCCACTGCAGCCGCACCAGTAAAGGGCGAAGTTTATCGAAACGATATTGAATGGAGTGCGCCCAAATTTTAAATTCGGTATCGGTGAACTGCCCCAATAAAACGCCGGCAGAGTGGCGCATAGTAAGTACCTAAATACAGTATAATTAGGGGTATGCATTATAAAATGATAAAATGTATCTTTATTGTAATTTTTGCACTTTTTTTTAGTTCTACAATGAATATAAGAGTTAGCTAGCTCGAGAATATTTGCTCGTAGTGATTACATTGTCTCCATTTGATAAATATTCCACAAACACGATACTCGTGACGAATTAAAATCAATGACTGCACAATAATGATGTTCTAATCGTAGGTCACTTATAAAAGGAACTGTCAAAATTTTAGCAGATTACCGCCTAAGTCAGTCATTAATTTGTCATTATGTACGAGATTACCATTAAATGCCATTTCTTTTAATGGAGTGTCAGTGGCTGACCATTGGAAAGTCATAATGACGCCATTGTAATAGTAGATTACTTTACTACTAGAAACTTGTCAAAATCAACAATTATGAAATCAATAATAGACCATTCTGACACTATTGTAATAGCAGACTTGAGGCCCTGCTGATAGTATGCGGATCGAGTGGCCCTTAACTTCCCTTCCCTTCCCTCAATCCTTCCCTCTACGCTCAATTGAAATATAGGCGCTCGGTGCTCACCGAGCGCCTATATTTCAAATGAGCGTTCCTGATTAGCTCGGTATGCGCGGGGGTGGCGCGGTACTGATTCGGCTAACCACGTTTCGGCATGCATGTCCAATGGCCGCTTTGCATACTGCCCAGCCGGATGCGCGCCCTGTGCAATATGACTCGAAGACGACATTATTTCGCGACGGGGCACAGGTGGCTCTGCATATTTTTTTACCGACTTGTACGTAGGTGCAGACGATGCGGTATGTTTTCGGCATCCGAGCATGCTCATGTCGCACCGCTGCTGCCCAGACAAATCAGATAACTGGCTTAAATTTGTTCGCACTGAGCTAGGTATTATATGAAACTTTATCCCCCTTATTACAAAACAAGGTTTATCTTCAGACCCAGGTTTAAAACATGGAGCCATTATTGAATTTCGAACTTTATTCCGACTATGGTAAAGTTCCTAAACACAAAACTGACAACTTAGTACCGAACTAAGTTTTCAGTTTTGTATAGAGAACGGTATTTCAATCACTGTTACGTTCTTATTACAAAAACTGGCTGCATGGTTTAAGCCATGTCAAAATATAAATCTTGTTTTGTAATATGGCGGTTTGAGACTAATAATTTTGTCGATGCGTTTTTTCTCTCTGAGCGATAATTACGTGATTATAATATTCGACGGAGTCGTCCATGACAAAGCGGTCTCATTACTCGGCACAAGCCGTGGCCGCCTCTTCTTGTCTTTGTACTGTGGCTCTGTGACGCTCCTCGCAGAATCTTTTAATTGTTTCTTTATAACTCCGCTTTTCAAATTTGTTCTGGTTACTCGTATTTTTTAGAGTTCCGTACCTCAAAAGAAAAAAACGCAAATCTTATAGGATCACTTGTGTGTCTTTCTGGCAGTCTGTCCGTCTGTCACAGCCGATTTATTCTGAATCGACTGGACCGATTAAGTTGGTAAACATATGAATTTCTGTGACCCAAACACGGACGTGTAACGTAAATAAATGAAAATTAAAAGAAAAAGTTTTGCAATCGGTACCATGTGTTTTATAAAAAAAATACATTTATATAAAGGGTGGAAAAAATCAATGGGCCCTGAAGGAAAACCACTTTAAATACTTAAGATAGATTATTTTACTTAAAGGAAACATTCCTTTATTTTTAGAAAAAAACAAAGCTGCATTCACAGATTTCTCGAAAAATTTATCTAAACCGGGAATCGAACCAGCTAAAAATTCAAAAAATAAACACTCGCTGTTTTATTTCACTAATCAATACAGTAAATGTTAAAGATACAACTTCTCCAAGAAACATTAGGTCTTACACTCGTCTGTCGTAAAAGATTTCCATGAAATCTAATATTTAGTACATAAGAACTTGAAGGCTTCTACATACCAGCGCGACATGTCGCGCGACGCGACACGGCACAATGGCCCCGCGTGTCGCGGGACGAGCGGTGCCTTTGTGTCGTGTCGCGTCGCGCGACAAGTCGCCCCGGTATGTAGAAGCCTTGAATCAACATTAGGTACCTAGACTACAGCCGGAGGCTCTACGCGGGGGTCGTGCGGTCCATGGCCCTTTACGGGGCACCGGTGTGGGCGCGTTCTATAAGGCTGCGACCAGCCCAGCGGTTGAACGCGTCCCAAAGGGTCATGGCCATCAGGCTGGTCCGAGGATACCGCACAGTCTCTCGTGAGGCGGCGAGCCTCCTTGCTGGACTACCGCCATGGGATCTGGAGGCAAAACTCCTCGCGCATGTCTGGGAGTGGCGCGAGGAGGCGAAACGCTGGGGTGAAACTCCGCTACCGCGAGAAATCACGGCACAGCGGACAGAGCTCCGGCGGGATCTTATGGCGGCATGGAGAGTGCGATTGTCGCAACCCAGCGCTGGGCACGCCACACTTGTGGCGATAAGTCCCCTCTTTGAGGAGTGGCTAGAGAGGCGCCACGGCGTCCTCACCTTCCGCCTGACGCAGGTCCTCACCGGACATGGTTGTTTCGGGAGGTTCCTGTTCAAGATAAAGCGGGAGGAAACGCCCGGGTGTCACCACTGTGTGGATCGCCTGGAGGACACGGTGGAGCATACGGTGGAGGTCTGGTCAGCTTGGGCGGAGCACCGCCGTGTCCTCACGGAGGCGATCGGCGGCGGCGATCTCTCGCGTCCGGCCCTGGTGCAGGCCATGGTTCGGAGCGAGAGAGCATGGGAGGCCGTCACCTCCTTCTGCGAATTAGTAATGCTTGCGAAGGAGGAGGCGGAACGCGTGAGGGAGAGACAAGGTTTGCGCCCTCGCGCCCCTAGTCGCTGCAGGAGACGCCCCGGGCGTCGGGAGTCGCAAGCCGATTTCCGGCCACCGTAGGCGTGGGCCTGCGGACGGTGAGCGATGGGTAGCTCACCATCCGATAACGACCAGGGCCCGGGTCGACGGCGCGTGGTATTCCACGCGCGCCTCAAAGAGTTGTCAGCACCAACTGACGGGGTCCGCTAGAGCCAATGCCTGCCAGGGTTGCGAGTTTGTCCGAAAGGGATATCGTAGCCCTGGCACACAGGCAAATGAAGGAATACGGGTGGGTTTTAGTCAGTAAAAGTCTGACTCGCCCTCCCGCTCCGCCCAGAGCGGGAGAAGTTATTTGATAATTTCCCACCCAAAAAAAAAAAAACCTAGACTAGAACTACTCACTTTCCACAAGTTAAAGACAAGTAATAATTTTCTTATAACTCTAACATCCTAAGACTTTCTATGAAGTACAAGCTTGCTAATCTATACGTATCTTAAGGTACCTTGTTTTGGTGGATGGTGAACATTTTTGTGAATATAGTTTCAAAAAAGGTTTAGAACTCTCACAGCAAAAAAATCTGACTTTTCCATTATGATCATTTTGCTGAAGGCTTCATGAATTGAATTTCAAAAAAGACAAAATTTAAGTATTTGTAACGAGGGGTCTCATGTTGAACAACTTATCAGTAAAATGATTAAAGTGTAACAAAATTATAATTTTCAATAGTTTAAGTATCAATGTCTTGCTAAGTAAAAATTTTCTTTCGTTTAAGTGTCGTTCTTATTAGAATTGATGATAAAAATCAAATGTATGTTAGATTTCATGATCTTTTTTATTTCTAAGACCAATTGTTTTTACAGATTTTATCCTGAATCCTATCGATTAGTAGAAAAAAAAAAAAGTATTTTTTTTATTAATTTTTAGCTGGTTCGATTCCCGGTTTAGGTAAGGTTGTCGAGAAATCTGTGAGTACAGTTTTGTTTCTTTTTAAAAATAAAGGAATGTTTCCTTTAAATAAAATAATTTATCTTAAGGATTTAAAGTGGTTTCCCTTCAGGGCCCATTGATTTTTTCCACCCTGTATATACAACATTCGTTTTTGTTTACACTAAACCCGAAAAGGCCGAAAAAACAATGACCATTGTACTCATCATTTTGAACAATTTTTTCTATGGGACCAACCTTGAAATCGCGAATACTTAAATCGACAAAATGTATGAAACTGCTGATTTTTATTTCGCGATTTCAAGGTTGGTCCCATAGAAAAAATTGTTCAAAATGATGAGTACAATGACCCCTTTTCGGGTTTAGTATAAACAAAAACGAATGTTGTATATAGGAATATATGTATAAAGGCAAGACAAGGTTATAAACGAAAGGGCTTGATGTAAGGATTTCAGATATTTTTTTTATAATTTCACAATTCATACTTCTAAAGTTATTTAGAAAATCGATGAAAATTGACCCTTATCTTCGAAATTACTGAGCCTAAAATTTAAAAAACAATACAGAAAATACTTCTTTACATAGAAAAGAAAAAGAAAAAGATTACAGGAAAACCTAAATGATATGTTCATTCTTGGGATTAATTAATCCCAAGTACGGAACCCTTCATTGTGCGTGGTTCGACATGTATTTCGCCGGTTTTTTGTCACTTAAGAATATTTTTTTTTCTATTCTCTACTACCCGATTCAGTATTCCAGTTCCAGTGGACCATTACTTATCATTAATATTGTGTTAAACAGACGAATACACAGCAATGGCACGCTAGAGATTTTGCCGTCGAGCGCATACGAGGCGGCGGCGACGACGGTGCGCTGCCGCGCCGCCAACGTGCACGGCGTGGCGCTGTCGCGGGACGTCACCCTCGTAGCGGGTATCTGTTCATTTTATTTTATTTATTTATTCATGAACAATTATTAACATTGTACTGAACTTTACATATTATATAAAATTATCACATGCAGAAACAATACATTTACAAGCCTAATTTAAATTGATGTAAAATAATTATATTGAGTTTTAATTTTTAATTTTTTAATGGGTTTTTTTGTATTTTAGTTCAAGAGTCAGTTAATTTAAAATATGTCAACAAATAAATATCACAACAAATTCAATGTCAAAATATGAAAAGTAGTGTTTAATCTAATATAAAGCTTGTTCACTTCTATAATTTAAGTGACTATTTTTATCATTTGACATAACTTCTGATACCGAGTATATAAACATTTTTCCAACAAGAAGGCTTTTGAGAGCTATAAATTAATAATTTTAAATCGGTCGGTATCCTATTAAATAACTCCACTGTTTGATATTTGGCACCTGAGGTGTTCCAAATCTCGATATTTTATTATTTTATAAGGTTGATTTTTTGTTGTCTTGATTTTTTAAAGAAAATGACGGGTATTCTTTATGCAGGTTTATTCGCAAGTTCTGTTTTAACATATTGGACTGTAAGTATACATGTATAGATAGCTATTACTTAAACGTATCTAAAGACTCATCACACACAAAACGCTAATCTACTTGGACATCCCGCCCGCCAAAGAACATAGTTCTTTAACTTTATTTTAACAAATCAACTTAAACTCAAACAATGAAAAAAAACAAGAAATTCATATATGCGTAAATTTAACACATAACAATTGATGTAAATACAAACTCTTAAAAAACATGCCTCTCAATATCTTAATAAAAAATACAATTGAATGAATAACAGAACAACCTGTATTGATCTCATTTGTAGTAAGTAATATACTTTCAAGCAAACATAACACATGCGGCTCAATCAACTCAGCCTATAGCAGTCCACTGCTGGAGATAGGCCTCTCCCAGGCTGCGCCACAACATCTTGTCCTCGGCCTTCCGCATCCAGTCTGTCCCAGCCACCTTTTTAAGGTCATCGGTCCATCTAGCTGGGGGGCGTCCCCCACACTACGCTTGCCGATATTCGGTCTCCACTCCAGTACTCGTCTGCTCCACCGGCCATCCGTCCTTCGACAAACATGGCCAGCCCACTGCCACTTCAGCTTGCTTTCTCTGCAGGCTATGTCGGTAACTCCGGTTTTCTTCCGGATAACTTCATTTCTGATCTTATCTTTCAGAGAAACTCCGAGCATAGCCCGCTCCATAGCACGCTGATACCTTGAATTTGTGGTCCAGCCCGACTGTCAGTGTTCACGTTTCTGCACTGGCATGTCATAACAGGCAGGACGCACTGGTTGAAGACCTTAGTCTTCAAACACTGCGGGATTGGCGACGAGAAGACTTGACGAAGTTTTCCAAACGCTGCCCAACCCAACCGGATCCTTCTGTCGGCTTCTTTCTCAAAGTTGTGCCTACCAAGCTGGAAAACTTGCCCTAGGTAGACGTACTCCTTCACAACTTCGAGAAGCGACCCTTCGATGTGGATTGGACTCGGCAGGACGTGCGAAATGTACATGACTTTCGTCTTGTCCAAATTCATGCCGAGGCCAACCCGCCGAGAGACTCTATTTAGGCTGTGCAGCATCTGGTCTAACTGCTCCAGCGTCTCTGCCATTATGACGATGTCATCGGCAAAACGAAGGTGTGAGATGTACTCGCCGTTTACGTTGATACCCTGTCCAGTCCAGTCCAGCGTCTTAAAGACGTCCTCCAACGCATTGGTAAACAGTTTCGGGGATATCACATCCCCCTGTCTCACCCCCCTGAGTAGTTGGATAGGGCTGGTTTCCTTATCCTGGATCTGGACAGTCATCGTTGTCGCGTCATACAAATACCTCAACACTTCGATGTAGCGCCAGTCAATTCGACATCGTTGCAGAGAGGCCAGAACTGCCCATATTTCGATGGAGTCGAAGGCTTTCTCGTAGTCCACAAATGCCATACACAGCGGCTGATTGTACTCTTCGGTTTTCTGCACAATCTGCCGAAAAGTATGGATGTAAATATACAAATTCTACATATCAGTAAAAATATATGACTTCGCCGTTTCGCTACCGTCGTGGAGGTGATGCGAATATTTAGTTTCTGAAGTAAGTAACAAAACAGCCAAGCCATACATTTTTACTGATATGTAGAATTTGTGAAGTTAGGGTCGGTAGAGTTAGGCCGTGTAGATTCAGAAGCTTGGCTCTACATGAGATCTGATATATTTTTCACAGGGCAAACCTTATGTGGTCGTCTTGGCAACATTTTACATGAAATGATTTTGGTGGGATTTCAGTTCTTTTTGTAAGTTGCTAGGCAATTATTTTAATTATATACCTAATTTTAGTAATAAATCTTATCGTATTAATTAAGTACTTACAGTCAATTTGCTCACCTCGTCGTCAAAGGGCGTAAATAACTGACCTACCATGAGACTCTTGATACTTACAGTCGATTTGCTCACTTCGTCGTCAAAGGGCGTAAATAACTGAGACCTACCATGAGACTCTTGATTAAGGCGGAGGTTCTTGTAAGTACTTATTATAATAGGTTTTTTAGTTACTGAGAACCGAAAGTTACAAGTTTATCTGGCGGCACGGTAGTGTTTTTTTGTATACTGAACTTTGTTTACATACCAAATTTCGGCTTTCTAGCACTTCAGGAAGTACCCTAACATTTTGAAGTCTCGTACAAACTTCCACCCCCCCATTTTAGGGGATGGGGGGCGAAAGTTATATGATACTAAACTTAGATTACATACCAAATTTCAGCTTTCTAGCACTTCAGGAAGTAGCCAAACATTTTGATGATCATCAGTGTGTTAGTGTATCAGTGAGTGTGTCAGTGACGAAATCGGTGTATTTTAGATATCAATAAAATCTAAAGTATTAAAGCTATTAAATTGAGACGTTGTATGTTTAATTAGTCTATTATTGACATCATATCCTGAGAATATGAACTATCTGGTACATCGGAAACCAACTCTATGAGGGTTCAAAAAAACGACGAAACACTTCCGGAGAAAAAGTAGGTAGTGCCCTTGCGCTTCGCTTGGCTCGTCTTGGCGGGGGCACTACCGTGCACCCAGATACATTAGCTTTTTTCTTTTTACTTCATTTGTGCAAATTAGGTAAATAAACTCTGAACAACTAAAATAACAGTATAATACGAAATAAACAAATTGAATTTAGGTAAAATACACATTTTGCTTACTGGACGCTTATATTCTCCGGTTTTACACCTTACTGATACCGACTCGGGTTACATTCTCAGGTCCAGGATATTTTTTGATAATTTTACCAAGTCTCCATTCAGCTGGCGGTACATAGTCTTCCTTTAAAACAACATCATCGCCTATTTCTGGTTCGTCCATAGTCGGTCCATCCATAGAGATGTTTCTTGGGTATCTCAAGAACTTGTGATACCTCACATATAAGCTTGGCTGCTAAAGTGGCGCCACACAGTTCAAGTCGGGGTATAGAAATCTCTTTTCCGATTGGGGCAACTCGATTTTTTGCGGACAGTGAATGTATTTATGCACTCTATTTGAACTATCAATCACTCGAATGTAAACAGCTGCTGCAAAAGCTGAAAATACGTGTAACTCTCTCTTACATTCTCGTGTAAAATTCAGCCACCTAGGTACTTTAAGAGTTTTTAAATCTATTAGCTCTTCTCTGTATTTTAGTCACACACCATGTAATTCATCCGTCGAACTATCATCCCACTCAAGACTAGATTTCCACAGTTTCTGAATAAATATTTTAGCATTAACTACCACTGGGGCAATCCAGTCCAAAGGATCATACATCTCGCTACTTATAAATATATTGAGTAAACATATATTGAGTATTGAGTACTTCAGATAATAATTTTTGTTTAAGTGACTAAATCGTTAGGTTCAGGTAAGTTTACTACGTATTCAAAATTATCATTCTTCCTATTCCAACTCAAACCCACCTTGATTAGATCATTAAATTTAATAGGTTGCTTTTCACTCAACTCAGTTTTACCAATCCGCTCTAAAAACTTCTCATTATTAATATTCCATTTTTTTAATTTAAACCCGCCGCTCTTCATTAACTCATTTATCTCCTCATAAATTTGTATTGCTTCGTTAACCGTGTCAGAACCGGTCATTAGGTCATCCATATAATAGCATAGTTTTGTTATTCTCGCCGCTAATGGATACTTATTCCTCTCTAACTCAGCAAGTCTGTGGAATACCTTAACAGTTAGATATGGCGCGCGTGCTGTACCAAACGTTAAACGTAACAATTTGTAACGTTGTATAGGCTCTGAAGGATCAAATCTCCAGACAAGTCTCTGGAAATCTGTGTCTTTGTCCGCCACTACTCTCACTTTAGTGGTGTCATTGTCTTGTCTCACCACCGCATGGCGAGGAAGATAGACAGCTTTAGACTTCTGCAACTCACACTCAGAAACCAGTCTCATGTGGTTCATACTCAAGTACTCACTCATAACTTTATTATATTCTTCTCTCAACTTTGAATCTTTCGACAGCTTTCTTTCTAAATATTGTACCCTCTTCAGTGCTCTCTTTTCTGTATTACCATCTTGGCACTTATGATAGTCCGTTGCAAAAGGACCTCACTATAAATCCCCTTCAATATCTCTCACTGTAGTTAAGTCAAACAAATCCTCACATACTTTCTCGCTATTAGTCATTTAGAGGTGTGTATAATATATAACTTCATGATTACTTTCATCGATGCTTTTTATTTCGACAAAAAATCGCATATTTTGTAAGTAGGATCTTAAAAGTTGTAAGAACTTGCCTCTGATACCATAATACTCAAGTTTAGTTAGTAGTAATTCATAATCAATAGTCGTACGAGCATACGTTGTGACTGAAGAATATGGAGGTACGTGAGTAGTGGGAGTGAAAACAAACGACATCGACTTATTAGCACAGCGTATAATCGCAGACTGGCGCGCCTTGACAATCATGTATCACAGTATTATATTTTGTGCTCTTACCCACTATATACTAATTATTAACATACATAACACCTCCCTTCTTAAATTACAATATTTTTAAGAAAGGTTACAACTAATTCCTAAAAAAAATATATAAGTAAATCCTCTTAGAATCATCATTTAGCAATACATTTTTAAGTACACTGAAATCTGATCACCGGTTTTCGGGTTCGCTTTGGGTACACTTCTTGCTGCTGAGCTGGTGAACCACATGCCTGATTAGAAGGCTGAACCTGCTCAACACCATCCACCTCACTGTTTAGTGATTGTTCGAATTTACTTCTTTCACCCACCCTCTCACTTTCACACACACTATCGCTACAGTCAATCTCATTCTTCCCTGACTTTAATAAATTGTCCCCAGCGTGCGCCACTGAGTTCCCACCCTCTATCATTTCCTCTTCTTCCGTGTTCGGCCCACCAACGGATGCACGGGATCTGCGCCGTATCTGGTCTACGTGTCTTTCAATAAATTGACCGTTATCCCTTGCTATCAGATACCTACGAGTACTGTCTACGTCTGAGATCGTACCTTTTACCCATTTATCGGAGGAACCGTACTCCCTCATACAAACTGGATCACCCTCGCCGAAGATACGCGGGACCCCTCCAGAAGAATCGATTTGTCTTTGCTGCGCATCCTGCACTCGAGTACCTACTGATCGTTCAGTCCGTAAAAGATCCAATCTGGAACGTAGTGTTCGTTTCTGCAACAACATTGCAGGCGTCTCACCAGTAGTGCTGTGCACTGTATTTCTGTATGCCAGAAGAAATGTTTGTAAAGCTGCGTCCACATCTACGCGATCCCGAATTGCCTTTATAATAGTGCGCTTACAAATGTTAACTGCATTTTCTGCGGCTCCGTTTGAAGACGGATGATAAGCGGGTGAAAAATTCTGTCTAATGCCATTGTTGGCAAGGAATTTTTTGAATTCAATGCTGGTAAAAGGTGGTCCTTGATCTGATACTAATTGTTCCGGTAAGCCGAACCTAGCGAAAGTCGAACGTAAAACTTTAATAACATTAAACGCGTTAGTACGTGGCATTTCGAATATTTCTATCCATTTTGAGGACGAATCAATTAATACTAAGAATGTCATACCACGATACGGGCCCAAGAAATCAATGTGCACTAAAAAAACTACTAAAACAATAGCACCCGACCTAAGAAGATTATACAATGGCGCGAGAACTGTACTGATATTTTTGATGAATTTAGCATAATACATTACTAGACCTATAAACGCTCTTAACTCGGTGGTATTTGTAGGCACCGTTCCATCACCGCCTTGACCTTATCTGGGCATGTATGCACTCCATCCTTACTAATAATATGACCCAAGTAAGAAACAGACTTTGAAAAGAAAACGCATTTTTCCTTCTTTACTTTAAGTCCGTAGTCTTGCAGCCGTTGCAAGACTTTATGTAAATTGTTAAGATGGTCTGCTTTCGTACTTCCGGTCACAATAATGTCATCGAGAAAGACACCTACACGCGGCATGTCCGCGAATAACTGTTCAATTCGCCTTTGAAAAATGCCCGGGCTAGACGCTAAACCATACACTAATCTGTTGTACATATACAAACCCTTGTGGGTATTTATTACCGTGTATTTTCTTGTGTCATCGAATTCGAATTGTGCGTACGCTTGAGACAAATCAATTTTACTGTAATGTTCACCCCCTCGGAGACGAAATAACAAATCTTCTACCCTAGGCAAAGGATAACGATCAATTTCTATAACTTTGTTTAGAGTAAGTTTATAATCAGCACAGATACGAATGCTACCATCTTTCTTTACCACTGGTACTATTGGCGTAGCCCAGTCGGAACGCTCGACAGGGGTGAGGACTCCGTCGCGCACCAGCTGGTCCAGCGTGCGCTCCACGGGCTCGCGCAGCGCGTACGCCAGCGGGCGCGCACGCATGAACACCGGCCTCGCACATTCGCGCACATGTATGCTCACTGCGCCGCCCGTGAAGCGCCCGAGACCCTCCGCGAACACGTTACAGTATTTGGTACTGAAAGAAGAAACATCGGGATCCTTATTTTCCAAAATATTATTTACATTGTAATTGCTCCAATCAGGTAGTTGGATTTTTAATGCAGCTATCCAATGTCGCCCTAAAAGGACAGTTTTACCCTTCTCAATAACAAGCAATTCTAAAAATTCACTTCTATCCTTATACCGAACTAGCGGTCTTATTATACCTAAGGGTTTTACAGTCTCACCTGTGTAATATCTTAAAATTAATTTACAAGGTTCTAGGGTAAGATCGTTAAATAATTTATCGTAACACTCTCGACTAATACAAGACACTGCACTACCCGTGTCACATTCCATAGCTATTTCCTTATTATGCACGTTCAACGTTATGTAAATAGGTTTGCAACTGGCTACAGACAGTCGACAAACATCAACAAAAATTACCTCGTCACTGTCCGTCTCTTCATCACTGCCCGCGGTTTGCACGTCCACTTGATGTTGCGCCACTAAATTCGGGCACACACGTCGCAAGTGACCTTGCCGATTGCATACCCTGCACACGTAACGCGCGAATTTGCACGACGACTCGCTGTGGTTTGCACCTCACACCCGACACTGCCGCTGTGGCCGAGCTCGCTCCTCTAGCCGAGCCCGCTCACCCGGCACCAGCAGCGTCGACTCGCGGGCCACGGGCCTCTCTCGCACGTCTCGACGCTCGCGCGCATCCCACCGCGCGACGTTCGGCTGCCCGCCGCGCACCGCCACGCCCGTTGTTTGTCGCCTCACCGCCATTGCTTGACACGTCACCGTCGCTGACTTAGGTCCATCGACGACGGCGGCGTCTTTCTCCGCCGATTCCATGCTGGCGGCTAGCTTATACGCCTTGGCGAAATCCAGTTTGAGTTCTGCGAATAACCGTTCTCTAATATTTTCGCTGGCTATTCCACACACCAGTTGATCTCGTAAACTTTCTTCGAGCCAACTTCCAAACTCACAGGTTTTCGACATCTTTTTAAGTACCGCCATGTAGTCGGATATTGTTTCGCCTTCTTTCTGCTTCCTATGCCTGAATTTATATCTCTCGGCAAGTTCGCTGGGTTTCGGTTGTAGATGTTTACACATTATTTCCGATGACTGCTCGAACGATTTAGTTTTTGGTTTATTAGGTGTACACAGGTTTACTAGCAACTCGTAACTCTCTGCTCCCATAACGGTTATTAACGTCGGCACATGTAAATCATCCGGTATCTTGTTCACCACAAAGTATTGCTCTAACCGTTCGACATATAATTTCCAATCGTCTTTATACATTAAACTCCGCAATTTTTCCGATGGACATCGTGAACTTTTATAAAATCACACGCGAAATGTTCAATACTCGTCGCCACTGAAGAATATGGAGGTACGTGAGTAGTGGGAGTGAAAACAAACGACATCGACTTATTAGCACAGCGTATAATCGCAGACTGGCGCGCCTTGACAATCATGTATCACATGTATTATATTTTGTGCTCTTACCCACTATATACTAATTATTAACATACATCACAGTGACGAGAGGTGACTCTGTTCGGTGTGTGACTGTCGTGTTGTGCAGTGTTGGAAGCGGGCTGGGAGGCGGTGGCACAGGCGGGTACGGCGGTGGCGGGCGGCGTGGCAGCCGTCACGTGCGCCGCCACGCGAGACGCCGCGCTCGTGCGCCCGGCGCTCTGGTACCTCGGCGATACCGTGCTACACTTCGACCCACCCTCGCCAGGTATGCACCGAACGCTGCACTTGCGACCAACTGAACGCAACCGATGCGATACCTGTATGGGGGGCATAGTCACTTAGGAGAATATTACACAAAGCTCACAAATGATTCATAACTCAAACTCAAAGCATTTATTTCAATTAAACCTATTACAGGCACTTTTGAATTGTCAAAGAGTCGGTCAGTTAGTCAGAAAGTTGAAGCTATTTGCCCATTCCAAAACGTAGATCTATATGGAGAAGAATAGACAAGAAACTCCAAGTACACTCTTTTAAATCAAGATATTACAAAATCCTGGGTACATTATTCTTGTCGCTTCTTTATGTGAGAACGTAGTAATAAAATAAATTATTTAAAAACAATACAAATATAAAAGATTACAAATAAGTTCTGGCAGATAAGAGATAATCAGTCACAACTGACGGCGCCCGCTCACGAACATGACGCGTGGATCAGCACCATCCAGCTCAACCATTTTGTAGGGAACCGAATGATCCAACACACGCGCCACCATCAGCGAGACATTTAAGTGAGCATGACATACTCTTAACTGCCAAACTTTTTTAAGTCAACATATATCATAAAATAATAAACGGCTCCATGGTACTCATATTTACAAAAATCGAAAAAAAAATGCGTTTTAATTATACAAAACTATAGCTTGCAATGCAGCAATTCAAAGATTAATAAAATGTTACTAGCAAAAGGAAAAACGTTAATTACCTATTGAAGGATTCAACAACTAAAACTTGATTACATTAAATAATAAATATGATTGTAATGACAGAACATAAAAAAGGGGGAAGCATCTCTTCCAAATATTATAATTTTAACAAGTGAGCCCAAGTGGTTGTGGAGCAGGACCAGCATTCAGCCAAGCGTTTTTATCTACGATATAATCATCCAACCTATAATATGCTTGTCTACATAGTGTGCGTTTAATCCACGTTTTAAATTTCTTCTCATTTAGTTGAAGAATATCGAATGGTATTTTATTATAACACTAGCTTTCGCCCGCGGCTTCGCCCGCGTGGATGTCGAAAAAAAAACAGTTTCTCTATCAGCAGCATTCCCCCAAAACATTATACCATATCTTAGTTGGAACCAACGTAAGCGTGGTAAGCAGATAGGAGTGCAGTTTGATTTACAACTTTACGGAGGATATAGATAGCATATAAATATCAACTTCGTTTTGTACATACTTGTTCAATATACGTGTCCTCCATTTCATGTCTAAGTCTATTTGTAAGAAATTTTGTATTGTTTATTTTTTCTACGTTTTTGTTCTTAAATAATAATGTTTCTAAACTTACCAACTTTTGAGTTATTCAAGGTACTCAGTAAAATTGTTCCGAAAACTTAATTACCCCTTTTCCGATTCTCGAAAACTCCATATATTTTTTCCTTTTTTTTTGTCTAAAGTATGAGCATTGAGTTTCGAGTTAATCGGACCTCGTGTAAAGATTCTTAAAAACAAACTGTAACACTCCCTAAAATCCTTTTGAAGGGTAGTTTTGAAAAACGCAACCGTCATGACAAACTTTGTTATTTAAGAACGTATTCTTGCTATGATTCACGTTTATTAACTCAAAAAATATGATTGTTCATACAATCTACATCCCTTTTCACCCTGATAATATTGATCCAATTTTCAAAAACCGAATCTTAGAGTTCGCCTACAATGTATATGGAATGTAAATATATTATATTCTCAAATAAAATTATTATTATAATAATAAAAAAAATCAGTCAGTCAGTCAGGACTTCGCCCACGACTTCGTTCTTTTGATTGATTCCTTTTTCGGCATATTTCTTTTTGGACATATTCCGTTTTTGGCATATTCTTGTTTCGGCACATTCCGTTTTCGGCATAAATCATTATATACAACAAAGCATCATTATTCTGAAATTTTAATTATACTTACCCACAACAGATACCTAATACAAGGTAGACGGCAGTGAAATAGTAAGGTAATTTTTGTAATGAGGACCTTATCAATTATTATTATTTTAAGTAATCCGTGTAGGTACTGTTTAATTTTTGTCTTTTATTTTTATTGATTAAAATATAATATTTTACTAATAAATATTATTTTATTTTATTACGCAATGAAAGCCACAAGTATTTCATAGTATAATTTATTTACTAAAATGTGCCGAAACAAGAATATGCCGAAAACGGAATATGTCCAAAAAGGAATGTGCCGAAAAAGGAATCAATCGTTCGCTTGGATTTCGTACTTTCCCCTAAAAATTATTTCGGCAACACCTCCACCTCCTTTAAATGGTGTAGTAAGTAAATTATTACGATCTTTATTATTAAATAGTATTCTCTATTTCTATCATGTAACGACTGCCTCGTTAGTCTCATGGTCACAAGCACGACTGCTGAGCATGAGGGGTCGGTTTGATTCCCAGGTCGGGCAAAGTGTTATTGGATTTTCCATTACGAATTTCTCAGTAGCAGCCCCGAGTCTGGATTTATGCCCGGTTGATGGCAATAGGCTCGCCCCCTATTACATGGGACTTAAACAGAACTGGCGAAAGTGGGTGTACTAAAGGTACACCTCTACCTATCCCTTTGGGGATTGCAAGCGTGATGTTATGTAAATAAGTACTCGGGCCAAATTTCAAGTTTACGTATATATATCAAAAGAAATAAGATTCTGTTCATACAAACTATATCGCCTCTTTTTACGCACTCAAACACACAGTAGAATCCTCCCTTGTAAAATTGACTACCCCTTTTCACCCCGTTAGGGATACATTTTCTAAAAACTCTGATCAATTTTATTCTTTATATTTGGTTTACAGTATAAATACTGAGTTTCGAGTTAATCAGACCGCGCGTTAAAATTCTTTCATACAAACTGACATCCGCAAATCCCCCTTTAGAGGGTAGTTAAAAAAAAATGTCACACTTTATAATTTACTTAGGTTAGTATTCATAAGTTTCAGGTTTGATAACTCAAGGAATAAGATTTATCCCCCTTTTTCACCCCTTAAAGGTCGAATTTGGAAAAATCCTTTCTTAGCGGATGTTATAGTTTCCAACCATAAGCCGAAATATTAGTGAACTTAACTTAAAAAGAACTTTCATTAAAAATAAAATTTTATCCCGTTTTTACCCCTTAAGGGTTGAAATTCTATCAACACCGTTGCATTAGCTTCCAACCATAGCCTAGATATTAAATTTAGTGATTTTTACTGTGAAAATTAAGGACTTTGATACACAACTTTATCCCCCTTTTTAACCCTTCGGGGGTAGAATTATCAAAAACGCTGACATACGTATAAATTAATTTTTAATCGTCAGCCTATACACCAAATTTGAAGATCCTAACTTCAAAACTGACGGACTTTCATATAAACTTCCATCCCCTATTTCACCCTCTTAGAGGTGGAATTTCGGAAAACCCTTTCATAGTGAATACCTAGTCTTTACAAAGAACACACCCTCCAAATTTCATGTCTCTAGGACCAGCGGTATAGGCTGTGCGTTGATATATCAGTCAGTCAGTCAGTCAGTCAGTCAGTCAGGACTTTGAATTTTATATATATAGATTTTACACAGTACCCCAGTGTACCTTTGACAACCTGAAATGTGGTTGATCTAATTTGTTCCTATTTCTAGTGTTAAAGTTATGCCTGTCACTTATCTTACTGAAAAGATGTAGGTTTTTCTAACATAAAAAATATTTTCATAAATGTATTGGCAAGGTACCGTCATGATGTTAATTTTTTTAAACAGTTCCCTTAGAGAGTCGCATTTGCGGAGGTTGTAGATGGCTCTGATAGCCCTCTTTTGCAGAACAAAGATATAAACAATATCTACAGCCCGTCCCCACATCAAAATACTGTAAGACATGATGCTATGAAAGTAAATAAAATAGACCAGTCTCGCTGTATCCACGTCTGTCAATTGGCGGATTTTCCAAACAGCGTAGGTGGCTGAACTTAGCCGCCCTGCAAGTGATGTTAAGTGAGGACTCCACTGCAGCTTAGAGTCAAGCGTGATTCCCAGGAAAACAGTTTTTTCGACAAATTCTAGTACCTCTTTGTTCAATACAACGTTACATTCACTATTTCTAACATTCGGTAACGCGAATCTTATGCATTTAGTTTTCTTCTCATTTAATATTAAATTATTTACGGGAAACCAATTATGGACCATAAGCATAGCGTTATTTACGTCGTCAAGCTTCTGTGCATGTCTGCTTACTTTAAAAATCAGTGATGTCATCAGCAAATAACACCATTTGTGGTCGGTTTTTCAGTAAATGAGGTAAATCATTTATATATACTAAAAAGAAGATCGGACCCAATATTGAGCCCTGCGGTACCCCATTCTGACTATTAAACCCAATCCCCCTTATTACAAAACAAGGTTTATCTTCAGACCCAGGTTTAAAACATGGAGCCATTATTGAATTTCGAACTTTATTCTGACTATGGTAAAGCTCCTAATCACAAAACTGACAACTTAGTACCGAACTAAGTTTTCAGTTTTGTAAAAAGAACGGTATTTCAATCACTGTTACGTTCTTATTACAAAAACTGGCTCCATGGTTTAAGCCATGTCAAATATAAATCTTGTTTTGTAATAAGGCAGAATGAATTCACACCATTTATTTGAACTTGCTGCAGTCTATCATTCAAATACGATTTTTCTAAGTTAAGCGCAAGTTTACCCAGTCCGTAATGCTCAAGTTTCAAAAGCAGTGTTTCGTGATTCACGCAATCAAATACCTTGGATAGGTCACAAAATATGCCTATTGCGTCTTGTGCCTCTTCCCATGCGTTAAAAATGTGTTTCAATAATGTGACACCGGCGTCAGTTGCACAACGTCCTTTGGTGAGACCATACTGTTGATCGTGTAAGATGTCTATACGATTGAAGTGATTGAGCATTTGATTTAACATTCCTTTTTCAAACACCTTGCTGAAAACGGGCAAAACCGATACGGGTCTATAATTATTAGTGTCTCCTGTCACCGGATTTAAAAAGCGCAATAACTTTACTATACTTCATTAAATCTGAGAATATCCCTTGATCTACACACAAATTAAATATTAAAGCTAGATATGGTGCAATCGTCTCAATAATGGATTGACAAACTTTAGTAGACATGCCCCACAGATCTTCGGTCATTTTAATCTTAACTTGCTTAAAAGTCTTTACAACGACCACAGGGTTTATATGTTTAAATTTAAATTCCACAGGGCAAGCTGAAACATTTGTTCTTAATAGATCAATAGCAAGTGAGGGAGAGGAATTTAAAGTTTCTATAGTTTTAATTGGAATATTACTAAAAAAAGTTGCAAATTCCTCAGCGACATTAATGTTATCGCTAACGAGACCGCGGGAAGTTTCCAGTGTGTAATCAGTATTATGTCTTTCGTTCCTGTTCGTTTCATTGTTAATTATTTTCAAACTGTCTTGTCTACCGACCTTGTCTGGCAACCGACTTGTCTGTCTTTCCTCGTGTCTATATTGCAGTGTCATAGATCTATAATATAGTTATTACTACATACTATATTATAGTGTAATATACGACTCGCACTTTTCAGAAGAGAGCTTCTGAATGAAAGTTTCGATTCATAAGTGTAACGGTTAAGTAAAGTAAGTTTTACAGAAATAAGAATGATGCAACCTAGCGCGTCGGGTGCCTGAGGATCATTTTCATTTTAATAAAGCAGAGGAGTTACCGACTCACATAAATCGTGGTGAGCGCTCTTGAAACGGAAAAACGTCACGTTGGAGAGCGGTGAGCGGCCGACGCAAATAAATCTATCATCGCGGCTCCCGCGCACCTCACTCACCCGCCACCTCTCTCTGCACCCCCACCTCCATTCACCACTTTACGACGCCATTCTCGCTTTATTTAACATCTTCAAAATTAATGCCGACTTCCTGGAATGGTTCGCATTACTAAATGGAATAAGGTCATTACTTAAACATGCTATTTTCCACGCATTTGATATTCAGCGATGTGTTAAATTAACTTTATAATTTACCGAGGCGTACTTATATAAACTAGACAAGGAAAATTTATACTAATGAAAAAATTGCAAAATAGCTCTAGCTCGAAGGGGGTGAAATCTACGCATAATAACAACAGCCTTATAGAGGTTGAGACAAGTGGACCTAATTGTGGACACAATATTTTAGCGGTTGGGTTGTGGCAAACACGCGGAAAATGGGATTAAGAAGAAAAATAAAAGTTACCATAATAATAAAGGCCCATTGTGAGCGACCCCGTTTCAGTGCCATAGGTCATCACTGGCAACACGCACTGGTGAAAGACTTTTGTCTTGACACACTGCGGTATGTGGGATGAGAAGATATTGCGTAACTTCCCGAACGCTGCCCAGCTGAGTCGGATTCGACCATTGTCTCGAAGTTGAGCCTTCCTAGCTGGAGAGTTTGTCATAGGTCAAACATACTCGTCCACAACTTCAAGTGTAGCGTCTCCGATCTTCAGAAGAGTGGGTGTTAAAAGAAGTTAAATACAGTATTGCAAATAATGTGTTAACGGCCGCTGCTTGTGTCGCAGAATGTAGTTGGGTGTGAACAGTAAGTGACATAATAAGGTGTGTGTTGGCAGAGTCGCGCTACCTGGTGGCGGGCAACACGCTGCTGATCCTGGGCGTGGGCGCAAGTGACGCCGGTGCCTACAGCTGCCTGGCGCGCCACGCGCTCACCGCCGCTACCAAGCGCGCACACCCCGCCACGCTCACCGTCACCGGTAAGTACCCGCTCCATGCATGTGTATGTATGTGTGTTGCGCTAACGTGTGTGTATGTTCAGCGGCGTCGGCGTCGTCGGCACCGCGGCTGGTAGCGGCGGGTGGCGAGCTCAGCGTAGCAGCCGGCCACCCCGTGTGCCTGCCCTGCGTGGCCTCCGACCACCCCGCGCCGCAGTACACGTAACTAACATACCTCACTCAATTCATTTGCATGCGACTTTCAGCTAAAATATCAAAACATTTGGTACTCTTTGGAAGAAGCGGTTTTGTGTTGCTATTCCACCAACATAGTCCTTAATCTTATAATATGCTTTTTTGATAAGGGCACGTTTAATGTGCGTTTTTAATTTTCCATCACTAAGTTCTGTAACCGGTTTTGGCAACTTGTTATAAAAGCGGCTACTGTTTACAAGAAATCACTTGCTTGTTTTAGTTAATCTAAATTTGGGTATCACAATTTCATGTTTACTACGTGTATTTATATTATGGAAATCGCTTCTTATTTTGAAAAGTCCTAAGTTTTTGCGAACATATAAAATATTTTCTAAGATAAAAAGAGAAGGCAGAGTTAGTACATCAATTTCTTCGAATTTGTTTCTAAGGGACTCACGAGGACCCATTCCATAGATCGCGCTGGATTGCCCTCTTTTGTAAAATGAAAATTGAATCTACGTCGGCTACCGATCCCCACAGCAGAACGCAATAAGACATAATACTGTGGAAGTAAGCAAAGTACACTAACCTAGCTGTGGCTATATCCGTCAACTGCCTAATTTTTCTTACTGTTTAAGCAGCTGAACTTAATCTACCTGAAAGAGCTCTAATGTGGGCACCCCACTGCAATTTGGAATCTAGAGTTATTCCTAGAAATACAGTCTCCGTAATAGCATCTATCTTCTTGCCATCAAGTTTTAAATTTAGACCACAATTTTGACCACAGGGTACATTCGGTAGTGAGAACTTAAGACATTTTGTTTTGTTCGCATTAAGTAGATTACTGCGAAAGTACTACAAGATTATTAGCTGCGAACCATTTCGAAAGATCAGCCAGACTATCGTTGACGTGTAAGACATCCGTATCTTTTCTATCTATTTAAAAAATAAGAGAAGTGTCAACAGCGAATAGAATTATATCCGATAAGTTAGCCATCATGTAAGGAAGATCATTTATATAAATTAGAAATAAGAAAGGGCCAAGAATTGAGCCTTGAGGCACGCCCATCCTTGCTAGAGATCCCGAGGATGTCACCCCGTTAACGTTTACTTTTTGCTGCCTCTTTGATAGATAAGAAAGAACAAGATCAGCAGCTTGTCCACGAATTCCGTAGTGGTGTAATTTACAGATCAGTGTATTGTGGCCAACGCAGTCAAACGCTTTTGAGAGGTCACAGAAAATGCCAATGGCATCCTGGGATTTCTCCCAGGATTCCAAAATGTGACTGATGAGTTTTATTCCTGCGTCAGTCGTCGACCTACCTTTTGTGAAACCAAACTGATGAATGTTAAATCCCATTTGAATTAAAATACGACAACATCTGGTCTAGCATGATTTTTTCATATATTTTACTCAATGCTGGTAGCACAGATATAGATCTATAATTAGAGGGATCACTCTTACTTCCCGATTTGAAAACTGATACTTCTTTACTATGTTTCATTAAATTAGGAAACATACCGCTGTCTAAACATTGATTAAATATGTCTGTTAGGACAGGGGTTATTGTGTCAATAATATCTCCAAGAACCTTAACGAAAATCCCCCATAAGTCTTCAGTGTTCTTTATGTTAAGACTTTTGAATGCTTTTTAATTGCGACAATAGAAATAGGCTTGAATTCAAAACTTGGAATGTCCTTAGAGAAGTTTTCTTTGAGAATTGGTTCATCTAATAAAGATGATGAGGGAAGAGATTTCGTTACGTCTATTGGGATATTGGTAAAAAAAAAAATCTAGTGTCTCAGAATAACTTATCTGAAATGGTGTCATTATGAATTTTTAAAGACAATTCATTCTGATCTCGCTGTTTTGTGTTTCCAGTTTCTTTGTTAATTGCGTACCTGCCACACAGCTTTTATTTTATTATTAGAAATACTAACTTTGCTACTAATTAATTTAGATTTAGCTTGAGCACAGACCTATTGAATATCTTAGAATAGTTTATTACATAATTATGAAGGGCTTTATCAGATGTCAATGATTTTTTGTAGTACAAGTTACATAAAATATATCTGCTTTTTCTAATGCTAGCAGTGGCCACAGCCATACCTTGCATTATGATTTTAGTAAGAATGGCTTACTGATATTGGTCCCTTGTTGATCGAGAGTAATTGTCATGCCAGCCTGTTGCATCCTCGTTACCGATAGGAGATTGTACGGTACATCGCAGCAAAATAACACGTCCACCAGCGTACCATGAATGCCATTGTTGCTGATGACTTACAATGTGCCTTTTTTGTAGCTGAAATTCTAATTTTTGTTTGGTTGAAAATTTGAACAGCGTTTTAGACGTGTAGAATCTTGTTATTGGTCCCAATAACCTCGTTTCTTAATTTTGAAAAATGTTCTAAGTATATGACTACACAACACATACTTGATTAGCGCAGTACTTAACAAAGTGTAACAAAATTTTCAATTCATTTATGTGCCAAAGTAAACGTTCTTACAATAAACTCCCAAGCCTTGTTAAATAACTGATCCTCAATAAATTTAAATCATTTATTAAACAGAAACTCTGTCAAAAAGGTTTCTATAAAGTTAAACACTCAGAGTTGGACGACAAAAGGCTTGGGATTAATTAAGATTCTCCAAGCCCCCAAGCACTATTTTATATTGTTTTGGAATTAATATCGACATTTTTATTGAGAGGACTATTTGGATCATATATTATTTTATTTTTCTTTTTTCAGTTAGTTTTAATGAAAATCTGACAGTATGAGTACTGTATGCGGCCTGCCCGAATTTCCTTTCTTTAGTTTTGTTCATCGAGTCGTTGAGCTCCTTAAAGTTCTGAGTTGAATTGCACGATTGCTGACATATACGAGCACTGACTGGACACGTCCACTCAATCTGTATGGTTCTTTTCTCAAAAGACCTTTTCAGACACCACATGGTCTTCACATGATCTGATCAAGACAACAAGGTCTGGACTGGACTGGAGAGGAAAGGCCGAGACAAGCAGACAACGTCAAATATGATTGACGTGTAAAGGTGTTTATGCAAACCTACTTACAGAAATAAAATCATTTATCATTTGAGTGTATAATGTAACATGCGTAATTATATCGAACGCAAGTACGCACAACCGCTCGTTCACCAAAATGTGAGCAGTTTGCGCACAGTACCCCAAGTGTAAGTTTGCAAGCGAGTAAACGTAACTATTTCGTTTGCGTTGAAATTTGACCGATGATGGATCATAATGCTAAGAGTATAAGAGTGAGAATAAAAATCACGCAAACGCGCTAGTTACGTTTACTCACTTGCAAACTTAACACTCGGGGTACAGATCTCTGTGGAGACACCACGTCCTCAAACGTTTTCGTTCAGTGTTCGATTCAAATTAAAACTCGAACAATTATTGTAGTGAGTACCTAATAGTTTCAGATTTTTTTCATACTGACCCATTTCATTATTCAACCTGTATCTAATCTTCCTGTCTGGTATTGGTGATAATTGTGTTGAGGAGGTGCATCAAGTATGCCGTACAGTGCAGTGTTTGCGCAGCTGGTACCGCGAGCGCAGCGGGCGCCTGCAGCCGGCGGCGGCGGCGGACGGCTGGGCGTGGGGCGGCGGCGCGGCGCTGTGCGTGCGGCGCGCGACGCCCGCCGCCGCTGGCCTGTGGATCTGCAAGGCATACAACGTGTTCGGCGACGCCACCGCACACACCATGCTGCACGTGCAGGACGAGCTAAGCGTCACCGTCACGCCCACCGTGCTCGTGAGTACCTACACCGTACTACGTGAGAGTGATAGCTTCACTCAAGCGCTGCAGTGTTCGGAATGATTATATTACGGGCTACTTTGATTTTTCTTATGATTTTTTTAATTTAAATGTAGGTAGGGTCATGTTTGTGGACTTATAAGAGAAAAACACATATATTACTAAGTATATGGTATTTATATAGTGTGTACATAATAATATAGTTTATAAATAAAAAAAGTATTTTTCTTGCGTTTACTTTTTTAAATAGGCTGCCCTGAAAATGCCTGTTGGGGCGTAACTCCCAACAGTGAAAATGTTATGTTGATGTTGTGTATTGGAATGTTATGTTATGTTGAACGAGTAAACAACCGATTGATGTAAAGGTTTTATTGCTACTAAAATTATCATGTTATTAGGTAATAATGTACAATTAATATTCGATACAAACTGCAACGTTTCTTTGTAAGTAGGGCAAGTAAGTTGCATGTACAGCGTAGCTCGTACATATTGCCCACTCACAAAGATAACTTAAAAGTACATCGGAAATTGTTAAAAATCTAGTTACAATGTAAAAGGTAAATACAAATAAAGTTATTATGGTAATTTACAACGCGCAATAGGCGACGTTGATTTATTAAGTGTGCGTGCACTCGATAAGTGCGCTGCGCTATTCTCGTCTGTGACGTCAAATAAGGCGTTGTCCACGATGCTCGCCGTCGACCTTCTTCGGGGCATCGGGTTGGGAACAGATGGAGCTTCTGGTTTCCGTCTACTCGCCCAATGCTTCCGTAGGCGGTTGTAAGCGTATATTACGCCCGCGAATGCTGCTGCGGCAGCTAATAGGTAGATGACAACGTATTGATGGACATCGTGGTATGTTGCATGATCTGACAGGATGTCTTCTGATGATGCGGCTTTCAATTGCTCTACTTGTTTGCCAAGCTCTTGCAGTAATATTCTCTGTTCTGTTACCGTTTCATTCTCGTGAAGATGTTCTGCTGAACCGGTACAGGTAGGTTTATGATGTTGTTGATCGAAGGAATTTCTACAGGACCTACGTCGACCTGGGCTTGGATTTTGTTCATTTGTTGCCTGTGAGGATAAACAACAAAGTTTTCACTACTAATTATGCAATCGTTATTGAGTGTTATGACACCGGCCTTGTGTAGTAGCTGCGTTGAAACTTGATGCCCACAAATAATACGCATTTTGCATTGTTGACAGCAAAAATATAGGTAGTTATTTATATTGTTTAATTCCAACCACTTATAGGCTTCTACATACGGGGCGACTTGTCGCGCGACGCGACGCGACACAAAGGCACCGCTCGTTCCACGACACGCGGGGCCTTTGTGCCGTGTCGCGTCACGTGACAAGTCGCGCTGGTATGTAGAAGCCTTATCTCGGCAGGTTTCATGTTTGATTTCGCAGTGAAGAGATTCCTTGTTCTTCATGCAGAGGCTCTCGTCAGACTTCATGCGGTATATGGGTTTCTGTAGTGGACACAATCGAGTTGTGGCGTCATATTGCACGCATTGATGTATTTCGGATTCCGTCATTGGTATGTACGAATCCTTTTGAATGTTTATTGCTAAGATTTCAGCAATAGGTATTAGGGTGACCATATCCACGTCATTGTTTTTCGGTATTGGTATTGTTCGGTAGATTTCGAAGGTATTTCTGCTGATTAAGGGTACCTTTACCTCTATTATAAGGTATCGTTCAGTCATTTTCGCCTTTACTTGTAGAAGATGATACAGGCGAAACAACTCTGTTTGAATGTTGGTGATGGGTAGGACTAAATCCTTGGACAATTGACCCGAGATTATGTTCAATTCATCCCGAAGCTGTTCCGGTGCGATGAGATGTAAATTCATCTTGCCGTTATAGATATTTGTCACAGTATCAATAAGGGTCTCCTGCACGTTTCTGAGATGCTCAATCAGGCTATTTGCCGTAATAGCCGACATCACAAATTCGATGGACAGTTCTTGAGAATCCAGTTCCTTCTTGAGACTGTTCGTAAACTTGTCAAGGTTTAGCAGATGTTGGTTAAACAGTTTGTACTGTTTTTCAACTGCATCTTCCGACCTCTTCAGTAAATTGTATTCTGCTTCGATCACGGATGTCTGATTTCTTAACAACAGTGCCAGGTGTTTTTCGTTCGCCTTGACCAAGTCAATGTCTTCTTCATATTGTTTTGCGAATTCGTCATCTAATACTCCGAACAGGGAGCGCGCGATGGAACCGACACCGTTGATAAGCCCACGTTTGCTTCTCGTATTCACACGGCCTTGCGGATTCAGCAACATATGGTTGTAGTGTCCTATTTCATCAGTCGAGTGTTGTAGTTGTTTTAAAATTACGTTACACTGTGTTTTCTGTTTTATTTTCTCGTAGATGTTTTCTAGGTGATCGGTGAATTTACTGGATACTGCTATACCGTGCCAGTATTGCTTGACGTCATAGTTCACGATAATTTTCCACTCGCCGCGTATTATTTGCATATTGGTCACTTTATCAAAGTATAGACCTTGTTGAAGCTCGGTAATGTTTGTTGTGTTAGCAGCCACGACTGGATTTAGCAAATACAGCAGTGCCATGACCAGTCCAATGAAGTTTATTTTTCTGTTTGTTGTTTTGCTTCGTCTGTTTTTGTTCATTTTGACGTCCACAAATCCAGTGTAATCCATCCCTGTATGGTAAAAGGGCGGCGCTTGATTCACTCTTGCGCTCGGTAGGTTACCCATCAGCTGGTGTTCTTTTGTTGGGTTGTTTTTGCGGCACGTCACACTGTTTCTGATTTGCATGTTCGTTGCTCGGTTTCCGCCGACGATCCAATAGTTCTCATGTAAGTGTGTTAAGGTGAATCTCGGGCCGCCGTCAAACGTCATTCGATGAGTTTGGTCGATGAGAAGATGTGTTAATCGACTGTTGTGTGGAATGATCATCGGATGTTTCATGTTTTCGGTAAGCAAGGCTTTTTTTAATCTTCCTCCCACTCGTAGGATATCTTGATGGTCAATGAACGGAGTGAGCGTTTATTATGTTAGACTGCACCGTGTTATGTTTTTGTAAAGAGCAAATATCTGTGTCAAATGATTTTTGTTGTGTTTGTTTTACGAGCACCTGCGTTGCGTTATCCAATTCGTGCAACGTCAGATATCTCGGTAGTTGTCGCCGCTTTGGGTTCAATGGTGTTGGGATACATTGGCTTGTTTCCGGACTGTTTTTTCCTCTTGGTCTGTGCTATACTTATATGTTTCTATGTTTATTTTAAACGATGGTAGGCATGTAGGCCTCTGCCACCACAGTTGATTTTCTTTCAACTGACTAGCGTATTGGCCTCTGCTTGCGGCGTCAGCGGGATTTTCCTTTGTTTTCTTTCCTGTTTCTATTGTATGTGTCCCATGTACAAGGTCATCCATGTAGAATGATTCTTCCAGCACTTTTGAAGCCTCCGGGAACTGTTCACGTTCATCTGTCGCCAACCTCATGAGTGTCATCATGGCTAGGAACGGCGCTGCCTTGGTACCGTATGTTACGGTTCTTAGTTGATATGAGCGGATAGGTTGTTCCAGCGATTCCCACCATACAATTTTTTGCAGTGGGTCGTCTCCAGGGACCACCCAGATAGCACGTAACATCTTCGCAATGTCCGCTGTAAACGCATGTTTGTATTGCCTCCATTTCATCAATAATGTTTGTAGGTCATGTTGACGATTGGGGCCTTTGTACATGAGGTCGTTCAAACTGCATCCTGTGGATGTTTTTGCTGACGCGTTGAACACCACTCTGTACTTTGTTGTTGTTGACTCAGCGCGTTGCACGCCGTGGTGAGGTAAGTAACACTCGCGTATTTTGTTACTGACTGTTGATTGCTTCATATGACCTAGATCAATGAATGAATGAGTCATGAAGTCTTTGTAGGCCTTCGCCAAATGTGTTTGTTTTTCCAACTTTCTTTCTAAAGTTTTGAATTGGGCGATAGCCATTGGCTTGGACGATCCCAGTCTGTTCTCAAGTTCATTCTGCATCGGCAGTCTGACTTCATATTTTCCGCTCTGTAAGCGTTGTGTAGTGTCGTTGTAGTATTCCAAGCATTTTTAATTTTCCACCGATAGATTGGGTTCATCCGTGATGTCTTCGATTTCCCAGAATTGTTTGATATCTTCCGGATTGTTTATGACGACATTGCAGTGAAAAGTTTTAACATTGCCGCATAAAAGCCAACCTAGATAGGTTTGTTGTGCGATAGGTTGAGTGACGTCATCGCCTTTTATTATTCCTCCTAGCATGATTTGCGAATAAATATCTGCTCCAAATAGTTAATCCACCTGACAGCTGTTATGAAAGTCTGGATCAGCTAGATGGATGTTCTGTATGTGAGACCAAGACGGTTTTGAAAAGGTCTTATTTGGCAGGTTCTTAATCAAGTTGTTCATAATGAAGACAGACGTTTGGAACTTGTAGTCGTTGTAGACAGAACTGCAAGTAATAGTTGTCATTCCTTTGCAGTGGTTTTCCTTCTGTCCAACTCCAAATATGATTCCTTGGCATCTCTTGCGCTTGACACCGAGAAGTTGAGCGGCATGTTCCGTGATCAAAGATATCTGAGACCCTTGATCGATCAGGGCTCGCAACTTGATTTGGGTCCCATCAGCTGTTTCTATGTTTACTACAGCGGTCGCTAGTAGTATCTCTGAAGTATCATCATCCTTTGATACATGGGAAGAATTTGTTTGTTTATCTGTTTTGTTATTAATACATGCATCGTGTATCAATGTATTATGTTGACCCGCGCACTTGCGACATCGGTGAGCAGACGTACATTTTCTTCCGTTATGGCTGAACAGGCAATTTGCGCAAAGATTCATTTCATTTACTGTGTTAAGTTTTAATTGATTCGGCATTTCTAAAAACTTTGCACAATTGAGAGAAGTTGAGGAACTTAAAAAGGAACGACAGGAGCAACGTTGCTACATAGAAACCTTAGAGAAAAAGATTGTCGATCTCCAATTTAAATCACGCACAGCTGGTATGGAAATCCGTAACATTCCACTGAAAGATAGCGAGAATACAAGTGGCCTTATTCAAACCGTGTGCAGCATCGGCAAGCTGGTTGGAGTTCCTATCACTGAACCTGAATTAAGAGATGTATACCGCCTACCCGGAAAATTCACCCCGGATACCACTACACGCCCAATTATAGCGGAATTTGCGTCAGTACAAACCAAGCAGAAATTAATATCTGCTGTCCGGGCTTACAATAAAAACATAGAAAATAAAGATAATAAATTGAACACAGAACAAATTGGCATTCCCGGCAAACGGCAACCAGTGTATGTCGCTGAACAATTACCAGGCAGCTCCAAAAAGCTTTTCTACATGGCACGTGAATTCGCCAAGAACAATCACTATATTTTCTGCTGGATTAACAACGGGAATATTTTCCTCCGTAAAAAAGTCGGTGACAAACAGCTACTTATTAATTCGGAAAAAAGTCTCCGGATCTTGGGATGAACATTATATGACTCCCTGTGTTACTTATGTTCACATCTCTTGCTTATATCTTAAGGTTAATTACACTTTCCCTTCAATACTTAGTACTAGACTTAACTCAAATTTTATTAATATACATATCCGTAATTACACATAACAAAAGAAATATTCTTACCTACATCTATATTAAAATATTAATCATAAGCACGCTATGTAACTTCAACAGGGAGAGATGTTATCTTTCGTCTAGTTACTATAATAATCAGGTTCCCTGTGCCCATTACTAGTTATTACTTAAAATACAAATCGATACTATAGCAAATATTAATGAAGATTTGGACATTTTTAGGCCAGATAACTCCTTCTCTTGTAATCCACAAGACTGTACAAATTATATTAACGTTTCCGAAAGTAATATTAAATTGTTACACATAAATATACGCAGTGTAAAGAAAAAAATTGATAATCTACAAGTATTGATCTTTTCCACTAAAATTAGCTTTGACATTATTGTGTTAACTGAGTGCTGGCTGAGCAAAATAAATAGTCCACCGATACTTAATGGTTTTCTGTCACACTCAACTAAACTTACATCAAATCAAAATGAAGGTGTAATAATTTACACTAAAATGGGATTAAATGCCACAGTTTGGGAACCAAGCATAATAAACGCCAACTCCCTTGTATGTCAACTAGACTCTAAGTTTGCTTTTGTAGCTGTTTACCGGTCGCCGTCTTATAACACCATAGACCGAATAGAAAAGTTCATGTCCAGCTTAAATAATGTCTTGGGTGAACTTTCTCCTTTCCCAAATATCGCACTTATCGGTGATTTAAATATCGACATAAAATCGGGTAACAAGAGCCCCCATAGTTTTGAATATCTCATCCAGAATGCTTCCCATGGTCTCCTCCCTACCCACCTAATACCCACAAGACTTGAAAACTGTCTTGATCATATTTTATTAAAGTCAAAATTACTTTCCACCACATTAATTCTTGATTCGTACATCACCGACCATAAACCAATTATACTTACGTTAACGAACGCGGACCCAACTCGAAAGCAAAAACACACTATCTCCCGTCCTAATCTAGATGCCATTAAGTCTGAACTTGAAAACACGAATTTTTCTTACATTTATAAAATTAATGACACAAATGAAGCCTTGAATAAGTTTGTATCAATAGTAACTACCGTAATAACTAAACACACTTCCAAAATTATAATTCCTAAGAAACATAGAACTATAAAACCCTGGATTACACCAGGCTTGCTAAAATGTATTAAAAATAGGGATAGGCTGCATATGAAATCAAATAAGTCACCAAATAACTTAATTTTAAAACTAACATATACGCGCTATAGAAACTTCTGTAATAGATTACTCCGGAAACTTAAAATAGCCTTTGATAAAAATGAAATTGAAAAATCAAAAAATAACCCCAAAGCTCTTTGGAAAACCATACAAGAAATAACTAATACTCGTAAAGTACGCACCAGTCCCGATGAATTGTTAAAACTAGACGATAATCCTCGCTCCTCTGTGCATCAAGTATGCTCCTTTTTTAGTAATATTGGTAATAATTTAGCGGCAAATATATTAAAATCTCATAATCCTAATAATACTCCCTTTGGCAGTGATCGATCTGAAAAGTCAAGTTTTTCACCTCCAGCTAACTCCCTCGTTTTACTAGACACCGATGAAGGTGAAGTAGAAACAATCATCTTACAACTACGTAATGATTGTGCTGTAGGTTGGGATGGAATATCATCTACCTTACTGAAAATTTGTCGCCACATACTAGTGCCACCAATCACCTACATCTGCAATCTTTGTTTACAGTCAGGAACGTTTCCTGACGGACTCAAAAAAGCTATAGTCCATCCAATATATAAGAGTGGGAACAGATCCTGTGTCAACAATTACAGACCAATTTCCATCCTGCCTTCGTATTCAAAAATGATTGAAAAAGTCCTTAACAGACAACTTAGGGGCTTTTTACATAAACATAACATTATTGCCGAGAACCAATATGGCTTCAAGTCTGGGGTTTCGACGGACGATGCTGTACTGGATCTCACACAATTCGTAGCAAGAAAACTTGATAGTGGGGCTAAGTGCTTGGGTATATTTCTGGATCTGTCGAAAGCTTTTGACACAGTTTCTGTTCCCAGACTTATCTCAAAATTAGAGCTTATGGGTATACGTGGCATAGCACTTAATATTTTCAAAGATTACCTCAAGAATCGCTCTCAGCAAGTTAAAATAGATGCATATCTCAGTAATGAGGAAATCGTGACATATGGTGTGCCCAGGGAAGCATATTAGGTCCCACATTGTTCAAAATTTATGTCAATGAACTTTGCAGGATGATGCTCCTAAACTGCAAGATCTACGCATACGCTGACGATACTGCAATTATCATCTATGGGTCAACTTGGGAAGAGGTTAAAATTAAGGCAGAATTAGCTCTAAATAGTATTATGAACTGGTTCCACCAAAACCTACTTACATTAAACTTGAATAAATCTTGCTACATTCCTTTCGCAATCCGAAGAAACACCAAGCCACCACTTAGCTTTGTTGTAACTGCTCATTCCTGCCTGAACTCGTCAACACTGTGGTCATGTCCTACACTAGCTAGAAGTGAGTGTGTAAAGTATCTAGGTCTACAAATAGATGACGGCCTACGATGGGACAAACAGCTAGAAATGATAACTAGCAGGACAATGCGCCTTATTTATGTTTTTAAATCCCTTAGAGAGTCGGCTGACATAGACACATTAAAAATAGTTTATTTTGCACTGTGTCAGTCGATTATCGGATATTGCATTACCGCATGGGGTGGTGCTATTAAAACAAATTTCCTGAGGGCAGAGCGAGCTCAAAGAGCCGTACTTAAGGTTATTTGTAAGAAACCGTACTTATATCCAACCAAACAACTTTATGATGAATGTAAGGTATTATCAGTTAGACAGCTGTTCGTCTTGCAGTCTGTCCTCAGAACTCATAGAGCCATGCCCAGATCCAACCCAACAAAACGCACAAATGCCCCATCCGGTGTAACACATAAAACTACATTTGCCAAACGACAACATTACGTCATAGGTACTTACATATATAAAAAACTACACAAAATACTAAACATACTTGATTTAAACAGACACACGCTAAAACACAAAATCACTCAATGGCTACTACAACAGGACTACCACACAACGGAAAATCTTCTAACATACATCTCGTAATATACTATCTCAAAATTCACGCACTTATACACATAAATGCACACGCACTCACACCTACACGCACATACACTAACTCTCACTCACATACACAACACACTAAGTAAACTTATTTCATAGAATAACTTTGGCTTATGTAACATCGACACTGTTTCACTTGTTAAAGAATGTCAATTATTTACTGTACCCATATGGCTAACCCTATCTCTTAAGATACAGGCTAGACCTAGTTTAAGGGATAGAGTCTATATAATTGTGCTAATAGTCTGACAAATGTAAATTTATTATCTACAATGTATACAGTGCAATGTGTTCTTGTTTTATGAAATAAATATTTTTTTTTTTTTTTTTATTATTGTACATGCCATGTTCGTCATCGCAAAGAGGGCATCGAAATGATGACGCATGGAACGATTTCGTAATTTTCTTGTTGCTAGTTGCTTGATTACTGCTGTATTGTTTTTTAGAGTATGAAGAATTTTGATGTTGACTCGATGACGTATTTGGTTTTTGAATGTTTTCTTGTTTACGGCGAGATGCTTCCAACGATGTAAACTTTGCTTCTAGGAAATCTAACAGATCTTTCAGTATTGGCAGCTTTCGGCAATTCTTCAGCGAGTCATTGTACTCTGAATGTGTGTCTGCGTCTAATTTCTGTGTTAATATATGTACAAGAATCGGATCCCAAGTGTCGACATCCACTCCTAAATTCTTTATCGCATGTAAGCATTCTATGCTGAGGTCGTGGATTTTCTTTATTTGGGCCACTGACTGTTGTTGCATGTTTGGCAGATTGAAAATCATGTTGATGTGCGATGTGAAGATAAGTTTTTCATTATTATAACGGTGATTGAGAATATCCCAACACACGAGGTAATTGTCCGAACTTATCTGTAGATGTTGAATCAAGCGTTCTGCTTCTCCTTGCACCTTACTCTTCAGAAACTGCATCTTCTGAGCGGGTGAAAGGGAATTGTTGTTGTGTATTGCTTCCGTGAAAAGATCTTTAAAGGGGATCCACTGGTTGTAGTTACCGTTGAAGACTGGTATCTCTAATTGCGGCGTTGTTTTCTCACGATGAGCGCCGGACCACATTTTGGTATTCAAAGCCCTTTTCAGTTCATGGAATTGGTTTTCATACCTGGTGTAGCGATTTTCATACACTATCATCTTCTCTCCGTTGGTTTCACACTCTATTTCCCAGTGAAGGTTGTCAATTGCTGACCAGCGAGTTTGTAGTGTTTGCAGAGCGTCTTGAAATTCCCACTTTTCAGTAAGAAACTCCACGTTTATGTTCGCGACTGCTCTCATGAAGGCTTTGAAGTTTGCCGTCTGTTTGCGCATCATGTCGTCCAGCTTGCTATTGGATCTCGTATCCTTTTTCACAGTGTTTTGTTGTTCTTGCCGAGTAGGAGGAGGTGATGGTTCTCTGTTTTTATTATCCTGTTTGGCATCCCTAGCTTGTTCTGCCACCTCACTCTTCAAGGCTTCTTGTTCCTGTCTTGTCTGATCTGAGGTACCTTCCCCTGTTTGTTGGTTGGCACCTCCCAATGTTTTTGTTTGTGCTGATTGCTCCCCTTGGAGAACGAGCGAGGGTCGTAATTTGTTGGTGTTGTTGAAGAATAAGCTCTTTTACTCCATTGTAGCACTGCAGCGTTTGATTATAGCAGTCATTCGCAAAGTAGGGATGACTTGCACTTTGTTCCGAAGACAGGCGGTCATGATTGAATTGGTATTCAGACCACAAGTTTTCCAACATTGCCTTACGGCGTTTGAAATAATCGGGGTTTTTTCTGTCCCAACCATCTTTCTTGATATTTATTCCTATCTTCTTTATGCTGTCGTAGAGTTCGTTCTGATTCTGGTATAAATCAGCTGACGACATGTTGTTTATGTTGTTTTTCTTGTTGACTTCAAGATAAACTTTTCTGTTCCGAGCGTCGACTGTTGCTCCACACTCCTGGTTTTTTGTGTTGTGCAACCTTTCCCCTCTACGATATGCGCCTTCTCAATTGGTTACTGGGGCGACTCGCTTGTGAGAGACCAGTCCAACCGATTCGCGACCGTCAAAGATTTAAATCACACTACACTAAGTTGCTCGAAGGACCATATGTTGGGGCGTAACTCCCAACAGTGAAAATGTTATGTTGATGTTGTGTATTGGGATGTTATGTTATGTTGAACGAGTAAACAACCGATTGATGTAAAGGTTTTATTGCTACTAAAATTATCATGTTTTTAGGTAATAATGTACAATTAATATTCGATACAAACTGCAACGTTTCTCTGTAAGTAGGGCAAGTAAGTTGCATGTACAGCGTAGCTCGTACAATGCCTTTGGCCTTTGTTTACTCGCTGTTTGCCTCTTCATCGGACGAGTGTGTTCTTTCAGGCGCTTCAGGAGCGTGTTATTCCTCGGGTAACACCTGGTGGACGAAAAAATGACATTACTCAAAAGTCGAGGCGAGTCTAATATTGAGAATAGATTCTTTCGAAAGCTAGATAAATACTCGAGTTTCACAAAAAAACATGGACGGCTGGAATTGGCTGGGAAAAAGTTGGAGTCTATTAAATGTTTAAAATTTATCCAAATATGGTTATTTTTTCAATTCATATTTTATTTATTTTCTCTTAATAGGTACGAATTTATTTATGATTAAAAATTAGTGGATATATTCTTACCTGTGGATGTGGAACCCATGATGAACCAACATTTTTATAAATAAATTCAAATACAGTTGTAAGAACAGAGCGTAAGCACATGCGATGATTAGCGGCTAACAAAAGTGCCCGGCATTGTATCGAGTGGGATTAGTGCAGTGCTGAGCGGTGAACATTTCTCGGAATCGGCAAATTTGGCGTAGGATAGAAATGTACGACTAATATTGTACCCTAATCACTTGCAAGTTTCAATCAATATTGCCGCGATGCCTAAAGTAACTCGTAATTTAATCATTCCGAACACTGTGAGCTGCTCGGAAAGATCGACAAGGAAAAAGTAGGTTTATGTTGGTAGAACTAGAGCTGGCCTAGTACAGCGTCGAACTGTAACTCTGCTGTCCTCTACTTTAAAAAGCGGCCAAGTGCGAGTCTAACTCGCATACGTAGGGTTCCGTACCTCCGTAAAATAATTAACACTACATATTTCTTTAACACGTTTCTTGTACGGACCCCCTTTATTTTTTTACTTTATTTATAGCGTATATATTTTTTTATTAGTACAAACTCCGGCGGCCATAGTAGTACACACTCTGTGAAAATGACAACTGTCTACATATTACGGTTCAAAAGATACAGCGCTGTGTCAGACGGACGAACGGACTGCGGCGCCTTAGTAATAATAGAATCCCGTTAGCACTGTTTGGGTATGGAACCCTAAAACTCATCGTGCTCTGATTGTTGACAAATCACAAGGGCGCGAATGTAGGAGTCTCTCGGACCCCTAACTCATGGGAGTGGTAGGAACCGTGAGGCTTTAGTCTGTATGAGTCCAGCATAAAATCAATGACGGTACCCCACCGAAAAAAAAATCGAGAGCTGGGACACTCGGCTGGAACAAAGTTCCTTTAGCGGTATATTATGTATTTAGTAACAGGCACAAAGAAATAAATTATGAACGTTTGAGATTAGGTACCTAAAACTAAATGAAAAAAAGCGTCGTTGTTGAAGTTCATTCAATAGGTTTAAAGTTCTCCAAACAAACATACTGTCCACGTTTCTTTATAATAAGTAGCTAGTTAAGGCGACGATAACCGACTTTTAATGATTTATACTGAAGATCACGTCTAAACGAGTAGTGTTAATGATTTGAAAAAAAATTGTTAAATTAGAGCATTCACTCAATAATTTAATATGTGAATAGTGAAATTTATTTGTAAAGTTGTGTCTAACGCGGATAAAAAACTGAGAATGGCGAAAATCTACCAAGCGTATTTTTCTGAAATCTTCACCAATTTAAAGATAATTTAACTATTGATCTTTTAGTATACGCAATTTATTAAAATACTTTTTGGTTTGTGTATAATAAATTTATAATGAGTCAAATTGGGGACAGCGCTCATGATGGGCCAGTCCTACTACTAACTATACGTAAGTGTATTACTGAGTTTTTTTTTCTTATATTTTAACCATTTAAATTGCAATGCCTTAACAGGCAACCAAGTTCTAGAACCTACCTATTGTTAACATCTTCAAAATCCTTTGCACTTAGGTCGCAATAAAGAAATTGAATTTGAATTTGGATTTAGAAAAACCTCTCTTCTTATCTCTGATGGAATGTTCCATCAGGGATAAGGAACCGGCAAGGCTCCCGCAGACAGGCGCAACGCGACATTAGTAGCACAATTTCTATGAAAACTTCATGGAAAGTGTCGCGCTGCCTGTCGCACCCGCGATATCGCACCAGTCTGCACGAGCCGTAAGCGTAAACAAAGGATTTATTTTTTATATTTATATTCGTCTATCTGCAATCAGCCTTTAGGCTATAATCAGATGGGTTGTTTCTTAACCAGCAGTTCGAGATTGTTCACATCCAGCGATGCGTCATCTCGTTAGTGTATGTAGTAGTGTTGGTTAGATTGACACTATGCGTTCTCTTTTAAGACTGTAGGTAGAGTCTGCGGACTTTATTCTTTGCCATGTCGGAGGGCAGCTGTTGTCATCATCCTCTATGGTGATAGTCGCTGGTGGTGTGGGAGTTATGTTTTTCTCCTTTGTGGTGCTGGTTGTGCTTGGTTTATTTCCAAGTGAGGAGGATCTAGATCTTGAGATAAAGAGGCTCGGATGGAACGCCTGCTGAATACGATTTTTTTGTTGTGTGCTGGCAGTAGCATTCTCCGTCACAGGGGCCTGGTTGCCTACCCTTGCGCAGACTTCGGTAACCAATTTCCCACTCGCAGGCCCGGGTACCTGCGAGCGCCGGGCGTTAGCCGGATCGCATGACAAATCAACATCTTTTTCATTCATACTTTCATAATTATTACGAGTTGGGACATACATACAGCACTTTCCCAGGGTACTGTGGTCGCACTTTTGGGTGGGATTTAATCCTACCGAGGCCTGCGAATGCCTGTGGGCAGGTTATTTATCGCCGCCTGTTGCTCGGCGTTGCTGCTCATTTAGCACCACCCGGAGGACACGTATAGGGTAGGCCTAGGAAAAGGTGGTAAATCCTACGGACGCGAGCAGCTCTGTCCTCCAACAAAGTAATTAGAAGTCATTTTAACAAGAAATAACACCGTTTACGCGTTGACGACTGAGACGTGCGGACGTCTTACTTATTTTTTCGTGTCACTTATTGCTACAATAACCCTCATGTTGTTCAATAACCTAGATAATGGATAGTTTTGGAAGATATTTGAGTGTGGAGTCAAGTATATCAGATGAAGGTGTTATAAATGAAGAGATGATGGAGAATATCACGGAAGAACCAACTATTGAAAGAAGTACTATGAATATAAACGCAGAAAGCCAGAGAAATGTTGAGAAAAGGTTGCGAGAAGATAGCGAAGAAATTATCGAAGAGGATGATGGGTTTACCACCGTGAATAGAAAGGCGAAAAGAATATTACGCAGTAATTCACACAATGACAATCGTAAGGATAATGTGGGTAGTTGTGAAAATAATACACAACAAGCAGAATTCTTTGAGGTATGCCTTACATCTAAGACAATACTTCCAAAAATGATTGGTATGGCCAAATTATTTAAATCTCAAAATATAAACGATATCCTTAAAATAAAATATAAAAGTCCTTATAAAATATTTATTTTACTACAAAACATTGAAGAAACAAATAAAATACTTAATTGCCAAAAGTTTAAAGAATTAGAATTTAGATGTCAAAGAACAGACCAACTAAGCATTGTCTACGGAATCGTCAGAAATATTGACCTTGAGTTAGCGGAGAACGAGCTCGCGAAATTATTTGAAAGTGAAGCAGATATTTGTTCGGTTAAAAGACTTAAACGATTAACTGACGACGGGAAGTGGATTAACAGTGAAGCTATTCGCATCGCCTTTGAGGGAGCAACGTTACCTTCACATATATATGGATATGGGTGTCGTTTCAAGGTTGAATCATATCTGTTTCCTGTCACCCAATGTTCAGGATGTTGGAAATATGGCCACATGAAACGGTCAAAAAATCAAATGCCCCAAGTGTGGAAAAGATCATGATAATTGCGAAACTGAGGAGTTCTCGTGTATTAACTGCAAAGGCCCGCACATGGCATTAAATAAAAGATGTCCAGTGTATCTCAAAGAGAGAATGATTAGGGACATAATGAGTAAAAATAGTTGTTCTTATAAGATAGCACTGGACTTATATTTGAAACAGTTTAAAAAAAGTAATGAAGTTATTCCAGTCAATGTTGAAATAAGCGAAATACCACCTTATTGTACCTCTTCTTCACATAGTAGAAGTTACAAGGATTCACTCACAACCCAAGAACCATTAGTTAAACAAGTAAATACCTGCATGGACTCAAGTGTTTCGCTCGAAGAAGTCAGTGAAAGCGAAGATGAAATTAATGAAAATAGCACAACATCCAAACAAAATAAGAAGAAAAAGGACAAACAAACTCAGAAGAAAAAAGAACAAACAAATCGCTATACAAAAAAAAATGAACAGGAACGTCAAAAGGAGAAAAATTATAAAAAAATAGTAGAAGAAAGTCCTAATAAAAGTGAAAATTTATCTAAATTGAGAAAGTTTTACAACAAGGTTAAAGAAATATGGCTGTCAGATTGTTCATGAGAACGAAAGGTGATGATAAGTATAAGATTAGTACTAGAAGAGATTAAGGTGTATGTTGCTTCATACTTTAAGGATTGGGTGCTGTAAGTAAATTGTTTAGGTTATTTTTTAATGGGTAGTGTACGTATTACTAATAATAAAATCAACATATTCCAGTGGAACGCTCAAAGTCTGAAGCCTAAACTAATTGATTTAGAACTATTACTAAATTGAGAAAATATTCATGTAGCTATTTGAAGTGAAACGTGGTTGGATTCAGATAGCTACATACATATAAGTGGGTATAATGTTTATAGAAAGGACAGATATGACTCGTACGGAGGAGTAGCGATTGTTTCACACAAATCTCTAAAAACCTTTATTGTTCCTGTAAGTGTGACTAATTCAGGTATAGAAATAATATATATTAAAATTCTTAATTGTAAATTAATCTGTAATATAATTTCGGTCTACTGTCCGTCTTCTGTGAGAACCTCTCAATTAGATTGGGAGCATATTTTTTCCAAATTTCCGAAAAATACCGTTGTTGCTGGTGATTTTAATGGACATCACGCCTGCTGGTCTAATAAAAATGATTCTAGGGGTAAACAATTGTTTGATGCGGCTATTGAAAACAATTATATATCATTAAATAATGGTGATCCTACGAGAATGAAGCTCGTGAATGGTTTTTTACAAAAAACCTCCCCTGACGTTTCGTTTTGTACCACAGACATAGCTATTAATGGTTGTTGGAGTGTTAGTAGTGAAAGCCTGGGTAGTGACCATCTAATAATAAAAATCTGTTTTAAATATCAAGACTCAGTTAATATTGCCTTAAAGCGAAATTTAAAAAAAGCAGATTGGGCTAGCTACCGTCAAATTATTGCCACAAATTTTCTAGAGGGTTCGCCATCAGAGAACGCTCAATGTATGTATGACTTTCTTACTACGCAGATTAATAAAGCTGCAGATATAACAATTCCATTCATAAAACTATGCAATAATCCAATGAGCAATTTTATACCAAAAAAATATTGGAACCAACAACTTTCTAAAGTAGTAGCCGAGCGACGCTTAGCTTTGACAAATTTCAGGAAAAACCCTATCCCTCAAAATCTGGATTTACTTTATGTTAAAATTTATGAATGTCAAAGGATTACAAGGCAAGCTAAGTCTAAGTCTTGGTATAATTTTTGTGACAGTTTTGATGAGACTACAACTTTATCAACCATGTGGAGGAAAATGCGCTGGATGAAGGGTTTTGGGCAGACGAGGTCTTCTTATTCATCGGATGAAAAAAAAGAAGAACTACTGAATTCATTGGCTCCAGATTTTGTGATGACCCCAACTCCTGTTTTTGATAATAACGAATCACCTATAAATTGTGAATTTTTTGAAACAGGAATTGGAATCTTGCTTTAAAGCTAGGGATACATCTCCAGGTATCGACAATATTACATATTCAATGATCTTTAATTTGCCTATTATTGCCAAAAAATATTTACTAGAATTATATAATTTAATTTTTAAAACATCAACGGTTCCCTTTCAATGGCGAGATATTTACATAGTACCGATCCCTAAAACTAGCACCAGTTCCGATAGCAAGCTTCGTCCAATCACATTGATATCTTGTCTGTGTAAAATATTTCACTCCATGATCCTGAAGCGACTGGAATGGTTTATAGAATACAATAAAATACTATCTCCTAGTACAACTGGTTTTAGAAAGGATCACTCATGTTATGATAGTCTGGCACGCCTAGTTACCACTATACAAATAGGTTTTACCAAAAATACTCCAACTTTAGGTGTTTTTTTGGATGTAGAAGGAGCATATAATAACGTTCTAATTGACCGGGTTATATATATTCTAAATGATTTGAAAGTCGGGAAATATGTTTGTTCTTATATTTGGGAATTTTTAAAGGAAAGACATCTCACTTTAAAAGCTGACGAAAGCAACAGACAGTATGTAAGATGGACTGGTAAGGGAATTGCACAGGGTGATCCTTTATCCCCCCTTCTATTTAATATAATTACGGCCAATATTTGTCAAAATATTAGTAGCGTTAGTATCAGTCAATATGCTGACGACTTCGTGCTGTATTGTGGTGACAATGAATTGCAAGATAGTGTGGATAATATGCAGCGAGCTTTAGATTTTTTTGTCTCCGCTATAGACATGTTGGGATTGGAATTGTCGACTAATAAATCAAAATTATGTATCTTTACCAGAGGTCGTAGAAGACTTTCAGTTGATATTAAAGTAAACAATAATGCTTTGGAAGTTGTCGACTACATTAAATATTTAGGAATGTGGCTGGACAAATGCTTAAGATGGGGGAAGCATATTAACGAAGTGTATGAGAGTTCACAAAAAAAAAATCAGTTACTCAAAGTTCTGGTAGGATCGTCATGGGGTATTCATCCTACATATATGCGTACACTTTATATGGCCGATATTAGGAGTAGAATCGATTACGGATGTTTTTTGTACGATAACTCTGCAATTAGTCACACTTACAAATTGGACAAGTTACAAAATATAGCTTTAAGAATAATAGGCGGTTTTATTAAAACGACTCCAATACATGTCATGGAGAGTGAATTGAGTATACCTCCTCTGCAAATAAGAAGACAATTTCTTTCTTTAAAATTTTGTTTAAAGCTGCAATCCAGGACTAATGATGTGTCTGTAAGTTTGGTTTCAGACCTGAGTGGTATGACTGAAAGTAGGTACTGGAATGGGAAGAGGAAACCACTACTAGTTGCTTCATACAGTATGGTAGAAGCTGAAGAAATTTCGTCTTCGTATCCAGTTTTAATGTATACTTTGGAGACATGGATGTCTAAAATAGATATTGAAAATATTATTAGGTGTAATTTAGTTAGCGTTACTGCTTCAAAATCACAATATGACATTTATTCCCTAAAGTATAATACCCTTAATGAACTACGAGAAAGATACACTGGTTGGCATGTCATATACACAGATGGGTCCAAAACACCGATGGAGTAGGCGCAGCATATTGTGATTTAGCAAATAAGTGTCACCGAACTTATAAAATGAATAATCATATTTCCATTATGACGGCTGAACTATTTGCAATCTCTGAGGCCTTGAAATATGTGTTAGAACTTAATACGAATAAAGTGGTGATATGTACCGACAGTAAGAGCGCTTTACAGCATATTTCTAAATGTGTTTATAACGGTTCAAAGGGTTTAGCTATAGCATACACTATTTTGAAACAAATTCAATATTTTAACCAAACAGGTAAAATGTTTGTTATTCAGTGGGTGCCGTCCCATGTCGGACTAGCAGGTAATGAGGAGGCTGACAGATTAGCTAAAGAAGCAGTTCTTTCAGGCATACAAACAAGGGGTTTATTACCAAGTTATTCGGAAATATTAAGTAAATTTAAAAAATAAACAATTTATCTTGGAAAGAACATTTTAATGAGAGATCAAAATCGAAAGGAATCTGGTATAAATGTATACAGAGTGAGCCTCCTCATATACCTTGGTTCTCCGGGTCCAAACTGAGACGCTGTCAAATTGTTGCTGCGCATCGTTTGAGGTCAGGACATATTCCACTAAACAACTTTGCTTACCTCATGCGAAAATTGACTCTCCTAACTGTGATGTGTGTGGTAAAATAGAGGATGCACAGCATGTGTTGGTGGAATGTGTCCGGTATACTAACAAAAGAAATGCACTTATCAATTCGTTAAAATTGTCGGTAATGGGTGTTGGCATTTTTCACGGTATTTTAGCTAATCCTACATCAGATGCAGCAAAAATATTATATACTTTTTTAGATAAAAAATTAGAGTAAGTTAATTTAGTTTAGGAGTAAGTTGTTATTTGTTAAAGCACGATGGGATTGGCATCGTCGCATAAGTGTACAAAAATCCCTTAAATAAATAAAGATTAAAAAAAAAAAAACAAGAAATAAAAAACGTTGATATTAAGTTTTGCATCGTATTTGTGTATAAAATCGAAGATTTACGTAATTAACAGTGAAATAGGTATGTCTAAGATGGCCAAAAAAGCACTTGGTATATTAAAAGATACGGCAGAGCGTACTAAAGAAAACACAAATAAGCTGACGGAAATGTCATAAACAACGTTTGACTAACACATTCAATGATTTAGTACCTCGAAGAATACTTGAAAATATTCAACGGTGCGCATCAAGACTTAGCGAGGCTAACACCGACAGATAAACGTAATTTGCTGTCGTATTTCGTTAATGAAAAAAACTCTTCATTTTAAAATTAAGGAAGATGTTTATTTTTGTTTGTTGGATGAATAACGCGATATGTCAGAAAAGGTAACCACGAAATCAACACAATCGATGAACATCAATAACGCGGACGAAGATATCCAACAAACACAGGTGAGCCTGCCAAGTACATTTATTTATAACGATACCAACGTTTTCTGGAACCTATGAAGATTGGGCTGCGTTTAAAGATTTACATGTTTCGTTAGTGCATGATAATAAGTCACTAAGCAACGTTCAAAAGTTGCATTATTTGAAAACGAACGTTTACAAGCGACTGAAAGTAACTATTTACAAGCATGTGAAATGCAAAATAACGAAAAAGCAAATGTGTTGTGTGTTGTTGTTTTTTGTATCTGTACTCTGTTAATGATCATAGTTTGAATTATTTATGGTCACCCTATTCACAATAAATTATTAAGAGCCCGTGCACAAAATGCACTCGCTAGAGTTTAGGCATATACATTGCGATGCCATGTTTGTGTGCACCGATACTGAGTGTGTAGCATGTTTGATTATACTTATATCTGGTAGGCTACTAAATATTGGTGCTATTGTTAACCGATTTGATCAACTGCTTTAGTAGCTACGTACATTATTATTTCCTATAGACCGTCAGGATTGAGGAGCCACATAAAATGTGTTTGTTCCGTTACCATGACGTTTTTTCTAATGCTAAAGATCAACTTCTAAACGTATCGATGATTCAATTTCAATTTCTTGCAAGATGGCAGCACTAGAAGCTTAACTAGTTGTCATTGTACACATGTACTTGTCTTTTTTGGAGCGAAGGTAGAGGTCGTGTCAGTGAAAACCACGTGCGCGCGCTTCGTCTAAATCGGACGAAATCCTAAGGAAAATTGAATCATCCCCTATTTCATGTGTGATCAACCCTCTAGGCGTGAAAACTTGAAACTAGCTTATGGACAATCGAAGGTGGAAGCTCAACGAGTGCCGGAGCAGTCCAAGGTACGTGGGTGCATTGTATTAGCTGCGGCCTATGTCGAGTTATTGAACATCGTAATTATACGTAAATCGTTCCCAGTGTAGTATCAAAGCCACCCCTATTTCGGCTTGGTGCGTATGCTACAGTGTGTATTACCAAAATTATAATAGTTTTTACATATTATTGTTATACTACAAATTAGAACTCATTTACTACGAAATTATACTAAAATATGTTTTAGTTGGTTGAGGACTTTCTGAGAAACAGCGCGAAAAAATTTATGGATTTTTATGAAAAATCAAAGCATTGTAGCTATCACAAATTCAGCCGTACAAATCCCATTTTTTATACAAATGACGCATAAATACTACTAAATCCTACCAAATTTAAAAAAAATATCCCTTGTCCAGTTTTCGAGTTGTAAGGTAGCTCCTCAATTCAGACGTCTGCATTGAGGAGCCACCTCCAATAACTTTTTAATTATTATTATTATTTTATTTATTTCAATCAACAATGGATCACACAATTACTAAATTAAAAATTAAATAATAGGTACAATTAAATAAATACATTAAATAGTACATTAATATAAAAACAAAACTAAAATTAAAATAATATCTTAATTAGTCAGTACGTGAACCCTGCAGCAGTGGTTCACTTACTGACAGTCAAAACGTTCAGCAAAAGCGTTCAGGATGCTGTTGCGGCTGGCCCACACCCTATTCACCAGGGATGTGCACCGCTTACGCATGATTGTGTGGAAACAATCCACACGCGCCTCGGCAAACATCCCCGACGCGCTACAAAAGCGAGGCAGCCCCAAGAGCACCCTGAACGCGTTGTTGTATTGGACTCGTAGAGCGCTGTACTGCTTCTGCGTGTAATCCACCCACAGACTGTCAGTATAGAAGAACGTACAAAATGCCCTAAATAGGGCTATTTTGACGCCCCTCGAACACCGAGCAAATCTGAGGGCTATCATATTCGCACGAACAGACAGCGCCCTACGTTCCCTTTCAATGTCTGCATCGTGTCTTTCAGGCCAGAGGTTAATAAATGTCCAAGATACTTAAACGTATCAACTTTATTAAATGGGCATCCGTTGAGCTTAATTGCCGGTAAGTAATCAGGCCTCTCCCCCCCACTTATTTATTTACGAGTATTTACTTAAGGTTCACCCACAGCACAAACCTATACACACTTAAACTTAATCATAAGGTAATATTCTAATATATATGCCAATTACAGGTAAACAAAACATTGACAGCAAAGACGCCAGAATACCGCTTAGTTGCTAACTTAAATCTAGGTGTACAATTGATTAATAAAGGAATAAAATATTATGAAGAAAAAGAAATGGAAATGGAAACGAGCAACTCATTCGTAAACTGTACAGAGAAATGTTGACTACATTTCATTGGTGTGGAAGGAGGCCAAGATTGTTGATTTAAACTTCACCTTACGGTTCCCTAATGGTTTTACTACAAATTCCAGGATCGGGCCTAGAAAATCGACTAATTTACTACTAAATATTGGTAGTATCCTCGTTTAAATATGAGACATGGCTCCTCAATCCATACGGATTCGATTTACCAAAGGTTCGTGTTACACCAGCTCGACCATTTCTGCATTCAGGGGTTGACTTTGTTGGACCATTACAAGTTCTATGGAGCAAGGGAAGAGGAGTCTCCAAGGCCATTTATTTGGAGTTAGTTCGAGATGGCGACGTGACAACGACGACGAGAGTGACGTTTGACGTCTCTATCGGTGTGGCTTGCTGTTCAAATTTTATTCAAGTAAATATAGAAATCAAAAAATCTAAAAAAAAAAGAAGAAAAAAAATCGAATCAATGTCAAAGTGCATTGGAATCCATTTAATAGTGATCATACTGGCAATCAGAATAATATACATTGTAGTGAGCAATAAATAGTGCGTTTATGGGCCGTGAAATCAAAAAACATTTTATCCAAAATTAACGAAATTATATTTTACCCACTACTTATAACACAGTGTATTCGGTAACGTCACCTTGACAACAGAGCCATCTGTCTTAATAGCAGCAAACGACCTACCGACCCGTGCCGAGAATCGTTACTTACTATCTAGCGAACATCTCGATACCACCTGCTGAGCAAGTTCATCAACCATGCTGGGAATCAAATGTGGAGGTTGTGGTCGCTTTATATCTACGTTAGAGGACGCAAGGTGTGGCAAGTGCCAGCTGCTATATCACAGAGTGTGTGTGGGCTTCCCTACAAAGGCTAACATAACAACTAACTGGCGTTGTCCGGAATGAAAAAACGTCCCACACAAAGCTCCCCCACTAATAACACAAGGACTCCAGGTATTACGAGCTCTAATATGCCTACTAGTCCTGAGGCAAGTTCTAGATACGAACTCACGCAGACTGCCAGCCCCGTTAGGCCTGTGCCTCGAATTTTGGGCAGCGGGGCGGCGGCGGCGGCGGCGCGGCTAGACTGGAGTGCACCGCTCGTTGCCCGCTGCCACGCCGCTGTTTTCGAGAACCGGTCCATTTGATTTTACGCATAAGATCCTGCCGCTCCCGCGCCGCCACCGCCGCCGCCCCGCTGCCCGCAAAATTCGAGGCAGAGGCCTTAATGCGGCCTCAACTCCCCCGCCGCCTGAAATCTCAATAATTCCCGAGTGGTGACGTCGGTAACGCGGGAATTATCGCCTGTAGTTGCCTCTGCCGTTAGCAACGTGCCACTCGTGTATATGAGCACTAAGTGTGCAGAGTATAACTTGATAAGTAACTTCGTTCCAAAAGGTCCCTCACATAGAACTACAGGCATAAATCTGATACCTGACAAAACTACATGACATAATTATTGTGCTGTAATGTTTTGTGTGGCACGTGACGACTCCGTGTACAACATAGTCGCGGTGCGTAGGTGGCGGACACGGGCAGCACGGTGCGCTTCAACTGCAGCGCGTCGGACGCGCGCGCGGCGCTGTTGTGGCTGCACGACGGCGCGGCGGCGGGCGCGGGCGCGGCGCTGCTGCTGCGCGGCGTGGCGCGCGCTCACCGCGGCGTGTACCAGTGCGTGGCGCGCCGCGCAGCCGATTCCGCGCAGGCCGCCGCCGAGCTGCGCCTCGGGGGTGAGCGATGAGTTACTCCTTTAATATAAAACCGCTTGTAAGTTATAATATGCCACGCAGTTCCATCGTTTGATAAGTGTTCGGAAATTTCTTTACAAATGCTGTGTTCACCTACTTTGAAAAGGTCTGTAAGTTCTTTTGCAGCACCAACAAAATCGGTGCCATTATCGCTGAACAGATGAATACATCTACCTTGGCGTGCGATAAATCTCCGAAATGCAGCCAGGAATGCTTGAGAAGTTAAGTCTGTCTCGGCTTCTAGGTGTATGTCATGGGTAGCCAAACATTAAAATAGATAGATGTACTGTAACCCGGTTTGTAATGAGTGATACATAATGATCAGGGATGATCCGATATTATTCACAAACACTAGATGTTGTTCGTTTCTTTTGTGGTTGTACTACTCACAACCGTGCTACAGTAAATTTATAGGTATAAGCTGTTAGTTGTTAAAAAAAAATAACTGACTTCCAAAAAAACACTACAAGGGGAAAAATAACTTTAATTTCGGAAGTCGGTGTCTTTGGATCTGTATTTTAGTTTTGAACACCGACTTCCTGGAACTACTTTTTGGAAGTCGGTATTGGAAAAATCAATTAATACCAAAACGGTAACCTTGGTATCCTCCATTGCTTCTCTCGTGTCACCAGTCACTTTAAGGAGAGCGGAGGCTGTACTGTGCGCAGGCCTGAATCCAGACTGGAAAGAGCTTACAAGGTTATTCTGGTGAACAAACCCCGTAAACTGCTTGTGTACGCAGGCCTCAAGCACTTTAGACAGGAATGGGAGAATGGAAATAGGTCGAAAGTGGCTGGGTAGGGAGGGATATGAAATCTTAGGGAATGGGCGGACAAAGGCCATTCGCCACAGGGATGGGAATTGTCCAGAATCAAGAGAAAAGTTGATGATGTGGGTAATGGGAAGGGAGAAGGATATCAAGCATCCAAATGACCATACTATGACTGATGCTGTCATAGCACACAGCCTTGAAATTTATGGAGAGTATAATCTTTTTAATTTCGTCCAAGGTGACTGGAGAGAAGTGAAATGGTTCTATGATGGGACTGGCTAGGCCAGTAATGAAATTGACCGTCTGGGACAACATTTGGGAATCGAAATGACAAGTGATTGTGAAGTGACGGTTGATATCATCAAGGCCAATCGTATTAGGTAAATCCACATGACGTGGTCTACCGATGCCAGGGAACTACCAAATATCAGCAGGTAAAGAAGAAGATAATGGAGGTGGTACGACACCCGCGGTGAGACTGCATCCAGTTAGACTGGAGCGACTGCCTGCCTGACCTGCACAGCCAGCAGCTGGGTACGACACCCCGCGGTGAGACTTCATCCAGTTAGACTGGAGCGACTGCCTGCCTGACCTGCACAGCCAACAGCTGGGTACGACACCCCGCGGTGAGACTGCATCCAGTTAGACTGGAGCGACTGCCTGCCTGACCTGCACAGCAAGCAGCTGGGTACGACACCCCGCGGTGAGACTGCATCCAGTTAGACTGGAGCGACTGCCTGCCTGACCTGCACAGCCAGCAGCTGAGTAGGACACCCCGCGGTGAGACTGCATCCAGTTAGACTAGAGCGACTGCCTGCCTGACCTGCACAGCCAGCAGCTGGGTACGACACCCCGCGGTGAGACTGCATCCAGTTAGGCTGGAGCGACTGCCTGCCTGACCTGCACAGCCAGCAGCTGGGTACGACACCCTGCGGTGAGACTGCATCCAGTTAGACTGGAGCGACTGCCTGCCTGACCTGCACAGCCAGCAGCTGGGTACGACACCCCGCGGTGAGACTGCATCCAGTTAGACTGGAGCGACTGCCTGCCTGACCTGCATAGCCAGCAGCTGGGTACGACACCCCGCGGTGACACTGCTTGTCAGACTTTCGAGCTTCTGACGACCCGTAACGACTGTCAATGATCCACGAATAACAGCCAGCGACCAACGGCTTTACGTGCTTTCCGAGGCACGGAGGAGTCTCGGTGTGTAAAGATGGTCACCCATCCACGGACCAACCCCGGCAAGCGTAGCCGTTAACCTGATCGACCCACGTGACTGTTATTACTAATCAAAACTTCTTCAATTTATAATATGTCCTAAAAACTTGCAACAATTTTTCGGCACAACAGAACTTTTCTCTGTGTTGATGATGAATCCTAAAGATTTTAAACATCCCAATAACCTCAATAATTTTGCGACTGGTTTGAGAATTTTCGTAATAATGTAAATAGCCGTGGTTAGGCCGAACGGTAACACGTTAAACTCGTACAGATTGCCAACGTAAATATTTTTATGAGCTTGGATATTCCTATTAAATTAAAAAAAACCGGCCAAGTGCGAGTCAGACTCGCCGCGAAGGGTTCCGTACCATTATCTATAAAAACCGGCCAAGTGCGAGTCGGACTCGCGCACGAAGGGTTCCGTACCATTATCTATATATATACAAATGGCAAAAAATGATGAATCCTAAAGATTTTAAACATCCCAATAACCTCAATAATTTTGCGACTGGTTTGAGAATTTTCGTAATAATGTAAATAGCCGTGGTTAGGCCGAACGGTAACACGTTAAACTCGTACAGATTGCCAACGTAAATATTTTTATGAGCTTGGATATTCCTATTAAATTAAAAAAAACCGGCCAAGTGCGAGTCAGACTCGCCGCGAAGGGTTCCGTACCATTATCTATAAAAACCGGCCAAGTGCGAGTCGGACTCGCGCACGAAGGGTTCCGTACCATTATCTATATATATACAAATGGCAAAAAAATCACGTTTGTTGTATGGTAAATATTTGTTTTATTTTATTTTAATTATTTATTTTTAAAGTGAATATATATCTAAATATTCTGTGAACATTTCAAGCGTCTACCTGTTGCCATTATCAATATCAAGCAAAAACGAGCAAAAAAATCACGTTTGTTGTATGGGAGCCCCCTTAAATATTAATTTTATTCTGTTTTTTTTTTTGTATTTGTTGTTATAGCGGCAACAGAAATACATAATCTGTGAAAATTTCAACTTTTTTTTTTTTTTTTAACGTTGCCCCACACTAGGAATTACTCCTGCATCGTGGGTGCGTTTACAAACATTTAAACTCACATACACAAACAGCCAGACCCGGAACAACTACTTGCAGGTCATACAAATATTTGTTCCGTGCGGGAATCGAACCCGCGACACGCAGCGTAGCAGTCAATCGCTTAACCATTGCGCCAACCGTGCCGACACAACTGTCTAACTATTACGGTTCATGAGATACAGCCTGGTGACAGACGGACAGACAGACAGACAGACGGCGGAGCCTTAGTAATGGTTCCCGTTTTACCCACCGTTTTCCCGTGGTTACCCTTTGGGTACGGAACCCTAAAAAAGGCATCTTTTAAATCTATTGTTAACATAAAACAGTCGTTTGTTACAAGTTTCAAAGTGGTTCTTAAATCTTCAAGTTTAAAATGTTGGGTTGGTTTAAATTTACTTAAAATTAAACGTTGTTTGCCGTTTGGCTTACGAACAAGAAATATACTGGGTATAAATTGACGCGAGCATGGTTGACACAACATGGATCCTGCCGCAATACTAATAAGGTCTTGTATTGATAGGTACTTTAAAGGCCTCGTATTCGGGTTGGGAATAGATAGGCAGTGTTGGAACGGTTACCTGAATAACTGGGGCAGTTCACCGGTACCAAATATCTATCTTTTAGCTCCTTACGGTTCTCTTTAGATAGACTGGAGGTAGCAATGTGTTAGAATCTAATCGGCACATCCTTCTGTATTTCATCGCCGTATTCTTAAGTCGAGGTCTCCTCAGCTAATATTTGCATTAAGTCTGGATCTAATTCGGGAACATCTTGTTGAAGAACAGGGCACCCGATCACTCGCCTTCTCTAGAGGTACTGCAGTTGATTCCACGGCAGGCGCAGCGATTACTTGAGCAGAGGGCAGTGTGGCGGTCATGGAGCTCGGTGGCGGTATGTTCACGTGTGCCGAGATGTTGTCGGCTGCTGGGGACTGTGTGACGATCGGGGTTGGAACCTCCTCATCACTACATTCCGCTGGAGCTTGTTGCCAGTACGAGCATCCAGGTTATGGATCCGTGTCGCCGCGATATGTGGCACAATCGTCATCGATTGGGATTGGTTCGCACTCTCCGAACAAAATGAGTATTTAGCTTAAATAAATCTATTTATGGGTGGTAAGTGAGACTCCTTGTGAGAAACTCGCAATCCCAATAGGCTATATTATGATATTTATTCCTCTAGTAATAACGTACATGCTATAGAAAAACCCCACAAGTAGATCCGAGCAGCAAGTACTTAGTTTTGGAAGTGGAAGGACCCCAAAGTACAATCTGATTATCCAATTTAATTATTGTTATAAATCCGTTAAAAATTCAAAACACAAATATACCACTTTTACATAACGGTATATTAAAAAGTGTAAGAAACCGAGCCCTGTAATCCACCTAGTTGCTGTGCTAAAAGTAACCTATTAAAATGTAAACACGAAATAAGTATGTCAATGACTCACCCTGCAGGTTATAGGGCTAGGAAAATCAGGATCCGATGATGTTGTACTTCCATAGCGAGTACGTCACCCACGTTTTATTTTACATTCTATCTTTTAAGTTTTTTACTCAAATAACTAATAGTTATCGCAGTTATAACCTTCCCGTTATACAGGGTGTCCACATTTAAATATCTTGGACATTTCATCACCGATGACCTTAAGGATGATATAGACATAGAGAGGGAGCTTAGGGCTTTAGCGGTCAGAGGTAACATCCATGTTGTCCCGTAGATTTGCTCGGTGATCTGACCAAGTAAAAAATACGCTTTTGAAGGCCTATAGACAGAGCTTTTATACGAGCAATCTATGGGTCAACTACACCAAGAGATCGCTGGATGCCCTGCGCGTACAATATAATAATGCATTCAGGATGTTGTTGCGATTGCCCTGTTTTGCAGCGATTCGGAAATGTTTGCTGAGACCCACACAGATGGCTTTCAAGCTATAATTCGTAAAAAAAACCGCGTCGCTGCTGAGCAGAGTGCGAGGTAGTCGCAGCTATATCCTGAGAGCTATGGCGGAGAGCTATACTCCAAATATTCGGCATTTTATCCGGAGGTTGCTAAGGTAGGAAACATGTTTTCTTGCCTGGTCGTCCTCTGCGTGGAGTGTGCATTATTGTATTTTATTTTATACCTACCTATATCTACTACTAACGCTAGAATATAAGTTGTTTTTGTAATACTAACATATTACGGATCCCTGTTGTCTGTAATAAATGAATTTTAATTTAATTGAATAACTCTTTCTTTTCGGCTTAAATAAAAACGCACTTGAATTACTTTAAAACAAAGGAATAGATGCGAAACAGCGAAGCACGCATGTGTGAATGGGCTGGCTAGGTGCGAATGTCATAGTCACGAACAAAAGTGTTTAATCTACCTTCAATAACTTATTTTTTTCTTAAATTCAGTGCGAAATGGCGAGTCTGTAAGTGAAACTACATGTGTGTTAATGCTAATATCGAAAACCACGCTTGAGAGTAATTGCCAATTGAGGCGCTACAAGGATTATGCATTTTGCAACCTCTACGGAATTTCCCCATAGATCAGCTGTTTTTTTTTACATTGAGTGTATTGAAAGTTTTAATAATATCTCGAGCACTAACATAGTCGAACTTAAAGTCATTGGTTAGAAATATCAACATTTTCTTTCAATAGGGACTCGGCAACAGTGATGTTCTTTCCTATGAATTCCCAACCTTATTTTATATTGACATTGGTTACTTATATTCCCTTCCTTGTCCTAGCTCTCTAAGTCGGGACAAGGAGAATTAGTTCACGGGAATTCATTACAATCGGTGGGAGGCGACCAGTCTGGGACGAGCCCTCAGAACTGTGCGGCAAGGAGGAGCACAGTGTTGTTTCCCCTAAGAGGGAAACCGACCTAAACACTAATATTAACAGCCTGCTATTTGTATCAGTCTGGGGTGATTTAGTAAGAGTCACATATCCATCACCATATCCAACATAATTTGGTTTTCCATTAGTTATTCTACATAATTATCTTAATTAGCGACTTCACTCGCGTGGAGGTCGGAACTTATTCACGGAACCGTACTACCAGGATTAAAGTAAGTCCAGTAGCACGTCCTCTTATTTCTTAACCAGGTTATTATTTATCTGTGCTGGATTGCCAAAACGGCTGAATGGATTTAGATGACATTCAGCCGTTTTATCTGTCGTAGTAACAGCTGAGAAAAAGGTCATTGTGCTCCTGTGCTAGGTCAATCATAATTATTATGTTATACGCGTAATTTTGAATCAGGTATTGATAATTGATTTATTTATTTATTTCCTTTGGAAGACTTACAGCTAAACAAAACAGACTAAGAAATTGAAAATGTGACTGACAGCCAATAAAATGACAAGTCTAACCACTTAGACTAAACAAACATGGCCGCTAAGTGTCATCATCAAATCAAGATGGCGTCCGAGTGCCAGGTCAGATTACATAATCAACACTTGGGTGGTCCCCGAGCGCCAGATATTTGAAAACTAGGTCCGAAACAGTAATAAACGGCATTAAAAAAAAAACACCGTAAAGTGCTGTTGGGAACTACAGTTCCCAAAAAAAAATACATCGTAAAATGACGTCTGGGAACCAGAGTTCCCAGCCTGCACTTTACGGTGTTTTATTTTGGGAAATAGAGTTCCCAACTGCACTTTACGGTTTATTTTTTTGGGAACTGTAGTTCCGCACTGCCTCAGATTATAGAAAGAAGCAGATATTTGAAATCTAGGTCCGAAACAGTAATAAACGGCATTAAAAAAAAAAACACCGTAAAGTGCTGTTGGGAACTACAGTTCCCAAAAAAAAATACATCGTAAAATGACGTCTGGGAACCAGAGTTCCCAGCCTGCACTTTACGGTGTTTTATTTTGGGAAATAGAGTTCCCAACTGCACTTTACGGTTTATTTTTTTGGGAACTGTAGTTCCGCACTGCCTCAGATTATAGAAAGAAGCAGATATTAGAAAACTAGGTCCGAAACAGTAATAAACGGCATTAAAAAAAAAAACACCGTAAAGTGCTGTTGGGAACTACAGTTCCCAAAAAAAAATACATCGTAAAATGACGTCTGGGAACCGCGCGGAACAATAAAGTGAGGCCCGTTTGTAGACATGTGTGCGTTACAGCCACGTGACAGCACTATAAGAACAGGTGCCTCTATGTGTGTGTACGGTTGCCAGGATAATGAAAAAATTTGCCATATTTCATTACATGAAAAAAACAAAGTTATTTTTTCTTAAATCAGTTGTTTTTAATAACAGTATCCGTCAAATTAACAATACCCATATAAACGATACATTTGCGATATATTTTTATTTTGAGACACCAACATTTTATTGTTTTTGGTAGCTATATTTACTTTATGGTGACGTCATATAACCCATGCTATAGCAAATCCACTGATGTAATAAGTATTATAAAATCCATTAACTAGTTACACTTACGAAGACACATACATACTTATTTATTTATAGACTATTACTACACACTATTATCAAAATAAATATTTTTGTAAATCGATACTCCTGTATCCTATACTTATTTCAATACAATATTTCTTTACAATATAAACTAACAACACCGAATGATTTTTGTTAAGGTTTTGTGTTTCAAGATGTCACTAACAATAAACATGTAAAATAAATCTAAATAGACAATTAATCAATATTATTTTTACCTATGAAAGATACTTCATCTTATTTCTTTTGTTTTTGGGAACAGTTTTTACAATGTTTAAAAATACAAGACGGCATTATTCTGAAATTATCTGTTAGAGCCCGTGACGTACTAACGATGCGACCCTTCGTACTGTACTGAATCGAGATTGTATTCGCTTTTGAATTTGTATTTGCTTTGTTGGCCGCACTCTCGGTGTTCCGCGCGGTCTATCTGCTTCTTTCTATAATCTGAGCGCACTGCATTCGAATGTTGCAGAACGGTTACTGTGGGTCGTCCTTAAAAGATAAACATTTATTATAATGTTATTGCGGCCTTTATTGTTGACCTTTCTTAGATATACATGTCATGATTTTCAAATATTAATAAGATTCTGTAGTCGATTTTAAAATACTAAATATTTAATGTGTGAAAGTATGTGATTTGCCTCAAATGATTTTTGTATCAGTGTAGTCATGAAGTTTAAAAGTATCTCATTTGACAGTTATTTTAAAAAGTACGGGTTTTTTTAATGGAACGGAATGTAAACATGACGTTTGGGGTGTCGCGTAGTTTCTAGGTTAATTCTCATGGAGCTCGGAACCAAAAGGTTGTCTTCGAGATGTCTAAAGCCTATACTTATTATTATAATGAGTACTAATTAAATAGTTCGTTAAATATTGCTGTGTACCACGTTTGTATGCGTTCAAGAGGTTATAATATACAGTAATGTTCGTAATGAAAAGGTGTTTCATTACATACATATATACAATCCTGTAGAACAATAATGTTATGTATCTCTTACTGTGTACGCGGCGCACGCCAGTAAAGCTCGAAGTCGGCATGATGTTTTCTGACATCTTCAACAATCATCATCATATTTCAGCCAATTTACACAAAACCGTAATGCATTAACATGAATCAGCCCGGCCATTGATGAAAACTGTATGAAAATTCTTTTGGTAGGTAGTTTTTGAGTTTATCGCGTTCAGATAGACAGACAGACAGACGCGGCGGGGGACTTTGTTTTATAAATATAATATGTAGTGATAGTGATAATTTGTGAAAGGTTGGGAGTTTTGATTTTGGTTGCTCCAACACGAATAAACGGCTGAACAGATTTTGCACACGCAGACATAATGTCCGGGATGAACACATAAATAGGATTCTTTTGTCCGGGTACATAAACTTTCATATTATGATGTGAGTGAAACTGCTAGGAACAGCTAGAGCGCAATAAAATATAGAATATTTTGTAGAGTCGGCGCCGGAACTGCACTACACGTTCATCGAGCAGGCGCTGCGCGCAGGCGGCGCCGTGTCGCTGCGCTGCGCCGCGTCCGCTGCGCCACCGCCGCGCCTCGCCTGGCTGCTCGACGACCAGCCGCTCGACCACTACCGCGCGCAGCATAGGTGCGTGACACTGTGTAGTGCACACAGCGCGCACATAATGTTTCTAAACTACATCATTATCGTTCCGCAGATACTTCATAAACGAGGAGACGTCGCTGAACGGCGACGTGGTGTCGACGCTAAACATCAGCGCGGTGGCGCCGGACGACGGCGGTCGGTACACGTGCCGTGCGCACAACGCGCTCGGACACGTGCAGCACTCCGCCCGGCTCAACATATACGGTACCAACGTAACTTTTAACTACGCTTTCTTTCGTAATAAATAATCAAAAATACCTTTTTCTACCATAATAGTTTGAGTGGTTCACTCACCCACCGGTCAGTTTGTCAATGAGTGTTGTGTTGCGCGCAGGTCCGCCGTCGATCCGTGCGCTGGGCCCGGTGCGCGTGGTGGCCGGCGCCAACGCCACCATCTACTGTCCCTACGCTGGATATCCGATCAGGTCCATAGAGGTGCATTTTGCTAGGGTGGTTCCTCTAATACACTAGCGATAGGCTCTGGACGCATTACTTAATCAATTCACGATACGAGGAAGTCTTTTTAATACCTTGACAAATAATAATTCTTAATTACATATACCTAGTTAGTGACCAGAATCTGAACTGATTTTTGATGAAGCTAATGGGGTCTGACTTCCAATAAAGATCAAAGATAAGTGTGGGTTAGTAATGAGAACCCGCTTTTTGCGTTAAGGGCGTTTGTCCACCGCAACTGTCATCCAGAATAGAGATTATTTGAACCGAACGTGACGTCCCGGTGACACGGTAGTGTGTGCACAAGATCAAACGTATTTTGTATTGCATCGGCCTGTTACAATCTCGGGTCGAGTTCTAGCGGTCACAACAAAGTTCGGGTGACGGACGTGCGGTTAATTTAAACAAAATAAATAAAAATGAGCACTGAGGCCTCGGTAAATGCATGTTTGTTGATGTGTATTAGTTCAATTTCGTGGTGGCGGCGAGGCGCGGGGGTGGCGCTGGGCGGCGCGGGGCGGGTGAGCGCGCGCGGCGCGGCGCTGCGCCTGGCGCCGGCGCTGGCGCCGGACGCGGGGCTGTACGCCTGCGCCGTGGCCGCGCCCGCCGGGCCCGCGGCGCGCCGTGACATCGAAATACAAGTCCGCAGTCAGTACTCCCTACGACACTCCTCTATCAGCAGCTAGAAAATCGCTTCAATAAAAAATCGTACGTTTTGTTTGTAGATCCACCAAAAATTTCGCCGTTTATATTTTCTTCGGAGCTGACGGAGGGCAGCTCGGTGCAGGTGCTGTGCGGCGTGTCGTCCGGCGACAAGCCCATGTACTTCTCATGGCTGAAGGACGGTGCACCGCTGCCACCTGACTTGCAGGTCGAGATTATTGTAACAACTGAGGTAATGGGTGACTGGATCTGGACCCGTCATAGCAAATTCGCATATAGGAGGTCATTTACTAATTATTGAACTTTACTTTCCCTATCTAAACTTTTATAGTTTGGGAGATATGTCAATTTTTATACTTTATTGAGATTTTTCCAAAGTTTGACCTTCAAGCATTCATAATTTTTTTTTCGCATTATTTTAGTAGTTTTTAAGGTTCCGTACCAAAATGGTAAAATGGAACCCTTATGGTGAGACTAAGTCTGTCTGTCTGTCACATCTCGATATCTCAAGAACTACTAACGCTATCAACTTGAAATTTAGAATGGTTTTAGATGACGTTTGTCCAACTATTTTGCAAACAAGAAAGAAATAAAAAATATATACCTTTTTTGCAAAAGGGACTGAAGGGGTCTTAAAAAATTTAAGTGGGGCTACTAGGGCATGTGGTTCACATCATATGAAAGAACGCTGTTTGCACATTCCCAAAAATTTTTTTTTTAGGCAGCATGGTTTCCGACTTTTGATGAAAAATGTAAAAAAATACCGTTCCCCCCCCCCCCTTTATCTCCGAAGTTTGCATAGATTAAAATCTGAAATTATTCTATGTGATAGAAGTGTATGTAAATGTGTGATTACAGGAAAAATAAAACGATGTCTCTAAATAGCACAGTTTTTCGGAAATCATCAACATCATATATACGTACCAAAGCTATAGTAAAGCTGACCAGACTTATCAATGCTGCATTTATGCTAAAACATGTACCTGAGCCTTGGAAGGTTGCAGAAGTCATTTTGATTGCGAAGCCTGGGAAACCACCCCATGAAGCATCATCATATAGACCCATATCCCTGTTGCCCATATTATCGAAATTATTCGAAAAACTGTTATTAAAACGGTTAAAACCAATAATAGAAGAAAAATACCTAATACCAAACCATCAATTTGGCTTCAGGGAAAAACACTCCACAATAGACCAGGTACACAGAATAACTAACATTATTGAAAAGACACTCGAAAACAAGCAAGTCTGCGCTACCGTATTCCTGGATGTCGCGCAAGCTTTTGACAAAGTTTGGCATGTGGGTCTGGTATTTAAACTCAGACGCATGCTACCTCCAGAATTTGCAGATATTCTAGAATCATATATGAGTAACAGAATGTTTAGAGTAAGGCAAGAGGATGCATATTCCGAGCTAAAAATTATAAAAGCTGGGGTACCACAAGGAAGTGTGTTAGGCCCAATCTTGTACTTGCTATACACATGTGATATCCCAGAGCTGGAAAACAACACGATTGCGACCTTTGCAGATGACACTGCTATTATGGCTACCGGATCAAGTCACAAAGAAGCAGTAGAAAAAGTTCAACTAGCTGTGAACAAAGTTTATGACTGGACACAAAAGTGGAAGATCAAACTGAATGAGTCAAAATCAATTCACATTGACTTCACTAACAAACACTGCGATTACCACCCAATCCATATAAACGGCATGCAAGTGCCTTATGCTAATACAGCCAAATATCTTGGCATAACTCTTGACGCCAAACTGCGTTGGAAAGCTCACGTCAAAAAGAAAAGACGGGAACTTGACATACGTTATAAAAGTATGTATTGGTTACTCGGAAGAAAATCCTGCCTATCAGTACATAATAAAATTATATTATACAAGCATATTCTTATGCCAATTTGGACGTATGGCATCCAACTTTGGGGCTGTACTTAAACGTTAAAATAATTCAACAATTCCAAAATAAAGTACTCAGGGACGCTGTAAATGCACCATGGTACATTAGAAATGACGACCTCCACCGAGACCTTAAAATGGAACCCGTCACCACCATCATCCAAAAATTTGCTGAAGCCCATGAACACAAACTTCACCGACATGTGAATGTCGAGGCAATTCAGCTGCTAGACAACACGGACATAGTGCGTAGGCTAAAGAGAACTAAACCATTTGAGTTAGTGTAGTGTATAAATAGTGAATGAATAATAGTAACAATGCTGTGCTATATATATAACACATGAACAAAGTGTTTTTATTAATTATCAGACTCTAAGAAAGTGCTACGGAATTGTATAAAAGCGCAAATTGACACTATTCTTAGTTATAACGTAATCTATCACGTACAATAATAAGTTAGAGTTAAATTGCTTATTAGTCTATTAGGCTAGATTGTAATAAATTATTAAGAACTTTAGTTCTTATTAATAAGGAAAAAAAAAATATATATATACGTACCGGAACTCGAGTCTGACTCGCTCTTAACCGGTTTTTTTTTTTAATTATTTGTTGGTACTCTTAAACATTGGTGATTAAAATACCTCGGAACTTCCCTCAAACTAGGGTTAAAAATAAACAGTACGCGTTAAAAAAAAAAATTAAAATCTTTACGATCAAATTCAACCTGAAATAAAAAAAAAAGTCCGGTGTTTCAATAATTAATTTTAATTTAAGTTAGTTCACTAGTTCATCACCTTTCCAACGATACTAAATTTGACTTTAAAAAATTGCTAACTTGAAAGAAATCTATTCAGTAAAGGTTTGTTGAAGCGAATTGTGCAAAGTATTTTTTGCAAATTTATGACTAGGTAGATAGAAATTAAGTGCCTAATGTACTTACATTGGGGTGCATGCAGAAAACCTCGTCTTCGGGCCGGTGCACCCTGGGCATGGACAATACTCTCTTCGAAAAAGGTAGTGGAGTTTTTCGGAGAGGGTATTGTTTGGGGAGAGCGTAATGCTCCTCCTGGGTGGACGGTGGCCTACTTCCCCCTCTGCTTACAGAGGGAAGGTCGAGTGGGTGCAGATTGGACCTGATGGTCCGTGGAGGAAGGGTCCAATATGGGCCAAAGGAGGACGTTTCTCCACGTGCTGTGGTGAAGCATGGGTGGCGCTCGTTGCGCACTCACCCTGCGAACAAGCTGGCAGCGGAGGAATTGATTCTCCTGACTGCACCCGTCGAAATCGTAATCCGGAAAGAGATCATGGTCATGTTTTGTGACTCGGAACGGGACGAGGATCTTGGCTTAGTTGCCCGGATCGCGAGGACGATAACCTCTATAAAAAATCCTCTAATACCAAGTTTTGGTGAGTGGCGAGGGTATGAATGGCTGAGGAGTAGTGCCATCTGTAACTTCGAGGTTGCAGGTGGCGCATCATTTGTTAGCGCACCCCCAGCCAGAGACCAGTCGAACCTCTAGTTGGGTAACAAATGTAACCTGACTTACCTAGGTACAGGGGCTAACCCTAGGAATGACCGTTTATATCCCCCATACTCGTGGGAACAAAATGGAATTGAATTAAAACCAAAAACCCACAGACGTGGATGTCGGAGTCCGAAGCTGCATCTAGCACGATGGGCTTTTTTTAAGAGCCCGGAGCCCGTGAAGGTGGGAGCTGCAAAGAAGGAAAAGTTCTTGATGAAAAAGTGCTCCAACCCAGGGGACGGCCAGGGGTCGTCCTCTGACGGCGGGTTAAGCATGGCTCGCAAAAACATCAGCAAGCGGGGCGGGATTCGGGAAAGGGGGGTGGGCAGAGGGCTCACCACCCAGGAGGACAACGAACCCAATAAAGACAGCTCAGCCGAGCCAGAGCAACTTGGAGAGACCAGTCACAGGGCGGCCCTCTTTGAGTCCTCGGGCGGTGAGCCGGACGCCACTGGCAGCTCCAAGGCGAAGGGAGCGGCCAGTAGCTTTGAGGAGGTTGTGGTAGCCGCGCTCAAGGGTGTGACCTTGAAGAAGATTCAGTCCTCCAAAGATAAGGTCATACCCGCTGCCACGGCCTCTATAATGGTGGCAGCGGAGGCCCTTCAAGTCAGGCCTGTGACGGGCGAAATGTCCGAGATGCGGGCGGAGGTCAGCTGCTTGACGGCCGCTATGGAACTTCTCCAAAACAAGAACGAGGAGCTCCGAGCGGACCTGGCCCGGCTTAGAGGAGCTGGCCCCAGGGAGGTGCCCCAGGGGGGAGCGCTGCATGGGCAGGTCTTGCCCTTGCTGGCAAAGGACCCGGTTTTGACCCTGGTGCGGCAGGAGCTGGCTGCATTTAATAGCCGGTTTTCCGTACTAGAGGGACTTGACCTGCGCCCTCCGCTAGCGGCGAGCAGGCCGGCCACTTTTGCCGCCACCATGGGTGCTTCGGCCAAGCCTGCGGCCAAGCCAGTGCCTCCAGCGAAAGCGACGCCGTTCAAGCCCAAAAAGGGTGGGATGGCTGCGCAGAAAGCGAGGGCTCCAGCCTCGCTTTTTAATTCAACTCCAACTCACGCCGAATAGCAAGTAGCCAGAGAGCAAAAGAAGGCGGGTAAGGCCAAAAGGGCGGCCAATAGAAAGGAGAGGCGGCAACGGCGCAATTAAGAAGCGAAGCACCACGGCTAGGCTCCGCGTCCCGAAATCCGCAGCTGTAGTGATCACACTACAGCCGGAAGCGGAGAAGAAAGGCGTGACCTACCGCAAAGTGCTCGCCAAGGCGTGGAATGCGGTTAACCTGGAGGAGATCGGCGTCACTGAGGACTTCAGGATGAAGGTCACGGTGACTGAGGCCCGGATGCTCGATATCCCCGGTGCGGCCAGCGGGCCGACAGCTGACGCCCTGGCCGAAAGGCTCAGGCCCTGGCCCTAGCCTGGCTCAGGGCGTCCCTCAATACGGAGGAGGCCCGAGTCTCCAGGCCCACCAAGTGCGCTGACATGCGCATCCAGGGCCTGGATGACTACGTCACGTGAGAGTGCTCTGCCGAGCAGGTGAGGGCAGGCACCCTCCATCCTGACAAATCGGGGATGCAAAACATTACGGTGAGCTGCCCCGTGTCGGCGGCCCAAAAAATATCCAGGGAGGGCCAAAGGCTCCGGGTGGGTTGGGTATCCACGCAGGTGAAACTGCTGGAACCCAGACCACTGAGGTGTTTCCGCTGCCGGGTGGGACACCACGTGGGAGCATGCTGCACCTCGGAGGTGGACCGCAGCGATCACTGCTTCCGCTGTGCTCAGCCCGGTCACAATGCCGGCTCTTGCAATGCCACGCCGCACTATTTTGCATGTGCGGCGGCTTGCAAGCCGGCCGATCACCGGGCTGGGGGCAAGACCTGTGCTCCCTCCCCCCCAAACCAAGGAACAGGGGCAAGCCCTCCGTCACGTATTTTTTTAATAATAAATAATGTAAGTACACTAAGCACTTAATTTCTATCTACCTATTCATAAATTTGCAAAAAATACTTTGCACAAATTAGCTTCACAAACCTTTACTGAATAGATTTTTTTTAAGTTAGCAACTTTTTAAAGTCAAATTTAGTATCGTTGAAAAGGTGAAAAGGTGAGAACTAACTTAAATTAAAATTAATTATTGAAACACCGAAGTTAATTTTTTATTTCAAGTTGAAATTGATCGTACAGATTTTAATTTTTCTATTTCTTTTTTAAATCGTCTAATTTTTTAACCCTAGTTTGAGCGAAGTTCCGAGGTATTTTAATCACCAATGTATAAGAGTACCAATACATAATAAAAAAACTACTAAAATAATGCGAAAAAAAATTTATGAATGCTTGAAGGTCAAACTTTGGAAAAATCTCAATAAAGTATAAAAATTGACATATCTCCCAAACTATAAAACTTTAGATAGGGAAAGTAAGGTTCAATAATTAGTAAATGACCTCCTCTATATGCGAATTTGCTATGGCGGGTCCAAATCCAGTCACCCTGTATAAGGTGTATCTATTCATACACGAAATCTCTTAAGGGGTCATTGTACTCATCATTAGGAACAACTTTTACTATGGGACCAAACGTTAAATCGCGAAAAAAAATCGGCTGTTCCCTACATCTGCGTTCGCATAACTCGTCAAAATGTATGGAACAGCTGATTTTTTTTCGCGATTTCGCCATTGGTCCCATAGTAAAAGTTGTTCATAATGATCAGTACAGTGACCCCTTAAGAGATTTCGTGTATGAATAGATACACCTTATAAAATACAAAATTAGTTTTTGTTTATACTAAACCTCTTAAGGGGTCATTGTATTCATCATTATGAACAACTTTTACTATGGGACCAAAGTTGAAATCGCGAAAAAATATCAGCTGTTCCCTACATTTTGACGAGTTCAGCGAACTTAACGACTAATAGTCGACCAACTTAAATTTGCAGTTGGAGAATTGACCGTAACGTATATCGATGTATGGGAGAGCATGTTTTTCAACTACAATGTTAAGTTTGTTTTTGGGATAAATTCATCCCAACCACGGAACCCTTCATTGTGCGTGGTCCGACATGCACTTGGCCAGTTTTTTATTAATTATGGTGGTATATTTTTACAAGATATAGGTAGCTATCAGTCAATAAAGGTTTATTAGTATCTTAGTAACATTTTTGATAAGAAACTACTCGGTGTTACTCGGATGTGAATTTTAAAAGTTTCAAAGAATTCTTGAAGCCGGCGTCAAGTGCCATGAACTTTGTGATTTATTATTACAAAAATGTTACAAAGAACTCTCAAAGAAACGCTGTTGTTAGATTTCTTATCTATTCATAATGTAACTTGCAAAATTTAGTGTAAATTGATACAGTAGTTTTATCAGAAATAGCCATAACATTGGACCTAAATAATACAGCTGTTATCTGTAATCAATTGTAATTTTTAAATACAGTACAGTTCCTACAACCATTTTTTTTATTGTTAATTACAGTGACTCTATACAAAAACCCAAACAGCTTAAATAAAGGATGTTTATGCTCATAGAAATCACTTGAAACGTTTTTTGTTTACATTGGCGGCGGAAGCCATAAATCTGTCGGCCATTAAATCGGGTAAGTAATATTTGATATATTTACAAAATCTCTAATATTTACAAGATATAACAACTGAATCTATAATTTTATTTGATATAATGATCAGTTCAAATAATAAACGATTGATATAATTTTAAAGCAACAAATTTATATAATCATATCATACATCTATATATATAAAATTCAAAGTCCTGACTGACTGACTGACTGACTGATATATCAACGCACAGCCTAAACCGCTGGTCCTAGAGACATGCAATTTGGAGGGTGTGTTCTTTGTAAAGAGTAGGTATCCACTAAGAAAGGGTTTTTTTAAATTCCACCCCTAAGAGGGTGATATAGGGGATGGAAGTTTATATGAAAGTCCGTCAGTTTTGAAGTTAGGATCTTCAAATTTGATATATAGGCTGACGATTGAAAATTATGTTATACGGGTCTCAGCGTTTTTGATAATTCCACCCCGAAGGGTTCAAAAGGGGGATTAAGTTGTGTATCAAAGTCCTTAATTTTCGAAGTAAAAAACACTAAATATATTATCTAGGGTTATGGTTGGAAGCTAATGCAACGGTGTTGTTAGAATTTCAACCCTTAAGAGGTGAAAAAGGGGATAAAATTTTATTTTTAATGAAAGTTCTTTTTAAGTTAAAATCACTAATATTTCGGCTTATGGTTGGAAACTATAGGCAGGCCTATCCGCTAAGAAAGGATTCTTCGAAATTCGACATTTAAGGAGTGAAAAAGGGGAATAAATCTTATTCCTTGAGAAACCTGAAACTTGGCACGAATTTGAATTTTAATTTACTCTAAGTAAATTATAAAGTGTGATATTTTTTTGTGTTTAGGGTTCCGTACCAAAATGGTAAAAAGGAACCCTTATGGTGAGACTAAGTCTGTCTGTCTGTCTGTCCCTGGACACCTGGATATCTGAAGAACTACTAATACTATCAACTTGAAATTTAGAATAGTTTTAGATGACGTTTGCCCAACTATTTCGCAAACAAGAAAGAAATTAAAAAAATATCCCTTTTTTGCAAAAGGGACTGAAAGGGAATCTTAAATATTTGAAGTGGGGCTACTAGGGCATGTGGGGTGGGAAAGAACACTGTTATTTGCACATTCTCAAACATTTTTTTTTTCTTTTTTAGGCAGCATAGTTTCCGACTTTTGATGAAAAATGTAAAAAAAAATACCCCTTTCTTCCGAAGTTTGCATAGATAAAAATCTGAAATTATTGTGATAAATTGATAGAAGTTTATGTACAGATTACAGGAAAAATAAAAAGATGTCTCTAAATAGCACAGATTTTCAGAAATCATCAACATCATATATATACGTACAGAACCCTCGGTGTGCGAGTCCGACTCGCTCTTGACCGGTTTTTTTTTTAAACTACTGTATAAGGCGGAGATTTCTAAAAATTATCAAAAATATGGTTTTTAAAGCAGGGTATCTCTTAAACCGTAAATATTTTTTCCAAAACAAAAACAGTATAATATGTTCAAGTCTTTTGTGCTTCAGGTGATGGAACTTATGGTGATGGAACTTATGGTGATGGAACTTAAGGTGATGGAACTCAAAACATAATTGAACATAATTTAATACTTCAAAAAAATCTTCAAAGACAACTCCTAATTATTTTGAAAGCCTTTTTATTCCAGTTTATACCTTCGTTAACAGTTATAATTATAAGTATACCATAAAATTGCGAATGCCCAACTGCATTCGGTGATGGATAAATTTTTATTAATTAGTTAATCTAATAAATTCTAACTTAATTTAATAATATTTGTGACCCATGAGTTCTACGCCGAGTTCTTTTCACTATTAAACACGCAATTTAATGACACTTTACCACTGAAGACTAAAAGTATTTACTCAAAGTTTGTATTTAGTGATTGGGCGACTCCAGGTATTCGTAAAAGCAGGGAAAATCTTTTTGAACTTTATGGCCTAAAGCAACATAATAATATGAATAATACAAGCTTTCATCAATATGTTGCAAAATATTCTAAAACTTTTAAAAGTGTGTGCAAAATAGCTAAACCTGTTTATATTAGCAATAAAATAAAATCAGCTGATGATATAATAAAAACTACCTAGAAAATAATAAATAATGAATTAGGTAGGAAAAAACAGCGTAATACTGAATATAATTTAGAGACTTGCACATGGGCCCATCACTTCAGAGGTAGAAGTAGCTCAGGAATTTGTAAACTTTTTTGCTAATATTCCCCTTAAAACTACCGAAACTTTAAGTTCCTCACCCGCGCTTTCTGCTGCTTTACTTAGAAAGAATGTAAAAGTATGATATGAAATGAAATCGTTTATTCTGTAAATAGGATATTAAAATCACTTTTACACGTCATATAAAAAAATAATAATCTAGATGTAGCCGACATTTCCTATCTGACTACCCCTGAGAAGAAATGGCGAAACAAACTCAGGGGTCAAAGTCTCTTTTAAAGTCCAGACATAATCTTGGTCAGATCATGTGAGGACCATGTAGATACGTGTCTGAAATGGTCTTTTGAGGAAAGAACCACACAAATTTGAGCGGACCTGTCCAATCAGTGTAAGCATTTGTCAGTAATCGTGCAGCTCAACTCAAAACTTAAGGAGCTCAACGACTCGACGAACAATACCAAAAAAAGGACATTTGGGTAGGTCGCATAAAGCGCTCAAAATGCCAGACCATCATTAAAACTTAACTGAGAAAAAGAAAAAAAAAGGAAAATATTTAAAGAAAAAGAAAAATGACCCACATAGTTCTCACATTCACAATAAATTAAAGCAGTAAATATAATACTTTTCAAAGTAAACATTCATGTAAAATTGTATACAATATTCTGCAATGTCAATCTATCTATATATATAGAAGAAAAAGAAAAATGACCCACATAGTTCTCACATTCACAATAAATTAAAGCAGTAAATATAATACTTTTCAAAGTAAACATTCATGTAAAATTGTATACAATATTCTGCAATGTCAATATGTATATAAAATCATGCATAATAATTAAAATGCCAAGTTTTCCAGTTTTATCACAAGGCTAGCAGAGCGAGCAGCTCAATCCCAAGCTTTTTGTCCTCTAAATAATCAGAAATTTTATAGTACACACGGCTACACATCAAGCTATACGTTTCCAGTTTACGCTAACTTCTCATTGTAAGGAAATCCTATACAATGCGAGATCAGCTTATACTGGAAATGTATAGCTTGATCTGTAGCCGTGCGTACCCTTTTTTACAAAGTTTCGTTTTAATACTGATTTTAAATTGTTTAATGGGTAAGTTCCGAATGTCAGTAGGAAGTTTGTTGTAAAAACGTTTACATTGACCCATGAACGAGTTGCCTACTCTGTGGAGGCGAGTGCGATGTACAGCAAGATTGTGGTATGCCCTTTGGAGTTAAGGTTTCAGCATACAAAACCCCAGGATGTTATAAAAACTTTTAAAGATCTTAAAATTAAATGAACAGAAGATCTATGGGGCATGTCTGTTAAAGTCTGTGGATCTGTCGTCGAAACCATTGGGCCCTATTTAGCTTTCATATTTAACACCAGTGTGGACCAAGGAGTCTTTCTGGATCTCATGAAACACAGTAAAGTAGTTCATTTGTTCAAATCCGGAGATAGTAAAGAACCCAACAATATTATAGGCCCGTGTCAATTCTGCCAGTTCTCTGTAAGGTGTTTGAAAAGTTGACGCTCAATCAAATGTTACGTCACTTTAATAAAAAATCCATCGTTCATGAACAACAGTACGGTTTCACTAAAGGTCGTTGTACCACTGACGCCGGTTTCACCCTAATAAAGAACATTTCTAACGCCTGGGAGGCAGCACAATATGCCATTGGAATTTTTTGTGACCTCTCTAAGGCTTTCGATTGCGTTAACCATGAGACACTTCTACTGAAACTAGAACACTATGGGATTAGGAATACAGCTCTTGATTTACTTAGATCATACCTGAAAGATAGAAAGGTTAGAGTTCAAGTAAACAGCGAACTCTTTGGGGTCTGAAAAAGCAATGGGCATTCCTCAAGGTTCGATATTGGGTTCATTCCTCTTTTTAGTTAATATTAACGATTTACCCCGATTACTTCAAAATCAACCGGAGATGGTGTTATTTGCAGATGACACGTCATTGATCTTTAAAATAGACCGACGGTCACAAAACCTTGACGACGTGAATAATTCTATTCTTCAGGTCCAAGATTGGTTTACGGTAAATAATTTGGTTATAACTTATAAAATAAGAAATAATCGGGTAAATAAGTTTTCGGGAGAATTTTACTGCGTACCTTGAATAACTCAAAAGTTGGTATACATCAATTATTATTTAAGAACAATAATTGATGTATACGACTATACGTAAACCACTGCACTCCTATCTGCTTAGATAGGAGTGCAGTTTGATTTACCACTACCAACTTCGTTTTGTACATACTTGTTCAATATACATGTCTTCCATTTCATTTCTTTATTTTTTCTACTGTTTTTGTTCTTAAATAATAATTGATGTATACCCACGTTGGCACCACGCTTACGTTGGTTCCAACTAAGATATGGTATAATGTTTTGGGGGAATACTGCTGATAGAGAAGCTGTTTTTTTTTTCGACATCCACGCGGGCGAAGCCGCGAGCGAAGCCGCGGGCGAAAGCTAGTTGAATATAAAATCGTTTCATATACCACTCAAAAGACATAAAACCTATTTAGTCTAATATGATAAAACGTGCAAGCAAGTATGCAGCATGCAACATGCAGCAGGCATGTTTTCTGTCACGGCTCCGGCGCTGCAGGGCTCCAGCGGTCCCATGCGAGCTTATCGTCACAGATGTGTTTCACGCTCACCACCGAGGCTTCGGCTTGCTGGCCGGCTCCGCCAGCCAGCCTCAGCCGCGGCGGCTTGCGTTCAAACCACCTGCTCTTCAGCTCGCGGGCCGCTATGCCCCTACGCGCCTACGCGATTTTAAATAACACTCTAGGGGTAGGGCAGACAAAACTACGTGGAGTTGGTTTTATAACTATTTGATGTTTATATCATAATAAAAATAACCAACCTGTTTATATTTGTATGCCTTTAAGGCAAAACATGAGTGTGCTATAATGTGTATGTAACGTCTTGCGCCATGTGTGGGTATACTTATGTTTTGGACAAATAAATGATCTATTCTATTCTATTCTATTCGTTTCTGTCACGCCGCTCCCGCAGCACGCTCAATCAAATTAATCGCAATATTATATATTTTAAACGATAGGCCTAATGATTTTCTATTAAATAAACGTTATATCCAATAACGTTATACGAAATAAGTTTTAAAATAAATAAATGTTATATCCAATGAAATTATATCAACAGTTGGTATATCTCACATTGATTATATCTTAAGAACGATAATAAAATGAAATTAGACCAAATGATTTTATACGTTATGAGACGCACCCACTTAAATCGACAAAATGTATGGAGCAGCTGATTTTTTTTTGCGATTTCTACTCAATACTCAATCATTTATTGCATTCCACAATGTGCTTAGGTGGTAAGTAAACATTAGTTGCTACAAAACTTTTTTCTACGGGACCAACCTAGAACGATTGGTAAATCGTTCTAGGTTGGTCCCGTAGAAAAAGTTGTTCAAAATGATGAGTACAATGACCACTTTTCGGGTTTAGGCTAAACAAAAACTAATGCTGTATACGTACTCCTACAAGGTATATGCACTGGCAGAATCAGACTGCATCGATAGGGCACAAGAAATATAAACGAGGCGATAAAACATGTAATTGTGAACTGGCTTAGTAAGTAACCATGCAATGCATATAATATTCAAGGACATAGATAGTTTAATAATTGACATAGAATATAATAATAGTTTAAGTGATAAAATTGACATAACCATTGATAATAATTTGACAACTAAGGAGACTTTTTTTCTTGACTAAATATTTATGCATATTACATCAGAACATTGCCGGTCTCGTTAATAAATCTGACGCTCTCTCAGTCTGTTTATGTGAACTTTCAGAACGAGATGTTGATGTAGATGTGCTATGTATCTCAGAGCATTTTATGATGGTTGGCTGTGAGAATCAGCTACACTTACGTAATTATACATTGGCTGCTTGTTATAGTAGACAGACAAGTAGGCGAGGCGGTGCATGTATACTTGTTAAGCATGGTGTTCAATGGAAGGGAATGGCCAATGTAGCAAACATGTCCTCGCAAAGTATATTCGAGTGTTGTGCAGTTAAATTGACGGACTATAACATTATAATTGTGTGTATTTATAGAGTACCTAACTCAAATAATATCAATGAGTTTTTTGATAAACTAGAAACTCTTTTAAAATATTTATCAAAACAACGATGTAAGAATATAGTTTTGGCAGGTGATTACAACATCCACATTTTGAAGAGAAGTAAACTCTCAGCTGAATTCGAGTGTATTCTTTTGAATTTTAATTTACAACTTGCTTTGAGACAACCTACTCGGGCTGCGAGCCAAACATGCCTAGATAATTTTGCGCATAATTTTAACAAGCGTCGTTGTAGATCAGAAGTTTTGGAGTTCGCGCTATCCGATCACACAGCACAACTGTTAAAGTACTCGGTTAAAAGAAAAGATGTTCTTAAGTATTATCGCAAAAGTACAAGAGACTACAGTCAGGTAAATATAGAAAAATTCATGACTTGTCTAAGTAGTCTATCCTTCTCAGACATGTACGAGATGGACGATCCTAATGCAGCCTACAACAGTTTTATTGAAACGTTCCAATTATTCTACGAATTATGTTTCCCCAGCAAAATTATTACCATTAAGACTATTAAAAAAACAACTTGGGTATCACGTGGGATAAAGTTGTGTAGTAAAAAAAAAACGGAAGCTTCTATGGGAATATAGGTTGAAACCAAGTCAAACTAATAGAGATAAATGCAAAAGATATTCAAAATTACTCAAAAGAATTATGAATCTAACTCAGAAAGCACAAAACAATTACAATATTAAAACATCTAATAACAAGTCTAAGACTACGTGGCAAATAATTAATAAGAGTAAATACAATGCCCCGAAAAACTCAATTTCTTGCATCAAATTTGAAAGTAAAGACATCACACACCCAAAGGACATAGCCAATACATTTAATAATTATTTTATAGATAAAATACAACCGACAATTAACGCGGGAACAAACTCAACGTCATTAATTATTGGCAGAGCACAATCTATGTTTATGGCTCCGTCTACGCCCTATGACATACTAAATATTATAATGAAGCTAAAAAACACGAACAGCGTTGGCTACGATGGTATTGCCACAAAAATATTGAAAGCAGTTGCATTTGAAATATGTACTCATCTGTGTTTCATTATTAATCTTTGCATAAGTGCAGGTGTGTTTCCTGATGCATTGAAGAAGTCTATAGTAAAACCGCTATATAAGAAAGATAATCACGAATTAATGATAAATTACAGACCGATCGCGCTTATACCAGTTTTATCTAAGGTGTTCGAAAAATATATATATGGTGAAATTAATAACTATTTAGAAAAATATAATATATTAAGTGACGAACAAAAGGGATTTCGTAAAAATAAAAGTATAAATTTGGCTATTTATGAGTTTTTACATAATGTCATGCTAACCGTAGATAAGAGAACACCAGTCTGTGCCTTATTCTGCGACATGACACAGGCCTTTGACTGCGTCCATTATAACTCCCTGGCAGAGAAACTTGAAGCCTATGGTGTTAGAGGCAACGTTTTAGAATTAATTAAATCATATCTTCATAACCGCAAACAAGTTACAGAAATCAGTGCAATAAATAAAAAAAGTAAACGTGAAGAAACTTCAAGGTCAGAGGAACGCGAAGTTATGTACGGAGTACCTCAAGACAGTGTATTGGGGCCTCCGTTGTTCACCCTGTATATAAATGACTTACCTAACGTTACTGAACAACCAATGACACTTTTTGCTGACGATTGCACTATTACCATAGCTTGTAATGACATAAACAAATATGAACATGACATTAATAATTCACTAATATCTATTATAAATTGGTTAAATTCTAATAATTTAATAATTAATTTAAAAAAGACTAACGTAATGCACTTTAGACAACGGACACAAACAATTAACAATCTTAATATTCAATTTGATCATATAAATATCCATGAAGCTGACACAATAAAATTTCTGGGACTAATAATAGATTCTAGATTGAATTGGAAACCTCAAATAGAGGCACTTAGTAAAAAATTGAGTAGTGCAACCTACGCTCTGAAACAGCTTGCTGTGGTTCTCAATACAGATGCGCTAATTACTGCTTACTATGGTTTAGCCGAATCAATTCTTAGATATGGAGTCATCTTTTGGGGGAATAGCACGGACAACGAAATAGCGTTTCGGGCACAGAAAAGGTGCATTCGATCGATGTTTAGACTGCAAACAACGGACAGCTGTAAATCTCATTTTATAGAATGTAAGATATTGACATTGCCCTCGTTATATATCCTGGAAACAGTAATGTTCATTAAATCAAATAGTAATTTATTTCAGCTTTTGTCTGATGCTGTCCCTAGAAATAGACGTGATAACTTCAAACTTTGTGGTCAAGGCGCTAAAACCGCTCTTATGCGTAAGAGCATCTTTTGCATGGGTCCGGCCATCTTTAATAAATTGCCTAAATCATGGAGATCGTTAAATATATCTGCTCTTAAAAGTAAATTGAAGAGTTTACTAACTGAAAGAGCATATTACAGTATAGCAGAGTTTATGAAAGAGGACAATTTTTCTTCGATTTTGAGATGACGATGTTGTATTTTATTGACATGTTATTGTAATATATTGTATTTTTGTGAAATAATTGTAGTTTGTAATTATGTATGATAGTAATTAATAATTTTTTATTGACTAATTTATTTAATGACTACTTTGACATTTAATTTTATCTAAAAAATATGTTTGCTGAATTGTAATGATACTTTAATTAATAATGATGATTTTATAATTTCTATAATTTAATTTTGATGAATAATAACACGGTTTGTGCACCATCTCTTCCTACCAATTTGTACGCCACGATATGCGGCTGAACTTGTTAGAACTTTCTGTATTTCATATTATCTTGCATGCAATGTATATATCATGTACACCATGTTTAAACAAATAAAATTTTACTTTACTTTACTTTACTGTGTAGATAGAAGAGAAGAGCCTGAACGAGTTCTCCCTGCTAATGTTCTCGGACCTGACGGCGCGGCACAGCGGCGCCTACACGTGCCGCGTGTCCAACCACGCCGCCACCGCCAACTACACCGCTACGCTCAGCGTCAAGGGTGAGTGCGCTCGGCTGCGCCACGTATCGGGCGCGTGCGTCATCTGTGCATGTTCTCATGATAACGTTCGCCACAGTTGCGCCGACGTGGGCCACGGAGCCTCTGGATGCGGCCGTGTTGCTCGGGGCTCCTCTACTGCTGGAGTGCGCCGCGAAGGGCTACCCCGCACCATCCATCTCGTGGTACAGACGTATCGGTCAGTCACTCGTTTGTTCAAAGTACTGTCTGAGTCTGAGCTTGTCTTCTTGTAAATATACAACATTAGTTTTTGTTTATACTAAACCTCTTAAGGGGTCATTGTATTCATCATTATGAACAACTTTTACTATGGGACCAAAGTTGAAATCGCGAAAAAAATATCAGCTGTTCCCTACATTTTGACGAGTTCAGCGAACTTAAATGAAGGGAACAGCTGATTTTTTTTTCGCGATTTCAAGATTGGTCCCATAGTAAAATTTGTTCATAATGATGAGTAAATTTACCCCTTAAGAGGTTTAGTATAAACAAAAACTAATGTTGTATAGTGCGTGAAATCTCATGTTGAACAGGCGAGGAAGGTTCTCTGGGCGGCGAGAGCGAGCAGTGGGAGCAGGTAAGCGTGACAGCGTGGGGCGGCGCGGGCGGCGTGCGCGCGCTCAACGGCTCGCTGGCGGCGGGCGCGGCGGAGCGCGCGCAGCAGGGGCAGTACCGCTGCGTCGCAGACAACCAAGTGGGGCCGCCGCTGCTCAAGCTCGTCAACGTCACTGTGCACGGTAACCGATCGTAATCTCTCTTTGTAGGTACTACATACGTGAACCCATTAAGGCGCTGACAAGAGGAAAATGATAAAAGTAGGCTTGTCTTAAACAAAAAAATTGCCAATTCTATTATATTTTGTGGTAGCGGAAAAAAAATATTTATTATTCTTGAACATATTTCTCAGAACTTGGTTGTTACCAAAACACGTTTAGAAAAAAAACTCGATACAAATTAACGGTAAACTAACCCTTTACTTTGAGTTTCAATCCAAAATATCTGTATTAAGGAGATTACATTGCTCGATGCCCATGAAAATTTGGTCATAAACTAATATTTGTTTTTTGAAGCCATCTACCGACAAAATACTATACTACAATAAAAAAAACCGAAGATAAAGCAAGAACACATAATATATGTGTCGCAGAGTTGTCATCATTTTTGCCTATTTTTGTATTATCTCTCTGAGGAATCTAACACATTTTGTTCTTCTAGCTAGACGATTAAGTACCTACATCATAATTTATATTGATTTTTGAGCACGGGTGCTCCTACGTTATACATTCTGGAGGTCTGATGATGACCAGATAAGTGCTTATCGGTTCTCAGTAACGGAAATAGTTAGGATGACCTACCTACCTTTCAAAATTTATCTAATTGAGTACGGGTGCTACTTCATGATAAATTCTGAAGGTCTGATGATGACCAAGTAAGTCCATATCGGTTCTCAGTAACGGAAATAGTTAGGATGACCTATGAGCTAGCTTTCAACATTTATCTAGTTGAGCACGAGTGCTACTTCATGATAAATTCTGAAGGTCTGATGATGACCAGGTAAGTCCGTATCGGCTCTCAGTAACGGAAATAGTTAGGATGACCTAGCTTTCAACATTTATCTAATTGAGCACGGGTGCTACTTCATGATACATTCTGAAGGTCTGATGATGACCAGGTAAGTGCTTATCGGTTCTCAGTAACGGAAATAGTTAGGAAGACCTAGCTTTCAACATTTATCTAGTTGAGCACGGGTGCTACTTCATGATACCTTCTGTGTTAGGGTTTTTTTTTTTTGGGTGATAAATTATCAAATAACTTCTCCCGCTCTGGGCTGAGCGGGAGGGCGTGTCAGACTTTTACTGACTAAAACCCACCCTTATTCCTTTATTTGCCTGTGTGCCAGGGCCACGATATCCCTTTCGGACAAACTCGCAACCCTGGCAGGCATTGGCCCTAGCGGACTCCGTCAGTTGGTGCTGAAAACTCTTTGAGGCGCACGTGGAGTACGACGCGCCGTCGACCCGGGCCTGGACCTTATCGGACGGTGAGCTACCCATCGCTCACCGTCCGCAGGCCCGCGCCTACGGTGGCCGGAAATCGGCTTGCGACTCCCGACGCCCGGGGCGTCTCCTGCGGCGACTAGGGGCGCGAGGGCGCGAACCTTGCCTCTCCCTCACGCGTTCCGCCTCCTCCTTCGCAAGCATTACTGCTTCGCAGAAGGAGGTGATGGCCTCCCATGCAGTCTCGCTCCGAACCATGGCCTGAACCAGGGCCGGACGCGAGAGATCGCCGCCGCCGATCGCCTCCGTGAGGACACGGCGGTGCTCCGCCCAAGCTGGGCAAACCTCCACCGTGTCCTCCGGGCGATCCACACAGTGGTGACACCCGGGCGTTTCCTCCCGCTTTATCCTGAACAGGAACCTCCCGAAACAACCATGTCCGGTGAGGACCTGCGTCAGGCGGAAGGTGAGGACGCCGTGGCGCCTCTCTAGCCACTCCTCAAAGAGGGGACTTATCGCCACAATTGGCAATGGGGCAATTAAAAGAAAGGCTTAAGAGGCCCTGCACAAAATTCACTCGAGCGAGTTTAGGCATATTCATTGCGATGCTATGTTTGTGTGCACCGTTCACGCACACACGCCTGAAAATCGAGCGAAGTGATCGTTTAAACAGTTTTGATCCTATAGATAGTATTTTTAAGTTAAGTGGGTACGGTTAAGAAATAAAAGCGCGGTTTTTTGTGTATATTATATTTAGTATATTTATCACAATCAACATAAAAATGGTACAATTTGGTGTTAAATGTATCTAATTACATTTAGGCTTTCAATAACAATGACGTAAGCATTTTACATAAAAAACGAGTACTAGGCATATTCAGGTAATTAAATGATAACCTTCACTGATGCCAATGATGGGTAAGATAAACTTAGAAAGTACAAAAAAACTGGTATAACGAATATGGGGTCAAAATTAAAATTCAAGATGGCACCACCAATTTTTGTTACGTTTTGATTTTTTTCTACATGGGTATAATTTCCACGGTTTTCGAGGTAGTTGATAACAAAACTGAGGTTTAAATCAAAATTCAAGATGACGCCACCGAAAATTTGCAAATTTTGGTCATGGGTATCGTTTTCATGGTTTTTGAGGGCGCTGATAACTATTATGGGGTCAAAATCAAAATCCAAGATGGCGCCACCAAAAGTTTGCAAATTTTTCGTCATGGATATCGTTTTCGTTTTCAAGATGGCGCCACCAAAGTTTGCAAATTTTTCGTCATGGGTATCGTTTTCATGGTTTTTGAGGGCACTGATGACGATTACGGGGTCAAAATTAAAATTCAAGATGGCGCCACTTATTTTTTTTATATTTTTATTTCTTTTCGACATGTGTGTCATTGGTTTTCGAGGTAATAATAAGGATAATCACACTAACACAAAAAAAATCTAAAATCAAAACAAACGTCAATAACAAACACAATAAACTAATATTATTGTCTACTGATAATGTGACGTGAGCGAGCAAGTGCGCTAGAGGACGCGGTGTCCAACGACACTGGTTTTACTCGAGACCTTGCGGCACACTGAATCCTGGTACGGGCACATGAGTTACAGTACAGATTTCACCCCGATTTTAGAATCAATTCTTTATAAGTAAATATAAAATGTATGTTTTTTGAAAAAAGATTTCGTAAAAAATATTCATTATTATATTGTCTATCCATTAGTGTCAGTAGCAAAATTAAAATAATGCTTACTTCACGACGAGATGCATGTTATTGATAATTATTTCTCGTTTCTATGGTTTCGTTGTAACAAGATTAATTAAACAACAACACTTATTTAAAAAAAAATACCATTATGGAATCTGGATTATTTTATTAGTTAATATTTCTTAAGAAATAACAAGTAGATAGCTTATAAGACTGCACAGAAACCAGCTAGCGTGGCGTTTTGGTCGGGGACGGGCCGTAATGAAAATATCGGCTTTAACACCCTCAAAAATCATGAAAACGACACGCATGACGAAACATTGAAAATTTTCATTTCCGCTACCTTGGATTTACATGTTGACCTCACTATCGACTTCAGCACCGTCGCAAAACCATGAAAACGATACCCATGATGAAAAACTTGAACATTATAGGAGCCGCCATCTTGGATTTAAATTCAGAATTCACCATCGGCTTTAGCACCCTCGAAAGCCATGAAAACGATACCTATGATGAACAATTTGAACATTTTTGCAGCCGCCATCTTGGATTTACATTTTGACATCATTATCAACTTTAGCACCTTCGAAAACTATGAAAACGATACCCATGATCAAAAGTTTTAACATTTTCGCAGCCGCCATCTTGGATTAAAATTTTGACTTCACCATCGGCTTTAGCACTCTCGAAAACCATGAAAACGATAACCATGATGAAAATTTTACCATTTTCGCAGCCGCCATCTTGGATTTACATTTGGACATCACCATCGGCTTAAGCACCCTTAAAAACCATGTAAACGATACCCATGATTAAAAATTTGACTATTTTCGCAGCCGCCATCTTGGATTTTAATTTTGACTTCACCATCGACTTATGCGCCCTCGAAACCATGAAAACGATACCCACCCATGATGAAAAATGTTCGTTGTTCGTATACTTATTGAAAAACTAAAATTTTCAAACTAACTAAATAATAATAAAGTAACCGGTTGGAAAACCTGTTGCGAATTTTTGTAATTTTCCAGGAATCCTTAATTAAATTGAAAAAATCCTTTCCGCCTCATGCAAAACAAAGAACTGGACTTTACAAATCACAAACAATTTTGTTCAAATTCTTTTTCCTTGCCCACAAACAATGAACAAAATTGATCAAAATCAGTCGATTTCGTATACGGAGCCTTAAGGCTCCGTGTATGAATTCTTTGTTTTGCATGTGGCGGAAAGGATTTTTACAATTTAATTAAGGATTCCTGGAAAATTACAAAAATTCGCAACAGGTTTTCCAAAAAATGACGCTAGAGTGACGTTTGATCATCGTTTAAAAAGAAACTACTTTTATTAAATATAGTCTACTTGCACGTGGCGGGACCACTTTTTTCAACTTCCATACAAAATATAGCAGAAAAAAAAATTTGAAATAACGTAATTGTTGGAAAAGTTGGAGACAAATAAGTATTTTTTTCTATTATTAAAAAACATTTTTATGAAATTTAAAAAATTGCATAATAATCTTAAGATAACCATTTATTTTAAACTAATTTTTTTTTCATAAATAAACAATAAATTCATATCGTAAATAAAAGGCAAAGTGAACTATATTATCGACCGCGCAAAAACGATCCCGGCAGTAGCGACCGGGCCTTTCCAGCGAGAGGATGTATCACTTTGTATCGCAGGCGCGCGCGTGTTCTACGTTAACATATTCCAGAAATTATATGCCGACTACCAAATGTTGATCCGTGTATTAATTTTATTTTAGTTACTTTACTTTTTTATGAAGAACATAAACATTTTGCATAAACAGATTGACCAATTTTGATGATTTTTAGGGTTCAGTTTCCGATCCTATAAAGGTTCCGTTTTTTCCGCTTGAGATAAAAACGGAACCCTTATAGGATCATTTCGTTGTCCGTCTATCTGTCAGTCTGTCAAGGCCCTTTTTTAAAATTATTTTTTATCATGATCATGAATCTTAGCTAGAGTTGGGCCCACTTGACGCTGTTCTTGCAGTACGTCTGCCTACCGGTTACTTTATTATCATTTAGTTAGTTTGAAAATTGTAGTTTTTCAATAAGTATACGAACAACTAACATTTTTCATCATGGGTGGGTATCGTTTTCATGGTTTCGAGGGCGCTAAAGTCGATGGTGAAGTCAAAATTAAAATCCAAGATGGCGGCTGCGAAAATGGTCAAATTTTTTATAATGGGTATCGTTTTCATGGTTTTCAAGGGTGCTAAAGCCGATGGTGGAGTCCACATTTAAATCCAAGCTGGTGGCTGCCAATACGTAAAAAAATTTCACCATGGGTATCGCTTTCATAGTTTTCGAGGGTGCTAATGTCGATAGTGATGTCAAAAAGTAAATCCAAGATGGCGGCTGCGAAAATGGTAAAATTTTTCATCATGGTTATTGTTTCATTGGTTTTCGAGAGTGCTAAAGCCGATGGTGAAGTCAAAATTTAAATCCAAGATGGCGGCTGCGAAAATGTTAAAATTTTTGATCATGGGTATCGTTTTCATAGTCTTCGAAGGTGATAAAGTCGATAATGATGTCAAAATGTAAATCCAAGATGGCGGCTGCAAAAATGTTCAAATTTTTCATCATAGGTATCGTTTTCATGGCTTTCGAGGGTGCTAAAGCCGATGGTGAATTCTTAATTTAATCCAAGATGGCGGCTCCAATAATGTTCAAGTTTTTTATCATGGGTATCGTTTTCATGGTTTCGCAACGGTGCTGAAGTCGATAGTGAGTTCAAAATATAAATCCAAGATAGCGGATACGAAAATTTTCAAATTTTTTATTACGCGTGTCCTTTTCATGGTAAAAATGGCGAAAATGGTAAAATTCTCATCATGGTTATCGTTTTCATGGTTTTCGAGGGTGCTAAAGCCGATGGTGAAGTCAAAATTAAAATCCAAAATGGCGACTGCAAAATGTTAAAATTTTTCATCATGGGTATCGTTTTCATAGTTTTCGAGGGTGCTAAAGCTGATGGTGAAGTCAAAATTTTAATCCAAGATGGCAGCTGCGAAAATAATAAAATTTGTCATCATGGGTATCGTTATAAAAGTTTTCGAGGGTGCTTAAGTCAATAGTGAGGTCAAAATGTAAATCCATGATAGCGGAAACGAAAATTTTAAATTTTTCGTCATGCGTGTCATTTTCATGATTTTTGAAGGTGTTAAAGCCGATATTTACATTACGGCCCATCCCCGACCAAAACGCCACGCTCGCTGGTTTCTGTGCAGTTTTATAAGCTATCTACTTGTTATTTCTTAAGAAATATTAACTAATACTCGTAAAATAATCCAGATTCCATAATGGTATTTTTTTTTAAATAGGTGTATTTGTTTAATTAATCTTGTTACAACGAAACCATAGAAACGAGAAATAATTATCAATAACATGCATCTCGTCGTGAAGTAAGCATTATTTTAATTTTGCTACTGACATTAATGGATAGACAATATAATAATGAATATTTTTTACGAAATCTTTTTTCAAAAAACATACATTTTATATTTACTTATAAAGAATTGATTCTAAAATTGGGGTGTAATCTGTACTGTAAGTACTGTAACACATGCGCCCGTACCAGGATTCAGTGTGCCGCAAGGTCTCGAGTAAAACCAGTGTCGTTGGACACCGTGTCCTCTAGCGCACCTGCTCGCTCACGTCACATTATCAGTAGACAGTAATATTAGTTTATTGTGTTTGTTATTGACGTTTGTTTTGGTTATAGTTTTTTTTGTGTTAGTGTGATTATTCTTATTATTACCTCGAAAACCAATGACACACATGTCGAAAAGAAATAAAAATATAAAAAAAATAAGTGGCGCCATCTTGAATTTTAATTTTGACCACGTAATCGTCATCAGTGCCCTCAAAAACCATGAAAACGATACCCATGACAAGACAAAAAATTTGCAAACTTTTGGTGGCGCCATCTTGAATTTTGTTTTTGACCCCATAATAGTTATCAGCACCCTCAAAAACCATGAAAACGATACCCATGACCAAAATTTGCACATTTTTGGTGGCGTCATCTTGAATTTTGATTTAAACCTCAGTTTTGTTATCAACTACCTCGAAAACCATGGAAGTTATACCCATGTAGAAAAAAATGAAAACGTAACAAAAATTGGTGGCGCCATCTTGAATTTTAATTTTGACCCCATAATCGTTATACCAGTTTTTTGTACTTTCTAAGTTTATCTTAGCCATCATTGACATCAGTGAAGGTTATCATTTAATTACCTGAATATGCCTAGTACTCGTTTTGTATGTAATATGCTTACGTCATTGTTATTGAAAGCCTAAATGTAATTAGATACATTTCATTTTTTCATTTTTTTTTATTCCGAGCCGTACAGGTTGGAATGTGGAGTGAGTCAGGGCGGGCTAACTTCGCCTAAACTCTTCAACCTGTACGTTAACGCGCTAATAGAGGAGCTCAGCAGCACCCGTGTCGGCTGCCATATTGATGATGTATGTCTCAATAATATCAGTTACGCGGACGATATGGTGCTGCTGAGTGCTTCTGTGTGTGGCCTTACAAAAATGTTGGGCATCTGTGAACAGTACGCTCACAGCCATGGCTTGATTTACAATGTCAAGAAAAGTGAATGCATGGTCTTTCAGGCCAGAGGAAAATGTCCAACTACAATACCTGCTATAAGATTATGTGGAACACCACTGAAGAGGGTTAACATTTTAAATATCTTGGACATATGATGTCCTCTGATCTGAAAGATGATGCAGACATAGAGCGAGAACGCAGGGCGTTGTCTGTAAGGGCGAATATGATGGCCCGCAGGTTTGCTCGTTGTACGACTGAAGTAAAAACTACATTGTTCAGAGCATATTGTACATCTTTCTACACGAGCAGCCTGTGGGTCTCATACACGCGCGGACAGTACAACGCCTTGCGTGTCCAATATAATAATGCGTTCAGGGTGCTGATGGGGCTGCCCCGATTCTGAAGCGCATCAGGGATGTTCGCCGAGTCGCATGTAGACTGTTACTATTCTACTATGCGAAAGCGGTGTACATCCCTGGTGCGCAGGGTTCGGGCTAGCTCCAACGGCATCCTGAGGGCATTCGCGCAGAGGTTTGATTGCCAGTACCTGAACCATTGCTGTATGGTTCACATATTGAGGAATCAATGTCGGTAATGTGTTTTATGTGGTATGTTCCGGTGTGTGTGTTTATTATACTTGTAATTTTTTTAATTTGATAAAACATGTTGTGCATAATTATGATCCTTGTTGGTCGAAATAAATGAATTTTATTTTTTTATTTATTTTATTTAACACCAAATTGTACCATTTTAATGTTGATTGGGATAAATATACTAAACGAATATACACAAAAAAACCGCGCTTTTATTTCGTATCCGTACCTACTTAACTTAAAAATATTATCTATAGGATCAAAACTGTTTGAACGATCACTTCGCTCGATTTTCAGGCGTGTGTGCGTGAACGGTGCACACAAACATAGCATCGCAATGAATATGCCTAAACTCGCTCGAGTGAACTTTGTGCAGGGCCTCTAAAGGCTTCTACATACCAGCGCGACTTGTCGCGCGACGCGACACGGCACAAAAGCCCCGCGTGTCGCGGGACGAGCGGTGCCTTTGTGTCGTGTCGCGTCGCGCGACAAGTCGCCCCGGTATGTAGAAGCCTTTAAGGATTTCAATAATTTGTTTATTATTATTTTACATAATGGAAGGTGTGATTAACTAATATTACGTGAGACGTGTGGTCCCAAGCAAGGCTAAAGGAATAGAAAGGATTTAGGTCAAGTGGTGAGCAGGCTCGGATAGTGTTGAAGTGAATTAGTTTTTGCTATACTCAACACGCCCCCTCAAAATTAAATCCTTTTCCATTTAATTACGATATAATACATCAAACATCTGAATACAATTATAAAATCACACACCTTCCAATTTCTCTATATCTCTGGGAGTATCTATGGTCCAACATTCGTTGCACAGGATTGGGGAAACCCAGGAAAACCCAATCAGACATTGTCAATTAACTTATCCATTATGATTGGAATATTAATGTTATTCATCTACGTAATATAACCAAGCTCTTATAATTAACATATCCTTATTATTCATTTATCCACGGTGTATATAATACTAGCTGACCCGTGCCCACTTCGTTGGGCGGTAAACATTTTACCGTCTTTTCATTTTTCGGATTAAATTATGGCCTTATGTTATGACACTCACAAAATAATAACGTGGCTTTCAATGGGTAAAAGATTTTTCAAAATCGGTTCAGTAGATCCAGAGATTACCCCTACAACCTCAAAAACTATAAAATATTAATATAAGTAGATGAAGCAACGGTTTAGCAATAACCTTAAAAAAAATGACTCGCATTCCGTGTGCTCACTATAGGCAAGCGACTTCTCGACAAAATCAATAGCAGTGAATTGGGACTAGGATTGTGAATTCAACTGCACATTTACCGCTGAGTCGGTGACGGTCTGTGATTCTTCAATTTTGCCGGCGTGAGGGGTCAAAAGATATTTTTAGAGTTCCGTACCCAAAGGGTAAAACGGGAACCCTATTACTAAGGCTCCGCCGTTTGTCCGTCTGTCACCAGGCTGTATCTCATGAACCGTGATAGTTAGACAGTTGACATTTTCACAGATGATGTATTTCTGTTGCCGGTATAACAACTAATACCAAAAACCAGAATAAAAAAAATATTCAAGGGGGCTCCCATACAACAAACGTGATTTTTTTGCGCGTTTTTGCTAGATATTGATAACGGCAACAGGTAGACGCTTGAAATATTCACAGAATATTAAGTTATATATTCACTTTAAAAATAAAGAATTAAATTAAAATAAACCAAATATTTAAGGGGGGCTCCCATACAACATACGTGATTTTTTTGGTAAGGGCGTGAGGGCGCGAACCCTGCCTCACCCTCACGCGTTCCGCCTCCTCCTTTGCATGCATTACTGCTTTGCAGAAGGAGGTGACGGCCTCCCGTGCACTCTCGCTCCGAACCATGGCCTGAACCAGGGCCAGATGCGAGAGATCGCCGCCGCCGATCGCCTCTGTGAGGATATGGCGGTGCTCCGCCCAAGCAGGGCAGACCTCAACCGTATACTCCACCGTGTCCTCCGGGCGATCCACACAATGTTGACACCCGGGCGTTTCCTCCTGCTTTATTCTGAATAGGAACCTCCCGAAACAACCGTGTCCGGTGAGGACGAGCATCAGGCGGAAGGTGAGGAAGCCGTGGCGCCTCTCTAGCTACTCCTCATAGAGGGGACTTATCGCCACAATTGTGGCATGCAAATTCTATGCCAAATAGTAAATATCCCTGGCGATGGCGCATGCTTATTTTCATCTCTCTCCTATTTGGTGAACAGTAACGTGACCATGTCATTGTCTTCTCAAATTCGAGATGGCATTGTGCGCCACGTGTCTAAAAACTGGGAAATATTCCAACCTTTCACCCAGGATCGGTCAGGAGGAGCTGATTATGGTTCAAAGCGTGAATACGTCGCTGAAATGTCTTGTAATGGCACCTACGGAACTACCTGTGAACTCATGGCAGCGGGAGAACTATTCCTATTTGAGTTCCAGGTGTTTCAAGATGATATTTTTATTGCTGGTTTTGGGGACGCACATCAGGGAGTAAAAATAATCTGATTCTCAGGAAATTTCAATGAAGGTCATTTTGATGCGTGTCAAACTTTTACTGACACTGGAACACGGGTGGGTACCCGTGTTCCTTCAAATGCCTGTGTGTGCCAGGGCCACGATATCCCTTTCGGACAGGCTCATAACCCTGGCCGGCATTGGCCCTTTCAGACCCCGTCAGTTGGTGCTGACATCCATTTAAAATGGGAATAGATCTCTCGCCTTTTTCCAACCATAACAACACCAGCCGAAACCAAAGATACTAAGCAATAAAATTAAAATACGAACGTAGGTATTCAAGGACACTTTTTCTAGTAAGAACGACTAATACTAAAAACTATTATAGTAATACCACAGTGTGAAATATCTACACAATAAGTAATTCGCAAAGAAATAGAAATAACAAAATTCCAACCCGGCAATAGGTAAAAACACATTTATTATCTTCCAATTTAAAATTAGGAAGCGAAACAAACCAAAACGAAAACCAAACAACGATGATGAAAAATATTTCAAAGCAAATTAGGTAGTAGTAAGTAATAACAAAATATCGCAAAACAGAAATTTCGGTAACTATAGCTTGAACGTGTATCGCTTAGGTTTGTATTCTGTGATTGATACATTACTTCGTTTTTTGATACGATCGGCTTGCCTTGGCATTCTCGACTTTAATGCTATTAATGCAACGTTCAAATTACCTGAATACCAATAAACCTCATTTAATTATCTTTTAGTAGATGCCTGCATACTGAAAAATTCTGGCCACCTAGAACTGGCATAAAAACTTTAGAACGTTATCACGCCTGCACTGAAACATACTGGCCACCTAGATTTTTTTTTTTATAAAAACCTCAAGAAACTTCCAAAATTTCTTATTTCAATGTAAAATATGCATTAACGCGTTGTCGTAAAATTCAATTTAGATCTTTATCGGCCTCCGAATTCTAATTTCAATGTAAAGTATGCAATAACTCGTTTCCGTAAAATTCAATTTGGATCTTAACTGCATTTGGTACATTTTTCATACAAACATTAAAAACCCTTATTTTCACCCTTAAGCACCGAATTTCATAAAATCCTTTCTTAGTGAGCACCTAGAAGTCGAAAGGAACAATCAAGCCAACATTCATGTCTCTAACTTTAAAAACATAGGAGTTTCATACAAACTTTGACACCCCTTTTCAACCGCTTAAGGTGCGAATTTATAAAAATCCTTTCTTAGTGCGCGCCTGCACCCCATAGAGAGTGCTTGTGCCAAATTTTAGACCTCACGGCCTAGTAGTTTCCGAGATTTCGTGATGAGTGGTCAGTGAGTGGACTTCTCTTTTATATACATACTAGCTGACCCGTGCCCACTTCGTTGGGCGGTAAACATTTTACCGTCTTTTCATTTTTCGTATTAAATTTTGGCCTTATGTTATGACACTCACAAAATAATAACGTGGCTTTCAATGGGTAAAAGATTTTTCAAAATCGGTTCAGTAGATCCAGAGATTACCCCTACATCCTCACAAACTATAAAATATTAATATAAGTAGATGAAGCAACGGTTTAGCAATATCTTTAAAAAAAATGACTCGCATTCCGTTTGCTCACTATAGGCAAGCGACTTCTCGACAAAATCAATAGCGGTGAATTGGGACTGGGATTGTGAATTCAACTGCACATTCACAGATGATGTATTTCTGTTGCCGGTATAACAACTAATACTAAAAAACAGAATAAAGTGAATATTTAAGGGGGCTCCCATACAACAAACGTGATTTTTTGCTCGTTTTTGCTAGATATTGATAACGGCAACAGGTAGACGCTTGAAATATTCACAGAATATTAAGTTATATAATATCTTCAAAAATAAATAATTAAATTTAAATAAACCAAATATTTAAGGGGGGCTCCCAATACACCATACGTGATTTTTTTGCCATTTTTATAGATAATAGTACGAAACCCTTCGTGGGCGAGTTCGACTCGCACTTGGCCGGTTTTTTTATTATTTAAATTAGCCAACGGAACTAAAACATAAAAATGACCTTCATTTAAGTTTCCTGAGAATCGGATTATTTTGAATCACTGCCGTGCTTCCCCAAAACCAGCCATCCTGAAACACCTGGAACTCAAATGAGAATAGTTCTGCCGCTGCCTTTTTTTTTTTTGGGTGGGAAATTATCAAATAACTTCTCCCGCTCTGGACGGAGCGGGAGGGCGTGTCAGACTGTTACTGACTAAAATCCACCCATGTTCAATCAAATGCCTTTGTGCCAGGGCCACGATATCCCTTTCGGACAGGTTAATAACCCTGGCAGGCATTGGCCCTTTCAGACCCCGTCAATTGGTGCTGACATCTCTTTAAGGCGCGTGGAACACAACGCGCTGTCGACCCAGGCCTTGTCCTTATCAGACGGCGAGCTACCCATCGCTCACCGTCCGCAAACCCGCGCCTACGGTGGCCGGGAATCGGCCTGCGATTCCCGACACCCGGGGCGTCTCCTGCGGCGACTAATGGCGTGAGGGCGCGAACCCTGCTTCATCCTCACGCGTTCCGCCTTCTCCTTTGCGAGCATTACTGCTTTGCAGAAGGAGGTGACGGCGTCCCGAGCACTCTCGCTCCGAACCATGGCCTGAACCAGGGCCAGACGCGAGAGATCGCTGCCGCCGATCGCCTCCGTGAGGACATAACGCTGCTCCGTCCAAACAGGGCAGACCTCAACCGTATGCTCCACCGTGTCCTCCGGGCGATCCACACAGTGGTGACACCCGGGCGTTTCCTCCCGCTTTATTCTGAATAGGAACTTCCCGAAACAACCGTGTGGACCTGCGTCAGGCGGAAGGTGAGAAGGCGTGGCGCCTCTCTAGCCACTCCTCATAGAGGGGACTTAACGCCACAATTGTGGCATGCAAATTCTTTGCCAAATAGTAAATATCCCTGGCGATGGCGCATGCTTATTTTCATCTCTATCCTATTTTGTGAACAGTAACGTTGCCATGTCTTCTCAAATTCGAGACAGCATTGTGCGCCACGTGTCTAATAACTAGGAAATATTCCAACCTTTCACTCAGGATCGGTCAGGAAGAGCTGCTTATGGTTCAAAGCGTGAATATGTCTCTGAAATGTCTTGTAATGGCACCTACGGAACCACCTGTGAACTCATGGCAGCGGGAGAACTATTCCTATTTGAGTTCCAGGTGTTTCAAGATGGTATTTTTATTGCTGGTTTTGGGGACGCACAACCGGGAGTAAAAATAATCCGATTCTCAGGAAACTTCAATGAAGGTAATTTTGATGCGTGTCAGACTTTTACTGACTAAAACACACCCGTGTCCCTTCAAATGCCTGTGTGTGCCAGGGCCACGATATCCCTTTCGGACAGGCTCATAACCCTGGCAGGCATTGGCCCTTTCGGACCCCGTCAATTGGTGCTGACATCCATTTAAAATGGGAATAGTTCTCTCGCAATAATGTTAACCCTTACAACACCAGCCTAAACCAAAACTAAACAGTAAAATTAAAATACGAACGTAGGTATTTAAGGACACTTTTCCTAGTAAGAACGACTAATACTAAAAACTATTATAGAAATACCACAGTGTGAAATACCTACATAATAAGTAATTCGCAAAGAAATATAAATAACAAAATTTCAACCCGGTAATAGGTAAAAACACATTTATTATCCTCCAATTTAAAATTAGGAAGCGAAACAAACCAAAACTAAAACCAAACAACGACGATGAAAAATATTTCAAAGCAAATTAGTAGTAAGTAATAACAAAATATCGCAGAACAGAAATTTCGGTAGCTATAGCTTGAACGTGTATCGCTTAGGTTTGTATTCTGTGATTGATACATGACTTCGTTTTTTGATACGATCGGCTTGCAAGCCGCGATTAAGGTTAAACATTGTGAAGTTTTCCCCTTGGCATTCTCGACTTTAATGCTATAAATGCAACGTTCAAATTACCTGAATACCAATTAGAACCTCATTTCATTAGCTTTTAGCAGATGCCTGCAAACTGAAAAATACTGGCCACCTAGAACTGGCATAAAAACTTTAGAACGTTATCACGCCTGCACTGAAACATACTGGCCACCTAGAAAAAAAACTAAATATAAACCTCAAGAAACTTCCAAAAATTCTTATTTCAATGTAAAATATTCATTAACGCGTTGTCGTAAAATTCAATTTAGATCTTTATCGGCCTCCGAATTCTAATTTCAATGTCAAGTATGCAATAACTCGTTGCCGTAAGATTCAATTTGGATTTAACTGCATTTGGTACATTTTTCATACAAACATTAAAAACCCTTATTTTCACCCTTAAGCGCCGAATTTCGTAAAATCCTTTCTTAGTGAGCACCTAGAAGTCGAAAGGAACAATCAGGCCAACATTCATGTCTCTAACTTTAAAAACATAGGAGTTTCATACAAACTTTGACACCCCTTTTCAACCGCTTAAGGTGCGAATTTATAAAAATCCTTTCTTAGTGCGCGCCTGCACCCCATAGAGAGTGCTTGTGTCAAATTTTAGACCTCACGGCCCAGTAGTTTCCGAGATTTCGTGATGAGTGGTCAGTGAGTGGACTTCTCGTTTATATATCTTAATATATATAAATCTCGTGTCACAATGTTTGTCCTCAATGGACTCCTAAACCACTTAACCGATTATAATAAAATTCGCACACCATGTGCAGTTCGATCCAACTTGAGAGATAGGATAGTTTAAATCTCAAATTATAGTCGCAATTTTAATTTATTGCTAATTATTTGTCTGTTATTATTTGACAGTCACAATTATCTGTTAACTCCAAATGATTCTAACAGATGTCGATACCTTTCGACTGGGTTGAGTAAGTAATCAATAGATGGCGCTGCTATGGTAAATCTACGAACGTGTCATATAAGCTACATTTTAACAGCATAATTACCACGTGTTGTTGACGCTATAAAATTAATTAAATTTATTTTGTAGTGAACGAAATACCGTATAATTCAATTATTTCCACTTTTTAAATTTTTGGTGTTAGCATCAGCTAGGCTTTGTTCGGACTATTTAGTAGATGGTTTATGTGAAAAAAAATTTTTTTTTTCTTTTTTAGGTAGATAGGGTAGGTAGGTAGGGTAGGTAGGTAGGGTAGGTAGGTAGGGTAGGTAGGTAGGGTAGGTAGGTAGGGTAGGTAGGTAGGGTAGGTAGGTAGGGTAGGTAGGTAGGGTAGGTAGGTAGGGTAGGTAGGTAGGGTAGGTAGGTAGGGTAGGTAGGTAGGGTAGGTAGGTAGGGTAGGTAGGTAGGGTAGGTAGGTAGGGTAGGTAGGTAAGGTAGGTAGGTAGGGTAGGTAGGTAGGGTAGGTAGGTAGGGTAGGTAGGTAGGGTAGGTAGGTAGGGTAGGTAGGTAGGGTAGGTAGGTAGGGTAGGTAGGTAGGGTAGGTAGGTAGGGTAGGTAGGTAGGGTAGGTAGGTAGGGTAGGTAGGTAGGGTAGGTAGGTAGGGTAGGTAGGGTAGGTAGGTAGGGTAGGTAGGTAGGGTAGGGAGGTAGGGTAGGTAGGTAGGGTAGGTAGGTAGGGTAGGTAGGTAGGGTAGGTAGGTAGGGTAGGTAGGTAGGGTAGGTAGGTAGGTAGGGTAGGTAGGTAGGGTAGGTAGGTAGGGTAGGTAGGTAGGGTAGGTAGGTAGGGTAGGTAGGTAAGGTAGGTAGGTAGGGTAGGTAGGTAGGTAGGGTAGGTAGGTAGGGTAGGTAGGTAGGGTAGTTAGGTAGGGTAGGTAGGTAGGTTAGGTAGGTAGGGTAGGTAGGTAGGTAGGGTAGGTAGGTAGGGTAGGTAGGTAAGGTAGGTAGGTAGGGTAGATAGGTAGGGTAGGTAGGTAGGGTAGGTAGGTAGGTAGGGTAGGTATTCTTTTACCCATAGAAAGCCACGTTATTTGTGAGTGTCATAGAGTAAAATAGTTTACCGCCCAACGGAGTGGGCACGGGTCAGCTAGTATAGATATAGATTACAACGTCACCCCGAGTTTCGTTCTCATCACGGTGAAACGCACAGCGGGTAATGATTTTGTCAGGATATCAGCCAGCTGGTTATCTGTAGAAACATAAATCATTAATCACATTTTTCTCAACTTGTTCCCTAGAATAATGATACTTAATATCAATGTGTTTAGATATTTTGTGACTTGTAGGCTCAGATTATAGAAAGAAGCAGATAGACCGCGCGGAACACCGAGAGTGCGGCCAACAAAGCAAATACAAATTCAAAAGCGAATACACTCTCGAGTCAGTACAGCACGAAGCGTCGCATCGTTAGTACGTCACGGGCTTTAACAGATAATTTCAGAATAATGCCGTCTTGTATTTTTAAACATTGTAAAAACTGTTCCCAAAAACAAAAGAAATAAGATGGAGTATCTTACATAGGTAAAATATTGATTATTTGTCTATTTGGATTTATTTTACGTGTTTATTGTTATTGACATCTTGAAACACAAAACCTTAACAAAAATCATTCGGTGTTGTTAGTTTATATTGTAAAGAAATATTGTATTGAAATAAGTATAGGATACAGGAGTATCGATTTACAAAAATATTTATTTTGATAATAGTGTTTTATTTATCGCCTTTTCTGGTTAAATGATAAATGATAAATGATTTTATTTCTGTATGTAGGTTTGTACAAACACTTTTACACGTCAATCATATTTTAAAAACTAGATGAGGTCGGCGTTTCCTATCTGACTACTCTGAGAAGAAAGGCCGAAACAAACTTAGAGGTCACAGTCTCTTTTAAAGTCCAGACATAATCTTGGTCAGATCATGTGAAGGCCATGCAGATTGGTGTCTGAAATGGTCTTTTGAGGAAAGAACCACACAGATTGAGTGGACCTGACCAGTCAGTGCACGCATTTGTCAGTAATCGTGCAGCTCTACTCAGAATTTAAGGTGCTCAACGATGCGACGATCAATACCAAAGAAAGGACATTTGGGTAGGCTACTTATATGACTCAAACTGCCAGACCATGATTAACACTAACTGATAATAAAAGAAAGGGAAAAACAAATAATGCAATAACCCACATAGTCTTCACATTCACAATAATTAAAATAATATAATACTTTACAAGTAAATATTCATGTCATTGTGTATAAAATAATAATTAAATGTTATTAATTAGTGTTATTTTTGTACATAAAAAAATAAAGTTAGCAAAAAAAAAAAAACTACCTCAATAATTATGTACAAAAATTGGAGCAGCTCAATCCCAAGCCTTTTTGTCCTCAATTTAATCTTTAACAGTATAAAAGGCTTTCTGGCACAACTTACGTTTAATGAATGATTTGAATTTATTAAGGCTTAGTATGTTTGGTTGGTATGTTTATAAATAAATAAGTATGTATGTGTCTTCGTAAGTGTAACTAGTTAATGGATTTTATAATAAGTACATATTATCAGTCGATTTGCTATAGCATGGGTTATATGACGTCGCCATAAAATAAATATAGCTACCAAAAACAATAAAATGTTGATGTCTCAAAATAAAAATATATAGCAAATTGACGTATACTGTTAATAAAGACAACTGATTTAAGAAAAAAAAAAATTTTTTTATCATGAAATGAAATATTATGGCTAATTTTTTCATTCTCCTGGCAACCGTACACACACATAGAGGCACCTGTTCGTACAGTGCTGTCACGTGGCTGTAACGCACATATGTGTACAACCGGGCCTCACTGTATTGTTCCGCGCGGTCTATCTGCTTCTTTCTATAATCTGAGCTTGTAGGATTGTTCGCGATGCTTATGCATCCATTATTATCCTCATAAATACAAATAGAATCTGGTATCGCAATGCCAATACTTGTTACTAATGACTTTAACCATAGAGTTTATTTGACTGCTTCATATAGAGCCATGTGTTCTGCTTCAGTGGATGATGTTGCCACTGTTGGCTGTCTCTTTGTTTGCCAGCATATTGTACATTGATTAAATAATTTAAACAAATAACCCGTAGTACTTTTTCTATCAATTGTATTACTACCCCAGTCTGAATCGACACAGCCACTTAGAATATTTTTGGAATCATTTCGTGTAAAAGTTAACTTGAGATTTAAAGATCCCTTTAAGTAACGCAGGACCCTTTTTAGGTGGGACCATAATGAATGGATGTTTTTGTTTGCATAACGACTCAAGATGTTTACAAACAAACTTAGGTCAGGTCGAGTGCACAGCACGACATACACGATAGGATTTCTGCAAGGGGCTCTTGTTATTTCACACGAATTTAATGCTTCATAATCTATTTTACTTTCTAGCGGTGTAGTGACAGAATTACAGTCACTCATGTTAAACTTCTCAAGAATGGTTTTTATGTAAATTTCCTGATCCAAAGTAATTTTGTTTTCTGACTTGGTAATATTGATTCCCAGAAAACATTTGATCTCTTTTCAAAGTCAAAGTCAAAGATTTATCACGAATTCTACCATCTTAAAAGTGTTCATTTGGTACCTATGTTTTAAAACTATTCATAGTAACTATTTATATCTGCGGTTGAAATCACAAGATCGTCAACATAATTATAATAAAACATAGATATTCTTTAAAACATGACCAGCATTAAAAACATGTAAATACACCGGTCAGCTGACGAGTATTGAGAACCCCTTTTTATCAAAGCTTGCTCAAACATTTGGAACCAACAGCGTGCAGACTGTTTTAATCCATATAATGACTTATTGAATGTGCAAGCCATATTACTTGCAGACGGGATAGCCTCTGCAATTTTCATATAGATTTCCTCGCTCAGTTTCCCATTCAAAAATGCTGTTTTTACATCCATATTGTGAACAAACAAATTAAACCAACTGAAACTGCACCCGCGACCGCTGCTGTGTCTATCAAGTCGCCAGTGGCATTACAAAGAGAAAACTTCTCTTTGTACATCAAACATTCTGATGTAAACTTGATGCAAGTCCAACACGTTTCTCTCCTGTAAGTTTCAAACTTTGTATAATTATGTACACAGCTAAAAGCTCCATGACCACCTATTTCGATCCAGTCATCGATTTCGATCCAGTCTATAATTCCGCTGACCCGCAGTTTTGCATGTTGTTTGTAATTGAAAACTTACGAAATGCAATTCAGAAAAACACAGTCGTATCGCAGTTGAGCAACAAAAACCACAACATAAAACCATGGATCACATCAGGTCTTATTCGTTGTATGAAACATAGGGATAAACTGCATATGAAAGCTAAATCGAATCCAGAAAATGCAGTATTGCAACTTTCGTACAAAAGATATCGAAATTTCTGTAATGATCTCCTTAAAAAAGTTAAAAGCAACTACGACAAAGTGGCATTGGAAAAGGCTGGAACAAATAGTAAAAAGATCTGGAAATGTATTAAAGACGCAACGTATACCACAAAACAATATGAGTCATCTTCAAGTTTATTACAAGCACACTCGTCACCGGTGGAATCCGCTAACATAGCAAATAATTTCTTTGTAAATGTGGGTAAGTGTCTGGCAGAGAAAAATCTGGGTCAATCCCAAAACCTAACTAGCACTCCTTTTACATCTAACACTGCTTTAACATCCTTCGCGCTGCTAGATACTGACGAGACTGAGGTAGTAAGTATAATCATGACCTTGAAAGAAGACTGTGCAGTAGGCTGGGACAACATATCGAATAAAATTATTAAAAAATTCAAGGACATTTTGGTCCCACCACTGACTTATATTTTCCGCATTTGTTTATCTTCAGGTAATTTTCCACAGTGTCTCAAAAAAGCTGTAATTGTCCCTGTCTATAAATCAGGCAGCAAAGAGCAAGTGGCAAGTTATAGACCTATTTCTTTACTTTCTTCTATGTCTAAAATACTGGAGAAAATAATAAACAAAAGGTTGTTGAAATATTTGGAAGATAAATCTATTCTGTCTGAACGGCAGTTTGGATTCAGGCCTAAAGTTTCAACTGCCGATGCGGTACATCATTTGACTGACTATCTGGCGCAAGAACTTGACAAGGGTAACCACACAGTAGGAATTTTCCTGGACCTTGCCAAAGCTTTTGACACAGTTTCCATTCCAATTCTGTTGCGCAAGCTTGAGACCATGGGTGTAAGAGGCACCCAGCTGAAAATATTCAAAAGTTATTTAGAAGATCGATCCCAGTGCGTAAAGATTGGCGATGTTCTAAGCGAGGTTCAAAAAAACACATTTTTTGGTGTTCCCCAAGGAAGTGTTCTAGGGCCCACTTTGTTTTTGATCTACATAAATGACCTTTGCAATCTAAAGCTAGAGCATGGCACTATCATAGCTTACGCTGATGACACTGCTTTACTTTTTTCGGCTGACTCAGAAAACGAAGTCTACAATCTTGCGCAACACGGATTTAATATTGTAAATAAATGGCTTAAAAATAACTTACTAACTCTAAATGCAGAAAAGACAAAATACATTAAGTTTTCGATGCGCAAGCATATATCGAATATCCCCACAGCGTTGCATGCTCATTGTTGCCCAAAACCAGCAGATGACAGGTGTAAGTGTCCCAATATTAAAAAGACTGATAAAATAAAATACCTAGGTATTATAATAGATGAAACCCTTTCCTTTAAACCACATATGGAAGCTCTAAATAATAGAATTCGTAAGCTGATATTCGTATTCAAAAAGTTACGATTTATTACAGATCCAAAAATGCTGAGGCAAGTATATTTTGCTCTTTGTCAGTCAATTCTGACTTACTGTATTACCTCATGGGGTGGGGTGAGTAAAGGTCTGTTATTGCCCATTGAAAGAGCTCAAAGAGCTATTCTCAAGGTGGCTACTTGCCGCCCTTTCCTTTTCCCCACTAACCTCCTGTATAAATCTTGTGAAGTACTAACAGTTCGACAGTTATTTATTATGAGCACTGTACTAAAACAACACGCAGCACTTCCATACAGCACTGATTTTACTAAAAAAAGACGGAAAGATATAGTTTGCCCTCAAAAAAGTACAAAACATGCTTTCACAGCCAAGTTTTATATGTACCTCGGACCGCTACTCTATAACAGGCTAAATGAAAAAGGAAACATCTACTCCTTAAACCACAGTAACTGCAAGAAAATCCTTAAGGAAGCTCTTCAAACTATGTCCTATGAAGATACAGAGAAGTTATTACTTGTGCTAAAGTAAATATTGTTCATATTGTTATTTTTTTATTTTTATTTTATTTTAGTTAGCTAGGTTAAGATACTATATTTTTTTATATACCTTGTTACCAAATATATTATTAAGCTATGTGATTATTATGTCAACCAAAGTTACCTCCAATCGCCTGAAACACAGGACTTCCTAGTTCAGGCACAAATCATCGTGAACTTGACGTAGATTTAAGGAAAACTGTAAACGTTGTATCTTATATTTTTGAATAAATTTTATTATTTATTATTTATTATTATTTCCTGTATTTTAGAAAAAAAGTAAGCGATTTCCATAATTCGTCTTCCAGATATATTTTTTTTTTCGGCTTGTGATTATCCTTCTTCAATAATTAAATCTGCTAAATTTTCTATATCGTGTTCAAGCTAAAACAAACATTTAAAACAACAATAGACAAGCTGATTTTCAAGTGGTTCCTTTGGTGAAGACAAAATGCAATAACCTATACAAATTCAAGGAAAATAGGTAAATGCCTAATAAAGGGATGACAACCATTTTATGATCTTGAAACAAAAAAACGATGCTCCAAACAAAAGCATTCTAAAATCACAGCTTTTTCGTAAGGGCCATATTTTTTTTTTGTTCAAAAGCAAAGAAAATACTTTGTTAGGCTAAAATTAAGTTAGCTAGTGAAACTCCGCAGACGCGATGGGTATCGATATCTAAACAATATGAAACAAAAAAATAAATACTTTGATGGATTTTTGTGGGGTCATCGATTGCAGTTAGTGTAGTCACTTGAAATATCAGTCTAAAAATCTGTTTTGATTTATAAACTTCAAAGACGTGATGGATATCGATATTTAAACACGATAAAACAAAAGAAAACCAGATTTTCTCAACTTTTACTTCAAGAAAATAATCTGCCAGCGGTCGATGATCCCAAAAAAAAACCCATAAAATCCTTTTCTTTTCTGTTTTAACGTGATTAGAAATCGTTACCAATCACGTCTGCGGAGTTATTCTAGCTAATTTAATTTGACCCTGTATAAAATAAGAGTCAAGTGTAAAAAAAGAAATCGAAATAATGTATCGTATCTCTGATAAAAACTTTTTACAAAAAAATAATAACCGACTACCAAACATAAAACTACAAAGTGAAAAATAACTTTAATTTCGGAAGTCGGTGTCTTTGGATATGTATTTGAGTTTTTGGCCACCGACTTCCGAAATTAAAGTTATTTTTCACTTTGTAGTGTTATGTTTGGCAGTCGGTTATTATTTTTTTGTAAAAAGTTTTTTATTTTTCACTTTTTAGTGGGTCAGTTTTGAATTTATCTAAGTTACAATAGCCTAATGTTAACTGCTCATCACCTTTTACAAAATATTGCATTTCCCGATGCTGGGACGTTGATTGTTGAGGAGTTCTCTTGGTAAGAACTAGGAGAACTGCCACTCACCATTATGCATAGTGACGAGCATAAATTGCTTAATCGCAACCCGCTAAATAGGTACTCATTATTATTCCGGTGGCCATCTGTGGTCTCCATCATCAGTTCCACTTCACCAAATGGTGCTTTCGGAGAGCAAATGCACGAGTTACTATAAAAAATACCCAAGTCGCTATAGGTTTGCATATAAAATTTGAGGGTTTCCCTCAATTTCCATGGGATCCCCTCATCAGATTCTGATTTGGTTGCAATGGGACCACCTCGGGAGTATACCCTTTCAAAAAAAAAAAAAAAATCTAAATCGGTTCATAATTGACGGAGTAATCGCGTAACAAACATACAAAAAAAAAAAAACAAATAAAACAGCCGAATTGAGAAACTCCTCCTTTTTGGAAGTCGGTTAAAAAGAATATCTAATAGATACCGCAGTGTAAGCAAACATAATTTTTGCACTGCCTCCTTTTTTCTATTCTATTCTATTCTATATTCCTCTTCAACTGCCATACTAGACAGATCGTTTGTTTCTGTTTAACGGCTGAAGTTCCTGACTTTGTAATTCAGAGTTTTGCTATTTTCTTAACTGCCTCAAAAATGATAACTTAAATGAACTATGGTACTGTTTTCCAGCTACACACAGTAGGTACAACATAAAAAATCTTCAAAGTAGTTTAACTAGATATTTTAAGAATTACATTTTCACAGTCACATTAGTCTTCAAAGTCAAATTATTTATATAAAAGGCACTTTTGAACGTCAAAATTTACAAAAAAATAGAATTGATTCTAGTCGCCTCTTCCAAAAGGTAATTTCGTCTGGAGAAGAATGATCAAATCAAATCAAATCAAAAATATTTTTATTTCACATAAGCCTACATGTGCACTTGTGAAACGTCAGAAGCTAGGTGCACGGTTCCAACTGGTCGTTTCCTATGGAGAAGAGCCGGCAAGAATCTCCACGGTTACTCTTTAAAAAAAAAATGGCTTTTTTTTTTAATACGGCATGGTCCCAAACCCGTTAAAAGAGAAGTATTTTTCCTCCTCTGGTAACGGATACAGACGCTGCAGAATCAACACTGCTAAAAACGTAATCATTTCGTTGCAGTCAGTCGGAATCCATCTATGCAGACGCGATGTTGGAAGCAGCTTATTCTCCGCCTTTAAGCGAGCTATCTTCTGCTCTGCATAGCGGTTAGTTTCTGTCGAAAGTCGGTCAAAAAAATTACTATCGATCATTTTGTAAAAAATATCAATAGGAGTCTTATCTGTTATGTCAAAAGTCGTTCCCGATAACCCTGTAAAAGTCTCTCGTCGTCCAGTAAAGTTCGCCCTGTCCTTCTTCCAGTCAAAATTATAGTAATCGTTATTAGGGACTATGTCGCGTAAAACTCAGTCATTCAATTCGTCCTCGGTCTGTAATACTTCAGTCTCTAGTTTAGTCATGTCAGCGTCACATGCCGGTTCAGTCGCTGCATTAAGCATGACTGGAAGAAAACTACCGTTGTTGTCGTCGAAGTTAAGGTCTAAGTCAACGTCACTGTCGTCGTCTTGTAGCCAGTTGTATAAAGTATTTTCAAACATTTTGTCTGTTATATCTGAAACAAATAAAATACGTATTAGATAATCCGAACATATAGAAAAGTTATGCCAAGACAGAACTATCCTACTGCTATTATAAACTCCAAAGTTTGTGAGGATGTATGGATGGATGGATGGATGTCTGTTACTTTTTTACACAAAAACTACTGAATAGATTGTGATGAAATTTGGTACGGATGTAAATTATACACTGGAATAACGCGTAGGCTACTTGTTATCCCGGTATTACTACGGGAACGAGTTTTATGTGGGTAACACCACGGGGTGCATTTAGTACTTACTAGTTGAAGTTCTGTGTGAGGTGCTCGGTTGGGTCTCCACTTCGACTTCTTCCCCCAGGACGATGAAATCTATTAGAAAAGAATAAGACGTATTAGGTGTCCGTGAAGCCCACTTTAAACTTAGCGCAGTTGAAAGTCGACTGGGCGAACTAAAGGGAGAGTTCGGGACAGTGTCTGCTTCTGGCGTACCCATATTCTCGTAGTCGGGGATAGCCTCGAGCTCAGGTTCGGGCTCGAGTTCAGGGACGGGCTCAAGTTCAGGCTCAAGCTCTGGTGCCGGCTCATTTTCTATTCCAGGAGATTGCTCATGTGCTGCAGTAGGAGACTCCGGTTCCTCTACTAAAGGGCAAGCCTCACGCTCCGGGGATAGCCTCCTGCAAGATAATTTTATCATATAAATCTCATTCATAGTAACTGCACAAGAATATCGAACGCATTGATATCATTATGAAGTAGTTACCGTGTTTCTTTTTTTCGCGGGGGCGCATCAGGTAGGAGAACCCGCTGAAGTTCCGCTTGTCGCTTGCGAGAAATTAATTCTTTTCGGACGTCAGCGGACATGGCGTTCAGGCGGCGCTTAGTGAGCGCTTTCTCCGCTCTCACATTTATTAACTCTAGACTGCAAAAACAAAATAACCTACTATAGACACCCAATCTAGACACAAATACATCTTCGGTTACATTTACTGCTCTGGTTGAACTAACATAAAGACAATAAATACCGTGTTACCAATAATGTAACCTAAAATGAAACTTTAAAAAGCACAATTATATTTACGGTAGAGGCTCCTCCGGCCTATTAGTACCACGTCCGCGTCCACGTCCCCGTCCTCTAGCGCGTCCATTTTCGCGACTTGTTGAACTAAAATCAATATTTTAAATGTATTTCGTTGCAATATATTATATTTAATGGAAAATGTTACTTTAAAAAGCACAATTATTATATTTACGGCAGAGGCTCCTCTGGCCTATTGGACCCACGTCCACGTCCGCGTCCGCGTCCACGTCCCCATCCTCTAGCACGTCCATTTCCTCGACTTGTCGATCTAAAATCAATGTTTCTTATGTATCTCGTTGCAATACATTTTATCTAATGGTGGTGAAAGTAATTAAAACAGTAAATACAATGTGTACTTACGGCTGTGGCTCCAATTCGTCTATTTGATCACTGTAATATAAATGATGATGTTATTACACATATTTAATATACTTTACATACATAATAACACACACCAAGAAGAAATGTACTACCGCGCTCACTGGCGTTCGACTGCTTTTCACCCTTATGCCCTGAGTAACAAGGTTGAAAAGTGGTAGTACACTAGCAGTAGCAGACAAAGCAAATTACAAAAAAAAAAAACTGTAATTGTAAGAAGAGTAGTAAAAATTGGCTTATAAGCATTTGCGTGCGTGCGTGCGTGCGTGTAAATATTTTTTGCGTAAATTGTAGCATTCTAATGCACATGCATATTTCGAGTACATTTTGAGTGAATTTTATTATAAGTATTGGTATTCCTATTTTTCGTTCGTCTTTCAATATTAAAAAATAAATAATAATCATTATCGTTTCAACATAAAAGTAAATAAATCTATAATGTATTTTTTTATTCTTTGCCAACACAAAGCCACAAAACATTCCCAAACTGATCACCAAACGCTCCGTGTGAACAAACCATTATTTACGTTGTAAGTAGAGCTGTCCATGGGGACCCCACTCACCAACACTAAAATCATGAATAACGAATTGCATTTTAATCATTTCTAGACTCCATCTCAATATATTTCGTTTGTAAATGGCTGTTAACGTGCTAATAGTAAAGCATTCTCCTAAATTTAGCATTTATTTAACAAAAACAACCAAATAAAATACATGTTAAACAACCTAGAATCATCAAACGATGATCACGTAGTGATCATATAACTTTTCCAGCTAAATTATTCCATGTAAACGTTTTGAAATAGTCGCAGTAATGCATATTTCGTAAAGGAAATATCTTCACGTTTAATTTGATATACAATAACAATAGAAATAGGGTATAAAAACAGAAAACTTACCACATTTTTGTTGGAGCTCCACACACAACACACACACAATAAACAAGAAAGAGGAACTGTCATTTTCACTTTTTTTTTTCAACATTTATTGTTGCCATTTCACAGATAAAATACACTCTCACTGATAACAAATTTCATATAGCGCCATCTAAAAATGGTCTCCTGTACTACTATCACCAGAGTTTAGCGCTGTACACGTTTAAACTGAACGATGTCGTTCGGTGACTGTATTCACCATGGACGGCTTAGGCAAGAATTTTTTTGGGGAATGTAATAACCATAGACGGTCGAGTGGTTAAATGTTTTCACATTACAGTGTTATTAGGTATGAGAGGACAGCGTAGACCCGTCCAAAGTACCAGGTACTTAACAAAATAGAAAATGGTCTACAGATCTAGTCTATTAAAAGCCTACAACGTCCTCACAGTGACAAAAAAAAACCATATAAAATATGATTCAAATAATAAAAGTTACAACCTTGTTGAAATTAAAATTGTAGGTATAAAAACATTATGCGAGTGAAGTTTGTAAAAAAAGATTAATTAAATTAAAAACATCGTAATTTGGGAGCAGTTAATAGAAATTTACATAGTTTTGCTGTTAATGAGGTACGAGGGAAGCCACATGTACAGAAGGAATTAATGCCAAACTACCTTGTCTTCAACGTAGTCTTTAATCTTATAATATGCTTTTTTGATAACGGCACGTTTATGGGCAAGAAACTCCACCGGTCGCCACCAAGAGCCCTATAAAATGATTCTAAACACGATGGTTCTACGTAGTGCCGTCACTGAGATGCAATACCCACCTTCGGAGTCCACCATCAGGTAGGTGACATCATCGCAGTCACCAAGGTCTCCATGAGCCCTTTCAAATGAGTCCAAACACGAAGGTTCTACATAGTGCCGTCACTGAGATCCTTCGGAGTTCACAATCAGGTAGGTGAAATCATCAGTCACCAAGGTCTTCATGAGCCCTTTGAAATGAGTCCAAACATGATAGTTTCTAAGTAGTGCCGTCACTGAGATCCTATACCCACCTTCAGAGTCCACCATCAGGCATGTGCCATCTTCAGTCACCAAGGTCTCCATGAGCCCTTTCAAATGAGTCCTAACACGATGGTTCTACGTAGAGCCATCAATGAGACCCTATACCCACCTTCGGAGTCTACCATCAGGTAGGAGATCATCATCAGTCACCTAGGTCTCCATCCTCCGTCAATCGAAATTCTCAAGATAGCTAAAATCGATAAAAAATGAACACCATAGAAATAATGTATCTATTAAGATAGGTAGGTACTTACAAATAACTTTGGAGAGCTCGGCCACGCTTCACTTTACATTTATTCATGTATTTAGGCATAGTCAGGCTTACTTTATGATAGGCTCAAAAAGAAAAACGAAATTACAAACTACTTTAAATATATTTACAAACTTAATTTCAATTCTTATTTTACGAATTATTTATATTTTTAGTGTTTACATTAGGACTTAATTTAAAAATCATTCAAAACGTGAACTTTTGGATTTTATTTTGAAAAAAATAACACGCGTATAGTAACGCTAACACAACGTACGCTAACGTTAACGCTTTTTAGAGCATATTGCCAATCTTTTTACTCGAGCGCCCTATGGGTTCGGTATACGCAACGAGCCTACAACGGCCTGCGTATTCAGTATAATAATCCTTTCAGAATGCTGTTGGGGTTGCCCATTATAGTGCGTCGCAAATGTTCGCCAACGCGCGCGTGGATGGTTTCCACGCTATAGTACGTAAGAACGTGGCGTCATTATTCCAAAGACTGCGCGGTAGCACCAGCAGCATTTTGCAAATGATTGCATACCGACAGGACTGTCCCATACAGGCGCACTGGGTAGGTATAGTTACGGGGAAGTTGTGAAATATTTGTGAACTTTATTATTATATGTACCTACTAACATAGATCTTAATAAAATTGTTACTAAAACTTTATGGATTATAATAGTCCACCCGTCACAAGTGTCATCGAGACACTGGTGATTCGCGTCTCGAGTGTGTGTGCGTCACAGGGCCTTGCGGGGGTGCTCCTCGCGGGGTACAGGCTACTCGCTAGGTACAAGTTGCATACTGATAAAACCATTGAATTGAGACCTCTCACTAAAAATAAATTGAAAATGTTTAATAATAATGTCCTTAGCAATCTTTCAACAGCTAGTTTTGATTCGCAAGACCCCAATTTAAACTATGGTACATTATTTTCTACAGTATGCCAAGAGTTTAATAAAGCGTGTCCTGTAAAAAAAGTTACCATCAATTCTAAACCAAAATTTAATGAATGGGCCACTGCTGGCATTAGAAAAAGCAGAGATATTTTACATAACTTGTACTACGAAAAATCATTGACATCTGATCAAGCCCTTCATAATTATGTAAGAAACTATTCTAAGATATTCAAAAGAGTCTGTGCTCAAGCTAAATCTAAATTAATTAGTAACAAAATTAGTATTTCTAATAATAAAATAAAAGCTGTGTGGCAGGTAATTAACAAAGAAACTGGAAACACAAAACAGCGAGATCAGAATGAATTGTCTTTAAGAATTCATAATGAAACCATTTCAGATAAGTTAAAAGTTGCTGATACACTAGAAAATTTCTTTACCAACATCCCAATAGACCTAACGAAATCTCTTTCCTCATCATCTTTATTAGCTGAATCACTTCTCAAAGAAAACTTCTCTAAGGACATTCCAAGTTTTGAATTCAAGCCTATTTCTATTGTCGCAATTAAAAAAGCATTCAAAAGTCTTAACATAAAGAACACTAAAGACTTATGGGGGATTTTCGTTAAGGTTCTTGGAGATATTATTGACACAATAACCCCTGTCCTAACAGACATATTTAATCAATGTTTAGACAGCGGTATGTTTCCAAATTTAATAAAACATAGTAAAGTAGTACCAATTTTCAAATCGGGAAGTAAGAATGATCCCTCTTATTATAGACCTATATCTGTGCTACCAGTATTGAGTAAAATATATGAAAAAATCATGCTAGACCAGATGTTGTCGCATTTTAATTCAAATGGGATTTTACATAGTAATCAGTTTGGTTTCATGAAAGGTAGGTCGACGACTAACGCAGGAGTAAAACTCATCAGTCACATTTTGGAATCCTGGGAGAAATCCCAGGATGCCATTGGCATTTTCTGTGACCTCTCAAAAACGTTTGACTGCGTTGACCACAATACACTGATCTGTAAATTACACCACTACGGAATTCGTGGACAAGCTGCTGATCTTGTTCTTTCTTATCTATCAAACAGGCAGCAAAAAGTAAACGTTAACGGGCTGACGTCACCGGGATCTCTAGTAAGGATAGGCGTGCCTCAAGGTTCAATTCTTGGCCCTTTCTTATTTCTAGCTTATATAAATGATCTTCCTTACATGATGGCTAATTTATCGGATATAATTCTATTCGCTGATGACACTTCTCTTATTTTTAAAATAGATAGAAAAGATACGGATGTCTTACACGTCAACGATAGTCTGGCTGTTCTTTCGAAATGGTTCGCAGCTAATAATCTCTTACTTAATGCGAACAAAACAAAATGTCTTAAGTTCTCATTACCAAATGTACCCCAAGTAGGTCTTAATTTAAAACTTGATGGTAAGAAGCTAGATGCTATTACGGAAACTGTATTTCTAGGAATTACTCTAGATTCCAAATTGCAGTGGGGTGCCCACATTAGAGCTCTTTCAGGTAGATTAAGTTCAGCTGCATATGCAGTAAGAAAAATAAGGCAGTTGACAGATATAGCCACAGCTAGGTTAGTGTACTTTGCTTACTTCCACAGTATTATGTCTTATGGCGTTCTGCTGTGGAGATCGGCAGCCGACGTAGATTCAATATTCATTTTACAAAAGAGGGCAATCCGCGCGATCTATGGAATGGGTCCTCGTGAGTCCCTTAGAAACAAATTGAAAGAAATTGATGTACTAACTCTGCCTTCTCTTTATATCTTAGAAAGTATTTTATATGTTCGCAAAAACTTAGGACTTTTCAAAATAAGAAGTGATTTCCATAATATAAATACACGTAGTAAACATGAAATTGTGTTACTCGTACCCAAATTTAGATTAACTAAAACAAGCAAGTCGTTTCTTGTAAACGTGCCCTTATCAAAAAAGCATATTATAAGATTAAAGACTACGTTGAAGACAAGGTAGTTTGGCATTAATTCCTTCTGTACATGTGGCTTCCCTCGTTCTTCATTAACAGCAAAACTATGTAAATTTCTATTAACTGCTCCCAAATTACGATGTTTTTAATTTAATTAATCTTTTTTTACAAACTTGACTCGCATAATGTTTTTATACCTACAATTTTAATTTCAACAAGGTTGTAACTTTTATTATTTTAATCATATTTTATATTGTTTTGTTTTTTGTCAATGTGAGGACGTTGTAGGCTTATTAGACTGTAGGTCTGTAGACCATTTTCTATTTTGTTAAGTACCTGGTACTTTTGATGGGCCTACGCTGTCTTCTCATACCTATTAACACTGTAATTTGAAAACATTGTCAAAGCCAATTTTATTTTTTTAAAACAGTGACCGTGGAGTTTCTTGCCGGCTCTTCTCCATAGGAAACGACCAGTTGGAACCGTGCACCTAGCTTCTGACGTTTCATAAGTGCCCATGTAGGCATATGTGAAATAAAAATATTTTTGATTTTGATTGATTGACAGGTGAAGTTTCGGATTTTTATTTATTATTTAAAATATTTAAAAAAATAAGAAAAAAGAAAACAAATATAAATTGTTAAATACGTCATTACATATTTTTAGGTACAAAATTCATACCGAAATATTCAGCCGTTACAAAGACAATTACCTACCACCTAAGTTCACGTCATGTGGAAGCAATAAATATATTGAGTATTGTATTGAGTACTCGTATTTACAATTTAGGTTGAAAAAGGACATATTTACTATATTTAAAACTAAAGGACCTATTTTTTATAATACACATAACATGGGAGCAACATCCAAGTGTTTGTTTTCCTACAATGCAATTACAGTAGTAGCCAACTATTTTATTCCTGCCTTGCAAAGTATTATCGAGCAAGATGTAGACAAAATAAATTCAATTGTTTTGGTGTCTTGAGTGGATTCGAGCTCTTAAAAGCCAAGGATCAGAAACGACAATGTTGTATTGACTCAAGTCATAATCGATGGCAAAGTCTTCGCACAATTCAATAAAAAAATATGCCGTCTTCTTTAATATGTTCCCCATAGTAACTACGAGCTTGGGCGACTTGGTACGGTCCCAATGCTATCACTAACAACTGATCATACGTTAGATTTGGGAATTGTTCGAATTCTCCTCCGGCATCCATAGCCCGAAAATTGGCTCTACGGAAGTTTAAATTATTTTGAATCACAAACTCACTTATGTGGTTTGGGGCATCATGTTTTAAATAGATTTCATTTATAAATTGATTAACGAGCTGATGATCTGTCAGTCGGTTCCCGAACGCATTTATTAGAGCACAAGCAATTCTTACTTCTTCGTATAAGTGTGGTGCCGTGATGTTGAAAAACTGCGATCTAAGTTGCCTCAACTGATTTTTTTATCGACCATTAATAGTTTCCACTACCCAACGGCATAAAGTTACTTTTCTAGATTCGTTTGCCTGTTTGGTAGTTAGCTGACTTTCATTTTCATCTTTCGTTTGTGGCATATAAGCTTCCTATCCACACGAACTTATATCTTCCATCACATCCCGGAATCCTCGATCTAGAATGAATACATCTCCTTTCTCAAAGAACCAATGATAAGGTTTGTCTTCGTTTTCTCTTATCAATTCTGCCATGATAGAAGCGTCAGATTTGTTTGCTTCGTATGGCCCAAACGTGTTTATAATATATCCATCTGGACTTACAATTAAAAATACCTTTAATAAATTACGGTATTTATCTGTATGAAGTTCGTTGAAATTGGTAATTAGAGCTTTTTTGCAGAAAGAAATAAGTACCGTCGCAAATTGTTACTAATGGTTCATTGCGGTTTGAAAATAATATCCGTGGAATTCTTAAAATCCTTTCGCGCATATTGTTTCTGTACGAAAAGGCACAATCAGGTCCGTATATATGATCAAAGCCCAAATAGTTGGGAATGAATTCTGTCATCAAACACTTGCAAATTTTTTTCATTACACTACTTAAATGTTGCGGAGTCACACGAAACACACTAGAAAGTCTTTCGTTAGAATCACCAGTATGCAACTTACACATGACCGTTGCAAGGGCTGTTTTAGGTTTTCTAAAAGATGTCGAGATTAAAGTCTCTTGCAGAATATTAAAAATTATTTCCTTATTGTATCCAATAAAATAATAAAAGACGCTGTCGTCAAAATTCATAAATGACAAGTGTTTGTGTTGCAACATTTTTAACATTTCTGACATTTGTGCGCTATTAAAAGTTCTTGTCTAGGACGACAATGAGTTGGGAAATCATTCCACCGTGCTTCAGGCCCAGCATGGACTTCACAAACACCAGTTCCACGTGGGATGTATATATTATATTTAGACAGAACAGTTCGTCTTATATTATAATGAATCCTATGCAGATTCTGTCTTTGGTGGCATCCTGCTATAATACAATTTGAGGCACTATACGTGACTCGTGTGAAATCAGGTACTGGAAATTCATGTACATTTACTGGTGATATTACTTCTACCAAAGGAGCAACTTGAGCCTCAGCATCAATTTCCAGGGAGATATTGGGAGCGTGAGGCTCCTCGGGACTGTTTTCAAGTGGATCAAAAGGTGGATCTTCTTGTTCTCTTTTCTCAGATGTGGGCATATAAACGTCACTAATTGCATCTTCTTGATTTGCCAAATCCTCTGCCTCTTGTTCTTGAGCTACCCTTTGCGCGATAACAAAACGGTCAGCGTCGGCAAATTCGGTCTTCCGCCAAAATCTGTTGTAAAAAAAATGTATTTCAAATACTCATTGAAATAAAACAAACAGCCAATAAATAACAATAGGAATATTACTATAGTGCCAGTATTAACCATTGGGCCATGAATAAAAATAAACAGCTAATAAATAACAATGGGAGTAATACTATAGTGCCAGTATTAACCATTGGGCCATAAATCATTGTTATCAGTCTCTCTCGCTCGCATTCATGGGGCTTATGGAGACGTATAATGTTCTCGCGGGCAGATAATTATGCACAAGACATACATAATGAATATATTACGATGACATTGAAAACCACCGAAATAGTCCTTTACTTGGTGAAAACTACCGGTTGTCCTTTTCTTTCAATATACTAACATGATAAGTATTAACATTTATATGCAGGCAGCCAATATTAAGTACACTATATTGTTTATTTTTTATGTTTCGCATGTTATCTTTGTGAATATGTAGATATTGTTTATAAAATACCACGAGACTTAATTAAGACATAGAAATACTACAAAACGAAGTAGCACGCCATATAAACTAATATGTTTACAAGTCTCATGGTATTTTAGAAAGAATATACATACTCATACTAACAAATACACTTAAGCACAACATACATTATTGACTCTATAACTGTCAAACGTACTAACCTGGCGGTCCTGAAATAGGTGGCGTGCATAGTTTATGATGCTTGGATGACCGGCTATAAAGTCTTCAGTCAGCAAACAAGACTGTACAGGATGTGAAGATCTTCGCCGTGGGCCGGGCACAGTGCTTTTCCCACAAAAAAAGCATGTTCTGGCGCCAATATGGCTTGACATTTTGTCAAGAAACAATTTGAAATACAACAGTAACAATGATCACGAACACGAAACAGTAACAACATTAAATAAGAACAACTCAACAAAATAGTATCAAATCTATTGCAATTTACTACATAGACAGGAAAACGCGTGCACACAATGGACGTCAAAGTGGCAAACTGAAGAGTGAAGGGTGACGCAACGGACGGGCGGGTCGTCGCGGGGTGTCCTCATTCGGCGGGGGTATACTTTTGTCTCTTTCGCTCATAACTAAAATATTACCTACACATGATGCAATTATGTTTTCATAGTTCAATATGCTTACCTGAAGGGAAAAAAAACAAAAAATCCTGTTTCTTCAAGGTTCAGTTTTTTACTTATATTTCGGTGAATAATTCCAAAACCTGACGTTTTAGGATATTATGTTTCATTAAATTGTTTGTTTGTATAAGTGTCCTCTATCTAAATATATAACTTTCATTGTGCACCGCGATTTTGAAGAAAAATAAAAATGGCGGCCGACGTTAGGGCCACCCTCCATAAAAAAATCTTCAAACCCCATTAAAATTTTAAACAATACAATGTATTTGTGATAACTTTAAGTATAACATCTATTTTTTATATGGAAAACGCACAAAAGTATTTATCTAAAAACTTCGTTAAACATATACCGCCTTATTACAAAACAAGATTTATATTTTGACATGGCATAAACCATGGAGCCAGTTTCTGTAATACGAACGTAACAGTGGTTGAAATACCGTTCTTTATACAAAACTGAAAACTTAGTTCGGTACTAAGTTGTCAGTTTTGTGTTTAGGAACTTTACCATAGTCGGAATAAAGTTCGAAATTCAATAATGGCTCCATGTTTTAAACCTGGGTCTGAAGATAAACCTTGTTTTGTAATAAGGGGGACGGTGTTATTGTGATTTGAGCGATGTAATCCCCTTAAATATCATCGTACAGAACTTGGTTGTTTTTTATTTTCGATTACTTAACTCATTCATATGTAAATATAAAATTGCTTAATATTTTGCACTATAATACAAGCGTTGTGTCATCGCGCTTCTCTTTCTTTTGTATGCAGTCTGACAGTGACAGCGATTTACCTGTTGTCAGCGTCTTAACTACTAGCTGCTTGCTTTTTTTGATGTGAAACATCTATAGCCGCAGGTATAACCGGTTGCCGGCGGGGCGACGCATGCCGCGTGGCGACGCGTCGCTACTATACAGTCTATATACCTAGACTGTATAGTAGCGACGCGTCGCCACTACTACAGTAGTGTGTAAATAATTTTGATGTTTTACATCTGCCACGCGTCCCGTGACGGCTCAATATTTTTTTACTTCTTGTTGCTCATCGCTTCCTTTAATTTCTATTATTGCAGGACTATAATAATGTAAACATAGCAAATGTTACTGTACATTTAAATGAGTAATAAGGAATATGTGTAGAGCCAGCGCACTTCGAGGGCTCGGGCGGCAACGTGTCATGCGTGCGCGGGCAGGGCGCGGCGCTGGCGTGCGTGGCGCGCGGCGACGCGCCGCTCCTGGTGCACTGGACGCACCGCGGCGCGCGCCTCGACCTCGCCTCCTACAGGTTACTCGCCACTCATGCATTACATTCTCGTTATAGCATAATCACCCTATAACGTTGCCACTGCTGGGACACAGACCTCCTCCCTGTGGGAGGGAGAGAGCTGTAATCCACCACACGGACCCAGTGCGGCCTGGTAGATGTCACATGTCTTCGAATTTTCGGATGCTTTTCTTCACCGTTTTGAGAGCCTGCAGTGGTGACGAAACAAATGACTTAAAGTAAATTGCGGGCCTGCCTGGGTTCGACCTACAACTCGTAAGTAAATTGCGGGCCTGCCTGGGTTCGACCTACAACTAAATTGCGGGCCTGCCTGGGTTCGACCTACAACTCGTAAGTAAATTGCGGGCCTGCCTGGGTTCGACCTACAACTCGTAAGTTGGGGCCATTACCATTAGGCCACCACTGCTCTCAATAAGGTTTCTTCTAAAAGAACTTTTTTACAAAAAAAAAACAACCGACTTAGTCGGAAGCACATAACATAACAACATCACGCCTTGTTTCCTCGAAGGGTTGGGCAGAGGTGTACCTGTGGTACACCCACATTTAATATTATATTTAATTTAATTTCGGTCGAAAGTCAATTTCTAACAATCTTCATTAAGTTCATAGCAATTTATTGGTTTTACAACATAGGGTCCATGTTCATATAACTATATAGCATAGAATGTTTGGGTCGGGTGGGACTCATCGTCTTCGGACGAGGCAATAACTTCGTATAATTACCGTCGAACTTCACTTACAGGTAAGTTCGTTTGACTATTCAATTATACTCGTTATTGCCTCGTCCTCGATGATGATAGAAAACAAGTGTAGATGTTCAAAGACCAGTTGTAAAATCAATAATTATTTATTATTATTATTTATTTATACATAAAATAACACGAGTTATTTTTAATATTTCTTTCTACAATCATAAATGTGTGTGAAAATTACAATTCAAGTTGTATTATTTTCATTACTACAAAAAATTGCTACAGAGAAGCTTCTATTGTTGATTATAGGTCTATTATAAAATAAGAACCGGGATTAAAAGTACCCTGCATAAAAGGAACCCTAGTGCAAAATTTTACGTCGCTAGTCCCAGTAGTTTGGGTTGTGCGTTGATACGTCAGTCAGTCAGTCAGTTTCTACATTTATATATACGGTGACAGGGAAATTTTACCTATTCCTAGAAAGGGGTTATACTCGTACTAGAGGTCATTAGCAACAAATTAAGTCCAGTTGACTAGGGGTCAAAATTGGATGGTTACCGAGCTATGACGGTTCTTCGATTTTTTTTAAATTTTCAAAAAAAAAATCTGACTTGTTCCCAAAAATAATTAATTATAAAAAAACTACTGAACCCTAAACATTTAATTGATAGTTTTCTGATAGCTGAAAAGGGGGTGAACATTAAAAAAAATATACTGGCCCAAAACTTACATAACGTCAGAAATAAAAGGTCATTAGTATCAATAATTTTTAATTATTGTATTTTTCCCGAAAATTGATTTATTTAACAGTTTATGTACACACATATATACAGACAAGAAAAAACGAACAGAAAAATACGTACAAAGGTAATGCTTATTTCTAAAGAAATCTCTTCCAACATACCTGCGACAAGGAAAGTAGACGAAGAGATGTAGACAACGTGTGTAAGATTAAAAGAGAAAACATAATACATAAAATCAAAATAAAAACTTACTTACATTATTACTATACTAATCACTAATTTAAAAATAAACACACAATAAGAGAATATAAATATCACTAAAATATATATAAGTATAAAATAATAAATACATAATATGCAACTATGACGAAGTGGAAAGATAGTGTTCTTTCACTCTTTTTTTATTTAAGTAGATTATTGGAAAAAAATTGTATGACAGCTGGCGTAACTTTTTTTTAAAATGACTTACTGATTTCATAACCTTTCCAAAAAGGTACAAACGTTAATAACTTTCCTAGCATTTAGCTGGCAGGGGGGGGGGACACTTGACTCTAACAAAAACTAGCACTTTAAAGCTTAATATTACGCAAACGGATCCCTTAATTGAAAAATGATTTTGCCAAACCCACAATGTTTTTGAACGGCCTATCCAACGATACCCCATACCATGGAATAGACGAGAAAAAAAAATATCATCCCCATTTCACGTGTAAGGGAGGTACCCTAAAAAAAAATGTTTTTCATAATTTTATTTTACCATTTTTTTGGCATGATTAATATGTATACCCATGCCAAATTACAGCTTTCTAGGACTAAGCGTCTCTGAGCTAAGCTGGCGACAGATCGACGGACGGACAGACAGACAGACAGACAGACGGACATGGCGAAACTATAAGGGTTCCTTGTTTACTACGGAACCCTAAAAAGTGATTGTTACGAGGTATGGGAACGAGTCTGATGCCAAAAATATAGTTTTTAGCATGTTTGTCCGTTTGTCTGTTTGTCTGGATGTATATTTCGGATTGGCGGAAAAACGGTTAACGGACTTGGATGAGATTTGGCACAGTTTATAACCTTTTTTTTTTTGGGTGCGAAATTATCACGTAACTTCTCCCGCTCTGGGCGGAGCGGAAGGGCGTGTCAGACTTTTGCTGACTTAAACCTACCCGTGTTCCTTCAGTTGCCTGTCCCAGGGCCACGATATCCCTTTCGGACAAACTCGCAACCCTGGCAGGCATTGGCCCTATCGAACCCCGTCAGTTGGTGCTGACAACTCTTTGAGGCGCGCGTTGAACACAACGCGCCGTCGACCCGGACCTGGTCCTTATCGGACGGCGAGCTACCCATCGCTGACTCCCGACGCCCGGGACGTCTCCCGCGGCGACTAGGGGTGTGAGGGCGCGAATCTTGCCTCTCCCTCACGCGTTCCGCCTCCTCCTTCGCGAGCATTACTGCTTCGCAGAAGGAGGTGACGGCCTCCCATGCACTCTTGCTCCGAACCATGGCCTGAACCAGGGCTGAAAGCGAGAGATCGCTGCCGCCGATCGCCTCTGTTATAACCTGGATTAACAAATAGGATACTTTTAAGTCCGGTTCCCGTGAGTTTTTTTCCGACATCCACGCGGATGAAGCCGCGGGAAAAGCTAGTTTTATCCTATTTCTTCGGAATAGCAAAAACAATAGTTAAACCTTTTAGAAAATCATTCAGTTAATATTCTATGGGAAGCGAACCGGCACTTAAGCCAGCCATTCTAAATAATTCTGGGAACCAGCGTCAACATCTGGATGCTCTCGGGCGGTTCACGCCAGGTGGCGAGCCCTTGAAGCAATAGTTTGGAAGTGTAAAAGGAGGCAGGTCGTTTTGGAGGACGAGAGAATGGAGACGTGCTGGCACTCGTAGGCTAGATGTGAGTGAAGATAGCAGTGCGGTCGGGCTAAGATTGCCTAGAAGTGTTAGAGCTGAGTTGATAGCAAGATCTTTATTTGCTAAATCAATAAAACAACCTTGCATAATTCATGTAAGTTACAAATAAGCATTGTTATTATGATTGTTGAACGGAACTGATTCACTCTGTTCCCCGTACTAGTATAAACTGTACAACGGTGGAACAGTTTTCCTCGTTCTCTGTGAATGGACTTATAGTAGCAGACTTGTGATAAAATGATTATTTTAGTAGCAAAAATAAATGTAGTTATTAATAACAAAGCAACAGAAGTTAATTTAAGATAGGTAAACATAAAAAAAAACAAAAATAGTTGCTCGTTTTTTGAAAACTTGTAGGTAGACGTTAAAGTTGACATAGTATATGCAAAATATTTACATTTATACATATTTATATATAGTTTATTATTAAAACCAGTTGCAAAGTAAATTAAAATAAATTTAAATTAAAAGTAGGTCCATATTGATCAAATCTGTAGAAAATGTACGATGTGTGTGAAGTGACGTGAAATGTGTAATGTGAATGTATAGTGGTGTTTTTTTTATCAACTAGTAATTTTAAGTATTTTCTCAGTATCATCGTAGTTTAGTGAGTTAAGAAAATTAAAAATTTCGGTTTTACAATCATGACTATTAAAATTACGAGTTCGGATTTGCTTTGATATTTTATTATACATGAATGGTTCTAAGAAATTGGAAAATCTGTTTGCAAATGAAGTCTCACAGTAAGGCACGGAGTAAACAATATCTTGCCTTCTTCTTGTCGTATAGTCAGCTGTACTTTTGTGTTGAGTTAATATTATGTCTCTGACGAATAGTTGCCTTACATAACAAATATGTGGGGTGTCTAAATCTCCTATAACTCATCACCTTAAGAACGGCACGTTGTGCTCGTTCTAAATGGATAAGAACGGTCTTGGAAGCCGGGGGGGCTTCCAAGACCGTTCTTATCCATTTATCGGTGTCTTTGGATCTGTATTTGAGTTTTCTGCCACCAACTTCCGAAATTGAAGTTATTTTTCACTTTGTAGTGTTATTTTTGGTAGTCGGTTACTATTTTTTTGTAAAACGTTTTTTATTTTTTACTTTTTATGGGGTCAGTTTTGAATTTATCTAAGTTAAAATAGCCTAATGTTAACTGCTCATCACCTTTTATAAAATATTGCTTTTCCCGATGCTGGGACGTTGGTTGTTGAGGAGTTCTCCTGGTAAGAACCAAGAGAACTGCCATTCACCATATGCATAGTGACGAGCATAAATTGCTTAATCGCAACCCGTTAAATAGGTACTCATTATTATATTGTTCCGGTGGCCATCTGTGGTCTCCATCATCAGTTCCACTTCACCAAATGGTGCTTTCGGAGAGTAAATGCACGAGTTTCTATAAAAAGTTCCCAAATCGCTATAAGTTTGCATATAAAATTTGAGGGTTTCCCTCGATTTTCATGGGATTCCCTCATCTGATTCTGATTTGGTGGCAATGGGACCACCTCGGGAGTATACAAAATAGGGTATTTCAAAATCGGTTCATAATTGACGGAGTAATCGCGTAACAAACATACAAAAAAAAAAAAAAGACATACAGCCGAATTGAGAACCTCCTCCTTTTTGGAAGTCGGTTAAAAATCAGACATGGAGGCAACTTAACCTTAACCATTAGTTGAAATTCCAAAAGAGACCCCGTAGTATCGTTAATAATACCTTGGATTTGTTCAGAGGACATGATCAATATTGCTGGTTTATCTTCCGATGTTTTTCAAGAATATCCGTCCAATAGAAACCCAGCAAAACTTGAAGTCGTACTTCTTTTTTAACTCTCTAGATTGGTAGAGGAGTTTCCTGGCATTTGGGGTAAGTGCTTCTGAAATGTAGACTGGCTGAGATTCTCCAGATATTTTGAGTACTTTAGCATTATAAGCTATACTTATCTTGTTTGTTGTTCAAGTTGTAGGCTTTGACAGCTCTTAATGTATTAGCACGCATTTTTTCAGTTTGGTACTCTGCAAAGATTGTTTTATTTTGACCAGATTTTTTCCTGTACACTTGGCGTACTTGATCAGGGTTTATTTGTACACTTAAGGAGCTGTGCAGTTGGTTCACTACCTCAATCAAATTTTCATTGTCAGTAACGGGTACATTTTTAATTTCTATAATAGTTTCTAGATTTTTTAGTTGTGGTGCGTCTACTTGGTCTTCAAGGTATTCAATTTTGGTGAGAGCAGCGTTATTTTCTAGCAGTAAAGTGTCACATTAATTGTGTTTTAAATCCCTGTACAAACCCGTATTCTCTTCCAGCGTTTTTTTCAGAATTTCATTTGAAATAATGTTTTCCTTATTTTGGTCTTTAAGCTCACTTATCATTTTGTTTAAGTTAAGTTTAATTATTTAAAATTACGGACGTCTAGTTGAAGTTGACATAACAGGATAGACTAAAAAAAAACTCATTTGTGCGTGTTGCCAGCCTACAAAGTTTTTATTGATTCTATTTTCCGTTCTCAGGGCTTAACTGAGGTATTTTTAACTGTTATGAGTTTATTATAATGAAATAATATAAAAACTATAGACTTATGACATACAAAACTAAATTAATTCATAAAAACTGTAAAGAAAAATTAACCGGTAATATTACGGTCTTTATTTTTTTCATGCGAAAATATTTACACCAAATATGATTCTGTTGAATTGAATGCGATTCTGCTAATATGTGTCACCATTTTACGAAAATTAGAGGAATTGTTAATGATCTGCTGGGAATTCAGGAAATGAATTGCTTTTAGAGGAATTGCTTAATGTGGCCGTTTTAGGCCCCCTGGATATTGCAATCATAGTAGCAATAATTGTCGTTAAAAGATTCGTTGAAGTTCGCTTCTTTAAACTGTGGAACATTATTAGGCGCTAAATTGCGTCTGACATTGTAGTTCGTGGGTGGCAAAGTACGCGCGACGGGGTGACTAATACCACTCATAGGTTTTGGATAATTATTCTGAGGGGCTTGGGGTAGTGGGATTCGAAATCCAGTGGACATGTTGGTACGGGGTGTTCTGAATATTTGTTGAGTTTTGGTAGGTCTCGGGTATGTTTGGAAGGTTGAAATTTGATTTGCTGGCCTAACCGAACGAAAATTAGGGTGTGACCAAGAAGTAGAAGGACTAACCTGCTCCAAATTTTGGGGTTTTTCTTTTGCTGGTACTGATTTATTTCTTTTCTGTAAATACAGAATATTTAATTCATCCTGAGCGTATTCAAGAGCGCTTTCAAGAGTTGAAGGTCTCATACATCTTATCCTAGAACCTAGTGGTTCTTCTAGACCTTTTAAAAAACTCTGTAAAGCTAGCTTTTTATAAAGAGTTCATTTGGATTCTATGGTAGTTTTTATAGATTCGTGTAATTCAACGTACGTCATAATTGTGCATAATAAGTGTTGAACTTTTTCGTAAAAAACTTGTATCGTATCGGTTCCCTGAACTAAGAGAGAAAGATCAGTATACAACGACGATTCATCTCTGTGATCTGAAAATGTATTAATTAAGGTCGATCTTATACCATTCCAGTCACTTGGAATTCCGTTAGTTGCCAAAGTACGTGCAGCATTACCAGTAATCTTGTTTAAAATCCCATTGATCAAAGATAAGTTCGAAAGCTGATGTCCTGGGTCTGGATTGATAAAAGTGAGCACTAACTCACTAACAAAAATCTAGTTAAAACATTAGGAGTTCCGTCAAATTCCGGAACTAACCTAAGTGATTTATAAATCTTATCTGATAAATCTATCTGATTCATGTCTAATGTAAAACTACTACTCGATTCCGTCATAGTTTCAAAATTTTCTGTTAAATCTTCTAAATTACGAAATGCGTCACTGCACGATGCGGAGTTGATTACGCTTACTAAAACTAAGGTCCCTATTACCACGTGGGTGAACATTTTTGCAAAATTATAGTACCCTGCGTTGAAATATAGCAACCAATAATAGGACTTATGTACTTACATGAGTAGCATTGCTTGCGAGCGTTGTTATATCGATTTTTGGATGTCCCAAACTCCGTAGCAACAGCTTTTCCGACAGGCCTCCAATAGGTTCTTCGTCCAGACGGTTGATGCGGCGTTTTCCTGATTTTTAGGTATTTAACATCACCACACCTTAAGTCTGTAACGAGCTCCGACTGCGCCAAATATGTGTGGGTAAACTCTTCAATGAATAAGTCCTTTTTAGGTTACGAAATGTATTTGAATCTTCACAAACACATAATAATTATAAAATAGATTTCTTATTAGTTAGGTTTAATATATCAATGTCCGTTCCCACCGAAGTTAGGTAAAGAAAGGCGATGACAATACTCGGTGACGTGGGAAGCGCGGTGTCATAATACGATCGGTCAGTTTGTCGGAACGATGTGCTGAGCTTGCAGGTTGGCCTCGTAACAAATTCATTTATACTTACCTTACCGAAAAAAAGATATTCCTTCCAAAATCTTGGTGTTACGGTAGTTATTTACACAATTTTTAAACGCGCACTGCGGCATGTTTACGTCTTAAGCGCAGGCCACACCGCCAGCTAGCGGGCGGGCGGGCTAGGCGGGCGAACATCGTTTTCATCTCTTTACATACTTCGGTTCACACCGCGAGCTACCGACTAACCATGTAAAGAGGTGAAACGATGTTCGCCCGCCTAGCCCGCCCGCCCGCTAGCTGGGTGTGGCCTGCGCTTTAACGTTGGGATTGGACCATACTAATTTGAAATAAGACCACAAAAGAATTTGTGCTCCTATTTTTCGGGCCGTTTTTGAAGCGCGTAGCGGTAATCTAGTATACTATTATTGATCGAAGAACTGACCCATATTTTTTTTATTTTTTTTTTCAAAAAATAAAAAACAGACTTCCAAAAAAACACTACAAAAAGAAAAATAACTTTAATTTTGGAAGTCGGTGGCAAAAAACTAAAATACAACCAAAGACACCGACTTCCGAAATTAAATTTATTTTTCACTTTGTAGTGTTTTATTTACTTATGCATATTTAATTAAGAAATAGGACAGAGTTTTATTTCTAGCAGCTCGTTGCTACATTGGTGAGTGTGTGTCAGATGGGCGGTGACGGAGGCGCGCGAGGCCGGCGGCCTGCGCTCCACGCTGCAGCTGCGCGCTGCCGAGCGCGCCGACGCCGGCGAGTACCGCTGCCACGCGCACAACACGTACGGCCGCAGCGAGCAGCTCATGTACCTACACGTGGAGGGTCAGTGCACATCGCGGTTGGAACTGTTAACCGTTATCGCTGTGTGTGTTAACGCTTGAGTACGACGACAGAGCCGCCTCCAGCGCCGCACCGGCTGCACCTGGGCGGCGTGGGCGCGCGTTGGGTGCGCTTGGTGTGGGCCGCGCCCCCCTCGGCGCGCCACACGTACTGCGCGCTGTACACGGCGCTGCACGCTCTGCCCGCCGCCGAGGCGCGCAGCAATGCCGTCAACCTCACGCTGCACACCCATGACGACAGGTGAACACTTGCATACACTCGCTCACATCCTGCGCGCTGTACACGGCGCTGCACGCGGTGCTCGCTGCCAACACGCCGAGACGCTACGACGACAGGTCAATACTTACATTCACTTGCTTACATTTCACAGCTCACACGTCAGCGTGCGTGGCTGTTCACGTACAACCACGCATCATTCATGATTGGCCCTGTATCTGTGGTACGCTCACTACATCCTGCAGATGTTTGTTCACACAGAGTAGACGCGGACGGGCTGGTCTCGCTCTCCGCGCGACTGGAGGGGCTGCGCCCGGCCGCTGCCTACTCGCTGCGCCTCACGGCCTCCAACCACGTCGGACTCTCACCGCACTCTGAGCCCTTGATGTTCACCACACTGGAAGAAGGTAGCTCTTCACATTATTTTTATTTAAGTAGTATGTTTTTATGTGATTACGTATAACACTTAACAATGTACGAGTATGACATAAAGGACAGGCTGCACTGGTTGAAGACCTTATTCTTCAAACACTGCAGGATTGGCGAACTCAACTGGATCGTCCTGTTGGCTTCTTTCTCAAAGTTGTGCCTACCGAGCTAGATAATTTGCCCACCAGCCTCGCCCCCCTTGGTAGACGTACTTCTTCACAACTTCTAAAAGCGACCCTTCGATGTGGATTGAACTTGACAAGACATGCGAATTATACATGACTTTCATCTTGTCCAAATTCATGCCGAAGCCAACCCACCGAGAGGTTCCATTTAGGCTGTGCAGCATCTGATGTAACTGTTCCAACGTCTCTGCCATTATAACGATGTCGTCGGCAAAATGCAGAGTGCGAGATGTATTCGCCGTTTACATAGATACCCTGTCCAGTCCAGTCCAGCGTCTTAAAAAGACGTCCTCCAACGCATTGGTGAATTTCGGAGATATCAGACCCCCTTTCTAAACCCCCTGAGTAGTTGGATGGGGCTGGTTTCCTTATCCTGGATCTGGGCAGTCAGTCAGTAATGATATTCCAGTTAATGAGACCTAAATCTACCTCAAGTTCGGCAATGTGCTGATCCAGGCTCATGTAACGTCATTATACGTAGCCAGATTTAGTCGTCGCTAGAAGCCTGCCGTAGCCCGGGGATTCTTCTCACCCCCTTCTACCGTTAACGTAATAGCGGAATAGCGGGACCACCGGGAAGTCCGTTGTTTTGGCAATTTGCACATGAGAGGTTTATCGCCCGTAGTTACCACGGTGGGCATCGTGGGCAAGCGGGTTGGTGACCGCAAAGCCAATCATCACATCGATCCATTCATCGTTATTATTTTATTTTAATCAATATAAAAAATATACCCCAGATACAGTACTGATTTCACCCCCTTAATAAGTAGTTGGCTAGTCGCCTGTACCTTGTCGATTTTTAGGTTTCCGTACATCAAAAGGAAAAAAGGAATCCTCATAGGATCACTCGTGTGTCTGTTTGTCTGTCTGGCTGTCTGTCTGTCCGTCTGTCACCAGCCGAATTGCTCCGAATCTACTGGAGCGATAAGTTGAAATTTGGTACACATATGAACTTCTGTGACCCAAACACGGACGTGTAACGTAAATAAATTAATTTAGAATATGAGGGTCACTTTTGGGGGGCAAACTAGAAAATTTAAAAACAAAATTGAACTGTTCATGTGTTCATATTAAATAAAAGCGCTTATTAAAAGGGTTTTTAGATATATTATTTTTATAATTTTAAAATAAATACTGTTCAAATTTATTTAATGAAAGTAGATTAAATTGATTACCCCCGTATAGCTCCGAAACTACCGAACCTATCATTTTGAAAAAAAATACAGGTAATAGTTCTTACTTATAGATTACAGGAAAACCAATTTAGTTATTTATTTGTTAACATTTTGTTAAAGAAATACTGATCTTATTGTTGATAAACAGAGCGCTATGTTATGCCAGGAGGCGTACAAATATGGTGTGCAAATCTAGCTAAGGATTACAAGTTAAAACTTACAAAAAATATTTGAAAATCATGCATAATTATGGTATTAAATTAGAAAATAAATTGAACAATTACATAATTATTATTCAATACTCTAATGGTGTCAGACCTAAATGAGGAATTATTAAATTGTCAAAAGTCTATGTCAAAATAATTTAAATGTCAAAATTATTTAAGTAATGTCAGTATTAATAATTGTAATTCTCAATTAATTCGTCATAATCGTCAATAGCATAATAACATTTATCAAATAAGAACAATTTAATTTTTTTCTTAAATTGTGTAAAATTTAATTCATATAATTATGGCGTCTGGAATTTTATTATAAATGCGTGGAGCCATACCCAGGACGCTTTTTTTACCTTGTAATCTCTTCTTGTAAACCTTTTTTTTTTTGTGTCTAGTATGATAATTATGAAATTGGCGCGCCGCGCCATCTCTATCGAGTAATATTTTTACAACTACCTACTTAAGAATGACGAATGAATGATGTGAATAATTTATTTATTTACATTAGTAAAATAAAACCAAAATTAGAATGAAAGTAATAATAAAAACCTACATTTACATGGTTCTGTTAAAATATTTATATACAAGCAGAAGCAACTAATTAATAAAATATAATTAAGTGATTTTAAAAATAATGTTTTACTGCGGATTCCTAAAATGTATTGACATAAGGACTATATTTTATGCGTATAGGTACAATAAGTGTTAGATTAAACCATTGGACATCTGAATACAGGCTTTACGGCCGAACCCAATAACTTATTTTCAGTTAAAGACAGATCGCTATTGATAATAGACAGTATAATTATATCTATGCTCGGATGGCGTCTCACAATCATTGATAAAGGCTATCTATCTAACGAAAACAATAAGTAGGTTTCTCTACTTCGCCCTCCCGTGCGTTCCATTACAACCAACATCACTTTAAAAAACAACATGTGTAATTAGGGTTATATTAAAACTTCTTTGTTTCTTACTTCTAAATCAGTTACTGGATTAAGATATAATTCTTTATAGCTATATTTGTTATGGCCGCGAATCAAAATACAACCTGTTACTGACCTGCAAATTGCAAAAAACGTAATAAAATTTGAATTTCGCGGGCTACCTTAGCGCATTAATGTTGGTTTTTTTTTAAACTTAAATTCATGTTGGAATGGTGCTTGCACGGGGGGTGTTAGTAAGGGGGAGGGGGTTAAATTTCTGTTATTTTTTGCCTAGGGCGCACCGTTTTCGAGATATTTGAATTTCAAATTTTTTTTATTACTTTAAATATAAAAAAAACATTTATGATCATTATTGCAAGTACTAAAGAGTTCATTTTAGCTTGGCTACTTTACGTTTATCCCTGCAATTCGGGGAATAGCCAAATCTACCATCTGTAGTACTGTCCTGTCAAACAAATCGTATATTGGGACGCATACTTTGGCATTTTCATACAAATAGATATCTGTTGTAAGCGATACACCCTCCCATCAATAGATAGCGTGGGCCGGTAGATTTAAGAGATTATTGGGAAGTTAAAACCATCGATAGATATATTTTTATATCTCCAGTAGGCCGAAACTGGTGATATATAGGTTATTGGGTTCGGCCGTTAGGCAGTATGTTATTCCACACAACTAATATTTTCCTGCTTTTAGCTGTGTAACGTTTCACGTGTGGACTTTTGAACAGCCAATAGAGTCAAATAAGGATCAAAGTAGTTCACAACGCTCTGTTAGCTTTAGCTACCGTTCTGATATGTTTAACCTCAAATAGTCTACTCTTAATTTGCACTATTATCCATGATTGAGGCACGAAAAAAATTTTCTTGAAAATTATGAACTGTCTTATTCTATCTTTATGTATCCTTATCAAACAAAGTTTATTTAATTTTTTCACTGCTCATAATTTCCACATAATTAAAAGTTATAAATGCATTTATCGAATGAACATTTTGTTCTGCTTATGGATATATTATTATCAGTAAAACTGCATGCGCAAGAACCATTCATACATTATAGTAAAAAAACACTTTAAGTACCTAAAAAAAGTTCCCAGACCACAACACAGAGATTATAAATTATAATACACTATGAAGCGCGCACCACTAAGTACATACATTTTCGAATAAATTGCACGAAATGTCTACTTGTGAACTAAATGTTGTTGAGCAGAGTTACTTATGGGACACTTTACATCAATAGTATGTTTAACATGTAACTCGTACACTCTTATATAGCTTTCATACTGCTATTGTAATACCTAGTTACTCTTTATAACTTTGTTATAATTCTCAAGTAATACTATTAAAAATTGTAATGTGAACTTAAGGGCATTCATGAAAAAAATTGTGAATTTCAACCGAGAATAACAATGACTAAAGTTACATAAAAGATCTAATAAAAATATATGTAGGAGTTTGATATACGTTCTTCATTATCATCAACCAGAAATAAAAAAAAAAAATGCGTAGTTTACGAGAATATTAAAATCTTGAAAAGGTCTATTCTTGATATAAATCTCTTTATAAATCAGTGAATATTATATCTGGCTAAACAATTTTTTACTGTATAACAGATAATCATATATTCTATATTTTAACTTAGCCGTTTTTTATTTTATTGTATATTACATGAAAAAGTTAAAATATTGTGTATTTGTACGCGAACGCAAGCAGCGGGTCCGTGCGCGGGCGACGAGCGGCAGTTCGCTCACAGCGTTCACACGGGGAACCTGTGTCCTGTGTTCCTTGTCGGCTTGCGATTTTCAATTGTGCGATCAGCATCAATAATTGTGCGATTACGTAAATGTATTTTTTTTAAATGAACAATATAGTGGGAAAAGTGTGACTTGCACATATTTTAAGTGATAAGACACCTCACATTCATTAGTGAAACTTTTCAATTTAGCGAAAGGACGCATATTTTTAGGGTTCCGTACCAAAATGGTAAAAAGGAACCCTTATGGTGAGACTAAGTCTGTCTGTCTGTCTGTCACACCTGGATATCTCAAGAACTACTAATGCTATCAACTTGAAATTTAGAATAAATTTAGATGACGTTTGTCCAACTATTTTGCAAACAAGAAATAAAAAAATTTTTTTTTTTTGCAAAACGGATTGAAAGGACGTCTTAAAAATTTTAAGTGGGGCTACTAGGGCATGTGGGGTATCATATTATTATGAAAGAACGCTGTTTGCACATTCTCAAACATTTTTTTTTTAGAGCAGCATAGTTTCCGAGTAAAAAAAAATACCGTCCCTCCCCCCCCCCTTATCTCCGAAGTTTGCATAGATAAAAATCTGAAATTATTCTATGTGATAGAAGTTTATGTAAAGATTACAGGAAAAATAAAACGATGTCTCTAAAAAGCACGGTTTTTCAGAAATCATCAACATCATATATACGTACGGAACCATCGGTGCGCGAGTCCGACTCGCTCATGACCGGTTTTTGATTATTATTATTGTAAAGATAAAAAAAGATTAGTGACACGAGTTAGGCAATCGCCTGAGTAGCGTAATCGCTGACTAATGCAGCGGATGCGCCCGTGCGTCATTAACAAACTGCACACTTGCAGATTTGCGGATTATAGTAATAAGTTTAGTTAATAAAAATATAATAATTGTAAATTAGTCTTGTAGAACATTCCAACCAATAAACATTGTTTTAATTCAAATAAAGTATTTTTTAATAGTAATTTCGTTCGCCGTAACTTAACTGGCGCAGCCGGTAGGATCGCGACACTCTAATTAAAATACAACTCTTCGGTAAAGAGTGAACGGTATCTATCGTTATCTTCGCGATCGCAAATTGAATCTACGAAGGCGAGCAACCTGCAGGAGTCCTGGAGAATTGGGAGCCCTGCTGTTCTACAAGGCCCGGCTAGAGATGCAGAAGATACTGTGGTGAGTGCTTGTTGTGTACCCAGTTTCCCATGCTATATTTCCTGCTGTATTTTTATAAAAGTTACCTGTGTGTTTGTTTATAGGCTAAAATCGCTATAGGCAAATAACGTTAGTTAAATGAGTTTATTACGTTCATTTTAATTTAGGTCTTTATGTATGCGTGCTAAAATCGCGGTATACATTTTGCATTCCACAGCAATTAATTCTGTAACAAGAGATATTTACTCATTTACGTATTCGCTATAATCGTGATTCGTATAAAATAATTTCAAGCTGACCTCTTAGGGAGTAGGCAGTATTAGGTATTAGACATAATCTCAATAGTATTTTATATTGAACTAGAATTGATTCCTTTTGTATTCCGGTTTCATAATTAAATCACGATGGCTATGGCAAGCATTGATCTAGCGACTTTTAAGTTCGTTTCGGAACTGTTGCCAAAATACGAGGGCAATCCTAAAACATTAAATTACTTTATTAGAGAAGTTGAAAATGTGATGCTATTACTGGATCCACAAGTTAGGGTGAACCCTGCTATTGTAAGTTTAATTAAAAGCAAACTAAGCGGTTCGGCGATCAATGCAATAGCATCCGAAGAAACTGTTGATAGCTGGCAGACAATTAAGGCTGCGTTGACGCGTAGATTAGGCGAACCACGTAACGAAATACAACTGATGCAAGAACTAACGCGATTACGTCGTAATAGAAATGAAGACGCTGAGACGTTTGGTAAACGACTAAGGGAAATTTTAGACACCTTAAACGTAGTAGGTAGGCATACGGATAAGTCATATTATGAGAGTATGGTCATAGACCAATACGTTAACCATTTGGACTTTCACGTTTCTATTGGCGTGCGGATTGCGCAACCTACGACTCTTGAAGCAGCTATTGTAACGGCTAGGCAAGAGGAAGCACGTTTGGCATTCAATAGATTCAATAATAGTTTTAATGCACTTTCCATCCAAAACAAACCGAAAGAAATACCCAAGCCAAACCAAACGGTACCCCAAAATAATAACTTTCCCCCGCGTAATAGCTGGAACATAGATCAGAGACAACAGAGGGGTCAAGGCTTACCCCAAGGAAGACCCGCTTCAGGTAACGTAAGACCTAGTGGTTCTGGTACTTTCAGAAACTCAGGTAATTTTAGATCTCAGCCGAATATACCTCGCCAGCAGGTGAACCTGCCGCAAAAAGTGTCTGACGTCACCATGAGATCGATAAGTAAGCCCGAAGCACCGCGTTTTGCTTCTGAAGAAATGTTTTATACACAGCACAACCAAGACCAGTGTTACCCGGACTACAATGCCTACTCTGAAGGTGAGTACAATAATAATTTACAACCTAGCGGTGAAGACTACAGTTACACGCAGGAGGTGCCCGTGGACGAACCAAACCATCAGGATTTTCACCAGAGCGAGGAACCATTGAACCAAAGCTAGTAAAGACTGTTCACCTCAACAACCAAGGTAAAGACCATCTTCCTTATATAGAGTTGCCGGAATTTCAAGGTAAATTCTTATTAGACACTGGAGCTTCGCGTTGTATGATATCACCCGATGTAATAGCCAATACCAATCTTAGACACTGCGTCGAGCGCGAGCCATTTCAAGTAAAAACTGCGCACGCTGTTACTCGTCATGAACACGTTGCAATTTTACCTTTACCCCCACAGTTTAAGACAGACATATATCATAAATTCTTACTTTTCGATTTTGACCCAAAGTATAAAGGACTAATAGGGATGGACCTGTTAAAAGAACTAGGGTGTAACATAGATTTTAAAAATAAGTTATTGCGAACTTATAACACCGAAATACCAATTTATTTTGACTATCCAGTAAAAAAACTCAAAATTGAACCTAATTGTGAAAAGTTTATAACAGTAAAAACAAATTGTATGGATGGTAATTATATCTACGATGACTTTAATTGGTTTAAAGGATTAAAATCACCCGCCGCTGTAGTAACGGTAAAAAATGGAATTTTTAAAACATCTGTAATTAACTTAACCGATAAAGAACAAGTAATTAATAACAATTGCCACTTACCCCTTGAGCCTTTACCACCACAATTGATAAATCAAAATAAAACACACAAAATTAACACCCTTCAAACTAAAACTGACATTGACAAAGAACTTTACGAAAACTTAAAGAAAATTAGAATCAGCCACATGAATGAAGAAGAAAAACGCGAGGTTACCAAAATTTGTTATCAATATCGCGACGTATTCTACTCTGAGAACATACCGTTATCTTTCACACATACGGTAAAACATGAATTAAGACTAACTGACGACACACCTATTTTTGTTAGAAACTATAGACAAGCCCCGCAACAACGTACAGAAATTAAAAAACAAATAGATAATTTATTAAAACAGGGAATTATACGGGAAAGTATTTCACCCTGGTCTTGCCCTGTCCATATCGTCCCAAAAAAACCCGACGCCTCAGGGAAGGTCAAATGGAGACTTGTTATAGACTATAGACGACTGAACGATAGAATTGTTGAAGACAAGTACCCGTTACCGAATATCAACGATATACTTGATAGATTAGGGCGCGCACAATATTTTACAACCCTTGATCTAGCAAGTGGCTACCATCAGTTGGAAATGCACCCCAACGACACAGAAAAAACAGCGTTTACTACAGAAAGAGGTCACTATGAGTTTTTAAGAATGCCGTTTGGGTTGAAGAATGCTCCGAGCACTTTTCAGCGGCTTATGGACCATATTCTTAGAGGAATAGATAACGTATTCACATATTTAGATGACGTCATAATAGCAGCCACCTCACTTCAGAATCATAACGAAAAACTCAAGTTAGTACTTCAGCGATTCAGAATGCATAACCTCAAAGTACAATTAGATAAGTCAGAATTCCTACAAAAACATGTGAATTTTTTAGGACACGAATTGACTGACCAAGGACTACAACCCAACAAAGACAAAATAAAAGCAGTTTTAAATTTCCCCGTACCACGAACACAAAAGGACATAAAGTCTTTCCTAGGATTAGTAGGTTATTACCGAAAATTCATTAAAGATTTAGCGAAGCTTACAAAACCGTTAACAGCCTGTCTTAAAAAGAACGCAAAAATTGTCCATAGTAACGAATTTTTAGACGCAGTTAACAAGTGTAAACAAATTTTGACCAATGCCCCAATATTACAATACCCTGACTTTGACAAACCATTTATCTTGACAACAGATGCATCTGACTTTGCGTTAGGCGCAGTTTTATCGCAAGGCAATGTTGGTGCTGATAAACCAGTAGCTTTTGCTTCAAGAACGTTATCAGAAACCGAGACTCGTTACTCGACAATAGAGAAAGAACTACTCGGGATAGTTTGGGCTATCAAATATTTTAGGCCTTATTTGTACGGTCGGAAATTCACCATCTATACAGACCATAGACCTTTGACATGGCTGATGTCTTTAAAAGACCCCAACTCAAAGTTAACACGTTGGAAACTAAAGCTAGCGGAGTATGACTATAAGGTACTTTATAAAAAGGGTAAACAAAACACTAACGCGGATGCATTATCCAGAGCCAAAATCTTTCACAACAGCATAGATTCTCTAGCTGTCAATTTTGATGATAACGACGATGACGAGATTATAAACAGAATATTTGAGAACGCCCGTAGACAAGCAGAGACAAATAACGACCGAAACGACAACAATGACGGACTTAACAATGATAATACCGATGTACCTATCGACAATAGTAACTACCCTGGTAATAATAACGACGTAGAAGAACACGGAACAGACTCAATGAGCATTGTTACAGTAGACCCTGACCAATTAGTCTCGACAAGTCATACCCAACCCGATAATGAAAACAACGGCATCCCGATTTTATCTGATGCAATAGATAAACAAATGAAACAATTATATATTAGATCTACCCCGGGTTCAACATATAGAGTAGACAATAGATCAACTAATTCTAGGACTGTTATTAAAGACGTTTTCATCCCTGTAAACAATACGGAACCCGAAATCATCAGGTTCCTAAAAGAGCACACAATAGCGGACCGTATCTTCCACTGCTATTTCTACGATGAAAATCTATACTTGGTCTTCTCGAGAGTCTACACTACAATTTTCAATGACAGAGGTCCTAAACTTATAAGATGTACATCACGAGTTACCCTTGTTGAAAACAAAACTGAGCAACAAGAACTCATTAAGCGATATCACGAAGGCAAATCGTCGCATAGAGGTATTCAGGAAACGTATAAACAACTCCACAGAAATTACCACTGGCCCAATATGCTATTGTCAATTCAAAGATACATTAATCAATGCGACATGTGTTTAAGAGCTAAATACGAAAGAAACCCCTTGAAACCCCCACTAACGTTAACAGAGACACCTACGAATCCGTTTCAACATCTGTTTATGGACCTATATTCCACTGGAGGTGCGACGTTCTTGACAATTATAGATAATTTTTCAAAATTTGCCCAAGCTGTACCGCTAAATGCTTCAAGCAGCGTTCATATCTCAGAAGCTTTATTACAAATATTTTCCATATTAGGATTACCTCTGAAAATTACCACAGACTCAGACACGAAATTCGACAACGACGTCATAAAGGAAATATGCGCGTCTCACGACATTAACATACACTTCACGACTCCTTACAATCCGAATTCAAACTCACCCATTGAACGCTTTCACTCTACTATTGCTGAAATAATAAGAATTCAGAGAATGACAAATAAAGATGACCCTATACAATTACTGATGAAGTACGCCATTATTGCCTACAATAATGCCATTCATTCTACGACAGGCTATACACCGCGCGAGCTCTTATTTGGTCATACAGCATCTAGAAATCCACTAGAACTATATTATCCTAAGGAGTTCTATCAGGACTATGTTCTCAACCATCGCAAAAATGCAGAAGCAGTACAGGAGTGCATAGCAGCCCACGTATCTAAAAATAAAGAGCAGGTGATAGAAAAACGGAATCAGGCTGCTGAGGCGATCACGTTTAAGGTAGGTGAAATTGTATATAAGCAGGTTGCAAAGACTACGAGGAGTGACAAAACGAAGCCAGTATTTAAAGGTCCGTATAAAATCATTCACTTTCATCCTAACAATGTCGCTGAAATCATAGGAAGCCACCCCAACTCAAAATCCATCAGAGTTCATTTCAAACTTTTACGAAGACAACATCTTGTTCCAGGACCCTCGTCACAGGAACCTTCCTGTTCTACACAACCGCCAACCTGACTCTTAACCCCGTAGATAACGTCAACGGCATCCTTTTATTAAAACAAGGTCAAATTTTGAAGCAAGTAGATACGGTTAGTTTGGCCTGCGTATATAACATATCCTATTTACATGAAACCACTTTAAAACTTATATCCTTATATGCCAATACTAAAGCTGCAGAAAATAACGGACAATTAAATAGGGCGTACAAAGATCAAATAGATAATAGCTTAAGTTCAATAGGTAAGAAAATAGTGTTTATTGCACCGCACCATAGGTTTAGACGTGGTTTTATTAACGGCCTAGGCTCCATCGTTAAAACCATAACAGGCAATTTAGATTATGAAGATGCTATTAAATTCGAAAATGAAATATCAAAATTACAAAATTCGGTAAATAAAATTAATGTATCTCAAAAGCAATCATTATTCATAGCAAAACATGCAGTTGAAGAGTATAGTAAACAGATTAAGCTTTTAGACGACAACCAGAAAAAACTAAGTCTAACTTTAAGAAATACCACTTTTAATAATAATATTATAGTAAATAGATTGCACTTTTTAGATTTATATATACAAATAGAATTCAGCCTGCAATTGCTGTTAGACAAGCTAACAATTTTAGAAGACGCCATGACTTTTGCTCAGTTAGAAGTCATGCATCCAAGCATTGTATCCCCACACATTCTTTTAAACGAAATATTAGTTATTCAAAAATCATACAATTTTAGGCCAGTGGATAGCGCTACCATTAGCAATATACATAGCTTAGAGAAGTCTATTAGTGTAAAAGCTTATAGCACAGATCACACATTGACATTTATATTAGATATTCCTTCCATCGATACAAACCAATACGACCTAATCCATCTCTACTCCATTCCCGACAAGCAAAACCTGGCAATCATTCCTAAATCCAAATACCTGGTACTGGGCACCAACGAGTACTCGTACCTAGAAGAAGACTGCAAACAGATCACACAAGATACACAACTCTGCACGTCGTTGAACACCCAGCCTGTCGATAAATCAGAAGACTGCATAATATCCCTTGTGAAACACCAAAACACAAACTGCACACGAGCCAAGATAGACCTCAAACAAGGAAGAATCCAGAAACTCCAAGACAACAAGTGGCTTATCATCCTGAAGGAAGAAGAAGTCCTAAGAAGTAAATGCGGAACTAAATCTGAATACAAGAGGATATCAGGAATACACATCGCCAGTATTACAAGTGATTGCCAAATGCAAGTACTTAACCGAACACTAACGACAAACATCAATACGGTCGCAGTAGACGAAATCATACCACTTCCTAGTAAAGCCGTCATTACAGAGGAGAACATCCATTTCAACCTACATTTAGAAGATATATCACTGGACAGTATTCACGAACTGATAGAACGAGCCGACAACTTACAAGAACCTACAATTGATTGGCAGACTATGATGGCTACGCCCAGTTGGTCAACACTAGGACTGTACCTCATCCTGATGACAATCCTTCTATGGAAGTTTTGGCAGTGGAAACAGCGACGACCAATACAGAATCAACCTCGCACCGAGGACGCTGCGGGAAGCTGCGGGACGCGCTTCCATCTTAAGGAGGGAGGAGTTAGGCAATCGCCTGAGTAGCGTAATCGCTGACTAATGCAGCGGATGCGCCCGTGCGTCATTAACAAACTGCACACTTGCAGATTTGCGGATTATAGTAATAAGTTTAGTTAATAAAAATATAATAATTGTAAATTAGTCTTGTAGAACATTCCAACCAATAAACATTGTTTTAATTCAAATAAAGTATTTTTTAATAGTAATTTCGTTCGCCGTAACTTAACTCACGACACGTTTTTATATAATCAGTGTAATAATTGTTTTCCTCTACTCAGATCAAAATATAAAATTTATACAAATAGTACCTAAAATAGCGTTTAGTTTATAAAAAAAACAGTGACAAAAGTAAAATATAATATGCGTGTATCAAAAGTAATACGCTATCGGCAACAAAGGTTGGAGAAAATTAAAAACGATCTGTAAGTAATACCTACTTACCTTTTTCATATTTTCTTTAAAATGTATTAGAAAGTAATTATTTCTCTCTCTATTAGATCTCGATAACCTTTTGAATTTTCTTATACGCTAGATTGATTTATTCAAGAATAAATATTATAATGAAATTTTTTTCGGGAAACGTAGAAAAACATCTGGCGTCAACCAAAATCATGACCCAAACACACAAAATCAAAATCTCGATGAAAACATTTTCGAGTGGGAATCGGAATTATTGCAATATGACGATAAACGTATGCCTGTGACGAAGCAAGTATCATAGACCGGGTGCCACCGAGTTGTTTTTTATTAAGGAAATAGAGAGAAATTTAGGTCCCAACATCGTCTTAGATAAAGAGGTGCTTGAAACTGTAGACTCGGTAGTGTTTCTGGGTTTAACAGTATATTGCAAACTTCAGCGGAGACCACATTATATCAAGCCTAGCGGGAAGGCTCAGTTCGGCCGCGTACGCCGTCAGGAAAGTAAGACAATACACAGACATTGATACAGCCCGTTTAGTCTATTTTTGTTATTTTCATAGCGTTATGTCCTACTGTATTCTGCTGTGGGGTAAAGCCGCTTACATTCAAAATATATTTTTACTTCAAAAACGAGCTGTTCGAGCAATTTACCAGCTGGGTGCCAGAGTTTCTCTAAGAGATTTTTTTAAAGATATTGGTATTCTCACGGTGGCATCACAATTCATCTTCGCCAACATCTTATAATTATGTTAGGCAAAATGTACACTTATACACTAAAAAAGTGATCTCCACAATATTAATACCAGAAATAAGGGCAAATTACGTGCTCCATTTCACCGGCTTCATAAGGTTCATAACTCATTTGTTAGACTTGGTGTAACTTTTTATAACAAGCTACCCTCTTCCTTGCTAGATTTGCCTTTTAATGCGTTTAAAGTTAAAGTTAAATCCAATCTTTGTTCAAAGGCATACTATTCTATCAACGACTACTTAAACGATAAGAATAGTTGGTGGCTGTGATTAACTCAAGACAATGTTTCTCCAGATATAGGTTACCTACTGACAGGTTATATGAGTTCCTAGTATAGTAGTAGAGTATTTGTTTATTCTATTTGACTGTCTAAGTCAATTTATTTTAATTAATTAGTGACAAAATCTACTCATTACAATGTTCTTTTATGAGCTGTATTGCAATGAGTGGTTAGCTAGCGACCTCAACAAATTGATCACTTTATTCTTGCCTGAGCAACCGGCACCAAGTTCATCATGCTCTCTTAGATGTCACTGCTTGTGGTAGCGTCGGGGGTCGGTTAGTACCGCGGGACTCGTTCCTACAACCATTTTGAGAGGCAGACATCATGATGGAGTTGGTGTCTATAATATGTTTGTTAATTATAATTAACAAAAAATGGATGTAAGAACTTTAGAGACCGTCGGTAAACACGTGATCGGTCTATCATTTTTGGGTTCCACGGTGTTACCTGATTTATGGAGTAGTTGGGTTATTCCTGTTGTTAGGAACTGGGGTAGCGAACCAGACTCCAATGCAGTCTGGTACTGAGCCGCCAAGCGAGCGTGCGACCCAACAAACCATGATCCAGAAGTTGTGCAGCCCGTCCGGTCCTGGACACTACCAGTTAGGCAACGGACGGACTGCACGAGCTACATCTTGGGGGCAGATGGTAATAGCCATTTCTTTTTCCATTTCTGGTATTGGATCTCAGGCTCGCTCAACCCCCCGAGCCCAATCACCTTCAGTGTGACTGACAGGCACCGACCAGATACTGCACCAGAAAGAACACATGGCACCATTATCCGGCAGGCGCGTGTCAGCCACACCTTGGTTCGGTTGCTCCCAAGCCCTATAACCTTTCATCGCTCTGGAAGGTGCGATTCTGAGTGTATCGGTCCATCCGCCGCTTATACCTACGAATACGGTTCGCCCAGGTACTTTATGCTTCAGGAAGTCTATGCGCTCTGTGACAAGAGATATATAGTCGTGAGGACTGGTATCAGTTCCTGAGAACGCCCGTCTCACAAAGCGCATCACTCTTGGGCTAGTATTGCCCTCCCTGAAGCAGATTAGTTTGCCGATGAGCGCTCTGGCCCCACACATACGACTTTCAATTATGCACTGCCAAGCTAGGACGACTGGTTTTGGTCGTGTAGCTATAGAGGTATCAGAAAATTTTACGTGAGCTACACGACATGCCGCTACAACCGCGCAGTACATAATCGAATGAGTATTAGTGAGGTCTTCGCAGTCATCAAAATAGTTTGACAAATGTGAATCCAGAGCTGCCACCAGCCCTATTTCTGTTATGCATGGGAAAACGGCGTAAGCGTGGTCTAAGTTTGGGTGACATAAACTGATATTCCCGTATCGCAGCTTCCAAGGAAACTCCTCAATTTCTCATTGCACTGGGTACTTACGTTTGTAGCCCTGTCATCATTCCCCTCGTCAGCTTGGCTTGTGTTGGACTGTGGTGGTACTGCAACAGTCTGCGACAGGGAGGCGATGACATGGCTACTCTGCATTTCACTTCGCAGGCAATCCCCAGTACCCAGTGCAATGAGAAATTGAGGAGTTTCCTTGGAACGTGACGACTCGTGTATTCCACCAGCGCCAACTGCATCACCGCAGAACGTCAGAGTGAGAGCGTCCAACCCAGGAGAACTGCACGTCTCGTGGTCGGTGAGTACAATAGCGTGCAGAGAACATTTCGGTAACACTGACGCAAACAGCACTAAACTAGGTGTAACACTCGTCAGGCGCCGCCTCAGGACAGCTGGAATGGCGAGCTGCTGGGCTATGTGGCGACATGGCGTGAGCTGGGCCGCCTCGACAACGATGCGGAAGAGCGCGTGGATGAGCGCGCTGGCCGCACTAACGTGGCGGGCTGGAGCAGCACAGAACTCACGCTGCCCGGCCTGCGCCCCTTCGAGCGCTACGCGCTCAGCATGCGCGCTTACAACCGCGCCGGCGCCGGCCCGCACTCGCCCACCATGTACGCCACCACCGCGGACGGAGGTCTCTATACTCGTGAGTCACTATGTACGTGCGCCGCGACATGTGAGTACACGATGTCCTCTATGTCGCAGTGCCGGAAGAGGCGCCGGGTGGCGTGTCGTGCGAGGCACTGTCGGTACGCTCGCTGCGCGTGCGCTGGGCGCCTTTGTCCGCCACGCCCGCCCACGCGCTCCGCGGGTACGACCTGCACTACGCGCCCTTACACTTCGCCACATGTAAGCTCATGCTAGTTGCTATTGTTGAGTATTTATATATGTAGACCAGTTTCCATGTGTAACGATGTGACATGTGCAGCGTGGAGCGGAGGGGGCGCGGCGCAGACGGCGCGTGCTGGGCTGGGCGGTGAGGCCACGCTGCAGGGCCTGCGCGCCGCTACCAACTACTCCGTGTGGGTGCGCGCGCGCGCCGATACCGGGCTTGGCCCACCCGCGCCGCCCGTCTACTGCGCCACCCAGGACGACGGTCAGTGCGTCACTGTTCAAAGTCAAAGTCAAAGTCAAATTGTTTATTTCAAATAGGCACATAAAAGGCACTTTAGAACGTCAATTTTAAAAAATAGAATTGATTCTAGTCGCCCCTTCCAAAAGCGAGAAGAATGGGCCGGAAACTCCACCGTTACTCTTTTAAAATCTTGTAGAATAATTTTTATAGGTAAGTACATTAATTATATAGTTATATGTGAAGACGATGCACCTAGAATTAAAATAAAAAGAGTTAAGAATGAAGCAATGACAGATAAATTAATTATGTGATAGATACATGGTGCTCACATATTTACAAAAATTGTAAAAAAAAAAACGTTTTCCTAAAAAATTAAAATATCAGTGTGAGTTAAGGTAATCACAGAATTTAAAATAAACGTCATAAAAATAATAAATTATACAATTAAAATAGCAACCTGTTTGATTTTGTCTAGACTCTAGATTGTCCTATGGAGCTGGAGCAGCATGTTTCCAAGCATTCTTATCTTGGATATAACAAGTTTTGTTCGCCATGAACATTATACTCATGATTATGTATTCGCAATCGGACCAGGCAACGGTATCGTCAATAAGCGAGCGCGTGCGACGTCGATCGATAAAAAAAGCGATTAATTAACAAAACACCGTGTTACAGGTGTAGGTGGTAATACTCGTAAAACAGTTATGTCTAATTCTTCGGTAGTTCAAAATCAAAATCAAAAATATTTTTATTTTACATAAGCCTACATGGGCACTTATGAAACGTCAGAAGCTAGGTGCACGGTTCCAATTGGTTGTTTCCTATGGAGAAGAGCCGGCAAGAAACTCCACGGTTACACTTTAAAAAAAAAAAAATTGGCTTTACAATTGTTTCAAAGTATGAGAGGACAGCGTAGGCCCGTCAAAAGTACCAGGTACTTAACAAAATAGAAAATGGTCTACAGATCTACAGTATATTAAGCCTACAACGTCCTCACATTAACAAAAAAAAACTATATAAAATATGATTAACCTAATAAAAGTTAGAGCCTTGTTGAAATCAAAAAACATCGATTATGTCAAAGATGTATGTAAAAAATAAATAACATAAACATCGCAACTTGGGAGCAGTTAATAGACATTTACATATTTTTGCCGTTAATGAGGTACCAGGGAAGCCACATGTGCAGAAGGAATTAATGCCAAACTTCCTTGTCTTCAACGTAGTCTTTAATCTTATAATATGCTTTTTTGATAAGGACACGTTTGATGTGGGTTTTGAATTTTCTATCGCTAAGTTCTGTAACAGACTTTGGCAACTTGTTATAAAAGCGGATACTGTTAATAAGAAATGACTTGCTTGTTTAAGTTAATCTAAATTTGGGTATCACAATTTCATGTTTACTACGTGTATTTATATTATGGAAATCGCTTCTTATTTTAAAAAGGCCTAAGTTTTTGCGAACATATAAAATACTTTCTAAGATATAAAGAGAAGGCAGAGTTAGTACATCAATTTCTTTGAATTTGATTCTAAGGGACTCACGAAGACCCATTCTATAGACCGCGCGGATTGCCCTCTTTTGTAAAATGAAAATTGAATCCACGTTGGCTGCCGATCCCCACAGCAAAACGCCATAAGACATAATACTGTGGAAATAAGCAAAGTATACTAACCTAGCTGTGGCTATATCTGTCAACTGCCTTATTTTTCTTACTGCATAAGCAGCTGAACTTAATCTACTTGAAAGAGCTCTAATGTGGGCACCCCATTGCAATTTGGAATCTAGAGTAATTCCTAGAAATACAGTTTCCGTAATAGCATCTAGTTTTTTGCCATCAAGTTTTAAAATTTAGACCCACTTGGGGTACATTTGGTAATGAGAATTTAAGACATTTTGTTTTGTTCGCATTAAGTAAAAGATTATTAGCTGCAAACCATTTCGAAAGAACAGCTAGACTATCGTTGACGTGTAAGACATCCGAATCTTTTCTATCTATTTTAAAAATAAGAGAAGTGTCATCAGCGAATAAAATTATATCCGATAAGTTAGCCATCATGTAAGGAAGATCATTTATATAAACTAGAAATAGGAAAGGGCCAAGAATTGAACCCCGAGGCACGCCCATCTTTATTAGAGATCCCGAGGACGTCACCCCGTTAACGTTTACTTTTTGCTGCCTGTTTGATAGATAGGAAAGAACAAGATCAGCAGCTAGTCCACGAACTCCGTAGTGGTGTAATTTACAGATCAGTGTATTGTGGTCAACGCAGTCAAACGCTTTATAGAGGTCACAGAAAATGCCAATGGCATCCTGGGATTTCTCCCAGGATTCCAAAATGTGACTGATGAGTTTCACTCCTGCGTCAGTCGTCGACCTACCTTTCGTGAAACCAAACTGGGGACTATGTAAAATCCCATTTGAATTAAAATGTGACAACATCTGGTCTAGCATTATTTTTTCGTATATTTTACTCAATGCTGGTAGCACAGATATAGGCCTATAATTAGAGGGATCACTCTTATTATGGCGGCGTGGAGAGTGCGATTGTCGCAACCCAGCGCTGGGCATGCCACAATTGTGGCGATAAGTCCCCTCTTTGAGGAGTGGCTGGAGAGGCGCCACGGCGTCCTCACGTTCCGCCTGAAGCAGGTCCTCACCGGACACGGTTGTTTCGGGAGGTTCTTGTTCAGGATAAAGCGGGAGGAAACGCCCGGGTGTCACCACTGTGTGGATCGCCCGGAGGACACGGTGGAGCATACGGTGGAGGTCTGCCCGGCTTGGGCGGATCACCGCCGTGTCCTCACGGAGGCGATCGGCGGCGGCGATCTCTCGCGTCCGGCCCTGGTTCAGGCCATGGTTCGGAGCGAGAGTGCATGGGAGGCCGTCACCTCCTTCTGCGAAGCAGTAATGCTTGCGAAGGAGGAGGCGGAACGTGTGAGGGAGAGGCAAGGTTCGCGCCCTCGGGCCCCTAGTCGCCGCAGGAGACGCCCCGGGCGTCGGGAGTCGCAAGCCGATTTCCGGCCACCGTAGGCACGGGCCTGCGGACGGTGAGCGATGGTTAGCTCACCGTCCGATAAGGACCAGGCCCGGGTCGACGGCGCGTCGTATTCCACGCGCGCCTCAAAGAGATGTCAGCACCAACTGACGGGGTCCGATAGGGCCAATGCCTGCCAGAGTTGCGAGTTTGTCCGAAAGGGATATCGTGGCCCTGGCACAAAGGCAAATGAAGGAATACGGGTGGGTTTTAGTCAGTAAAAGTCTGACTCGCCCTCCCGCTCCGCCCAGATTATTTGATTATTTGATAATTTCTTAAGACTTTTGAATGCTTTTTTAATCGTGACAATAGAAATCGGCTTGAATTCAAAACTTGGAATGTCCTTAGAGTAGTTTTCTTTTAGAAGAGATTCAGCTAATAAAGATGATGAGGAGAGAGATTTCGTAACCTCTATTGGGATGTTGGTAAAGAAATTTTCTAGTGTCTCAGCAACTTTTAACTTATCTGAAATGGTTTCATTATGAATTTTTAAAGACAATTCATTCTGATCTCGCTGTTTTGTGTTTCCAGTTTCTTTGTTAATTACCTGCCACACAGCCTTTATTTTATTATTAGAAATACTAATTTTGTTACTTATTAATTTAAATTTAGCTTGAGCGCAGACTCTTTTAAATATCTTAGAATACTTTCTGACATAATTATGAAGGGCTTGATCAGAGGTCAATGATTTCTCGTAGTACAAATTATATAAAATATATCTGCTTTTTCTAATGCCAGCAGTGGCCCATTCACTAAACTTTGGTGTAGTATTGATTCTAACTTTTTTTACAGGACATGCTTTATTGTATTCTTGGCATACTGTAGAAAATAAGGTACCGTAGTTTATATTGGGGTCTTGTGAATCAAAACTGGCTGTTGAAAGATTGCTAAAAACATTATTATTAAACATATTCAATTTATTTTTTGTGATAGGTCTTAATTCTATGACTTTATCTACTTGTGACTTTTTATCTAAGTTAAATGATACAAGTTGACCAGTATGATCAGACCTGACGCCACTAATTAAGGACGAGTCTTTTATTTTACAATTAGTAAATACGTTGTCTATGCATGAAGCTGAGGTTGCTGTTATTCTAGTCGCTTCATTAAATATACATTTTAAATTGAATGATTTAAACAATGATACAAGCTTACATTTATCGGGTGAATTAACTAATAGATCAATATTTAGGTCACCACAAACAAAAACTAATTTATTATCTTTAAAAAGTTTGCTTAATATTTCTTCCATAATTATTAAAAATGATGACAAGTTTGACGCTGGGGGTCTATAAACACTTAAGAAAGTATGGCCTTCAACCTCCGCACATGCTATCTCACATAAGCGATCAACAGAGCAAGCAGTGATATCCTTCCTTTCCTTATGTTTGAAACAGCTATTACATAATATCAAGGTACCACCCCCTATTGAGGACCTGTTGTACACACTGGCTACTGAAAAATTATTTACATTAAACAACATTCTATCCGGTCTTAACCAGGTTTCACAAAAACATAAGATATCCAAATTATATTTATCTATTAACAATTCAACGTCTAGGATTTTCCCAGAGAAGCGATTTATATTTTGGTGATATAATAAAATATTCTTATTATGCTTCTCTTTTGTCGAGACTAAAAGTTTAAAGAATCTATTACAGTATTATTAGAAATACTAGATAATACTGTTTCGTCACTTAACCTAGTCTCAGTTAAATTATCAATAACTGCGTGTATATTGTAAGCTAACAGAGTAGCCAGTACATGTTGACTTTTCTTGGGAAGAAACATATGTTCCCGAATTAAAACAAAATCTCTAACAAAATTGTTAGTATCAAAATACAATAAACGGTCACTATGACGACATGTCAAAATATGCATTAGGTTGTTTAAACTATAAATGTAATTATTTTCTTCCACATGCAAATGATCTGAATATGGTAATGCACACAATATTAATTTACCTAATTTTAATTTAAGTAGGGTGTCGACACCATTAACTATGTCCCACTTAGTTAAGCTCAGACTGTTTCCAATTAAAAGAACTACAGTAGTCTGTTCATTCATATTTGTGTGTTTTATTTTATGAACAAGCTCATTAAAATGCAGGTAATGGTAACAACAGTTAACTATAGTATGTTTAGAGCGATTATTTAATAATGATCCAACAACCAGTTAAATGATAAATGATTTTATTTCTGTAAGTAGGTTTGTACAAACACTTTTATACGTCAATCATATTTTAAAAACTTGATGAGGTCGGCGTTTCCTATCTGACTACTCTGAGAAGAAAGGCCGAAACAAACTCAGAGGTCATAGTCTCTTTTAAAGTCCAGACATAATCTTGGTCAGATCATGTGAAAACCATGTAGATTGGTGTCTGAAATGGTCTTTTGAGGAAAGAACCACACAGGTTGAGTGGACCTGACCAGTCAGTGCACGCATTTGTCAGTAATCGTGCAGCTCTACTCAGAATTTAAGGAGCTCAACGATGCAACGATCAATACCAAAGAAAGGACATTTGGGTAGGCGGTAGGCCACTTATATGACTCAAACTGCCAGACCATGATTAACACTAACTGAGAATAAAAGAAAGGGAAGAAAAATATTATGCAATAACCCACATAGTCTTCACATTCACAATAATTAAAATAATATAATACTTTACAAGTAAATATTCCTGTCATTGTGTATGAAATAATAATTAAATGTCACTGTTTAAAAAATAATAAAGTTAGCAAAAACAAAAAAAAATAAACAATAAAAATAAACTACCTCAATATGTACAAAAATTGGAGCAGCTCAATCCAAAGCCTTTTTGTCCTCAATATAATCTTTAACAGTATAAAAGGCTTCCTGGCACAACTTACGTTTAATGAATGATTTGAATTTATTAAGGCTTAGATCTTGAACGTGGCTTGGAAGTTTATTATAAAAGCGTATACATTGACATCGAAACGAGCCACCTATTTTCTTGAGCCTTGTTGTAGGTACAACAAATTTGTGTTTGTTCCTAGTATTTATATTATGGATATCACTGTATTTTTTAAATAATTTTATATTTTTATGGGCATATAATAGATTTTCAAAAATATACTGAGAAGGCACAGTCATTACATTAATCTCCTTAAATTTCTCTCTGAGAGAGTGTCTTGGACTTAATTTATAAATTGATCGAACAGCTCTTTTCTGCAAAACAAAGATAGTCTGAATGTCGGCAGCATTTCTCCATAACAGAATACCGTACGACATTACACTATGAAAATAGCTAAAGTACACTAAATGGGCTGTCTCTATGTCAGTTAAATTACGAATTTTTCTAACAGCATATGTTGCGGAGCTTAGCTTTTTTGACAGTTTATCTACATGTGGGCCCCACTGAAGCTTAGCATCCAAAGTCAAGCCCAAGAATACAGTGCTATCTTCAGGATTCAATTCTTCGCCCTTTATTAACACATTAGTTTTCACCTGCCTAACGTGAGGTAGCGTAAACTTAATGCATTTGGTTTTTTTTTATTTAGAAGTAAATTATTAACATTAAACCAGTGAACTACTTTTGAGATCGCGCTATTTACATCGTCAGTAACCAGCTGCTGACGTTTAAGTTTAAACAAAAGTGAAGTGTCATCTGCAAACAACACTATATCATGATTATCCTTTATGAGGTAAGGCAAGTCATTAATATAAATAAGAAACAAGAAAGGACCAAGAATTGAGCCCTGTGGAGTCCCACAGGGCTCAATTCTTGGTCCTTTCTTGTAGAAAAGATCTTTTCCCATTGACGTCAACGCTATGAATCCTATTACTCAAGTATGAAATAAGAAGATCCAGAGCGGTGTTCCGGATCCCGTAGTGGCGGAGTTTCCTGATTAACGTTTCATGAAAAACGCAATCGAATGCCTTGGACAAATCACAAAAAATGCCCAAGGCATCGCATTTATCTTCCCATGCATTATAAATATGTCCTAACAGTTCAACACCGGCATCAGTAGTCGAACGGCCCCTTGTAAAACCGAACTGTTTGCTATGTAGTAATTTATGTTTATTAAAAAATCTTTGCAATTGGTCTAAAATTAATTTCTCAAAAATTTTACTAAAGGTAGGTAGTACTGAAATAGGTCTATAATTTGAGGGGTCTGATGTACTACCTGATTTAAACAACGGTATTATTTTACTATTTTTCATAAGGTCAGGAAACTCCCCACAGTCAATACAATTATTAAAGATAAGAGCTAAAGTAGGTGCTACAATGTCTATAATAGACTTAGCAACTTCTACAGAATTACCCCACAGATCTGCAGTCTTTTTTACATTTAAAGTGTGAAAGGTTTTAATTATATCTCTACAGGTAATATGTTCAAAATGAAATTCCGACTCGCAAACATAAACATTTTCCTTAAGCAAAGACTCAGCAACAGAAGGTGATGAGTTTAGGGATTTAGTAGTTGAAACGGGAATAGCTGAAAAGACATTTTCAAAGGCCACGGCGACTTGTGAGTCTGATTTTATTATGTTGTCATTAATTGACAGGCTATAGTCAGTATTTCGGTTACTAGACCTTCCCGTTTCACTATTAATAATATTCCAAGTCGTTTTAATTACGTTACTACTGTTTTTAATCTTCGAACTCAAATAACGCGACTTTGCCATACAACAAACTTTTTAAATAATTTTGAATAATTTCTAACATACAAATTGAATTCATCAGTGTTTACATAATACCTTTCATTGTACAGCTCATAAAGCCGTGTTCTACTTTTATGAATACCAATGGTAGCCCAATCACTGAAAGATGCGTTACTATTAACCGATATAGTCTTGGGAATAAACGTGGAATTAAATTGTTGACAGTAAATATAAAAAAAATCATTATATAGATAATAATAATAATAATCATTATCTTATATATTATTATTTTAAGTCGGTTAGTTTTTATATGATGTAAATATTTTATTACTGAGTTATTGAATAAATTTATATAGATTATTATGATCAGCATGCATAAATGAAACTGGTAATTTGTTACTGAGTTTACCTTTAAAAGCTTCCAAGCGCCTTGCAGTTTTGGGGTTAACAGTGATATCCTTTTTAGCCACTTTATTGTTTTGGTTTTGGATAGTAATCCTTTGCCCACAATGATCAGAATCTAGTAAATTTATAATTTCTTTGTGGCTTGGTATAATATCTGTATAAATATTATCTAGGCATGTGCACTAGTAGGGGTTATTCTTGTGGGCTCCAAAAACAGGTTTACAAGATTATATGACTGAAACAGACTTATTATTTTACTACAAGAACCCGAGTTTTCTAACAAATTAACATTAAAATCACCACAAGTGATAATGGACTTGTTCGAGTTACAAATCTTGTGCAACACTTCATCCATTACCCTTTCAAAGCAGTCATACAATCCTGAAGGGGGTCTGTACACACTTAATACAATAAACTGCTCCAATTCTATATAGGCTATTTCAACTGTCCGCTCAACAGATAGGCTCACAATATCCTTACGGTCTTTAAATTTAAGCTGGTTACTTACTAAAATTAATGAGCCACCGTGTATAGCATTTACTCTGCTGAACGAACTACCAACCTGGTGATTATTAAAATTGAACAAGAACTGGTGGCTTTTAAGCCAATGTTCTGTTATACAAAGAATATCAATACTGTTAAAATTCATAAATAATTCTACTTCTAAATCTTTGTTTAGAAATCCTTGAATATTTTGATGCACCAGGTTGATACTATTGACTGAGTTTAAACTTTTATTTGATTTATTTTTGCAATTATGTACATTATAGCAAGAGGTTGCCTCTATTGTCCTAATTTCTAATTTAAATTATTTTGAATGTCAATTTTTGTTACCAATTTATTGGGTGAATTATTTAACATGTCATTGCAGTTGTTGATATACGTTCTCGCGTGAATCCAGATTACAGCGTTCAGGTAAATGCTTACGTTTTGAAGTCCATCACATCCCTTCTCCCAGTTGTAACAGCAACTAGGGTAGAATGGGTAAAGTTGACTGAAGACGATTTTGTAGATCCTGAGTATCACAGGCCTAATAAAATTGACGTTTTATTAGGTGCTGAGATATTCAGCCAAATTATCCAAGATGGAATCAAAAAGAGTGCTAGTGGAATGCTCGTAGCACAACAAACAGAATTTGGATGGATTCTTTCGGGTGTTGTCGGTACAGAAAATTCGTCCGACATCAATTCATATCCTTGTATCACTGTCATGCATTGCAATGTTCAGGCTGATGACTTCTTACGTAAATTCTGGGAGCTAGAAGCGGAGCCATCGGGAACTGGTACAGCGGAAGCGGAATGTGAGAATATTTTCACAAATACCACAAAGCGAGACGAAACCGGACGATACATTGTAAGGTTGCCGTTCCGGAATGATAACCAAAGTTGTAAGGATGGTGAATCTAGGTTCATATCTGAAAAAAGGTTAAAGAGTTTAGAATTCAAACTTTCAAAGAATCACAAATTAAAGGCGGATTACACTGCAGTGATGCAGGAGTATATAAAACTTAACCATATGGTAAAGGTATCTCCAGAAGAAAAGAATAAAGGGTTGTACTTACCTTATCACGCTGTACTCCGGGAAGATAAGCAGACAACTAAGGTGCGCGTGGTATTTGACGCTTCCTGTAAGGGAATAAATGGGGTATCGTTAAACGATGACTTGATGGTTGGCCCGATATTGCAAGCAGAACTACGACATACGGTTATGCGTTGGAGAACACATCCAATCTGTATAGGTGCTGATATAATTAAAATGTATAGACAAGTTCTTGTCAATAGAGATGATACAGTGTTTCAGAGGGTTCTTTGGAGGGACAGTCAGATTTGGTACTTCATCGGCGCCATTTCTAGCTGTGCGTTCTTTACATCAGGTTGCTTATGATGAAGGGAAGGATCATCCATTAGCAGCAAAAATCATTCTTAATGATTGCTACATGGATTATTTAATGACAGGGGCAGAAAGTGTAGAAGAAGGATATAAAATTCATACAGAAATAAACAATATTCTAGCTAAAGGGGGATTTCCATTGCAAAAATGGATAAGTAACAGCGAAGAATTACTACATAGGATAAGAGAAAGCAAAAGGGATAAGGCTGAGGAAGTAAAAATAAAAATAGATAACATTACAGAAATACTCGGACTTACCTGGGATCCTCGCGTTGATGTTTTCCAGTACTCTGTAGAACTGTCTCTCCCGACGGAACCTGTAAGTAAAAGGAATATTTTATCGGATATTTCTAGGCTTTTCGACCCGTTAGGTTGGTTGTCACCTAGTATAATATTAGCTAAAATTTTGATACAAAAGTTATGGTTAGCAGGTATAGGATGGGACGATGAATTGCCAAATAATTTATTAAAATAATGGATTACTTACCGTAAAGACTTATCTTCTTTAGAAAGTGTTAAAATCCCACGTTGACTTAACACTAAATCCAGTAATGTAAAGACGGAGCTACACGGTTTTTCGGATGCCTCAAAAATGGCCTACGCAGCAGTAGTGTACGTCAGAGTTATAGATGCAGAGGGTAACATAAAGGTTGCGTTAGTTACCTCGAAAACCAAGGTGTCTCCCATCAAACAGGTGTCAATACCTAGGTTGGAACTATGTGGAGCCGTTCTATTAGCCAGGTTGATGGTGGACGTTGCTAAAACTCTGGATGTGAATGTATTAGATGTGCACGCTTGGACGGATTCCGAAGTTGTTCTTGCATGGCTTAATAGTCATCCAAGTCGTTGGAAAACGTTTGTTCAATCGCGTTGCAGAAATCTTAAACAAATTGGATACACAATATTGGTCATACGTTCCGTCCAAACAGAATCCAGCTGATTGTGCCTCTCGCGCCGTGGCTCCAGGGGAACTCAGAAATACGGAGATATGGTTCAATGGACCAGAGCTCTTAAGGCAATCAGTGATAGAATATAAAAAACCTAAACACTTGATTACTAAATTGGAGGAAGTTAAGGTCCATTCGGGTATCCTCGACATTTCGTTATGGGACAGATTTTCATCGCTTTCAAGGATGATCAGGGTAGTAGCTTACTGTAGGAAGTTCTTGCACTTAAGAATCATTTGTGCTAACAAGGAAAGGCATAAACAGTTGTCTACAACAGAACTCGAGGAAGCGATGGAAGTATGTATTAGAGCGGGTCAAGAAGAAGAGTTACGAGAAGAAATACAAGAACTTAAAAGGACGGGATCTTTAGGTAAAGGGTGGAACAAAGTACAAATCGTTAAACTTATTTTTGGACTCAAAGGGGGTAATTAGAGTGGGAGGTAGATTAGAGATGTCTCAGTTGAGTTATGATCGCAAACATCCAATACTTATACCTAAAGATTCCTTCCTCACGAAGTTTCTCATAAGCGAGGCGCATCAAAAAACGATGCATGGAGGGCCTCAAGCTATGATCGCTTACTTGAGATCTCGGTATTGGGTTGTAGGGATTAAACCTATAGTAAAGGCCTGTTTTAGAAAATGCGTTATTTGTGTTAGGTATACTAATAAAGTCAGAAGCCAACTAATGGGACAGCTACCATCTTCTCGTGTTACACCAAATAAGGTTTTTCTGTACAGTGGCGTCGATTACGCTGGCCCGATAAACGTCAGAGTGTCTAAAGGACGTGGGAATAAGTCGTACAAAGGATACATCGCGCTCTTCATCTGTCTGTTTACGCGGGCGATTCATATCGAAGCAGTTAGTGACATGACGTCCCAAGGTTTCTTGGCGGCTTTTAAGAGGTTCGTGGCGAGGCGTGGACATTGTGCAGAATTACACAGTGACCACGGCACAAATTTTGTTGGCGCTGCGCGAGAGCTGCAGGAATTATTGAATGCAGAAAAATCAAAATTCATTCCCGAATTGGCTGAGTGCTTGGCAAATAATGGTACAAAGTGGAACTTTATTCCTCCTCATGCTCCAAACTTTGGTGGTCTATGGGAGGCAGGAATAAAGTCCACTAAATACCATCTCAGACGGGTTATAGGGAACTCTACATTAACATTCGAGGAACTAACGACGGTGTTGGCACAAATTGAGGCGTGCCTCCAACTCGAGACCACTTTCCTGTGTGGATCAAAATGAGTTAACGGTGTTAACTCCGGGCCATTTTCTGGTTGGGGAACCACTCGTCTTAGTACCTGATTCGAATTTCGAAAGGGCTAACATTTCTAGTCTCAGACGGTGGCAACTTACCCAAAGAATGTTACAGGACTATTGGCGGCGGTGGTCACAAGATTACTTAAATCAGTTTTTACAACGCCATAAGACAGTGGGCTCACAAAAATCCAGAACCAGCCGTAGGTGGCATAGTTCTGATAAAAGAGGATGATTTACCTCCTGGCAAGTGGTTGTTGGGGAAGATAGAGTTAATAATAAATCACTCGAGTCGTTACTGTTAGAACTAAAAATTCCCTGATAAAGAGACCTATTACCAAATTGGCTATTCTGCCTGTAGAAATTTAAACTTTGTGTTTGTAAGGTTTTATTTTAAGCATCTGTATTTTCATAATTGGATCGGATGCATCTAGTTTGTAAGAATTACGAAATGGTTTTTTTTTTTTTGTCATTTATATACCTTCACCCATGTTATTATTATATTAACCCTGTGTATCTAGGCACCCCCATATTACTAGACTCGTTGCATGGTGGGCGGTTTTGATTAAGAGAAGGACATTCTGCAATATGTCCTTGGTGGGCGGTATGTATAATATTTCAATGTGCAAAGGTTTACCTGACGCTTCCCTAGATGGCGTTGGGATCGAAATAGATCTCGCTATGGTTTGGTTACCGAGCAAACTATGTATATTTTATGATATTATTTTTTTGTGTTCGATTCCTTTTGAATAAATTGTCCTGATTGAAACAGTTGTGAGTTTCATTGGGTGTTCTCGCCTTCGGACCTTGAAATCCTGTTCATTAATACAATATTCATAGTGATGTTCAGAAGACAGTGTGACTGTCTGTCACTTACTCCTAATTAATAACAAAATATCTCAAATGTAAGTTCTTATTTTCAAATACACATAATATGTTTGCGGACCCAAACAAACGCATAGTCTCTATTTTATGGTTGACAGCCCGACAGAATAGACCGTAATTAATAACGAAATATCTTATTTCTTCGGAATAGCAAAAACAATAGTAAAACCTTTTACAAAACCATTCAGTTAATATTTTATGGGAAGCGAATTCTTTAGAATAGCTGGCTTAAGTGTCGGACTTAAGCCAGCTATTCTAAAGAATTCTGGGAACCAGCGTCAACATCTGGATGTGCTCGGGCTGTTCAAACGAAGAGCGAACCCTTAAACACAATTGAGAGTTTTTAAAAGAAATGCAGCAATAAAAAATATTCTGCGTATTTCATTAGGATGAAAAAAAAAAATACCCCACGCCCGCAAGGTGGGAGCGAGGGGTGATCAAGGAAGTGAGTATTAAGACGTAGGAAGTGACGGTTCGTTTCGGAAGACGAGGGAATAGAGGGGTAAGTTTTGTAGCAACTAATGTTTACTTACCACCTAAGCACATTGTGGAATGCAATAAATGATTGAGTATTGAGTAGAAATCGCAAAAAAAAATCACCATACATTTTGTCGATTTAAGTGGGTGCGTCTCATAACGTATAAACTCATTTGGTCTAATTTCATTTTATTATCGTTCATAAGATATAATCAACGTGAGATATACCAACTGTTGATATAATTTCTTTGGATATAACATTTATTTATTCTAAAACTTATTTCGTATAACGTTATTGGATATAACGTTTATTTAATAGAAAATCATTAGGCCTACCGTTTAAAATATATAATATTACGATTTGATTGAGCGTGCTCCGGGAGCTGCGTGACAGAAACGAATCGCAGCAAAACCGACTCCACGTAGTCTTGTCTGCCCTACCCTTAGAGTGTTATTTAAAATCGCATAGGCGCGTAGGGGCGAGGCGGCGAGCTGAGGAGCAGGTGGTTTCAACGCTTGCCGCCGCGGCTAAGGCTGGCTGGCGCAGCCGGCCAGCAAGCCGAAGCCTCGGTGGTGAGCGTGAAACACATCTGTAACGATAAGCTCGCATGGGACCGCTGGAGCCCTGCAGTACCGGAGCCGTGACAGAAAACATGCCTGCTGCATGTTGCATGCTTGCTTGCTGCATGCTTGCTTGCATGCTGCATGCTTGCTTGCACAATTTATCATATTCGACTAAATAGGTTTTATGTCTTTTGAGTGGTATATCAAACGATTTTATATTCAATTCTTTGTCAGTGTTCTTGCTCCATTACTATTCATAATATCGTATATTAATGACATGCCTAAAACTATTAATAATCCAATGATTTTATTCGCTGACGACAGTTCAATACTAATCAAAAGTAAAGATGATGTGACATTCGAAAAAGAAATAAATGACAACTTAAATGATATAATAACTTGGCTAACTGAAAACAACCTAAAAATAAATCTTGAAAAAACAAATTACATTTCATTTGAACAACAAACAAACAATAAAAAACCGGATATTCATTACGGTCACAAGACTATCAGTGAAGCAGAACACACTAAATTCTTAGGTATTTGGATAAATAAAAATATGAGCTGGAAAACACATGTTGAAAATACATGCAAAAAACTTAGCCAGTATTCCTATGCTCTCCATAACCTAAGAAAAGTGTCAAATCAGGCAACATTATTAACGGCGTATCATGGGTATGTTGCATCTACTTTACGCTACGGACTTACATTTTGGGGGACCTCCCCAGATATAGAAATGGCGTTCAAAGCCCAGGAACAATGCATAAGGGCAATGAGTGGCATACAACGCACAGAAAGCTGTAAACCACATTTTCAACAGCTCCAGCTATTAACATTCCCGTGTCTATATATATATGAAGTGGCTATTTTTGTCAAAGCGAATCTACATCTTTATACACATCCAAGAAGTACACGACACAAAAATAAAATATGCGTAAGACGTTATAAAAAAGCGATATTTAATAAAAACATTTTGGGCATGGCACCCAAAATATACAATAAGTTGCCAAAAAGTATCACAGACCTACACAAAATGGACCATTTTAAATTAAGTTTGCACGATTTCTTAGTTGCAAAATGTTACTATTCAATTAATGATTATTTAAATGAAAGATGACTGATTTTATCTGAAATGGGACCACAAATGTAATGAATTTAAAATTTTGATTTGACTTGTGTATTTTTTTTTTTTTTTTTTTAATTTTTGACATTCTATTTTTTAAGTAATTCAATTTAAAATGTATTCTTTAAATTCAATGTTGCGATTAGTACTCATTGAATTAATTTGCACACCTCATTAGGTTATAATACAATGTACCTTATACACCTGTAACACCTTATTTAACATGTATTATGCAAATAAATTATTTGATTTGATTTGAATGTATGTTATGCTTATAAAAATTAGTTACTTTAAAATTATATCAATCGTTTATTATATTAACTGATCATTATATCAAATTAAATTATAGATTCAGTTGTTATATCTTGTAAATATTAGAGATTTTGTAATTATATCAAATATTACTTACCCGGGAATAGAGACGTGATGGTAGGCTAGAAGTGAGTGAAGTTAGGAGTGCAGTCGAACTAAGATTGTCTGGAAGTGTTAAAGTTTAGTTGATAGAATGAGGCTGTGTCTCTGTGGAGAGATCATGTTAGCGAGAGTGTTCTTTAACACGTTAATTAATAAGTTACTTCCTAAACGTGGAACAAGAGAGTTCAAGTTGTAGGTTAAGAAGTTAGGAGTGCGGTCGGGCTAAGATTGCCTAGAAGTGTTAGAGCTGAGTTGATAGCAATGAGGCTGTGTCTCTGTGGAGAGATCATGTTAGCGAGAGTGTTATTTACGAGTAACATGTTAAATAATAACTGCAGTTAAGACTGGGTTATATTAGTCTAGTATTAATGTAAGTAGTGTATAATGCGTGTGAATCTCGGTGAGTGCTTTTGTGAACGTTTGGGTGAGTGTTTAGTATTTTATCTCTCCTTATTCCTTTCTTTGACATGATCGTGGTATCATACACCAGCGTTTGGTTCTAGGGACTCGGAGAAAGCCTTTTATTGGGAATGACATTCGCCAAGAGACTAGACGACTACTCTGCCAACAGACTATAGACCACCACAACCGAGACTTGACACTTAAGGCAGTCACTCCGCTTATGGAAGGCTGAACCGAATCAATACTCGGAACACGTTAGGGCCAATTTGAGCTATAATGCTACTTTGTAGTTATTTACAAATACAAACCAACCAAACGTTAGTGATGGTTATCTACTACCTATGGACCGACTGTCTGCAGGTTGCTTTAGATTGCACTTGATGTACGTATATTTCCAGGGCATCATCGGGCAGGGTAGGCATCATAAGTATCCCAAACTGGATTGATAGTCGTTCTAAGGAACGCTAGGAATCGTATCTCGTTAAATCACACCCGGCCCAAGTAGGCCTCTTACTGATACAAAAAAATTATATTTAGCAAGACACGCAATTATGGATGCCCAGAAGAAACGCCCCGTGCCCGTCACTTAGACTAGACGGTCCCACGGCTGCTGATTACACTGCAAGCATCCTCTAAACGGGCTAGATAATGGAAATGTGAAATTGACGATTTAAAATAACCATTTCGGCGTATAGCAAGGCAATCGTAGGAATCCTACAACTGACTGACGATGCGGTACGCTTGTGCTAATTTTGTATTGTCTTAGTAAAGGGTGAGTAGGCCGATATAAGGGGTTATTTACTACAGTACGCGTCCAGTACTTCTAGAACCGTGTCTCGCTCAATGGCAGAGGCACTTCGCAGTCCTCTTGCCTTAGGATTGAGTGTAGGGAACGTGTACAGCTGGAACCGCAGCAGGTCCTCTCTAAGCCTATGCACGTTAGGACTGGCGGTACACGTACGACGTGTCAGCTGTTATAGCGGCCCCACGTCACTAGGGTGGGTTTCTTTAATATTGTAAGGTAATTCCTTAACGTAGCTCAAAGTAATGTATCATTCAACGGAAGCGTTACGCGTCAAATACCCTTTTGTATTCCTCTCTTGGCTTTTAACTTTCATAATCAAAAGAAAGGTAGATAAATTAGATTCCCTTTCCTTACGTCCTTTCCTATGAATTCCCAACCTTATTTTATATTGACATTGGTTGTTCGTATCCCCCTCCTTTTCCTGGCTCTCTTGACTTACAAGACAAGGAGAAATAGTTCATGGGAATTCATTATAGTCGGTGGAAGGGTGACCAGTCTGGGACGAGCCCTACAGAACTGTGCGGACGGAGGGGCACGGTTCTTTCCCCTAAGGGGGAAACCGACCTAAACACTAATATTAACAGAATTAGGAAAAACGAAAATTTTATCAGCCTGGGGTCTTTTTGGAACAGTCACAACAGCCGTGGTCGTATACGTCGTACGGCACGCATTTACGATGGGCAGCTGGGCACTCGGTCAGTGACCGCTGTACGTAAGTTTACGATGGGCAGCTGGGCACTCGGTCAGTGACCGCTGTACGTAAGTTTACGATGGGCAGCTGGGCACTCGGTCAGTGACCGCTGTACGTAAGTTTACGATGGGCAGCTGGGCACTCGGTCAGTGACCGCTGTACGTAAGTTTACGATGGGCAGCTGGGCACTCGGTCAGTGACCGCTGTACGTAAGTTTACGATGGGCAGCTGGGCACTCGGTCAGTGACCGCTGTACGTAAGTTTACGATGGGCAGCTGGGCACTCGGTCAGTGACCGCTGTACGTAAGTTTACAATGGGCAGCTGGGCACTCGGTCAGTGACCGCTGTACGTAAGTTTACGATGGGCAGCTGGGCAGCTGGGCACTCGGTCAGTGACCGCTGTACGTAAGTTTACGATGAGCAGCTGGGCACTCGGTCAGTGACCGCTGTACGTAAGTTTACGATGGGCAGCTGGGCACTCGGTCAGTGACCGCTGTACGTAAGTTTACGATGGGCAGCTGGGCACTCGGTCAGTGACCGCTGTACGTAAGTTTACGATGGGCAGCTGGGCACTCGGTCAGTGACCGCTGTACGTAAGTTTACGATGGGCAGCTGGGCACTCGGTCAGTGACCGCTGTACGTAAGTTTGCGAAGCGACGAGCGGTGACACTAAAGTTCGCTATTTTTAACCGACTTCCAAAAAGGAGGAGGTTATAATGTTCGGCTGTATGTTTTTTTTAAATGTTTTTTCACCGATTTCTCCGTCAATTATGGACCGATTTTGAAAATTCTTTTTTTTTTTTAAAGGGTATACTCCCGAGGTGGTCCTATTGCCACCAAATAAGAATCTGATAAGGGGATCCCATGGAAATCGAGGGCAGCCTAAAAAAATACACGAGTTACTATATTTTTTTTTTTATAGTAACTCGTGCATTTGCTCTCGGAAAGCACCATTTGGTACAGAGGAACTAATAATGGAGACCACAGATGGCCACCGAAACAACATAATAATAAGTATTTAACTTGCGGTTGCGATTCTATTAGGTACTTTAATGTGGTTGCTGAGCAATTTATGTTCGTCTATGCATATTTTGTAAAAGGTGATGAGCAGTTAACATTAGGCTATTGTAACTTAGATAAATTAAAAACTGACCCACTAAAAAGTAAAAAATAACAAAATTTTTTACAAAAAAAAAAAAAAAGCCTTCCAAAAAAAACAAGTCGGTGGCAAAAAACTAAAATGCAGATCCAAAGACACCAACTTCCGAAATTAAAGTTATTTTTCACTTTGTAGTGTGTTTTTGGAAGTCGGTTATTTTTCTTTTTGTAAAAAGTTTTCTTGGAAAACTTTGAGAGGTATTAATTTTTTTCCTGTAATCAATAAACAATCAAAATTAAATTAGCAAATAATATGTTTATTTTAGATGAGGTTCTGTAAAAATAAGTAGGTAGTTAAGTATGGTACCGCTGTATAACGATGACAAAAAGTAATGTTAAGAAAATTCAAATAATTTATTATTGGCTTAAAATTCAGGTACGGGAACCCCTCTCACTGACTAAGGCTGAGGCTACATTAGACCGCGACGCGACCTGCGACACATGAGCTATTAAAACAAATAAATGAATGCTCACGTATATGGCTATACCGTACATCAAATATTACTAGCGATCTTGCGATCGGAACTAACTTACTGTAATCACGGCATCGGCTACATCAACATATCAGCGAAATTGAAGCGAATTTATTAGGAAATTTCGCACTTGCATGACTAGTTCAGTTCGTTGTGTAGATATGTGTACTGTAGCCACGTCATCGCCGGATTTTCGCTTATAATGTAGCCATACCATGTTTATCTCGTTTCGCTCTTCCAGTCGCATCGCAAATCACTGCCTACTGTAGCCTCAGCCTCAGTCATAAGATCCTCAAGTGCACAGGTGACCATTATCATAGATTTGTTCTGAAAGTGCGTTCGCTGTCGGCAGTCCCGGAGGCGGTGACCGCGGTGCGCGCGCAGGCGGCGGGCGCGGCGGTCGTGCGCGTCACGTGGCTGGCGCCGCCCGGCCGCCTCACGCACTACACGCTCTACACCAGGGAGCTCGGCAAGTACGTCGTCTGTTCATCGTCGGCCTAGCCTTGTGAACTTAGATGTGTTTAGCTTGCAATCTAACCGGACTGGATAACAACATACCCTTTGCCAAGATTGGTTGTCAGACTTTCGGGTTTCTGATTATCCGTAACTACTGTCAAACATCTACGAATGACAATCGGGGCCAATGGCTAAGGCTGCCTGTCCACCGGAGTGGAGCGAGGCTGCGGAGCGGAGAAACGGAAAAATATTAAGCAATAGGATTGCAAATCGCTATCCATTTATTGATTTTATGCAATCTTATTGGTTAAAATTTCTCCGTTTCTCCGCTCCGCAGCCTCGCTCCGCGCCGGTGGACAGGCAGCCTTATCGTGCTTTCCGAGGCACGGAGGGGTTTTGGCATTGAGATATATTTAGGTCTCGGTATAAATAGATGGTAGCCCGGTATGGTATCGGTATTCACGGAATGAACTCGACAAACGTTGCTTTAGCTTTCATCGATCGATCCGTGTGGCTTTAACTTAGCCACGAGCCCTTTCAGAAAGTACGTCACCTGCTGATGCACGCATATTTGTGTGGCTCGACCGCCACTAAACTGTCTCCGCCGCTAACCCTCATTCGCATTAGCTGACTAGAGTGTTTTAATCGCTTTTTTGTGCCGAAGAGTGGGCGGCGAGTGGGCGCAGCGTGTGGACGCCGAGGCGGAGCCTAGCGGCGCGCAGCAGGAGCTGTGGCGCGAGGTGCGCGGCCTGCGCGAGCGCACCGTGTACGAGTTCTGGCTGCGCGCCGCGACCGCGGCCGGCGCCGGCGCGCCCTCCCGCCCCGTGACCGCCGCGCCCACGCCCGCACGTACGTCACCCGCTCCCTATTCTAGCGGTGCCACAACCGTTCGCTTGCTGCGTAGTACCCCCCTGCTATACGAAGTTACCCGGATGCACCTAGTGGCAATTGTGTCTTATATTCAAACATTTGCTAAGAAAGCTTTCAAAGACATTGCAGCATTAGAATGATGTTACCGATTCCATTAAACCGGCAGTATCGGCCAGGATATCTTCGTTCAGTCGCGTGGTGATTGCGGCGTGGGGTTCCCGGGTGCGTCTGCGCTGCTCCGCGCTGGGCGCGCCGCCACTGCGCTGGCGCTGGATGCCGCTGCCCAGCGCGCACACGCTCACTGATGACGGCGATCTCATCATACACAGTGAGGATACAGATGATGATTAATACTGGATGGTTGTTTTTTTTATTGGTACTCTGTCGGTGGTGACTGGTGCGGTGTGTGTTCAGAGGTGGATTTGTCGTCGGCGGGCAACTACACTTGTGTGGTGCGCAACGCACTAGGGTCGGACGTGCTGGGCGTGGCGCTTAGAATGCGCGCGCCGCCCGCGCCCCCCGCGCCGCGCCTGCGCAGTGCCGCTTTGCACGCGCTGCACCTCTCCTGGGACAAGCCAAACGACGGCGGTGCACACATACTCGGTAGGTAACCAGCTCACTTTAATAAGATTAAGTTGTAGTTGAAATTGTAAACCACCACGCGTATATGGCAGGATACACAGTGTGGTGGTCCCGCGGGGACAGTGCGGACGTGTCGGGAGAGCCGAGCGCGGCGGCTGCGCGGGCGCGGCGCGTGCCGGGCGCCGACACGTCGCTGTGGCTGACGCGGCTCGAGTGCGGCGCAGCGTACCGCGTCACGCTGCAGGCGCACAATGCCGTGGGCGCGTCGCATCACTCCGCACCGCTAATAGCGCGCACCAGAGGAGACAGTGAGTCACCGCGTTCATTATTCAGCCTTGACAAGTGATCGAGCCTCACAAGCACTCGGTAGCCTCTTTTTCCGCTGAGCCCGGATTACTACTGCACAGATTACAGCTACATTTTGTAGTGAATTTGGTCGTGGCCACGACGGGGAGTCGGACCCCATCGCAAAAAGGCAGGTAAATGAACACGTGAAATTTATTTTTGCAGATTAAAATATAATATGTCACACAAAGAGATTTAAGATACTTAATATAGAGAGGCTATGCGAAGAAATGTCATAGAAAAACTGTGATGCCATTTCTCAGTGATGCCATTTCTCAGTGACGCCATTTCTCAGTGACGCCATTTCTCAGTGACGCCATTTCTCAGTGACGCCATCTAAATAAGCCGAAATTAGATCCAGTCGTTTTACCTTAGCGAGATTTGCAATATCGTAATGCGCAACACGGCATAATTATTTTCTTAGAAAATAATATATTATTGTTTTTGTGGACACGAATGCGACTTGACACGCAGGCGTACCACACTAGACTGAGCGACTTTTGCCCACTAGGACAAATGTATCGGATTACGATTTTGTTCGCTATGTCCCGTTTATTCTTAATTAAATAATTTAATGCCTTTGATGTTACACGAACTTAATAAAAATAAAACATAAATAAGTTGAGTCAATGATTTGTTTAGTAGTTAAAAAGAAATTTTATAGTAAAATACGCAATACGCGGTGCGTATTACGCACCGGGAAATTCAGTCTGATTGCAACCACACCCAACATTCGCGTCGCTATTCACGTAATTATTTTAAAAGTTATAAAATCGGTTTAAGTTTTTTTTATATGGTTTAACATAGCCATTGTGAAAACAATTGCGTAATTAAAAACATGAATTTTGAAATCATAAATCGAGAAAATAAAGAAATGCTTAGCAGAAAAGTTTCTGTGGTCGTAGGGCTCCAGACCCCCACTGTCGGTATTTAGCACATTACTGCGCCTCGTGGATCTTTAGCTGTTAACGCCTAGACTTTCTCACAGGCAACGAGACATATGGCACACGACGGCGCTAATCAGCGCCAGGAGATGCCGGTGCGGTGAGAGAGCAGCTCAGTGTACCGGTAGCCGAAACATATGGCACACGACGGCGCTAATCAGCGCCAGGAGATGCCGGTGCGGTAAGAGAGCAGCTCAGTATACCGGTAGCCGAAACATATGGCACACGACGGCGCTAATCAGCGCCAGGAGATGCCGGTGCGGTAAGAGAGCAGCTCAGTATACCGGTAGCCGAAACATATGGCACACGACGGCGCTAATCAGCGCCAGGAGATGCCGGTGCGGTAAGAGAGCAGCTCAGTATACCGGTAGCCGAAACATATGGCACACGACGGCGCTAATCAGCGCCAGGAGATGCCGGTGCGGTAAGAGAGCAGCTCAGTATACCGGTAGCCGAAACATATGGCACACGACGGCGCTAATCAGCGCCAGGAGATGCCGGTGCGGTAAGAGAGCAGCTCAGTATACCGGTAGCCGAAACATATGGCACACGACGGCGCTAATCAGCGCCAGGAGATGCCGGTGCGGTAAGAGAGCAGCTCAGTATACCGGTAGCCGAAACATATGGCACACGACGGCGCTAATCAGCGCCAGGAGATGCCGGTGCGGTAAGAGAGCAGCTCAGTATACCGGTAGCCGAAACATATGGCACATGAAATGAAACACCTTTTCATTACGAACATTTCTGGATATAACCTCTTGAACACATACAAACTTGGTACACAGCAATATTTAACGAACTATTTAATTAGGTACTCAATATAATAATAGACATCTTGAAGACAACCTTTAGATTCCGAACTCCATGAGAATTAACCTAACAACCAAGCGACACCCCAAACATCATGTTTTCATTCCGTTCCCTTTATAAAAACCCGTACTTTTTAAAATAACTGTCAAATGAGATACTTTTAAGCTTCATGACAACACTGATACAAAAATCATTTGGGGCAAATCACATACTTTCACACATTAAATATTAAGTATTTTGAAAATCCACTATAGAATCTTATTAATATTTGAAAACAATGACATTCGGCCATCCGACACTGTGTTGCCTCCTGGCACACACAACAACCATAAATTTTATTTTTTTCAAATAAATCATGACATTTTGCTTGTTATATAAATATAAAAACAATGTAAATAAATTCCTATCGAATATACAAAGCATTGAATTTTACTTGAACATACACCAACAAAACATTACAATATACTTGAATATATCAAAATGTAAAGCTGCTGCTGCGTAAAGAAGACAAAGGAAGACAATCCTACTGTTGTAAGGAGCGAAATGGATATCGATCGGCTTTCGACTACAACGCAGGCAGGAAGTCAAAATCTTTATTCGTAATGATTTTCAACTAAGTTACCCTAGATCTCTCTCACGATCTCCAAGGATTATTAGCAACAAATTGATACTGATAAACTTAAATCATTAACAACTTAATCCTTAACAACTTAAATCCTTAACAACCTTAATTCTCAACAACTTAAATCCCTAACAACGTAAATCCTTAACAACTTAAATAAAGCGAAATAGATGATATAGAGTGTCCAAAAACAATTCACCACTGCATAAAAATCAATTCCGTAAATGGAATCAAAATACATCAGAAAAATTAATAAAAACAGCAATAAAATAAAAACTAAAAATTGATAACATGTGTGAGGAACAGAGTTATTAAAAAGTATCTATAAATTATTCAAATAATAAAATACTGCGATTGGAATATAAGTAATACCTAAAATAAGACATAGAACTCACAAAATTACCAAAAACCTCATGGAAGAAATATACTTATAATAATAAAATTAAACCTTAGCTTAAGCTAATAACATATTATGGCAAATACTAAATAAGTTGTCGGTCGCAACAAAATTTCGGTTGATGAAACCATCTCTCCAAAAATAATTATTTAGAAATAAAATTAATGACTGACAAGTTTGTTACATAATTCAGAATCAGTGTTAATCTGTATGTAATTTGATTTGATTGATCTATTTACTTACTTGTAAAGATACAAATAAGAATGTGAGTAAACTCATTAGAAACCTTAATACAAATAAAGCTCCAGGGGTAGGTAAAATCAGGTATATATTGTCATAAAATATCACGTATTTTTATATTTCAAATTACTTTCTGCGCGTTAGCAGGGTCACTTACTCATAAGTTTTAACCTAGTCATAGCCTGTAACTATGTGTACATTGTAAGAATAAATAAATTGAATCCATCTGTGACATGGTGACAGGCGTTATTGTCGAATTGTCTAAAATCAAAATCAATACTAGTGCCAAACAAGGAAAATATCCGGAAGTACTAAACACTGGTGTAGTGCACCCAATACATAAAAAATATAGTTACTTTGACTATGGAAATTATAGACCGACCACTATTCTACCAGTTATCGAGAAAATGTTAGAAAAAACTATGTTCGTAAGCAGTTTCAAGACTTCTAAACAGGAAAATGACGCGTTTTCCAGCTTGCAATAAGGTTTTTAACGCAATAAGTCCACCCCACAGCAATTATCAACATTTACAGATGAGGTGAAGCTCTTAACGATACAAATCATCTAATTTAACTATTCATTGCCAAGCAAGGCATTCGATACGCTTAAATAGGACAGGTTCCTGACAAAATTTGATAACTCGGGAGTTTATGGACACCAATACTCAAACGGTGTGAGGACTACCTTAGCATAAGCATAAATACAATGTCAAGATCTATAATGAAATCAATGATGCCGTTACTGTAAGTACAGCCCACGGTACTTGGACCTTTACACTATCTGATATTATGTCAAAAACATCTGTGTCATTATGTCAAAATGTGGTCCATTACTGTTCCGTTCACCAACATGCGGATGGCACATATCTTGTAATGAAATGAAATGAAATGAAATCGTTTATTCTGTAAATAGGATATTAAAATCACTTTTACACGTCATATATAAAAAAAAAATCTAGATGTAGCCGACATTTCCTATCTGATTATAGCTTGTACACACTTCTAACCATCTACAGCGCACTACTTCTTTTAAGATTATCGCACACAGTCACAACTGGTCAAGTAACTCACCACCCCTGTCTTGGATTAAATGTATACAAACGTTTTAGCTGGACCTTTCACATGAACTCAGTCTGTCATAAGGTGCGAGTTATACTGGCTGAAAATTCTACATTGTATGTATGTACATTTCTTTAGCGGAACCAATTAAAGCACATAGAATTACGAGTTATGGGTGAACACTTAAATCATATATTGAAAGATTTTCACAACTACGAGTTATTCTTTTAAAATCGTCGTACCTACCCAGAATTATAAAACATTCTTATAAAGGTAACCGACCCATTGAACGCTTTAAATATTGTAAAAGTAAATATTCAGTACAGACCAGACTTAATATGACCCTCTTAATTGAACAGTTGAATAACAAAAGCATTATCATCTCATCATCATCATCATAGCCTTTTCCCAACTATGTTGGGGTCGGCTTCCAGTCTAGACTGGCTGTCAAACTTTCAGGCTTCTAACGATCCGTAACGACTGCCAAAGATCCACATATGACAGCCGGGACCAACGGCTTAACGTGCTTTCCGAGGCACAGAAGCGTAGCTTAACCTGATCGATCGATCATGTATCAGTTTCATGTATCAGGCTCATGTATCAGTATCATGTATCAAGTATCATGTATCAGTATCATGTATCAGTATCATGTATCAGTATCATGTATCAGTATCATGCATTAGTATCATGTATCAGTATCATGTACCAGTATCATGTATCAGTATCACTTATCAGTAGCATGTACCAGTATCAGTAGCATGTATCAGTATCATGTATCAGTATCATGTATCATGTATCAGTATCATGTATCAGTATCATGTATTATTTATCATGTATCATGTACCAGTAACATATATCAGTATCATGTATTATATATCGAATAGCAGTATCATATACCATATATCATCCATCATTTATAATTAATCATGTATCAAGTATCGTGTATCAGTATCATATATCATGTATCAGTATCATATATCATGTATCCGTATCATATCTCATAGATCATGTATCATGTATCCGTATCATATCTCATGTATCATTTATCACGAACCATTATCATATATCATGTACATCAGTATCATATACCATATAATATCATGCATCATATATAATTTATCATGTATCGTGTATCCTGTATCAGTATCATATATCATGTATCCGCATCATATCTCATAGATCATGTATCATGTATCCGTATCATATCTCATGTATCATGTATCATGAATCATATATCATGTATATCAGTATCATGTATTAGTATCATGTATTATTTATCATGTATCGTGTACCAGTAACATATATCAGTATCATGTATTATATATCATACATCTGTATCATATATCATCCATCATAATATAATTTATGATGTATCAGTATTATGTATCATAAATCATGTATCATGTATCCGTATCATATCTCATAGATCCTGTATCATGTATCCGTATCATATCTCAGGTATCATTATCATGTATCATGTATCCGTATCATGTATCGTATCACAAAAATAAAGTGTTGGCTAAGTTCGTTAACTCAATCAATTAACATAGGTAATCGCAATAACCAAATGACCAGTTATTACGACTTATCCGACGACTAGTGTTTCACTCAACAACCAGCAGGAACCATACCCACTCAAAATCCAGTGAAATCACAAAGTACGCCCCCTAACAATCCGACGACTAGTGATTCACTCAACAACCTGCAGGAACCATGCCCACTCAAAATCCAGCAGGAACCATACCCACTCAAAATCCAGCAGGAACCATACCCACTCAAAATCCAGTGAAATCACAAAGTACGCCCCCTAACATAATCCGACGACCAGTGACTCACTCCACAACCAGTAGGAACCATACCGACTCAAAATCCGGTGAAATCACTAAGTACGCCCAGTAACATAATCCGACGACCAGTGACTCACTCCACAACCAGAGTAGGAATCATACCTACTCAAAATCTAGTGAAATCACTAAGTACGCCCAATCCAAGTGGAACAACAAACCAAAAGAATCAAAAGAACCAAAAAGAGCCAAAAGACCACGAGTCATCAAAAGAATTACTATGATAGAAAAATCAAACCAACAATTTACTTCTGCTTGCCTCGTGTTACTTATAAATAACGTAATTACGTAATAATTTTTAACGTAATTACCGTTCGAACGGAACGTTTTTGGTTTAGTTTTGGTTTAGCTGATGTAAGAAACGGTATCGCGCTATTTTTTCTGAGCGACAAAATCGTTGACTTTACCCAAACGTTACTCGTACCAAAGTAAAACCAAACTCAAAACGTTTAGGGCTTGCCACGAGTATTAAAAAATACTAGGGTATCACCTAGTATTTTTTAATACTCGTGGCAAGCCCTAAACGTTGTTGATTAATTATATCCCCTCTATCTCTCCAGAGACACGAGATGTCACCAGTATTCGTTAACGCAACCATACTAGCTGGATGAGGAGCTGCCAGAGAGGCTCGTGAAGCCCTTAGCGATGTTACTGTGCATAGCTAACTGGTATGCGTTTATCAAGGCACGTGAAAAACATTCAGTGCGTGCGAGACACGTAACGTGACCTTCCCTTTACTAGCTGGATGAAAAGCTAACAGTGCGTATAGCTAACTCGGGTATGTACTTGTAATAACAGGTAAGTCATTTCTATGATCAAGGTTAAGAAAATTTAAAAAGGTGGTTTGATATGCTTTTAACGAGACAGCCTCACTCAACCCTGCACACTGTCTGTGTGTTATACACTTGCAACAGCATTATACGGTCTCATTGACTGTGGGACTCTACCTCCGTACCTGGATTGTTATCATTGAGTATAAAATACTCTTAACGATATTGACTTTTGGCATAAACGGGGTTTGCTATGCTTCTAACTTACGAGTATGAAGGCTGCGAGACAGCTTACTCAACCCTGCACACTGCCTGTGCGTTTATACACTCGCAAAGCATTTGTTATCATTGAATATAAAATACTCTTAATATGCTCATAGCATGTTATCCCAACACTATGTGACCTAGCTCTTGCATCAAGGACAATACTATGTAAGCACACCTCGCCTCAACAGGTTACTTTTTATCAGCCACCTAGGTGGCTTAATTATCCTGACCTACAAAATTGTGTAATTTTTACACTCATACATTCAAATTCTATAAGTACAGGATACGTTAAAATGATTCTGTGATGCAATGGCTGACGGTACAAGACACTTTGCAAAAATGATTATATGATATGTGATAACGGCAGACAACAAATGCTTCAGATATCAATGGAAATTTCCTTAAATGTAACTGAAATGAACCCAAACCATACAAAGTATTATTCAATGGTCCCTTAATTATCTATAAGGTAAAAGCCGTACTTTCAGATTCCTCTAAACTGAGGGAACAAGGGATTGACATAAACAGGGTGGACTAGTTACCCCTATCATAGAAACAGCAATGATTGACCTTATGCTCATGAAGAACATAATACAAACACAAACTGTGGATTGACTTGGCTGATGCATCAAAAAACACCTGCCAAAATAAAAAATAATTAAAATATAAATAAATAATAATATAATACTACCAAATTAAAACCAGAATAAAACTAATATTGCTTCTAAAATTGACATGATTGCTAACTTACGCTATTTGAAAAACAAACAGATACAATAACAAACTTGGGTATATAATTTTATAGCTACAAACAATAATAATTAGTTAATACATATTAAACCCACAAGACATCCACTCTTGTTATCTAACGCTATCAATCTGTTTTTTTAATATTATCTATTTAGAATGATTTCTTTGATATTATTATTATGATAATAGAGAAACTTACCAGTCCTTTTGAGAAATGTACCTAAATAGCACAACAGGAGTTGACTTGTTATATTAAATAAGAAATAAAACATCCTACAACTGGGTACAGAAATCAATCAATATGAAAAACAAAGATGAATGTTGTTGGTGGACCTTAATAACAATCCGGCTTATATCTACACTCCTGAATGACAACTTATCAAGATTGATACTGGAATGCAACAACCATATGCTATGCTGAAAAAACAGCTGCAGACCACTGACCCTGTTATTGGCTGTGGGTACAAAGATACAATAAACTATTTGATACCTATCAAAATTCAATATCTCAACTTCTGAATACCATTTCAGCTAGTAAAAACCGAGATGAATTAAAATGTATTAAGTACAGATTTACAATGAATTTGTACACAAACAGAATACAAAATTCAGTTTCATTCTGAACCTAAAACTGGTACTTAACCCCTCCTAGGGCAGTGAGGTACTTAAAGTATACGTACTTAATTGACAGAAAAAACATATTATAATGACTAACTCAGTGACTAAAACACATATTATAATTAATGGTTAAACAAACTTACCTGAAGTGAAGTTTGACCGCAATTACACTAGTCGCTGCATCCGAAGAGATTTACATGATTCACTAAGTAGTACACTCCTCAATGTACTAGGCATCGCACAATTTTTAGATAAAAACTAAAAAATAAAATTAGACATTAAACGACTACCGTAGTACCTGCCAGTGGTGGGGCGTCCGCCGCACCCGGCCTTCTACGATCGTTCGCTTGTCATTCATTTAAGAGGGCTATTTATCTTAAACTAGGTATATTTAATATCGGGGTTTCTTGCAAAGACGGGTTGGGCGGGTTTGTAAATCTCTTCGAATGCAGCGACTAGTGTAATTGCGGTCAAATTTCACTTCAGGTAAGTTTGTTTAACCATTAATTACACGTCGTCGCTGCATCCTCGAGATTTACATGATTCACTAGGTTGATGGTTAGAGTTTTGAGATAAATAGCCAATACATTAGTGGTGAAGAAAATAAAAGCATCTAATGATTCTTTTATTTTTAACACAGTTAAATTATTAAATTATATCAACAAAGTGATTATAAAACAAAAATTTGGTAATTTTTACAATTTAAACGTTATTTTCATAAATAGTTCGAACAAAATCATCGGTATCCTCTGTTAGCAGAGGTGTGTTATAAAATTTGGCAAATACTAGAGAATTACCAACCGGCAGTCTTTTTAATTAAATCTATAGAAATACCTCTACGACCAGCCGCTGATGTAGCTGCGTCGCGCGTGCTATCCGCTGATGTAGCTGCGTCGCGCGTGCTATCCGCTGATGTAGCCGCGTCGCGCGTGCTATCCGCTGATGTAGCTGCGTCGCGCGTGCTATCCGCTGATGTAGCCGCGTCGCGCGTGCTATCCGCTGATGTAGCTGCGTCGCGCGTGCTATCCGCTGATGTAGCCGCGTCGCGCGTGCTATCCGCTGATGTAGCTGCGTCGCGCGTGCTATCCGCTGATGTAGCCGCGTCGCGCGTGCTATCCGCTGATGTAGCTGCGTCGCGCGTGCTATCCGCTGATGTAGCTGCGTCGCGCGTGCTAAGTGACGTAAATATTGTGGTGCCTATTACCACTATTTTTCAGCGTCTGTTTAGTCCAGCGGCTAATCATAGAGGAGCTGGAGTCGTGGACTGGTATCTTAGTACTTAATAATAATCTTTCGGTATTTGGTTCAGTCCTAAATGTATCTTTAACATTAATATATAAACATAAGGTTCTTCCTGGACATATCTCTATTTTATTAGGAAAGAATGGGATAATCAATCGGGGTGTTTGTCTGCCAGGTCCTGGTGTAGAAGTTTTTAACAAATCATCAATTGTTATTTTAATGTTTGAATCACAAATATTTATATTAGACAGACGAATAAAGAATAAAAACAGAGCAACGCGAGCCAGTTACCATTTTTTTTTTTGTGGATTTATTTTAACACATATTTTCATTAGGAAACTAATTGAACAAAAAATCTAAACTACATTAGTATCCCAAGTAGACCGATATCGGGGAAAAACTGATTTCAGTCTAAAATCACCCTTTCATAAATCTGCTGACAATATTATTAGTAGGTACTTAATTGTCTACCTATAATTAAACCGAGGGCCGAACGGTAAGTGTTCAATGTAGTATACCTGGCTCCTGTTTCAAATTCTTTGAACAAACATTCTTTGAAGGGTGGGCGTTTTTGGGGGACTGTCTCATGTAATTTTTGACGTTCGAAAAGTGCTGATTCTCAGCCAAGTTTGAATAAATGACTTTTGATTTAATTTGATTTGAAACATTGCAATAACGGTTGTATAATTGCGGTGTAGCAGTCTACCATATGGGTTTGATAAAACTGCCACCATTTTCTGTAAGTGATATTATAGCGATATATTGTTTCAATGTATTATTACTTAAAGAAGCAGTGATCCTTTTTATAGTTTCTGGAGTCAATGGTTCCCTGATAACTGGCATGATACCAGGGTAAGGTTCATCTCAAGGGGGTGCTGTACAGGTTTCCTTATCTGTAAAGATGTAAACAGTGGAGACCATGGTTGACTAGGCCCATATGAGGACTCCTGTAGCGTTATCAGCAATTACTTTTCGTAAGCACTTGAGAATCAACGAAAAAGGTAGGAACGAGTAAAAGTTTAAGTTGCCCCAATCTAAAGTAAATGCATCAATATCAAAAGTGTGTCTCTCGTTTCCAGGCATTTATGACATTTCGCATTCAAACTAGTTGCGAATAAATCAATCTCTGGAGTACTAACGTGATGGAACGCTGAACAAGATAATATACCCACTTGGTTTCGACATTGATGTGCCTTGATTCTTGGTCAGCTTCCGTGTTGTTTTTTGACTTAATGTAGGAAGCAAAAATGAAGAGACGATGCTCTTCACACCACTGCCAAATCTCGTGTGCTATATCATTAGTATGTATATTGAACACCGCACATCCTATTAAGAAATTAGATTTGTTGATTAAGTGTTATTCTTAAAAGGATATTTTTGTCCACAACGTCCGTTTTATACCAATGAAAGATGCTTTTAATTCAAAAAAGTTTAAATATGGTTTTGGGTCTCAGAAGTGCTCCAAAATGCACCGCTGGTTTTTCCGTTACAAGCGATAACCCAACCCGTTAGAGACGCATCGGAAAAAACTAGTATTTGTTTTGACGGATAGGACAAGATGCATTCATTATGTTTGTTTTCCACTGCGAAAAATCAGGTTCTAGGTTATTAGGAATGATCATATTAACATCATAATCTCCATTTGATTTCTGAAGCGCGAGATATTTAGTTCTTTCAAATCGCTTGGTATAAGCCCACCCATAACTACCAGCTGGGCACGATGATGTAAGCAATCCCAAGAACTTTGCCAAGTCGCTGATAGATAAAAAAAAAAATGTTGGAGTATGTATCGATTATCTTTAGACCCAATAGTTACTTTAGTGACAATTTTTTAAAGTCATGTCCGTTAAATTTAACTCCAAACCTAAAAAGTTATGAGTTGGCTGGGAACTAAATCACTTTTATTAATGTTTATCACAAATCCAAGCTTTTCTAACAGGCCCGTGATTATTTTTACATCACGAGAGCAGCTTTCAAATGTTTACATAACAATCGTCTAAATTAATAACCAGCATAATCCCCTTTTTTCTGAGGTCATTGACTTAATTCATTTAGTAAAAATCAACGGTGCTGAACATAAACCAAAGGGTAAACACTGAAATTCATAAGTTTGATTGAAAAACCAAAACCGTATATTTTTTACTATTTTCATAAATTGGGATTAAAATATACACATCCTCAAGGTCAAAATTAGCCATATAATATGAATAATTTAGAAGCCTTTCTAACATCTTCCATTTTAAAATGTTGTGGATCAATATAATTGTTTAATTTTTCAAGATTAAAATTAATCTGTGGGTACCATCGCTTTTAGGTATCAATAAAATATTTGAAATAATCTGACCATGAATGTCTTCACATTTTACTATCGCACCTGATAATAAAAACATTGAAATTTCAATATTAAGACTATTAGCATCTAGGAAAGAAAACGATTTGTTAACTGGTTCTGCATACTGAATAACGGGTCTATCAAAACGTATTTTGTAACCATGATAATATACACTGTACGATTACAGGATCTTTATTTATGCTTTTCCAAGCTGTTACAAACTGTCGTAAACGACCAGCATGTTTAATTACCTCTATTCGGGCTTCGGTGGTGGCTTCGGGGCTGTCTTTGCAGAACTGTACCGTTCTGTTGACGCTGGATAGCTCCCTGTGTTTGGATTGGCGGCCTGGGTCCTGGGCCCACTCGACCTGCCTCTGTAGTTCTGGTGACGTAGTGGGCGCTTCGAGTTTTCCTGGCGATAATTATTAGAGCGTGTCGATCTGTAGGAGGTAGATGGTTGAGACTCGGTCCTCCTTATTAGTAATCCAGACTTTTTAGCCATCTTAGATGCTTTGATTTTTTTGCCCAAACTCTCTCCGAAAAGAAAAAACATTCAAAAATGTTTTATCCAAGCTGAATGTAACTAACTTCCTTCGGTTAGCAGTATTTTGGCAAAATCTAACAATATTTGGGCTGTTTCTCAGAGCTTTTTTATAATCTGAGCTTTTTCTAAATTGCCGTCAATTCCGGATGACAGTAGGTTTGTAATACCCGCTATACCAATGCCTAGGAGGTTTTGTGTCCATTCAAGAGGCTTATCCCTGTTTCTGGAGGATTCCATCTAGACAGGATATTTGTTGATTAGGTTTTGGTGCCTTAATAAGTTGACGTTCTCCGGCCGGGGCCAACATATTATTCAACAACTTTTGTTTCTGTTCTTTAGACCTAGACCTTCCATAACAATCTTACCCCAACGTTCGAAGATCTCGTCTCTGATTTTTGGCCCGAACACCTCATCTTTTTCCTTAGAGTCTCCAAGAACCTCTAATAAATCAGGCGGCAGGGCCTGCACAATGTCTGGTGCAGCGCTGGTGCCAGCGCCACCAGTAACGGTATCAGAGATAGTGTGTTGTGCAACTGTCACCACAGATCGAAAGTTCGACTGAGTTTCATCTGATTGGTAATGCTCAGAGGATTCGTAGTCGGGAGGTAAGGAGGAGGGTTTTGAGTGGCCAGACTCAACATCAGGAATGATATTTCGGTCTACTATTGCATTGGCTCAAATTTGGCTTCAAACAATGACAACAAAAGGATTTGATCGCATCAAACCACTTGAAACTATTAGTCACTTATTATAGACGGTCGTAATCGCGTCACGACACTAAGCTACTCGTATTTATACAATATTTGTTTTAACTTGACCGGGATCTCATCACGGTACTTGCAGAATATGCACAGGAAGGTAGGTACTTATTTACATACTTAATCCTTCAAGGAAATAACTGGAACGACTGCAATCTCGTCGCAGTACCCATCGTCCAATGAATTTTACTAATTGATTGAAAAAACAAAGTAACATCGATGCAAAAGAATTCCTTTTCTAAAATATAACATTTTAATGGAATAACAACAATACAAAGTCATGAGTCATACCGCATGTGAGCGAACAACAAGACACTTGAAAAAATCATAATTATTGAGCTCCATGACTGTTGAGGAACAAGTTTAGAAATTATTTAAAATAATACCGTTAGTATAACGATAAATCTGACTAACCTTCATCGCGCATTCGCGTCTCTTTTCCAGTCACCTTATTTTTCTGATGGACCCTGGATCATCTTCATGTCGAGTTCGTCCCATGGTCACAAGAAAATCACGCGTATAGGATAAAATAGGATGGAATATTTTTAACACCAACATTTAATGTTGCGATGCCAGCACAAAAGAAGCGAATGACAAGCGAACGATCGTAGAAGGCCGGGTGCGGCGGACGCCCCACCACTGGCAGGTACTACGGTAGTCGTTTAATATCTAATTTTATTTTTTAGTTTTTATCTAAAAATTATGCGATGCCTAGTACATTGAGGAGTGTACTACTTAGTGAATCATGTAAATCTCGAGGATGCAGCGACGACGTGTAATACGCAATTAAACGTAATAATAGAGTTCACGAGCTTATTGCAATCTCACGCAGTAAGTTCCCCACTGAATCCCAAATAACTGAAAGTGTTATTCTCAGTCACGGAAATATTCAAAAGTATTCAATCTCACATACAGAACAAAAGTTGGCTGCCGTTTTGGCTCTAATGTCGACTCTGTGGACTAATAAAACAAATACTTCATTATAACCGTAAGTTACGATAAGCGAAATAGTAAGTTAAAATAATATTAATCCTTTACCTCTCACAGTACAACAAATACAACAGCTCAACTTTAAAGTTGACATCAATTGAGACAAACACAAGGTGGGTTTTCTCGCCGTTGATTATGCCTCATTGCTGACTAACAATAGCCAGGAATAGGAATAATAATTATATATAATAGGAGTGCTAATTCCTAACAAAGTAACGCTAATGAACAAAAATAAAAAGTACCTACTTAACAAACCAGAATATTTATAACCAGATAATTTATTTATTAGGTAAACCTGAATTATTGCAGAAAACTCTGAACATCTACTCTGTTTAATTAATGATATTTCAGATCGCCGTGAAATAAAATTGGGAATCAAACGAGCTTACCTCTTAAGCGAAGTCTTGATTCTAATTTTATGAACGGCGATTTGAAATATAATCACACACCCGCCACTAGCTAACAACCCCAACGCTGCAATAATCAGTCTACCTAATTCACTTATCCTTTCAGGAAACCCTAGTGAATGTAAGTATGCGGAACTACTCTGTACAGAAAACAGAGCCTGTTCCTTACTTAAGAATCTCTAAAATAAGTGAAATATCTGTGTTGCCACTTGCCAACGCTGAGATAATAATCCAACTTAAAAAAAAAAAAAATATATTATATCTCTAAAAATGCGGTGTTAATACGTGTGTGTAAGGAACACTACTCTGTTTAATTAATTATATTTCAGATCGCCGTTCATAAAATTAGAATCAAGACTTCGCTTAAGAGGTAAGCTCGTTTGATTCCCAATTATTACACGATCAACGTAAGTGGATACATTTTCATCTGTATGTTGTTATTACATCGTTTTAGATAATAACAATTGCATGAAATCGCATAAAAAAATTCATATTTTTGAACAAAGAAGTATTACGAGAAAAATCTGTTCTGACGCGTACATTTTATGATAAATTGCTTTGCTCACGCTTGCTTGGGAGACTTGGTGGTATCTGCTGTCACCAATCGGCGTCTGGTATGCGCCAGTAGCGTAAAAATACAAAGCTATCAAAATACCATAAAAGCCAAAACCTTTGTCTCCACATCTAGACCATCTGAACGGAGAGACGCAGGTATATGAGGCCTTAACTCCTCCACCAAACCGGCAAACAGCTCCGTCGAGAGACGATATCTTTTCCGAAACTTTATACCTGTTAAATCAATGACCGTCTCAGCAACTCATTCTGCCTGCGGGTTGATGCTCTCTCTTCAGCCTAATCCACCTCATGAACGCTTTCTAACACATCGAAATAAATCCCAAGCATTTTAATGTTTTTTAATTCAAAAGTATGTAACAGAACGCCGCGAAAGTTGCTCGGCACAAACTTAATCAAAAACGTTCGTTCGATAACGGAAAATACGTTCCCAACGAAACACTTTTGGTTTTAAACTCTGTCAAAAAATAGCGCAATACTGTAAGTTCGATCGATCGTTCGTCCAACGTAACTTCCAAAATAAAGCTAAATCGTTTCCGTTGAAATTATTAGCGCGATACGAAAAGTGTCTAACGTAACGTTTTTGGTTGTGGTTTAGTTTTGGTATTAACGTTCAAAATTAGCGCGATCGGCCCCCAGGTCAGTATACCGGTAGCCGAAACATATTTATTTATTGAATGCACAATGTACACAACATAGCCTTAGAGCAGTTACACGCTAGGCTTAAGCTATTGAGTACATGGCCCTGATATGGCGCAGCAAGATAACTTAAAACTAGTAAGTTTTAAATTGTAAAAGTTCCTAACCTACATGATACTCACTATCATGTAGGTTAGGAACTTTTACAATTTAAAATATTATATTAATATCTATATTATTATCTAGTTTAGAGTTGACAATCTGTGTCAGTGTCAACATCGGTCCACAAATTTATATTTAATTTTAATGTTTTTGATATTTAAAATATGCTTAACATACTCGGTGCATCATATTGCACTAGTGACAGTGTTATCTTGAGAAGATTCTGTGCATTATATTAAATGTGACGATCACAGTGTTTTGACTAAATTGACCTGAAATTAATATAATAAACCTATATGCAGTGAAATAGTGTGCCTTAAGACGGAAATGACTAAACATAACATCACAAGAACATAACATCAAAGAGTGATATATACAAAGTTAGTTGACAGAACCAGTAGTGAATTTAAAAAAAAATCTTGTCGTAATGTAAACAAACATGATTCAGCACTTGTGACATTGACCAATCACAGACTATTCTATTCTATTTTTCTCTGTGGCAATGGTGCCGATGTCGACAATTCTGCCAATGTCAATGTGTTGAGAGAAAACGTGTGGGGAAAAAAAAAAAGAGAAGAAACTAAAAACCTAAATCCAATTGATAGATAATTGATTACTAATTTAGTAGTTATTTGAATTTAATGTGAAACTTGTTGACGGGTATTACTACACTGAAACAAACAGATACAAAACATTATTAGTTACAATATATATTAAATATGTACATAAATGTTCACAAACCACACAAATTATCATAACTTGATGTCATTGACGCGGATAAAAAACATCAAAGCCTCAAAGAGCTTTGGGGAAGAATATGTTAGTAGGGATGGAAAGTTAGTTGGGACAGGGATCTTTAATTTAGAGAGATGACTATATAAGTCATGGGCTGGGTTATTATTGGAGCAGTTAAAAAAGATGTGCTCCAAAGTTCCTTCATCTAGCCCACATTCGCAGAGCGATGTGTCTCTGACCCGGATTTTGTGAAGGAATACCGGGGAACAACAATGGCCTATACGGAGACGGCAAAGGATAGATATAACTTTTTTCGATATTTTTTTATATGGGTAAAACCAAGGTTTGGGTGTAACATTAGGCTGTATTGCGTGATAAAAAGCACCTTTCTGTTTACTTGAATTTTGCCACTGCACCTGCCATGAGGTTATCATATTCCTTTTTGGAAGGCTTAGCAAATCGTAGCCCTGACACTGGAAATGCTTAAGATCAACGGCCTGGGACGTAACAGCATCCTTAGCAAGAGCATCAACGTATTCGTTTCCTCTTATGCCACAATGACTTGGAATCCAAACCAAGTGGACGGTTTTATGATTCTTGGCACAAGAGAAAAGAGACTTTTTGATTTGAAGCAGGATTGAACTGTGAAGCTTGCTCTTAAAAGGATTCTGCTCCAAAGCTTGCAAGCAACTAAGCGAGTCTGTAAAGATGACACCAAATCGTATGCTATGAGCCTCTATGAATAGACATGCCTCTAATATGGCCACGCACTCACCTGTAAACACTGATGATTCTACAGGGCATTTGAATTTTAATACAATTTTTGAGTTTTGGTAATATACCGCAGCACCAGTGCAACTTGAATCAGATAATTTAGAGGCATCCGTGAAAAATTTATCGAAATTGGGCCATCGTTCACCAACCGCCGCATTGAAAATAGAGTCCGCCGAAGGAGACTTTTTCGATAGACCAATATTATAGAAAATATCAGGTTTAAAACATATAATTTCATAATCAAAACTGAAGATAGGAAGTTTAGGAAACTGAATGATAGGGGAATCTAAATTTTGATAGCAACGGAAGGATTTTAAAAACAAAGGGACTTCTTTATGGTTCCAATAATTGGACCTTCGGCAAGCAACATCTAAGTCTTTCACTTTTTGTACAAGAGGGTGGGAGGATTTGGTAATAACCCTAGCCCAAAATCTCGAGGCCAGATACTGCCTTCTCAATGCCAACGGTGGTTCTGCGCACTCTACCTGCAACGCGTTGATTGGTGAGGATTTCATACAGCCCGATATTATCCGAAGACACTTAGCCTGAGTTTTGTCCAGCCTTGCTAAAGCACCTTTGTTACAGGGAATTAATAGAAAAGATCCATAGTCCAAAACGCTCCGAATTAAGGCGTTGTATACCAATTTCATGGTGTAAGGGTGCGCGCCCCACCAGACCCCAGCGAGCACTTTTAATATAGGGATAGTTCTCTCGCATCTGTTAACTAAATAATTTAGATGATGTAAACCACTTAATTTGGAATCTAAAAAAACGCCTAAAAATTTAACTTTTGATGAAACCGGTATACAATGTCCTTGGATACCCACTGAAATTTGAGGGATCAGCCTCCTGCGAGAAAACACAACCACAACACTCTTTGGGGCAGACAAACTCAAACCGTGGAAATTTAGCCATTGGTTTAGAGAGTCCAGGGATACACATAGTGATGAAGCAGCGTCGCTAACCGAATCATTGGTGACATATAAAGCCAAGTCGTCAGCATATTGCAATATTTGGCAATCTTGATTGAGGCATGTACCGATGTCAGCTGTGTATAAATTGTACAGCAAGGGACTTAGAACCGAGCCTTGTGGTAGGCCCTTCCATGACATCCTGACGTCAAATTCTTCACCTGGAACTCTCAAAACCAACGATCGAGACATAAGCAAACTACAGATGCATTGTACCATTCTCTCCGGTATTCTCAGCTGTTGCAGTTTTTGCCTGAGAATGGGGAGAAGAACATTGTCATAGGCAGAGGAGATGTCCAAAAATGCAGCGACTACGGATTCATTTTTCGAGAAAGATGAGCGGATGTCTGTAACCAAAACCCCAATACTATCCATGGTGCTGAGTCCCTTTTTAAAACCATATTGAGAACTAGGAACTAAGTCTCTGGATTCAACTATAAATTCTAATCTATTTTTTAGAAGGTGTTCCAATAATTTTGCAAGGACTGATGATAAAGCGATTGGTCTGAAGCTGTTTGGATCATCAGCGTGCTTACCAGGTTTTAAAATAGGTATAATAATTTGTGTTTTCCATTGATCAGGGACCCATCCATTGGTGTAACAAAAATTTAAAATGTCTAAAAAATATGTTTTTGCTCTATGACCTGCATGTGACATAAAGGAATAGACAATACCGTCTATACCGGGGGCAGAGTCATGAACATATTTCAAAACTGAGTTGAACTCTTGCATAGAAAATGGTGCATCGAAAGGGTCAACTGAAGAAATGAGAGATGACTGATGATATTCCCCTTCTGATGGTACGTACGGAGGAGCCAGTTTGTCAAAAAACTGCCCAGCAGTCTCTCGAGAGATGGGAGAAGAAATTGAAGGGGAACATCCAGATCTAAACCGGTTGATCTTTTTCCATACAACTGATAAAGGAGTGGAGAGGGACAAAGAACCGCAAAAGTCAGCCCAACCAGCACGTTTCTTCCTTCGCAGCAATCTTTTAGATTTGGCGAGGACCCTATTAAAAGCTATTAGGTTCTCGCTAACCATCGCCTCATTATACACCAACTCAGCATCATCCCTTTCCCTTATTGCTGTTGTACAATCCTGATCCCACCACGGTGGAGGAGGGATCTTACCACGTGCTGAGTTTTTAACAGGAAAACACGTGTCTGCACTAGATGTTATGGCCGCAATGAAGTGATCATAACAGCTTGACACATGGAGGGGACTAAGAGGATCAAAATCACAAGAAACCAAATTTGGAAGTGAATCAATTCTGTCCTCCAATAATGATGAATACTTTGCCCAATCGGGATTAGACAAATTATACCTCAAGAGTGGAGGGCTTGATTTTTCTAAGTATGTTTTTTCAGCCAAAGATATTAAAATTGGATAGTGATCACTACCATGTGTCAAACTGGTACATTCCCAATGGCACGACGCCGCGATATCCAGTGTGCAAAAGGTGAGATCCACGCAACTTTTATGCTGTCCAGGAAGAGACCTACGGGTTGGGCAGCCATTGTTTAAAATACAAAGGTTAAGATCATCTAAGACTTCCACTAAACCCTCCCCAAAAGAGTCGCAACGTTCAGAACTCCACCTAAAATGATGGCAGTTGAAGTCCCCCATAACAAGTACAGGGCCTTCTATGTTTTCCAATGTATGTTTTAAAATTGGAAGGAAACTTTGCTGAGGGTGAGCAATATAAATAGATAAGAGCGTTATACCCTCTACCCTACTAGCCACAATGCTAATATCATCACCTAGAGAAGGCAAAGATACAGCCACAAGTGGAACACGATTGTTCACGCAGAGAGCCGACCCGCCATAGCCATCAGATCGGTCGCATCTGAGAATGTTAAAGGAAGGTAAACGGAAACTAAGACTTGGAACTAGCCAAGTCTCAGCAAGAGAACAAGCTAAAGGTTTGTATTTATTCATAAGGAATGTGAGCTCGTGTTTCTTATGCCACACGCTCCTCACATTCCATTGAAGGAACACCAACCGAGCCATTATTATGGGATGAAAGAATGTTAAAAAGTGAAGAAGCAACGTTGGACGGTAATTGTGTTTTATTGGATGAAGATATTAAAGTTAATAGAAGTTTACTAAGAAGTTCGATTATTGAAGATAAGTTTTCAGGAGATTCTGTGAGTTGGTTATTAAGAGCACAGCCATTAGGCTGAGAAGATTGGGGAGTGCTAGTGAGCAGCTGGTGAGCTGTTTTATCATAAGAGGGAGAGAGGGGAGCATGGGTCCTTGGCTTAAGAAAGACAGTTTTTCGGTATGACTGAGTCTGGGGTTTAGCAATGTCTGCATAGCTGCGAGTAGACATGGGGACAATTTTGCTTGCTTCTGAATAAGATATTACTTTCTCAGCCATAATTGATTTAATAGTCTTCTGTCTGCTATACTCCGGACAGGCCTTGCTATATGCAAAGTGACTTCCAGAGCACAACACGCAGAATGCTTCGCTCTCAGCAATGCTACAACCATCACCGGGGTGATCATTGCCACACTTACTGCAACGGGGTTTGGAGCGACAAAGGGATTCTACGTGACCAAATCGGCAACACTTGCGGCACTGAATGGTGGGGTATATGTATTGTTCTACAGTTAAAGAAGTATAAAAGCAGAAAACTCGCTTTGGTAAAACTTGGCCATCAAAGGTGATGACACAAGTTTCTGTGGGCCTGTATTCCGTTAAACCGTCTTTGGTAACTTTTCTATTAAAACGCCTAACTTTGAGAATTGGACCACAGCCATCTGGAACCTTTAAATAAGTTAAAACTTCATCTTCTGAGAATTCCGTCGGAATGCCACTTACAACACCCATACGGGTTATATTAAAAGATGGAATTACTGCCTCATATAAGTTTGTCCCTAAAACATTGTTTGATATAAAAGCGTTTGCATCCTGAGGGGATGCAAACTCAACTGATACGCGGTTTCTACCAACTCGCTTCACAGTAGTAATATTAGAAATATTATTATTTGCTAAAAAACGCCCAAATGTAACTGGGTGTAGGGTAGTTCCAGCATTAGGTTGTGCTTCTTGACGGGAAACATGGACAATATTTTATTTTTATTTTATTTTATTTTATTTATTCGGGAAAACAAACAATTACACATTAAGAATTACAAAGAGATAGGATACAGAAATTATATAAATGTGAAATCAACCACGTTCTCCACAGATACGCAATGAGACAATTTGGTAAATTATTAGACTAACGTTGTAAACAATAAAAAAAAGGAATATTAAAAAGACGAATACAAAAAAACAAAAAAGGAATATTAATAGCATAGTATCATCATAACTTAGTTGCCAATAGTGCCGCGTAAGTGGAACAACAGTGTCACATTATTTTCTCAATATGTTAAGCAACATGAGTCTAAACTTTCCTTGCGATAAAGCAAACAGATCCAAACTGCTGAAATTCTTATTAAAATTGCTTGTCAGGCGACGAAGAGGCGCACGCAAGCCAGCATTTGTACGACTGGTAGTAGTGGCGAATACAGGTCGTGCGCGCACCTCACGTCCCTGGCATGTTCTGGGAACTATATAACACAACTTGTTTATAAGGACCTTTATCTAATACTGAGTATCTCACACGGCCTACATGAGTTCTCGGTTGTTTGGTAGGACGATTGGATACTTCTTCATTACCGGGGCGCTTACGATTAGACTGGGATGGAAAGATTTGGGACTCTAAATTACAAACCACATCAGCAAATTGGCTTAATGGGTTGGGGGTGGGACTTAGGTTAGTCGAGGAAAAGCCGGACAAGGGGGTAGAAGGAATATTATCAGGAGGGTCAGGAGGTTTATTTTTATCCATATTCATATTGAGTTATGATGATGATAACCGTTCAAATAAACACAAAACAAACCTGATAACAGGTAACAACAAAACACCACACAAACAAAACACAATAACAAGTCACAATAAACGCAATATCACGAATAAACAGCCAAAATTCTAAACACACGTGTTACCCGAAAGCACACTGTGGCGAGAATCCAATCACAGACGGCTGGTAAAATTTTGACGTAAAAGTTTCGTTCAGAGACCGATGTCACGCGTCTTGAACACGAGTCTTTTAGCGCTTCGTTAAAGCGGGGTTGCCAAGTAAAAATAACCTATTAACTGGTAGAAATTGATCACCAACACCATCATCCACAGATTTACAGAAGCCGAAATACAGCCCTAAAGGTAAAAAAAATACGATTCAAGGATCATCAAGTTCTTATTCCTGAAACTGTTCAAAAACATTTGTTATTTGTATATAATGAGAACGGCAACACGATCATCGTATTTGTTATTTGTATATAATGAGAACGGCAACACGATCATCGTATTTGTTATTTGTATATAATGAGAACGGCAACACGATCATCGTATCTGTATATAATGAGAACGGCAACACGATCATCGTATTTGTATCAGACATAGCTTTGGATGAAATTAAAAATGTGCACTAATTCTTCTGTGACGGTACATCAATATGCATTTATTATTTTTGTAAAACATTTTTGTGCCTGACAGTACATTTGATCAAAAATTGCTTGGAATTAAATTAATCGAATCGGGGGCGTCGGCCACAGGTGCCTCGACCACTCTGGGGGCTTAAGCCACTAACCCAAAAATAACAGCAGAAGAGACGGGCTGCTTTCCCCATTTATCAGTTCATTGTATTAAACGTACAGGTAAAAATATTTTTAAGGTTCCATACCTCAAAAGGAAAAAAATGGAACCCATAAGGGATCACTTGTGTGTCTGTCTGGCTGTCTGTCACAGCCAATTTACTTAAAATTTACTGGACCCATACCGTCTTATTCCAAAACACGATCTAAATTTAGTACTAGGATAATTACTAGGTTTAAACCATGACTAAATAAAACGTTATTATAAAATTAAGTTTATCACTAGTTCATGAACTAGCTATGGTGCTAAAGTTAGTCCGCCGAGACCCTTAGTTTTTCTATGGACTAACTTCGGTACTAATTTATTTGAGGTTAGCGTTGATTGTAATTGTGTGGCTTTTTATTTACAAATCGACTTGATGGATTTGGAATATTTGGATAATTATGCTGGAGACGTCTCGGCGATCTTACAGACATCGTCATACGTAGTATGACTTAATATTTCCTTTAATAATAATTATGAACGTTTGCTTTAGGCAGTCGAAATAAGATGATACAAAGCATTGCTTACCTAATATAAAAATCCATGTTTTGGTCATGGGGTCATCTTAGGGTTTTACTAAGTTTTTCTTCAACGGTTTAACCAGACACAACTCACGAAAAAAACACTTATTAGCAACAGTAATACTAAGATTTATTATTAAAGGACGCAACATAAACATTTGTCTCAAATTACGAGTGCCGCGCCGTACCTATGAAATTCACTCCACTTCACGCTAGAGGCGTTAAAAAATATGTCAACTTGATTATAAAAAGCACGTCAAAAGTGCAAGTTGTGCTTGTTCAATATATTGTACCATAAACAAATAACGATTTATGACATATTTTTGTATTGATTAATAATTATTTAAACATTTCAAGTAGTATTATAATATCATTATTTAGAGAAACGGAACGTTGCTTCAAATAGATGCAGTATGAACGAATGAAAGAATGCCATTTTTGTTTCTTATCTGTGGAACCATGAACATTCTTTGGTACTAACTGATCCTCGAAAAGTCTTCGTTTTGTAATCAGAACACTTTTTGAGCCTGATAATAACTTGAATACCGTAACAATCCTAGACCTTATGGTCTTGATTTAAAACAGTACTTAAGCATTTTTTTGTAATAAGACGGATAAAGTTCAAACTTGGTACACATATTAATTTCTGTGACCCAAACACGAATGTGTAACGTAAATAAATTAATTTTGAATATGGGGTCACTTTTGGGGAGCAAATTAGAATAAAAAAGTTGGACCATTGATGTATTAAATAGGCATGTGACACATCAAATGAAAGGGCTTGATATAAGGATTTCAGATATATGTCGTTGGTAACTCTCATGACAAACGTCGAACGTTTTCAGTTTTTACGTGCCTAAATAATATTAGACATGAAAAAAAAAACATTCTATATTATTGTATTCAGGGGTTTGTTTCCCAGGTTTTCTAAAGCGTACATGTTATGACCGGAGTGCCAAACGAAAATTAAACGTCTTCTTTGAATTTTAAACAACTATCGATAAAAAATAAATTGCCAAATAATCGTGTAAAATGTTTTAATCCGCTTTACCCACGAAAAATTATACTGCAGTTTGTATAAAAGTTTGTACTGTGCGTAGAGGCTAAGCCGCCGCCGGGAAAGGAGTTCGTGTGGGCGAACAGCACAACGCTGCGCCTGAACCTGCTGGCGTGGGGCGGGCGCTGCCCCGTGGCCGCCTGGGCGCTAGCCCTGCGCGCGGCGCGAGGCGGCGCCTGGCAGCAGCTGCTCACCGACGGAGAGGCCGCTGAGGTAACCCACACTCCTCACTGCGCCATCACATGCTGCTCCTACCGTCAGTGTACCACGTGCTGTGTGTGCAGGCCGGCAGCCTGCAGCCGGGCGCATGGTACGAGGTGCGCGTGGTGGCGCGGTCTCCCGCCGGCGACACCACCGCGGTCTACCGGGCCGCCACGCACACGCTTAATGGAGGTACGACATGGTGGCGAATCCATGGAAATTATACTCATGACGAATCATTTTCAACAGCCAACATTTCGGATTTTAATTTTATCTTTGCACTTTTATCCATTGTTACCAATCATTGGTTACGACAATATTAAACGCAACGACTGACTGTATGGCTCTCTAGACTCTGCTACAGATGCGTGATAGTTTAGTGAAAATGCACGCAGAGCGTGTGGGCGAGCCAGTGGAGGTGCCGGCGGTGGCACATGGCGTGGTGGCGGAGGGGCCGGGGGGCGCCGGTAGGGGCGCGAGGGGCGAGGGCGAGGCCGCGCTGTGGCGCGCCGGCCTGGCGCCTGCACTGCTGGGCGGCGGCCTGGCCACGCTGCTGGCCGCGCTTACCGGTGAGCCTCGCTCGGCGCCTGGCCGACGCTCGTACCTCGCACACGTGACACCCCGCCTGCGCAGGGCTGGCGCTGGCGCGGCGGCGGCGGGCGGCGTGCTGCGGGCGGCGCGCGCCGCAGCCGCCGCTCTACACCACGGAGCCCGGCACACGAAACGGGAAGACCCTCACTCCGCCCGACGGTAACACAGTCAATTAATATTTTTACTCAAAAATGCATGTAATGTGGTCATTATTTTGACAACCTTGTTTGAGCAAAGTCGACCTTGCCGTTCTGTTTCAAGGAGCGGCCGGAAAAGTTTTGCTGGTCGCTCTAACAGGCCGGCAAAACATTGCCGGCCGCTATTTTGACGTTTCAACATTTTAAAAAATCAAATGCAAAAAGATTTTATTTAAAACACAGCTGTTTGTATTTATAGAGATAGGTACAAAAAGATTTTATTCCACACGGTGTTCGGACCATTTAAACCATACTGCATGCATGTGTACTTAAATATATGTGTATGTAAGAAACGATCTTTTTAAAGTCTGTATGTTTGTACATACAGACTTTAAAAAGATAGCTAATTAGTATTGAAATTAACCCATAAGAAGCAACACCTCTTTAAGTTTACCTACGTCCTTACAAACAAAACTAAACCGTATCAACAAGGAACACGCGGTTCAGCGAAAATTTTATTTTTATTTAGTGACTTTTTTGCAAAAAAAAACTTTTACAAAAAAATAATAACCGACTACCAAAAATAACACTACAAAGGGAAAAATAACTTTAATTTCGGAAGTCGGTGTCTTTGGATCTGTATTTGAGTTTTTTGCCACCGACTTCTGAAATTAAAGTTATTTTTCACTTTGTAGTGTTATTTTTGGTAGTCGGTTATTATTTTTTTGTAAAAAGTTTTTTATTTTTCAGTTTTTAGTGGGTCAGTCTTGAATTTATCTAAGTTACAATAGCCTAATGCTGCTCTTCACTTTTTACAAAATATTGCTTTTCCCGATGCTGGGACGTTGATTGTTAAAGAGTTCTCCTGGTAAGAACCAGGAGAACTGCCACTCACCATATGCATAGTGTACGAGCCAATAACGCTCATACAGCAAAAGTACGTTTACGCGTACCTAATTTATTTACCTCAAACCAGTCGTAACTTAAACTCCGTCACGCGCTAATGTGCGGGTCGATCTATAACAACAATACATTAAGTGCGGCTCAGATTACTAAACAAACTACTATAAACTGTTTCCATAAATAAACTAAGGATTAAACTTAACAGTGGTTTCGTGTAACTTACTATCTACCTACAATAACTACCGGGGTATCCGTCAACGACGAGAAAACCCCAACACATAGTGACGAGCATAAATTGCTTAATCGCAACCCGTTAAATAGGTACTCATTATTATATTATTCCGGTGGCCATCTGTGGTCTCCATCATCAGTTCCACTTCACCAAATGGTGCTTTCAGAGAGCAAATGCACGAGTTACTATAAAAAATACCCAAATCGCTATAGGTTTTCATGTAAAATTTGAGGGTTTCCCTCGATTTCCTTGGGATCCCCTCATCAGATTCTGATTTGGTGGCAATGGGACCATCTCGGGAGTATACCCTTTCGAACAAAAAAATAATTTTCTAAATCGGTTCATAATTGACGGAGTATTTGCGTAACAAACATACAAAAAAAAAAAAAAACATACAGACGAATTGAGAACCTCCTCCTTTTTGGAAGTCGGTTAAAAATGAGCTCTCAAAGCGAAAATTCTTCCGATTCAATGTGTTTAACACCGCCAGACTTTAAAGATGAAGCTAAATTAGTGGTTGAAAATTAAATACCGCGAAACTCAAAGGAAAAAAAAAATTTACAAAAAAATTTTAACCGACTACCAAAAATAACACTACAAAGTGAAAAATAACTTTAATTTCGGAAGTCGGTGTCTCGGATCTGTATTTGAGTTTTCTGCCACCGACTTCCGAAATTAAAGTTATTTTTCACTTTGTAGTGTTATTTTTGGTAGTCAGTTACAATTTTTTTTTTTTAAGTTTTTTATTTTTCACTTTTTAGTGGGTCAGTTTTGAAATTATCTAAGTTACAATAGCCTAATGTTAACTGCTCATCAAAAATGTCAACCTCACCTGCGCGCGGTACACCCTGCCACTGACGGACGAGGCGCTGACGACCGACCGATGGCGGTATAACCATCCAACAACAACATTTACTTCGTAAAGTATTATATTATTTTCATTATTATGAATGTGAGGACTATGTGGGTCATTGTTTTTGTTTTATTTTTCTCTTAGTTTTAATGATGGTCTGGTAGTTTGAGTACTTTATGCGGCCTACCCAAATGTCCTTTCTTTGGTATTGTTCGTCGAATCGTTGAGCTCCTTAAGTTTTGAGTTGAGCTGCACGATAACTGACAAATGCGTGCACTGACTGGACAGATCCACTCAAATCTGTGTGGTTCTTTCCTCAAAAGACCATTTCAGACACCAATCTACATGGTCCTCAAATGATCTGACCAAGATTATATCCGTATTTTATGTACACATTGACATTGATGAATTTTATATATACTATGACATGAATATTTACTTTGTTAAGTATTATATTGTTTTAATTAAGTATTGTAAATGTGAAGACTATGTGGGTTATTGTTTATTTTTGTTTTTACTCAGTTAGTTTTCATCATTGTCTGGCAGTTTGAGTAATTTTTGCGGCCTACCCGAATGTCCTTTCTTTGGTATTGTTCGTTGAATCGTTGAGCTCCTCAAGTTTTGAGATGAGCTGCACGACTACTGACAAATGCGTGCACTGACTGGACAGGTCCCCTCAATCTGTGTGATTCTTTCATCAAAAGATCATTTCAGGCACCAATCTACATGGTCTTACATGGTCTTCACATGATTTGACCAAGATTATGTCTGGACTTTAAAAGAGACTATGACCTCTGAGTTTGTTTCGGCCTTTCTTCTCAGAGTAGTCAGTTACGAAACGCCGACCTCATCTAGTTTTTTTTTTGTTTTTTTAAATATGTTTGACGTGTAAAAGTGTTTGTACAAACCTATTTACAGAAAATAAATCATTTATCATTTAACAAGCCAACCTAAATGCACCAGAGCGATGACGGGCAGCAGCGTCATCGTTGCGAAAGGATTGGCACTGCGGTTACCAACCCGCTTGCCCAGAGTGGTGACTACGGGCATTAAACCTCCCAATGATAAAAGTGCCAAAACAACGGCCCCCAGTTCCCGGTGGTCCCGCTATTCCTGGTCAAGGTAGCGGTCACGGTAACGGCGGGACGGGGGGTGCGAAGAATCCCCGGGCTACGGCAGGCTACCAACGACGACTTCATCTGGCTACGTACAATGGACGTTCGATGAGACTGGACCATCACCTCGCCGAACTTGAGGTAGAGTTAGGTCGCATTAACTGGCATATACTGGGGCTATCTGAAGTCCGAAGACAGGGGAAGGACACGATAACCCTGGAGTCAGGCCACCTATTCTACTTCCTTGAAGGTGATCAGCTCTCCCAAGGCGGTATCGGCTTTCTTGTGAACAAGGAACTTACTAGCAGCGTTGTAGAAATCGGTAGTGTGTCCACACGGGTAGCGTACCTTGTACTAAGACTCACTGACAGGTACTACCTGAAAGTGATACAGGTATATGCGCCGACTTCGACATGCTCTGACGAGACAGCCGAGGCCATGTACGAGGACATTGCCAAGGCAATGCGCAGTACGACAAAGGCCCACTACAACGTTGTTATGGGAGACTTCAATGCCAAAGTGGGAGTACAAGAACGCGGTGAATCGAAAGTCGGACAGTTTGGTTTGGGGCGCAGGAATCACAGGGGGCAAATGCTGGTTAACTTTTTAGAGTCGCAGGGGCTCTACTTGATGAATTCATTCTTCGAGAAGAAACCCCACAGGAAGTGGACCTGGCAGAGCCCCGATAACGTGACAAGGAACGAGATAGACTTCATTATGACGGATAAGAGGCACATATTTAGAGATGTCTCCGTGATCAGCAGGTTTAATACCGGAAGCGATCACAGGCTTGTCCGAGGCACTCTAAATATCAATTTTCAAGCCGAGAGAATCCGAATGATGAGGCCTACCCTTCGACCTACGCAGCTCCAAACCGCTCTTGGATCCGAAAAGTTCCAACTGGAACTTCAAAATCGATTCGCCGTACTGGAAACCACAGGCACTGTCGACGAGAAGGCCGACGAGGTGGTCAAAGCACTACGCGACGTGTCCCGCAGACTTTTCCCGTCGCTGCGGAAAAGTAAGGTGTCCAAACTTTCCTCGGAGACTCTCGGCCTTATGAGGGAAAGACGAGAGTTGCCATCTACGCAGCCGTCTTCGTCAGATAAGAGGGCCTTACACCTACAAATTAGAAAGCTGACGCGGCGCGACCTTCGGCGCTCCAATACCCGTGACATTGAGGTCGCGATTGAGCAGAACCGAGGGTCGAAAGTGTTCGCTCAGCAATTAGGGAGGTCCCATTTGACGAAACTGAAAACTGCGGATGGTAGAATCGTGACTTCAAAGCCCGAGATAGTCGAGGAAGTGGAGGATTTTTACGGACACTTGTACTCATCGCGGACGGCGAAACCGGCGGGGCATAGCGAAGATGACCATCGAGCCGAACTAACGCGCCACTACACGGAGGACATCCCGGATGTCGACCACTGCGAGATTAGGGCGGCTCTCGAACAGCTAAAGAACAACAAGGCACCTGGTGATGACGGAATAACGACAGAGCTCCTTAAAGCGGGCGGGGCTCCAGTCCTGAGAGAGCTAGCGAGTCTCTTCAACTCCGTCATCCAAGAGGGTACAACGCCCGATGCGTGGAGCAGAGGTGCGGTAGTTCTGTTCTTCAAAAAAGGCGACAAAACCTTGCTGAAGAACTATAGACCCATCTCACTTCTGAGCCACGTATACAAGCTGTTCTCGAGGGTCGTCACGAACCGTCTTGCCAGGAGACTTGACGAGTTCCAGCCACCAGAACAAGCCGGTTTTCGAAAAGGCTTCAGTACCGTAGACCACATCCATACTGTTCGGCAGATTGTGCAGAAGACCGAAGAGTACAATCAGCCGCTGTGTATGGCATTTGTGGACTACTAGAAAGCCTTCGACTCCATCGAAATATGGGCAGTTCTGGCCTCTCTGCAACGATGTCGAATTGACTGGTGCTACATCGAAGTGCTGAGGTGTTTGTATGACGCTGCAACGATGACTGTCCAGATCCAGGATAAGGAAACCAGCCCCATCCAACTACTCAGGGGGGTGAGACAGGGGGATGTGATATCCCCGAAACTGTTCACCAATGCGTTGGAGGACGTCTTTAAGACGCTGGACTGGACTGGACAGGGTATCAACGTAAACGGCGAGTACATCTCACACCTTCGTTTTGCCGATGACATCGTCATAATGGCAGAGACGCTGGAACAGTTAGACCAGATGCTGCATAGCCTAAATAGAGCCTCTCGGCGGGTTGGCCTTGGCATGAATTTGGACAAGACGAAAGTCATGTACAATTCGCTAGCCTAGCTACGCTCTAGGCCTTCCAGCTTGGCCATCATTGCAGCCCTTGCTGTCCTCGCTGTAAAGGCCCCGACCTACGGCCTCGGCCTTCATCTCAACTCGTCCATCAAGTGCTGCACGCTGACCGCGCTGTGTCGGCCTGGAGCTGCGCTACGCCGCGCTGTCGCCCATCATCAGCGCGACCAGCAAAGTAGTCATTATAGACCGCGGCAGTAATGTACTAAACTTTGCCATGCTGCTACATAAAGCCGTCACTCCCTCAAGCAGGCCTACGTTCTAGCGAGTGTGGTTGGACGTCAAATGATATGTTATTATTTCAACTACGTACCTGTTCTCTGTACTTGTGCACTTTAGAAGGGCACTTCATCAGGGGAAGTACCTACCATAACCATTATCAAAATGACTTTCGGTAATATTGTGAGAAAATTGATTTTTTGGTAAATTATGGAAGAAGACGTTACTTTGTGCGGAAATACATGACAGTAAAATGTTGTGTAAAACTATTTCGTTGTCATTCCGAAATAACTTGATCCAAGCTTAGATGCAGAATGCAGTACTATACAGCCCTCCCGCCCGCAAAAAATGCACATGCAACCCAAAACCTATACACAACACGTGTTTCGCCTCGGAGCATCATCCTCAGGACATGCTGACTCATCGACCGCTTGGACGCGAATGAGTCAGCTGAGTAGCGCGCGTCCCGGTTTAAACCGTTACGAATTGACGTATGTTTAGAGTCCTGTGTCGGTCTACCCGCAAAAATGTGATTGAACTCAAGAGTGTATTTCTATTATTAGTCCGGTGAATTCAGGCTAACTTTGCATTGATAAAAAACAGCGTTTTTATAATTTAACGTGTAGGGCATGGACAAGCGAGTATTTTAAATTGTATACTGCGCAAAGTTCATCCTCGCGTGAACGTTTTTTATAGTTCCGTACCCAAAGGTTAAAACGAAAACCCTATTACTAAGGCTCCGCTGTTCGTCCGTCTGTCTGTCTGTCTGTCCGTCCGTCTGTCACCAGGCTGTATCTCATGAACCGTGATAGAAGAGATGGGAGAGCGTGATATAACAAATTATTTGTATACCAATTGCATTGGTAGAACATAGAGATCTCGCGAAAATGTATATTTTAAGACCTTTTATGTACTATGTTCACAAATAAAGTTTGATTTGATTTGATTTGATTTGACCAGACGGAATGACCATAATGCCTTGGAAGTGAGGTCGGCCTTTGGTGTGGGATGCAACATGTGTCGACACCCTTGCACCATCCCATCTTCCTAGCACGGTAAGCTGTGCTGGAGCGGCTGCTGCAGGTGCAGAAAACCTCAAACGGCGAAAATATTCTAATCTTATTGGTAGTTATATGTTCGAGCCGTTTGGGGTTGAAACTCTAGGGCCATGGGGTCCGAGCGCCCACTTGGTTTTTCAACATATCGCCAAGCGGTTGGTCGACTCACTTCACCAGAGGCCTGGTCTATTTTTCGACCAAAGAATTAGCATCATACAACGTGGCAATGCTGCCAGTTTTTTGGGGCACTTTTCCTGTTGACAGCGATGCGGACGAATTTTTTGATGCCCTATGATTCTGTCCCCCTCCTTTTTTAGGGTTCCGTACCCAAAAGGTAAAACGGGAACCCTATTACTAAGGCTTCACCGTCTGTCCATCTGTCCGTGTGTCACCAGGCTGTATCTCATGAACCGTGCTAGTTAGACAGTTGAAATTTTCACTGATGATATAATTCTGTAGCCGCTATAACAACAAATACTGATAAACAGATTAAAATAAATATTTAAGGGGGCTCCCATACAACAAACGTGATTTTTTGATCGTTTTTGCTCTAAGTATACTGATAATGGTAACAGGTAGACACTCGAAATATTCACAGAATATTTAGTATGTATATTCACTTTAGAAAATAAATAATTAAATTAAAATAAAACAAATATTTAAGGGGGGCTACAAGGTGGGGTTTTTTTTTTTTTTTTGGGTGGGAAATTATCAAATAACTTCTCCCGCTCTGGGCGGAGCGGGAGGGCGTGTCAGACTTTTACTGACTAAAACCCACCCGTATTCCTTCATTTGCCTGTGTGCCAGGGCCACGATATCCCTTTCGGACAAACTCGCAACCCTGGCAGGCATTGGCCCTAGCGGACCCCGTCAGTTGGTGCTGACAACTCATTGAGGCGCGCGTGGAATACGACGCGCCGTCGACCCGGGCCTGGTCGTTATCGGATGGTGAGCTACCCATCGCTCACCGTCCGCAGTCCCACGCCTACGGTGGCCGGAAATCGGCTTGCGACTCCCGACGGCCGGGGCGTTTCCTCCCGCTTTATCCTGAACAGGAACCTCCCGAAACAACCATGTCCGGTGAGGACCTGCGTCAGGCGGAAGGTGAGGACGCCGTGGCGCCTCTCTAGCCACTTCTCAAAGAGAGGACTTATTGCCACAATTGTGGCGTGCCCAGCGCTGGGTTGCGACAATCGAACTCTCCATGCTGCCATAAGATCCCGCCGGAGCTCTGTCCGCTGTGCCGTGATTTCTCGCGGTAGCGGAGTTTCACCCCGGCGTTTCGCCTCCTCGCGCCACTCCCAGACGTGCGCGAGGACTTTTGCCTCCAGATCCCATGGCGGTAGTCCGGCAAGGAGGCTCGCCGCCTCACGGGAGACCGTGCGGTATCCTCGGACCAGCCTGATGGCCATGACCCTTTGGGACGCGTTCAATCGCTGGGCTGGTCGCAGCCTTATAGAACGCGCCCACAGCGGTGGCCCGTAAAGGGCCATGGACCGCACGACCCCCGCGTAGAGCCTCCGGCAGGAGGCGTTTGGACCCCCCAGATTGGGCAGGAGCCGCTTTAAGGCAGCCCCGGCCCGCTCCAGTCTGGGAGCCAAACGTCGAAAATGCTCCACGAAGTTCCACCGGCTGTCGAGGACGAGTCCCAGGTACTTCATCGTTGACTCGACGCCGATGTGAACCCCTCCTGCCATTATCTGGGAACCCGACAGTGGCGCGTTCCGAGGACCATAAAAACACATGGCCTCGGACTTGTGCAAGGCCACCTCGAGTCCCAATTGCCGGATCCTATCGACGATTGTCGCAACCCCACGTGCCGCCAGTTCGGCCGCCGCCTGATGCGACCTCCCCTGCGCCAGGTACGGAACCCTTCGTGCGCGCGTCCGACTCGCACTTGGCCAGTTTTTCTTATACTCGAAACAATTCTCGCATTAGTGAAAAACCAATGCAAACCATTTGTAAGTACCATTTGAAACTCATTTCGTACCATACGATGTGTGTGTGAGTGTGTGTGTGGTAGATGACATTCAAAGTGAGCAACACTTCCGAACCATTTCACAAAGACGCGTACACGCAATCAACTTGGACTTACAAAAATTAGCCAATGCTAGACAAGCTCCACTTCTAAACCCCATTTGATTGGCAATGCATCCCCCCTGCACCCCGCGCGAAGGGCAGCACCGCACGTCCGCACCGCAGCTTTTCTAAACAATTCAGTTTCTCTAAGATGACATCGGCGTGCGACATATTGTTGTTTACGATCCTTGACACGCAAAAGTAATAACGTATCGTAATTACGTGTACTCCAAACTGGACTTCGTTGCCATTGTGCAAATTTACGCGATCGTGAAGTGTAGCACTATGTGATAAATAATTCAGTGGTGATTACTTAATTGTTAGGTTTGTCAATCAATCAATTCAGCCTATAGCAGTCCACCGCTGGACATAAGCCTCTCTCAGACTGCGCCACAACACCCGTGTAACCATTCCACACTCTCCATGAGGTTTGTAACAGAACTATTTTTTCAATGCACTTCCTCGAAAACTGGTTCATAATGCACTACGATTAGGTTCACAATGCAATGTATTTCGCACGCGTGCGATTTTGTATTTTCAAACACGTGTGCGGGAATAAAAATTGCTATAGATAACTTATACCTATAATAATAATAATAATACCATTTATTTCAGGCGACATAGGCCCATAGAAAAATACCTTAACATAAACATATTTTCTACTGTCTACAAACAAAAGCTTGTGTTAATAACAAGGCTTAAGACTATGTTAGTAGCACTTCACTTTGCACTAGATTGTGCTGTCCTGTGGAACTTGTCCGCGGAAGCGACGGAACACCACGTCCAGCGGCCAAAAGTCTTCTTCCATGACGAGGGGCAGATAACAGTTCGGAACACGCACGACGAACGCTTTGAAGTTGACGTTCCGGCGCGACTCCAGTAACTGCACCCTCGGCGAGTACCTTGTCTTTTAGCGCACGTACTCCACAATGTTCTCCGCCTGTGTTGTGTGTGTCGTGTCGTGTGTCTACACTTAGTCCAAATTGGTTCAATGCCTCTATTCACACCGTCTCGCGCCAGAGCCGGTGTTCTCTATTCGGAGGTGATATTTTTTTAAATCTCGGCATAGATGCGTCTTTACGGGGCGTGGCGTTAATATTTTTGAAATTTTAATAATGTTTGTTTATAGAATACCGTGATTATTACAATAAAAAAAAACGTTTATGAACAAATTAACATTTATTTGTGTTCTAACCTCAAAAATATTTGTACTTTCTATTTTTCATATTAGGCTGTTTATCGGCTTTATACCTTTGCTTCTCCTTCAACCTGGCGAAAGCAAAGCGCGGAAAACAAAAGAAAATTAAATCATAGTTTCCTAATTCATGACAAAAATATTTTTCGTTATTTTATTTTATTTCGTCAAAAGCGTATTGAAAAAACCGGCCAAGTGCATGTCGGCCCACGCACAATGAAGGGTAGCGTAGTTGGGATGAATTTATCCCAAAAACAAACTTAACATTGTAGTTGAAAAACATGCTCTCCCATACATCGATATACGTTACGGTCAATTCTCCAACTGCAAATTTGAGTTGGTCAACTAGTACTCGTTAACTTGTGAAGCCTACTTAGCTGTGATAGTTTTCATTTTAATTTCGTTATGTATACTATTGCCATGAATTTTTTCACATATCCAAAACCAACCATTTAGCTGGCAGGGGGGGGGGGACACTTGACTCTAACAAAAAATAGCACTTTAAAGCTTAATATTACGCAAATGGATCCCTTAATTGAAAAATGGTTTTGCCAAACCCACAATATTTTTGAACGGCCTATCCAATTATACCCCACACCATGGAATAGACGAGAAAAAAAAAATCATTCCCATTTCACGTGTAAGGAAGGTACCCTAAAAAAAATGTTTTTCATAATTTTATTTTACCATTTTTTTGGCATGATTAATATGTATACCCATGCCAAATTACAGCTTTCTAAGACTAAGCGTCTCTGAGCTAAGCTGGGGACAGACGGACGGACGGACAGACAGACAGACAGACAGACAGACAGACAGACGGACATGGCGAAACTATAAGGGTTCCTTGTTTACTACGGAACCCTAAAAACGACGTTTGATACACGTGGACATTTGTTATTGCAATTCTCGGCTCGAATGCATTAACAAACATTCCCCACTTGTATCAAAATGTACTATTATTAAATCGTGTATGTCGGCGTGAGCAAATTATTACGAAGTCAAACGAAACGTAATGCTCTGTGACATCATCGTACCACTCAATGAATCAGGCGAGTTGTGGAAGGGGTCGGCCTTTATAAGACGGAGCGCCGAGCAATGCGGTCATTCCGACCGACCGTTACCGTGTGTGGCACGAGGGACTAATATATAAGATGTCCACCTCAGACGCGCCCCGTCGCGTTGTAAGAGTGGTTTCTAGCTTCTCTCTAACAGAACATTTAGGGTGGTGGTCGACGGGGCGCTATCCGGCGCCCGCCTGGTGCTGGCTGGTGTGCCGCAGGGCAGCTGCGTGTCGCCGCCGTGTTACTCGCGTTACACCAACGACATGCCCACCACTTCCGACGCTATTCTCGCGCTGTATGCCGACGACGCCGCGTACATTACTACATCACTTAATGCGAAGTACGCGGCGGTCAAAATGCAGCGCGCCCTGGAACTCCTTCCCGAGTGGCTGTCTAAGTGGCGGCTATCGGTGAACATGGGTAAGATGCAGGCGATGATCACTGGATTCGATTGGGCGCCCCGGGTGTGACCATCGACCGTCGGCTCACTATGGGGCCACATGTCCGCAAGTTCGCCGCACAGGGTAGGATCACCCGCAACCTACTCAAACCTGTGCTCTCGTCTCGCATCCCGGCGCGCTTCAAGTTGAGCGTGTACAAGCTGCTCCGCGCGCAACAAAATCTTGCGCTGCGGACCATTGTTGATGCTCCTCGCTTTGTGAGGAACGATGTCATCCAGCGGGACCTCGGGTTCGAGAGCCTGGATGAGTTTGCGCGGTGACGATGAGTCTGGGCGCTCCTAGCGGGGCCTCGCATCGCTGCCAGTGCGGAGAAGCTGTCGACTGCCTTGGACATCATGGCCTATCTTGCAGTAAGAGCGCAGGCCGGATAGCACGGCACGCCAGCATTAATGACATCATCCGTCGTGCTCTTGCAACCGTCGGGGTGCCAGCTGTTTTAGAACCCAATGGCTTGGCACGCGACGATGGGAAGAGACCAGACGGAATGACCATAATGCCTTGGAAGTTAGGTCGGCCTTTGGTGTGAGATGCAACATGTGTCGACACCCTTGCGTCATCCCATCTTCCTAGCACGGCAAGCTGTGCTGGGGCGGCTGCTGCAGGTGCAAAAAACCTCAAACCGCGAAAGTATTGCAATCTTATTGAGAGCTATATATTCGAGCCGTTTGGGGTTGAAACACTAGGGCCATGGGGTCCGAGTGCCCGCGCGCTTGGTTTTTCAAGATATCGCCAAGCGGTTGGTCGACTCTTCACGTGACCAGAGGGCTGGTCTATTTTTCGGACAAAGAATCTTCATCGCCATACAACGTGGCAATGCTGCCAGCCTTTTGGACGAGTTTTTTGATGCCCTATGATTCTATCCCCCTCCTTTTTTTACATACATGTACATTATTATTATTTTAAGTCCGTTAGCGTATATCTTATTTATTTATTATAATATTTTTATTGTTATTATTTTATTACTTTAAATTCATATTAAAATTATGTTGTGTAAATGTTCTTTTAAAAATGGATTAAATCTTGATTAAGAATTCATTTGTATTTAATATTGATTTTCTTTTGAACAATGGCGAATGACAACCCTCAGAACAACATGGACCCCGTAAGAAGTCAGTCTCCTTCACCAATTATCCAGCCAGGCTACTCTCGAGCCGAAATGAACCTATCTAATTAGTAACTAGAACATTTTTCTTTTAAAATTGTTGTAAATAATTTAGGGCCGCTGCTCACTGCCGGCACGGCACGGGATGGCATGGCAAAGGATTTTATTACTAGTCAAGTTATTTTGAATCTTATTTCAATGAGTTTAGAGTTCATGTTACTTTATTTCGAGACCACGATGCCGCGACGTGCCACGGGATGCTGTGGCATGACGCGACGCGCCCCGGAATGACGCGGGATGCTGCGGCATGACGAGTCATGCCGTTTCATTCCACGGGTTGCCGCGGCACGCCATTGCATCTCGCGAGACGTATGGGTCACTTTGTGTTGAGGAATAATGGTTGCTAAGCTAGTGCAGTCTATGAATAATGGTTGCCAAGCTAGTGCAGTCTATGAATAATGGTTGCCAAGCTAGTGCAGTCTATGAATAAAGCCGTCACCATTCAATGGATTCCCTCACACATTGGAATCATGGGTAACGAGGAAGCAGACATAGCAGCCCAACAAGCATCGTCTCTCTTCTCTTCTTCTTAGTCGGTAACTTCATTTCTGAAGATCGTGCTTAATTTGAAATTGTTGACCACTCGATGCACTACGCTCTTCCAAGTGATTCTGTCCTCAGCGGCTTTAATAGCCTTGGATACTGGTCCAAGCATCGTATGAGGTTATTAATTACACATGCACACCGTTATACTCAGATTGGCTCGGACATGTCAAAGATCTATGCAGACAAAGATGGCACAAGTATTTTGATGAACGATCAAAGTTAAAAGGAATCTGGTATAAAACCATCTAGTCTGAACTGCTTCGTTACCCATGGTTTGAAGGAAGGGAGATCTCTGTTGAGGATGCGTTCGGGCCACATCCCATTGAATAAGTTTAAATATTTAATGGGTAAAATTACCTCACCAAACTGCGAAGTTTGTGGGGTGATTGAGGATATTTACTACGTACTGATGGAATGTGACCGGAACATACACGATGGAAAATATTCGCTTGGTATGGGATTTGAAGTGGGCATGTAACAGCATCCTAGCGTCCCCTTTGTCGGAGGAGGCTAGGATGTTGTGCCGACTGTTGTTGGTTATTTACCAAAACAAATAGGGTCAACACTATGTAGGTCATAATTATAATAATAACTGTTTACAACTCATTGTTTAGTTTTAATTTGTTGAATGTTTCTGTTACGGGGATGACATTATCACTAAGTGATAAAACCCTTTCAACAAATAAAGATTAAAAAAAAAAATAAAAAAAATGCCGGAGCACAACCTGCCATGCCACTGCATGCTACGGAACGCCGCAGCACAATCTGCCGTGCCATGCCGGCAGTGAGCGCCGGCCCTTAGATTCCACATTTTTAAATGCACCTTAACTAGCAGGCGGGACTTCTTGGCGGGAAAGTGAAGCGTCATGTTCAGCAGTTTGTTTAATTTTCCAAAATTTGTGTTTAGCCGAATATTAATGTGTAATAATGGTGGATTATTAACCATTAAGTGTTTGTGAACGTGCATTAGTGTAGGCAAATGAAACAAAACAGTGCAACTTCGCTTCAAGTTCTCTCAAGAAGTCCGCGTGAGGACTCAGTAAAGTGCCACATCTTTACTGAAACTCAAGGGGAGTGGGCGGGGATATCATCATCATGCATTTATAATTCATTTCATCAATATTATACAAGAACTAAAACTTGACATTGGCTAAATGCACAAACCGTGCGAAGCCAGAAGGAAAAGAAAAAAAAAAAAAAACTAGCAGGCGCATCATTCTTTAAATGTTATTATGTCCCGAAACCTAGGCACAAAGCAATTCTGACGGCCCTAAGCCCGTAAAAGTATTAAGGAAGTTTTTGGATCATTTAATTTATTTATACATGACCATCAGCTGAGCGAGTCAATAACCAAGTTGATACCTACAGCGGGTGGGTAGGTATTAGGTGCGCGCACGACGCGACGTAGGTAACTAACTCGTGGCACTACTACTGGTTTCATGAATTTTGCGAATATTACGTTATCACTTCCATTTTTTTAAGTTTTAAGAGTTACAATGCTGCGTAAGTTGTTGATGAATAGTATTTTGTAAGTTAAACCACCCGTCCAAGGTATTAAATAATCAAAATTTAACCGTGTATTATTGATTGTAATATTTATGATAAACAAATTGAGGGCATATTGCATTTAGGGATTTCAATTTTATGGCATGTGATATTATGTGACATTAAGTTCGGGCAAGTTATCATTCGGACATATCCTGTCGGCGGCTATCTGAATTTCGTAACTAGTTCTCAACAAAGAAATAATTTTCGATCTATGCAACCGGTTGCCAAAGAAGACATTTATTTATGATGATTAGGAGAAAAAAATATGGCACTTTAGATTATGGATAAAAAAGTTAGGGTACACAATAGAGAACCATAATGTTATGTTTAAATTATTCGAATTGTTCTGACCATACATTTAGTATAAACTTCTAACACACACAACCGCAAAGTTTTTATAAGAATTAATGTCGCTCAAGGAATGACCAGTGTCAATTAAATGTGTTTTGAGATTTCGCTGGATAGTATTTAGCTAGTTATTGCGGAATTAAAACGAAATGTATAAAATATAACTTTTTACTTTATTTTTTGGCTTTTACTATGATAAATAAACGCTTTCGCATGCAGCACTCATGTTGAATGAAAACTAAGAGTAATTATTAAGATGATTGATTTGCAGCACCGGGAGAGCTGCACGAGATCAGCCCGTACGCGACGTTCAGTATGTCGGGCGGCGCGGGTGCGGGCGCGGCGTGCGAGGGCGGCGCGCTGCACCTGCGCACGTTCGGGCGCGCCGAGCCGCCGGACCTGGCCGCGCCACCGCCGCGCCCCAACCTGCTCGCGCACACGCCAGGTTGCTCCTGCTTCTGCCCCACAGGGACCTACGAACATTTGTATAAAGGAGGATAGACACGTCACTCGAACATTTCACGGCGCTGGCGCCCTCTACGAACAAGTAAAAACAGCAATCAATGATGCAGGTATATAGACCCCCCCCAGCATAGCCAGCTTCAAATCTGCAGTAGGCCCTGGTCTATTTTCTTTCCTTTTAGTTAAGTGGTAGTGGTAGTTACTAAAAATAAAACATTAAATGCAATGTCAAATACTTTATTTCAATCTTTTTCTACAATATTTCGTACCTACAAAGAACCATTATCACTTGTACAAACACACAATAGTAACAGTATAATTATTTGCACTTACGAGTGCTTCTGCAGTTCAGTACACAACACTTGCTCGCGTTCATGTTCACACAACCGATTCACAAACAAGTAAACAGTCCAGATATTCGTGCAAGAGTCAATCAGATAGAGCGATGTCGTCGGTATCTAATACTTTTCCAGGTCAATGTTTAGATGCAGAATCATCAATGTCCATACTAGCCAAGTCGTCAAGAAAAATCCACAAATTAATCGAAGCGCATCCATTCAATCGGAAAGAGAAAAACGGACACCGCAATAATTAAAAAAAAAATTTGAACAAATATAACATTTATCGCACAGAACATTTATATACTCTAGGAGCATTAACGCGAGTTGCGTTCCGTTTTTACTACTTTAACCCCCTTATTACAAAACAAGTTTTATCTTCAGACCCAGGTTTAAAACATGGAGCCATTATTGAATTTCGAACTTTATTCCGACTATGGTAAAGTTCCGAAAAACAAAATTGACAACTTAGTACCGAACTAAGTTTTTAGTTTTGTATAAAGAACGGTATTTCAATCACTGTTCCTTGTGTCCTTATTACAAAAACTGGCTCCATGGTTTAAGCCATGGCAAAATATAAATCTTGTTTTGTAATAAGGCGGTAACAGTCTAAAAAAAAAATATTGTGATACGTTATTGGATCATTTTATTCATTTAAACAAACGTTGTGTATTAACACATTTAATTTAAAAGGTGTCTCAACTCTTTAAATATTTTTATTTGTAAAATAATTGGGAATCAAACGAGCTTACCTATTAAGCGAAGTCTTGATTCTAATTTTATGAACGGCGATCTGAAATATAATTAATTAAACAGAGTAGTATTTCCTACACACACTTATAACATCGCGATTTTTTAGAAATAAAATAAATGAATATTTTTTAAATAGGTACACTATTTCACCATATCTTCTGTGTTGGCAACCCCATGTGTCACTTTTTTTAGAGATCATAGGCTATGGAACAGCTCTGTTTCTTATTACAGCTATCAGAGCAGTTCCATGTGCTGATTTCACACTAGGTTTTCCTGAAAGGGTAAGTGAATTATGTAGATTAATTATTGCAGCTTTGGGGCTGTTAGTGGCGGGTGGGTAATTATATTTCAGATCGCCGTTCATAAAATTAGAATCAAGACTTCGTTTAATATGTAAGCTCGTTTGATTCCCAATTTTATTTCACGGCGATCTGAAATATAATTAATTAAACAGAGTAGATGTTTAGAGTTGTCTGCAATAATTCTGTTAATAAATTACAACATGTTCTGGTTTATTATTAAGTATCTTTATTTTATTATTCTTAATCAACACTGGTTAGGTAAGAGTATTAAACTATTCTTAATCAACTAAGGTATAATAAATTCTCAGTCTGCATGCGCGTACGGCAACGATCAGTCGCGTTACTGCTTTAACCGGTTGGTGGCTCACGCGGAGGACAATGACCTCTAATACGGTGAAGTGTGTTAATTGTAATATTGTCATTAACGAACTTTTAGCGTTTTTACGAAATGTATTGGGCTTTATGGATGAACAAAGCATACATCAACTTTGTACTACGTCTTTTACGGCTGACGACATCCTGAAAGCCAAATCTTTGCTATTCGAATCGCTTCCAAATACGAAAAAGATGCCACTCAGAAGAAAAGACGGGAAAAAGAAGATGTCACGAGATCTTGATGACATCATCAGACTTATGACTACCGCGGACGAAGAGGTGATTCCAATATTCGTGGCAAAGGAACTGCACAAACTTCCCCCAGTAACCTTTGATCACGTAGATGTGACGAGGCTCCTGAAAGATATATTGAGACTACAAAATCAACTCAGTGCGCTGGAGCAGAAATTTGTGACTACAGAAAGGTTTGTAACCAAGAAATTGAGAACATGAAGCACGCATCTATGCGAGATAATTGGTCATCCAGCAATTACGTGAATAAAAGACGAGGAGCTTGTTTACAAAATAGCCCCCCTGATAGTGGACCCTTGGGTCTTAATTATATGCCTGTATGTATGACACAAACAGCTGATGAGGTGAACGACCTCACAAAACCGGCAAGTCATTCCCCGATAACAAGAACTGGCGAGGAACGTCCTATCTCTTTCTCGCAGAAACTAAAAGAAGCGACAGGTACACGCAGACACGTGGAGGCGCAGGCGGCGATAAGGGTTTCGAACATTGTGAGCGAGAACGGTGTTGCGCCGGCTCAAGGACAACGCGGATGTATGGTAATGAGCGAGAGGCAACATGACAGGTGCGTAGAGGACGAAGCGACCACCGCTGCTACGAGCCGGCGAGGCGACGACGTACGAGCGGTGTTAGAAGAATCCCCACCAAACTTCAACAGTTTGCCAGTAACCACAGCAGCGAAACATCGTGCTACGTTTAACTCGAACGTGCCCACATGTCCGCATTTGATTGCGAAGGGTATGACTACGCTGGAGTCCGAGTTAAGTAGTGAGCAAGCGGGAAGGGAGAAAAATACAGAGTGGACGTTAGTGCAACGAAAAGCGTCAAAACAATATAAATTGGTTGGTCAAAGGGGTCGCGCAGTTACGTCCCCAGATGGCAAGTTTAAGGCGGCGGATGTAAAAATACCTCTGTTTATATCGAATGTTAGCGTTGAAACTAGTGAGCACGATATTATAAGTTATATTAAGGAAAAAACTAATTAAGATGTGTCGTTAAAAATGATAAATATGAAAACGTCTAGAAAATACAATGCCTATAAGTTATTTATTTCTAAGAATAAATTAGAATTGTTTTTAGATGACGGGTTGTGGCCAGACGGCATAACATTTAGGCGTTTTGTGCGGTTTATGTACCGAAACAGAAACCAGTTATAGCTTGATAAAACCTTTCTGTATGAACCATAACAATAACAAACATTGTAAAATCATTACTTATAACTGTAAGTCTGTTAAACGATCGATGGAAAGTGTCAGAAGGTTATGTAATATGTGCGATATCGTATGCCTCCAAGAAACATGGCTTCTACCCCATGATATTCCCATTTTAAGTACCCTATCAGATGAATTTGAATATCCGGGTAAGTCAGCTGTTGACACAACTGCCGGATTACTGACTGGAAGGCCGTATGGGGGAGTAGCCATTCTGTGGAGGAAAGGTGTTTTTGATACAGTCACTGTGTTAGAGTGTAACAGCTGTCGCTTGGCGGCCATCAAAGCTAGCATTGATGGGCGCTCGATTATTGTAGCTAGTGTGTATATGCCGACTAATTCGCCCGATAACTTGCCTATGTTTACGGAAGTGTTAGGTGAGATCAGTGCAGTGATTGCGAGCGGTGGGGTCGAGAGTTTGTTTATACTGGGAGATTTTAATGCACATCCAAATGAATTATTCTTTAGGGAACTTACTAGTTTCTGCGCAGATCAATCGTTTATTTGTGTTGATATTTATAAACTGGGAATAAATTCTAGTAGCTATACTTTTATTAGTGAGGCACATGGATGTAGGAGGTGGCTTGATCACTGTTTAGTCTCTATGTCAGCCTTGGTTGCAGTGAACAAGGTTACTATAAAAGAGGACGTATATACGTCTGATCATCTACCACTTTGCATTGAGTGCGACTTGAATATAGTAAGACCTAAGCGGGTAACAATTCCTACTCCTTGCAATAAAGTTATTTGGGGGGAACGAAATGACTCGCAAATTGACAGATACCGTGAGCTATGTAGCAGTAAGCTGCGGGAAATTGATTTCCCTCCAGAGTTTCAAGATTGTAGCCAAAGTTTTTGTAGTCTAAGCGAACACAAAGCTATTTTAGATGAATTTTATAGTCAAATATCATATGCATTATGTGATGCCGCCGAGCAAACGTATGAAAAAGTAGGAACTGTAATTGGAAGTAGGAACCACAAGACATTGTGCGGGTGGAATTACCATGTAAGGGATGCACACCGGGAGGCCAAGATTCGAAATGTGGGTTGTACACAATCGGCCAACCGCTGGAGCTATTTTTGAACAAATGTGAGTGGCCCGTAACATCTTCAAGGCTCGGCTGAAATGGTGCCAAAAAAACCAGGAGCAAATAAAGATGGATATGATAGCAAAAGCAAGAGCAACAAATAATTTCGCTAAGTTTTGGAAGTCCACGAGTAAGCTTGATATTAAGCCGGGCCTCCCTGTGAATGTCGGCGGGAGAAGTGACCCGGGGGAGATTGCAAACATGTTCAAGGAATATTTTACAGTTCAATCTCCTCTGGGTCCCTCAGTTGATATGATCAATGCTGGGCCTGAAATGCTGGGAGTGAAGTCATTAATGTTCTTTTCGGCCAGACAAGTTGCATCTGTAATAAAAAATATGAGCAGAGGCAAATCACCCGGACATGACGGGCTCAGTATTGAGCATTTCAAATTTGCTGGGGTTCATCTGCCAAGGGTTTTGTCGGTGTTTTATACCATGTGCCTAAGTCACTCTTACTTGCCGGCAGAACTAATAAAAACACTGGTGATTCCCATAGTTAAGAATAGGACGGGTGACATATCAGATAGGTCGAACTATCGACCTATAATATCTCTCGCAACCACAATGGCAAAAGTACTGGATGGTACAATTGATTCTAGCTTGAAGGAATGTCTATCCGTGCATGACTCACAGTTCGGTTTTCAACCTGGACTGTCAACGGAAAGCGCCATAGTAAGTCTCAAACATACGGTCCAGTATTACACTGATCGTAGGACGCCGGTATACGACTGTTTTCTGGATCTCTCCAGAGCCTTCGATCTGGTAAATTATGATGTACTCTGGAGGGAGCTTGAGGATAGGGGTGTACCGACAGGAGTCCTCAGGATACTACAGTATTGGTATGGGAACCAAGAAAATGTTGTGAGGTGGTCCAATGCACTCTCTGAGACATACAGCTTAGAATGCGGTGTGAGACAGGGTGGTCTGACATCTCTTAGGCTATTCAGCACATATATAGATGGCCTAATCGTGGACCTTGGCAATATGCGGGTCGGATGTAGCGTCCATGGTGTAAAAATAAATAGTATCAGCTACGCTGATGACATGGCGTTGCTGGCGCCGACGGCAGGTGCCGTCAATGAAATGCTGAGGGTCTGTCAAGCATATGCTGCCTAACACGGACTGGTTTACAATGTTAAAAAGTGCGAATACATTGTCTTTAAGGCCGGCGGTGAATGCCCAGATACTATACCTGACATTACCCTAAACAGCTTGAACGTCAAAAGAGTGACTAAATTCAAATATCTAGGGCATTTTCTCACTGACGACCTTAAGGACAATGTTGATATGGAAAGGGAGCGTAGGGCATTGGCGGTTCGAGGTAACATGTTGGTCCGAAGATTCGCTCGGTGTAGCAATCTGGTAAAAATAACACTATTTAAGGCGTATTGCCAGTGCTTTTACACGGGGAATCTTTGGGTCAACTATACCAAAAGAACGCTAGATGACATACGCATTCAGTATAATAATATTTTTACGATGCTGTTGGGACTGCCACGATGGTGCAGCGCTTCTACCATGTTTGCGCAAAACCGAACTGACGGCTTCCACGCCGTCATTCGCAAGAAAACCGCGTCGCTGTTGTCAAGGTTGTGGGCGAGTGGCAACAGCATTCTAAAAACTTTGGCGGAGAGTATCGACTCTCCGATTATTAAAAGTTTTGTGAGAAGGACAATCACTACAAATTAAGTTGGGGATGTCCTTTTCACAATACTTTAAAAACTGTCTTCTCTATTGTATTTTTTGTAACTACTAACACTAGTAATAAGTTATATTATTGTTTTACTAACACGTTGGATCATTGTTGTCCGAAAAATAAAGAATATAATATTTATTTATTTATTAACTCATCATCACTATCATTACAGGGATTTCCTAATTCAATAGTGTGGCCATAATTACAATTTTATTATTCACTATAACATATTGTAAACATTGTGGTTTTTGTGAACACGCTCAGAGAACAAGTAAAAATATCTATGATGTCTGCTACGTCATTAAGCACACGCAAGGTACGCGTTATAGGGGCTTTACTCAGTAGATTGGTCCTACTACTCGGCACCGCCAATAGACGTGGCTGTCGCCTTCGCAATACATAATTGTCGGGCACACACAGGTTTATTTCTTTCAATATACCTGGGTTTGAAGTCTTATAATAATCAACAATTAGTTATAATCAACAATGAGGCGTAATCCACCTATTCAACAGTAAGGTTTAATCAACAATTAGTCGTAATCAACAATGAGGCGTAATCCACATAATATAGTTGTGTTCAAGTATGCTACTAAGGTAGTCAATAATGTACTTTGTTTTATTTGTTGTTAAGGACAGATAATGCAAAGTTTTCTGTGTATGAGCCTTCGCATAATGGTAAGTTATAGTACTTGGCGAATGTTTTTGAATTATTTGTCCATCCAGCTGCCTTTCTTATGGTGTCAATATTGACTCCAGCTCTTTTAGCAGATGAGGTTGCAGTGTGCCTTGTGCTATGTGAGGTGAATTGTGAAGTATCAATGCCACTTTCCTTCATGATATTTTTTATCCATCTACTGACAGTTTGGCTGGTAGCTCTTTTATGTGGTCTTTTAAAAGTTATCCAAAGATAGGGTTCCTGATTTCTAAGGGTTTCAGTAAGTGAAATGTAGTCTATTAAGGTTTTGGCTGGGCAAATTTTTGGATTTTGTGTGAAGAAAGGCAGGTGGATTTTTGGCTGTGTCTTACTTACAATAGAAGTCTTAATGAGATCAGTTATTTCTATAACTATTTTATCATCAGATATAACAATGTTTGGTAACTTAATTATTGCCAATGTTTGGGTCCGCTGAGCTGACGTTAGGACAGTCAACTTCTTTGTCAGTTTTTCAAGAGTTAGGTCAGTATTGTCCGGCCAGGAGGATAAGAGATTGAATATGTTTGAGGGGTTCCATGAATGAGAGTATCGGGTTAGTTAGTGCTGGTCTAAGTCTGTATACCCCTTTAAGAAATCTTGTAACTCTATCATCATTCCCAACTTTTGAGCTGATTAGGGTTGATAAGGCTGACCTATCTGAGTTAAGACTGTTGTAACCTACGTTAGTTTCAAATCTCTCAGTAAGGAATTGTATTACTTGGGGTACAGATGCTGTGTAAACACTTAATGCATGAGTTTTGCAATAAGCCCACCAGGCTCTATATGTAACGCTGTATTGTTTAATCGTACCTGGTGAGAGTGAGGCTAACATTATGTTTAGTGACTTAGTTGGCAGTCCTCTTTGTTGGAATGCTTTCCGCAGAAGACTGCTGCAGCCAGGGTAAGTGTCGAGCTCAGTGGGTGTGTTTCTGAAAGGTGATAGTAAAAGATTATCATCAGGGTAGAATATAACAGGCTCAGATATTTCCAGGGATTTGGCTAAGGGGTACCATGGCTGTGAGGTCCATAGTGGGTACACTAGTATGCCTTTAGCTTTATTATTTCTTATCTTTTGCAGGCACCTTGTGATAAGGGCAAAAGGAGGAAAAGCATAAAAGAAGGAATTGGACCAGTTTAAGGTGAAAGCATCTATATCGAATGCATACGGATCTTTCCTCCATGAGACATATTTTTCGCATATATGGTTTATTCTGCTAGCAAATAGGTCAATCTTTGCTTGGCCAAGTTTAGAGCAAATCAAGCTGAATGCAGTGGGTGAGAGTTCCCATTCTGTATCAATGTTAGTGTTTCTGGATTCTTGATCTGCTTTAGAATTTTCTTTTGATTTTACATATGAGGCATATACGTGTATGCCCCTCTCCTGACACCATGTCCATATGTCACGAGCTACATCATTCAGATGAGGGAATTGTATACTTCCCATCTTGTTGATGCATGCGATGGCGGTCGTATTGTCGATTCTTAATATGATTGATGTATTTTGGACTTGATTAGCAAATGATTTTAAAGCAAAGTAAGCAGCAGTTAATTCAAGTTGGTTTATATGATAAGCTTGTTCTTGTTCTGACCACAATCCGCGAATGCGTTCGCCATCACAGTGCCCCCCCCACCCAGTTAAGGAAGTTTCTGAGAAAATTTTTAAAGAAAAGGGTTGTTCCTGTAGTTTTCTAGACTTTTTTAAATTCTCTAACCACCATTGTAAATCCGGAAGGAACTTCCTTGATAATTCAATTTTGGTGTTATAATCATCATTAGAATCTATAAGAGCTAAGTACTACTGTCTTTCTAAGATTTTTGTATGCATCATTCCATAAGGGACAGGGCAGGCTGCTATTAGAGTGCCCAGTAATTTGGCTAAGTCTCTTATATAACATCTTTTTAATTTTAGGAACTTTTGAATTAGATTAGTTATAGATACTTTCTTTTCAATAGGTAACTCAAGACACATGTTTTGAGTATCAATAATGAAACCTAAGAATTTACATTGTTTACTAGGGGTCAGTTCACTCTTTTCATAGTTAATAACTAATCCCAAACACTTGAATAGGCTTATAGTGGCATTTATGTTTCCCAAACAATCTTGGTAACTATTACCAATACAAAGGTAGTCTCTATCCACAAGTCTGATAGCTGTTCTGATATCTTCCATTTTAAAGTGTTTGGCTGAGATAAATTTATTTAGTGGTTTAAGGTTCAGGATGAATCTAAATTTGCCATTTTGCTTAGGTCTGAGAAAGATTTTACTGATAAACTCGCCATTAATATGTAGGCAGGGAGTTATGGTACCTAATTTCAGTAGATCTGCAATGTATTCTCCCATTTGTCCAATTTCTAACTGTGATAGGTTAGAGGTTGGAATATTGGCCTGAAAAGGTATACCTTTTCAGGCCAATATTCCAACCAAATCAAATCGAATCAAAGGGTATCTCGTACCCTTGTACCCACTGTAGGATTACAGGGTCATCAGTAATACGTCTCCAGCAGTTAATATAATTAAGTAAATTGCCAGCATGTACCTGGTTTGTTAACGTTTGGTTGGAGCATTCCGGTATCGGCCTTGTTGGTGAGTTGCTCTCTCGGAGTGGTGCTGCCAGCGGGGTTGTCGTTGACTGGTGGGCTGAGACGTCTTGCGTGGCCCACCACGTGCATTCATTTTCGGTTTCTGTGGTGGGCCGTTCCTGTTTCCCTGACTGGGTCGTTGTATGTTGCTGTTGTTTGGTCTGTTGTTCGATGGTACAACAGGAGGAGGTATTTTTAATTGTGCTGCAGCTTGTTGCATCTGTTTCAGGTTTCTAAGGAGGTCCGGTAGGTTCTCTCCATATAGGAAAGTGTCTCTTGTTGTTTTGGACAATATTTGGTTAAAATTCTTGTCAAGTAGCAGATAGATTAACTTTATTCTAGTTTGCGTTTGACTATAGTGTATGTTAGTGAGAATTTTGGTTGCATCGGCCAAGTTTGTTAACAATTTATGTTTGTCTATTTCTTCCATTACTATAATATCAGTCATAGTTTTTGCTATGATGGAGGTAGCCAGTCCGAGTTGTTTTTGGGATATCTCGATCCCATGGTCCCTTAGTTTAGAGGACTCTGTGAGCACAGCTTTTACTTCCGGGTTAAGTAAAGGAGCATCAAGTAATGTACAGTTGTCTGGCATTGCATGCTTTTGGTTATAATTTCCCTTTCCTCCTTTGTTAGGCCTTTTGTTAGGATATGGTTGAATCTTATGTCCTTGTGAATTTGACCCATGTATAGCTGTGGTTCCTCGTAGTCCATACCCAATGCCTCTTTATATGGGTTGGGTGTCTCCATTTCAGTTATATCAGTTATATCTAAAAAGCAAAGAATAATAATTGCATAAGAAGCATTTGCTTTCAGCCATTGCAACTCAGCATTAAGTTGACGTAAGTATCTCGTACTTTGCGTCAAGAAAGTTAAACCACCTAGTGCTTGCATAAGACACTGTGAGTATCACGTACTCATTGATCTGTTAAAGGCATGCTCATGCCGTGGCAAATGCATACTAGCTAACAACATGGTGTTAATGTTGTTAAAAGTATCTCATACTTACTAGTAGCCTACGATTTAGCAACTTAGGGCTATCGCATAATCGCTGGTAAAGTAGAATGCTTTAAAAGCACACGTGCAATATGCAGGGTTAAAGCAACTCCGTCCCAAGGCTTTCTTATCCGTAAATCAGAGACACACCCGAAACCACGTTTTTTTCAAATTCCTAACCTAAATCATAAAAGCGGAAATTACCTGGGTTGGGGTCGGTGCAGGGCTAATAGTCCTGCGTTTGGAGACCTCTGGAGTATAGGACGTTGATGTCCTTGATACGCTTCGTTGTCGAGGGCTGCGCGAGCGTGACTTGCTCCTGCGACTTCGACGCCGATGGCGTCTTTGACTCTTCCGGTCATCTAATGTACTTATAAGGCGTTTAATAAGTTTTTTGTTGTTGCTTGGCATTTCGATATTTTACAGTTTAAGATCAGAATGAATTATTATTTGCCGCGAGAGATTTTTCTGTGCGATGTCTTCGAGCGCGCGAAAGAAAAGTGACACATGGGGTTGCCAATACAGAAGATATGGTGAAATAGTGTACCTATTTAAAAAATATTCATTTATTTTATTTCTAAAAAATCGCGATATTATAAGTGTGTGTAGGAAATACTACTCTGTTTAATTAATTATATTTCAGATCGCCGTGAAACAAAATTGTTATTATTTTAAGAAAATCTAAGCAAAATGGAACATATGTTTAGACTAAACCATTATCATTTTGAGAACAGCGCCATCTATCAATAACTAAATTTAACTTTTGATATTACTATAAGAATAAATTTTAAAATCAGTTGAATTAAGTAGTGTATCTCCAAAAGCAGAAGCCTACATATCCTGGCTGGTTATAATTCCCTTACTTTTGTTCTAAGCTATATCACCGTGGTGTGCACGCAGTAACTTTTTCCATCCGATTAAAAAAAAAATTTACAAGAAAAAAACACTACAAGTGAATAATAACTTTAAAGTCAGTGTCTTTGTATTGTTTTTTGCCACCAACTTCCGAATTTAAAGCTATTATTCACTTTGTAGTATTTTTTTTTTAAATAGGTTGTTTTTTTATTGTAATTATTTTTTATTTTTCACTGTATAGTGGGTCAGTTTATAATATTTCACCTTTTACAAAATATTGCTTTTCCCGATGCAGGGAAGGATTTATGTCCGTCGCCTACCGCAGCAAATACAAAAAGAGGAACTATCAGTTTTTTTTACTTTATTTATGGCATCTTGTAGTTGACCTTGAGAGGTCGTGACTACTTAACCGGACTTTCCTGTGGCTGCCTTAAGGTTTGAGCCAAAGCCAGGGCGAAAATAAATATTATAAACTAAACGACTGCGCGCTATGGGCACCCCCTGTGGGGCACGAACCTCGGCTTTGGGCGTCGTTGGGGGGAATAGCAAGTTGGATACAGACTGGATCAAAGTTTAAATCATTATTATTATCAGGGGTTACTATTAATGCTACCGGCGCGGCGCACTCAGCCTCGGGCCGCGGGTGGCTGGTGATTCGACGAGCAAGGGACGGGGGGACAATTACGTCTGAGATATCGCGTGGTACCTCGGCGGCGAGGACCGAATGTGATGTCGGTCTGTGTAATGTATGCACTGTACTGGTGGCCTTACTACTATTCTGGTGGAGGGTGATGGGGTCATCTGGATCGGTGAGAGTATGCCTCGGACGGCGAGTCTGACTAATGCGAGAGAGCCTATAGCAAGCGGCCTGTACAACCAGAGGGTTGCGATGGCTATCCGCGGAATAGAAGAAACGCTTCATGATGCGCTTCATGAACTGCTTAATGGTGGGAATTTTAAGGTCTAGGTAGAGGATTCGGTTTTGAAGTGCCTGCATCATATGGATGAGATGAGGCTGTGCGTGTGCGAAAACTGCACAGGCACAAGTCATGATGGAAGATTGCAAAATTGCCGGTCGTAGTGAATAGACGTATCGAACAATTATTGCAATAAATAAATAATCACTTGCGAAATTGTGAACTAGTTACCAATAGTGAGTAATAACGCTACTCGTACAGTACATTTGTGTAAGTTGTATTATTAGAAGAAATGACCGGTGTTTAACAAGAACAACATAACCTGCTTCGTGATGGAGGATAGTCCATTCAACCGAACTAGTAAATGTGTTCGCTCCCTGCCTGCTACTGTGCCCGTGGCCGTACCCGCCTCTACCCCTCAAGCACCTATCCAAAAGAACGATGCCCCAGAAGTTGTATCGACGTCAGAACTTCAGAGTTGGATGGCGACTAGCGAACAGAGCCTGAAGGAGGTGTGCGCTATTGCAGCTAAGGGAAAGCTGAATGTGGAGCAAAAAACGCGCATCACTAACCTATGCCGGAAGATTAGTCACGGAACCTCGCAGATGGCCGTCATGTACCAGGCCGTCAAAGCTAAAGCTCTCCAATCGCATTATGCCGTCCGAACTCTGGAAAACCAACTCGACTTTTCGCAGCAGCTACAGAACCTTAGGCTGAGTATTGAAGATTCGACGAAACCTGCCCAGGTATCTTCCTTTGCTGACTTGGTAAAGACAGGTGCCAACAATTGTATCCAGCCAAGTTCTGTAAGTTCTGTGGCCATAATATATCCGAGTGAAAAATTTAAGACTAGCGATAATACTAAAACTATTGTCCAAAAAAATATCAGCCCCGGATAAAAGAAGCTCCACGTGGGAGGCCTGCGCAAGACAAAGAACGGAGGTGTTATCATCAGCACCGACACGAAGGACGACATCGAGAAGCTCCGTCGTCCTTCGTGTCGGTGCGGACAATCGGTGCAGCTCACCAAATCAGGTCTAACAGTCGACGAGCCCCATAAAAGGAAGCCTAGGGTTGTAATTATAGGAGTCCCGACATCCATGCGGGAAAATTAGGTTTTTACCTATGTATACAACCAGAACCTAGCCGAAAAACTTCAGGACTGCAGCCTTGAGACGTTTTTGAGTTTGATTAAATTGAGTCATAAGTCAGGTAAGAAATACTCTGAGACATGTAATTACATTATTGAGGTATCTGCAGTCGTACGCAAATTACGGCCTTTTATTGACCTTCTTAATTTTATTTCATTGACTTAGCGGTCTTACGGCCGTACGAGCATTTAATTTAAAAAAATAATTAGACGTTACTCTGTGTTATCCCCCCTTTACAGGGACACAGAAGTGAGTACCAGTTACCTTTGTTTTTTTTTTTTACATGAATCTCACCTTCACCTCAACCTCTACCATGTTGCGTACACCGGCAAAGAAAAACACAGGCTCGCTGAGTCCCGGAGGCTCGTCGCGTTCCACGAAGAAGGCTCGATGCTTACTTCCCAGCGTAAGGCGTAGCATCGAGGAATGGGAGGCCGGGAAAGCTGAGCCCCAGGCAAAGTCCCCAGCCAACCCAAAATGTGACGCCACACCACCTGTTTCCAGCACTCTGGAGGCGCGCCGAATCCCCTTGGTTGCCAAAGCGCTGCCAAAAAAGCCTGATACCAAGTACGCCAACCGGACAGTGGAGGCGAGAGCTTGCCTAAATAAAGCAAAGCTTCATTTGGGCAACTCTCGCAACCTTAAGACGGAGGTGTTGTCTGCAATAAACAGGCTCTTTGAGTTAGTGAAAGAGTCAGAGAGTAATAAATCTCCTGTCGCACCTGCACCTGACGTCGCACCTGCAGTCGGAATGGCAACCACGCCCATTTCAGACGAGCCCTCCCTATCCATACGCATCGAGAATAACGCTCGCCAGATGGAGCTTATTAAAGCGATAGAAAATCATGGCTCATTGATAAGGGAAAACTCAGAAAAGTTGGAAAAACTGCAGGATGCTCTAGCGAATAGAGAAAGCGTTGAGGAGAAAACCTACGCGGATGTTGCGGCAGTGCGTAAGAGCCAGACTGGGTTACAGGCCCTGAAGCGAGCGACACTGCACTCCATGGTTGTTTCCTCAACATAAGAGTTAGAGACGGGCGAAGAGGTTTTAGAATGAATTAGAAAGTCAGTGGACGCAAAAGAAGGCTGGGTGTAGGTGGAAAGTGTGAGAAAAGCGAAAGACAGAAAGATCATTATGGGTTGCACAACGAAAGCGGAACGAAGAAAGATCAGGGAGAGAAATGAAGCAGTAGAAGAGAACCTCATCGTCGAGAAAGTGACCAACAGAGACCCACTTCTGATTCTGAGGGACGTGTTAGTGGTACACAGTGACGAGGAAGTCCTCAAAGCCCTTCGGAATCAGAATCGGGAGATCTTTCATGACCTCGGAGAAGAGGGAATAAGGACCAAAATTAGGTACAGGAGGAAAATGAGGAATCCGCATATGAACCACATTGTGCTGAGTGTGTCCCCGACGATCTGGAGGAGAGCGATTGAAGGAGGGAAGCTCAGGATTGACCTCCAGAGAGTACGCGTCGAAGACCAGACGCCACTGGTACAGTGTACCCGCTGTTTGGGTTCCGGTCACGGCAAACGGTTTTGCTAAGAGCCAGCCGACCTATGCAGCCACTGCGGCGGCCTGCGTTTTAGAGCAGACTGCCCAGACCGACAGATTGGCGAAGCAGCGGTGTGCATCAACTGTACCAGAACAAAAACGGGGAACCAAGATCACAATGCATTCAGCAGTAACTGCACAGTACGGAGGAAGTGGGACGCATTGGCCCGAGCTTCAATAGCATACTGCTAAGGATGTCCCTGCGAATACCCGCAATGCTAAAAGACGACAACGGCGCAACAACGACTGCGCAAATATCACAGCAGACTTACCAGACATATTGGCAATGGTGCACGACTGGAGAATTTTGGAGGGCTTGACGAGAATTGATCATAGCGGCTTTGACCTCAAGGAAACAGGAGCAAATTGTTGGCAATTTCATAAGAAACTGGCTCATTTTAAGAAGATAAATATGTCGTGGTTGTCTGATCAAGTCGCCGGAATGAAGAAGGAGGTCGCTTTGAAAAATAACATAAATAGTTGCACTACGCCATTCTGGAGATCGCGGGTCTTTGCGGAGTACCTCAAAAATAATAAGCAAAAGGCAGTGAGAGCGCGGGTCGAAAGCTATGAGACGATGGGTGAAATCGTGAGTCTGCCAAGTTTTAAAAAACAGAAACAAAGACAATCATCTATTAAATTAGTCGGAAATATTATTAGGATAGTTAAAAATAATAAGTTGATTATAAAATTATGACTATATGATATATTGACATATACACAGGACAGGTTTAAGTATCTGGGTCATATCGTAACAAGTGACCTTAAGGATGACGAGGACATAGAGAGGGAGCGCAGGGCTTTGGCGATGAGAGGCAATATGCTCTCGCAGGTTCGCACGTTGCACCAACGAGGTGAAAATAACGCTTTTTAAGGCATTCTGCCAATCGTTCTACTCGAGTGGCCTGTGGGTGAAACATACGCAGCGAAGCTACGGAGCCGTGCACACCCAGTATAATAACGCTTTTAGGATGCTGTTGGGGCTGCCGTGGCGCTGCAGCGCGTCTGGTATGTTTGCTGAAGCGCGTACGAATGACTTTCAAGCTATCATGCGCAAAAAAGCAAACTCCTTGCTGCATCGTCTACGAAGCAGCAGCAACAGCACCCTAATTGCTATTGCTGCCCGTTTTGACTGTCCTTTCGAAAATCAGTGGATAATGACGGCCATAGGCATCAGTTAGGTATAGGTCTTAACAATACTAACATAATTTTAGATACAATGTTTTATTACTAACACACTAATAGTTTTATGATTGTGTTATTGTATGATTTTAAATATGTTAACTTATATGGAGATTCTCTGAAATAAAAATTATATTATTATATTAGCCCTGATATCACAAGACCGAGTTTTTGTAAATTGGTCATCATGCCCTGTGAGAGACTTTACTTTGGTCACACGATGCTATAAGTGTCAGCAGTATGGACATGCGGCCAAGTCATGTCAGCAGACATCGAATACCTGCGGCCACTGTGGTGATCAAGGTCACTCAGTAAAAGAATGTCCAAAGAAGGCTGACGAACCAAAATGCGCTACTTGCTTGCATTTCAACTGCTGTTTCTGACTGCCCGGCGAAAATAATGGCCAAAAAACGGTACATCAATTCTGTAGATTATGAAGGCGCCTAAGAGCGCCGTTAATTAGTTATTTTCCTGTCCTTTTTTTTCAATTTTCAAATTTTTATTTAAACTACCATTATGATTAATAATTTAATTAATGATTTAGACAATTTCTCTGTATCTAAGTCCAAAGTTTGTGAAGCTGAAAACTGCAAACAATATCAGTCCGGCTATAAATCTCCACTAACCATATTAACACAAAAAATTCGCAGTGTTTTTAAGAATTTTGATAGCTTTAGTACATTTCATGCTTAACCGAAGCATGAATTGTGACGTCATTGTTTTAACCGAATGCTGGCTTGCCAAACAATATAACATACCTACCACTAATCCCGGGATTTAATATGTATCGAAGTACCATTAATTACAACCAAAATGATGGTGTGATAGTTTATGCATGAAATCATCTGAACGTCTCTGTTGAGGAACCTGATATGCACGACTGTAACAGATTGTTAGTTAAAATTGGCAAAGAATTTGCGATATTAGCATTATATCGACCTCCATCTTTTAAGATTACTAGCAATTTTACTGACTCTGAATGAAATCTTGCAGAACCTGTCATCCATCAAAAACACGATTGTAATTGGAGATATTAATATCAATATTCTTCCCGGAAGTGCTGATGCTACTGCTCAGGACTACCTCAACCTATGCGCCTTTCATGGTCTGCTCCCAACACACAGCTTTCCTACACATCACAGTGGTTCCTGTTTGGATCATATTATAATAATATATACCGTTTATTTCAGAGCCATGCTCCATATAAGTATCTTAGTAACAGTATAAACTTATAAAATTAGTGTTAGTACAAATATTTCTAAGCGTCGTGAGGCACGCCGATCCAGGGGAATGCCTACTTGGCTGCATGCAGTCGTACCCACCGCCCCAAGATCGGAGAGTCCCACCTATCAGCCAACGTTCTGAGAATTGTGTTGGGGCTGTCGCGAACACGGCGTAGCAGAGATGCGCACCTCTTGCGCATGACGGCCGAAAAACTATCCACATCCGCGTCGGCAAACACGCCAGACGCACTACAAAAACGCGGCAGCCCCATCAACACCCGGAACGTGTTGTTGTGTTGTATGCGCAGGCCACTGTATGCCCTTTGCGTGAAGTTCACCCACAGGCTGCACGTGTGAAAGGATTGGCAGTAGGCTTTGAAAAGCGTCACCTTAACCTGCGCCGTACAACGTGCAAACCTGTGGGCCCACATCCCACATCGAACAGCCAGCGACCTACGCTCCCGCTGCACATCAGCGTTATCTTTCAGGTCTGAGACCCAGTGACCAAGATACTTAAAATTTGCAACTCTTTTTAGAGGTCTGCCACAAAGCATAACTGGTGGAAATGTACTATAGCATTTACTGCCTGCTTATATCATAAGTTCGCTCTTTATTGCATTATATTTGAGTCCATGGGTCCCAGCATACAATTCACACACTTAATTAGTTTCCTTAATGCCCCGATCGATGGGCTCAGCAGAACCATATCGCCGGCATAACAAACAAAAAAGTTTAAAAAAGTATTTTTGCTTAAATGATACCTGACAAACCTATTGAATCTGTTATCTCACTCTTATAAGGTAAAATCTGTCTCGTATCTCTATCTTTTCGAGGGATATAAATAAATGTTAAACTGTTATAATTATTATGTTATATTTAACATTTATTTCATATTTTTTACAAATCCTGCTCAAATTGTTGGCCTCTGTAGCGAATGCAGGCCTCACATCTGTTTCGTATTTCGACAGTTGTTGCACGAAGTCATATTTCCTCCGTATTGGTATTGAGGGCCGTTTCTATGCGTTGGACTAGATGCGAAAAAAATATTGCCACAGTCGCAACATCAACAAAAAGTTGCATCAGGCAGTTCTAATGCAACTTTTTGTTGATGTTTGTTTTGTTGTTGTTTTGAACGAAACTAGTGACACATAATATCTAGCTTCCTCACACTAGCGGTCACTCGCTTGCGCTGTCTCGTAAGTGTTCGCGTACAGGTGACTTTATAATAAACTAAAAAAAAATCACCAACTTTTAATTATCACCAAAATACCTTTCCTTGCCGTACCCTAAATAATGTTGAGAATATTTTATTTGGTTAATCGAATAACAGGAGTTAACAGTGCGCATCTAAATTAGTATTATTCCTTGAAAACATGTGGTTTGTCCTGTCCTGTGATCCTGTCCTCGTTTAAATTTATTTCGTCTTTTTCTTCCAAAGATGACTATGTTAGCAATGTTGTAATAGAAGTATTGTGATGACTATGTTAGCAATGTTGTAATAGAAGTATTGTGATGACTATGTTAGCAATGTTGTAATACAAGTATTGTGTGTCAGACTACGGGCGGGCGCGCGACAGCGACTCGGAGTCGAGCGGGTCGCCGTGCGCCGCGTGCGCCGCCGAGCGGTACCGGCTACCCGCCGCGCACCTGTCCGGTGAGCGCCGTCCCTCGCCACTGCCTGTGACTGTGAGTGTGGTATGTGATGATGCACGCGTGTGTGCAGACACGCTGCCGGCGGTGGAGTCGAGCGCGGAGGACACGGTGTACGGCCCGCACGGCAGCCGGGCGGCGCGCGCGCGCCACGTCAGCCAGCCCAGCGTCAGGTGAGTCGCCTCACTCCCCCACACCATCAAATACACCACTGTAGTCTGTTACTGTAGGTATCTCTTAAGTTTGCTATATTTTCACAAATTATAATAATATAATATTCGTAAGTTTTTCTGTAAACTTATGATCTTTAGACTTGTAAAAATGTATAGAACTTGTACATTGTGTTTCGTACCAACATGTTACCAGAACAGTAAACTAGCATTTTCTCTTTCCGATAAAGCCACCGTTTCTAAGAAGAAGACGATATAGAGGACCGTTAGACTCGGTAATATACTTAATAGAGTGACCTCAACTAAAGCTCCGGCTCTCGACACCCAGCATGGCTTGTGCGCTTCTATCTACACTAGTGACTAGGCACTACGATGCAGTGCGGACAGTGCATGCTGGTTAGCTGCATGCATGCAGGTGCACCCCGCCCAGCACCGACACCCCGCCGGCTGTAGGTAGAGCCCGCGCTTAGATACCCGTAGGATCCTAGTAGCACAGGTTCAATTGACTCTACGGTCTGTATCCGTTGCCCGACGCGCATCTCTACACTTGGGAAACCAAGAAAAGTATGCATTTAACCTGAGAGGTCACGTGGTCAGGTGGATACTTATCTCGGACCTATGTGATTCCGATTTACGTACTAAATATGATGATTGCATAATAAAGTATCCGGGTGATTGTAGCGATTCGTGCTGTTACCAATATAAGCTAGTCCCAGTCCAACAGCTGCGAGTTAGGCTAGTCCGCATGCGCGCAGGTCGCCTGCCGCAGCCGCGCCGCGCTCACGCTGCCGTGTGTTGCAGGCACCAGGCGGCGCGCGCGCGCACCGGCCGGCTGTGAGCGAGCGTCACCTGTCCACTGTACATACTGGTGTTATAACTGTAAGCGTTCCCCTTGTCATACCACTCATCTCAAAATTTTTATTAAACAATTTGAGTTTTATACCATTGTTTCATTTCACAATACAATATGACCACTCAACATCAATACAGACATTGTACAATCGTACAATAAATTCAGTACAGGGCCTGTTTTTGCGTCGAGGGTTAAAATACAAATATAAAAACCCGGCAAAGAGAGAGTCGCACCGAGGGTTCCGTGCCTTATAAGAAAAATATTTTTCCATAATAATAAAAGATTAGGATCGCATATAAATTTTTTTTGGTCACAAGTCCAACATTATTGCAAATATTTTAAGAAAATAAAAAGTTGTGCACATAAAACGCTCTCATGTGATAATATCCTGTATAATCTATGTAGAAATAAAAGAAAGAAAGAATGAAAAATATTTTATATGGGACACGCACAGGAAATACTGTAGTCCCGTTGTACCGTATGCACCATTGACCTGCACCATCAATGACGCAGATGAGACCAATATCAATGCAGTTTCATTTGCACCATGCAAATTAAACTGCATTGATATTGGTCTCATCTGCACGATTGAGAATGGTGCAAACGAAACCGCATTGATAGTATGGTCTCATCTGCACCATTGACGGTGCAGGTCAATAGTGCATACAGCATACAGTACAACGGGTATAAATCTTTTAGCTAGAATAAGGCGACGTTGAAAAAAACCTGAAGTATAGTTTTAGTTTATTTTACTTTGTTATTTCTATTTTTCATGATTTATTGTGCATATTATGTGCCTACCTGTAATTAGATTTTTATATATTTAATTAAACTTATATACCTAAAACAATTTTTCATTTAACTGTACTTCTGGTATATTGCGAATCTGGTATTTTGATAATCTGTTATATTGAGAATCTCGTATTTTGAGAATCTGGTATTCTGAGATTGAGCCATTACAAGTACTACATACCCGAGTTAGCTATAATGCACTGTTAGGTTTTCAACCAGCTAGTAACGTGAAGGTCACGTTACTGAGGTGTCTCGCACTGACTAAATGTTGTCACGTACCTATGTAATGTTAATAAACGCATACCAGTTAGCTATGCACAGTAACATCGCTAAGGGCTTCACGAGCCGAGAGATTTCAGGGCCTCTCTGGCAGCTCCTCATCCAGCTAGTATCGTGGAGATAACAATACTGGTTGATCTCGTGTCTCTGGAGAGATAATGCTTTAGCAAATTTCCAGCAACTGGCAATATGCAGTGTTAATGTCCACTAAAGTGCTTATATAAAGCGCTGTCAGTATCACGTAGAAGGTGGTCAGTGAAAGCCAGGCACTCTCGCACATCAAAGTTGTGGGAGGCCTCCGGATCTTGGGTCAGGTTTAGGAGTCTTGCCGGGAGGACACGGCGCGGCATACGCTGGCAGAGTGTGCCGCTTGGGAGGAGCCATGCCGTGCCCTCATCTCAGGAGTAGGCAGTGACCTATCGCTGCCGGCCGTGGTCGAGGCGATGGCCGGCAGCGAGGAGTCCTGGGACGCGGTGGTGTCCTTCTGCGAAACAGTCGTGTCGCAGAAGGAGGCTGCGGAAAGGGAGCGGGAGATCTCGTCCGCTCACCCGGCCCACAGCAGGCGCACCGGGCGTCGGCGGAGGGCCGATAACGCCCTATTCCAGCCCCCATAAATGGGTCCAGGGACGGCGGACTTGGGGACGTCCGCCGCCCCCTATCACATTGGACCCGAGGTGGCGGCGCGTAGTGTTCCACGCGCGCCCCTAGCAGACGTCGCGGGGGGGGGGGGGTCAGACACCTCACCCCCCCCCCCCCAGACTTGAGGTGGCCCGCAGAGGCGGGCCGGCACTAGCCGGGGATTGCGGAAGGAATAACAGATCCCAAGATCCCCGGTGCAAGTGTGGGAGGGGAACACTGGGGTGGTTTTTAGTCAGTAAGAGTCTGACAGACCCCTCCGCCCGCCCCAGGGCGGAGGACATCCATGAGGATTTTTCACCCCGTGAACAAAAAAAAAAAAAAGTTTAGGAGTCTGCCTCTGATGTATTTATCTGCTTTCTGTTGATGTCCCGTTCATGAACGTCGTGGACGTCTCAGGTCGCCACTAACGATGCACTCAATACACTTTCTATCACTTGGCATTATTGACCCTGTGTGAAAGATCATCATTTCAGTAAAGAGCACTGTAAACTTATTAAAAATTGGCCGAGACTTGGCTTGGCTTAGAGACATGAAATTTGGAGGGTGTGTTCTTTGTGAAGAGTAGGTATCCACTAAGAAAGGGTTTTTTGAAATTCTACCCCTAAGAGGGTGAAATAGGGGATGGAAGTTTATATGAAAGTCCGACAGTTTTGAAGTTAGAATATTCAAATTTTGTGTTTAGGCTGACGATTTAAAATGAATTTATACATGTCTCAGCGTTTTTGATAATTCCACCCCCGAAGGGTTAAAAAGGGAAATGATGTTGTGTATGGAAAGTCCTTAATTTTCGAAGTAAAATCACTGAATTTATTATCTAGGCTTATGGTTGGAAGATAACCAACGGTGTTGTTAGAATTTGAACCCATAAGGGGTGAAAAAGGGAATAAAATTTTATTTTTAATGAAATTTCTTTTTAAGTTAAAATCACTAATATTTCGGCTTATTGTTGGAAACTATAGGCATCCGCTAAGAAGGGATTTTTCGAAATTCAACCTTTAAGGGGTGAACAAGGGGGATAAATCTTATTCCTTGAGTTAATAAACCTGAAACTTGGCACGAATACTAACCTAAGTAAATTATAAAGTGTGACATTTTTGTTTTTCATTAAACTACTCCATATTGGAGGATTTGCGGATGACAAAGTTTGTATGGAAGAATTTTAACGCGCGGTCCGATTACTCAGTATTTATACTGTAAACCAAAATAAATAAAAGAATTTATCAGTTTTTCGAAAATGAAGAATTGAAGACCCCTTTTTTTTTGCGTGGGAAATTATCAAATAACTTCTCCCGCTCTGGGCGGAGCGGGATGGCGTGTCAGACTTTTACTGACTAAAACCCACCCGACAGTCAACGGAAGATATCCCTTTCGGACAAGACATGTCACGACAAGAAAGATTTTTTATTTATTTTATTTCACAACACGTCTATCTTAACAGGATATCCCAAAGCGATAGGGTGGTACTTAATTATACGTATACTTATTTTATAAATTATGACATAAATGGTATGCAGTTATTCTTGCGAATTCATTCAGTGAACATGAAAAAATGTCAATCCTTTCGGCGACTTCATTAAGTGTCCGTAAGGCGCGAGTAACTGGCGCTTTTAGAAGCAAGTTAGTCCTGCCGCGCGGCACCGCCAGCAGCTGCGGCCGTCTCCGCCTCAACACGTAGTTGTCGGGCACGCACAGCTTTACCTCCTTTAATACCCCCTGATTTTTGATTTTACCATTGAGTAATTTAAAAATATAAATGGCGAGAGTCATATCCCTTCTTAATTCTAACTTGTTGTACCCAACCATGCCTAGAACAAACAAGGTTGGGTACATCAATGGATAATAAGGATATACTCCATACAGTCTCTTATACAGATACCTTATGAATTTATTTTGTATGCGTTCCAACATGAGACTGTATTTAGTTTCATGTGGTGCCCAAATGATTGCATTACACTCCAACTGACTCCTTATCAGCGCATTGTACAAGGTTGTAATAGCTTTAATGTTTTTGAACTCTTGAGCACGACGAAGTACAAAACCTAGGCTCCTATGCGCTCTCTTGCAAACTTTGACTATGTGATCGCGAAATGACAACTCCTTGTTTAGGTGTACTCCTAGATCACGTACCGTTTCCACCCTTTTCATCATCGCGTTGTCCAGCTCATATTCGTGGTGGAGAGGAACTCTCATGCGGCTGTACGTCATGATCGAGCATTTCGACATATTGAAATGTAGCTTATTTTTCCCACTCCACTCGACTACTCTGTTCACGTCACTCTGAAAACTAACACAGTCCCTTTCATCTTTAATGGCCAAAAACAGTTTAAGATCGTCCGCGTATAACAGACACTCGGCCTGCCCGACCACATCGGGCAGGTCGTTAATCATAATGATAAACTGAAGAGGTCCCATGTTACTGCCTTGACTCACACCGGATCTGGTATAATAAGGCTCTGATTTGTAGCCAGCATATTCGACAAACTGCCGGCGGTCTCTCATGTAATCAGCAAAGAACTTTAGTAATTTGGGGGTGCATCCGATAGTCGCCAGCTTTGTCAGCAAGATGTCGTTGTCGACCAAATCAAACGCCTTTTTGAAATCGAAGTAGGCGACATCGACTTGCACTCCCGCATCTACATGTGGGACTACATAAGTCATAAAATTTAGCAAATTGCTACTTGTACTGTGGGCTGGTCGAAACCCGTGCTGAGCGTCCGACAAAGAAGCAGATATTTGTTCGAACACGCATCGCTGTATGCCCGACTCAAATATCTTTGCTGGTGTCGACAAAACTGCTACCGGTCGAAACCCATTCACTTCCGATCCCGCTTCACCCTTAGGTACTGGAATTACCCGCGTGGTTTTCCAACGGTCAGGAAAATACGATGATTCGAGACACAGATTATAAATGTGCATGAGCGGCTCCGCTAGAACCGCTCGGCAATCCCTAACAACAAATGCGGGAATGCCATCCGGGCCCGCAGAACGTTTTGGTTTTAGTCGCGCTAGTGCTTCATGTACCTGGCTCAAGTTTAGACTATCTATGTGCACCCGTGAACTGCTGCTGCCACTCGCAGCCACCGCCGCGTCTACGTCCAGTCTGGCTTTTTGTGTGCTGTACACAGAATGGAAAAAATGCGCAAACTCTTGAGCACATTCCGAAACCGGTAAAATGCGTCCATCCTTTGTAATATTTTTACAGTTTTCCGTTCCCCTTTTTGCCCTCACGTAGTTCCAGAAGGACCTCGGGTCTTCAGTAAGCCTAAGCTGAACCTTTTCTTGATGCCGCTCATGCGCATCCTTTAACATCACCTTTAATTTTGCTCTGCACTGAGCAAACATTTCGCGAACACTCGTCAACCCACCTATTTTATACTGTTTATGCCACCTAGCCTTTACTTTTATGTCGCGAATAATATCGGCCGTGTACCACTCAGGGTAATTGTACCTAGAGTTTACCGGTTTTCGCATTTTTTTGGGAACGCAATCATTTATAATATTATTAATAGTTTCATAAAAATAATTCAACGCCTGTTCTGGCTCCTGTATACCGTAAATTTGACTCCAATCATTACCCAACAGCCGCGAATATAATAAATTAAAATCCGCTTTAGCGAAATTCCACCGCGGACAATCCTCTCTCTCTCCTACGCTACCGTGAGGTGGGGAGACGGCAGCCGCCGCTGGGGAACTTCCAGTGCGCGCGCGGTTACTCACCGGCACGCCGATTGTGAGAGGCGGGTGATACGAGTCGATCGGCACAAGCGCCTCGTCCGCTTCACTCACGATTATGTCATTACCTAGACTCAAGGAACAAAGCACCAAATCCAACTGACGATTATTGCAGTTTGGTACCTGATTTCGCTGAATGAATTCGCAAAAAGAAAGAAAGTATTCATAATAGTTTAAAATGTTCACATTACACGAATGTAGGTTGAAATCCCCTATTACAATTACTTCCTTATATCTAACAGATAGCTGTTCCAATATTCCAAATAACATCATATATTCACTCTCATCACTATTTGGTGGAATATATACAACACAACACAAAAATAAATATTTATTTTGAGCATGCACGGTAGCAGAAACTAATTCAAACGTACAAGTATTGATGTTGACGTTCCCAGGTACCGTTACACTTCGTAGTTCAAGCCGGTGTGTGGCCACGAGAAGCGCGCCTCCTTGCTTCCGTCCATCTGTTCGATCGCATCTTAGTACTTGAAAACCTGGTGGTATTATCTCAGCGTTGCGTATAGACTCATTGCATCCAGTTTCTGTGATAGCGAATAAATCGACGCCCGATGATTCTATATTTTCATAAAACATGTTTAGTTTCGTACGTAAACCTCTTACATTTTGATATAAAAATTCTATATTTCTATTTGTCTTTATGGGGTTTATTTTTTGAGTTCCGAAACCAGATCCATTCATTAAACTCCGCGTTTAAAGGCCATACTTCCGGTTGGCATATTTTGGCATAGAATCTCTCAGAAATGCCAATAATAAAAGAAGCATAGTCTCTCTCTGTCTTATGCGTTATCTTTTCAATCTTCAACATAACTTCAGAGCCGCAGACATTTTTTACATGTTCAGTTACTTTTTCAACCGTAGTTTCCGGAAGCAACCGCCATACATGGAGATGTTTCTTCCGTTCCGTTGCCTGTATTTCCATCTCATTTGCATTTTTGCCTCTTTGAACATCTTTCGACTGAAGTTTTCCTTTTTTCCTATGAACTGTTGTCCAAACCTCATTTTTTTCTTCCTTGCCGTCCATTCCATCGGTTATAATTAAGGACTGTTGTTTTTCCTGTAAAACTTCATTTCCCACTTGAACCATTGGCCGTTCCACCGATTTTTTTGCGCACGATTGGTAATTTGCCTGTGAATGTGATATTTCCTTGCTGCCTTGTATCACAGCTTGTTCCACAGATTTCGTGGCCACACCTGGTTTTTGTACGCAAGCGGCGTTAACATTGACAATGTTATCGGCGAGTTTTTTATGTACCGCCTCAGCAAATGTAGGTATTGGTGAGGTGTTCACTGTTATTAAAGTATTAATAAAGTTTTCCAAATGTTGATTACGAGTAATTAGCAGTTTTAGTTGGTTTTCTAAAGCATCTACCTTCTCAACTTTTTGTTCAAGTACCGTCATGCATTTACGTAATTCTTGCAACTCGGATTTCGAACCGCAACATACTTCCTGAACACGTCTAATTGCATTATCCTGTTTATCCAAGCGTGCTATTACCTGTGATCGGAAATCTTTAATCTCAGCCAACAACTTGTATTCGCTTTCAACAACTTGGCACTGTTCGTCTGGTATCTTGATACGACTGCCGCGCTGAGTATTTACATTACTGATCGTCGCAAAAGTTTCATCCATTCCAGACACCCTACGGATCGGAGTATCGGCATCTCGTTTAGGCTTATGTTTGGAGGAAAGACACTCAGGACATACCCAATTATTCTTTTCTTCCAGTGAGAACGCATCAAAATCCTTCAAAGGTATTCCAAGGCAATCCAACTCGTACACTTTGTTACAGTTTTCATTTGAACACTTCATATAGGGACTGTCAGGTGATATGTCCGCACTACAACCACTACACTTCCATGACATTTTTCGAGTATAGCGATTTAATTCTTGGTAACTTAACGACAAAGACGTCCGCTCCGTACGCGGCGTGATTTAACTTTCACGAACCCCAAGCTCGTAACAATTGGTGTCAGAAGTGGGATTAAAATCATGCCGATTTTACCTAAAGACGACACGGAGTGTATCTCTTTCGGACAAACATGGCAGGCCCTAACGGACCCCAACAGTTGGTGCTGACATCTCTTTGAGGCGTGCGTGGAACACAACGCGCAGTCGAACCGGGCCTGGTCCTTATCGGATGGCGAGCTACCCATCGGTCACCGTCCGCAAGCCCGCGCCTACGGTGGCCGGAAGCCGGCTTGCTACTCCCGACGCTCGGGGCGTCTCCTGCGGCGACTAGGGGCGCGAGGGCGTGAACCTTGCCTCTCCCTCACGGGTTCTGCCTCCTCCTTCACAAGCATTACTGTTTCACAGAAGGAGGTAACGGCCTCCCATGCACTCTCGCTCCGAACCAGGGCTGGACGCGAAAATCGCCGCCGCTGATAGCCTCCGTGAGAACACAGCGGTGCTCCGCCCAAGCTGGGCAGACCTCCACCGTATGCTCCACCGTGTCCTCCGGGCGATCCACACAGTGGTGACACCCGGGCGTTTCCTCCCGCTTTACCCTGAACAGGAACCTCCCGAAACAACCGTGTCCGGTGAGGACGCCGTGGCGCCTCTCTAGCCACTCCTCAAAAAGGGGACTTATCGCCACAATTGTGGCGTGCCCAGCGCTGGATTGCGACAATCGCACTCTCCATGCCACCATGAGATCCCGCCGGAGCTCCGTCCGCTGTGCCATGATTTCTCGCGGTAGCGGAGTTTCGACCCTGCGTTTTGCCTCCTCGCGCCACTCCCAGAGGTGCGCGAGGACTTTTGCCTCCAGATCCCACAGCGGCAGTCCGGCAAGGAGGCTCGCCGCCTCACGGGAGACCGTGCGGTAATGACCCTTGACAGGGTGAAAAGGGGTAGTCAATTTTACAAGAGAGGATTCTACTGTGAGGCTTGATTAACCCCAAATTATGACGTGGGCATCAGCTAAGATGGGGTTTTTGGAAATTCAACCTTTAAGGGGGTGAAAAGGGGGTTTGGTTTGTATGAAAAATCTTATTCCTTGAGTTAATAAACCTGAAAAGGGGGATTGGGGGATATCAAAATTTTTATGGAATATTTTTAACGCGCGGTCCGATTAACTTGAAACTCAGGATTTATACTGAAAACAAAAAATAAAGAATAATTTTTATCCGGTTTTTATTAAATCTGCCCCTAATAATGGGGTGAACAGGGATAGTCAATTTACAAGAGAGGATTCTACTGTATGGCTTGATTAACTTGAAAATTGGTATAAATAACCTAAAAATCCAATAATAGAAACGTCAAAAACGATGTTTCAACAATTTACCCCTTTGAGTGCGTAAAAAGGGGCTATATAGTTTGTATGAACAGAATCTTATTTCTTTTGATATATAAACTTGAAATTTGGCCTGAGTACCTATTTACATAACATCAAGCCTGCAATCCCCAAAAGGTTAGGTAGAGGTGTATCTTTAGTACACCCACATTTCGACAGTTTTGTTTAAGTCCCATGTAATAGGGGGCGAGCCTATTGCCATCAACCGGGCATAAATCCAGACTTCGGGTTGCTACTAAGAAATTCCTAATGGAAAATCCAATAACACTTTGCCCGACCTTGGAATCAAACCCACCCCTCATGCTCAGAAGTTGCGCCTGTGACCACTAGACTAACGAGGCAGTCATTACTTAAATAACAAAGTTTGTCATAACTTTTGCGTTTTTCAAAACTACCCCTCAAAAAGATTTTAGGGAGTGTTATGGTTTGTATTTAATGAATCTTAACGCGCGGTCCGATTAACTCGAAACTCAAACCTCATATTGAGTTTTCGAGAATCGGAAAAAGGGGTACATAGTTTTCGGGAGAATTTTACTGCGTACCTTGAATAACTCAAAAGTTGGTACATCAATTATTATTTAAGAACAAAAACGTAGACAAAATAAACAATACAAAATTTCTTACAAATAGACTTAGACATGAAATGGAGGAGGACACGTAGGTATATTGAACATGTACAAAACGAAGTTTGTATTTAAATGCTATATATATCCTTCGTAAAGTTGGAAACCATACTGCACTCCTACTATCTGCTTACCACGCTTACGTTGGTTCCAATTAAGATATGGTATAATGTTTTGGGGGAATGCTGCTGATAGAAAAGCTGCTTTTTTTTCGACATCCACGCGGGCGAAGCCGCGGGCGATAGCTAGTATTTTATAAAGACCGTTATTTATCAGCACTCTTACACAAAAGAATATTGCTGATTTGATACACCTATTACCTTAGCGTATCATTTAATTTTAAAATGTTTAAACAGTGGTTTAAAGTACACGAATTTTATATATTTAATTTTTTTATTTCAATACAGAACAACATCGTGTGCACATCACGACTCTGAAGCATGTCAATTAAACGACTTAAGGCGACTAAACCTTAACAGATTTAATTGACTGATGAAGCACCTGCACACTTAACTCCTTAACTTTTAACGGTTAGGATCAACGAGGAGTGCTTATTAAATCTAGTAAACAATATGTATGAAGGCAGCCTAAAGCCTCGTCATCTTAGTGCATTTATTCAAAGTTCTACTTTGTCTGGCGAAGCACCGCGTAGAAAGTGTATGATGACTTTATTATCTGAAAAAGAAAACAAAAAAATCAACAGTACAGAAGTGGTTCGCTAGCTGGGAGCCGTGGTTCGGTAGGTTTTCTGTACCTTAATGAAAGTGTCGAGCGAGAGCGGGATGACGAGGCCGGCGGCGGGGCGCAGCGGCCGCTTGGCGCGCTCCATCACCAGCAGCAGCGAGCGCCGGAACCACAGCCGCTCGCGCCGCCACTCCATGCTGTAGATCGACTGCGACACGCGCGCGCTCTGCCAACACACAGCACACGAGTCACACAAACCACCCTCTCTCAAACCGTATTCTAACGTATTGAGTTTACCTCGTCGGTGATCTCGTTTCCGTAGTAGCAGTACAGAAACAACTCCGTTAGGATGCAGCTGATGAATAGAGTCATCGACGCAAACTCTACGCTTAGCACGTTCAACTAATTACAAATAACAAACATTTCAATTAATAACAATCGCAATCCATCAAGCATACTTAGAAATGTGTCTGATAAGGGCACTCACACTGACTATCTTGTAGGCAGCCATACACAAGATCCAACCACCGATCCCGAACTGGATCAAGATCGCCGTGCCGAAAATGTCTTGCAACATCTTCGCAGTCCTGAACAACAGTTAGAGTTAACAATATGCTCCACTTGCACGACATTACTCATGAAGCTTGCAATGGGTCATACTCCGTAATCTTCTCGTAGTGCACCAAACACTCCATGAACAGCTGCTTGAGCACCGCGTCGTACGCCTGCCCCCGATTCGCCCGCGTGATCTCCGCCGCGCGATGTGGGAGACATTCAAAGTTAATTCTGTAACGTTACTGGAGACTAAGCACTGTGGTAACAGAACTGGTTAACAAAATTAACTTTTCGTTATTGTTGCTATTAGTTTTGCATAGTAGCTAGTGAGATTATGTTATGCTTCCAACGCAGTCTCCCAAGTATAGTGCTCTTTTACTACAGTCATTTATTTAAGCAGGTGTGTATTATTAATGTGTGCACACTCACCGCAGTATTCTGAGCTGGGTCTTGCACTGGTTGAGCATGGTGGCTATGAATGCGTCCATCGTCGTATTGGCGATGCCCACCAGCGTGGTCACGTAGTACGAGTACGCTAGTACCACGGTGAACCTGCAACCAGCCACGGTTACTACAGCGGCAATACCTGATGGTCATGCCTGGCTATGTAGTCTGTCTTACATTGTTAGTCCATTGTAGTCGACGTTGGTCCAAAAAGGGAACTCGACGGGGTGCCCCTGCAGGCGGTACATGACGGGGAAGGTGATCCATAGTGTACAAGTGACCACAGCGCAGCCGGCGTATGCGCGCACGAATCGAGCCGCGCGCACTGCCGTCACGCGCAACAGCCGTCCGTGCGTCTCCACGCCCTGGTTGTACAGCGGATCTGCAATCAACGCCACGCTTGAACTCTTCGCTCAGAGAACGTCCACATCCGTCCGTCCCGTACTCTGCACCCACCGTCCAACCCACTGAGCATCTCATCAATCCGCTTCGCTCTTATGTGGAACACGAGCTGCTTCGCGATAGACGTGATGTGGCACAGAAGCAAGAACATGACTCGCGCCAACTTGTCCATATCTTGCCGTACCTAGCAACAACAGATAATACGGTTGTTAAGGCACGGAGGGGTTAGCGAGCTGTGTCGTGTCGCTTGTAGCTTAGGTACCTTGTAGGCGTAGACGCATTCCTGCAGCAGGTAGAGCGAGGTGAGCGCGAGCGTGTAGGCGCAGTAGAGCGCATGCAGAGAGCCGCGCCGCGAGCCGCGCGCGCCCGCCGGCAGCTGGCAGTAGCCGCACCCGCGCAGGATGTGCAGGTGCGTGAATACGCTGCCCGATGACAGAGACCTGCACACCACACATGCTTTCCATTGCGGAGCGCTGCCGATACGACACACGTCACTCCTGCTTGTATCGCATGTTGTTCGTTATACTACACGCTTGTGTTGTGTTGGGTATACCTTAAATAATAAGTAATTTCTATGGGTCATTCTTTTGGACAGATTTTTCAAGCGGCTTTACTTAAAAATAATAGAAAAGTCAGCAAGTAATTTTTTTTCCCGCAAACCTTAAATCCTCTCTTAACTGATTATTATTCAATTATCTATATAATTAGATATCATAAAAAAATAAAATACACCCATTCTTTGATTTTCGTGGAGTGTCCCAAGCCCCGATCTCGTCACTTAGTAAATTATATATTTTAAGCTAAACGCAACATGCTTACAAAAAAAAAAAACACTAAGTCCTAAGAAGTTTACAATGCTACGAAAAATTAGAACATAGTTCTAAAAGAACTGAAATTCCTAAAAAAAAAATGTAACTGTCCCGAGGTAATGGCTGATTTGCGTGGATTATTATAATTTCACTAGCACATCTCTAAATTCGCAGCCCGATGATGCGTCATCCTAATTCAAGTTACAACTAGTCGCGCTCCGATGGCTGGGAAGATTGCTTGTATGATGGTGCGTCGAGTTTTCAATAAATGGTAAGAACTTCGTTGCGTGGGTTTGGTTTCTCAAAACTTTGATTTGCGTGGTACAATTATCTCCGGTGTCTGTGAATTTATTTATTTAATAAAATATTGTGGCGAACAAATATAAGGTAACGTAACTTATAATCAAAACACAGTTTATTTGCTTAAAAGGTTTTTGTATATTTTTAAAGGAATTATTTTGATTTCCGTGGTCATGATTTGCGTGGTTTACGTGGTAGTTTTGACCCACGCAGATAAATTTTTGACCATGCAAATGAAATAACTTTGAGTTTTGTACTAGTTATGAATGAAAATATTTTTTATTACTTTAGTTAAATGTAAATTCGTTTTTAAATCAAACATAAAATATCAAATAAGAGAAAGTGTTATTTTTTTTAAATGTTTAAATTAGTGTTATATTTTTGTAATTTCTTTAGTAAATAATAAATAATGTTGGACTGATTCTACAAAAAAACGTTTCCTGCCTTAGCAGCCTACCTATTTTTTTACCTTCTAATAAAATAACTTATATGTAACAATAAGTAACTCATTTGAGAAAGTTACATTAAAATTTTCATTTTTGTGGGGTGTTTTGTGATTAGTGTGGCCTCCATTATTTTAACCTCGATTATCTCTGTAAGTACGTCGCTCTCTGAGGTGCCTTTTTTATAAAAAATATTACTTTTACGTATATTTTAAGATTCAGACACCAAATTAAAAAAAAAAAGAATTTGAAAATTGCCACGAAAATCACCAAAGAATGCCTTACTCGAAGAAGCACCCCTATATAATAAACTATATAATATTTCACGCAAAGTAAGTAGATTAAGTGCAAGATGGCAAATAGTATCATACTACTAGTACCATACCATTTGGGCTGGGTAAGCTCTTTGTTCAGGTTCGGTGATAACAATTTTACTTTGGGACACTAGCAACGGATGCAGAAAATTTCCTGAACAAGTTAGAAACTACTAGTCCCAAGAGGGACGCCCATAGGGAAAAACGTTGAGAACTTGTAGGTATAAGATGACTTGTCACGGTACGAACATGCCATGACATCACCAGCGCGGCAGCGGTTCAATGTGTTGACAATTGTATAAGATGACTTGTCACGGCACGAACATGCCATGACTTCACCAGCGCGGCAGCGGTTCAATGTGTTGACAACTTGTATAAGATGACTTGTCACGGCACAAACATGCCATGACATCACCAGCGCGGCAGCGGTTCAATGTGTTGACAACTTGTATAAGATGACTTGTCACGGCACGAACATGCCATGACATCACCAACGCGGCAGCGGTTCAATGTGTTGACAACTTGTATAAGATGACTTGTCACGGCACGAACATGCCATGACTTCACCAGCGCGGCAGCGGTTCAATGTGTTGACAACTTGTATAAGATGACTTGTCACGGCACGAACATGCCATGACATCACCAGCGCGGCAGCGGTTCAATGTGTTGACAACTTGTATAAGATGACTTGTCACGGCACGAACATGCCATGACTTCACCAGCGCGGCAGCGGTTCAATGTGATGACAACTTGTATATGATGACTTGTCACGGTACGAACATGCCATGACTTCACCAGCGCGGCAGCGGTTCAATGTGTTGACAACTTGTATAAGATGACTTGTCACGGCACGAACATGCCATGACATCACCAGTGCGGCAGCGGTTCAATGTGTTGACAACTTGTATAACATGACTTGTCACGGCACGAACATGCCATGACATCACCAGCGCGGCAGCGGTTCAATGTGTTGACAACTTGTATAAGATGACTTGTCACGGCACGAACATGCCATGACTTCACCAGCGCGGCAGCGGTTCAATGTGTTGACAACTTGTATAAGATGACTTGTCACGGCACGAACATGCCATGACATCACCAGCGCGGCAGCGGTTCAATTTGTTGACAACTTGTATAAGATGACTTGTCACGGCACGAACATGCCATGACATCACCAGCGCGGCAGCGGTTCAATGTGTTGACAACTTGTATAAGATGACTTGTCACGGCACGAACATGCCATGACTTCACCAGCGCGGCAGCGGTTCAATGTGTTGACAACTTGTATAAGATGACTTGTCACGGCACGAACATGCCATGACTTCACCAGGGCGGCAGCGGTTCAATATGTTGACAAATAAATTAATGATTATTGCTTGGCCTAAGACCACGGTATTTTATTGTAGGTAAAATAAATATTAATAAATAAAACAAATTAATTTAAAATGAGTAAGAATGCGAACATTGTGAGATCCGTGTGGAGGCGGTGCTGCACTGGGAGTCCGGTAACAAATCTGACAGCAGTCTGTTTCAGTAATTAGATAATTATACTGGGGCTGTAATTATAACGTCGGCCTCAATAACAGATTAATTACATGGTACAGGCGAGGTGAGCGGCGCCGCCCCCTCGCGTGTCACTCCGCACTGATTCACTTGCATAACTTGTTCGTCGTAATTCTACGTCATTTTGGCTTTCAATATTCTTTAGTTTGCTAAAAGGAATCAAGATACTTCGATATACCTACTGGAAGTACTAAGTAATAATAAAATGAACCCTAGAAAGTGTGACTGTCTGTCATTTACTCCTAATTAATAACAAAATATCTCAAATGTAAGTTCTTAATTTCAAATACACATGTTAGTGGGCCACTTACAAACCCATTAAATCTCTATTTTATGGTTGACGGCCCGACAGGTTACCGTTATTAATAACAAAATATCCTATTTCTTTAAAATTGTAAAACAAAGTTAAATGTCTTAGAAAGCCAGTCCATTTGTATTTTATAAAGCTGACCATTTCTACGAATACTAGGAATCAGTGCCACCATCTGTTTATCATTAGGATGCGCTCAGGTGGTTCAAGCGAAGAGCGAACCCTTAAACACAATAATTGAAAGTTCTTAAAAGGAATGCAGCAATAAAAACTATTCTGCGTATTCCTTTAGGATGGAAAAAAAACCCCACCCCCGCAAGGCGGGAGCGAGGAGTGATCAGGTAAGTTAGTTAGTTTGAAAGTGTGAAAGGACGCAGATCGTTTTAAAAGACGACGGAAGATTGCGGGGAGTGTTGATAAATGATAAATGATTTTTATTTCTGTAAGTAGGTTTGTACAAACACTTTTACACGTCAATCATATTTTTAAAACTAGATGAAGTCGGCGTTTCCTATCTGACGACTCTGAGAAGAAAGGTCGAAACAAACTCAGAGGTCACAGTCTCTTTTAAAGTCCAGACATAATCTTGGTCAGATCATGTGAAAACCATGTAGATTGGTGTCTGAAATGGTCTTTTGAGGAAAGAACCACACAGATTGAGTGGACCTGACCAGTCAGTGCACGCATTTGTCAGTAATCGTGTAACTCTACTCAGAACTTAAGGAGCTCAACGATGCGACGAAAAATACCAAATGGGTAGGCCGCTTATAAGACTCAAACTGCCAGACCATGATTAACACTAACTGATAATAAAAGAAAAGGAAAAAAAAAAAATAACCCACATAGTCTTCGCATTCACAATAATTAAAATAATATAATACTTTACAAGTAAATATTCCTGTCATTGTGTATGAAATAATAATTAAATGTCACTGTTTAAAAAATAATAAAGTTAGCAAAAACAAAAAAAAAAAACAAAAAAAAATAAACTACCTCAATATGTACAAAAATTGGAGCAGCTCAATCCCAAGCCTTTTTGTCCTCAATTTTGAGGAAAGAACCACACAGATTGAGTGGACCTGACCAGTCAGTGCACGCATTTGTCAGTAATCGTGTAACTCTACTCAGAACTTAAGGAGCTCAACGATGCGACGAAAAATACCAAATGGGTAGGCCGCTTATAAGACTCAAACTGCCAGACCATGATTAACACTAACTGATAATAAAAGAAAAGGAAAAAAAAAAAAATAACCCACATAGTCTTCGCATTCACAATAATTAAAATAATATAATACTTTACAAGTAAATATTCCTGTCATTGTGTATGAAATAATAATTAAATGTCACTGTTTAAAAAATAATAAAGTTAGCAAAAACAAAAAAAAAAAACAAAAAAAATAAACTACCTCAATATGTACAAAAATTGGAGCAGCTCAATCCCAAGCCTTTTTGTCCTCAATATAATCTTTAACAGTATAAAAGGCTTCCTGGCACAACTTACGTTTAATGAATGATTTGAATTTATTAAGGCTTAGATCTTGAACGTGGCTTGGAAGTTTATTATAAAAGCGTATACATTGACATCGAAACGAGCCACCTATTTTCTTGAGCCTTGTTGTAGGTACAACAAATTTATGTTTGTTTCTAGTATTTATATTATGGATATCACTGTATTTTTTAAACGATTTTATATTTTTATGGGCATATAAAAGATTTTCAAAAATATACTGAGAAGGCACTGTCATTACATTAATCTCCTTAAATTTCTCTCTGAGAGAGTGTCTTGGACTTAATTTATAAACTGATCGAACAGCTCTTTTCTGCAAAACAAAGATAGTCTGAATGTCGGCGGCATTTCCCCACAACAGAATACCGTACGACATTACACTATGAAAATAGGCAAAGTACACTAAACGGGCTGTCTCCATGTCATGTGTTAGTTTACTTGATAGGAATGAGGCTATGTCTCTGTGGAGACACCTTGTTAGCGAGACTGTTATTTATTTAATACGATAATAAATCCAGTTTAGACTGGGTTATAATAGTTAGTATTAAGACGTGAAAGAGCAGAGTTGATTTTTAAACGACTTCCAAAAAGGAGGAGGTTGTATTTTCGGCTGCATGTTTTTTTTTTATGTTTGTTCACCGATATCTCCACCAAATCAGAATCTGATGAGGGGATCTCATGGAAATCGAGGTGAACCCTCGAATTTTATAGGAAAATCGCTAAAAATAGTTAGTTTTTTTTTATATTTTTAGGGTTCCGTAGTAAAAAAGGAACCCTTATAGTTTCGCCATGGCCGTCTGTCTGTCTGTCTGTCCGTCCGTCCGTCTATCCCCAGCTTCGCTCAGAGACGCTAAGTCCTAGAAAGCTGTAATTTGGCATGGGTGTACCATATTAATCACGCCAAGTAAGTCGTAAAATAAAACCATCAAAAACATTTTTTTAAGGCCTAACCTCATTGCACGTAAAACGGGGATGACTTTTTTTTCTTATCTAATATATAGTATGGGGTATCGTTAGATAGGCCGTTCAGAAATATTGTGGGTTTGTCAAACATTTTTCAATTCTGAGATCCGTTTGCGTAATATTAAGCTTTAAAGTGCTATTTTTTGTTAGAGTCAAGTGTCCCTCCCCTCCCTGCCAGCTAAATGGTTGGTTTTGGATATGTGAAAAAATTCATGGCAGTAGTATATATAACAAAATTAAAAGGAAAACTATCACAGCTAAGTAGGGTTAACAAATTAACGGGTAATCATCGACCAACTTAAATTTGCAGGTGAAGAATTGACCGTAACGTAGTTAGGATCAATTCATCATAACTACGGAACCCTCATTGTGCGTGGTCCGACACGTACCTTTTGTGAAAATGTACATTTTTATGCTTTAAATAAGCTGTTTTTTTTTAAAGCTATTAAATATTTTTGTTTTTTTTCTACTAAATTAATTGCAAAAAAACGGCTGATTTTCAATCAAAAAAGTTGACGAAAAAATTTAGATTTTTTAAATTTTCAGGACGGCTTTTTTTTCGTTGAGATCTCTACTTTTAGATGGTGTGAAAAAAACATATGGTTACAATGGAAAAACATCGATAAAAATGCAAAAAACCAAAAAAAAATATTTTTGAATATCAAATTTTCCCTAAACTTTACTTATTCATTATCCTTCTTTATACTGATGCTCTGAAAGTCATGGAAAACTTGAAATTTAATGTTATATAATATATAAAGGAACTTTATGTAACAGCTTCATGTCCAGCTTGTTGAAAAAAATTGTTTAAACAATTATTTCAGCCAAGAAATCGAGGAAAAAATAACATTTTAGGCAGTAAAAAATATATTTACGTGATAAGATGACATAGAAATTAAAAATTACTTTATTACGTATATTTTACGTTATTTTTTATCATATTTTTAATAAACTAAATTCATACATATAGCATTTTTTTGGAAAGCTGCTGTTCATCACAAGACTCAACACATTTTTCTATCTCTAGAGAATCTTCGATAAGGTCTTCGAACCCGTGAAGGTCCTCCAGCTCATCGCAATCTTCATTTTTAATAATATTTTGTATATTTCTTCTCCTTCATAAATCGGAATCGGAATAACTGAGGTCTCCTATAGGTTGCATTTCAGAATTAGAACAATTGTTGGCCCCAGTACAATTAGTACATGAAAGTGAGCATTTTATCCCATGCTTTCGACAACCACATCTACTATCGCAACCAGTTTTTAGTATTCCTTACCTAAAAACGGTACCAGTAACAGTACAAAGAAGGATAATGAAGAAGTAAAGATTAGGGATTTTTTTTTTTGGTCTTTGGATTTTTATCGATGTTTTTCCATTGTACCCATATCGCCGCCGTTGTAAACGCCGTTCTGAAAATATAAAAAATCAAAATCTTGTTCGTCAACTTTTTTGATTGAAAATCAACCCTTTTTGCAATTAAATTCGTAGAAAAAAAACAAAAATATTTAATGGCTTGAAAAAAATTGCATCTTATTTAAAGCATAAAAATGTACATTTTCACAAAATTTCATCAAAATCGGATAATTTTTGTGAATGATAAAAATAAAAAATGAAAAAACCGGTTTTTAGCGATTTTCACCATATATTTAAGGTTATGTCAAAAAAAAAATCAAATAAAAGTTGTAGACTTTTTAAGTTTCTACAACTTTTACATTTAACTTTTTTCGATAGGAGATCTACTTTTCCCAGAAATCGTAAAAACCGCGTGTCAACCCTCAAAACGCACATTTTCACCCCCCCCCCCCCCCCCCACCGGTCCTCCGTTCCGGTCATCTGCTGCGGTCCAATCGATTTACCCTGTTTATGTATAGTATATCCTAAATTTTCCCGCCATCCCTATACATAATGTGGCATTGGACGACGACTCACAGAGCGTCATTCCAGTGCCTTAAATAATTTTATTTATATTTGTGTTTATTTTATTTAACGTGCATGTTATTTTATTTGATGTGTTTTGTGTTTTTATATTGTAATGTTGTGTAATTTATGGACTATGTGTCTGAAAATAAAGTTTGTATTCTATTTATTCTATTCTATACTGCTAAGAATTTTGTTTTCCTTAAAAATTATCGGCAATTGTCTATTAGGCTATTGTAACTTAGATAAATTAAAAACTGACTAAAAAGTGAAAAATAAAAAAACTTTGTAGTGTTTTTTTGGTGCGATCAGAAGGCCAATTGGTGGGTACATTCTAAACAGACAAATTAACGTAGCTATAAATAATGAATTTAACCGCAAGCGTAACGATCCCTTTACTTAAAGCTCTTGTAATTGAGAGAGTTGATCCACAACTCTATCAATGAATTAATCTTGAGATAAGATTCTCTTCCCTATTACGAGTATCTAGGTAGTAACTAATCCTAGAATTTTGCATTCTCTGCCTTCGACCAATAATAAGGCTTTAAGAGAGATTATCCAAAAACTCTACTACGTATGTAACGAATTATAAGTTTCGATTCACAAAAAAAATCGCAAAAATTATATAGCCAATATCAAAATATAAGTAAAAAATCAAAATAAAATAAAGTAGTCAACATAAAATTAAAAATTAAATTAAAAAATCTAAATAAAAAAGTAAAAAATCAAAACAAAATTAAAAAAAACAAAATTATATTTAAAAAAATCAAAACAGAATTAAAAAAATATACATGAAAACAACAATTTACATTCACATAGAAGTAAATAACAATAACATAAATAAATCTAATATTGAAAAAACCGGCCAAGTGCATGTCGGACCACGCACAATGAAGGGTTCCGTAGTTGGGATGAATTTATCCCAAAAACAAACTTAGCATTGTAGTTGAAAAACATGCTCTCCCATACATCGATATACGTTACGGTCAATTCTCCAACTGCAAATTTAAGTTGGTCGACTATTACTCGTTAACTTGTGAAGTCTACTTAGCTGTGATAGTTTTCCTTTTAATTTCGTTATATATACTATTGCCATGATTTTTTTCACATATCCAAAACCAACCATTTAGCTGGCAGGGGGGGGGGACACTATACTCTAACAAAAACTAGCACTTTAAAGCTTAATATTACGCAAACGGATCCCTTAATTGAAAAATGGTTTTGCCAAACCCACAATATTTTTGAACGGCCTATCCAACGATACCCCACACCATGGAATAGACGAGAAAAAAAAATATCATCCCCATTTTACGTGTAATGGAGGTACCCTAAAAAAAAATGTTTTTCATAATTTTATTTTACCATTTTTTGGCATAATTAATATGTATACCCATGCCAAATTACAGCTTTCTAGGACTAAGCGTCTCTGAGCTAAGCTGGCGACAGACGGACGGACGGACAGACAGACAGACAGACAGACAGACAGACCGACGGACATGGCGAAACTATAAGGGTTCCTTGTTTACTACGGAACCCTAAAAACGGTAGCTATTTTCTTAATAATAATAAAAGGTAGCATTATATAATATTATTTAGGTAGTTAATATTATTAAAAATTATTAAAGAGATCATATACATTATATCATTATATCATTCATCAACCCGAAACACCCAGACTCCGATCCCGAGAAGAGAGCAGAAGATATATTGAGTCGTCACACTCAACAATTAGAAGATGGGCACATAGAAACAGCGATGCTGTGGAAAAATGAAAATATAGAAATGCCAGATAGCTATGGGACAGCACTCAAGAGGCTCGTCTCAATAGAAAAGAAGCTCGATAGCAACCCGGCTCTTCGAGATAGATATACAGAACAGATGGACTCTCTCTTGCATAAGGGATATGCAGAGAAGGCGCCTAAAACGAGCACACAGGGTAGAACTTGGTACCTACCACACTTCGACGTGTTCAATCCGATGAAGCCAGAGAAGCTTCGCATAGTACATGACGCTGCCGCCAAATCCAGACGGCTGTCACTCAATGCTTTCCTTTTCACTGGACCGGACTTATTACAGTCACTGCCCGGCGTCATGATGAGATTCCGCAGACACTGCATAGCCATTTCCGGTGACATAGCGAAGATGTTTATGCAGGTGAAGGTACGATCACAAGACAGAGACGCCCTCCGATATCTGTGGAGAGGCAACAGAAGAGAAGGAGCGCCGGAAGAGTACAGAATGACCTCCATCATATTCGGCGCAGCGAGCTCACCGTGCACTGCAATATTCGCAAAAAATTGGAATGCAAAAAGGCACATAGATGAGCATCCAGAGGCGGTGAAAGCTATCATAGAAAATCATTATATGGATGACTATCTCGATAGCTATAAAACCGTCGACGAGGCCACTCGCGTCGCGACCACGGTGAAGAATATTCACCAACAAGCGAAGTTTGACCTGAGAAAATGGGTATCAAACAGTTCGCAACTAATAGAAAATATAGATCCGTCACAGAAACAAACTGAAATTGTCAGCATCGGAAACACAGACGAAACAGAAAAAATACTCGGCCTAATATGGAGACCGAGTGAAGATACGTTAGGTTTCAACCTGACGCTCGCACGTTTACCTGGAGGCATCCTAGAAAAGGAGGCGCCGACTAAGAGAGAGGCATTAAAAATAGTAATGTCTTTATATCACCCGCTCGGACTCGCCTCACCAGTAACGATTCGAGCCAAGCAGATACTGCAAGAGGCATGGAGGCGAGGAGTAGGCTGGGATCAGTCATTAGATGAAAATCTAGCCACACAATGGAAAAGCTGGGTACAACATTTAAAACAGCTGAAGCACGTCAACATACCGAGATGCTATCCCGGGTATAGTGAAGCCATAGAAACACAGATCCATGTGTTTACCGACGCGAGCGAGATGGCATACGCGACAGCAGTATACTGGCGAGCCACAACATCGGACGGAAGGCAACAGGTTAGCCTCGTCATGGCAAAAGCCAAAGTAGCACCATTGAAGCTGCAATCGATACCGCGCCTCGAGCTGCAGGCCGCGGTGATGGGAACCCGCGTGGCTGCCGCTGTGATTCGCGAGCACAACATGAAGCCCGCATCGGTAACATACTGGTCAGATAGTAAAACCGTTCTGATCTGGATAAGAAGAGGTGCGCGAGTATATAAGCCATTCGTCGCTCATCGTATAGCGGCCATAGAAGAAAATAGCAAAGTCGAAGATTGGCGATGGGTACCGACGAAGATGAATATCGCCGATATCGCTACCCGTGACGTACCACACCACTTTAATTCACAACACGAGTGGTATCGTGGCCCCAGCTTCCTCTATGAAGAACCATCGTTATGGCCAACAGAAAAATCTCCGACTAGCGAGGAGACAGGGGAAGAGAGAACACTTGCCACCATCGAAGAAATCGACAGCGGGAAAATCACAGAAGCCCTACCAGACCCTGAAAGATTCTCTAGATGGGACTACTCCGAGCGACGGCGAGCGTTCTAAGATTCATATCTCTTATGTCGACAACGCAGAGAGAAGACGTTCTATAAAAGAACGAGAAAGAACGATGAAAAGGACCCTGATTGGCGTAAACAGAAAAAGGCCGTATCTCCCCTACCGAAGCAGACAACAATAGCGTCTGACTCACAGACAAGAAAACAGATAATAGAAGCAGAGTTTCTCCGAGAAGCAGAGAAACTACTGATACAGGCTGCACAGCAGCAATCATTCGCTCTAGAAATAGCTAGATTGCGAGAACATAAAACGTTAGAAAAAGATAGTCGACTGCGGCCGCTGCAAATAGAAATTATAGATAATATTATACGGCTAAGAAGCCGCACAGCTGCGACCAACGAAATAACTGATGAAGTGAGGCGTCCGCCGATATTACACGGCGATCATCGAATCACACAGCTATATATAGACTGGACACATCGCAGTCTACAGCACAGTGGGACGGAGCTCACAATCAATGAAGTACGGCAGTATTATTGGGTCGTAAAGATGCGACCAACAGCGAAGCACGTGCTGGCGCGATGTCTTCAGTGTCGCATTCGCAAGGCGCAACCACCCGTGCTTGCGACCGGCGACCATCCGAAGACGCGCCTCGCACACCATCAGAGGCCGTTCACATACACCGGACTAGACTATTTCGGCCCACTGTCCGTCACCATCGGTCGCCAGCATCAAAAGAGATACGTCGCTCTATTTACATGTCTCACCACTAGGGCGGTCCACTTAGAGATCGCCGCTAGCCTCAGCGCAGACTCCGCCATATTGGCGCTGCGCCGATTCGCAGCTCGACGGGGCTGCCCCGCCGAGATACATTCAGACAATGGCACCAACATGCACGGTGCCGACAAGGAGCTCCAGGGCGCCTTCAAAGAAGAGGCCAGCCGCAGAGGCATAGCGTGGCGCTTTATCACGCCATCAGCGCCATTCATGGGAGGCGCCTGGGAGCGTCTCGTCCGCTGCGTTAAGGCCGCGCTGTACACTGTACTCCAAGAAAAACACCCACACGAAGAGGTGTTGTCCACACTGCTGTGTGAGGCAGAGTACACTGTAAACAGTCGGCCACTGACACACGTTTCCGTAGACAGCGAAGACGACGAGTCAATTACACCGAATCATTTCTTACTTGGTGGGTCGGCTAGACTACCGACGCCCGGCGTATTCACAGAACAAGACGTAGACAGCAAGAGAATGTGGCGGAGATCACAGATACTCGCCGACATGTTCTGGCGCCGCTGGGTCAGAGAGTACCTGCCGGAGCTCCAAAACCGGCGGGAGCCGCATAGCCGCGGGCCAGGTCTGCAGGTGGGCGACCCCATTCTCATCGCAGACGGTCAATCGCCTCGCAACACGTGGCCGCGAGGCCGCATAATAGCCGTGTTCCCCGGGGCTGACGGAGAAGTCCGGACCGCCGAAGTACGCACCGCCGGCGGCGTGTTGAAACGCCCGGTGAAGAAACTCGTCCCACTACCGAAGTAAAGAGAAGATAAAAAGTGGTGAGCGCCGCAAGCGCAATCGTTGCCTGCAGGCGCGATGCCGCGCCGCACCAATGCGGCGACATGTCGACGCTACTACCACCTAGAGCCGCGGGCGCATCCGCGCTCGCAGGCGCAATCACCGGCCGCCGCAGGCGTACCCCCGCTTGCCGGCGCAAGCTGTGTCGAGCTGACACCGCTACCGCGTGCCACGTGCGCATCCGCGCTCGATGGCGCATTCTCCGAGTGCTGCGGGCACATTCGTGCTCGCTGGCGCATTTACCGTCGCCGTAGGCGCACCCGCGCTTGCTGGCGCATATGCTGTGCCAAGCTGGCGCAGCTACCGGCCGCCGCAGGCGTACCCACGCTTGCCGGCGCAAGCTGTGTCGAGCTGACACCGCTACCGTGTGCCACGGGCGCATCCGCGCTCGATGGCGCATTCTCCGAGTGCCGCGGGCACATTCGTGCTCGCTGGCGCATTCACCGTCGCCGCAGGCGCACCCGCGCTTGCTGGCGCATATGCTGTGCCAAGCTGGCGCAGCTACCGGCCGCCGCAGGCGCCGCCGCACTTGCTGGCGCCATGCTGTGCCGCACCGACACCAGACCAGGACAGGAAGGCGTGCGTCGCGTCGACGGGTGCTGCGAGCGCGTTCGCCGCTCACCGGCGCGATGCAGCGCTGCACCGACATCGCTACGAGTCGACACTGCACTGCACGGCGGGAGAGATGTTCGCGACGAAGCGTCACATATATAGTTGTATATAGGGAATTTGCATATTAACTTAAATTCACATAGAAATAGTTAGATAGTTTGGGTTTGCGACGAAACGTCACATATGTAGCTATATAGGGAAACTTGAATATTAACTTAAATTCAAATAGAAAATAGCCATAGTGTTATGTAAGGAACATAGCTTAGCGAGTTTAGTATGTGAAACCGTAAGTACGACCATTTCGACCTCAATTAGCTGGGCTATATAGTTATATGTTATAGTTTTTTTGGTGTATCTAGGTAGCCTAGGTCAAGACCTAGCCCTGGACCTAACTTTCAGGTATCTAATCCAATAAATAGACCCAGTTAATTGAGCTTGAATGTCGTAACTCATTAATTTTGTGATGTGTAATTTTTTGAGTTTAACAGGTGACTTTTCAGGACGCGTCACGCCCTGAAAAATACACATGTATCGTTTTAAATATTAGATTGTTGTAGGTCTATGTACTGGCCTGAGGTATCTGTAATCAAAATAGAAATCGGTCTAATAGTTTCCGAGAAAAACGATTAGAAAACCAATTTAAATTAATAATGCTAATATTTTTTCATGTTCCCACTGAAAAATTCCTTCCGTGGGAATGGATATAGTAGATGCAGATACCTCAGGTCATGGGGAATTTTACAGGGATTCCAACGATGTATAACATGCCTTATATAAGTGTTTATATTAGGTGATATTATGTAATCAAGTAACATGTACATAATGAAAATATGAATAAATTAACGTTGAATCAGGAAGTAATTAGCGGCCCTCGTTACGGTAAAGTAGGCTTGTACTTAATCAAACGTGATAAAAATTTAATTCGTAGTCATCGGCAAGGAATATTTTACATTTTTAAATAACTTCAGTGTGTCCCTAATTCGCTTCCTGAGGGTGCAACCAAACTATGGTGTTTTAATCAGGTAATATACCCCAAGGGTTCCAGGACCCTTCTCCTTTGGCAATGGTACAGTTGAAAACACAGCAGGTGTACAGTTAAAAACAGTATTAGATGTTGAGAAATAAACGTTTTGAAGATAGCAGGCTGCTCGAAGATATCTGGAACTATAGGTGCAGGACGTCAGCGCCGTCTGGACTGGGAGGCCTACACACACACCGGGATAACACCCTGGATAGGCATTACACCCTCCCTACACCTACACCGCGTCCGACGATCACGCCCGTCCGGCACAGTAAGAATGTAGTTTTACATAGTATGGTGTTAATATTTGTTTACAATCCATACATTCTACCACAAGAGGTGTACAAATATTCAAATGTCATTCTTATCTAAGAACAATTAATTTTATGATTTGTGATTTACATAATGTCCAATAAGAATAAATATTATTATAATTAGGTAATCGTTAATTTAAAGTTATGTACATGTCATATTGGATTTTTACAATATTCCATATATTCGGCAATGTCATAGAAGCAATTATGTTGTATAGTAAATATGTTGGCGATTTCAAGGTAGTAGCGACTTGTACCGCCCTAGTGGTTTCAAGGCAGTAGCGACTTGTACCACTAGTAGACCAAAAATGTTTATTTATACAGTTGTAATTGTTATAAGTAGATTTAGGTATTCATATATTACTTGTCTGTAATCCCTAGTAGTTTCAAGGTAGTAGCGACTTGTACCACTAGTAGACCAAACATGTTTATTTATGATGATGTATGATGATGCATAGTAACCTCAGTCAGACTATCACATGTAGTATTCAGTGCAGAATATAGCCCTGTTGCTACGGTTGTCAAAGGCAGATATAGCCTTGGTCCGTTATGTGATAAAGTGGTGTTCAGAGCAGACGCTAACTGTAACCACGATTGACAGAAGCAGGTGAAAAATTATTATGTTAACCAGAAACTGTAATTATTAGGAAATGTTGTTGATTATTGATGATGATATTTAATTGTAGTTATATTTATTCAATAACTCAGTAATAAAATATTTACATCATATAAAAACTAACCGACTTAAAATAATAATATATAAGATAAACGCTAACAGACTTAACATAATAATACATGTAAAAAAAAAAAAAAAAAAGGTGGGGGATAGAATCATAGGGCATCAAAAAATTCGTCCGCATCGCTGTCAACAGGAAAGGTGCCCAGAAGGCTGGCAGCATTGCCACGTTGTATGGCGATGCTGATTCTTTGTCCGAAAAATAGACCAGCCCTCTGGTCACGTGAAGAGTCGACCAACCGCTTGGCGATATCTTGAAAAACCAAGCGGGCACTCGGACCCCATGGCCCTAGTGTTTCAACCCCAAACGGCTCGAACATATAGCTCCCAATAAGATTGGAATATTTTCGCCGTTTGAGGTTTTCTGCACCTGCAGCAGCCGCCCCAGCACAGCTTGCCGTGCTAGGAAGATGGGATGGCGCAAGGGTGTCGACACATGTTGCATCCCACACCAAAGGCCGACCTAACTTCCAAGGCATTATGGTCATTCCGTCTGGTCTCTTCCCATCGTCGCGTGCTAAGCCATTGGGTTCTAAAACAGCTGGCATCCCGACGGTGACAAGAGCACGACGGATGATGTCATTAATGCTGGCGTGCCGTGCTATCCGGCCTGCGCTCTTACTGCAAGATAGGCCATGATGTCCAAGGCAGTCGACAGCTTCTCCGCACTGGCAGCGATGCGGAGCCCCGCAAGGAGCGCCCAGACGCAGACAAGTAGCGAGCCGGAAGGTGGTGTCACCCAACATAGTAGTAGTTATTGTTTAGTACAAAAAATATTCTTATTAAAATGGCTACGGCATCCGACTCTCATAACACGTCCTCGTGTTATGAGAGTCGGATGGCCGATTGTAAGACCAGTAGTTAATAAGTAATGTTACTGATTATTGTTTTGTTATTGTATCCTACATCATTCTATACCACTAGATGGCGTTACTTTTGGTATGATTAGGATCTATTTATTCTGTTAAACATTGATTTTACATTTAAAGTTATTCATTAATTAATTCCTGAATTTTATAACGTTAAAACTAATGTTTAGAATTATTTTGGCTTGTATTCAAGATGTTAATTAATGATACTGTTTTACCAAACAAGGTGGCGCGCTACATCCGGTCCCCACTCTTGTTGGCGGCCGGCGCGCGGCGTAGCGCGTTGGCTCTTTGGTTAGTCTGTTACTAACTGTGGTGCAAGCAAGTGATATTATACGAGTATAAGTATTAAATGTAGCCGTAGCATAAAAGTGAGTTATATAAGTATGATTATGAGAAACTATTTCTGTACTTGCATGCAGTTCCAAATACCTACTAAAACTATTATTGCTACTAAATATATTATTATGTAAAACTCTAATACTATATGTATTTGTAATGGTTTTTTGATTACGGGGGTGTGTTAAATAATATTGAATAAATAGAATACCTAATCAAAAAACCAGTACTTACTGTTTAATCGATAAGATTGTCTATAGACATAGTGATCGTTTGATATGTTGCTATATTTATGGTCTACGGAAAATGATTATTAAAAAGTAAAAGTCCTCTTCTCTATGGTGTCAAGCAAGGCATGAATCGTTTTATTATAATAAATCTCCACTGCCAATAAAACCCCTAAAATCTATTAAAACAATATAAAACCTAACAGTCTGGTCGCAACAAAAAGTCATTTGATGAAGCCATCTTGAGAGCCTTCAAACATAATAATTTAGATATAAATCGATAGCTGATAGGTTTGCCACAGAATTTAACGAATCAGAATATATGTTTTCCCATAACACATCAATGTACTTGACGGAAGCCATATTGTTTAACAGCTGCGAGAGGCGGCGACTAGATGGCGCTAGTGGAACGTGCACCATAGACAATCATTCGTTCTATCGGTCATTTGACTTAAAACACTTGAAGTCAATTGAGTGAAATATTGTAACGTTACCCCCCGACTAGCGGATCGCCTTTATAAGGAGCTACGCTGTTGAGTCGGTACGCATTTTGAACGGATGCGTCTTGGTGCACGGACCACTGTCTCTCGACAGTCAGTACTGCCCGGTTATTGGATATGGAGCGCTGTCTCCGACAAATTAGTACTATCCTTATTGCGGTGGGTGCATGAACCACTGTCCCTGACAGTCAGTACTGCCCTATGTGACCGCCACTACCATTATTAGTTATTTAATTAATTCTATTTAATTTCTATATTCTCTCGATTTAAAATAACTGATTGTTCGATTGAAATATATTTCTGTATTGCCATATCTGAGTATTACTTCTGATGTCTGAACCTATCCCGACATAAATAGCAGTGTGAGTACACTTATTAGAAACCTATTCAAATAAAGCTCCAGGAGTAGATACCATTAGGTGTATTGACATAAAATCCATCTGACAAGATGACAGGCGTTATTGTCAAGTTGATAAATACTAGTGTCAAACAAGGAAAATACCCGGAAGTACTAAAAACTGGTGTAGTGCGCCCAATACATAAAAAAGGCAGTTTTTTCGACTGGAAATTATAGAGCGATCACTATTCTACCTGTTATCGACAAAATAGTAGAAAAATATGTTTGTAACCAGATACGAGACTTCTATGTAAAAAATGACGTGTTGTCCAGCACACAATTCGGTTTTCAACCCAATATGTCCACCTCACAGCTGTTATCTAAATTCACGGATGAGGTCAACGAATATCTTAATGAGAAAAATAATCTAATCTTACTGTTTATTGACCTCAACATGGCTTTCGATACGCTTAGACACGACACGTTGCTGACAAAATTAGATAACTCCGGAGTTCGAGGGCCAATACTCAAATGGTGTAGGGACTACCTTAATAACCGTAAATACAATGTGAAGATCTGTAATGAAACCAGTGACGCCATTGAAATCACTGAAGGAACAGCCCAAGGTTCATTACTTGGCCCCTTACACTATCTGACATAATTATGTCAAAGACATGGAACATGTGGTCAATCACTGTTCCGTTTATCAATATGCAGATGACACATGCTTTGTAGCTACCCACAGAGACGTAAAAGTAGTAGCAGAATGGTTACAGAAAGATTTTACTCAAGTCTCCAGATGGTCACATGATGCTGGCTTGGTTCTTAACGCAAGTAAGATCAAAATTATTCATGTCCACTCTAACAATCTAAAGCACATTCTCGCTTTAAGATAGTGGCAAACAGTCACAGTTGTCTTCATTCCACTCTCTCAGGCACATGTCGATGTGAGGCAGTTGAGCAAGTAGCGCACCATACCTACCTTGGATTAGTCGTAGACAATCGTTTTAGCTGGACTTTTCACGTGGACTCCATCTGTGACAAGTTGCGGGCTATACTGGCAAAATTCTACATTTTAAAACCTAAAGTTCCGTTCAAAATCCTGCTCAGCATGTACCTTGCTTCAGCGGAATCAATTATAGCATACGGAATCACGAGTTATGGGCGAACATTTAAATCATATAATGAAAGAATTTCCAAACTGCAAGTTAGACTTCTACTCGTAAAACTCATCGTACCCAGAAAAATAAAACACCAATATAAAGATAACATCAGCGAACTATTTAAATATTGTAAAATGTTGCCAGTACAGACTAGACTCAACATTGTTCTCTTGATTGAGCAATTTAATAACAAAAGCATCCAAATACCCATATCACAAGAAGTATCACCAAAAATAAACTAACAGTACCTCAGGTTAGAAATTATTATGGCAGAAGAACAGCAAAATTTTTAAAAATCTTTAAAAGACGAAATAAACTCGAAAAACTATATGCAAAAATACAAAAAATACCATTACAACTACTTAAATAACTTAGTTTAATAAAATAATTTTCAAATTTAAAACACAAATAAAAATATATAAGATTTAGAACCGGTCTTCTAATGAGCGGCTCCGTAGCGAGGAGCTCAGATTTGAAACATTGCATGACTCACGCACGCACTTACGGATAGATAAACATCTTTGCTTACGGCTTAAATAGTTACGTGCAAAATATTATTCATGTACCTGTATTATTTAATGTTTATTAATTTTGTGATTGTTTTGTTAAAATAGTGAATGTGAGTACCAATACAACCCATTTCTGGTTGAATGATACAAAACAAATATGAACATAAATATTAAGACTGTACCTTGCATAAATAAAAAAAAACTTTTTGTAAAAAAAAATAACAGACTTCCAAAAAAACACTACAAAAAGAAAAATAACTTTAATTTCGGAAGTCGGTGTCTTTGGACCTGTATTTTAGTTTTTTGCCACCGACTTCCGAAATTAAAGTTATTTTTCACTTTGTAGTGTTTTTTTTGGAAGTCGGTTTTTTTTTTACAAAAAGTTTATTATTTTTCACTTTTTAGTGGGCAGTTTTTAATTTATCTCAGTTACAATAGCATAAAGTCAACTGCTCATCACCTTTTACAAAATATTCCTTTTCCCGATGCTGGGACGTTAGTTGTTAAGGAGTTCTCCTGGTAAGGACCAGTAGAACTGCCACTCACCATATGCATTGTGACAAGCATAAATTGCTTAGCAACCATATTAAAATACCTAATCGAATCGCAACCCGTTAAATACTTATTATTATATTGTTCCGGTGGCCATCTGTGGTCTCCATCATCAGTTCCAATTCACCAAATGGTGATTTTTGGGAGAAAATGCACGAGTTACTATAAAAAATACCCAAATCGCTATAGGTTTGCCTATAAAATTCGAGGGTTTCCCTCGATTTCCATGAGATTACCTTATCAGATTCTGATTTGGTGGCAATGGGACCATTTCGGGAGCATACCCTTTCAAACAAAAAAATAATTTTCAAAATCGGTCCATAATTGACGGAGATATAGGTGAACAAACATAAAAAAAATAAAATAAACATACAGCCGAACATATAACCTCCTCCTTTTTGGAAGTCGGTTAAAAAATAAAATGGTGTACTGCCTCTTTAGTTCGTTTAAAAATGCTCTAAAAAAGATTTCTGCTCTTTTTACCCTACTGCGTGACGCAAAGGAGAGTAATGTGTTTATCCGCCTATGTATGTAAGTATGTATGTACGAGTATGTTTTACATACTCGTACATACGCGTACATTGGCCCACGCCCATGTACGCGTGGGCCAATTTCTTTGAGGCCAATTTTGATGATTCTTACGTCAATCGATTTGTCTTAATCTTGTGAGTGTCACTAAAGATTATGACAGTAATCAAAAAAATCTTTTTACGAAAAAAAACAACCGACTTCCAAAAAAACACTACAAAGTGAAAAATAACCTACATTTCGGAATTCGTTGTATCTATTTTAATTGTTTGCCACCGACTTCCAAAATGTAGGTTATTTTTCACTTTGTAGTGTTTTTTTTGGAAGTCAGTTGTTTTTTTTTTGTAAAAAGATCTTTTATTTTTCACTTTTTAACCGACTTCCAAAAAGGAGGTGTTTAAGTTTGTTCACCGATATCTCCGTCAATTATGGACCGCTTTTGAAAATTATTTTTTTGTTTGAAAGGGTATGCTCCCGAGGTAGTTCCATTGCCACCAAATCAGAATTTGATGAGGGGATCTCATGGAAATCTTGGGAAACCCTCGATTTTTATAGGCAAACCTATAGCGATTTGGGTATTTTTTATAGTAACTCGTGCATTTGCTCCCGAAAATCACTATCCCACCAAAAACATTTCATGTAAAATGTTGCCAAGACGACCACATAAGGTTTGCCCTGTGAAAAAGATATCAGATCTCATGTAGAGCCAAGCTTCTAAATCTACACGGCCTAACTCTACCGACCCTAACTTCACAAATTCTACATATCAGTAAAAATGTATGGCTTCGCCGTTTCGCTACCGTCGTGGAGGTGATGCGAATATTTAGTTTCTGAAGTAAGTAACGAAACAGCCAAGCCATACATTTTTACTGATATGTAGAATTTGTGAAGTTAGGGTCGGTAGAGTTAGGCCGTGAAACATGCTTGGCTTGGAAACATTTTACATGAAATGTTTTTGGTGGGATTTCAGTTCTTTTTGTAAGTTGCTTGAGACCTACCATGAGATTCTTGATACTTACAGTCGATTTGCTCACCTCGTCGTCAAAGGGCGTAAATAACTGAGACCTACCATGAGACTCTTTATTAAGGCGGAGGTTCTTGTAAGTTTAGTTACTGTCTACAGTCCCTTTTAAACTTTCATGTCCTAATTCATAAAATTAGTGAAAGTCTCATTCAAACTTCCACCCCCACCCCCCAATTTTAGGGGATGGGGGGCGAAAGTTATAAGTTTATCTGGGGGCACGGTAGTATTTTTTGTATACTGAACTTTGTTTACATACCAAATTTCGGCTTTCTAGCACTTCAGGTAGTACCCTAACATTTTTTTAGGGAATGGGGGGTGAAAGTTATAAGTTTATAAATTTTTTTGTTGGTTGTATACTAAACTTAGATTACATACCAAATTTCAGCTTTCTAGCACTTCAGGAAGTAGCCAAACATTTTGATGATTTTGTGTCAGTGTATCCATGAGTGTGTCAGTGAAGAAATCGGTGTATTTTAGATATCAATAAAATCTAAAGTATTAGAGCTATTCAATTGAGACTTTGTAGGTATGTTTAATTAATCTATTATTGACATCATATCCTGAGAATATGAACTATCTGGTACATCGGAAACCAACTCTATGAGGGTTCAAAAAAACGACGAAACACTTCAAGAAAAGGTAGGTAGTGCCCTTGCGCTTCGCTTGGCTCGTCTTGGCGGGGGCACTACTGTGTCCCCAGATTTGGTGAAGTGGAACTAATGATGGAGACCAAAGATGACCACCGGAACAACATAGGTAATAATAGTAAGTAAGTTTTTTACCTAAGTTTAACGGGTTGCGATTCGATTAGGTACTTTAATGTGGTTGCTAAGCAATTTATACTCGTCACTATGCATATGGTGAGTGGCAGTTCTTACCAGGAGAACTCCTCAACAATTAACGTCCCAGCATCGGGAAAAGCAATATTTTGCAAAAGGTGATGAGCAGTTGACTTTAGGCTATTGTAACTTAGATAAATTAAAAACTGATTTTTAGTATTCGAATAATCGATTGAAATGCCTAGTTGGAAGTAAGATTGATAGACCTTAATCGTACAGTGCAAAGATAGGACGTCTTTGCACTGTACGGTTACGATACAGACTGTCACCGGACGAATGTCGAATCATGCGCGATAGGGTTCATTTACTGTTGCAAGCCTAAATAATTAGACCCGGTAGTAGTAATGTAAATTAATGCGAATCGGATAAATCTCATAGCATGTGAATTCTTGACTATTAACATGATAATTGCTAATGCTGTGCTATTTGCTAATGCTGATAGCATTCGCATGCTTACAATGAATGCGAATGCTAATTAATCCACCACTACCCAGTAGTTCGCTGTTTGCTAGTCCAGCCCTTTTGGTTAAAAAGTATGATGGATCAGACCGTATGTGCATTTAGATTATAGAGAGCTTAAAAATAAAACAGTGACAGATCGTTATCCATTACCGTTGAATTCTGACCAAATTACAAAGCTAGATCCAAAATTTAAGGGACCGTTTGAGGTCATAGAGGTTCTAGACGGTGATTGAGTGCATTCAATTTCAAGCGTATCTACAAGTACGTGCATGATAGCCACTCGAAGTAGAAGACGTTGAGTCGAGTGATAGTGGAGAATCTTGGTTCGGCTGGTCGAACCGTACCAGTAGCCATAAAATATCATAGCCGTAGTCCGTTAGAAGTCGGTGTCTGCTTATAGTAGTCCGTGGATGCGCGGTGCGCGGGTGGCACTGGCGGAGGTCGGCTCTTGTAGAGACCATAGAGTCCGTGGGACTCGGAATTCAGGAGAATTCAGTGAAATAAAATGTTGGGCTTAGTGAAAAGCCACAGGCCACGAATAAGATTCCTGCTTTGTGTTTTTTTATGCTCTAAGACTGATTTTTGAATTGCCCTCACATATTTAGTTTGATTGTGTCTTTTGCGAGATGCGCGATAAATGTGTAGTCAGTTGTACTTTGAATTTCTTATTATCTTTGACTTTTAATTTCCTGATTATTGGTAAGATGTTAATTTTCTTCAAATTTTTCATTGATTTGTTAGTAATAAGGTACTCTAGTTTCGTTCAAAATGAAATAAAAGTTCTGTCAAGTTTCGACTTTATTACTAGCTGTACCCGCGCGGTTTCACTCGCGTGTTTCATACGTTGGTGTTTATGAGATTTAATGTTAATGTTCCAGGCGAACAGACCATTAGTGCACTTCGGAACCGTGGAATTTCTTGCCGACTCTTCTCCATAGGAAACGACCAATTGGAACCGTGCACCTAGCTTCTGACGTTTCGTAAGTGGGCACTTACGAAACGTCAGAAGCTAGGTTGGTTATGTGAAATAAAAATATTTTTGATTTTGAACTTGCGCATTTAGGGTTCCGTATAAAATGTAGAGGTTATAAATTGTATAAGCTTAGTTAATCCAGACGCAAAATTAAGTTTGTTGTAATAGTAAAATGAGGATATTCTTAAAATAAGCAAAGAATGATAAGATCCAAGTTCAACCACCTTATCCTTGGAATAATCAATTTCAGGCTCATATTTAAAACCAGATGGATGCTTGTTTGTCCAAGGCAATAATTTATTTGTGTAATATTTTGCTGCTGCTGCCTGGTTAATCTGAGGATTATTAGATGCATAATGCCTCACAGCTTTACGGTTTACTTCAGGATGACTTTGTGAGTACCTACTTACAGCTTCACGGTGAGCTTCGATAAGAGCATCCCCATATTTTTTTACAGCTGATTTATTAACGTCGGGTTTATTTTTTGCATACTTTGAAGCAGATTTTCTTAATTGTTTTTTCCTAATACCATCTGTGAATATTTTCCTGCGTTTATTCCCTATTTTTTCCTTTACCGGCGTTACAATAACCGATTCCTGTGAACTTAGTTCAGGAGTATGTTGGGTTGGCGATTCTAAATCAGTCAAAATAGGGTCATAATTCTCTGGTACAGTAAAAGTTGCCGATTGTTCGGAACCAAAAGAAGGAATTTGGTTATGGGACACATTAGAAAATGGTGCACACTCAACAAAGACACTAATTTGGTGCTGGAGTTGTATGCCATTAAAAAAATACTCGCATTCCGTTTGCTTACTATAGGCAAGAGACTTCTCGAAAAAATCAATAGCAGTGAATTGGGACTGGGATTGTGAATTCAACTGCACATTTACTGCTGAGTCGGGGACGGTCTGTGATTCTTCAATTTTGCCGGCGTGAGGGTCAAAAGAGCTTTTTTATTATTTAAATTAGCCAACGCAATTAAAACATCAAAATGAGCTTCATTAAAGCTTCCTGAGAATCGGATTATTTTTAATCCCTGTTGTGCTTTCCCAAAACCAGCAATAAAAATACCATCTTGAAACACCTGGAACTCAAATGGGAATATTTCTCCCGCTGCTATGAGTTCACAGGTGGTTACGTAGGTGCCATTACAAGACATTTCAGCAACGTATTTACGCTTCGAACCATAATCAGCTCCTGACCACTCCTGGGTGAAAGGTTGAAACCTTTCCCAGTTGACAAACACGTGGCGCACAATGCTGGCCCGAATTTGGGAAGCCATGGCCACGTTACTGTTCACCAAATAGGATAGAGATGAAAATAAGCATGCGCCATCGCCAGGGATATTTACTATTTGGCAAAGAATTTGCACTCCATTAGAAGTGATAATAATTTACCTATCCATTTTAATTAAACAATGCTCACGATCATTAAATTACGTAAAAAATATTACTTGAACGTCATTTTCTTTATAGCTACCTTTTTAAAACCCTTACAACACCAGCCTAAACCAAAGATACTGAACAATAAAATTAAAATACGAACGAAATTCAAGGACACTTTTCCTAGTAAGAACGACTAATACAATAAACTAATATAAGTAGTAAAGGCTTCTACATACCAGCGCGACTTGTCGCGCGACGCAACACGGCACAAAGGCCCCGCGTGTCGCGGGACGAGCGGTGCCTTTGTGTCGCGTCGCGTCGCGCGACAAGTCGCCCCGGTATGTAGAAGCCTTAATACCACAGTGTGAAATACCTACACAATAAGTAATTCGCAAAGAAATAGAAATAATAAAATTCCAACCCGGCAATAGGTAAGAACACCATCAAAGCTTCTACATACCGGGGCGAAGGCGGTGTGATTGATACATGAGTTAGTTTTTTGAAACGATCGGCTTGCAAGCCGCGACATTTTTTTAAACATTGTGAAGTTTGCCCCTTGGCATTCTCGACTTTAGTGCTATAACTGCAACGTTCAAATTATCTGAATACCAATTAGAACCTCATTTCATTATCTTTTAGCAGACGCCTGTGTTAGATTATTCATATTTATAGGAAAACACTGTTGAATTGATGTTGTAAAACACCATGAACTTGACAACTTGAGTAAATAACAAAGACAATGTCAGCTGTCATACGACAGATGACGTTGGCTTAAGGTAACGTTTCGTTTCAACATGTTGTAATTATTGTATTCTTATCATAAATTATTATTTTGTGAAACAAGAGTTATAATTTAAAATAAATGTAATCATCACTTCCTAAATTAAAATTTCTTAAATAGTTAATTTATGTTAACAGTAAATTTTGTGACATTATAGACTAGATTCCAAGCTAGTCATGATTTGCGGTTCTAGATACTCAAAACAAACGTTTATTAACTTTAACATTACAAATTGATATGGTATAATGAATAGTATGATGCTTTAATGTTTATTAGATTTACAAAGCAATATCTATGTACCAAGTTGTTTCTAAACAATTCTCGGAACTTTCAAGCGAAGTTGATATTTTATCAACTCTACGTAAAGATAACAAGTAAACACTTATCTACTAAATTCCTAAATTATCTTATTATGTTTTAAAACAGTTCCACTATATGAGATTTGTTTATTAACACTTCCAAAAGAAATTATTAAGCCAAAATTGTATGACGCTCTGTGATTGGTGGATACTAATATCTTATCAGATCTTACTTAAAACATTATAAACAAACGCTAGCTATATTGCTAAACTATCTCATTAAGTTTTAAAGTAGTCTCTTTACATAAGTTTTGTTTATTAATAGCTATGCTAATAGATATTCAGCTAAAACTGTATGGTGCTCTGTGATTGGTCGAAAACGGAGGGCAAAGTTGGAAATTTGTGAATACTATAAAAGGGCATGTGTCCTTAGCAGCTCGGCGGACTCCTTATGCTAGCTGTTTAACGGTAAAGACCTGGTCACCTGGTGTCTGCCGTAATATTAAGCTGCTAAGGAGATTCCCCGCCACAAAGAGATAGTACACTATAAAGTGGAAACTCTGGTCGGCAGGCCAAAGAGAGCTGGTAAAGTGATATCCGCCTATTATTAATTTATTACAAGATATACCCATACAGGTAGGTACTAGATGTCATTTGAGTTAGCTAAAACTAGGTTCAATTCCTATTCTTAACCGACTTCCAAAAAGGAGGAGGTTTTGTGTTCGGCCATTTGAGTTAGCTAAAAGTAGGTTCAATTCCTATTTTTAACCGACTTCCAAAAAGGAGGAGGTTTTGTGGTCGGCTGTATGTTTGTTTTTAATATTTGAGAGATTAAATTCATTATAGTATTTTACCTGCATACTGAAAAATACTGGCCACCTATAAATTGGCATAAAAACTTTAGAACGTTATCACGCCTGTGTTAGAAATGTATATAAGTAGATATGTAACTAAATGTATGTGAATAATTTAATCTTGGTTACTTATTAGGTATTCAAGGGGAAATATAAACAATAGGATTCAATTCATAATAACATTATATTTATCTTGTATTATCTAACAACTAACTATCGCAGTACATGTATATGACACCACGTTACGTCACAATATACCAACTACCATATTAAACAAGTTAATATGACCCGTATTTAATATACACCAATCATCATAATAACATTACATAATTCATAAATATACATTAGACATCATTATCAACAATAAATCAATAATAATCAGAATAATATCATATTACCTTAGATGTTAACGCCTCGAAAGTCGAAGAACAACCGAACTGCTCACATTGGGAAGTCGCTACGCCCCCGTCAGGGGGCGCGCCTGGCGGGGTCGGGGCGTCGCCCCTTGCCCGCGGAAGCTATACAGTGGCCCGACAAAGCGGGCTCCTCGGTGTGTTCGCCTTTTCACGGCCTCTTGGAATATTGGGCGCATTCGTGCGCCCATGTGAGTGGTTGCTGTTTGTTTTCTGTAGGCGCGCCACGACGCTTTTTATGTAAGCGCCGTTTGCTTCACGACACCCCGGCGGTCAACCCCCGCCAGGTGAGACCTCCGGTTACCCGGGGGAGGCCCAACGAAGGCGACCAGCGACGAGAGTGCCGACTCGACGCTCCTACAGAACTATGTGTTTAGTTCCCGCCCGCCCCACTTTCAGATCGAGCCGATTACGGTCCGGGCTAAGGAACTGTCGTGTGTGAGGCCGGCATAGTATTGTGTGACACCGCCCAGTGGCTGCGCGTATCGCGGCCCGCGCCGCGCCTACGCGCGTGAGTTAAGATGCATGATTAGTGATGGTTGTCTGTGTTAGTTACGTGACATGCCTATATTAACTTAGAACACGCCACGCAACAGATGTATGTCATCTGTGGAGTAATATTGTTTCAAATAAGTCGCGTGTAACCTGTATGCGGCTTATTCGAGGCGTCCAGTCCGGTGCGATGGGATCAGTCGTCCGCTAACAGGTCGCTGTGGCTCCGCTCTTTTATACCCGTTAACAAACAAGTATGATTCACAAGTGACAGTTGAGTTATAAAAATCATTCAGTAAATTCATTATCTAATTTTAACAATTGAGCATAAAATATTTTTTTTTTTTTTTTATGAATGGCATCTCGTAGCAGACCTAGAGAGGTCGTCGCTACTTAACCGTATATTCCTGTGGCTGCCCTAAGGTTTTTAATCTTAAAGCCTCCAGCCAGGGCGCAAATTATATATATTAAAACTAAACGACAGCGCACTAAGGGCACCCCCTGTGGGGTACGGACCTCGGCTCAGGGCGTCGTTGGGGGATCACAAAATTAGTAACAATTTGGGGACGGGCTGGATCAACATTTTGATCATGATTATTATCAGGGGATATTATATTTATTGCTACGGCGCTCTCAGCCTCTAACCGGGCGGCTGGCGCATCGACATTCAAGGGACGGGGGGGAGGACTTTTATTACCATTTACTCGGGAAGTTCGCGTGGTACCTCGGCGGCGAGGACGGAAGGTCGGTTTGTGTATTTTGTGCACTGTACTCGTGGCCCTATTGCTTTCCTGAAGGAGAGTGACGGGGTCATCCGGATCTAAGAGAGTGTGCCTCGGTCGGCGAGTCTGACTAATGGCAGAAGGCCTGTAGCTAGCGGCCTGCACAACCAAGGGGTTGCGATGACGTTCCGCGGATTCGAAAAAGCGCTTTGCAAGGCGCTTCATAAACTGTTTGATGGTAGGCATCTTAAGGTCTACGTGAAGTTTTTCGTTCCGAACATACCAAGAAGCCTTCGTAATTCTACGGAGAAATCGGTTTTGATAAAATATTAAACAGATAATAATTACATTTATTGTTTTGACAAGTACTTATTTTTAAAATGTGAGACACACAATAATCACATTAACCACCACCACCACCTGCATATTACTGAAACATACTGGCCACTTAGAAATTGGCATTTGGCAAAAACTAAAGATAAATAAACCTCAAGGAGCTTCCAAATTCTTATTTCAATGTAAAATATGCATTAACACGTTGTCGTAAAATTCAGTTTGGATCTTTATCAGCTTCCGAATTCTAATTTCAATGTAAAGTATGCAATAACGCGTTGCCAGAAGATTCAATTTGGATCTTAACTGGATTTGGAACTTTTTTCATACAAACATTAAACACCCTTATTTACACTCTTAAGGGCCGAATTTCTTAAAACCCTTTCTTAAGGCGGTACCCCGACCAAGAAACCTTGAGCATTCGTGCCCTCTTTGCCGCACCCCACCTCTACAATACTTCGTAAAACATTGCTAGCGCCACCTGGCGAACAACTAACGAATGTAACAATCACTGACCTTAGAATTCACAGACAGGGCATTCGATATTTTTTTGGAACGAAGTTATAAAGCGCTGTTTGCGGTAGAAGTTAACTAGTAAAAATCGTCACGCGAAAAAGCGTTGATACTTATATGCCCCCTCGATGCGACTTCTTTCGAATTCACACTGAATTTCGTCAAATGAAATCAAAGATGGCGGCTGCAAAAATTTTCCAATGTTTCGTCATGGGTATCGATTTCTTAATATTTGAGTAATAAAGCCGACAGTGAGGTCAAAATGAAAATCCAAGATGGCGGCTGCGAAAATTTTCTAGTTTTCGTCATGGGTGTCGTTTTTAGAGTATTTGAGGGTAATAAAGCCGACAGTGAGGTCAAAATGCAAATCCAAGATGGCGGCTGCGAAAATTTTCTAGTTTTCGTCATGGGTGTCGTTTTTAGAGTATTTGAGGGTAATAAAGCCGACCGTGAGGTCAAAATGTAAATCCAAGATGGCGGCTGCAAAATTTTTCTAGTTTTCGTCATGGGTGTCGTTTTTAGAGTATTTGAGGGTAATAAAGCCGACAGTGAGGTCAAAATGCAAATCCAAGATGGCGGCTGCGAAAATTTTCTAGTTTTCGTCATGGGTGTCGTTTTTAGAGTATTTGAGGGTAATAAAGCCGACCGTGAGGTCAAAATGTAAATCCAAGATGGCGGCTGCAAAAATTTTCTAGTTTTCGTCATGGGTGTCGTTTTTAGAGTATTTGAGGGTAATAAAGCCGACAGTGAAGTCAAAATGCAAATCCAAGATGGCGGCTGCAAAAATTTTCTAGTTTTCGTCATGGGTGTCGTTTTTAGAGTATTTGAGGGAAATAAAGCCAACAGTGAGGTCAAAATGAAAATCTAAGATGGCAGCTGCGAAAATTTAAAAAAATTTCGTCATGTGCCTCATTTCCATGATTTTTGTGGACGCTAAGTGTGCCTCATGGTACTCTATCAGAAACATAATGCGGTGTTTATTTTTTAGATTGAAGGTTAGTTACCTGTTATTCAGACAGTGATAAAAGTATAAAAATAATAAAAAAAAAACAAAGTCAATGATATTATCATTTATTTTAGAGTAGGCAGGCATATACAAATTATTATTAAGGTAACTTTTTCTAGTTTACATATCCCTAAAATCTAAATAACGTGTACATGTAGGCATGTTAAGGTCAGAAGGTTCGTCACTTTCAGCAGAAAGTGACTGTGAGTTACGAACTCTCCTATCTAAATCAGGTGAGTTACCTGATTTAGATAGGAGAACTCTATCTAAATCAGGTAACTCAATCTCTTCATTTAATTGAGGATCAATATTTTCTCTACCTTTTTTTTTGCTTGTTGCTGTAGGAAGGATTTCTTATAGTCATACCTCGAGGGTAGCGGGGGTCGACTAATTCTGGCAACAAACAATCTACGTAAAATGATGTAAGCTTTTTTTTCATTTTCTCCTTCCAGAATGTATCATCTTTAACAATGTATTCCGTTTTCAGCGGAGAGTTTTCATTTGACCAAACTGCAAATATGCACTTTGATCGTTTAGTAATGTGTAGTTGACCCTGCATTTGATAATACCATTGGTGGTTTTTATTGATTTCCAGCCCTTTTTTTGTGACTTTCCAAAAGGTCACTTTCCTTTTTTTGATTGCTTCGTCTAAACCTAATTTGAATGCCGTTATCGGGCATTTAATTTCAACGATTGTATCTTTGCTACATAGGCCATCCGGAGTGGCTCCTAAAAATGGCAATTCTTCGTCAATGAATAGACCACAAGGATCAATTTTAATTTTTTCTTGCTTCTCTAATTGCTCGATAGCAATTTTTTCATTGTCCTTGCCATGTTTTATTGACGACACATGGTCAATGTTACTTTTGTACAATACATTTTTTATAAAGTTATGACAACTTGTGTCACTTCTCCGTGTGATAACTTTTCCAAAGTTGGAAGCGGTTAACAGTGACCTACGCAATTCAAGCCATTCGCTGCATTCGCTTTGTAAAACTGTTGTCCGTTCGATCAAATTTCGTTCCTCATTAGTTTTTTTTAAATTTTCAATGAAATTGTCTTTAAGTTTATTAAAAACATCGATAGGCATATCGGGTTTTGTGCAGTCTTGACCATAATTGTGGTCCTGTTTCGACTTTTCTGAGAACATGGCTCGTTTTTTTGGTTTTCTATTTTGTATTCTTTTCGCATTTTTATTTATCCGTTTGTTTTCTAGCCGTTTTATTTTGCCTCGAGGGCTGTGTCCTTTATTCATTGATTTATATAGCCTAGAAATCGTTTTTTTTTCATTAAATGCTACGGCAGCGGCATGACATCTGGTTTGATAGGAATTTTTTAAAGAAAAATTTATTCTCTTGCCACCAACCAACTTAGCTACCACGCTATTAAATCGTTCAACCACGTTGCTATCAACGTCATACATGAGACTGCGAGCATGTCCTGCTACGTTTTGGATGATAAAACATATTTTTTGCCACAAAGGGCTTAAAATAAAATCATTTGGCAAGTCCGTTTTGCCGATATTATCACAGAAGTATGATCGGCACTTAGTGTGGTCACCGAAGCCATGGAGGTGGCTAATTAATAGGTCGTCAAACAGAAGTTGTACATCAGAGTTAAATTTATGTTTTTTAATTAATTTGCAAATTATAAATCTTGTTTTTAGTATAGCTCTTTTTGTAATGAATTTTCGGTATTTTATGTTATATTTAGTATCTGTGGTGAGTGCTTGTAATTTATTGCACAAATTTCTTAAGATGTGGTTCCGGCACTCTATTTTTTCAACAGTGAGGTCAGGATACGGCCTAGCCTGTAATATTTTTGAGTAGGTGCTAGCATCACCATCGGATATGAGTTTTCCGTAAATTAAATTATACATTCTAATGGATTCTTTAAATCCTTCCACAATTATTTCACTCTCCATGTTTGTGGATGGACCACTGTAATTTTTGAAACATTTGTGTTCTGAAGGATCAGCATTGTTGTTTTCTGCACGGGTACAGATGCAACAGTATTTATTTTTAATACCTAAAAATAGAATTTCTCCTGTATGTTTGCCAATAATGGCAGCTGCGCCCGAAAGAGCATTGTAATTCTTTTTATAACTACGTTTGGACCAGCAACCATCAGCAACGACATCTATTATGGGAATTCCATCTTTGTTCACCCTGCCATTAGAAATTGCGAATAGTTTTTCTCTTTCTGCAGCCTGATTCATAGATTCTACTAAAACATCTTCCCATTTCCTACTGACAAGGTCATGGTTCTCTGAATACGTCTTTTCAGATAACAACGGGAGGTTGATTGCAGACATAAGTTCATCCAGCTGTGAATGCCCCCCACCTATTGCAATAGTACCTGCGACAGCGCACGTATTAATACTTAGGTAGTTGTCACTGCAGTTGTCTCCATTAATTACAAACTTTTGATTGCAAAGCCGACATTTAAATGTAAATTTTGACTGTAGACCAATTAGGGTTTCAGCTACGAGGTCAAGTTCTGTGAAGCTACATCCAAGTGGTCCATGGTTTGAAATGCGTTTTAATTCAGAAAGGAAGTGGCTGACATCAATAATTCTTCTGTTTATATTTTTTTCGTAAGTTTCTGGTTCCTTTTCATACGAAACTTGTAACTAAAAAAAAAAACAAGTTTTATTATGTAGTACCCAAAAGTAGAAACTGTTATTTATTTTCAAACATAAATGCCCTTTCAAACTTTTATTTTTATTGAAGTTCAAAACACACGTGGAAGGTATCAGAAATTTACCTCTTCAATGTTTTTATTGGTTTCTTCAGTGTTTTCAGCTTCTGTCAAGTCTCTTGTAAAGTCTTCTCGTAAACTGCAAAAGAAAAATATTTTGCATAATGATGGCAGATTTTTAAGTTTCGGGTGACTATATGTGACAGGGATAAGATATACTTGCAAAATACCAGGGCTTGTAAGTACGGGTACGTATGTAAAAATACCGGGGTGGAAAACCAGGTTTTAAAATACTTGAAAATATTTGGTAGCATTAAGTCTCGTTGGCAGCCGCCATCTTGGATTTTCATTTTGACCTCACTATTGGGTTTAGCTCGCTCAAATACAATGAAAGCGACACCCGTGACGAAAATTTTTAAAATATTCGCAGCCGCCATCTTGGATTTGAATTTGACCTCACTATCGGCTTTACCACACCTTCCTCAAGAATTGGGCTATCTAGCGCTAAAAGAATTTTTAAAATCTGACTGGTAGTTCTGGTGGTTACCCCCCTAACAAACAACCAAATTTTACCTCTTTATAATACAGTATGTTAACTAACAGAGGGCGTTCCCGTTAACCCGCAATAGTAGTGTCCATTCATGCTAGTAAAAATATTGAAAGAGAAAAAAAAAAAAAAAAATTTTTTATTTGTACGTATATGTAACACTCTGTACACGCTCACTTGTCTTTTAGCTTGGAAAGACAAGTGCGACAAGTACGCGTGTACAGAGTGTTAGTTTTACGTATGAAATTAATATTTTTCGTGAATATTTTATGATAAAAAAATAAAAAAAGTTTTTTTTTTTTCGATTTAAATATTTTTTCTGGCATGTATGGACGCTATACTATTGCGGGTTAACGAGAACGCCCTCTGTTAGTTAACATACTGTATATTGGGTGACTGGTAATTAGTGACTTAAACACGTGACTTTACTCATCATTATGAACAACTTTTACTATGGGGACAAACCTGAAATCGCGGAAAAAAGTCAGCTGTTCCCTACATTTATGTTCGCAAAATTCGTCAAAATGTATGGAACAGCAGATTTTTTTTTTGCGATTTCATGTTTGGTCTCATAGTAAAAGTTGTTCATAATGATGAGTAAAGTCACGTGTTTAAGTATCGGTCACTAATTACCAGTCGCCCTATACGTATAATGTGTCTTATTTGTACAGAAGTGAGGATAATTGGCGCGAACTAATCTAAAAGAAGTTGAGGCGATTAGCTAAAGTTACGAATAAACATAATGTTTACGCAATTAAGTACCTACACAGATTGCGGTTCATTTTCTTGACGCACTCGGGCAGCTTCGGACCGAGCGGGTACTTCGGGCACGGGCACCGAACTCGCAACCAGCGCGGCAGCGCCTGCCCGCGCCGCCGAACGCCGCCGAACGCCGCGAGCCGGCTACCAGAGATACTTGTATAGGAAATCGATCCTTGTTGCTATATAAATAAGGAGCATAATCGCTTTTGCAACATTTTTTTTTTTTTAATCAAAGTATTTTTTTGAATCTAAGTATTTTTTTGAATCAAAGTATTTTTTTGAATCAAAGTTTTTTTTTAATCAAAGTATTTTTATGAATCCAAGTATTTTTTTGAAAATATGATTGTGCTCCTTATTTGTATGTAGACATGAATGGATTTCTTATGCGAGTATTCCTGGTGTATTCCAGTTCTCAGCCAGCGCCCGACTAGCAAATAGGTACTTTCACAATTGCTAGTATTTCCCGCCCACACAGAGGGTGTGTAATAGGAATGTGCTACTTTTTATGAAATGAATGTTCTGTTTTTATCGCCAATTAAAATTAGTACGACATGTAATAAAATTGTACTTTAGCATGCTAAAAAGGAAATTTACCCTGTAAACACTACGTAACCGAGAAAAGGATTATATTATCTAATACTTACTCATTATTGCTTATTTTCATCGGTTGTATATTCGAAATTTCCATTAGAGGTGCATCACTTTGGTTATCTTGTAACCTAAAAAATATTATTTATTTTAAAAACAATAAATCTCAAATAAATAAAATCAATACATAACAAGCACAGAACCACGTAAGTACTGAATCAATGTGAATGTTCATGTCTGTAGTTTCATAACTCTATGGCACACGCATGATAACGAAGATTTGCGCGAAGATTCATTTTTATTTGTTGATAAAATATTATATGTCAATGATGAGATTTGTGATTTTACTCACACCTTAGAACAGTACTTATTAGGTTTATAGTAGGTAGGTACATACCCGCTATCAACGAAATTTTGTTGAGAATGTGTAGATGTTGTTGGTGTTACGTCATAACTATTTTGTCCTTTTCTTTTAGCCCAGCTACAAAAAAAAAAAAGATAAATAAATTGCATTGTTTTTAATAAAAATATATTTTATAGTCATTTAAAATATACGATACTTAGATAAATAAATAATTTCACTGTTATTTAGAATAATACTATGAGACAGCTTACCGAACTTCATTTATCTTAGCCATTATTGCACGTCTTTGTCGCACAACATTCTTGCACTTTGGCATTTTGATTGTTTACACAACAGTAGCGTCCTTTCGCAAAATTAAATAGTTCTAAATACACACACAAAGCGTCCTTTCGCAGTAAATAACACAATAAATAACTAACACAAAAATCTATTACCAAAACAAACGTCAATAACAAACTATAAACAGACTATTATCTACTGATAATGTGACGAGTCACGTGATCGACGTGGTGACAAGCGATACGTGTTTCACCCTCGAGCCCTTGCGGCAGACTGAATCCCGATATGGGGCGCATGAGTTACAGTAGTGAATACGCCCAGATTTTGGAATAAAATCTTTATAAAATCTAAATTTGGTATTTTGAAAAAAAAAAACGTTGTAAATGTTCGTTATTAAATTGCCTATCCATCAGTGTCAGTAGCAAAATTAAATAATGTTTACTTTACGAGTAGATTCATTTTATCAATCATTATTTCACATTTTTAAGGTTTCGTTGGAAGCAGATTAATTAAACGTATACATATGTAAAAAAAAAAAAAAAAACGATCCGTTTGGACTCAAGATTATGTAGAAATTTAATGTATTTTTATTAGTTGATATTTCTTTTTAAATAACAAGTAGTTAGCTCCTAAAAACTGTGCAAAAAACGGCTAGCGCGGGGTTTTGGTCAGGGAGCCGCCTTAATGAGAACCTAAAAACCGAAAGGAACAATCAGGCCAACATTCATGTCTCTAACTTTAAAAACCTAGGACTTTCATACAAACTTTGACACCACTTTTCAGCCCTTTGGGGTGCGAATTAAAAAAAAAAAAAAAAAATCCTTTCTTAGTGCGCGCCTGCACCCTGCATAGAGAGTGCTTGTGCCAAATTTTAGACCTCACGGCCCAGTAGTTTCCGAGATTTCGTGATGAGAGGTCAGTGAGTGGGCTTCTCTTTTATATATATAGATTAGGAGATTGGCATCTGAAGGCATTGTGAAGTCTGTGCGTTATGGTAAAAGTCGTTTTGATACTACAAAGGCAAGCGTGAGTAGGTTGTCTGGCGGTAAATTCGTGCTTATTGAGAACGAGAAGCGTAATCAAACTAAGCTTGACGTGAAGTATAGAGGGCCGTTTCAAATTGTTGAAGTGTTAGAGGACGTTGGGTATGTTTTAAATCTCTAGTTAACAAGCGTACTTACAAATACGCTCATGACCGTGTTCGGAAGATGCCCGATGGCCAAGTACCTATTGAGATTGTAGACGAAATAGATGTTGAGTTGGCATCACTTTAGTTTGTGTAAACAGGTTCTAGATTCGTTGGGTCGGAGACCGTACCAGAGTATCGTAGCTTGCTGGACCGTGGGTACGTGGTAGTGCGGTAGCTCTGGGTAGTATCGTCAGGTCTATCCTCGAAGCCAAGACCGTCGAGTCAAAGACTACTCGGCATTCAAAATCAAAATCAAATCAAAAATATTTTTATTTCACATAAGCCTACATGGGCACTTATGAAACGTCAGAAGCTAGATACACGGTTTCAATTGGTAGTTTCCTATGGAGAAAGCCGGCAAGAAACTCCACGGACACTCTTTAAAAAAAATAAAATTGTCTTTTCCAATGTTTTCAAATTACAGTGTTAATAGGTACGAGTATGAGAAGACAGCGTAGACCCGTCAAAAGTACCAGGTACTTAACAAAATAGAAAATGATCTACAGTCTATTGTAGTCAGTAGTAAGTCATTCCTGCAGGAAGTGCGTATGTGACAAATGTGTAGGAGCTATGTAATAGCTGCGCATGTTGACCGCGAATGAGATACCTGAGGTTTTGTTTTCTTTGATTAATTCAATGTGGAATCGTTGTGCTTGGTCTCGGTAATCTTGAAACTAGATAGTTCCTATTCGTAGGTTAGTCTAGTTAAAGTTTCTAAATAGTTGGTTCAAATTGCTTGGAAATTAAAACGGACTATAAGAGTAAAGTCCAAGTTAAAGACTAGGGTCAGTCTTCATATGAGTCAGGATTGGACGAGCAGATACTGTGGCGAGATTTTGTATTTTCCAGATTAACAACACACGAGGAAGTGTGCATCGCAGGATGGCCGTGTCGGAGCCGGTCATTAGCACGGACAAGTAACGAATCAAGCCCGCCACTGGTGACATCGCGTGATGTGCCCACACCTCTGGCGCGCTACTACAGAGTCGTGATGTTTTGAGCCGATGGCGAGGAGGACATTCAAGATTCAGTGTCTGGTCTGATCGCATCGGAGTTAAGACGTAGTGGAACTGTACTCGATTCGTTATGCTCGGTTATTATAGAAGTTTCAATTTGTAGTGATTGTGTCTATTTGTAATTTCATTAAACGCTGTGTATCTCACCCAGTGTGTTTTCATTGCACGAAACCCAACTTCTGCCCACATTATGACCGAATCTAACGGAGTAAAATCTTGACGATCCGACAAAAATAAGTTGTAAGTAATATTGTGATCCAAGCGTGGTCGCGGCGCGGTGGGGGACCACCAAACAAACACAAATTTGTTGTACCTGGGTGAAAATCATTTAAAATGACCATTGTGACAAAAATGAAACAAAAATGGAAATGTAACAAAAATGAAACGCGTAACAAAAAATAACAAAAATGAAATATTAGGGCTCGGTTACAAAACACATTATTATCTGACTGTTATTTATTTTATTGATTTATCATATGGTGTTTCGCAATAAAACACTGTTTATTTCTTTTTTATCATTTGTTTTATTAATTAATTATGAGGAATCTATAAGGAAATTAGAATCTCTTAAAAAGATTTTTTTTCCTTTGGCGACAATAAAAAGAGATCAACGTTATATGAGTTGCCTATCTTATCAGTTTAAGAATAGTCATATTGAGAATATTATTCTCAGATATAAAGTTATCAATCTAAAATAAATCAACAATGCAAAAATAAATGGACATTCTTGTCAACAATATTCATTAATAACATAACACTTGAAAAAAGGGCAAAATAAAAAAAACTTCTATATTTTCTAACACAATCGTACGCTGCATCATTATTTTTTATAAAGTCCGTTCTGAGCCAGGTTATCATTAAGTATTTATTTTGATGTAGGTCATCAAAATAAATACTTAATGATAACTTTAAAAAAATTGGTATGAAAACCCAAAACTTAATTACAGTAAGTTTAAAATATCCTACTGTATGAACACAATGAAAAACACGACATTTGTTATAAAATAATAATGAACTTAACAATAAAAACATTGTCATTAAAAAAAACAACGTCAGATATTACTCACTTTCACTTGAACTAGAAATAGAAAAAAATGACTTTTTCTTTGATGATACATAATTAGAAGATGAACTACCAAGAAATTCAGGAAAATCTGCTTTAAGATTAAAAGAAGATACATTTTGTCTCTTTGTGTTGCTGGTCATTTTCTTTAAATCACTTAGTGAATAATTTACTCGAACATTAGACAGAATAGTCACAGGTGCCACATTTTTATTTTTTATTTCATTCCGATGATCAACATTTTCTTTATTTGTCATGGCGGCCGCGGCAAAAGTATGGTCTGCATCCACATGGGTTTTAATTTGCGTTAGGTTGCTTTTCACTTTATATTTAGATGATTCAGTATTATCAACACTAGGTGACAAATCAAAAATATCAAAAGAGTCTAAATCACCGTAACCAGTATTTAATGTATCTTCTTCAACATTGGGGCTATTTTTTGAAAATACCAGTATTGTTTTGCTTTCGCAATTCGTGATATCAGTCAATGTATTCATATTATGGGTTTGTCTATCAAATGGTGAGGGCAGGCAGTCATCTGAATCGGATGTTAACCAAGTTCGTTTTCTGGGGCGAGGTTTTAGCAGGCAATTTCTTTTAATATCGAAACAGTCGCAGAAGCCTCTAATGTTTGAGCTGTTACAAAAACAACTTAAAACTCGGTAGTTAATTTCATTACAGTTGTTTTCTGATTCGACTTGTATTTGGTGAACTTTCATAGTTTTAGGAACAGGCACTAAAACTTCGAGAGCTGTTTGGTTTTTGCTTATAACCTCGTTGATATCAGACTCATCAACACAGAAGAGGTTAACTGTAGTGTCTTCTTTCAGAAGAGAGTACGCTGCTGAAGTGTCTAAAACATCCATTCCATGTAATACTCTAGCATCTAAAAGTCGCTTTATAGCACCTCCTACACCATCTGCAGCACCCTTCCCATGATACGACTCTGAAAAGTTCCAAGTCCCTCTTTCGAAATTCAAGTCTTCAAGATATAATTTATAGAGATAAAAAATCTTTTTCTGCTTGTATTGGGTGGCGGGGCCATCCGAAAATACGTGCACAATATTAATTTGAGGAAATTTTCTTTTGATGTCAATCAGAATTGGTCTCAAATATGCCCATATTGCTGGAGGTGAATGATCTGTTGAGTCAGATAGCGTGCAATATGCTTGAGGTTTCAAACCTTTAATGTATATGACGCTTGTATGTAAAGAAATTTGATTTTGTGACCCGAAGTGGGCAGATTGAATTTGCCGATGCATTTTACAATTGTAATTTTCGGAAAAGTCGCAGTGAATCATAACCTCGTCTTCTAGAAGACTGCTTTTGAGAATTCTATATACGTTGTATTGGTGCCAAATATTAAAATAGTGCTCTTTAAACTTTGTAAGTTCCTGTTCAAAAAGGCTTATAAGGTTTTCCAGATTTCCCGTTTTAGATTCAGTTAATACTTTTTTAGTTTTCTTAGTCTCTTCATTTTTTTGGTATTCGACATCTTTCGTGGTCCACTCTAACCAGGTAACGACATCATGTTTTTTAGCTTTAGTGAAATTGTAGGTTGGAGACATCGTATTGCAAATATTACATTGAGAATACATGCATTCTTTCGATTTTGCATCGCACACTATCTCTTCCAATATATTTATTAATTTTGTACCTGATTCAAAAATCGTCAGTTTTTTTAGCGCCATAAATTTAAACTCAATATTTGCATGAATTTTGCAAACACAAGTTTCACGGTTGGACAGTCGAGGTTTGACTACATAAAAAGGTCGGTGCCTGCGAAAAGTGGCAATGGATACATTAATACCAGTGTTTTCCCTAAATTTTTTACGTAAATTCGTCAAACTGTCGAGAAGATATCGTTTTTGACATTTTTGTTTTTTAAAAGTCTTGGTTTCTTTTTTCCCCGCCGTAGCACGGCTTACGTCATCGCGCAGGTAAAAGTGACGAATTTTTTTCGCCAATTCACTGTTTCTCCTGGAGCCCAATTTTGCATGATTACGGATTCTGCTTTTTAAACCGACCACCCATCTCAACCGCGAGTGCAATCTATACTTTTTAACAATTGAGGACGTAAAAATATTCCGTAAAACCTTCTTTGCTTTTTTGTTGTTCACGTATTCCTGCCCTATTGCTTCAGTCAAAACGAAATTTTCTAGTAGGACTTTTTTAATTTTCATTTTATCTTGGTCTGAGGGAGTGGTCATAGTTTTGATAAATAATTCTGATTTTGAATTTGGTGTTTGCGGCTCTTCATGTATTACGAGATTTGCTTCTGCTTGCTCTGAAACAGTCATCTGACAATTAAGTAGGATTTTTTGTCGATAGATTTTCTTTTTTAGCGCTTGTATTTGTTTTCTTTGTTTATTTATAGTGTTTCTTTGTTTTTCATTTTCTTTCTTTAGCCTTTTATAGTAACGTTGGTATTCTTTTGAACTATTTATATTTTTTATTTGTGTCTTATGTTTTCTCTCTTGATTTTTCTTAAGCTTTCTCCAGTTCCTTCTTCTTATCGACTTTTGGTTTTCTGATATTTTAGAAACTGGCACATATTTCTTCTTAATTCTGGTCAAATTTTTCAATCGTATTTCTTCATACTTCTCTGGATTTGATTCTTTAAGGCGTTGCCTATATAGCCGTTGACGTTCAGCTGCTGTCATTGGCATCCTAAAAAAATATATATCGTAAGCACAAAGAGACGGAGAGTCAAACAAACAAATATAAAAAGATGCATAAATGAATAAACAAACAAGAAGCTAGACAAATTAAGGCGATGATTGACGGCAAGCATATGAAAGGCTTAACCGACGGATAGAAGTTAAATAGACAAGCAAGCGAACTTGATGACGGAAGAATAATAAAACCGAAAGCAGACAATTAAATAGATAGACAAGAAAACCCTAGAAAAGATTGAAAATTAATAAGAACCGATTTCAAAACGCAGCAAAAGTTGGAAGTCATAGAGCGATCTTCGGCTACCGTAGACGCAGGCTTGCGGCGATAAGTAATGGGTAGCTCGCCGTCCGCCCGTCCAGTAAGGTTTAATCCGAGTAGTCAACGGCGCATAGTGTTCTTCGCACGCCTCAAAACGATGTCAGGAAAAACGTAGGGGCCCAGTAGGGCCGATGCCCTCTAGAAACCTGTGGTCCTAGGACATAAAAGGCAACTGATGGACACAGGTGTGGTTTCCGTCAGTAAGAATCTGCCACGCCCCCGCTACACGCTAGAGCGGGAGAAGTCATAGGATGATTTCAAACGTCAAAAAACACCTTCGAGAACTACCCTAAACTTTAAAATATCTAATAATAAATTATCAGAATTGATTTATAAACATATAAATCATACATAAAAATATACAATCGATTTGAGAACCTTTCCTTTTTGAAGTCGGTTCAAAGACATGTTCTAAGTGAGCTACAGCATTAACCTTGTCATCGCTTTTATCAAATGAGACGAAGGTCAAATGAGAAATTTGAAGAAACCCACCTATAGATGTCGCACCGATAAAATCCCTAATTCATCAGTCACCGAAGCCACTTTTAGTTGCACTAGGCTACGGATGTAGTTCCAGAGTCGACGGATTAGCCATCTCAACGCACCTCTCTTATACGTATACGGAAGTCAACACTAGTCCAAGAAAGCGGAAGTCATACTACAACCCGCAGCTGTCGACGTTAGTGTGCACCTGTGAACACCTGTTTGTGGGTACGAATTTGACAGACCCCTCCGCCCACTTCAGGGCAGAGAACATGACGGACAAGGCGGAAGACATCCACGAGGATTACCACCACGAAAAAAAAGACTACGGGCGCTTCTAACACGGAAATATAAATATTCGTGTGCAATATAAAATAAATAAGGGCTAACAAATGACATTGTACATAACAAACAGAAAGACATACGGACCCATATTATATACACCGAAAATTCACTCACATATTTTATACAACATCAAAATCACGCGCTATTAATAACATTTTATCAGCAATGTGATTGCGTCTTTATTTCACTTTTGTTATTTCATTTTTGTAACGTAATTAAATCATAACAAAAATGAAAAACTGCTGTACTTTGAAAGTAATTTCAAATACGTTAAGCCAAACAGAAATCGCAATGAGTTACAACCACCTAGCATTTCAATAAATGTCAACAATAAAGTACCTAATTGCTTAATTTAATAATATAAGTGTTCACTTACCTGCGTTGTTAGAAACAAAACAAAACAGATAATTTATAATTGGAATTTTTCTCGCCGACAAAAAAACACACGTCATTCACTATTTTCACTCGAGGACAAAATGGCCGACTCATATTAGATTCTGGCATGTGATTGGCTCGTTATAGTTTGAGTGTTGCCATTTTACAAATTCTATATATTACCAAATTGGGCGTTACAAAAATGAATAACAAAAATGATCAAAATAATGGACATTATTTTGAACCCAAAATTTAAATATTTTAAGTAATTAATAAAAAATATTTTTAACCGTAATCAAGGGCCATCAACAACGATTTGGCAAAAAGTTCATGAATAAGTAAATACTGTAGCTAATAAATTTATTCAGATGATTTTTGTAACGTAGCCCGTGAAGAGGACAAATTATTTTGTATGGAGATTATCCGACTTTGATGAGAACAAAGCAATATAAAGAATTTATTATGCTCTACAGATATAGATGTGTGTGTTATATAGTTAGATAATATACATCAGAGTACTAATAGGTAGTTTTTACATAGTAAAAATAACTGTATCATAAAATATCGGGTGTGGACAAATTTTGCAATCAAAATGGTCATTTTAAATGATTTTAACCCTACAACAAGGCTCAAGAAAATAGGTGGCTCGTTTCGATGTCAATGTATACGCTTTTATAATAAACTTCCAAGCCACGTTCAAGATCTAAGCCTTAATAAATTCAAATCATTCATTAAACGTAAGTTGTGCCAGAAAGCCTTTTATACTGTTAAAGATTATATTGAGGACAAAAAGGCTTTGGATTGAGCTGCTCCAATTTTTGTACATATTGAGGTAGTTTATTTTTTTTGTTTTTTTTTTGTTTTTGCTAACTTTATTATTTTATAAACAGCGACATTTAATTATTACTTTATACACAATGACATGAATATTTACTTGTAAAGTATTATATTATTTTAATTATTGTGAATGTGAAGACTATGTGGGTTATTGCATAATATTTTTTTCCCTTTCTTTTATTCTCAGTTAGTGTTAATCATGGTCTGGCAGTTTGAGTCATATAAGTGGCCTACCCAAATGTCCTTTCTTTGGTATTGATCGTCGCATCGTTGAGCTCCTTAAATTCTGAGTAGAGCTGCACGATTACTGACAAATGCGTGCACTGACTGGTCAGGTCCACTCAACCTGTGTGGTTCTTTCCTCAAAAGACCATTTCAGACACCAATCTACATGGTCTTCACATGATCTGACCAAGATTTTAAAAGAGTAAGAGTTTCTGGACTTTAAAAGAGACTATGACCTCTGAGTTTGTTTCGGCCTTTCTTCTCAGAGTAGTCAGATAGAAAACGCCGACCTCATCTAGTTTTCAAAATATGATTGACGTGTAAAAGTGTTTGTACAAACCTACTTACAGAAATAAAATCATTTATCATTTATCATTGAACCACCAACGAAATTACAGAGTAGTGCAAGGTATCTTCTTCATCGGTTACGTAAAGGGGCCATGCTTGTCGTTCAAATTAAAATAAACTACATTATATATGACTTGTAACAAGTTTATGTGTTTCCAATTAATTCTTAATTCATTAACTGTTAGTAGAGCATTTAAAACTATTTTCTACAACAATATGTGGCTTTTGCCAAAAAAATTAATTTTCCGAGTTAGAACCATGTTTGTCAGTATTGTTTTGTCCTTAATTCTTTGTTCGCCTATTTAGTTTGTCGCAGCATTGCGTAGAAGCTGTAGGATGACTTTAAAATCTGGAAAAAAAGAAAGAGTACTTACCTAGAAAACTCAAATTCAAAGCATTTATATCTATATTATTATTTTTATAAAAAACGGAGGAAGTAAACGGAGAGTTGATTGTTTGTTGCATACAATTAATTGAATAGATTAAGATTGATCGTTAACTAATAATACTTGTTAAAACCTTTTTTTTATTTAATTCGTTACATTTTAAAATTGTGTAAACTCTAATTTATTTAAAAGTCACTGCATTGTATAACAACCAATCAAAGCAGAGGATAAATCTAGAGTGGGGCGAGCCGCCATCTTAACTTTTGCCGGCCGTAGCGAGGATTCATTACCTCTTAGATCTGGATGACCCCATCACTCTCCTTCAGGAAAGCAATAGGGCCACGAGTACAGTGCACAAAATACACAAACCGACCTTCCGTCCTCGCCGCCGAGGTACCACGCGAACTTCCCGAGTAAATATTAATAAAAGTCCTCCCCCCCGTCCCTTGAATGTCGATGCGCCAGCCGCCCAGTCAGAGGCTGAGAGCGCCGTAGCAATAAATATAATATCCCCTGATAATAATCATGATCTAAATGTTGATCCAGCCCGTCCCCAAATTATTACTAATTTTGTGATCCCCCAACGACGCCCTAAGCCGAGGTCCGTACCCCACAGGGGGTGCCCTTAGTGCGCTGTCGTTTAGTTTTAATAAATATATATATAAGTAATTTACGCCCTGGCTGGAGGCTTTAAGCTTAAAAACCTTAGGGCAGCCACAGGAATATCCGGTTAAGTAGCAACGACCTCTCTAGGTCTGCTACGAGATGCCATACAAAAAAAAAAAAAAAAAGGATTCATTACAGAATCGGTGCTTGATCGAGGTGGATCGCTCACTTTCCGCAGCCTTTTCCAGCGATACGACTGCTGTGCAGAAGGATACCACCGCATCCCAGGACTCCTCGCTGCCGACAATCGACTCAACCACGGCCGGCAGAAGTTCTAACTCTCCTAGCCTTGCTTAAATTGACCGCTCCCTTTCATCGTCTCAATCCAACTATCGTGATTGACTCCTTTGATCAGTCTCTCGAATCCCTCTTAAAACTCCACGCGAGCGTGGGTTTTTTCCAATACCGAATGAATAAGCAGAATAGGTTTATTGCCGCTTTTGTACAATTTCTCAATTGTTTAAATGGTTCATTTGAATTGCCTGGGCGCAACTTATGGTAACAGATGTTGGCACTGGTATTGTGTGCTGCGATTATAAATCGGATACTTTACTCGTATCTTTAAAATTTGTTGTATTATTACATTCGACCTGTCCGTCGTTGTGTGTTTCCCAATAAATAAAGAATTGATGTGTCTCGACGTGGCCGGAACCATGTGCTGTTTTAAAAATAAATATAATATTTTGTTATTAAATTAGGAGTACGAGTACATGACAGACAGTGACAGCTGCATAGTGTGCATTTTATACAAGATCTAAATTCCGTATCATTCAGTTAAGAGTATGTGGGGAGGTATTTTATCGTAACATTTTAAACAGTACCCCATGTTCGGTGTCTACTTTAAGGCTTCTACATACCGGGGCGACGCGACACAAAGGCACCGCTAGTCCCGCAACACGCGGGGCCTTTGTGCCGTGTCGCGTCGCGCGACAAGTCGCGCTGGTATGTAGAAGCCTTTAGCCAGTCTGAAATCGTTAAACTAACTGCTAGTCCCATAATTGTGACTTTCAGATATATTGAGAAAGTACCGTCATGATGTTAATATCTTTAAACAGTCCCCTTAGGGAATCGCGCCTTTGGAGGCCATATATGGCTCTGTAGCTCTTTTCTGCAGAATAAAAATAGACTGGATATCTGCAGCCCGTCCCCATAGTAAAATACCGTAAGACATGATAACATAAAAGTAACTGAAATAGTCTAGCCTCGCGGTATCTATGCGTATAGGTATTAGTAAATTGTTGAAATTTCTCCCAGCATATATGCTGCTGAACTTAGCTGTCCTTTCCTTAGAGATGTTAAATAGGGATCTCATTGCAGTCTTGAGTCAAGCGTGATCCCCAAGATAACCTTGTCTTTGCTGTCGTGCAGTCGGTTAATAAGTAGATTTCCTTAAGTTTGTGTTAGTGATAAGAGTATTATTACATCTGCATAGCTATTCACAAAGGCACGATACGGTTTCGTGCCGTATCAAACGTCAGTGTTATCGACGAAGTCCTCCAAACGCTATTCACAAATCCGAAACCGTACAATTTTGACAGTTCAAATACGGTATGAATACATCGATTCTTCCGACAGGTATTTGCTGTCGGAAGAATCGATACATAATGTAGGTTCATAAAGTTTTCTAACAATAAAAAAAAAATATTTTGATTCATATTTACTTACTAGATTTATTTTAAATCATGCTTCTACTCATATTTGATTAATAATAATTATATTTCAAAGATAATACAATTGTAGGTGGTTACATTCGTCCGTAACATGCGCTAAGGTGGCCGCGAAATTCTAATTTTCTTAAGTTTTTTGCTATTTGCAGGTCAGAACAGGTTGTATGTCGATCTAAATATGATTCGCGGCCATAAAAAGTATGGATTTACTGAATTACAATCATTAGAATCAGCATTACAACTCTCTAAGCTAAAAAATCCTACCGAATGATTATTTCAGAAATTATCATTCAGTAGGATTTTTTGAACTTAGAGGGTTGTAATGAAAATTTCGCGGGCTACCTTAGCGCATGCCCCATAAAATGCCCTTGCATGAATGCAATGAGCACCTGCCGCTGCTCCCCTGACAATTTTGTCTGCAAATATGCATTTTTAACTACGTTTTAGAATTTGAAAATGAGCAATTAACAAGAAATTGTAATTTTTACATACTGATAAAATACCCACACCCATTTTAATAAACTAGTCAGAGTTTTTTTGTTCAAAGTTATTCAAATACTAAAATGAACTCAAAGTTGAAGATTACAAAGCAAGTTTAATAGAAATCATGTACATTTTATTTAAGTTAAATCATTGTTTACTGTTTCTTTTTATGGTTAATAGTTACTCGATGCATATTCTATACTTGAACTTAATGAAATACCCAATAAAAATCATTTATGTACAACTTTACATTTTCTACCACAATTTTCTATTTACTACCATTTTCTACCGTTCCCCATAAACACACCTACAATCGGTTTTCAAAAAATCGTTTCCACACGGATCTTGAATAGCGTTTTGCCAGTCCTACGGTTCAGAAATCAGGTTATCGAACAAGTGCCGTTGTCGATACGGTAGCAAATCGTACCGTTGTGAATAGCTATGTTGGTAGGTTAGTTCGGGCCTAAACTGACCGAGAATACCGCGCGAGTGCGGCGCTCGGATTTCTGCCTCGCAAGCCGTGTCCTGCGAAACCGTGTCTTAGACCATTTTACGCACAAACTGCAATGTAACTGTATCAAAGGAGTAATGTCCGCCGCGCTGCTGCTGGGGCTGGGTGGGGTGAAGCGAGAGATACCGCCACCAGCCCAGGCGTTAGCTCCCAAGCGCGACTTGTGGGGCATGCTCGGTCCGTCTGGCGTTCCAGAGCTGTTCATTACCGCGACATATGTCTCGAGCGAGAGCGGGATGACGAGGCCGGCGGCGGGGCGCAGCGGCCGCTTGGCGCGCTCCATCACCAGCAACAGCGAGCGCCGGAACCACAGCCGCTCGCGCCGCCACTCCATGCTGTAGATCGACTGCGACACGCGCTCGCTCTGACAAAAAATACAGACAACATTCACTTCTTACTAAAATCCACTGCGACTACTTACAATCCAATCAAAAGCCGCGGGTCATACCTCCACAGTGACTTCATTTCCGTAATAACAAAATATTAATAGCTCGGTCAGAATACAAATGATGAACAATGTGGTGGATGCAAACTCGAAGCTTAACACGTTTAGCTGCAACCAGACAACAGAGGCGACATGAGTGTGACGATCGTGTGACGTCACCGCCTGCGACAGGCGCACACACTCACGCTGACTATCTTGTAGGCGGCCATGCACAAGATCCAGCCGCCCACGCCGAACAGCAGCAGCAGCGGCAGCGCGAACACGTCGAGCAGCACCGTGCACGTCCTGCACATACATCACGCACGTAGGTTTGACATTGCATGTCATGTCGATACCGGAACAATCATTTAATGTAAGTGACATGACACGACTTTTCAGGAAAGCTAAAAAAACATTTTTTGATTAATATATTATTAAATAATGTTTTGTTTTATTTTATAATTAGCTATCACAAGTCATAGACCCTAGTTCCACAGAAATAAGGTTCAAAATGACTACATTAATTAATAAATAATTATGTCAGTTCCGGTCATCACAAGCGCGAGTTAAGGAACCCCAATCTACCAATATTAGCTTTGTCAGCTAATAAATATTTACTAGATGCGTTCATAATTATCTAGGACATGCGTCATATCTGATCACGTTGTGCATGTACTACGTTAGCAATAAAGTTAGTATATAAGATCAATTTATATTTTATTAGATTAAGATTAATTACTGTTTAGCTGTACTCTGTCGGAATAAAGTTATTTTTTTAAATACTTCCGTTGTCGCTTACTTAATTCGCGCCACTGGCGACATCACGTGATCTACCCACACCTAAAGCGCGCTTCTACGGAGTCGTGATATTTTGAGCCGATGCGATGGTGAGGAGGACATTCTGGGTCTGATCGCATCGGAGTTAAGACGTCGCGGAACTGTACTCAATTCGTTGTGCTCAGTTATTGTGGTAGGTTTTAATTTGTAGTGATTGTGTCATCAATTTGTGATTTCAATAAACGCGTGTATCGCACCCAGTGTGTTTTCATTGCACGAAACCCATCTTCTGCCCACATGATGACCGAATCTAACGGAGTAAATCCTGACGATTCTGATGGTATCACATCGTGCTAATGAGATCACACGCGGGGATAGTGACAAAAACAATGAGTGACGGTTACTTTTTGAAATACAAAACCAACAAATGCACGTGCTAATACAAACTCTTTTAACCCAGCCAGTGAACAGAAAGTTGGTGTTGCCGGAATTCAACCGCGACAAACCCGATTCCGATGCGCGATCATGATGCGCTACCGCTGACTTGTGTTTCGACGGGAGTGCAGTGGAAAGAAGCCAGCTTATTTTGACAAAAAGCAAGAAGTAGTTGGGCTCCGCGTCCGCATCTACATGGCTGTCGCAGATGACCTATGCAGTTGCAGCAAGAGCTTCAGGCGTTCTCCTACCTGAAGAGGAGAGTTCCCACCGAAAGGCGCACTGATGTCGGAAACGAGAACTGTTTGAAGTTTTTGTCGCTACCCCCAATTAAGTGTCACGCATGCGGCAAGCTAGGACACAAACAAGCGAATTGTCGTACGAAAAAGAACGACGTTAAGAAGCCGTTGCCTGTGCCGGCTGCTACGGGCGCCGGGCAATGGCGACAAGCCAGCAGCAGGTTACTGGTGTGCTTCAAGTGTGGCACGCCGGGCCACGTCGCCAGTCGCTGCTCAGCGGGCGGGTCCGGCGCTGCTGTACCGGTGGAGAAACGAGTCGACCTTTGCATCGTCGAGCCTCCATCAGGAACATTAAAGCATTTTGGTGAGTGTTTCAAATTTAATTTGGATTCTGGTGCTGAATGTTCTATAAATGTTCAAAAATAAGTGAGAGATTTTTTTTTAAGAAATATAAATTCTGAAGCCTTCGATGTATGTAACGGAAAAGGTCTCGTTTTGGCTAAAAAGTCCCTTCCGTCAATGATAGTTCCGGTATCGATGTGCTTGCACTCACTCGGTAATCTGGTTGTAGTGCACCAAACAATCTACGAATAGTTTGTGTAGCGCGGCCTCGTAGTCGTCTCCTGTTTCAAGATGCGCGGCCTTCGCTCTCTCCGGCAACGTCTCGAAATTAATTCTGTCAAATGAAACCATTTGTATGCAATACCCCGAATTTATAATTTTATTGCTTTGAACTACAACGCTCCTATATAGAATGTAGAGAACTAAACTGACCGTTACACTGGAAATAGGTATTACATTATTATAGTATTATAAAACAAATTCTTGAACATAGGTTTAATAAGTAGTATCAATATAATTATCGTACCGCAAAATTCTCAGTTGGGTTTTACACTGATCTAGGATTGTGGCCATGAATGCATCCATCGAAGTGTTACCAAGCGCCACCAAATTAGTGGTATAGAATGAAAACAGCAGCACCACGCCGAATCTATATAACACACTTAATTAATAAGTTTGGTCGGGTAGGCGTACGTGTCTTACTACGAATGGTCATAAGTTATTTTTAAACAAGTTCTGTTTTTAATCGGCATAAAAAGAAGTAAAGTCTTACACAACGTTATGGTCGTAATTAAAACCAATCCAAAATGGGAACTCAAATGGTATTCCCTGGATTTTGTAGAGCACGGGGAACACGATCCACAGCACGCAGGTGGCGACCGCGCAGCCGGAGTACGTGCGCAGTAGGCGCGCCGCGCTCCGCGCGCATCCCTGCAGCAGCGCGCCCCGCGGCCCCGCCACCTGGTTCATCAGCGGGGCTGCAACACGCGCACCGTACCGTCACCGCACGCGCTCGGCGCTGTGCGAGCGGCGCGTCGCGCAGGTCGCACCCACCATCCAGGCCGGCGATGAGCTGGTCGATCCGGTCCGCATCTACGTGAAACGCGATCTGCTTGGCGACGCACGTCACGTGGCACAGCATCACGAACATCACCTGCGACAACTTGTCCATGTCGCTCCTCTCCTGTACAACCGATACCTCTTCACTTTAATCATAAACGTTTTCAGAAACGAATACACATATTGCTTCCTTTATAAATATTTTTTTGTGAATTTACCTACTTACTAACTCTGAATTTCATATTAAATACAATAATACTAAATATTTGAACTCAGTGTATGGTTGCGTGCCCGAAGGGTTCAAACGGAGCCCTATTGCTGTCACTCACGTGTCCGTCTGTCCGTTGTCTGTCACACAGTCTGTCTGAGTCTTATATTAAAATATTTTTTTATGTTTTTAAGGGGGGCTCCCATACAGAGAAAGGACGCGAAAAAAAGTTTTGGCCCCATCAAAGTAAAAGTCAAATTATTTATTTCAAATAGGCAGTCCCTTGACCCGCCAATCGCGCTGATTCAGATCGACTGACACATGTCGGGGTGCGCCCATCGATCTGATTCAGATCAATCGACACAATTTTAAGCGGCATGTTTGATTCCATGTTGTTTTTTTTTGTGATTTGAAGCATGACATAGCTTGAAATCGGTAGAGTACTAAACAACGATGTTCAAAGCAAATCAAATCAAGTCATTTATTTGCATAACACAGTTTCAGAGGACTTTACAAAAGGTGGATGTTACAAAAGAAGGTTATAGAACCACTAAACACAACTCTGAAACGCACAAAAAAAAGTTGATTTAATTTCTTTTCAATACAGTTGTTAAACATGGCGTACTTTCAGAGGCTATCATTAAGATTCGAAAATGAAATCTTTTGCCTAAGCACCTTTCTGTTACGCGGTCGTGACTTTTGTTTACGAGCTCTATCATTAGTTTTGCAGTTGAGTGTTTAAGTCAATTTAAAAAGTTTACTAGCAAAGAGTTTTCATACATAGAATAAAATGGGATAGATTTTATACGAGGAAAAATTTATGCGTCCGTACGTCTTAGCATTGAATTCTCAAAAGTCGTTTAAATGGTTCTTTAATACATTTAATTACCAGTTTTAATTTAATTATTTTCACATGAACGTTTTCATTGCAAAAAAAAATATGTACAGTTCGATCATAATTTTACGAAGCGCTTCGTCTTCGAGATTAGAACATAATACACATGTAGTAACACACAAGTGACACCACTCAGACACTGTAGTAGAGAGTTTTTTTTTTTTTCCTGCGGGTATCTCTGTTATCCTGATTACTTGTCTTGGAATCTCTCGTCATTTAGTTTAGAGAAATAAGCGTTGCTTAATATTTTCTGAAAGAGAAGTAAGGGCGTCGCGGAAGCGTGGGAGGGAGGGAGCTAATCTCTTCGGACGAAGCGCTTCGTATAATTATGATCGAACTTCGCTTACAGGTAAGTTCGTTTAATCACTAATTATACTAGCGCTTCGTCCTCGAGATTAGAACATAATACACATGTAGATTTTGAGAGTTATTTCTGGAAATATTAAGAACGCACTGTTATAATTTTAGAATTATTTATTCTGGAAACAAAATTTTCAAGTAACAAAAATTAATCAAATCTTAGATTCTTAGATTGATTTCAATAATTCAATGTTTCATAAGCGATCACTAATAATACTAAATATAATATATATTAATTCTAATTTCGTTCATCAGTACAATTTATTCTAATTTAATAAGTTGCCACGGCGACAATTATTGTGAAATGAAGACTATTCTATTTCTTATTGGTTGATCATGATCAGTGATGGTACGATTATAAAATCTAGCAAACGTTTTAGAACTACCGCTCCAGCCGGCAGTCCTGCGAATTTCATCAATATTAACCCTAACGGCATGCGCAAGTGACGTTGCCGCGTGACGCGTGCTATGCGCCGAAAACAGACACATCTAACCCACTGTCGCTTAATGTGCATTTAATCCTACGGCTAAGTGTTTGCGTACTTACAAATTTGTGTGGCTTTTTGGGTTTAGTTTTGGATTAATAAAAAGGATGCCAGATTTTCAAAGTTCTTTGGTTTTATTTAGGTAAAACACTAATGTGTTATATTTCTACACTCTCATTAAAAACGGGCAAAGTTAATAGGGGTTGCTTAGATCCAACTCGAGAAGTTTTTATTAAGTCGGGAATTTTTTAAATAATTTTGGATGGCATTATATTGATATTTTCTATACTAATTTTCGACAATGACTGAACCCTATGAGCCGTGGTAAGGGCTAGTAATGTTACACATTTTTTTTTTTTTAATTTTCATCGAGTGACAGGTGGTCGTAGGGGAAAACCTGTAAAGAATCTAAGAATTCGATCGTCTTTAGACATATTTGGGCCCAAAATCAGTGATAAAGCTGACAGCGACATGAATTTGAAGTTCCATATTGCCTACCATTATTAAAAACTTGCGTGAGGAAATATATTACCGATGGGACCGAGGCTTCGTATTTATTAACACCTGATTCTTTGCAGAAGGTCCACTATTTTTTTCTTTTTTGACATAGATACGGCGTATTGTTTCATCAAGTTATTTGATAAAGAAGCCATCATGATATCTATTGATGAACGCGGCAGGCATCGTCGTGAAAACGCCTCCCGGATAACACCCCGGCAACCAGGGTAAGCATCGAGTGTACCTGGTGGTTGCTGGAATGAGATATCAAAACGTCTTCATTTGGGGAGAATATAATTGGGCCTGATATAAGCAGAGACCTATATAAAGGATACCACGGTTGTGTGGGCCATAAAGGAGCAATAAAAATTCCCTGAGCGTTATCGTTAATAATTTTCCTAAGACTTTTTAAAATAACTGAGAAGGGGGAACCCCAATCGATTGTAAATGAGCACTTTTTGTTGATACGGCTGGCAAACAAATCGATATCAGCTTGCCCAAACCTGCACTTAAGACTATTGAAGGCCCGTCTGACCACTTCCATTCTATTTGTTGATACGGCTGGCAAACAAATCGATATCAGCTTGCCCAAACCTGCACTTAAGACTATTGAAGGCCCGTCTGACCACTTCCATTCTATTTGTTGATACGGCTGGCAAACAAATCGATATCAGCTTGCCCAAACCTGCACTTAAGACTATTGAAGGCCCGTCTGACCACTTCCATTCTATTTGTTGATACGGCTGGCAAACAAATCGATATCAGCTTGCCCAAACCTGCACTTAAGACTATTGAAGGCCCGTCTGACCACTTCCATTCTATTTGTTGATACGGCTGGCAAACAAATCGATATCAGCTTGCCCAAACCTGCACTTAAGACTATTGAAGGCCCGTCTGACCACTTCCATTCTATTTGTTGATACGGCTGGCAAACAAATCGATATCAGCTACACTTAAGACTATTGAAGGCCCGTCTGACCACTTCCATTCTATGTCTGGGTGATTACGTCGCGACTCTGCGTCCGCGACGGTGTTATCATAAGATCGTTTATATGAGGCAAATATGTAAAGTTTGCGTTCTTCGCACCATTTCCAGATCTCCCTTGACACACCAGTTAGGTGGGGAAATTGAACCATGTGATTAATGTACGCTATGGCAGTCGAATTGTCTATACGAAGTAATACTTGACAGTCGTAAGTTTAAGAGCGATGAAAGCGGCTAAAGGCTTCTACATACCGGGGCGACTTGTCGCGCGACGCGACGCGGCACAAAGGCCCCGCGTATCGCGGGACGAGCGGTGTCTTTGTGTCACGTCGCGTCGAGCGACAAGTCGCCCCGGTATGTAGAAGCCTTAACAACTCTAAATAATTTATGTGCTTATCATGTTCGTGATTCTTCCACTGCCCACTTGCATTTTCACCATCACAGGAGGCGCCCCATCCCGTTATTGAGGCGTCAGAAAATATTCCGATGCAATAGTTCTTATCTCTAATACGGTGCTTTGAATTATCAATAACCTTTAACCACCAATGAAAATCAGGCATTAATGAATCAGGGAGAATCATTTGCTGGTTATAATTTTCATCACCCTGCAGCTGCAGATTTAAAAATTTGCAGCGCTCTAATTGTTTAGTATGTACCCAGCCGTATTCCACAGCTGGGCAGGCTGTCACTAAAATACCTACTAATTGTGGGAAGGTTCTAATTTTTCAACTTTTCATGTTAATAAATTTACGGATTTCGTTCTTAATACGCGCTTTTTTATCTGTGGGTAAACTAATTTCTAAGATGGCCGACTTTATAACCACTCCTAAGAATTTACACATAATAGAAGGATACAGACTGCTTTATCGTCATTAATAATAAAACCAAAAATTTGTTTTGCAATGTTCGCATGTATCTGGTAATAATAACCAATCGTCTAAGTAGAGGGTAGATAAAAAACCTGCGAACGCAATAATTTTACAACCGGTTTCATTATTTTTGTAAACAAATATGGAGCTGTATTCAAACCGAATGGCAACGCATTGAATTCGAATAATTGGCTATTAAACGAGAATCTACGATATTTCCGAGAATTTTCATCATGAATTTTAATAGAAAAATAAGCATCTTTTAAGTCTGCAGTCCTTAGTAACAAATTTTATAGCGGTTCTTAGGTCCTCTAATTTAAAATGGTGTGTATTAATAAACTTATTTAAATTTTTGAGGTTTAATATGAACCTCATTTTTCCATTTGGTTTAGGAGTGAGGAACACGCTAGGTACGAATTGACCTGGGCACGGGTCACATTCCGATATTGCTCCTATATCTAATAGGCTATTAATAGCTTGAGTATAGCTATAAAATGAGTAAACTCAGAAGTGGAATAACTTTGCTCAGCAGGTACTTCCTTCTGGGTTACGTGAGAGGAAAATGTGAGTTTGTATCCGGCGATCCACGACAGTATCAATTGATCACTAGTTATAAGCGACCATTGTTTATAAAAATTTGTCAAGCGACCTGCATACTTAACTGGATCTCGTTGCGGCGCTGCGGCTGGCGCTGTGGCGGCAACCTCCTCGATGAGCTGGCGGGCGGCGCCGCTCCTAGCGCGGCTCCCAGCGGCCTGCGCGCTGGAGCAGGAGCTATTCGGTTTAAATACCTCTGTGGCATTAAGTTGTTTGGTCGTTTTGGTAGGTTTTTATTGACAGTATCGGGCTTCAGTTCAGTACCCGATTTTGTTACGGCTTTAGCCGATTTTATTGTTTCTGACAGGTTGTCGCCGAATAAAAATGAATTTACCTTAGTGCTACTTAGAGCGTCCTTCATGTCCGTTTTTAGCGTAGATAAAATAAAGTTTCTGCGGGTAACTGAGTCATAATGTTGGATTTCGCAAAGAATTCGCGCAGCGTCCATTAGTTTTGGTAGTAACTCATTGTTTTTTTTTTTTTTTATGAGTTGAATAGTAATTACCTGGCCCAAGTAGGAGATAGCACTTGCCATTTGATCCTGTTTGATGACTATGGCCTTCTCACGGCTTCAAGTATCGCTGCTTTCAACTCCGCGTTCAACGCCGGAGCAGCAATATAACGACAGTTCGATGGAACCAAATATTCAGCTATTAACGCTTTCCTACAATCCTTGTCGCAACCCTCAGTTGCGATGTGCTGGAAGCGTTTAGTTATTTCTTTGTGTAAGTCTGGTCCGTACTTCACAGATGTCGATGGGTCGTCCCCCATGATGACCATCGTGTCCTGGTCAAAGTCTGCGTCGATGATGTCACCTGATGCTTCTTGTGAGGTACAAGGTTTATCCTGAAGATTTGCAGAGTCAATAGATATGACGGGATTCAGAGATACGATAGAATCAACCAAAATTTCAGGATCAGTTGGTTCATCAGGGACATCGGTAGTCTCATCAGGTAGATTGTTGATTTCCGGAGAGTCTTGTAACCAATCTTGAGAAACAAGAAGTAGAAGTAAAACGCGAAAGCATAACATATTTTTTACTCACTCGTAGGTAGAAGGAAAGTAGATAAATATCTACTTGTATAGTTTTACGGTAATATAGATTTGTTTAACTTATTTTTGTTTCAAAAGTTTTCTGGACAGCAATAAAGGCCCAATGATCCACATTTACAACGATCGAAAGTATAACGTTCGTTTAACGAGTAGTTAGGTATACCGTAAAACATAATTGGGTGTTTTATAATTAGTCCTTGCGTCGGGATAGCCCACAGGCAGCCCGGAGTGCAAGACTTATTTATAATTAGTCCTTGCGTCGGGATAGCCCACAGGCAGCCCGGAGTGCAAGACTTATTTAATTAGTCCTTGCGTCGGGATAGCCCACAGGCAGCCCGGAGTGCAAGACTTATTTATAATTAGTCCTTGCGTCGGGATAGCCCACAGGCAGCCCGGAGTGCAAGACTTATTTATAATTAGTCCTTGCGTTGGGATAGCCCACAGGCAGCCCGGAGTGCAAGACTTATTTATAATTAGTCCTTGCGTCGGGATAGCCCACAGGCAGCCCGGAGTGCAAGACTTATTTATAATTAGTCCTTGCGTCGGGATAGCCCACAGGCAGCCCGGAGTGCAAGACTTATTTAAACGTAAATACGTTTAGCATTAAGGCTGTTTTATTGAGTATCGGTAGTAAAGTTTGTGCGTCGGAAAACCCATAGGTAGCCCGGAGTGCAAAACTTAAATTTTAACGTAAATAAATACGTTATTTTAATACTCGGTAGGAACACACCACACTGTTACTAACCTGTTTGTTCACACGAAATACTCGCGATCGGAAGCGTTGAGTCTTGCGAAGGCGGATATAGACGCCGTAATCTGCGTTCATATTTTTGTAATGTCTTCGTTAGTTGTTCGTAATCAACAACACTCTTTCTTTTTGACATGATATTTACCGAACAGTACAATAAAATGATAACGTGTCGAGCGGTTGAACACTAAAATGTGAATGACGAGAGATTCCAAGACAAGTAATCAGGAAAACAGAGATACCCGCAGGAAAAAAAATAAAACTCAACTACAGTGTCTGAGTGGTGTCACTTGTGTGTTACTACATGTGTATTATGTTGTAATCTCGAGGACGAAGCGCTAGTATAATCATATTTAAAGCAAATGCAACAGAATTTACTCAGTGAGTCATTGTCTGAGGGGTCTCCGTATTTTTCGTATTTGCAACGGGCCTTTGTTTAGTATGTATTATTACTTTGTAGATCATGTGCAACAAGGAGTAGCTGGAGTGAAATGCTTTTTCAATGACATAATAATTCAAGGATATTCAGAAGAACAACTTCTTCCAAGACTACGCTTGGTATTACAAAAATTACAAGAAAAATAATGGAGAGTCAAGGATAGGTAAATGTCAGTTTTTCAAGAGAGAATCGAATACATGGGTCATACCATATTGATAAAAATGGACTGCACCAAAATTAAACAAGGTGAACGCTATTCTGGCTACAAAACATCCTAGCAACATCAGCGAACTGCGGACATTTCTAGGAATGGCAAATTATTACAGTAAGTTAATTTAGCTTCAATATCCAGCCCTCCTAATAACCTACTCAAGAAGGACATTAAATACGAACAGACACAAAATAATGTAATGATAGTTTCAGAAAATTAAACAGGAAATCCTCAGCGAGAGAGTTTTAATTCATTTTGACCCTGAGAAACCCTTGGTTCTCGCTACTTCACCGTTTGGACTTGGAGCAGTTCCTACGCATCGACTATCGGACGGATCTGATCGGCCTATTGCTTTCTTTGGCATCACGTTCATTGACGAGTAGTGAAACTGTCACTTGTCAGGTAGACAAAGAAGCGACATGGAAGCGACGTCATTATTTTGGGGATGAAATATTTTTTTTCACTACTGCTACGGAAGAAAATTCATACTTACTACAGACCATAAACCATTAACTACGACCTTCAATCCACACAAAACTTTGCCGGCGATGAGCACAATGAGACTCTTTCACTGTGCACATTTTCTATCTGGTTTTGACTACACTATTGAATACAGAACATCGGATGATCATAGCAATGCAGATTATCTATCAAGATTTTCGGTAGATACAGTAGCAAATAATCTAATTGACATACATTGCTCATTTCAATTAAATCAGATAAACATAATTGCCGTCGACCGTATAAATATCGCCGAAAAGACACAACTCGATGATGAATACAACCATTTATTAGAAACTTTCAAAAATGATATGTCAGTGAGAAGATACGGCTACAATGACAACGAGTAGACCATACAAGACGGTTGCATTATAAAAGGAACACGAGTGATGATTCCTGCAACTCTGAGACAACAGGCTTTAGAAGAACTACACACAGGACATCTTGGGATAGGAAAAATAAAATTACTGGCGCGTGGATACGTTTTCTGGAGCTTAGATCAAAACAGAAGACAATTAAAAGCTGTAGAGAATGTCGACTATTGCAAAAACAATCTGCATGCGCAGTACTGAACCATTGGGACTCACCATCAGGCCCATGGCAAAGGATCCATGTCGATTGTGCTGTACCGATTAAGGGTTATTCCTTATTTATATGATTGGATGCTTTTACAAATTGGGAAATTATACAATATTAGTTTTAGTATGTGCGAAACCCGAAACACGTGTCTTTATTTTGATATAAAGTATCTATGTACAAAATTTCAAAACTGTATCATGAAAAATCTCAAAGTTATAAGGTTGTTATGTTATGTTACCGGGTTGTCCGTACAAAAACATGCTAACGGCGGCACCCCGCGCCTCCAGGGTCTTCTTGCGCTCATTGATAATCATTTGGCAGTAGGTACATAACCGTACGGCGTTTGTATGGAAGTCATTAAATGGTGATATCATTTTCCATCACATTTAAATATTTTTGGGACAAAATATAACATGGTCTAAACGTTATTGAAATCGATTCAGTCCCTTATTCTGAACAAACTATATTCAGGTTTCGCATATACTAAGAATAATGTTGTAGAAATGAAAACAACCACAGGCTCATGGTATATCCGCCAATTTAAAGAACTTTTCGTGACATTTGGATGTCCGCTTGCTTTAGTATCGGACCATTTGTTTCAAATGAATTTGAATCATTCTTCAGAGTAAGCGGGGTTGTTCACAAAACCACAGCCCCGTACACCACCACGAACGGACAGGCGGAGCGTTACGTACCTACAAACAATTCAAATGGTAAAGGCTTCTACATACCGGGGCGACTTGTCGCGCGACGCGACGCGACACAAAGGCACCGCTCGTCCCGCGACGCGCGGGGCCTTTGTGCCGTGTCGCGCTGGTATGTAGAAGCCTTAATACATTGCATCAACGCAGAGCCAGGTTCTCTATAGGGCAAACTGCTGGGTATTAAGGAACGCCTACGGAGGACGCCGAATAGCAGCACAAATAACAACCCTTAAGAGCTCAACTTTGGCAGGGAGATAAAAAACACATTAGTCATTTATTAAAATTAGGCTGAGAATCAGCAATACTTATTTGAACTTCAGAAAAAAAAAATAGGGCACGATTTAGTAAGAAACTGGCCTGGTAAGCATATATGATCTGCAGCAGCACGTAGGTGGAGGTGGCAGCCAGTGCGAACACGTGGTAGGCTCGCGGCAGACGGGACAGGGCCGCCGGCGCCCGCGCGGCCGCCCGGCAGAAGCCCACGCCGCGCAAGTAGCGGAGGTGCGGCGCTACACTCAGCGCGCACACTGACCTGAGCACACCACATTACATTGCACTGGATATTTAAGCAATTTGAAGCACTATATAAATAGCGAAGATTTAAAAAAACGGCCTCGTGCGTGTCGAACCACGCACAATGTAGGGTATCGTAGTTGGGATCAATTTATCTCAAGAACAAACTTAACATTGTAGTTGAACCTCATACATTCCAACTGCTAATGTACTCGTAAGTTTGTACGTACTATATTGAGGGATTTACCATGTTATTTTAAGGTTATAGACTTTTTATAGGTTTTCCTGTAATAAGTAAATAACAATTGTCTGTATTTATTTAAAAAATTTAGGCTCCGTAATTTCGGAGATAAGGCAGACATTAAACTTAATAAGGTTTAAAAGTACTTATTTCAAAATACGTCATCATCATTTCAGCCGAAAGACGTCCACTGCTGGACATAAGCCTAAAGGGGGGGTTTGCCATAACAACCACGCTTGGCAGGCGGGGATTATGACACCGCGCTTCCCACGTCACCGAGTATTGTCATCGCCTTTCTTTACCTAACTTCGGTGGGAACGGACATTGATATATTGAACCTAACTAATAAGAAATCTATTTTATAATTTTTATGTGTTTGTGAATATTCAAATACATTTCGTAACCTAAAAAGGACTTATTTATTGGAGAGTTTCCCGACACATGCCCCCACACATATTTCGTTCATAAATATGTATTATTTTTTTGTCAGGTTTCAGTTGTGGTCCGACGACTGCTTTGCAAACCTGCGGTACGAGTACGATTTCCTACTAAAATTATTATTTTAAAATTGTAAAAAAATATGAACGAAACAAACGAACATGTCACACGGTAGGTACAGATTGCAAAACATTTTTTTTTTTTCAAGTTTTTCCCCGAAAAGTGAACCCCATATGCAAAATTAATTTATTTACGTTACACGTTCGTGTTTGGGTCTCCACACATATTTGGCGCAGTCGGAGCTCGTTACAGACTTAAGGTGTGGTGATGTTAAATACCTAAAAATCAGGAAAACGCCGCATCAACCGTCTGGACGAAGAACCTATTGGAGGCCTGTCGAAAAAGCTGTTGCTACGGAGTTTGGGACATCCAAAAATCGATAAAACAATACTTGCAAGCAATGCTACTCATGTAAATACATAAGTCCTATTATAGGTTGCTATATTTCTACGCAGGGTACTATAATTTTGCAAAAATTTTCACCCACGTGGTAATAGGGACCTTAGTTTTAGTAAGCGCAATCAACTCCGCATCGCGCGAAGTGACGAATTTCGTAATTTAGAAGATTTAACAGACAAATTTGAAACTATGACGGAATCGAATAGTAGTTTTACATTAGATATGAATCAGATAGATTTATCAGATAAGATTTATAGATCACTTAGGTTAGTTCCGGAATTTGACGGAAATCCTAATGTTTTAACTAGATTTTTGAACTTGTGCGATCAGTTAGTGCTCACTTTTATCAATCCGGACCCAGGACATCAGCTTTCGAACTTATCTTTGATTAATGGGATTTTAAACAAGATTACTGGTAATGCTGCACGTACTTTGGCAACTAACGAAATTCCAAGTGACTGGAATGGTATAAGATCGACCTTAATTAATACATTTTCAGATCACAGGGACGAATCGTCGTTGTATACTGATCTTTCTCTCTTAGTTCAGGGAACCGATACGATACAAGATTTTTACGAAAAAGTTCAACACTTATTATGCACAATTATGACGTACGTTGAATTACACGAATCTTTAAAAACTACCATAGAATCCAAACGAACGCTTTATAAAAAACTAGCTTTACAGAGTTTTTTAAAAGGTCTAGAAGAACCACTAGGTTCTAGGATAAGATGTATGAGACCTTCAACTCTTGAAAGTGCTCTTGAATACGCTCAGGATGAATTAAATATACTCTATTTACAGAAAATAAATAAATCAGTACCAGCAAAAGAAAAACCCCAAAATTTTGAGCAGGTTAAACCTTCTACTTCTTGGTCACACCCTAATTTTCGTTCGGTTAGACCAGCAAATCAAATTTCAACATTCCAAATATACCCGAGACCTCAAAACCAGCCTTTGGGAATTCAATATCCACCACAATATCTCTCACAACCTGCACGACCAGAGCAGTTCAGACAACCCTACCCGAGACCTACCAAAACTCAACAAATATTCAGAACAACCCCTACCAACAAGTCCACTGGATTTCGAATCCCACTACCCCAAGAATCTATATCTCAGAATAATTATCCAAAACCTATGAGTGGTATTAGTTACCCCGTCGCGCGTACTCTGCCACCCACGAACTACAATGCCAGACGCAATTTAGCGCCTAATAATGTTCCACAGATTAAAGAAGCGAACTTCAACGAATCTTTCAACGACAATTATTGCTACTATGATTGCAATATTCAGAACACTGATGTTACTAATACGGATTCAAACTATCCTAACAATTTTTTGACCGACCTTGACGTTGACAATCTAATTTTTGAAGATGGCCAGAACCTTCAGAGTGTAAATTTTTGCCCAACCTTGGAGAAAAATGCCCCCGAATAGACTTAAATTTGCATAATAAACGCCGTTTACCTTATATTCAAATAAATGATCCACCAATAAAACTTTTGATCGATACAGGCTCAAATGAGTCCTTTATAAGCCCGGAAGCTTACGAGAAATTTTATCCGCATATCCCACTCGACTATGAACCTTTTTTAGTCACAAATACCCACGTGACTACCCAAAATTATTACTCGTTAACTGTGCCCTGTTTCAATGAGTTTAAAGATTATATTCCGATAAAATTACATCTATACAGATTTCATAATTTTTTCGATGGGTTGATAGGTTGCGAACAATTAAAAAAATGGAATGCAAAAATCGACCTTGCTTCGCATACGTTAGAAACTAAATTTGCTAAAATTCCTATAATCTTATATAATCCTGAATGCTTAAACTCTTATCAAATTACCATACCTGCACAAACTATTCAGTTAATTAAGGTACCCACTAATATTGCGCAAGGAGACATTTCATTGAAGAACAGTCAATTTCTGATTGCTACATCAGCGAATGCTTATCATCCGCCGAAAATAATCACACCAATGTACAAATTTCAAATCCCACGGATAATGATATTGTAATTTCTGTAACAAAACCTATCTTTGCACATATTTTCAACGAACAAACAATGCCAGTAACTCGAGTAGACACGACCGTGAATACCGATATGCGAACTCAGCAAATCTTATCGCATTTGCGCATAGAACATTTAAATGCAGAAGAGACAGCCAATTTAATTAATCTTTGCAAAGAATATGCCGATACATTTTATCTTGAAAATGAACCATTAACCTTTACCAATGAAATCAAACATCATATCAGAACCGTAGACGATAGCCCGGTATACAGTAAAAGTTACAGATACCCTTACGTACATAAGAAAGAAGTACAAAATCAAATAGAATCGATGTTACACCAAGGTATTATTCAACCATCTTCATCGCCTTGGAACGCTCCAATATGGATAGTACCAAAAAAAAGTGACGCGTCTGGTAAGGTCAAGTGGCGCTTAGTCATTGACTTTCGCCAACTCAATGCAAAAACAATTAATGATAAATATCCGATCCCGAACATTAATGATATTTTAGACAAGCTTGGCAGATGTTTATACTTTTCGACATTAGATTTAAAATCTAGGTTTTTGCAAATTCAGCTAAATCCGTCCGATATTCCGAAAACGGCATTTAGTGTAGAGCAAGGGCATTTTGAATACGTTAGAATGCCCATGGGATTAAAAAATTCTCCAGCCACATTTCAACGTGTGATGGACAATGTTCTTCGCGGATTGCCAAATTGTACCACATACATGAATGATATTTTGGTATTTTCGACGTCCTTGCAAGAACATATAGTTAATTTACGTGCCATATTGGACCGCCTCAGAAATTCAAATTTAAAAATTCAGATGGATAAGTCGGAATTTCTCAAACACGAAACTCCCTATCTTGGTCATATAATTACTACAGACGGTGTGAAACCAAACCCGGATAAAATATCAGCTATTGTAAATTATCCGATTCCGAAAACCCCTAAGCAGATTAAGGCATTCTTAGGTTTACTTGGTTATTACAGACGTTTTATACCGAATTTCGCACGTGTCACTAAACCCTTTACGTCATGTCTTAAAAAAGGTGCTAAAATTAATTTGACTCCAGAGTACTTGACCTGCTTTGAACACTGTAAAACTCTTCTTACAAATGACCCTATTCTAACATATCCAGAGTTTAGCAAAGAATTTATTTTAACCACAGACGCCTCAAACGTGGCCTTGGGAGCAATACTTTCTCAGGGACCTATCGGTTCTGACAAACCCATAGCCTACGCATCTAGAACTTTAAACGATAGCGAAATTAATTACTCCACAATCGAGAAAGAGCTACTCGCAATAGTCTGGGCTACAAAATATTTCAGGCCTTATCTATTCGGCAGAGAATTTAAAATAATAACGGATCACAAACCCTTAATTTGGCTTATGAATCTTAAAGAACCAGGTTCACGTCTCACGAGATGGAGACTAAGGTTAGCAGAATATGATTATACTATTGTTCATAAAAAAGGTAAAATTAATACTAACGCGGATGCTCTGTCGCGTATTCAAATCAACCAAAATGAAACTATGTCTTTGTTCGTTAATCATTCTGAAACGGCACACTCTGATTCATCTTCTACATTAACTGCCGAAGGCAACAACCCAATATATTCCTCATCCACTCGCACTGCTAGCCCGATACATTCATCATCAACCGTCACGGCTCACTCAGTTATTGATGGAGGATCAAATGACCCACAGCATCAAGAAAGTACAGCCTCCCCACATATTGAAACCATACACACAAGCCTAGAAAACCCTGTTCTGGAAATTCCAATATCGGACGAACCTTTAAATAAATTTAAGAGGCAGTTAGTCATTAACATAATAAATGGTAACCCTAAAAGTAGACCAACAATAACTCAACCTTTTCAATCCTTTCAGAAAACTACGGTAGACATTAATGAACATAGCATTGAAGGAAGTCTTATTAACGTTATAAGATCTCACGTCGATCCAAAACTCCGGACAGCGATTCTTGTAAATCCTATCGGAAAAATGTTGAGTATCATACCGATTTTACAGCATACTTTCGAGAATTTATCCATGAATTTAGTTTTAGTTAAATATGAAGTACTTAACGTTAATGATCAGTCAAACCAACTAGAAATAATAAAAAAATACCACGAAGGCAAGACCAATCATCGCGGAATCAACGAAACCTACCTTTCGTTGTCACAACGTTACTTTTGGCCGAAAATTAAAATAGATATTACTAAATTTATAAACGAATGCAATATTTGCAGATGTGCAAAATATGACCGAAATCCAATACGTCCGCAGTTCAGAGTTGTACCTCCACCAACTCAACCGTTCAAATTAGCACACGCAGACGTTCTGACTATTGACCATGAGAAATACTTAACTATCATTGACTCATTTTCTAAATACGCTCAGGCGTATCTTTTACCCGATTGTACTGCACCCAATATTTTAAAAGCCCTTTTAACTTACAGTACCCATTATGGTTTTCCTTTAAACTTAACTACGGATCAAGGTACCGAATTTAGTAATCAAGTAGTGTCAGAATTTCTCCGTTTGCATAAAATAGAACACCACATGACTAGTGCATATGCACCAAACGAAAACGGTATCATAGAACGTTTCCACAGTACGCTTTTAGAACACTTACGATTATTTAAAATTCAGCATAAAAACGAGCCCATCCGAAATCTTATACCGTACGCATTAATCGCCTACAATAGTTCTATCCACAGTTTAACCAAGTCTAGACCATTTGATTTCATATCTGGACATTTTGATCCTCGGAATCCTATTGATTTAAATATGACGGAACGATATCTTCAAACTTATATTCAAGATCATCGTAGTCGAATGGAAACGGTGTATAAAATGATTCATGATTCTGCACTATCCGATCGTATAGGTATAATGACGCGTCGTAACGCTGATAGGGAACCCGTTTTAGATTATGAACAAAATCAAGTCATACATTTACGAAATCCAAGGGCAAATAGACAAAAATTGGCACCTCGATATATTCAGGACAAAGTAGTTAAGAACTTACCTGTACATAATATATACACCGCAAAAAGTCGTGGTCTGGTCGCAAAATCACGGTTAAAAAGACCACCGAAAAAATGACATTCTTCATATCATTGTTACAGGTACTTATTGTTGTTGCTGGTTTTCCAAGTTGGTGCTCAAATCATACGTTTTGACAGCCTAGACAATGGACCGGGTATACTACCGTTTAATCTAGGTGCTACTAAAATTATATCTCACTTCCACACATTCTTGCAAGACATTGACCTTCACATGAGAGTCACATGAGTTGAGAGTCACACATGAGAGTCACACACACAGAGTTCACAAGAGTCACATGTAAACACTATCAAATCTCAACTCGCTGTCGCTACACATAAGTTATCACTTGGGGACAGCACTCTCTTTAACTATCAGATTAAACATTTATACACAAAGTTAGAAAAAGTTTCAGTGCAGTTAGATACATTTAGGCCAACCAGAATCAAGAGAGGCCTGATCAATCCAATAGGCACAATCATCAAAAGTATTTCTGGAAATTTAGACAACGATGACGCGCTGAAATTTGAAAATGCATTACGTATCTTAAATAAAAACGATCAAACTTTGTCACAATCGTTTAACAAGCATATTACTTTATATAAAGAAATGACAATTCAGCAAAACCAAATAATCCGCAATCTTTCAATTAATCAGAGAAAATTGGAAAATGCTCTTTCATATGTCATGAATATGACTTATAATGGTAATGAGCAAATAATTCATTACTCTCATCTTGTGCAACTTTTCGCGATTTTGACCGAAAATGTACAAGAACTACTGAGTGAAATTAATAGAATAGAAAATATATTAGCCTTTAGTCGAGATAAATCAGTTCATCATTCCATACTTTCTGTCAAAGATCTTAAAAATATGATAAGCCAATTAAAAAGTATTTATAGTTCCGACGAAATAATTGACTTGGATATTAGAAATTATTACGAGATTCTTAACTTAGCTTCATTTTTTACCGAGTCCACAGTTGTAGTAGTCATAAAGTTTCCTATTACATTTGCTACTGAGTATCAGTTATATGAATTGTGCCCCGTTCCTAATAATAATAGCGTAATTATAGTACCACCTGCACCCTATATAGCATCCAATTCTCAGGAATTTGTGTATATAGAGGCTGAATGCCCGAAGGTCAACACTTGGCACCTATGCGAGCAGAGGATCGTCCACCAGATTATGTCAAAAACAGACTGTATTCAAAAACTCATACAATCTCAGGAGATAGATGTAACGTGCAAAACCACGCCTATCTCTCTGACAAAGGAAGCTCTGATTGAGCTAGACAGCTACCATTACATAATTGCTTTCCCCAACAGTACAAAAGTTAAACTATCCTGTGGAAAAGAACGATATCAGATGTTACGAGGAAGCTTTTTGGTCACCGTTCCTCAAGGTTGCAAGATAAAAACCCCAGAGATCAGTATAATCAATTTGGATAACAAATTAGTCGGGCAACCATTAGAACTTATGGCTCTACCGCACTATGAGATAATAGCGAAGACCCGCAGCTTCCATTTGCAGACTACAGATCTAGGCAGTCTTCGCAAAATTCAGAACCAAATTACTATGCAAGAAGAAATACAAGTTGAATCATTAAACACGATTGGAATGTACCACACCACAATTCCATTTTATTCACTGATACTATTCGGTGCAAGCGCACTAAGCATATGGTATATCATTCGTCGCCGCCGTCAAGCTGCCAAAGTAAATATTACAACTCAAACAGCTAATACCGAGTTGACAGAAGATGGAAAAAGAGCCGCAACTTGCAATAGTTGCTTATCTGGCAGGGGAGGTGTTACGAGGCCAACCTGCAAGCTCAGCACATCGTTCCGACAAACTGACCGATCGTATTATGACACCGCGCTTCCCACGTCACCGAGTATTGTCATCGCCTTTCTTTACCTAACTTCGGTGGGAACGGACATTGATATATTGAACCTAACTAATAAGAAATCTATTTTATAATTTTTATGTGTTTGTGAATATTCAAATACATTTCGTAACCTAAAAAGGACTTATTTATTGGAGAGTTTCCCGACACATGCCCCCACACATATTTCGTTCATAAATATGTATTATTTTTTTGTCAGGTTTCAGTTGTGGTCCGACGACTGCTTTGCAAACCTGCGGTACGAGTACGATTTCCTACTAAAATTATTATTTTAAAATTGTAAAAAAATATGAACGAAACAAACGAACATGTCACACGGTAGGTACAGATTGCAAAACATTTTTTTTTTTTCAAGTTTTTCCCCGAAAAGTGAACCCCATATGCAAAATTAATTTATTTACGTTACACGTTCGTGTTTGGGTCTCAGAAATTCATGTCTACCAAATTTCAACTTAATTAATCGGTTTAGTAGATTGGGATCAAATCGGCGTTGACAGACGGACACACAGACAGACAGACACACGAGTGAACCTAAGGGTTCCGTTTTTTCCTTTTTAGGTACAGATCCCTAAAAATATGTGACAATAAAGAAATTCAATGAGAGTGAAATGGACAGTGCTTGACGTGTGACAACGGACAAGTCTGGTGTTTGATTTGACGTTCGAAAAGTGCTGATTCTCAGCCTAATTTGAATAAATGACTTTTGGTTTTGATTTCTTAGCACTAACTTACTCGGAATAACGGAACTACTTAACACATGCCTTTGTGCCATCATTGAAACTTACATTGCTCACACTTTGGGAAACTGATTGGTCTGCAAAATAATAATATTATAGTATGCTGATTGACTAAATACGAATTTTATTTATACAGTAACTTTCACCTTTGCATTTCTCAGTTTATATACTAAATTCCTTCTGCATAATTGCTTTATTAAGCATTTATGTTCCTCCGAAGTAATTGGCTCTAGGACGACGATTATTTTGCAACTGTGACAGTTGCAAAGCATACAATTATACGGTACCCCGCCGTTTCCAGAAGTTGATGGACGAGTCGATCAAATATTCATCGCTTTTCTGTTTTGTAAGTCAATAGTCTACCATCAACAATCAACTGCGGCATGACATAATTACGTACAACATTTTGTGCTCTAATTATATACCTAGCAGCTTAACGTTTGTTTTTCGTTTGTATGACAACGACACTTTCAGGAATATATTCTGCATTGAAGTAAATTAATTAAAGATATCTGCTATAATAGATTTTGTTTTCGCACTTCATGTCATTGTTTAATCCCGGGAACTTAGTTTGAAAAGTGTGTGTTTAGAGTGTAGCGGCATCAACATCGCCAACACAAATGATGTAACCAATATTTTGCAACCATAATTATGTTAATTTAAAAGAGTGTCCGTGGAGTTTCTTGCCCGTTCTTCTCCATAGGTACCTACTAAGCTTTGGAATGGGCAACTAGCTTACCCCACCCACGTATGGCTCCTGGAGCAGTGCGAACGCGACCTTCCGCTCACTTGCCACTATCATGAGCTCTTGAGTCGCAAGGTTCTTCCTCTGCAGATTCGCTTGGATCACCCGGTAGTCTTTGCGGGCACTGGGCTGAGTTTGGGTCTCACTGCCTGGGTTGGTGTTTTCGGGAACGGCTGGCTGCACCTTAGCAATACGGCACTGACAGTCGTGCCAATCCATCCCACTTGAGACGAGTTGGGCACTCACTGTCGAAGGCGTTGTGCTCGGTCTTGCTCATCTTTGCGAAAACGCAGTTTCAGCACTTTGGTGGCTCAGCAGCTAGCCGTGAAGGGCAGTCCACCCTCATGTGGGGGTCCCCACAGTGTGTGCAGAGGTCGGCGGGTTCCGTGCACAACTTACGGGTATGTCCAAAGCGCAAGCAGCGGGTGCACTGAATCAGTGGCGACTGGTCCAGCACACGCACCCGTTGCAAGTCGATGTGCACTCGACCCGCGTGCGTCAGCCTCTGCCACACAGCAGGGGACACCTGCAGGACGACGTGGCACATATGGGGGTTCCTCGTCCTGCGACGGTACTTCACCCCCATCCTCAGGTCGGCCGCAGTCACGTCCCCAATGAGGTGACTGTTTTGGCGTTTGACGGCATCGATGAACTCCTCGTCTGAGTGGCACGAGAGGACATCCTTGGCGATAATGAGAAGATCCTTATTTTTCGCCTCCTCCACTGTTAAGTTTCCGGCCTTTTTTATCCTCTCGGTCACCTTGGTCAGCTCCTCCCTCGTCTTAAAGCCGAGTACCACCTTTTGGTCCCTCGCTTTTCGCACTCTCTCCACCCTGGTCCCTTCATTCCTGGCGTCTACCGCTGTCCTCAGCTTTTCAAGAACCTCTTCCCCGGTGTCTTTGTCATCAAGAGGCTCCTGGAAGTGCCAATTTGGGGCGGTAGCCATCTCCGCAAACGAGGGCCCCTGTCCTGCGACAAAGCGAGGCACCTGTTACAGGTGCTCCGACAGAGCCAATGTGTGCAGCTGGCATTTCTCCAGCGCCTCATTGTGCTGCTGAAGGTTCTCCATTAGCTGCTTCATGAGCGCTGTCGGTTCCCAGCTCAGGTTAGGTTCGCTGAGGTTTTTTTTTTTTTTTTTACTACTTCGTCTGACACAATATCAGAGCCTATTTTATCTAATGTTACTTTTTCATTCCAGTTCTATCAAGTATTCCTCTCGCATTTTTGTTCCGCATACTTTATCTTTCATTCTTACTATCTCTGTCTTGCTATGTCCCGGTGGGATTCCGGTCTTATCCTTCTATCTACTCTAATTATATATTGTATCTTCTTATTTAAGGTATCGGGTTTTACAACACACACAGTTTTCTTTATTAAATTAATAAATAAACAAAAGTTCGGCACATTGTTTTCTTAAATATCTAATTTACAGTTTGTACTTACATTCTATCTTATTTTAGGCTTAACTACAATTTAAATCTATTATACATGTATGATTTGGGGTTCCGGGTTTACAATACCCACTATTTTTTGAGCTCCTTTTGGGCCAGTATAATTATATTCTATGACGCTAAGTTCTTACATAGTTATTAAATCAGTACTTATTTATTACTTAAACTAAGGTTACATTCTTACTCTTTAATTATAATATTTCTTTATAAATTTGCGTGTATGATGTAAAATATATTCCATAATATACGGTCATCATACTTTTGTTACTTGTTTGTCTTTACGACTGTTTCTACTAGTTTTAAGCAATATTCCATAAACTTTTTCCTTCTTTTGTCCACCATAATACATTTTATATTTTCTGTTGTAAGTTTTGTATCCAGTATTTGTTCAATTTTGTATCTTTCATATCCAAACACTGGGCACTCCAAGACAATGTGAGGGACGGACTCTTTTACACTTGGGTCACAAGTGCATGAGGGACTCTCCTTACACTTAAAACGGCTTAAGTATTCAGAGAATCCCCCATGGCCGGTCAACAATTGAGTGCTCAGGCATGTCGGTTCGAACTTGCGAATCACACTGTATGCCGCGATCACATCCGGGAAGAAGAGTTTCGTGATTCCGGCTACTTCTCCAGACTTATATCTCGCGTCCCATTCGCGAATCGACTCCAGTCGGAGCTGTCGCTTCGCAAATGAGAGAGGTTTCCTCTTGCTTGATGCTGCAGCGGCAGCCTTGGCAAGCTGGTCAGCCCTTTCGTTTCCCTCCAGTCCTACGTGTGCTTTTATCCAGAACAGAGATACCACTTTGTTCTGTCGAGATGATTCTGAAAGGTTCTCGCGGGTTTCTACGCTCAGGTTAGGTTTTTTTTTTTTTTTCCTGTCCGGGCGCCAAGGCCCGGCCCGCGAGCTACACCTCTAATATGGTTAGAGTCCTTAATTATCTATAAGTGGGATATCTACGGGTTCTTTCTTTATTTCGTCGTTTGTATCTGTATTATTCTAATACTAAGCTTTGCCTGAATACAATACGGCTCTCTTATTCTGAATTACAATTTATGATTATTTTACACTATGTATATATATTACATCCTGATGGGATTCACAAGGTTTGTATATTTATACCATAGTACTTATTTCTATTTTATTCTTATACTATCTTTACATATGGGATTACAGTTTCATACGATATCATAACTTAAAATATTAATTTACTAATTAAACTACTACATAAACAAGACTTATTTTTCTATACACCTTATTTTTTAGTTGTACATTTATTTCCTAAATGCCAATGAATATATTTGTAGTGCTATATTATAACATTTGCACATAACTTAATTTTCTAACACCTTATTTCTATTTGTTTATACATTTATTCCTATATGCTAATCAATATATTCTAGTAATATATATAAATATATAACATACATTTTTTATTATATTTACTTGTTTCTATATATTACTTGCTCGGCGATTACTTTAAAGTATTTAATAAACCTCTCCCTATGGCTTTTATTTCCTAGCATTAAGTGTGGAAAATTGTCTGATTTTATCTCACATTCCAGTTCGTTTTCGAGTTGGAGTCTCTTTAGCGCGTAAACCAGGCAGTCGGTTAAAAGGTGCTCGACTGTTTCGGGTGTGCCGGGTTGGCAGATGCACGATGAGTTCTCTTTGCACTTAAAACGGTTCAAGTACTCCGAGAACCCACCGTGCCCTGCCAGCACTTGGGTGGTTGTCTTGGTTGGAACAATTTGCCGGACTATCTTGTAGCTAGTAGCTACTTCGGGAAAGAACAATTTGGTTACTCCCGCCGTGGTACCCTCCCTATACCTTCGGTTCCATTCATCAATCGACCCCTTTCGGATCTGTCGGTTGATGAATGAAACCGGGCAAAGGTCGTAGTTGGGTTTTGTTTTCATACGCAGAGCCGCATCCTTCGCCAGTTCGTCCGCCCTCTCATTTCTCGTGAGACCTGCGTGTGCCTTGATCCAGAACAAAGACACAGCTTTGTTCTGGTTTTCTATGGCGCTCAGGTTCTCGCGAGTGTCTACTGCCAGGGGGTTTGTTGAGCTGAGGTTCGCTATGGTCTCCAGGGCTGATCTACAGTCACTGTAGATACCATAGCTAGCCTCGCTTCTCCACAGTATATCCTCGGTGGCTCTACATACCGCGAGGAGTTCCGCCTGGTATACCGTACAGTATTGGGCCAGATTGAGTGTAATGGTCTTCACCTCCGCTACACTGTCCCATAGGGTTAGTGCAGCTCCGACCTTACCCTCAATCCGGCTGCTGTCGGTAAATATCCGGATAGCCTGGATGTTGTGGCTATCTACCGACTCCTGGTTTACCAGACTCACGAACCCCATCGCGGTATGCTTCGCCGGATGAGGTATGCGAGAGTATGGAGCTCTCCGCTAGATCTCTCTATCTACTAGCTCTGGCCGGGATGCGCCTCTCCTCGCCTCATACAGAGCAGCTGCCTCTTGTATGGGGAGGTCTAGTGGCAATATTCCGGCCAGTACCAGCGCAGAGTGAAGAGAGACCGTGCGGTAAGCCCCACACAGTTTTTGGGCAAATCCCCTCTGGACCGCGTTTAGATGGTGCTGGACTCCCAAGTTCTTAGCCGCCGAGGACCAGGCGCCGGCCGCGTAGGTGATTATGGGCTCCACCGTAGCCGTGTATATAGTACGGACGATTTCCGGGTGGAGACCCCAACTGACTCTGGCAGCTCTCGATAGCTGTTTGTAGACTCCAAGTGCCTTCTTACAGACGTTAGCCGTATGGCTATTGAAGGTCAACTTGGATTCTACTGTGAGTCCCAAGATCTTAATTTCAGAGGACATTCCAATGTCGATCCCTCCCATGGTCAGCCGTGGCGTGTCATATTTCAGCTTTCTGTGTGACTACCATGGCGCAAGTTTTGTGTGGTGCGAACTTGAGCTTATTCATGACACCCCACTTCCGAACATGTTCGAGAGCGGCATTGGCCTGTCCCTCGATTTTCAGGGCTGTCTCCCCCGAAAACACGAGCACCACACATCATCCGCGAAAGCCTAGCAATAGTCGCCTCGTTCCGAGAGACTCTCCAGCAATGGGTTCAGCAGGACATTCCACATTATGGGACCGCCTATTGATCCCTGGACACATCCCTTGTTGGTGCTTTTTGCGAACTCATAGCCAGCATACCGTACCCGGACCTTGCGGTCACTTAGGTAGCTGGCTAACATCCTCCTGAGGTTCGCTGGGCACTTTTCCTCCGCCAGTCTGACCTTTATGGCTGGCCACCAAGCACTGTCGAAGGCTCCCTCTATGTCCAGTGAGACCATCGTGATGAGCTTCCTCTCTCGGTTTTTGCCTCTCAAGTGGGCTATCAGGTCATAGACGGAGTCTTCCGTGCTCCGCTGTGGCATGAAGCCATACTGGCGAGGACTTATCCGGGGTGCCAGGTACCAAACCAGCCTTCTAACCACCATCTTCTCCAGGATTTTCCCCATTACTGGCAATAGTCCAATAGGCCTATAGGACTTGGGACTGGTGTAATTGTCCTTCCCAGGCTTCCTCAGCACCACCACGGTGGCCTCTTTCCACGCTGTGGGGATGTGCGTCAGATGCCAGCACCTATTGAACACCGCCAGGTGCAGCTCCATGTCATGGCATGTGTGTGGCAGATGTCGGCTGTGAAGCCGTCTACTCCGGGTGCCTTCTTCGGATTGAAGCTCTCCGTCGCGAATCTGAGCTCCTCCGTCGTAAACTCTGGATCATGAATCTCATGATGGCTCCAGTCATTTACCCGGTCAGCAAGAGCTCTGATCCGACGATGGTCTGTGCTATCCTCCTCCTCTACATCCTCCGGGTAGAACGATTCTGCCAGTAGCCTCGCAGATCCTTCCTGCCCCACTTTCCTTCCATTCCGTACCAGCGGCAGATCCTCTTGCCTTCGTTCTGTGAAATAATTATCACGTAGCAAATTAAGTTAGATTCAAATTACTTATTAGTCTTATAGGCTAGATTGTAATTAATTATTAAGAACCTAGTTTTTTTAAACAAAGGATAAAAAAAAAAAAAAAATTAGCTGCTTCATGAGCGCTGTCGGTTCACCTGAGGTCGGCATGGGGTCATTATTTAAATTAATTGGCGCGGCTGCTGGTTGGACTGCAGGTGTGACTGTAGGTGCTGGTGTGACAGTAACTTTCCTCCGTTCTGACTCCTTGACCAGCTCAAAGAGCCTGTCGATTGCACTCACCAACTCCGCCTTTATCTCAGTCTTGAGGTTGCGAGAGTTGTTCAGGTGAAGTTTAGCTTTATTTAAGCAAGCTCTCGCCTCCGCTGTAAGGTTGAGGTACTTGGACTCGGGCCTCTTTGGCGGCGCCTTTTCAGTGCCCACGGGTACCTGTGCGCGTCTCCAAGAGTGCTGGTTGCAGGTGGCGTGGCATCACGTTTTGGGTTTGCTCAGATTTCCCGGCTTCCCATTCCCCGATACTACGTCGTACGCTGGGAAGGGACGGTCCAGCCTTCTCTGTCGGACGCGGTGAGCCTTCGGAGCCCAGCGAGCTTGCATCATTTTTTGCTGGCGTACGCAAAATGGCGGAGGTTGAGGTGAAGGTGAGATTCATAAAAATGTCAAAAGCCAGAGGTGATCACTTCTGTGTCCCTGTAAAGGGGGGAAATTAATTAAATACTACGAAAAATTGCTAAGTCAATAAAAGAAAAAAAAAATCGCGTTTTTGTCAAATTGTTGAAGTTAGAACGTAGGATGTAGCTAAGATAAAATTGATTTGGCTGAAAACAGCTTCAATTTGCGTCACCAACTCAGCTTAGGTTCGCTCAGGTTAGGTTCGCTCAGGTTAGGTTCGCTCAGGTTAGGTTCGCTCAGGTTAGGTTCGCTCAGGTTAGGTTCGCTCAGGTTAGGTTCGCTCAGGTTAGGTTCGCTCAGGTTAGGTTCGCTCAGGTTAGGTTCGCTCAGGTTAGGTTCGCTCAGGTTAGGTTCGCTCAGGTTAGGTTCGCTCAGGTTAGGTTTTTTTTTTTTTTTTTTTTTTTTTTATACTTCTACCTCCAACATGATCGGAGCCTGTGCTAGGCTTTACTTTCATACCAGTTCTCGCAATAATTCTTCTCGTACTTTCATTCATCATACTTTGTCTTTCTTCTATTCTGTTCTCTTTCTATCTTTAAGGGTAGGACGCCCTTCTACTTTTTACCTATTCTGTATCTACCTCTCTTTATTTTTATTTTAGGGATAACACGACACAATTGTATTTTATTTATATTTACAGTTACTCTTATTCTAGCTTATTTCTATTTCTTACTACTAGTTAGGACTACTTCTATTTTCTATATCTTATTACTAGTACATAATATCTTATTTCTATTCAAACAGTCATTTATTTCTATAGTCTTATTCTAGTACAGTTTCTTATGACTACTTACTCTAGCTATAATATGGGCAACCTGTATGTTAGTTTGTTTTCAGGCGCTTCCCAGCAATTTTATAACGACTGTTTCGATGCTTGACAGTAATATTATATACAATATCATGCAAGCATCTTTACTTTGGCACTCTGTTTCTTATTATCACCTTTTCACAAATTTTGACGCAATATTCGATAAACAACTCTCTCTTTTTGCTTTTCATTACTTGCCACATACTTTCCATTTCAAGTTTGGTGTCGAGTACATGCTCGGCTTCAAGTCTTTCTCTTTCGAACACGGGACAGCTGAACAATATATGTGGCACCGTTTCAGCAATCTCAGGATCGCAAATGCACGATGGGCTCTCCTTGCACTTGAAGCGGTTCAAGTATTCGGAGAACCCACCGTGCCCCGTCATGATCTGTGTTGTGATGCTGCTTATCTTACACTTCCTGATAATCCCGTAGGCCGCCACCGCGTCTGGGAAAAATAGCTTCGTCACTGAAGCAGTTCCTTCACTGCTGTATCTTTGGTTCCACACGTCAAGAGTTGCCATTCGAAGGCATCGCTTGACGTATGAAACCGGACACAGATCGTAATCGGGCTTTCGTTTGGAACTCTCAGCGGCTGCCTTGGCAAGTTCGTCGGCCCTCTCATTCCCCTCCAGCCCCGCATGGGCTTTTATCCAAAACAAGGTAACCGCCTTGTGGTGTCGATTGTAGTTCTGGATAGTTTGGAGGGCCGCCATGGAGTCGCTGAAGATTCCAAACGATTGCGCACTGTGCTTTTGGATCACCCTGGTTGCGACGCATATCGCCAGAAGCTCAGCCTGGTAAACAGTGGAGTACTGTGGGAGAGCAAGCTTGAGAGTTTTGGTTTCGGCGTTACCGCTCCATATGGATAGTGCCGCTCCAACCTTGCCCCCAATCTTGCTCCCATCCGTAAAGATACGAACCTCAATTTCGTTCTGAGCATGTAGTTGCTCTTGGTTTACCAGGCTTACGAGCTCTAGCTCAACGCGCTCTGCAGGGTGTGGAGCCTCCATTGCCGAGGCGGCCTGCTCGACGCTCCTGTCGCCAAGTGCTGGCTGAGGCACCCCTCTCCTGGCCTCGTATAGCGATGCCGCCTCACGGATTCGCAGGTCGAGAGGTAGTATCCCAGCCAGCACTAGCGAGGAGTTTAAGGAGACCGTCCGGTATCCTTTGCACAGCTTTTGCGCGATGCCGCGCTGGACTGCTCCCAATTGCTTCTTAATACCCAGCTTCTCGACGGCACGAGCCCATACGCTGGCGGCGTACAGGATGATTGGTTCGACGGTGGCCACATATATCAGTCTGATGACCTCGGGGTGAAGCCCCCAGCTGGTCTTTGCTGCCCTGGTCAACTGCTTATGGATGCCTATTGCCTTTCTGCATACATTTGCGACGTGCGCGTTGAACGTCAACTGCTTGTCGACGATGACACCCAGGATTTTTATCTCATTGGACATAGCAATGTCGATCCCGCCCATGCTCAGGCGTGGGGTGTCGTATTTTAGTTTGCGAGTAATAACCATTGCGTTGGTTTTTTGCGGGGCAAATCGAAGTTTGTTTTGAACGCCCCACGCCCGAACATGTTCGAGAGCGGCATTGGCACGTCCCTCGATCTCCAACGCTGAGTCACCGTCAAAAATCAGCACAACGTCGTCTGCAAAGGCCTGGCAATAGTCACCCCCAGCTTCCAAGCTCTTTAGAAGCGAGTCCAGCAGCAGGTTCCACAGTATTGGTCCTCCAATAGAACCCTGGACGCAGCCCTTGCTTGTGGCCCTGCAGCACTCTTCACCTGCGTACCTGACCCTGACCCTTCGGTTCTCGAGGTAGCTGTCGATGACCCTCCTCAAGCCAACTGGACACTGTTCCTCAGCCAGAAGGACCCTTATGGCCGGCCACCATGCGCTGTCAAAGGCTCCCTCTATGTCCAAAGATATAAGGACTACTATTTTCTTTAGTTCCAGCTTACCGCGTATGTGTTGCATTAGTACATAGAGGGAGTCTTCGGTGCTCTTTTGGGGCATGAATCCATACTGGCGAGTACTCATCCCAGGAATGAGATGAAACTTGAGGCGGGCCACCAACATCTTCTCGTAAATTTTACCGAATATAGGTAAAAGACCGATTGGTCTGTACGCCTTTGGGGTGCTGTAGTCCGTTTTCCCAGGCTTCTTCAAGATAATGACCGTTGCTTCTTTCCAAATTTCGGGGAAGAGATAGGTTCTCAGGCAGCCATTCAGGAGAGCCAAGGCTATCTCAGGAGCACTTCTAATGGCTTGGCAGCAAATATCGGCCGTGAAGCCATCCGCTCCTGGCGCTTTTTTGGCGTTAAAAGACCCGCAAGCTGCCATCAGCTCGGCCATTGTGAATGGTGGATCGCATGATTCATCTTGCCCTCCAGCATTCACGATATCGGCCTTTTCTCTTATTAGGCGGTGGCAGGTGCTGTCAGTGTCTGAGTGGTCATCTGGGTAAAAAGTTTTAGCCAGTAATTCCACCGAACCTTTTGCGTCCAGAACCTCCCCATCTTTCACTAATGGCTGGTCCTCTCCTCTTCTCTTGGTCCTCCCTATCACCCGGTAGATGCCTTCCCAAACCCCTTCTCTATCCTGTCTTGTGCAGAAGTTCTTCCAGCTCTCGATCTCGTCTTTGGCTGCCTCCGTCTCATACTCAGCTTTCAGTTTCAGGTACTCTTCGACGACCTTCGATCTACGGGCTGGTGCAGCACTCCTAACTCTACGTTTCAAGGTGGCGACCTTTTTCTTCATCCCCTCGAGTTTCTCGGACCACCACGGCAAAGTGAACACTTCATTTGTTTTCTTCGTCGGAATTGACGAAATGCATGTGTCTTTAATTAATTTGATATAAAGATTAGTTATTGAATCTAGTTGTTCTGCTGTATTTAATTTATCTATTTCTATTTGGTTTAATTTATTCTCGTGCATTAATTGGCTGAGTTTCTTACGAAACTCGAGCCAATTCGCTTTTTTAGTGTTAAAAATTCTAGTTGTTCTATTTATTTGTATGCCTTTGGACCTTTGTAGTTTTATATTAAAAGCAATGCCGTTGTGATCCGAGCTCGTGAGTCCTTCGTCTATTCTCCAGTCGTCCACTAGGTCCAGGATGTCCGTCGAGCAAGCCGTAATGTCAACGTGGCTGCAGTATCGTATCCCCCCTCTGATCGTGTCGAAGGTCGGAATTTCCCCTCTATTGAGGATGTTCAGATCCAGTTCGTCAAGAGCTCCAGACACTTCTTCACCCCTACGGTCAATGGTCAGGCTTCCCCACCAGGTACTTTTGGCGTTTGCATCTCCTCCAACAATCAACATTCTGGAACCTACCTCTTCCTCAACGCATTTGAGGTGCTCGAGATAAGGTCCGATTGGCTGGTCCGGCTCAAAGTAGAAAGAGACCAGTGTGATCTTCCAGGCACTGGTTCGGATCCCCACCACGGTGATGTTGTTAGTGGTGAGTTTCGGGTATTGTTCGACGATGAGGTCTTTATCGAAGACCGCTATTGCAGCCTTAACTGTCCCCTCTCCGGTGTCAGTGCTCTGGAAGACCCTAACGCCCCTGTGACTCCTCATCATCTTTGCCCCGCCAACGTATGGTTCTTGGAGGAGAGCAACGGCGACCCCGCGCTTTTCCGCCTCGGTCATAAGTTCATTTGTCGCCAGTCTTTTCCGCTGAAGGTTTGCCTGTACTAGTCTATAGGGATTTGGGTTGCCAAGGGTGCCCTTAGCAGTATGCTACAGTAGACCTTGCTATTTCATCCCACTTGCGGCGTGTCGGGCATTCCAAGCTAAAAGCGTTGTGGCCGACGTCCGTGAGCTTGGCTCTTGTGCAGTTCTGGCACTTAGGCGGGGCACCAGTTAAAAAGTCGGCACATTCCGACCTCAGGTGAGGCCCGCCGCAGTGACAGCACAAGTCAGCTGGTTCTGTACAGTATCGTCTGCCATGCCCGTAGCCCAGGCAGCGCGTGCATTGCACCAGTGGGGTTTGGTCTTCGACCCTCACGCGCTGGAGATCCACGTGCAGGCATCCGAGTTCCGTTGCCCGTCTCCAGATGATTGGCGAGACGCCGACCACAACGTGACAGGTGTGTGGGTTTCTGGTCCTCCTCCGGAACCTCACCACCACCCTGTCCTCCTCCTTGTCAAGGTTGCGAAAAACGTCCCGATTTTGGTTCCTCAACGCCTTAAGAACGTCCTCGTCTGAGTTTACAGAGAGGACGCTCCTGAGGATCAATAGTGGGTCTTTGTTCTTCACCTCCTCGACGTGGAGGTCCTGGTTTTCTTTTTCCAGCTTTTCTTTCAGCTTGTCTCTTTCTTCTATGTTTTGAAAGCCCATAATTATCTTCCTATCTTTCGCCTTCCTCACCTTCTCTACTTTCACCCATCCTTCCTTTGCGTCAACTGTCTTCCGCACTTTCTCGAGTACCTCGTCTCCAGTCTCCGTCTCGTCTTTGGAAGTTACGACGATAGAGTGGAGCGTGCTCCGCCTAGGCAGGGAATTCGAGGTCTGAGTTGCAGCCACACTAGCGTAGGTACCCCTATCCAAAACTTTGTTTTGGTAGTCTATTTTCTCCTTTAGCTCTTCTAGTTTTTTGTTGTTATCCGCTAGGAGCTGTGTGTGCTGTTCGATTTTGACAAGGATCCTATTTGTTTCAGATTCTACGAGAGGAGAGAATGAATCTGAGGCTAGAGGCTTAGGTTCCGTCAATACCCCTGGCTCTTTGCTGTTCGTTTTTTGTTTTAGAGCTTTTAGCTCCGATTCGACTAACTTGACCAAATTGTACAGTCGTTCCGTGGCTACAACGACACCGTTCTTTATCTCCGTCTTGGTGTTTCTGGAGCTGTCGAGGTGGTTTTTAGCCTTTAATAGGCAGGCTCTAGCCTCCGCTGTCCGGTCCACGTATTTAGTTGGTGAGTTTCTGTCGGTGGACTTCCTTATTTTGGCTCTGCTGTCCTGCGTCAAAACTGGCTTAACTTTAGGTTTTGCAGGGCCAGCCTGCGACATCATTTCGGTGGTTTTTTCAGCAGTGGAGGGGTTAGGGCTACGATTTGCGGCTTCCCACTCCCCTATGCTGCGTCTAACGTCTGGAGGGGCAACTACCCCCGGTTTAGACGGCGAATTTTCAGGGTCGGCCTTTGTCGGTGTTCTAAGAACGGACATGTTGGAAAGTATGCGTCAATGTAAATTAATAATTATAAATAAATCGTCAAGAGGGACGAAAAAGTAGAAAAAACAAAAACAGTGTAAAAGTATATAAACAAACAGAGTTATCGCAGTCGGACTAAGGTCCAAAGGGACGGGTCAAGCATGAAACCAGTCAAAATTCTTACAAAAAGTCAAAAATCGCAATCAATTTTCGCCAGGACTCTATGTAGAGTCAAAACAAGACTTCCAATAGACAGCCCTCGCCAAGCCCTTTACGGTGACACCAAACTCGGTGCGGTTACATTAAGGGGTTACGGAGATATCCTAACTTGAAATTTTTGGTTTTTTGCCAAGATGGCGGCCGAAAAGTGGTTACAAGAGGTTATCTCCGGAACCGCCGGTCCAAAAACCCCCGTGATTGGGCTTTCCGCACTTGGCTCGGCGAGACCCACCGACTGAAACAGTTTTCAGGCAAGAAATATTTTGAGTCCTGAAAATTACTGAAAAAAGTCCCACCCGATAGACAACAGTCAGTTACTTTAAATAGTGAAAATCTCGTCACTCTACGACACTCCGTTGCGGAGATATGGGTGTTTAAAATTTTGAAAAGATGGCGGCACAACTGTCAAAGTCTAACTTTGACCTGCGATATCTCCGCTTTGGACAGTAGCAGAGTACCCGAGTTTGGGCTCGCCCAACAGAGCCTGAGCCCTGCTATATGTTAAAAATGTTTTCAGGACCCCAAATATATTTTACTCCAAAGCGCCTGAAAACGCGAAGTAAAGAAGGCAAGGAGCCCCCAAGTATGAATTTGAAAACCGCAACCTCCTACGACTTACGGTTCAGGAGTTATTGCGGTTCTAAATAAAACAAAATGGCCGCCGAACTGTCAAACGTCAGGTTTAAGGGCCCGTATCTTCGGAACTCCTCGTCGGAGAAAGTCCGGGTTTTGAATGTACAGGTCGGCGTCACTTCAGGTATCTACCGAAACCAATTTCAGCGATAAAAAATTTTTCAGGCTGAAAAATCCTGAAACCTTACTACACCTAAAATTAATAATACACTTTAAATAATATCGAAAATCCGAGATTCATCGGCCCAGCGGCACCCGAGATATAGCTTGTTAAAATTTTAAACCTAAAAAACCAAGATGGTTGGAAACAGTCTAACTCTCAATTTAAGAGATATACAGCCCGTGTTTGGGCTTATACAGGTCACAATAGACGTATAGGAACCGGTCCTTATGTCAAATTTAGTTATTTCCTATTAACTTTTGAATAAATGCCAAAAATGGTTAAAAAATCAATATCTCAGGTCCCACTAGACGAATAATTCTGGAAAAAATTTGTTAATTATTGACAAATAACAGTCTATACTAATCTAATATAAAAAAGTATTAATGTTTAATTTTACCTATATTAATTTATATTTATGGACTTTAAACAGTTTTTCAATTACTACTTTAATACTAAGCAAGCAAAAAATATAATTTTCTCAGGATGTCCTCTTCTTCTGAGCGCGCAAAATATAGCAGTTGAAGATTCTTTAATTTTGAATTTTTTCCGGAGATACGGGTGTCCAAACTTTTAAGTTTTCGTAATATTCAATAATTTTTATAACAGAAAGTACACAACATAAAAATATAGTACTTGCAAAATTTGTTCCCTCCTATGGGCCTCTTACGTGCTGCAAATTTTCAGGCAGCTGCTGCGTCTGGTTTTGGTTTTTCAGCCCACGTGCTTTTTCGTTTTTTCAAATTTACACTGAAAATCCTGGATCAAAGTGTCTTCAGGGTGGTCCAAAACAAGGGTTGAAGCCTTCTTCAGTGTTTTTCGTAACAAAAACATGGGGTCATCCACCTCATGTCACGGCAAATGAGTCGAACGTTTCACTTTAAGGAACTTAACCTCAAAACTGAGGGTTTTTCAGGTGTTTCCCTGCACAGCACTGCAATCCGGTTCGCGATTTACACTCGGAGGTATGGGGGCAACTTTTTCGCACACACCAACACTAAAATATTTAAAATCCGAGCACTTTTCACCACTTTTTGTGATTTTAATGTGCGGAGCGACTCAAAAAACGATCCGACCACCATGAGGGCTGGGGGGGAACTGCTCAGGTTAGGTTAGGTTAGGTTAGGTTAGGTTAGGTTAGGTTGGGGTGCGTGCAGAAAACCTCCTCGTGTGCCTGACTGCTGCTCGTTCCTTGCGAACACGTTCGGGGGAAAGAGCAGTCGTCGGGCCGGTGCACCCTGGGCGCGGTCAATAGTTTCTCCATGTCGGAGAGGGTATTGACTGCGGCGGATTTCTGCGGGGGGAGAGCCTTAGGCTCTTGGGTCTTTCGAGGCCGATCGACGGTCGTCCACTCTTCCCTCTGCTTTCAGAGGGAGGTTGAGCCGGACGCAGAGTGGGGAGGCGGACGAACAGTCCGCGGTAGAGGGACCCACTGGGTAGGTTAGTTTAGGATAGGATATAAAAAAAAAAAAAAAAAAAAAAAAAAAAAAAAAAAAAAAAAAAAAAAAAAAAATTGTATATATAATTAGGTTAGGTTAAGTAGGGACCCAATCCTAAGTTTTGAAGCACGGCAAGAGGATGAATGGCTGGAGGGAGTCCAGTCGTTAGTGTTTCACCTGCAGATACCTGCCGCCCTCTGCAGTATGTAGGCTTACCGGGCATCTAGGCTCTGCCCGGTGGACGAATACAACCTATATCTACTCGTGGGTACAAAAATGGAAAACTTAAACAAAAATCAAAACAAAATTGAGAAACAGGCGGAGAAGGTGCCGATCGTCGTGATCGAGCGCATGGGTGCGGTGTCAGATTCTGACACCGCGTCCGAGAGGATGAGCGTGGCGAGCGTGGCGAGCGTATGCTCAAAGCGCAAGAAGAAGCGCGCGGGGCTGTCCGGCTCTTCTAGCGAGGAGAGCCTACCGGCCCCTAAGGTGCCAACAGATGGTATAAGAGGTCGAGGTCGCGCAGTGGCAAGTGGAGCCCCCGCTCGTGCGGAGCGTGATGCGCGGGGTCGGTTCAGGTCGGTTTCTCGGCCCGATACGCCGGCTCCGGTGGAGGACGTCGAGGGTGTGGGGAGCGACCCCGGGCCCACGATCGCGGACCCTAGCGAGGGCATCTTGCTGGGGTCTAACAAAGCAGAGGCGAATGCCGCTAAGCGGGCGCAGCGAAAGGCGGTAGCAGCTGATGAGATCAGCGAGCTGGCCCGTCAGGCGCGAGAGCGGCGCTCAGCCCGACAGACTGCCGGGGAGAGCCCGTCGGCGGTGGCGCTCAGTCGCCAAGTTTTGGACGGCGTGGATGTCGTCCTGAAGGTTGCTACCAAATCGGGCAACCTGAAGGGCACATTCACGCGTGCTCTGAAGGAGGCGGCTGACGACATCAGGGAGGCAGTGGAGGTCCTCCTTAGTCGCACGAGCACGGAGGAGACGGCGAAGTTGTGGGAGGAGAATGCCCGTCTCCGGTCCGAGATGGAGGACCTCAAGCGGGAGTTTGCCGCTCAGAGGGCAGCTCCCACAGCCACTGGGTCATCGTCGATCCCGTCGTCGGCCCCTGTATCTGATGAGGACAAAATCACGCGCAATTGCTTAATGCAGTGTGGCGCGATGGTGTCGGCTCGGCTGGAGGCCATGGAGGCGAGGCTTCCCCCGGCCGAAATCCTCCGCCCACCGCTCGCTGCGGACAAGCGGAGGAAAGAGGCGGAGGCGAGAGCAGCGGTGGTGCCTGAGCCAAGCCAGTCCGGGAAGGGGGCCAAAAAGCCCGCGAAGGGGACCAAGAAGCCCGCGGAGGCTAAGTCCACGCACGCTTCCCGAACGGCTGCTCCCCCGACGACCGCGCCCGGACCCACCACGGAGGCCTGGACGACGGTTGTCAAGAAGAAGGGAAAAAAAAAAAAGAAGAAGAAGACGGCGCCACCAGCACCCGCTAAAGCACCAGCACCGGCACCGAGGAGGACCCAGAAGCCGCCTAGGGCGAGAGCCCCACGCTCCGCGGCTGTGGTGGTAACACTGCAGCCCGCAGCCATCGCAAGGGGCCTCTCCTACCAGGCGGTAATGGCGATTGTGAGGAGCAAGATAGCGTTCCCCGACCTTGGCACACCGTCCGGGTTTATGTATAGGCATGCGATGACGGGGGCGCGTGTCTTTGAGGTGTCTGGTGCCTCTAGTGGTGAGAAGGCGGACACATTGGCCGCCAAGCTGAGAGGGGTCCTGAACCCGGACGACGTCCGAGTGTCCAGGCCGATGAAGACCGCTGAGCTGCGCGTCGACGGACTGGACGACTGCGCGACCCCGGCTGAGGTCGTGGCGGCCGTCGCCAAAGCCGGCGGATGTCCGCCCGAGGACGTGCGGACGGGTGACATCCGTGCCGACGCTTCCGGGCTTGGCACAATCTGGGTGCGGTGCCCGGTGGCAGCGGCAAACAAGGTCGCCAACAGTGGGCGTCTATTGGTGGGATGGGTTGCAGCGAGAACCAAGCTGCTGCAACCCAGGGCCTTGCGGTGTTTCCGGTGCCTAGACATGGGGCATGTCAGGGCACGGTGCACCTCTGAAATAGACCGCAGCGACCAGTGCTATCGCTGCGGTCAGCCCGGCCACAAGGCGGCCCAGTGCTCCGCGGCGCCAAACTGCAGCCTCTGTACAGCTGCAGGGAGGTCCGCTGGGCACAGGGCTGGCGGAAAGGCCTGTCGTGCACCTGCACCCAAAAAGAAGAGGGGAGCCATGGCTGCCGGGGACTCTTTACCCCCCCCTCAGCCTGGCTGCCCTACGGCCGACTCCCGGCCTGTGACTGGTGCGGAGGGGATGGACTGCGTCTAATGGCGCTGTACCATTTCCTCCAGGGCAATATTAACCACGCTGCCAGAGCTCAGGATCTCTTGCTCCAGAGCATGGCAGAGTGGTCAATTGATGTGGCTGTGGTCGCCGAGCCGTACTTTGTCCCCCCCAGGGATAACTGGGTGGGAGACCTGGATGGTTTGGTGGCCATCATTGGCGGGGCTCTCGTCAACCCGTCCCGAGGACACGGCTGGGTGGCCGCCCTTGCGGACGGCATTGGCACGGTTGGGGCGTATTTCTCGCCCAACAAGAGCCTCGCCGACTTCGAGAACTTCCTTGTCGAGTTGGGCGCCGTTGTAGGCCGACTCCACCCTCACCCGGTGCTGTTACTCGGGGATCTCAACGCCAAGTCAGCGGCGTGGGGATCTCCGGTGACCGATGCTAGGGGTGAGGCGCTGGAGGAGTGGGCAATCACGACAGGCTTGACCGTCCTAAACCGGGGCTCGGTCTACACGTGCGTGCGGCAGCGGGGTGGGTCCATAGTGGACGTCTCGTTCGCTAGCCCTGCTGTCGCAAGCCGTGTCCGCGACTGGCGTGTCGCCGTGGAGGTGGAGACGTTGTCGGATCACCGATACATCCGCTTCGACGTCTCCACCCAGACCACCGGCGGCCGTAGTCCATCGGCCCCGCGAAGGGACGGTCCGCGCTGGGCGCGTAAGCGCATTGACAGGGAACTTCTCGAGGAGGCCGCTATCGTCCAGGCCTGGTTTCGGGAGTCGGCGACGAACGGACCCGTCGACGTCGAAGAGGAGGCGCTGTGGTTCCGCGGGGCGATGACGCATATCTGCGACGCGTCCATGCCCCGCGTCAGCACACATCCAGCAAGGCGCCAGGTGTACTGGTGGTCTGCCGAGATCGCACAACTACGTGTTGAGTGCGTAGCGGTAAGGCGCGAGTACACCCGATACCGGAGGAGACGTCGTCGGGTCCCTGACGAAGAAGCCGCGCTGTATGAGGTGTACCGCGCGGCGAAGCAGGCCCTGTGGCTGGCCATCGGCGAAGCGAGAACGCGAGGCAGGGAGGAGATGTTGGAGACTCTCGATGCGGATCCGTGGGGGCGTCCCTATCGTGCGGTTCGAGGGAAACTTCGAGCTGCGGCGCCTCCACTCACGGAGAGTCTCCAACCTGAGCTGCTGGAGGAGGTAGTCGCAGCCCTCTTCCCGGCAAGAACGGAGCATACTCCGCCGCCGATGGCTTTGCCCACAGCCGCAGAGCCTACAGAGGAGAACGCCATCAGCGTCCCGGAGGTGACACAAGAAGAGATGGGGGCAGCCGTGATGCGGCTCCGGGCCAAGAACGTGGCTCCGGGGCCCGACGGGATCCACGGCCAAGCGCTTGCCCTCGCTCTGAAGGAGCTAGAGCCCCACTTGAGAGGACTCTACACAGCGTGCCTTGAGCAGGGCCAGTTTCCCACTTTGTGGAAATCTGGCCGTCTGGTCCTGCTCAGGAAGGCGGGGCGCCCTGCGGACTCACCGTCCGCGTACAGGCCCATAGTGCTGCTAGACGAGGTGGGTAAGATGTTTGAGCGTATAATCGCTGCCCGCCTCGTCGGCCACTTGTGCGGAGAGGGGCCTGACCTGGCCGAGAGCCAGTTCGGCTTTCGGCACGGGCGCTCCACCATCCACGCGATATCGCGGGTTAGAGTCCTGGCGGAGGAAACGGTGTCCCGGGGCGGAGTGATGTTGGCGGTGTCCTTGGACATTTCCAACGCCTTCAACACCCTGCCCTGGAGCTGTATTCGGGAGGCACTGCGGTACCATCGGGTGCCTTCCTACCTCCGCCGCATCGTCGGGGCTTATTTGGCGGAGAGGTGTGTCACCTACACGGGACGTGATGGCGGAAACCAGCGCCGCATGTCGTGCGGTGTTCCACAGGGCTCAGTCGTGGGCCCGCTTCTGTGGAACATCGGGTACGACTGGGTGCTGCGGGGCGAGCTCCAGCCGGGCGTGGACCTGACGTGTTATGCAGACGACACACTGGTCACGGCCCGGGGGAGCTCGTACAGGGAAGCAGCGTTGCTGGCGACGGCTGCGGTCTCACAGGTGGTGAGCCGCATACGGCGCCTAGGCCTGGAGGTTGCCTTCAACAAGTCGGAGGCCATGATATTTCATGGCCCTCGGCGGGCGCCGCCGCCAGGATCACACATCGTGGTCGGGGGGGCTCAAATCGCTGTCGAGTCCACCATGAAGTACCTAGGATTGGTGCTCGACAGCCGGTGGGATTTTGGCCCTCACTTCCGGCGGCTTGCGCCCAAGTTGTTGGGCGCGGCTGGGGCGTTATCAACGCTGCTTCCCAATCTGGGGGGCCCGAGCGCCGCCTGTAGGCGGCTCTACGTGGGGATCGTGCGATCGATGGCCCTGTATGGGGCCCCGATCTGGGCGGCTGACCTGACGGCCGGGAGCATCGCAGTCCTGCGCAAACCGCAGAGAGCGATGGCCGTCAGAGTCATCAGGGGTTATCGCACGATCTCCTACGAGGCGGCTTGCGTACTGGCCGGATCCCCGCCATGGGACCTCGAGGCGAAAGTACTCGCGTCACTGTATCGGTGGCGCGAGGAAGCGAGGGCGCGGGGCGAGTGGCTGATGCAGCGACATGTGGAGTTGCGTCGGTCACAGCTTCGCGCAGCCCTGGTGGCGGAATGGCGGGACAGGCTTTCACGCCCTACCGCCGGCCTCGCCACCATCGGGGCGGTCCGGCCAGTACTCGAACCCTGGCTCGGGAGGAGGCACGGCTCCCTGTCGTTTCGGGTGACGCAGGTGCTCTCGGGGCATGGTTGCTTCGGGAAGTACCTGTGTCGCATAAACAGGGAGCCGGACGCCCGGTGTCACCACTGCGTCGACTGCCGGGAGGACACGGCGCGGCATACGCTGGCAGAGTGTGCCGCTTGGGAGGAGCCACGCCGTGCCCTCATCTCAGGAGTAGGCAGTGACCTATCGCTGCCGGCCGTGGTCGAGTCGATGGCCGGCAGCGAGGAGTCCTGGGACGCGGTGGTGTCCTTCTGCGAAACAGTCGTGTCGCAGAAGGAGGCTGCAGAAAGGGAGCGGGAGATCTCGTCCGCTCACCCGGCCCGCAGCAAGCGCACCGGGCGTCGGCGGAGGGCCGATAACGCCCTCTTCCAGCCCCCATAAATGGGTCCAGGGACGGCGGACTTGGGGACGTCCGCCGCCCCCTATCACATTGGACCCGAGGTGGCGGCGCGTAGTGTTCCACGCGCGCCCCTAGCAGACGTCGCGGGGGGGGGGTCAGACACCTCACCCCCCACCAGACTTGAGGTGGCCCGCAGAGGCGGGCCGGCACTAGCCGGGGATTGCGGAAGGAATAACAGATCCCAAGATCCCCGGTGCAAGTGTGGGAGGGGAACACTGGGGTGGTTTTTAGTCAGTAAGAGTCTGACAGACCCCTCCGCCCGCCCCAGGGCGGAGGACATCCATGAGGATTTTCCACCCCGTGAACAAAAAAAAAAAAAAAAAAAAAAAAAAAAAGGTTAGGTTAGGTTAGGTTAGGTTAGGTTGGGGGACCACCCCACAGTGCTTGCGTCCACGTCGCGTCCCCTGGGCAACGACCCGGTTCTGACCACCGTAACGGAGTGGCAGACCGGGCTCGGCTAAAGTGCACTGTGAATCGTAGGCATTCATGCGGTCGTCTACGAACACTGAGAGTTTTAATTTTAAAAGGATGAGTAAGCCAACGCGGGATGCGTCTGGCCGTTTTATCGCGAATCGCTCCTCCCAGGGCGATTCAAACGGCCCTTCTCAGGGCCAACCCAACGGCCCTTCTCAGGGCCAACCCAACGGCCCTTCTCAGGGCCAATCCAACGGCCCTTCTCAGGGCCAATCCAACGGCCCTTCTCAGGGCCTTGCCGGTGGCGCTTTGGCGCCGGAAGCTGACCGCGCACCATCTGCGGCCAGCTTGTTTTGTAGGCCGGACGAGTTGTCGGACTCTGACGAGTCCAATATGGATACGTCGGCGGCCGAGAGCGACCGCTTCAAGCGGAAGAGGTCCGAGGGCTCCTCGGAGTCAGCCGTGGGTAAGGCGAAGAAGAAGTCGAGGTCGAAAAAGGCTTCGACTTCTTCTGCGGCTCGTACCCACGATGTGGGCTTGGTGGACGCCGAGCGCCAGCTAAACCTGGCTAAGAGGAAGCAACTCCAGTTGGATCTGGAGGAGAGGGTCGCCGCCAAGGAGAAACAGGCGCAAGTCGCCAGGTCGAGGGCTGGCTATGGCGCATCAAATGTGCTGTATGCCGACCACTCTCTGGCGGAACTGGAGCGCATGGCCCTTGAGGATAAGGAGGAGGTCCTGGAGGTCGCCTCCAAGTCCTCAAATTTGAAGGGGACCTTCCAGAAGGCCCTCAAATGCCGGGCCGCCAGCTTGCACGGCATTGTGGTGGAACTGGTGAAGCGGACGGCCACGGACGAGTCGCGGCAGCTGCAGGCGAGGGTGGATCGCCTGCAGGCGGAGGTCAGCCAGCTTCATCAGAAGCTGGCTGAGGCCACGGCGAGGCCTGCCCAGTCTGCCCCGGGTCCGGTGGTGACAGGCTCCCCCTTCTCCCCTGCCAGCCTTGAGGAAATGTTCCGCAAGGTTGCCATGGAGGAGAGGGCCTTCACCAGGGCCTGCTTTGCAGGCATAGAGGATCGGCTCTTGCCGGAAAAGCGGCTCCGCCCACCGCTAGCGGCGGACAAGAGGCCACAGCCGAAGGAGCCGGAACCTGCGCCCCTGGCGGCGGACAGGAGTCCGCCGCCGAAGGAGCCGGAACCCGTGCCTCAAGCGGGCCCGGTATCGGGTGCAAAGCCCTCCAAGGGCAAGGGCAAGGGTAAGGGCAAGAGGACCAAGGTGGGTCCTCATGCCCCTGCGACAAGCGCGGAGGGAGCGTCTGTGTCGTCTGCCACCCCAGCAGCGACCCAGAACTCGCAGGACGAAGACGCCCTTCTTCCCTCCACCACCCCGGCCAACCAGTCGTGGACGGAAGTGGTCAGGAGGGGAAAGGGCAAGAAGAAGAGAAAGGGGAAAAAGTCAGCCCCCAAGCCCGCTGCGACTGCAGGTAATGCAGCCAAAAGGGGTCCAGCCGGTGGAAGGAAGCAGGTTCCTCCCAGAACCGCGGCCGTCGTGGTGACCATCACCCCGGAGGCCGCGGAGCGGGGCGAGACTTACGAGTCCGTCCTAAAACGGGCTCGTCCCAATGCCAATCCCTCCCAGCTGGGGATCAGCAATATAACGTGCCGCCGAACCCTAACCGGGGCTCGAATTTTCGAGTTCGGCGGGGAACAGCGCGGCACGAATGCGGACCTCTTCGCGACGAAGCTGAAAGAGGTGATCGCGGATGCGGCAACGGTCGTCAGGCCCGTTAAGACCGCAGCCTTGGAGGTGGCCGATCTGGACGATTCGGTCACCAAAGAGGATGTGGTGGCGGCCGTTGCTGCGGCTGGAGGCTGCGACGCGGGCGCGGTCAAGGGTAGAGCCATCAGGCTCGGCCGCCGCGGAATGGGCATCATCCGCGTGGAGTGCCCAGTCGCCGCGGCTGGGGCCGTCCTTGCTGTGACCAAGGGACGGCTCCTTGTGGGCTTCAGCTCGGCTGTGGTCCGGCCACTTGAAGAACAGCGGGTGCGCTGCTTCAAGTGCTTTGCGTTCGGCCACACCCGACCCACGTGTCCCTCCAAATTCGACTGGGGAGACGCCTGCTACCGATGCGGGCAGGAGGGACACAGGGGTGCCGCTTGCTGCAGTGCCTCCGCGCCACACTGCGTGGCGTGTGCTGCCAGTGGCCGTGCCGCGGACCACAAGATGGCGGGCAGGGGCTGCAAGCCCCCTGCGAGGAAGGGCGTGGTGCCGGCACAGGTTCGCCCTGTTGCCACGGCCGCCGCCAACGTCGCCGCTGTACCTCCAGCGGCGGTAGCTGAGGAGACTGGTGCGATGTCGGAATAATGGTTTCCGACTATCGCATCCTCCAGGCGAACACCAACCACTGCAGAGCGGCCCAGGACCTGGTAGTGCAGGTCATGGCCGAGTGGTTGGTGAACGTGGCGGCGGTCGCCGAGCCCTACTCGATCCCCGGCAGCTGGCTGGGTGACGAGGACGGCTTGGTGGCACTAGCGGCGCGGTCTTCCACAGACTCCCCTCCCCTCTCGCTATTAGAGAGGGGACCGGGATATGTGGCCGCCGCGTGGGGAGATTTGGCCCTTGTGGGGGTCTACTTCTCCCCAAACCGCCCCCTTCAGGACTTCGAGAACTATCTCGGAGTCCTGGCAGCCGTGGTCGGCAGGGCGGCGCCGCGTCAGGTCTCCGTACTGGGAGACCTGAACGCCAAGTCGGTGACCTGGGGCAACCCGGCCACCGACGCTCGCGGGCGGGCAGTGGAGATGTGGGCAGCCTCCTCTGGACTATCCCTCTTGAACAGAGGGAGCGTCCAGACATGCGTGCGGCGGCAGGGTGGCTCAATAGTGGACGTCACTTTCGCCACCCCTGCGTTAGCCGCGCGCGTGCTGAACTGGCGGGTGGACCTGGTGGAGACTATGTCGGACCACCGCTACGTGCGGTTCGACATCTCCACCAGTGGTCCCGGAGGGTCGCAGCCCCTCTCGGCGCGGCGATCACCGTTCCCACGGTGGGCGCTCGCCCGCCTGGATAGGGAGGTGGCGGCGGAGGCGGCGTTCGTCCAGGACTGGCTTTCGCCGCCTTCCGCTGGCCTGGATGTGGACACCGTGGCGGGGCACCTGAGAGAGTCTCTGACCGAGGTATGCAACTCCAGCATGCCTCGGTCTCGCCGACCACTACCCAATCGCGCCGTGTATTGGTGGTCGGCGGAGCTGGTGGGGCTTCGAGCAGCGTGTGTGGCGGCAAGGAGGGCTTACTCGCGGAGCCGGCGGCGGCGTCTACGGGACCGGCCCAACGAGGACCACCTCTATGAGGTGTATTTGGGGGCAAAAATGGCCCTCGATCGGGCCATCGCCGCCGCCAGAGACTCGGCGAGAGAGGAGATGCTGGAAGGTGTCGACAACGACCCCTACGGGAGACCATACAAGGCAGCGCGCAACAAGCTGCGCCCCTTTGGTCCCCCGGTGGCCGAGACCCTGGAGCCCTCATTCCTGGATGGGGTGGTTCAGTCCCTGTTCCCGTGCAGGGGCAACTTTACCCCACCAGTGATGGACCCACCGCTGGGGACAGCTCCGCCAGCTGAGGAGGAGGAGGAGGAGGAGGCCCCTCCTGTCACGGAGTCGGAACTTGGCGCGGCGATTCTCCACATCCGCGCCAAGAAGACAGCTCCGGGCCCCGACGGTGTACCAGCAAGAGTGGTGGCGATCGCTGCCACTCAAATGGAGGAAAGGTTTCGGGACCTCTTCAGCGCATGTCTTGCGTCTGGAAGGTTCCCGAAACCGTGGAAGGAGGGGCAGTTGTGCCTCCTTCGCAAGGAGGGCCGCCCAGCAGACTCCCCCTCAGCATACCGGCCCATCGTCCTGCTCGATGAGGTCGGTAAAATGTTCGAGGGGATAGTCGCTGCTCGCCTAAAGAGCCATCTGCGGGATATCGGGCCGGACTTGTCGGAAGCTCAGTTCGGTTTTCGGGCTGAGCGTTCCACGGTGGACGCGCTGGCCTGCCTTAAGGGGCAGGTGAAGGAGGCGATGGAAGCGGGGGACGGATTGTTGGCCGTGTCATTCGACATAGCCAATGCCTTCAACTCCGTCCCCCACTCCACCATCCTAGAGGCGCTCCGATTCCACGGAGTGCCTCGATACCTGCGCAGTCTGCTGGCCAGCTACCTGGAGGATCGGGCGATCCTCCTGGTGGATAGGACTGGCCAAGTCCGGCGGTATGCCGTTGAAGCCGGCGTTCCACAGGGGTCGGTCGTAGGTCCTCTCCTCTGGAACGTCGGCTATGATTGGCTCTTGCGGGGAACTCTCCTCCGAGGCACGAGTGTCATCTGCTATGCGGATGACACTCTCCTCACCGCCCGGGGGGGGAGTTTCAGGGAGGCGGCCAACTTGGCCTCGGCGGGTGGATCCTTGGTCGCGGGGAGGATCCGCCGCCTAGGTTTAGCGGTGGCGCTGCACAAGACCGAGGCCGTGTTCTTCCACGGGCCTCGGCAGCGCCCCCCACCTGACGCCCACATCTTCGTGGAGGGCGTCAGAATTGAGGTGAAGGCCCAGATGAAATATCTGGGCCTTGTACTCGACAGCAGGTGGCGCTTCGGCCCGCATTTTAGCGGGCTGTCGTCGCGCCTGCTGAAGGCCGCGGGCGCTCTCTCCTGGCTGCTTCCCAACTTGGGGGGGCCGAGCGCGCGATGCCGGCAACTCTACGCCGGCATCTTGAAGAGTATGGCGCTCTACGGCGCTCCCATCTGGGAAGACTCCCTCCATAGGAGGGAGAACGCCGCGGCCTTGCGGGCGCCTCAGAGGGCAATAGCCTAGCGGGTGGCGCGAGCCCACCGCACGGTGGGCTTCGCAGCAGCATGTGCTCTGGCGAGCACCCCTCCTTGGGAACTCGAGGCGTGGGTGCTCGCCAGAGTGTATGAATGGACGGCGGGGCGGAGGGCGAGCGGAGAACGCCCTGCCCCGGATCCAAAGAGAGGAGACCCCGTCGTGCCACGATTGCGGCGCGGCGGAGGACACGGCACAGCACACCCTAGAGGTGTGCCCGGCCTGGTCCGAGCTGCGCCGTAGTCTGGTCGCAGCGGTCGGGCCGGACCTCTCGCTTCCCAGTGTCGTCAACTCGATGCTGGAAAGCGAGGAGGCCTGGGCAACAGTCGCCTCCTTCTGTGAGGAAGTAATGTCCCAGAAGGAGGACGCGGAGCGTGCGCGGGAGGACGACCCTCTCGCCGCGCCGCTCCGCAGGCGGAGGAGGGGTCGAAGAAGACGTCAATATGAAAGTCATCTTCGACTCCTCCCAGGTGGAGGCCAGCAGGCAACGGGTGCGGGGGCACCCTTGCCTGTATTGCACGGGCCTCCACCAGTGTCGGATGGGAATGACCAGGTGTTCCCGGTCATTCCCATAGCCCCCCAGTAAGCTGGGGGGCATGCGGGGCCCGCCAACAAGGCGGGCATGCGCCGGGAGGGTTTTGGATGTAAAGGCTGCGCCGGTTTCCCATGCCCTCCCATCACGGCGTTGCGGGAACACTGCTGAGTTTTAGTGGGTATACTGTATGTGTAACAGGAGTCCCACATACCCCGTCTCGTCCCCCACGAGCGGGCATGCGTAACGCATTTCTCAGCGTAAAAAAAAAAAAAAAAAAAAAGGTTAGGTTGGGGGACCACCCCACAGTGCTTGCGTCCACGTCGCGTCCCCTGGGCAACGACCCGGTTCTGACCACCGTAACGGAGTGGCAGACCGGGCTCGGCTAAAGTGCACTGTGCAGTCGTAGCATATTTTAATCAATTTTATCATATTTTATTTTATTGCGGGAAAGTACGACATCTGAGGAGGCTATGCCTAAACCAGCGAGGGACGTCTCCGGACGATTTAGAAAAGGCCCTTCTCAGGGCCAACCAAAAGGCCCTTCTCAGGGCCAATCCGAGGGCGCTTCGGCGTCGGAGGCTAGCCGCGCGCCGTCTGCGGCCAGCTTCTTTTGTGAGGTGCGTGAGGACTCTGATAATGAGTCCGTTTTGTTTGAGTCGGACGCTAGTTCGATGACTGGTCGCCGGGAGCCGGGGAAGCGGACCCGTCAGAGAGATGGGTCCGGGGGTTCCTCGGACTCGAGGAGACCACACGCGAAGGCCAAGAAGCCCGTGTCTGATACCCACGACGTGGGTCTAGCTGAGGCCAGATGCCAGTTGGACCTAACTAGGCGGGCGCAGCTGCAGCAAGACCTAGAGGAGCGGGTTGCGGCCAAGGAGCAACGGACGCGCGTCGCCCGGGCCAAGTCCGGGTACGGCGCGTCCCGCGTCCTGTATGCGGACCACTCCCTTGCGGAGCTGCAGCTGATGGCTGAGGAGGACGAAGAGGAGATAGTGGTAATCGCCTCTAAGTCCTCCAATTTGAAAGGGACTTTCCAAAAGTCCCTTAAATGCAGGGCCGCGAGCATGCGTGGCATCGTCGGGGAGCTGGTGCAACGCACGGCGACCGACGAAACTCGGCAACTGCAGGCGAGAGTTGATCGCCTGCAGTCAGAGGTCAGCCAGCTGCATCAGAAGCTGGCTGAAGCCACGGCCCGGCCAAACAAAGGCGAGCCGAGACCGGCAGCTGAGGTTCCCTCCTCCAACCTTGAGGATATCATCCGCAAGGTCGTCACGGAGGAGAGGAACTTCACTAGAGCCTGTATTGCGGGCATAGAGGACAGGCTCCTGCCTGAGAAGCGCCTCCGACCGCCGCTCGCGGCGGACAACAGGCGACGCGAGTCGGAGCTGCCATCCCAGGTGGAAGACGCCGGTCTTCCGTCCACCACCCCATCCAACCAGCAAGGGTGGACGAAGGTGGCCAAAAAGGGAAAGGGCAAGAAGAAGAAGAAGTCGAGGACGGAGGCTGCCCATGCCGCCACCACCACCACCCCTCCCGGCCCGTCCCAGACAACGGGCAAGGGAAAGGGAAAAGGAAAGGGAAAGGGGAAGAGGTCGGCCCCCAGGCCCACCACTGGTGCTCCCGCTGCAGCCAATGGAGCCCCCGCCAGGAATGACAAGAGGAAGTTGGTTCCCCCCAAGACCGCAGCCGTAGTGGTCACGCTCACCGCTGAGGCTGCGGGGCGGGGGGAGACGTATGCGTCGATAATGACGCGGGCGCGTACCAACGCCGATCCCCAAAAACTGGGGATTGGCACAGTGTCATGCCGCCGGACCCAGGCCGGGGCTCGAATTTTCGAGTTCCCGGGGGCTCAGGGCAGCGCCAACGCCGACCTCTTCGCAACCAAGTTGGAAGAGGTAATCGCAGACGCGGCCAATGTCGCTAGGCCCGTGAAGACCGTGGCCTTGGAGGTGACCGACCTCGACGACTCGGTCACCAAGGAGGAGGTTGTGGCGGCGATCGCAGCGCTGGGGGGCTGTGGCGTCACAGAGGTGCAAGGTCGGGCCATCAGGCCCGGTCGCAGCGGCATGGGCACCATTCGCCTCGATTGCCCAGTCGCCGCAGCCATAGCCGTCCTCGCCAAAGGACGACTTGCAGTCGGGTTCAGCTCGGGTGTAGTCCGGGCACTTGCAGCCAAGCCCCTGCGCTGCTACAAGTGTTTTGGAGTCGGACACACCCGGCCCCTTTGCCCGTCCAAGGTCGACAGGGGGAGCAACTGCTACCGCTGTGGCAAGGACGGGCACAAGTCCGCCTCCTGCGAGGCCGCCACGCCGCACTGTGCGGTGTGTGCCACCAGTGGCTGCCCGGCGGGCCACGTGATGTTGGGGAGGAAGTGCAATCCTCCCCCCAAGAAGGGCAAGGAGCAGGCGCCGATCCGGCCTGTCGCTGCCACCGCCGTCCCTGAGGCTGGGACTTTGGCGGCTGTGGAGGGGGGTGCGATGTCTGATTAATGGATAGTCAGGTCAAGCATCGTATCCTCCAGGCGAACACCAACCACTGCAGGGCGGCCCAGGATCTGCTGATGCAGACAATGGCCGAGTGGTTGGTGGACGTGGCGGTGGTTGCCGAGCCGTACTCGGTGCCTGGCCGTTGGCTGGGTGATCGGGACGGCTCGGTGGCATTGGTGTCGCGGTCTTCCACGGACTCCCCTCCCCTCTCGCTCTTAGAGAGGGGACCGGGATACGTGGCCGCCGCGTGGGGAGACTTGGCCTTTGTAGGCGTATACTTCTCCCCAAACCGCCCTCTCTCGGATTTCGAGAATTATCTCGAAATCCTCACCGCAGTGGTCGGGAGGGCGGCGCCACGGCAGGTCGCCATATTGGGCGACCTGAACGCCAAGGCGACGGCCTGGGGCAACCCGGCCCGCTCTTGCAACGTCCGGGGACGCGCCGCAGAATTCTGGGCGGCGTCATGCGGTGTGTCCCTCCTAAACAGAGGGGCTGTCCACACGTGTGTGCGGCAACGGGGAGGATCGGTGGTCGACGTCTCGTTTGCCACCCCCGGGCTAGCCGCCCGCGTCGTGAACTGGCGGGTGGAGATGTCGGAGACCTTTTCGGACCACCGATATGTGCGCTTCGACATCTCCAACCAGAGCCCCCAGGGGGTCCGCTCGGGCCAGTCTCCGTTCCCACGGTGGGCTCTCACCCGCCTGGACCGAGAGGCTGCGGAGGCAGCGTTCGTCCAGGACTGGCTCGCTCCTCCTGTCGACGTCCTGGACGTGGACGCCGCAGCGCTCCAGCTGAGGGGGTCCCTGACCGAGGTGTGCAACTCCAGCATGCCCCGGTCTCGCCACCCACCTCCCCGCCGCGCCGTCTATTGGTGGTCGGAGGAACTGGCGGAGCTCCGAACCGCCTGCGTAGCAGCCAGGAGGGCCTACACGCGGAGCCGAAGGCGCAGGCCCCGAGACCCAGCCAGCGAGGAGGGCCTCTATGCGTCGTACATCGACGCAAAGACGGTCCTCAAGCTGGCGATGTGCGCGGCCGAAGATTCGGCGAGAGCCGACATGCTGGAGGGTCTCGATAGGGACCCGTTTGGAAGACCTTACAAGGCGGCGCGGAATAAACTGCGCCCCTGTGGTCCTCCACTGACGGAGACCCTCGAGCCGGCATTGCTGGATGGGGTGGTCCGGTCCCTGTTTCCGTCCAGAACCGACTTCACCCCACCAGTGATGGACCCTCCGCGGGAGGCGGTTCCGCCGGATGAGGAGATCCTCCCGGTGACGGCGTCGGAACTTTACGCAGGGACTCTTCGCCTTCGCGGGAAGAACACGGCCCCAGGGCCGGACGGCGTCCCCGCACGGGTGGTGGCCATAGCCGCCTCACAGATGGAGGAGAGGCTTCGGGATCTCTTCAGCGCGTGTTTTACGACTGGAAGGTTCCCGAAACCTTGGAAGGAGGGGCGGCTATGCCTCCTCCGGAAGGAGGGACGCCCGGCGGACTCCCCCTCGGCTTACCGGCCCATCGTTTTGCTCGATGAGGTCGGTAAGATGTTCGAGGGGATAATCGCCAACCGGCTAGAAAGCCTGCTGGTGACGGTGGGGCCGGACCTGTCCGACGCCCAATTCGGGTTCCGACGGGGTCGTTCGACCGTGGACGCATTGGCCCTACTGAAGGGCCAGGTGAGGGAGGCCGTGGAGGCGGGGGACGGAGTGCTGGCGGTGTCATTCGACATTGCCAACGCCTTCAACTCTGTCCCCCACTCGACCATCTTGGAGGCGCTCCGGTACCACGGAGTGCCTCAGTACTTGCGCCAACTCTTGGCCAGCTACTTGGAGGACCGGGTGGTCCTCCTTGCAGACAAGACGGCCAGAGTTAGGCAATATGGCGCAGAGTCCGGTGTTCCACAGGGGTCGGTCCTAGGACCACCGCTGTGGAACATTGGATTCGACTGGCTCCTGCGGGGGACCCTCCTCCGTGGCACGAGCATCATTTGCTACGCAGATGATACTCTCCTCATTGCCCGGGGGAGGGACTTCAGAGAGGCGGCCAGTCTGGCCTCTGCTGGCGGATCCTTAGTGGCAGGAAGGATCCGCCGCCTAGGGTTGAAGGTGGCGCTACATAAAACCGAGGCCGTGTATTTCCACGGGCCTCGGCAGCGCATCCCCCCAGACGGCCACATTGACGTAGAGGGCGTCCGGATCGGAGTCAAGGCCCAAATGAAGTACCTGGGCCTTGTACTCGACAGCAGGTGGCGCTTCGGCCCACACTTCAGCGGGCTGTCGACGCGCCTGCTGAAGGCCGCGAATGCCCTTTCGTGGCTCCTCCCGAACCTGGGGGGTCCGAAGGCGCGATGCCGGCGCTTGTATGCCGGCATCCTAAGAAGCATGGCCCTTTACGGGGCCCCAATCTGGGCGGACGCCCTCCACCGGAGGGAGAACGCCACTGCTATCCGCAGGCCCCAAAGGGCCATTGCACTGCGGGTGGCGAGGGCCTACCGTTCGGTGGGATTCTCGGCGGCGTGCGCTCTGGCCGGCACCCCTCCTTGGGAGCTCGAGGCATGGGTGCTGACCAGAGTGTACGAGTGGACGGCACGGCGGAAGGCGCTCGGGGAGCTTCCCGCCGCAGAAGAGCGGGAGGCCGTGCGGCGGGAGGCGAAGGAGGCAATCGTCCATCACTGGACGGAGGACCTCGCCTCTGCCGCCTTCGGCCGCCGGACGCTGGACGCGCTCGGGCCAGTCTTGAAGGATTGGCTCGAGCGGTCCCATGGTTTCCTCTCTTTCCGTCTGGTGCAGGTGTTGTCCGGCCATGGGTGCTTCGGATCGCACCTGCACCGGATCCAAAGAGAGGAGACCCCGTCGTGCCACGATTGCGGCGCGGCGGAGGACACGGCACAGCACACCCTAGAGGTGTGCCCGGCCTGGTCCGAGCTGCGCCGTAGTCTGGTCGCAGCGGTCGGGCCGGACTTCTCGCTTCCCAGTGTCGTCAACTCGATGCTGGAAAGCGAGGAGGCCTGGGCAACAGTCGCCTCCTTCTGTGAGGAAGTAATGTCACAGAAGGAGGACGCGGAGCGCGCGCGGGAGGACGACCCTCTCGCGGCGCCGCTCCGCAGGCGGAGGAGGGGTCGAAGAAGACGTCAATATGAAAGTCATCTTCAACTCCTCCCAGGTGGAGGCCAGCAGGCAACGGGTGCGGGGGCACCCTTGCCTGTATTGCACGGGCCTCCACCAGTGTCGGATGGGAATGACCAGGTGTTCCCGGTCATTCCCATAGCCCCCCAGTAGCTGGGGGGCATGCGGGGCCCGCCAACAAGGCGGGCATGCGCCGGGAGGGTTTTGGATGTAAAGGCTGCGCCGGTTTCCCATGCCCTCCCATCACGGCGTTGCGGGAACACCGCTGAGTTTTAGTGGGTATACTGTATGTGTAACAGGAGTCCCACATACCCCGTCTCGTCCCCCACGAGCGGGCATGCGTAACGCATTTCTCAGCGTAAAAAAAAAAAAAAAAAAAAAAAAAAAAAAAAGGTTAGGTTAGGCCGCTATCGTCCAGGCCTGGTTTCGGGAGTCGGTGACGAACGGACCCGTCGACGTCGAAGAGGAGGCGCTGTGGTTCCGCGGGGCGATGACGCATATCTGCGACGCGTCCATGCCCCGCGTCAGCACACATCCAGCAAGGCGCCAGGTGTACTGGTGGTCTGCCGAGATCGCACAACTACGTGTTGAGTGCGTAGCGGTAAGGCGCGAGTACACCCGATACCGGAGGAGACGTCGTCGGGTCCCTGACGAAGAAGCCGCGCTGTATGAGGTGTACCGCGCGGCGAAGCAGGCCCTGTGGCTGGCCATCGGCGAAGCGAGAACGCGAGGCAGGGAGGAGATGTTGGAGACTCTCGATGCGGATCCGTGGGGGCGTCCCTATCGTGCGGTTCGAGGGAAACTTCGAGCTGCGGCGCCTCCACTCACGGAGAGTCTCCAACCTGAGCTGCTGGAGGAGGTAGTCGCAGCCCTCTTCCCGGCAAGAGCGGAGCATACTCCGCCGCCGATGGCTTTGCCCACAGCCGCAGAGCCTACAGAGGAGAACGCCATCAGCGTCCCGGAGGTGACACAAGAAGAGATGGGGGCAGCCGTGATGCGGCTCCGGGCCAAGAACGTGGCTCCGGGGCCCGACGGGATCCACGGCCAAGCGCTTGCCCTCGCTCTGAAGGAGCTAGAGCCCCACTTGAGAGGACTCTACACAGCGTGCCTTGAGCAGGGCCAGTTTCCCACTTTGTGGAAATCTGGCCGTCTGGTCCTGCTCAGGAAGGCGGGGCGCCCTGCGGACTCACCGTCCGCGTACAGGCCCATAGTGCTGCTAGACGAGGTGGGTAAGATGTTTGAGCGTATAATCGCTGCCCGCCTCGTCGGCCACTTGTGCGGAGAGGGGCCTGACCTGGCCGAGAGCCAGTTCGGCTTTCGGCACGGGCGCTCCACCATCCACGCGATATCGCGGGTTAGAGTCCTGGCGGAGGAAACGGTGTCCCGGGGCGGAGTGATGTTGGCGGTGTCCTTGGACATTTCCAACGCCTTCAACACCCTGCCCTGGAGCTGTATTCGGGAGGCACCGGCCAGTACTCGAACCCTGGCTCGGGAGGAGGCACGGCTCCCTGTCGTTTCGGGTGACGCAGGTGCTCTCGGGGCATGGTTGCTTCGGGAAGTACCTGTGTCGCATAAACAGGGAGCCGGACGCCCGGTGTCACCACTGCGTCGACTGCCGGGAGGACACGGCGCGGCATACGCTGGCAGAGTGTGCCGCTTGGGAGGAGCCACGCCGTGCCCTCATCTCAGGAGTAGGTAGTGACCTATCGCTGCCGGCCGTGGTCGAGTCGATGGCCGGCAGCGAGGAGTCCTGGGACGCGGTGGTGTCCTTCTGCGAAACAGTCGTGTCGCAGAAGGAGGCTGCGGAAAGGGAGCGGGAGATCTCGTCCGCTCACCCGGCCCGCAGCAGGCGCACCGGGCGTCGGCGGAGGGCCGATAACGCCCTCTTCCAGCCCCCATAAATGGGTCCAGGGACGGCGGACTTGGGGACGTCCGCCGCCCCCCTATCACATTGGACCCGAGGTGGCGGCGCGTAGTGTTCCACGCGCGCCCCTAGCAGACGTCGCGGGGGGGGGGGTCAGACACCTCACCCCCCCCCAGACTTGAGGTGGCCCGCAGAGGCGGGCCGGCACTAGCCGGGGATTGCGGAAGGAATAACAGATCCCAAGATCCCCGGTGCAAGTGTGGGAGGGGAACACTGGGGTGGTTTTTAGTCAGTAAGAGTCTGACAGACCCCTCCGCCCGCCCCAGGGCGGAGGACATCCATGAGGATTTTCCACCCCGTGAACAAAAAAAAAAAAAAAAAAAGGTTAGGTTAGGTTGGGGGACCACCCCACAGTGCTTGCGTCCACGTCGCGTCCCCTGGGCAACGACCCGGTTCTGACCACCGTAACGGAGTGGCAGACCGGGCTCGGCTAAAGTGCACTGTGAATCGTAGGCATTCATGCGGTCGTCTACGAATACTGAGGATTTTAATTTTAAAAAAAAGATGGGTAAGCCAACGCGGGATGCGTCTGGCCGATTTGTTGGGAATCGCTCCTCCCAGGGTGATTCAAACGGCCCTTCTCAGGGCCAACCCAACGGCCCTTCTCAGGGCCAACCCGACTGCCCTTCTCAGGGCCCCGCCGGCGGCGCTTCGGCGCCGGAAGCTGACCGCGCATCATCTGCGGCCAGCTTATTCTGTAGGCCAGACGAGTTCTCGGACACCGACGACTCCAATATGGACACGTCGGCGGCCGAGAGCGACCGCTTCAAGCGGAAGCGGTCTGAGGGCTCCTCGGGGTCAACTGGTGGCAAGTCGAAGAAGAAGTCGAAGTCGAAGAAGGCTTCGACTTCCGCTTCGGCTTCAACCCACGATGTGGGCCTGGTTGACGCCGAGCGCCAGCTGAATCTGGCCAAGAAGCAACAACTTCAGTTAGATCTGGAGGAGAGGGTCGCCGCCAAAGAGAAGCAGGCGCAAGCTGCCAGGGCGAGGGCTGGCTACGGTGCATCAAATGTGCTGTATGCTGACCACTCCCTGGCAGAATTGGAGCGCATGGCGGCGGAAGACAGGGAGGAGGTCGTGGAGGTCGCCTCCAAGTCTTCAAACTTGAAGGGGACCTTCCAGAAGGCCCTCAAATGCCGTGCCGCCAGCATGCACGGCATTATTGCGGAGCTGGTTAGGCGGACGGCCACGGAGGAGACGCGGCAGCTGCAGGCGAAGGTGGATCGCCTGCAGGCGGAGGTCAGCCAGCTGCACCAGAAGCTGGCTGAGGCCACGGCGAGGCCTGCCCAATCTGCCCCGGGGCCGGTGGTGACAGGTCCCTCCTCCTCCCACGCCAGCCTTGAGGAAACGTTCCGCAAGGTTGTCATGGAGGAGAGGGCCTTCACCAGGGCCTGCATCGCAGGCATCGAGGACCGGCTCCTGCCGGAAAAGCGGCTCCGCCCGCCGCTAGCGGCAGACATGAGGCCACCACCGATTGAGCTGGTACCGGCGCCTATTGCAGGCCCGGTATCAGGCGCAAAGCCCTCCAAGGGCAAGGGTAAAGGCAGGAGGACCAAGGCGGGTCCTCATGCCCCCACCACAAGCACGGAGGCGGCGTCTGGGTCGACTGCCACTCCAGCAGCCCCCCAGAACCCGCAGGAGGAAGACGCCCTTCTTCCCTCCTCCACCCCGGCCAATCAGTCGTGGACGGAGGTGGTCAAGAAGGGCAAACGAAGGAAAAAGGGGAAAAAGCATGCCCCCAAGCCCTCTGCGACTGCTCCTGCAGCCAAAAGGGCTCCAGCCGGCGGGAGGAAGTTGGTTCCTCCCAAGACCGCAGCCGTAGTGGTGACGCTCACCGCTGAGGCTGTGGGGCGGGGGGAGACGTACGCGTCTATTATGACGCGTGCGCGTACCAATGCCGATCCCAGAACACTGGGGATCGGCACACTCTCCTGCCGCCGGACCCAGGCTGGGGCTCGAATCTTCGAGTTCCCGGGGGCTCAGGGCGGCGCTAACGCGGACCTCTTCGCAACCAAGTTGCAGGAGGTCATCGCGGACGCGGCCAGTGTAGCCAGGCCCGTGAAGTCTGTGGCCTTGGAGGTGACCGAGCTCGACGACTCGGTCACCAAAGAAGAGGTGGAGGCGGCGGTCGCAGCAATTGGGGGCTGCGGTGTCGCAGAAGTAAAAGGTCGGGCCATCAGGCCTGGCCGCAGCGGCATGGGCACCATCCGCCTTGAGTGCCCAGTCGCCGCAGCTGTGGCCGTCCTTGCCAAGGGACGGGTTGCCGTCGGCTTTAGCTCGGGTGTAGTCCGGGCACTTGCAGCAAGGCGTCTGCGCTGCTACAAGTGCCTCGGAGTCGGACACACTCGGCCCCTCTGTCCGTCCGGGGTCGACAGAGGGAACACCTGTTACCGCTGTGGCAAGGACGGGCACAAGTCCGCCTCCTGCGAGGCCACCACGCCGCACTGCGCAGTGTGTGCCGCCAGTGGCTGCCCGGCGGACCACGTCACGATGGGGAGGAACTGCAATCCTCCCCCTAAGAAGGGCAAGGAGCAGGCGCCGATCCGGCCTGTCGCTGCCACCGCCGTCCCTGAGGCTGGGACATCGGCGGATGTGGAGGGGGGTGCGATGTCTGATTGATGGATAGTCAGATCAAACATCGCATCCTCCAGGCGAACACCAACCACTGCAGAGCAGCCCAGGATCTGCTGATGCAGAGCATGGCTGAGTGGTTGGTGGACGTGGCGGTGGTTGCCGAGCCGTACTCGGTCCCTGGCCGTTGGCTGGGTGATCGGGATGGTTCGGTGGCATTAGTGTCGCGGTCTTCCACGGACTCCCCTCCCCTCTCGCTCTTAGAGAGGGGACCGGGATACGTGGCCGCCGCGTGGGGAGACTTGGCCCTTGTGGGCGTTTATTTCTCCCCAAACCGCCCTCTATCGGATTTCGAGAACTTTCTCGAAATCCTCACAGCAGTGCTGGGGAGGGCGGCGCCACGCCAGGTCGCCATTATGGGTGACCTGAACGCCAAGTCGACGGCCTGGGGCAACCCGGCCGCCTCTTGCAACGTCCGGGGACGCGCCGCAGAATTTTGGGCGGCGTCGTGCGGGGTGTCCCTCCTAAACAGAGGGACTGTTCACACGTGTGTGCGGCAACGGGGAGGATCGGTGGTCGACGTATCGTTTGCCACCCCCGTGCTAGCCGCCCGCGTCGTGAACTGGCGGGTGGAGATGGCGGAGACCTTTTCAGACCACCGATATGTGCGCTTCGACATCTCCACCCAGAGCTCCCAGGGGATGGTCCGCTCGGGCCAATCTGCGTTCCCCCGGTGGGCTCTCACCCGCCTGGACCGAGAGGCTGCCGAGGAGGCGGCGTTCGTCCAGGACTGGCTCACGCCTCCTGTCGAGGTCCTGGACGTGGACGCCGCAGCGCTCCAGCTGAGGGGGTCCCTGACTGAGGTGTGCAACTCCAGCATGCCCCTGTCTCGCGGCGTACCTCCCCGACGCGCAGTCTATTGGTGGTCGGAGGAATTGGCGGGGCTCCGGACCGCCTGCGTAGCGGCCAGGAGGGCCTACACGCGGAGTCGGAGGCGTAGACCCCGAGACCTAGCCGGCGAGGGGGCCCTCTATGCGTCGTACGTCGATGCAAAGAGGGTCCTCAAGTTGGCAATGTGCGCGGCCGAAGACTCGGCGAGAGCCGAGATGCTGGAGGGTCTCGATAGAGACCCGTTCGGGAGACCGTACAAGGCGGCGCGGAGTAAACTGCGCCCCTGTGGTCCTCCGCTGACGGAGACCCTCGAGCCGGCATTGCTGGATGGGGTGGTCCGGTCCTTGTTTCCGTCCAGGACCGACTTCACCCCGCCAGTGATGGACCCCCCGCGGGAGGCGGTTCCGTCTGAGGAGGAGGTTCTCCCGGTGACAGCATCGGAGCTCTACGCGGGCACTCTGCGCCTCCGCGCGAAGAACACGGCCCCAGGGCCGGACGGTGTTCCCGCAAGGGTGGTGGCCATAGCCGCCTCTCAGATGGAGGAGAGGCTTCGGGACCTCTTTAGCGCGTGTTTCACGACTGGGAGGTTCCCGAAACCTTGGAAGGAGGGGCGGCTGTGCCTCCTCCGAAAAGAGGGACGCCCGGCGGACTCCCCCTCGGCTTACCGGCCCATCGTTTTGCTCGATGAGGTCGGTAAGATGTTCGAGGGGATTATCGCCGAACGGCTGAATAGTCTGCTGGGAACGGTGGGGCCGGACCTGTCGGACGCCCAATTCGGTTTCCGACGGGGTCGTTCGACAGTGGATGCGCTGGCCCTGCTCAAGGGCCAGGTGAAGGAGGCCGTGGAGGCGGGGGACGGAGTGCTGGCGGTGTCATTCGACATTGCCAACGCCTTCAACTCTGTCCCCCACTCGACAATCTTGGAGGCGCTCCGGTATCACGGAGTGCCTCAATACCTGCGCACACTCTTGGCCAGCTACTTGGAGGACCGGGTGGTCCTCCTCGCGGACAGGACGGCCAGAGTGAGGCAGTATGGTGCAGAGTCCGGTGTTCCACAGGGATCGGTCCTAGGACCACCGCTGTGGAACATTGGATTCGACTGGCTCCTGCGGGGGACCCTCCTCCGGGGCACGAGCATCATCTGCTACGCAGATGATACCCTCCTCGTTGCCCGGGGGAGGAACTTCAGGGAGGCGGCCATTCTGGCCTCTGCTGGCGGATCCTTAGTGGCTGGAAGGATCCGCCGCCTAGGGCTAAAGGTAGCGCTGCACAAGACGGAGGCCGTGTATTTTCACGGTCCTCGGCAGCGCATCCCACCCGACGGACACATTGTCGTGGAGGGCGTCAGGATCGGGGTCAAGGCCCAGATGAAGTACTTGGGCCTTGTACTCGACAGCAGGTGGCGCTTCGGCCCACACTTCAGCGGGCTGTCGACGCGCCTGCTGAAGGCTGCGAATACCCTTTCCTGGCTCCTCCCGAACCTGGGAGGTCCGAAGGCGCGATGCCGGCTTTTGTATGCTGGCATCCTCAGGAGCATGGCCCTTTACGGGGCCCCGATTTGGGCGGACTCCCTCCACAGGAGGGAGAACGCCACTACCATCCGTAGGCCCCAAAGGGCCATTGCACTGCGGGTGGCGAGGGCCTACCGGTCGGTGGGCTTCTCGGCGGCGTGCGCTCTGGCCGGCACCCCTCCTTGGGAGCTCGAGGCGTGGGTGCTGACCAGAGTGTACGAATGGACGGCGCGGCGTAAGGCGCTCGGGGAGCCCCCCGCCGCAGAAGAGCGGGAGGCCGTGCGGCAAGAGGCGAGGGACGCAATCGTCCATCACTGGACGGAGGACCTCGCCACTGCCGTTTTCGGCCGCCGAACTCTGGACGCGCTCGGGCCAGTCCTGAAGGATTGGCTCGAGCGGTCCCACGGTTTCCTCTCTTTCCGTCTGGTGCAGGTGTTGTCCGGCCATGGGTGTTTCGGATCGTACCTGCACCGGATCCAAAGGGAGGAGACCCCGTCGTGCCACGACTGTGGCGCGGCGGAGGACACGGCTCAGCACACCCTTGAGGTGTGCCCAGCCTGGTCCGAGCTGCGCCGCGGTCTGAGCGCAGCGGTCGGGCAGGACCTCTCGCTTCCCAGCGTCGTCAACTCGATGCTGGAGAGCGAGGGGGCCTGGACAGCGGTCGCCTCCTTCTGCGAGGACGTAATGTCGCAGAAGGAGGACGCGGAGCGCGCGCGGGAGGACGACCCTTTCGCAGCGCCGCTCCGCAGGCGAAGACGGGGCATGAGAAGGCGATTGTACGATCGTCGTCTTATGCCCCCTGGTGGTGAACAGCGGGAGACGGGTGCGGGGGCGCCTTCTCCTGCATTGCACAGTTCACCATCCACGTCGGGCGGGAATGACAGAGCGCTCGCGGTCATTCCTGGGCCCCTCCCCGACGGGGGGGGCGTGTCGGGCCCGCCTGCAAGGCGGGCGGTCGTCAGCGGGGGACTGGATGTTATGGCTCTGCCGGATTCCCAGTCCTCCTCCTTGCAGACGAGGTAGGAGCGCCGCTGGGTCGTTTAGTGGGTATACCGGATTTTCCGGGGAGTCCCACATACCCCTCCCATCCCCCGATGGGGGGGCATGCGTAATGCATTTTTCCCAGCGAAAAAAAAAAAAAAAAAAAAAAAAGGTTAGGTTAGGTTAGGTTAGGTTGGGGGACCACCCCACAGTGCTGGGGGACCACCCCACAGTGCTTGCGTCCACGTCGCGTCCCCTGGGCAACGACCCGGTTCTGACCACCGTAACGGAGTGGCAGACCGGGCTCGGCTAAAGTGCACTGTGCAGTCGTAGCATATTTTAATCAATCTTATCATATTTTATTTTATTGCGGGAAAGTACGACATCTGAGGAGGCTATGCCTAAACCAGCGAGGGACGTCTCCGGACGATTTAGAAAAGGCCCTTCTCAGGGCCAACCAAAAGGCCCTTCTCAGGGCCAATCCGAGGGCGCTTCGGCGTCGGAGGCTAGCCGCGCGCCGTCTGCGGCCAGCTTCTTTTGTGAGGTGCCGGACTCTGATAATGAGTCCATCATGTTCGAGTCTGACACAAGTTCGTTGACTGGCCGCCGGGAGCCGGGGAAGCGGGCCCGTCAGAGAGATGGGTCCGGGGGTCCCTCGGACTCGAGGAAGCCACACGCGAAGGCCAAGAAGCCAGTGTCTGACACCCACGACGTGGGTCTGGCTGAGGCCAGATGCCAGTTGGACCTAAATAGGCGGGCGCAGCTGCAGCAAGACCTAGAGGAGCGGGTTGCGGCCAAGGAGCAACGGACGCGCGTCGCCCGGGCCAAGTCAGGGTACGGCGCTTCCCGCGTCTTGTATGCGGACCACTCCCTGGCGGAGCTGCAGCTGATGGCTGAGGAGGACGAAGAGGAGATAGTGGTAATCGCCTCTAAGTCCTCCAATTTGAAAGGGACTTTCCAAAAGTCCCTTAAATGCAGGGCCGCGAGCATGCGCGGCATCGTCGGGGAGCTGGTGCAGCGCACGGCGACCGACGAAACGCGGCAACTGCAGGCGAGAGTTGATCGCCTGCAGTCAGAGGTCAGCCAGCTGCATCAGAAGCTGGCTGAAGCCACGGCCCGGCCAAACAAAGGCGAGCCGAGACCGGCGGCTGAGGTTCCCCCCTCCAACCTTGAGGATATCATCCGCAAGGTCGTCACGGAGGAGAGGAACTTCACGAGAGCCTGTATTGCGGGCATAGAGGACAGGCTCCTGCCTGAGAAGCGCCTCCGACCGCCGCTCGCGGCGGACAACAGGCGACGCGAGTCGGAGCTGCCATCCCAGGTGGAAGACGCCGGTCTTCCGTCCACCACCCCATCCAACCAGCAAGGGTGGACGAAGGTGGCCAAAAAGGGAAAGGGCAAGAAGAAGAAGAAGTCGAGGACGGAGGCTGCCCCTGCCGCCACCACCACCACCCCTCCCGGCCCGTCCCAGACAACGGGCAAGGGAAAGGGAAAAGGAAAGGGAAAGGGGAAGAGGTCGGCCCCCAGGCCCACCACCGCTGCTCCCGCTGCAGCTAATGGGGCCCCCGCCAGGAATGACAAGAGGAAGTTGGTTCCCCCCAAGACCGCAGCCGTAGTGGTCACGCTCACCGCTGAGGCTGCGGGGCGGGGAGAGACGTATGCGTCGATAATGACGCGGGCGCGTACCAACGCCGATCCCCAAAAACTGGGGATTGGCACAGTGTCATGCCGCCGGACCCAGGCCGGGGCTCGAATTTTCGAGTTCCCGGGGGCTCAGGGCAGCGCCAACGCCGACCTCTTCGCAACCAAGTTGGAAGAGGTAATCGCAGACGCGGCCAATGTCGCTAGGCCCGTGAAGACCGTGGCCTTGGAGGTGTCCGACCTCGACGACTCGGTCACCAAGGAGGAGGTTGTGGCGGCGATCGCAGCGCTGGGGGGCTGTGGCGTCACAGAGGTGCAAGGTCGGGCCATCAGGCCCGGTCGCAGCGGCATGGGCACCATTCGCCTCGATTGCCCAGTCGCCGCAGCCATAGCCGTCCTCGCCAAAGGACGACTTGCAGTCGGGTTCAGCTCGGGTGTAGTCCGGGCACTTGCAGCCAAGCCCCTGCGCTGCTACAAGTGTTTTGGAGTCGGACACACCCGGCCCCTTTGCCCGTCCAAGGTCGACAGGGGGAGCAACTGCTACCGCTGTGGCAAGGACGGGCACAAGTCCGCCTCCTGCGAGGCCGCCACGCCGCACTGTGCGGTGTGTGCCGCCAGTGGCTGCCCGGCGGGCCACGTGATGTTGGGGAGGAAGTGCAATCCTCCCCCCAAGAAGGGCAAGGAGCAGGCGCCGATCCGGCCTGTCGCTGCCACCGCCGTCCCTGAGGCTGGGACTTTGGCGGCTGTGGAGGGGGGTGCGATGTCTGATTAATGGATAGTCAGGTCAAGCATCGTATCCTCCAGGCGAACACCAACCACTGCAGGGCGGCCCAGGATCTGCTGATGCAGACAATGGCCGAGTGGTTGGTGGACGTGGCGGTGGTTGCCGAGCCGTACTCGGTGCCTGGCCGTTGGCTGGGTGATCGGGACGGCTCGGTGGCATTGGTGACGCGGTCTTCCATGGACTCCCCTCCCCTCTCGCTCTTAGAGAGGGGACCGGGATACGTGGCCGCCGCGTGGGGAGACTTGGCCTTTGTAGGCGTATATTTCTCCCCAAACCGCCCTCTCTCGGATTTCGAGAATTATCTCGAAATCCTCACCGCAGTGGTCGGGAGGGCGGCGCCACGGCAGGTCGCCATATTGGGCGACCTGAACGCCAAAGCGACGGCCTGGGGCAACCCGGCCCGCTCTTGCAACGTCCGGGGACGCGCCGCAGAATTTTGGGCGGCGTCGTGCGGTGTGTCCCTCCTAAACAGAGGGGCTGTCCACACGTGTGTGCGGCAACGGGGGGGATCGGTGGTCGACGTCTCGTTTGCCACCCCCGTGCTAGCCGCCCGCGTCGTGAACTGGCGGGTGGAGATGGCGGAGACCTTTTCGGACCACCGATATGTGCGCTTCGACATCTCCACCCAGAGCCCCCAGGGGGTCCGCTCGGGCCAGTCTCCGTTCCCACGGTGGGCTCTCACCCGCCTGGACCGAGAGGCCGCGGAGGAGGCGGCGTTCGTCCAGGACTGGCTCGCTCCTCCTGTCGACGTCCTGGACGTGGACGCCGCAGCGCTCCAGCTGAGGGGGTCCCTGACCGAGGTGTGTAACTCCAGCATGCCCCGGTCTCGCCACCCACCTCCCCGCCGCGCCGTCTATTGGTGGTCGGAGGAACTGGCGGAGCTCCGAACCGCCTGCGTAGCGGCCAGGAGGGCCTACACGCGGAGCCGAAGGCGCAGGCCCCGAGACCCAGCCAGCGAGGAGGGCCTCTATGCGTCGTACATCGACGCAAAGACGGTCCTCAAGCTGGCGATGTGCACGGCCGAAGATTCGGCGAGAGCCGACATGCTGGAGGGTCTCGATAGGGACCCGTTTGGAAGACCTTACAAGGCGGCGCGGAATAAACTGCGCCCCTGTGGTCCTCCACTGACGGAGACCCTCGAGCCGGCATTGCTGGATGGGGTGGTCCGGTCCCTGTTTCCGTCCAGGACCGACTTCACCTCACCAGTGATGGACCCTCCGCGGGAGGCGGTTCCGCCGGATGAGGAGATCCCCCCGGTGACGGCGTCGGAACTTTACGCAGGGACTCTTCGCCTACGCGGGAAGAACACGGCCCCAGGGCCGGACGGCGTTCCCGCACGTGTGGTGGCCATAGCCTCCTCACAGATGGAGGAGAGGCTTCGGGACCTCTTCAGCGCGTGTTTTACGACTGGAAGGTTCCCGAAACCTTGGAAGGAGGGGCGGCTATGCCTCCTCCGGAAGGAGGGACGCCCGGCGGACTCCCCCTCGGCTTACCGGCCCATCGTTTTGCTCGATGAGGTCGGTAAGATGTTCGAGGGGATAATCGCCAACCGGCTAGAAAGCCTACTGGTGACGGTGGGGCCGGACCTGTCCGACGCCCAATTCGGGTTCCGACGGGGTCGTTCGACCGTGGACGCATTGGCCCTACTGAAGGGCCAGGTGAGGGAGGCCGTGGAGGCGGGGGACGGAGTGTTGGCGGTCTCATTCGACATTGCCAACGCATTCAACTCTGTCCCCCACTCGACCATCTTGGAGGCGCTCCGGTACCACGGAGTGCCTCAGTACTTGCGCCAACTCTTGGCCAGCTACTTGGAGGACCGGGTGGTCCTTCTTGCAGACAAGACGGCCAGAGTTAGGCAATATGGCGCAGAGTCCGGTGTTCCACAGGGGTCGGTCCTAGGACCACCGCTGTGGAACATTGGATTCGACTGGCTCCTGCGGGGGACCCTCCTCCGTGGCACGAGCATCATTTGCTACGCAGATGATACTCTCCTCATTGCCCGGGGGAGGGACTTCAGGGAGGCGGCCAGTCTGGCCTCCGCTGGCGGATCCTTAGTGGCAGGAAGGATCCGCCGCCTAGGGTTGAAGGTGTCGCTACATAAAACCGAGGCCGTGTATTTCCACGGGCCTCGGCAGCGCATCCCCCCAGACGGCCACATTGACGTAGAGGGCGTCCGGATCGGAGTCAAGGCCCAAATGAAGTACCTGGGCCTTGTACTCGACAGCAGGTGGCGCTTCGGCCCACACTTTAGCGGGCTGTCGACGCGCCTGCTGAAGGCCGCGAACGCCCTGTCGTGGCTCCTCCCGAACCTGGGGGGTCCGAAGGCGCGATGCCGGCGCTTGTATGCCGGCATCCTAAGAAGCATGGCCCTTTACGGGGCCCCAATCTGGGCGGACGCCCTCCACCGGAGGGAGAACGCCACTGCTATCCGCAGGCCCCAAAGGGCCATTGCACTGCGGGTGGCGAGGGCCTACCGTTCGGTGGGATTCTCGGCGGCGTGCGCTCTGGCCGGCACCCCTCCTTGGGAGCTCGAGGCATGGGTGCTGACCAGAGTGTACGAGTGGACGGCACGGCGGAAGGCGCTCGGGGAGCTCCCCGCCGCAGAAGAGCGGGAGGCCGTGCGGCGGGAGGCGAAGGAGGCAATCGTCCATCACTGGACGGAGGACCTCGCCTCTGCCGCCTTCGGCCGCCGGACGCTGGACGCGCTCGGGCCAGTCTTGAAGGATTGGCTCGAGCGGTCCCATGGTTTCCTCTCTTTCCGTCTGGTGCAGGTGTTGTCCGGCCATGGGTGCTTCGGATCGCACCTGCACCGGATCCAAAGGGAGGAGACCCCGTCGTGCCACGATTGCGGCGCGGCGGAGGACACGGCACAGCACACCCTAGAGGTGTGCCCGGCCTGGTCCGAGCTGCGCCGTAGTCTGGTCGCAGCGGTCGGGCCGGACCTCTCGCTTCCCAGTGTCGTCAACTCGATGCTGGAAAGCGAGGAGGCCTGGGCAACAGTCGCCTCCTTCTGTGAGGAAGTCATGTCACAGAAGGAGGACGCGGAGCGAGCGCGGGAGGACGACCCTCTCGCAGCGCCGCTCCGCAGGCGGAGGAGGGGTCGAAGAAGACGTCAGTACGAAAGTCATCTTCGACTCCTCCCAGGTGGAGGCCAGCAGGCAACGGGTGCGGGGGCACCCTTGCCTGTATTGCACAGGCCTCCACCAGTGTCGGATGGGAATGACCAGGTGTTCCCGGTCATTCCCATAGCCCCCCAGTAACTGGGGGGCATGCGGGGCCCGCCATCAAGGCGGGCATGCGCCGGGAGGGTTTTGGATGTAAAGGCTGCGCCGGTTTCCCATGCCCTCCCATCACGGCGCTGCGGGAACACCGCTGAGTTTTAGTGGGTATACTGTATGTGTAACAGGAGTCCCACATACCCCGTCTCGTCCCCCACGAGCGGGCATGCGTAACGCATTTCTCAGCGTAAAAAAAAAAAAAAAAAAAAAAAAAAAAAAGGTTAGGTTAGGTTAGGTTAGGTTTTTTTTTTTTTTTTTTTTTTTTTTTTTTTTGGCAGGAGTGGGAAATCCTCATGGACGCCCAGACTGAACCACTGGTGACCCAGTCTGGGCAGTGCCGGACTCTTACCGGCTAAAACCACACTCCTGCCTTTCCAGTGTCCCTCTGACATTATCAGAGCCCTTTTTTGCGGATTGGGGATTTTATACACTTTTCTTAATTTTCTACATTTCTTTTTATGATAAACTAATATAAAAACAGTAATATAGTACAAATACAAGTATCAAAGACAATCTAACACGATGCTACTACACACTTATTCTAAGGGAGTCGTATACTTTGCTTTCTTTCTTAGGTCTAACACTTTTTATACACACGCATACACACCTTACATTATATTTTCTTATTTTTAACTTATTTCAGATTACATAATAACTATCTCTTTTCTATTTTATATCTCTCTTATCAGACATGATATTCATTATATACTACATTATATATTGATATCATGAATTCTTACACTATTTATTTCTTTTTATAACTATGTTTCCTATTACTATGCAATATTCTAAGAACTTTTTAATATTATTTTTCTGCATTAGTTGTGCCATATTATCAGCCTCAACCTTTATGCCAATACTCTGCTGGTTAGGTTAGGTTAGGTTAGGTTAGGTTAGGTTAGGTTAGGTTAGGTTGGTCATGGGGGACCACCCCACAGTGCTTGCGTCCACGTCGCGTCCCCTGGGCAACGACCCGGTTCTGACCACCGTAACGGAGTGGCAGACCGGGCTCGGCTAAAGTGCACTGTGAATCGTAGGCATTCATGCGGTCGTCTACGAATACTGAGGATTTTAATTTTAAAAAAAAAAAAAAAAAAAAAAAAAAAAAAAAAAAGATGGGTAAGCCAACGCGGGATGCGTCTGGCCGATTTGTTGGGAATCGCTCCTCCCAGGGTGATTCAAACGGCCCTTCTCAGGGCCAACCCAACGGCCCTTCTCAGGGCCAACCCGACTGCCCTTCTCAGGGCCCCGCCGGCGGCGCTTCGGCGCCGGAAGCTGACCGCGCATCATCTGCGGCCAGCTTATTCTGTAGGCCAGACGAGTTCTCGGACACCGACGACTCCAATATGGACACGTCGGCGGCCGAGAGCGACCGCTTCAAGCGGAAGCGGTCTGAGGGCTCCTCGGGGTCAACTGGTGGCAAGTCGAAGAAGAAGTCGAAGTCGAAGAAGGCTTCGACTTCCGCTTCGGCTTCAACCCACGATGTGGGCCTGGTTGACGCCGAGCGCCAGCTGAATCTGGCCAAGAAGCAACAACTTCAGTTAGATCTGGAGGAGAGGGTCGCCGCCAAAGAGAAGCAGGCGCAAGCTGCCAGGGCGAGGGCTGGCTACGGTGCATCAAATGTGCTGTATGCTGACCACTCCCTGGCAGAATTGGAGCGCATGGCGGCGGAAGACAGGGAGGAGGTCGTGGAGGTCGCCTCCAAGTCTTCAAACTTGAAGGGGACCTTCCAGAAGGCCCTCAAATGCCGTGCCGCCAGCATGCACGGCATTATTGCGGAGCTGGTTAGGCGGACGGCCACGGAGGAGACGCGGCAGCTGCAGGCGAAGGTGGATCGCCTGCAGGCGGAGGTCAGCCAGCTGCACCAGAAGCTGGCTGAGGCCACGGCGAGGCCTGCCCAATCTGCCCCGGGGCCGGTGGTGACAGGTCCCTCCTCCTCCCACGCCAGCCTTGAGGAAACGTTCCGCAAGGTTGTCATGGAGGAGAGGGCCTTCACCAGGGCCTGCATCGCAGGCATCGAGGACCGGCTCCTGCCGGAAAAGCGGCTCCGCCCGCCGCTAGCGGCAGACATGAGGCCACCACCGATTGAGCTGGTACCGGCGCCTATTGCAGGCCCGGTATCAGGCGCAAAGCCCTCCAAGGGCAAGGGTAAAGGCAGGAGGACCAAGGCGGGTCCTCATGCCCCCACCACAAGCACGGAGGCGGCGTCTGGGTCGACTGCCACTCCAGCAGCCCCCCAGAACCCGCAGGAGGAAGACGCCCTTCTTCCCTCCTCCACCCCGGCCAATCAGTCGTGGACGGAGGTGGTCAAGAAGGGCAAACGAAGGAAAAAGGGGAAAAAGCATGCCCCCAAGCCCTCTGCGACTGCTCCTGCAGCCAAAAGGGCTCCAGCCGGCGGGAGGAAGTTGGTTCCTCCCAAGACCGCAGCCGTAGTGGTGACGCTCACCGCTGAGGCTGTGGGGCGGGGGGAGACGTACGCGTCTATTATGACGCGTGCGCGTACCAATGCCGATCCCAGAACACTGGGGATCGGCACACTCTCCTGCCGCCGGACCCAGGCTGGGGCTCGAATCTTCGAGTTCCCGGGGGCTCAGGGCGGCGCTAACGCGGACCTCTTCGCAACCAAGTTGCAGGAGGTCATCGCGGACGCGGCCAGTGTAGCCAGGCCCGTGAAGTCTGTGGCCTTGGAGGTGACCGAGCTCGACGACTCGGTCACCAAAGAAGAGGTGGAGGCGGCGGTCGCAGCAATTGGGGGCTGCGGTGTCGCAGAAGTAAAAGGTCGGGCCATCAGGCCTGGCCGCAGCGGCATGGGCACCATCCGCCTTGAGTGCCCAGTCGCCGCAGCTGTGGCCGTCCTTGCCAAGGGACGGGTTGCCGTCGGCTTTAGCTCGGGTGTAGTCCGGGCACTTGCAGCAAGGCGTCTGCGCTGCTACAAGTGCCTCGGAGTCGGACACACTCGGCCCCTCTGTCCGTCCGGGGTCGACAGAGGGAACACCTGTTACCGCTGTGGCAAGGACGGGCACAAGTCCGCCTCCTGCGAGGCCACCACGCCGCACTGCGCAGTGTGTGCCGCCAGTGGCTGCCCGGCGGACCACGTCACGATGGGGAGGAACTGCAATCCTCCCCCTAAGAAGGGCAAGGAGCAGGCGCCGATCCGGCCTGTCGCTGCCACCGCCGTCCCTGAGGCTGGGACATCGGCGGATGTGGAGGGGGGTGCGATGTCTGATTGATGGATAGTCAGATCAAACATCGCATCCTCCAGGCGAACACCAACCACTGCAGAGCAGCCCAGGATCTGCTGATGCAGAGCATGGCTGAGTGGTTGGTGGACGTGGCGGTGGTTGCCGAGCCGTACTCGGTCCCTGGCCGTTGGCTGGGTGATCGGGATGGTTCGGTGGCATTAGTGTCGCGGTCTTCCACGGACTCCCCTCCCCTCTCGCTCTTAGAGAGGGGACCGGGATACGTGGCCGCCGCGTGGGGAGACTTGGCCCTTGTGGGCGTTTATTTCTCCCCAAACCGCCCTCTATCGGATTTCGAGAACTTTCTCGAAATCCTCACAGCAGTGCTGGGGAGGGCGGCGCCACGCCAGGTCGCCATTATGGGTGACCTGAACGCCAAGTCGACGGCCTGGGGCAACCCGGCCGCCTCTTGCAACGTCCGGGGACGCGCCGCAGAATTTTGGGCGGCGTCGTGCGGGGTGTCCCTCCTAAACAGAGGGACTGTTCACACGTGTGTGCGGCAACGGGGAGGATCGGTGGTCGACGTATCGTTTGCCACCCCCGTGCTAGCCGCCCGCGTCGTGAACTGGCGGGTGGAGATGGCGGAGACCTTTTCAGACCACCGATATGTGCGCTTCGACATCTCCACCCAGAGCTCCCAGGGGATGGTCCGCTCGGGCCAATCTGCGTTCCCCCGGTGGGCTCTCACCCGCCTGGACCGAGAGGCTGCCGAGGAGGCGGCGTTCGTCCAGGACTGGCTCACGCCTCCTGTCGAGGTCCTGGACGTGGACGCCGCAGCGCTCCAGCTGAGGGGGTCCCTGACTGAGGTGTGCAACTCCAGCATGCCCCTGTCTCGCGGCGTACCTCCCCGACGCGCAGTCTATTGGTGGTCGGAGGAATTGGCGGGGCTCCGGACCGCCTGCGTAGCGGCCAGGAGGGCCTACACGCGGAGTCGGAGGCGTAGACCCCGAGACCTAGCCGGCGAGGGGGCCCTCTATGCGTCGTACGTCGATGCAAAGAGGGTCCTCAAGTTGGCAATGTGCGCGGCCGAAGACTCGGCGAGAGCCGAGATGCTGGAGGGTCTCGATAGAGACCCGTTCGGGAGACCGTACAAGGCGGCGCGGAGTAAACTGCGCCCCTGTGGTCCTCCGCTGACGGAGACCCTCGAGCCGGCATTGCTGGATGGGGTGGTCCGGTCCTTGTTTCCGTCCAGGACCGACTTCACCCCGCCAGTGATGGACCCCCCGCGGGAGGCGGTTCCGTCTGAGGAGGAGGTTCTCCCGGTGACAGCATCGGAGCTCTACGCGGGCACTCTGCGCCTCCGCGCGAAGAACACGGCCCCAGGGCCGGACGGTGTTCCCGCAAGGGTGGTGGCCATAGCCGCCTCTCAGATGGAGGAGAGGCTTCGGGACCTCTTTAGCGCGTGTTTCACGACTGGGAGGTTCCCGAAACCTTGGAAGGAGGGGCGGCTGTGCCTCCTCCGAAAAGAGGGACGCCCGGCGGACTCCCCCTCGGCTTACCGGCCCATCGTTTTGCTCGATGAGGTCGGTAAGATGTTCGAGGGGATTATCGCCGAACGGCTGAATAGTCTGCTGGGAACGGTGGGGCCGGACCTGTCGGACGCCCAATTCGGTTTCCGACGGGGTCGTTCGACAGTGGATGCGCTGGCCCTGCTCAAGGGCCAGGTGAAGGAGGCCGTGGAGGCGGGGGACGGAGTGCTGGCGGTGTCATTCGACATTGCCAACGCCTTCAACTCTGTCCCCCACTCGACAATCTTGGAGGCGCTCCGGTATCACGGAGTGCCTCAATACCTGCGCACACTCTTGGCCAGCTACTTGGAGGACCGGGTGGTCCTCCTCGCGGACAGGACGGCCAGAGTGAGGCAGTATGGTGCAGAGTCCGGTGTTCCACAGGGATCGGTCCTAGGACCACCGCTGTGGAACATTGGATTCGACTGGCTCCTGCGGGGGACCCTCCTCCGGGGCACGAGCATCATCTGCTACGCAGATGATACCCTCCTCGTTGCCCGGGGGAGGAACTTCAGGGAGGCGGCCATTCTGGCCTCTGCTGGCGGATCCTTAGTGGCTGGAAGGATCCGCCGCCTAGGGCTAAAGGTAGCGCTGCACAAGACGGAGGCCGTGTATTTTCACGGTCCTCGGCAGCGCATCCCACCCGACGGACACATTGTCGTGGAGGGCGTCAGGATCGGGGTCAAGGCCCAGATGAAGTACTTGGGCCTTGTACTCGACAGCAGGTGGCGCTTCGGCCCACACTTCAGCGGGCTGTCGACGCGCCTGCTGAAGGCTGCGAATACCCTTTCCTGGCTCCTCCCGAACCTGGGAGGTCCGAAGGCGCGATGCCGGCTTTTGTATGCTGGCATCCTCAGGAGCATGGCCCTTTACGGGGCCCCGATTTGGGCGGACTCCCTCCACAGGAGGGAGAACGCCACTACCATCCGTAGGCCCCAAAGGGCCATTGCACTGCGGGTGGCGAGGGCCTACCGGTCGGTGGGCTTCTCGGCGGCGTGCGCTCTGGCCGGCACCCCTCCTTGGGAGCTCGAGGCGTGGGTGCTGACCAGAGTGTACGAATGGACGGCGCGGCGTAAGGCGCTCGGGGAGCCCCCCGCCGCAGAAGAGCGGGAGGCCGTGCGGCAAGAGGCGAGGGACGCAATCGTCCATCACTGGACGGAGGACCTCGCCACTGCCGTTTTCGGCCGCCGAACTCTGGACGCGCTCGGGCCAGTCCTGAAGGATTGGCTCGAGCGGTCCCACGGTTTCCTCTCTTTCCGTCTGGTGCAGGTGTTGTCCGGCCATGGGTGTTTCGGATCGTACCTGCACCGGATCCAAAGGGAGGAGACCCCGTCGTGCCACGACTGTGGCGCGGCGGAGGACACGGCTCAGCACACCCTTGAGGTGTGCCCAGCCTGGTCCGAGCTGCGCCGCGGTCTGAGCGCAGCGGTCGGGCAGGACCTCTCGCTTCCCAGCGTCGTCAACTCGATGCTGGAGAGCGAGGGGGCCTGGACAGCGGTCGCCTCCTTCTGCGAGGACGTAATGTCGCAGAAGGAGGACGCGGAGCGCGCGCGGGAGGACGACCCTTTCGCAGCGCCGCTCCGCAGGCGAAGACGGGGCATGAGAAGGCGATTGTACGATCGTCGTCTTATGCCCCCTGGTGGTGAACAGCGGGAGACGGGTGCGGGGGCGCCTTCTCCTGCATTGCACAGTTCACCATCCACGTCGGGCGGGAATGACAGAGCGCTCGCGGTCATTCCTGGGCCCCTCCCCGACGGGGGGGGCGTGTCGGGCCCGCCTGCAAGGCGGGCGGTCGTCAGCGGGGGACTGGATGTTATGGCTCTGCCGGATTCCCAGTCCTCCTCCTTGCAGACGAGGTAGGAGCGCCGCTGGGTCGTTTAGTGGGTATACCGGATTTTCCGGGGAGTCCCACATACCCCTCCCATCCCCCGATGGGGGGGCATGCGTAATGCATTTTTCCCAGCGAAAAAAAAAAAAAAAAAAAAAAAAAAGGTTAGGTTGGTCATGGCCGAGTGGTTGGTGAACGTGGCGGCGGTCGCCGAGCCTTACTCGATCCCCGGCAGCTGGCTGGGTGACGAGGACGGCTTGGTGGCACTAGCGGCGCGGTCTTCCACAGACTCCCCTCCCCTCTCGCTATTAGAGAGGGGACCGGGATACGTGGCCGCCGCGTGGGGAGATTTGGCCCTTGTGGGGGTCTACTTCTCCCCAAACCGCCCCCTTCAGGACTTCGAGAACTATCTCGGAGTCCTGGCAGCCGTGGTCGGCAGGGCGGCGCCGCGTCAGGTCTCCGTACTGGGAGACCTGAACGCCAAGTCGGTGACCTGGGGCAACCCGGCCACCGACGCTCGCGGGCGGGCAGTGGAGATGTGGGCAGCCTCCTCTGGACTCTCCCTCTTGAACAGAGGGAGCGTCCAGACATGCGTGCGGCGGCAGGGTGGCTCAATAGTGGACGTCACTTTCGCCACCCCTGCGTTAGCCGCGCGCGTGCTGAACTGGCGGGTGGACCTGGTGGAGACTATGTCGGACCACCGCTACGTGCGGTTCGACATCTCCACCAGTGGTCCCGGAGGGTCGCAGCCCCTCTCGGCGCGGCGATCACCGTTCCCACGGTGGGCGCTCGCCCGCCTGGATAGGGAGGCGGCGGCGGAGGCGGCGTTCGTCCAGGACTGGCTTTCGCCGCCTTCCGCTGGCCTGGATGTGGACACCGTAGCGGGGCACCTGAGGGAGTCTCTGACCGAGGTATGCAACTCTAGCATGCCTCGGTCTCGCCGACCACTACCCAATCGCGCCGTGTATTGGTGGTCGGCGGAGCTGGTGGGGCTTCGAGCAGCGTGTGTGGCGGCAAGGAGGGCTTACTCGCGGAGCCGGCGGCGGCGTCTACGGGACCGGCCCAACGAGGACCACCTCTATGAGGTGTATTTGGGGGCAAAAATGGTCCTCGATCGGGCCATCGCCGCCGCCAGAGACTCGGCGAGAGAGGAGATGCTGGAGGGTCTCGACAACGACCCCTACGGGAGACCATACAAGGCGGCGCGCAACAAGCTGCGCCCCTTTGGCCCCCCGGTGGCCGAGACCCTGGAGCCCTCATTCCTGGATGGGGTGGTTCAGTCCCTGTTCCCGTGCAGGGGCAACTTCACCCCACCAGTGATGGACCCATCGCTGGGGATAGCTCCGCCAGCGGAGACGGAGGAGGAGGAGGAGGCCCCTCCTGTCACGGAGTCGGAACTTGGCGCGGCGATTCTCCACATCCGCGCCAAGAAGACAGCTCCGGGCCCCGACGGTGTCCCAGCAAGAGTGGTGGCGATCGCTGCCACTCAAATGGAGGAAAGGTTTCGGGACCTCTTCAGCGCATGTCTTGCGTCTGGAAGGTTCCCGAAACCGTGGAAGGAGGGGCAGTTGTGCCTCCTTCGCAAGGAGGGCCGCCCAGCAGACTCCCCCTCGGCATACCGGCCCATCGTCCTGCTCGATGAGGTCGGTAAAATGTTCGAGGGGATAGTCGCTGCTCGCCTAAAGAGCCATCTGCGGGATATCGGGCCGGACTTGTCGGACGCTCAGTTCGGTTTTCGGGCTGAGCGTTCCACGGTGGACGCGCTGGCCTGCCTTAAGGGGCAGGTGAAGGAGGCGATGGAAGCGGGGGACGGATTGTTGGCCGTGTCATTCGACATAGCCAATGCCTTCAACTCCGTTCCCCACTCCACCATCCTAGAGGCGCTCCGATTCCACGGAGTGCCTCGATACCTGCGCAGTCTGCTGGCCAGCTACCTGGAGGATCGGGCGATCCTCCTGGTGGATAGGACTGGCCAAGTCCGGCGGTATGCCGTTGAAGCCGGCGTTCCACAGGGGTCGGTCGTAGGACCTCTCCTCTGGAACGTCGGCTATGATTGGCTCTTGCGGGGAACTCTCCTCCGAGGCACGAGTGTCATCTGCTATGCGGATGACACTCTCCTCACCGCCCGGGGGGGGAGTTTCAGAGAGGCGGCCAACTTGGCCTCGGCGGGCGGATCCTTGGTCGCTGGGAGGATCCGCCGCCTAGGTTTAGCGGTGGCGCTGCACAAGACCGAGGCCGTGTTCTTCCACGGGCCTCGGCAGCGCCCCCCACCTGACGCCCACATCTTTGTGGAGGGCGTCAGAATTGAGGTGAAGGCCCAGATGAAATATCTGGGCCTTGTACTCGACAGCAGGTGGCGCTTCGGCCCGCATTTTAGCGGGCTGTCGTCGCGCCTGCTGAAGGCCGCGGGCGCTCTCTCCTGGCTGCTTCCCAACTTGGGGGGGCCGAGCGCGCGATGCCGGCAGCTCTACGCCGGCATCTTGAAGAGTATGGCGCTCTACGGCGCTCCCATCTGGGAAGACTCCCTCCATAGGAGGGAGAACGCCGCGGCCTTGCGGGCGCCTCAGAGGGCAATAGCCCAGCGGGTGGCGCGAGCCCACCGCACGGTGGGCTTCGCAGCAGCATGTGCTCTGGCGAGCACCCCTCCTTGGGAACTCGAGGCGTGGGTGCTCGCCAGAGTGTATGAATGGACGGCGGGGCGGAGGGCGAGCGGAGAACGCCCTGCCCCGGAAGAGCGAGCCGCCGTCCGGCGGGAGGCGAGGGACGCCATCGTCGTCCATTGGACGGGCGACCTCGCCACAGCAGCCTTCGGCCGCCGAACCCTCGACGCGATCGGGCCGGTCCTGCGAGACTGGCTCGAGCGGTCGCATGGGTTCCTCTCGTTCCGTCTGGTGCAGGTGCTGTCCGGACACGGTTGTTTCGGAGCGTACCTGCACCGAATCGGACGGGAGGAGACACCGTCGTGCCACCACTGTGGCGCGGCGGAGGACACGGCGCAGCACACCCTCGAGGTGTGCCCGTCGTGGTCCGAGCCGCGCCACAGTCTGCACGTGGTGATCGGACCGGACCTCTCACTCCCCGGCTTGGTAAACGCCATGCTGAGGGATGAGGGGTCCTGGGCGGCAGTCGCCTCCTTCTGCGAACACGTCATGTTGCAGAAGGAGGAGGCGGAGCGCGTGCGGGAGGACGACCCTGCCGCTGCGCCGCTCCGAAGGCGGAGGAGGGGTCGAAGAAGACGTCACTTTGAACGTCATCTCCGACTCCTCCCAGGTGGAGGCCAGCAGGCAACGGGTGCGGGGGCACCCTTGCCTGTATTGCACAGGCCTCCATCAGTGTCGGACGGGAATGGCCAGGTGTTCCCGGCCATTCCCGTAGCCCCCCAGTAACGGGGGGGCATGCGGGGCCCGCCAACTAGGCGGGCATGCGCCGGGAGGGTCGTGGAAGAAAAGGTTCAACCGTTATCCCATGGCCCTCCCAACACGGCGATGCGGGAACACCGCTGAGTTTTAGTGGGTATACTGTCGGCATTTCCGACAGGGAGTCCCACATACCCCGTCTCGTCCCCCACGAGCGGGCATGCGTAATTGCATTTCTCAGCGAAAAAAAAAAAAAAAAAAAAAAAAAAAAAAAAAAAAAAAAAAAAAAAAAAAAAAAAAAAAAAAAAAAAAAAGGTTAGGTTAGGTTAGGTTAGGTTAGGTTAGGTTAGGTTTTTTTTTTTTTTTTTTTGTTTTGGCAGGAGTGGGAAATCCTCATGGACGCCCAGACTGCCTCACTTATGAGCCAGTCTGGGCAGTGCCGGACTCTTACCGGCTAAAACCACACTCCTGCCCCACCTAGTGTCCCTCTGACGTAGTCAGAGACCTTATAATTGAAGTTTGTTAAAATTTTTATGCATTTGCTCTATTGGTTTTACTTAATTTTGAAGAGGTTTTTCTTATTTAAATGTAAGTCTTTGTTTTTAGTATATATTTCTTTATTTAATATTTTGTATTCTATTTAAAATCTATTTATTCGTTCTATGCTTTGTCTTTATATAAATGTATATATTAAAAGCATAGCTTTATACATCTTTGTTTCTGTTAATCACTTTTGTAGCTATTACTGTGCAGTATTCTAATAAAATATTTCTAAGTTTTCCGTTTGTCATTATTTTACTGAGGTTTTCCGTGTTTATCGCCACATCCATTCTTAATTCAGCGTTTAATCGCTCCGTTCCGTACGCAGGGCATTCAGTCAGAATATGAGAGACAGATTCTAGTGCATCCGGCTCGCAGATGCACGATGGGCTCCCCTTACACTTAAAACGATGCAGGTATTCTGAAAACCCACCGTGCCCGGTCAAAATCTGTGTGATCACTCCGGTCGGCTTTATTTTCCTAATTGTCTTGAAGGCATCGATCGCATCTGGGAGGAACATTCTAGTGACTGAGGCTGTTTCGCCGTTCTTATATCTCCGGTTCCATTCGTCGAGCGACCCCATACGGATCTGCCGCTTGACGAATGAAACCGGGCAGCGATCGTAGTCCGGCTTCCTTTTTAGCTTAAGTGCAGCTTCTTTGGCGAGGTGGTCTGCGCGTTCATTGCCTTTCAGCCCGGCGTGAGCCTTTACCCAGAACAAGGAAACATCTTTGCTCTGGGATAAAGCCGCGCCCACGTTCGCTCTTGCCTCAACAGCCAGGGCGTGGAGGGAACCTTGGTTCGTGACTGTTTGAAGTGCTGCCTTTGAGTCACTATAGATTCCAAAGGTTCCCTCTTTGCGCTTGAGGATTTCCCTCGTAGCTACGCATATGGCCAGGAGTTCCGCCTGGTAGACCGTGCAACACGACGGCAAGCTAAGCTTTATGGACTTGGTCTCGGCATCGCTGTCCCAAAGTGACAGCGCCGCTCCGACCTTGCCCTCGATCTTGCTGCCGTCGGTGAAGAGCCGGACCGCCTGGCTGTTATGGGCATCTACGTGAGACTGGTCCTCCAGGCTCACGAACCCCATGGCCATAAGTTTCGCCGGATGTGGAGTCTCTGCAAATGCCACCACACTCTCCACTTCCCTGCCCGCCAGGGCTGGCTGGGGCACCCCCCTCTTTGCCTCATACAGAGCGGCTGCTTCCTGTATTCGGAGGTCGAGTGGAAGTATCCCAGCCAGCACCAGGGACGCGTTCAGCGAAACGGTGCGGTAGGACTTGCAGAGCTTTTGGGCAAATCCTCGCTGGACTGTGTTTAGCATTCTCTGCACTCCAACCTTTTTTGTTGCCGGCGCCCAAGCGCTAGCAGCGTACATCACTACCGGCTCCACCGCCGCGGTGTAGATGATCCGTATGACCTCCGGGTGCAGACCCCAGCTCACTTTGGCCGCTCTAGATAGCTGCTTGTAGATATTTGCAGCTTTTCTACACACGAGAGCGGCGTGGCTGTTAAAAGTAAGCTGGTGGTCGATTGTGAGCCCCAGTATTTTTATTTCCTTAGACATGCCAATGTCGACCCCGCCCATGCTCAGAAGTGGGACATCGTGCTTTAGCTTCCTGGTTACTACCATTGCACAGGTTTTATGTGGTGCAAACTTCAGCTTATTTCGAATGCCCCATCTCCGAACATACTCGAGGGCGGAATTGGCATGTCTTTGAACCTCCAATGCTGTGTCACCGTCGAAGATCATGACCACATCGTCGGCGAAAGCCTGGCAGTGAACTCCCAGCTCTTCCAGCCCCTTCAGCAAAGGGTCCAACACCAGGTTCCAAAGGATCGGACCGCCAATCGAACCCTGCACGCAACCCTTTTCCGTAGTCCTGTGGCACTCCGCTCCGGCGTACCTAACACGGACACTCCTACCAGTCAGGTAGCTGTCCAGCATCCGTCTGATATTCACCGGGCACTTTTCCTCAGCCAGTCTGGTCCTGATGGCCGGCCACCATGCGCTGTCGAAGGCTCCCTCTATGTCAAGTGACACAACAGTGATCAGCTTCTTTTGATTCAGCTTGGTTTTGATATGTTGTATCATGGTGTAGAGGGAGTCCTCGGTGCTCTTCTGTGGCATGAAGCCAAACTGACGAGTACTCAACCGCGGGATCAGATGCCACTTCAACCTTGCTACCAACATTTTTTCGAGGACTTTGCCCAGGACCGGTAGGAGGCCGATAGGCCTGTAGGACTTTGGGGTGGTGTAGCATTCCTTTCCTGGCTTCCGGAGTACCACCACTGTAGCCACTTTCCAGGCCCCGGGGAAGTAGCCCTGCTCGAGGCACTTGTTGGCCAGTGCAAGAAACATCCCCGGGTCCCGGAATATGGCTTGGGCACAGATATCGGCAGTTAGACCATCCGCCCCAGGTGCCTTCTTCGGGTTAAAACTTTCCACCGCGGTTTTTAGCTCCTGATGTGTAAACGGTGGGTCATGGTGTTCATCATGCGTCCACTCGTTTACACGACTGGCCGCTTCTCGCGTCCGACGGTGGTCGTCGTTATCCTCCTCTTCCGGGTCTTCGGGGTAGAAGGTCCTTGCTAGCAGTGATGCCGAATCCGTACCATCGAGTGGCACTCCATCCTTCACCAACGGCAAATCCTCGTACCTTTTGGCGGTCCGTCCTATGACCCTGTAGATCCCTTCCCAAACTCCTTCCTTGTTTTGTTTTTCACAAAAACCCTTCCAGCTACTAACTTGTGCCTTTTTAGCTTCAAGTTCATAATGCTCTTTTGCTTGCAGGTACTCTTCGACAACTTTATCTCTCCGGACTGGTGCAGCGCATCGAATGCGGCGTCTCTTAGTGTTAACCCCGTTCATCATGTCAGCAAGCTCGTTGGACCACCACGGCATTGTAAGTATGTCTTTATTTTTAATTTTTTCCAAAGTTTCTTCGCACGTTTCGGTTATGATTTCTATATAATTGTGTACACTATTTTCTAATTCTGTTTTATTGTTAATTTGACTGATTTCTATGGAGTTTAAATTTAAATCGGCTTTTAATTGGGCCAGTTTCTCATGAAACTGGCTCCAATTTGCTTTCCTTGTGTTGTAAATCCTCGTGGTTCTTTTGATATTAAGTCCTTTTGATTTTTGAAGGTTAATACTGAATACAATACCGTTGTGGTCCGAGCCTGTGATGCCTTCCTCAACTTTCCAGTCATCCACCAGGTTCAGCATGTCCGTTGAGCATGCTGTAACGTCTACGAAGCTGGTGAATGACTTTCCACCCCTGATGGTGTCAAAAGTTGGCGTGTTCCCAACGTTGAGCACCTGCAAGCACATTTCGTCCAAAGTCCCCGACATTTCCTCACCCCTGCTATCCACCACTAAGCTACCCCACCAGGTGCTCTTCGCGTTTGCGTCACCTCCCATAATTATTTTAGTGGCACCAATTTCCTTGCGAATCTGCAAAAGCTGCTCCAGGTACGGTTGTATGGGCTGGTCTGGTTCAAAGTAGAACGAGACTACTGCGATTTCCCAGGCGCTGGTTCGGATCCTCACCACCGTGATGTTATTGGTGGTGAGTTTTGGACACTGTGTTACGTCGAGGTCGTGATCGAAGACGACTATTGCCGCCTTCACAGTTCCACTTCCTTGTTCCGCGCACTGGTAGATTCTCGCTCCCCGGTAGTCTCTCATCCTTTTAACCCCACCCACATATGGCTCCTGGAGCAGTGCGAACGCGACCTTCCGCTCACTTGCCACTATCATGAGCTCTTGAGTCGCAAGGTTCTTCCTCTGCAGATTCGCTTGGATCACCCGGTAGTCTTTGCGGGCACTGGGCTGACTTTGGGTCTCACTGCCTGGGTTGGTGTTTCCGGGAACGGCTGGTTGCACCTTAGCAATACGCCACCGACAGTCGCGCCAATCCATCCCACTTGAGACGAGTTGGGCACTCACTGTCGAAGGCGTTGTGCTCGGTCTTGCTAATCTTTGCGAAAACGCAGTTTCGGCACTTTGGTGGCTCTGCAGCTAGCCGTGAAGGGCAGTCCACCCTCATGTGGGGGTCCCCACAGTGTGTGCAGAGGTCGGCGGGTTCCGTGCACAACTTACGGGTATGTCCAAAGCGCAAGCAGCGGGTGCACTGAATCAGTGGTGACTGGTCCAGCACACGCACCCGTTGCAAGTCGATGTGCACTCGACCCGCGTGCGTCAGCCTCTGCCACACAGCAGGGGACACCTGCAGGACGACGTGGCACATGTGGGGGTTCCTCGTCCTGCGACGGTACTTCACCCCCATCCTCAGGTCGGCCGCAGTCACGTCCCCAATGAGGTGACTGTTTTGGCGTTTGACGGCATCGATGAACTCCTCGTCCGAGTGGCACGAGAGGACATCCTTGGCGATGATGAGAGGATCCTTATTTTTCGCCTCCTCCACTGTCAGGTTTCCGGCCTTTTTGATCCTCTCGGTCACCTTGGTCAGCTCCTCCCTCGTCTTAAAGCCGACCACCACCTTTTGGTCCCTCGCTTTCCTAATTCTCTCCACCCTGGTCCCCTCATTCCTGGCATCTACCGCTGTCCTCAGCTTTTCAAGAACCTCTTCCCCGGTGTCTTTGTCATCGACCGATGACACAATCACCGAGTGAAGAGGCTCCTGGAAGTGCTGCTTTGGGGCGGCGGCCATCTCCGCAAACGAGGGCCCCTGTCCTGCGACAAAGCGAGGCACCTGTTTCAGGTGCTCCGACAGAGCCAATGTGTGCAGCTGGCATTTCTCTAGCGCCTCATTGTGCTGCTGGAGGTTCTCCATTAGCTGCCTCATGAGCGCTGTCGGTTCACCTGAGGTCGGCATAAGGTCTAAGCGAGCTTTTTCAGGCAATTCTTTATTTAAATTAATTGGCGCGGCTGCTGGTTGGACTGAAACTTTCCTCCGCTCTGACTCCTTGACCAGCTCAAAGAGCCTGTCTATCGCACTCACCACCTCCGTCTTTATCTCTGTCTTGAGGTTGCGAGAGTTGTTGAGATGAAGTTTAGCCTTATTTAGGCAAGCTCTCGCCTCCGCCGTCAGGTTTAGATACTTTGACTCAGGCCTCTTTGGCGCCTTTTCGGTGCCCACGGGAACCTGTGCGCGTCGGCGCGCCTCCAAAGTGCCGGTTGCAGGTGGCGTGGCATCACGTTTCGGGTTTGCCGGGGACTTTGCCTGGGGCTCAGATTTCCCGGCCTCCCATTCCCCGATACTACGTCGTACGCTGGGAAGGGACGGTCCAGCCTTCTCTGTGGAACGCGGTGAGCCTTCGGAGCCCAACGAGCTAGCGTCATTTTTTGCTGGTGTACGCAGCATGGCGGAGGTTGAGGTGAAGGTGAGGTTCATAAAACGAGCCAGAGGTCACTAGTGATTACTTCTGTGTCCCTGTAAAGGGGGAAACACAGAAGCAACGTAATATTAAATTAAATTTATTTTATACTGTCGTAAGTACGGCCGTAAGACCGCTAGGTCAATAAATAAGATTAAGAATATTAATAAAATAAGTTTAACGCCTTAGGAGTGGCTAGTAGAGCCCAAATGAATTTTAAAATTTTCGACAAAAACCCAAAGTTTACCTGGCCAGTGACAACAGGGAGGGTGGGCGGGCAATTTTTAAAGTTCTATATTCGCCAGACGCACGTGCGAGGTGTCAAAAGACGCGTCTCCGCGCGAGCTAGCGAGCTATGAAATTACTAGAAATATGTGCGATACAAAATTTTTGAGTTTTGGTCAAAAAACTGGTTTTTTGACTGAAAAATGTGAAAAAACCTGGAATAACCACTACCAAACAGGACTCGGGGTGGCTGAGCGCGCACCGGAATACAGGTAAGGCAGGTAGGTATCTATTGAAACTACTATTAACGATGGTTCGGATAAGAATTTTGAGATAAAATTAGTTTTTGAAAATTCCTTCAAAAAATCTCACAAAAATTGCTAAGTCGATATACGAAAATATTTTTTCGCGTAATTGTCAATTTTTATTAGTCAAACCGTTGTACGGAACCTATTTAAGATTGATTTGGCTGAAAACAGCTTCAAAATGCGTCACCTGGATGCAAAGTTATAACGATTTGATGTAATTATTGTCTAGCTAAGGTGGATTTCGTATATATATGAATTTACTTGTTATGGAATTTTTTAAAGTTCTATATTCGCCAGACGCACGTGCGAGGTGTCAAAAGACGCGTCTCCGCGCGAGCTAGCGAGCTATGAAATTACTAGAAATATGTGCGATACAAAATTTTTGAGTTTTGGTCAAAAAACTGGTTTTTTGACTGAAAAATGTGAAAAAACCTGGAATAACCACTACCAAACAGGACTCGGGGTGGCTGAGCGCGCACCGGAATACAGGTAAGGCAGGTAGGTATCTATTGAAACTACTATTAACGATGGTTCGGATAAGAATTTTGAGATAAAATTAGTTTTTGAAAATTCCTTCAAAAAATCTCACAAAAATTGCTAAGTCGATATACGAAAATATTTTTTCGCGTAATTGTCAATTTTTATTAGTCAAACCGTTGTACGGAACCTATTTAAGATTGATTTGGCTGAAAACAGCTTCAAAATGCGTCACCTGGATGCAAAGTTATAACGATTTGATGTAATTATTGTCTAGCTAAGGTGGATTTCGTATATATATGAATTTACTTGTTATGGAATTTTTTAAAGTTCTATATTCGCCAGACGCACGTGCGAGGTGTCAAAAGACGCGTCTCCGCGCGAGCTAGCGAGCTATGAAATTACTAGAAATATGTGCGATACAAAATTTTTGAGTTTTGGTCAAAAAACTGGTTTTTTGACTGAAAAATGTGAAAAAACCTGGAATAACCACTACCAAACAGGACTCGGGGTGGCTGAGCGCGCACCGGAATACAGGTAAGGCAGGTAGGTATCTATTGAAACTACTATTAACGATGGTTCGGATAAGAATTTTGAGATAAAATTAGTTTTTGAAAATTCCTTCAAAAAATCTCACAAAAATTGCTAAGTCGATATACGAAAATATTTTTTCGCGTAATTGTCAATTTTTATTAGTCAAACCGTTGTACGGAACCTATTTAAGATTGATTTGGCTGAAAACAGCTTCAAAATGCGTCACCTGGATGCAAAGTTATAACGATTTGATGTAATTATTGTCTAGCTAAGGTGGATTTCGTATATATATGAATTTACTTGTTATGGAATTTTTTAAAGTTCTATATTCGCCAGACGCACGTGCGAGGTGTCAAAAGACGCGTCTCCGCGCGAGCTAGCGAGCTATGAAATTACTAGAAATATGTGCGATACAAAATTTTTGAGTTTTGGTCAAAAAACTGGTTTTTTGACTGAAAAATGTGAAAAAACCTGGAATAACCACTACCAAACAGGACTCGGGGTGGCTGAGCGCGCACCGGAATACAGGTAAGGCAGGTAGGTATCTATTGAAACTACTATTAACGATGGTTCGGATAAGAATTTTGAGATAAAATTAGTTTTTGAAAATTCCTTCAAAAAATCTCACAAAAATTGCTAAGTCGATATACGAAAATATTTTTTCGCGTAATTGTCAATTTTTATTAGTCAAACCGTTGTACGGAACCTATTTAAGATTGATTTGGCTGAAAACAGCTTCAAAATGCGTCACCTGGATGCAAAGTTATAACCGGTTAGGTTAGGTTAGGTTAGGTTAGGTTAGGTTAGGTTAGGTTAGGTTAGGTTAGGTTTTTTTTTTTTTTTTTTTTTTTTTTTTTTTTTTTTTTTTTTTTTTTTTTCACCTCTAACATAATTAGAGTCCTTAATTAACGGGGAATTAAAACATGTTCTTACTGATTTATTATTAAAACAACATTAATTTACATCTACGACTACATACATAATTTTCTTACTTTTCTAACACTTATTTTAGTCTGTCTACACATTTATTTTTCTATATCTAATCAATATGTATAGTAGTACTATTATAACATTTGCTTGTAACTTATTTTTCTAACACACTATTCTACATTTATTTATACATTAATTCCTTATAACGCTAGTTGATATATTTATACATATCTTACTTTCTAACACCTTATATCTATTTATTTATACATTTAGTCCTTATATGCTAGTCAATATATTTTACTAATATATTTATAACATAAATCTTTTATTCTATTTACTTATTTCTATATATAACCTGTTCAGCGATTTCTTTAAAATATTGAATAAACCTTTCCCTTTGCTTTCTATTACCTAACATTAGTTTCGAGAAATTTTCCACTTTCATTCCGCATTCTAGCTCGTTTTCGATCTCGAGTCTCTTTAAAGCGTGAACTGGGCAGTAAATTAAAATATGTTCAACCGTTTCGGGGGTCCCGGGCTGGCAGATGCACGATGAGTTCTCTTTGCACTTGAATCGGTTCAAGTACTCCGAGAACCCACCGTGCCCTGTCAGTACTTGGGTGGTTGTCCTGGTTGGAACCATTTGCCGGACTATCCTGTAGCTAGTGGCTACATCGGGAAAGAACAACTTAGTAACACCCGCCGTGGTACCCTCCCTATACCTCTTGCTCCATTCATCAATCGACTCTTTGCGGATCAGTCGCTTGATGAAGGAAACCGGGCAAAGATCGTAGTCGGGTTTGGTCTTCGAATACAGAGCGGCTTCCTTCGCCAGCTCATCCGCCCTCTCATTTCCCGCGAGACCCGCGTGTGCCTTGATCCAGAACAAACACACAGTTTTGCTCTGATGTTCAATGGCCCTTAGGTTCTCGCGGGTGTCAACTGCCAGGGGATGTGTTGTGCTGAGGTTCGCTATGGTCTCCAGGGCCGATCTACAGTCGCTGTAGATGCCATAGCTCACCTCGCTTCGCCTTTTTATTTCATCGGTGGCTCGGCATATCGCGAGGAGTTCCGCCTGGTATACCGTACAGTAAGGGGCCAGCTTGAGTTTTACGGTCTTCACCTCCGCTACACTATCCCATAGGGTTAGTGCAGCTCCAACCTTATCCTCAATCCGGCTGCCGTCGGTAAATATCCGGATAGCCTGGGTGTTGTGGCTATCTACCGACTCCTGGTCTACCAGACTCACGAACCCCATCGCGGTATGCTTCCCCGGGTGAGGTGTACAAGAGTATGGAGCTCTCCGCTCGACCTCTCTATCTACTAGCTCTGGCCGGGATGCGCCTCTCCTCGCCTCATACAGAGCAGCTGCCTCTTGTATGCGGAGGTCTAGTGGCAATATTCCGGCCAGTACCAGCGAAGAGTGGAGAGAGACCGTGCGGTAAGCCCCACACAATTTTTGGGCAAATCCCCTCTGGACCGCATTAAGGTGACGCTGGACTCCCAACTTTTTAGCCGCCGAAGACCAGGCGCTGGCCGCGTAGGTGATTATGGGCTCTACCGTAGCCGTGTATATAGTACGGACTATTTCCGGGTGGAGACCCCAACTGACTCTGGCAGCTCTCGACAGCTGTTTGTAGACTCCAAGTGCCTTTTTACAGACGTTAGCCGTATGGCTATTGAAGGTCAACTTGGAGTCCACTGTGAGTCCCAAGATCTTCATTTCGGAGGACATCCCAACGTCGATCCCTCCCATGGTCAGCCGTGGCGTGTCATATTTCAGCTTTCTGGTGACTACCATGGCGCAAGTTTTGTGTGGCGCGAACTTGAGCTTATTCATGACACCCCACTTCCGAACATGTTCGAGAGCGGCATTGGCCTGTCCCTCGATTTCCAGGGCAGTCTCCCCCGAAAACACGAGCACCACATCATCCGCGAAAGCCTGGCAATAGTCGCCTCGTTCCGAGAGACTCTCCAGCAATGGGTTCAGCAGGACATTCCACATTATGGGGCCGCCTATTGATCCCTGGACACATCCCTTGTTGGTGCTTTTTGCGAACTCATAGCCAGCATACCGTACCCGGACCTTGCGGTCGCTTAGGTAGCTGGCTAACATCCTCCTGAGGTTCGCTGGGCACTTTTCCTCCGCCAGTCTGACCTTTATGGCTGGCCACCAAGCACTGTCGAAGGCTCCCTCTATGTCCAGTGAGACCACCGTGATGAGCTTCCTCTCTTGGAGTTTGCCTCTCACGTGGGCCATCAGGTCATAGAGGGAGTCTTCCGTGCTCCGCTGTGGCATGAAGCCATACTGGCGAGGACTTATCCGGGGTGCCAGGTACCAAACCAGCCTTCTAACAACCATCTTCTCCAGGATTTTCCCCATTACTGGCAATAGTCCAATAGGCCTATAGGACTTGGGACTGGTGTAATTGTCTTTGCCAGGCTTCCTCAGCACCACCACGGTGGCCTCTTTCCACGCTGTGGGGAAGTGCGTCAGATGCCAGCACCTGTTGAACACTGCCAGGTGCAGCTCCATGTCCCGCGCTATTAGACGCTGGCAGATGTCGGCTGTGAAGCCGTCTACTCCGGGTGCCTTCTTCGGATTGAAGCTCTCCGTCGCGAATCTGAGCTCCTCCGTCGTAAACTCTGGATCATGAATCTCATGATGGCTCCAGTCATTTACCCGGTCAGCAAGAGCTCTGATCCGACGATGGTCTGTGCTATCCTCCTCCTCTACATCCTCCGGGTAGAACGTTTCTGCGAGTAGCCTCGCAGATCCTTCCTGCCCCACTTCCCTTCCGTTCCATACCAGCGGCAGATCCTCTTGCCTTCGTTCTGTACCTTTTATAACCCTATAAATACCCTCCCAAACCCCTTCCCTGGTTTGTTTTTCGCAGTACCCCTTCCAACTTTCAGTGGAACGCTTCACAACCTCTAGTTCATATTTTTCTTTTTCTTGCAGGTACAACGCTACCACACCTTCTCTACGCGACGGCGCAGCGCACCGGATTCTTCTCTTCCTGGTAGCGACGTCGTGCTTCATTGCCTCGAGTTCTTCGGACCACCACGGCATGGTAAGTGTTTGGTTCTCTGTTTTTATTGGCATAGATGCCTTGCATGCTTCTGTTATTATGTCAGTGTATTTGCCAATTGTGTTATCCAAATTTTCTTTGCTATTAATCTGCTCTATATTTACTATGTTAATTCTATTTTCTATTTTCAATTGGTCAATTTTTTCATTAAAAAGTTCCCAATTGGCTTTCTTTGTATTGTATTTCCTAGTCGTTCTTTTAATGTTAATACCCTTCCCCTTTTTGAATTTAATTTTAACTAGTATGCCGTTGTGGTCCGAGCTCGTCAGGTCTTCAGCCACCGTCCATTCCTCTACCAGGTCGAGCAAGTCCTCCGTACACAAGGTCACGTCAACGTGACTCGTGATTCTGCGGCCTCCTCTGATGGTGTCAAAAGTGGGTTTGTTACCGCAATTCAGTACCTGCAGGTTGAGCTCTCCTATCGTCCCGACCAGTTCGTCCCCTCTGTTGTCTTGGGCACCGCTTCCCCACCACACGCTTTTGGCGTTCGCGTCCCCTCCAACGATGGCTTTGCTAGGCTTTAGCTCTTTCATAGCGGTCGTTAAGTGGTCCAAGTATGGCCCGATGGGTAGGTCAGGCTCGAAGTAGTACGAGACGGCGAGCATCTCCCAGGCGCTCGTTCGCAGCTTCACCACCACGATGTTGTTGGTGGTGAATTTGGGGCACTGTATGACATCGATGTCATGATTGAACACGACTATCGCCGCCTTAACAGTGCCCCCTCCACGGTCCGAGTTCTGGTAGACCCTCGCCCCCCCGTACGACCTCATTGCCTTTATGCTACCCACATACGGCTCCTGGACCAGTGCGAAGGCTATTTTCCGCTTCTTTGCCTCGAGCATAAGCTCGTTAGTCGCCAGTTGTTTTCGTTGGAGGTTAGCTTGCGCCGCGGAGTAAAAGTGAGCAGCTGCCGCGTGTGCAACCCCCGTGGCCACCTTAGCAATATGCTATTGCGGCCCGGGCCAACGCATCCCACTTCCTGCGCACAGGGCAGTCCTGACTGAAGACCATGTGGCCTGTATCATCGTGTTTGTCTCTGGCGCAGTTTTTACAAGTGGGTCTATCGCCCGCGGCCAGCCTGGTGCATTCAGCCCTGAGATGCGGCCCCCCGCAGTAGTTGCAGAGATCGGCAGGCTCTGTACATAACTTTCGGCCATGACCGTATGCTAAGCACCTCGTGCACTGTATCAGGGGGGTTTGGTCCAGGACCCTGACGCACTGCAGGTCGATGAAGACCCTACCGGCCGCAGTAAGCCTCTGCCACAGCTTCGGTGACACCTGAAGGACGACATGGTTCTCCAAAGAGTTCCGTGCCCTCCTCCGGTACCTCACTGTGGCAGTCGCTTCCTCGGCCGTCAGGTCCTCCAGCAGGCGGGCGTTCTGAGTCTTGAGTGCAGCTAAGATGTCCTCGTCACTGTTGTAGGACAAGAGGTCCTTGATAATCACCAGTGGGTCTCTGTTTTTCGCTTCTTCCACTTTAAGGTGTTTGTCATTCTTGAGATGGACTGTTGTTTTTGCCATCTCTTCCTTGTTTGTGAAGCTAAGTATGACCCTCTTGTCCTTGACTTTTCGGACCCTCTCGATCTGCACTCCGCTCTTCTTCGCGTCCAGGACCTCCTTTACTCGCCCCACCACTTCCGTGCTGGTATCCATCACGATGTCTGAGGATACGATGATGGAATGCTTAGGCCTTTGGCCCCAGGTGTTCTGGGGCGCGGTCAGGGCCTCCGCATAAGTCGGGGCTCTCTCTTTGATTTCGGAGACCATTCTGCCCATTTCCTTTGTGGTCTCCTCGAGCGCCCTAATCTCATTTAATATGGCGTTGTTTTCTGCGCCACACGGTTTCTGCGCCGCCCTTTGCTCCCTTATCTCCGCCTGCAGCTGCCTGATCATCTGGTTGCCCTCCTTCACTATTAGAGCTTGCTCTTCTAGTGCGGAGCGCAACCAAACGAGACTCCCCAGGTCTTCCCCTTCCCTCCTAGTTGTATGAGGTTCTAGTTCCTCACGCTTGTCCCCCGCATCCGCATTCCTCCCCTTGTCTGTCAGCTTTACCAGTTGATATAGTCTTTCCAGTGCCGCCGTAACTTCGCTCTTTATTTCAGCCTTTAAGTTCCTTGAGTTTTTAAGGTGGAGCTTACCCTTTTCCAGGCAAGCTCTCGCCTCTGCCGTGACGCTAGGGTAGCCTAGAACTGGTTTTTTAGGCGGCACTGCGGTGGCCGCCAGGACACGGCCCGTCGCCTGATTGCCGGTGGACTGCTGAGAGGTACTGCGAGTCGGGGACTTAGTCTGAGGCTGAGACTCAGCATGCCCGGCCTCCCATACCCCGATGCTTCGCCTCACATTGGGAGGCAAGGGACCAGCCTTCTCAATTGAACGCGGCGAACCTCCGACAACCGGCAAGCTCGCGTCTTTTTTGGGTGGTGTACGACGCATTGCGGTGGATTGCGTGAACGTTAAGTTCATAAAAATGACGACCGGAAAAAACTAAAGATGCTGAAGATACTTCTGTATCCCTGTAAAGGGGGGATAGGCACAGAAGTATCCCAGAAAACGCAAAAATAAAATAAAACAAAACGAAACAAGATTATACAAGACAATGCCAAAACAAAAACGAAGAGACAAACCCCACAAATCCGGTACCGTCAAACAATACGCAAACAAAATGCAATTGTTCCAACCAGGAATGCGAAAAGAAACCCGAGTTCACGGACGCTAAGGACTCAAGCTCGCGGTAATTGCAATAAATATAACGGAAAACCGTTTTAGTCAGCTTCGACGAAAATTGTTTTTAATAGTCTCAATAGAGATCTGGTTATGGTTTTCCTATCCTAATTGCCAATAAAGCTAGAATAAAAATTTAAATTAAAGCTAATAAAAATGGGTCCCGGACCCTTGGTCTATTTTAAACTAAAAACTACAAACTATGTAGGTGTTACTGTGTGAGTTAACTCCTGTCAAGTGAGTGGACACGTCACCCACACTGCCTACACCGCAACACTACACCGATACCAAAAAATAAAAATATAAGAATATATAAATAAATACTTTAACAACTTTTATTTTGAAAGGGAGACTTTATTTAATAATTTTGACGGAGCCAATAGAAAGCTCTTTTCCTCCCGGTTCCGGAGACTCCAAACTTGGTATGTCTATGACCTCCGGTTCAAAAGTTAAGGCCCGGGGGGGTGAGGTAACCCTGAAGGGGCAGAGGGGCTAGTCAAAAAGAGGGGGGGTGTAGCAGGGTATCCCGGGGGCAAATATAAGTGGGAGTAACCTGGATATAATAAATATACTTAAACTTACTATGAGGGTCAAATTTGGGAGGGGGTCAAAAAAGGGGGGTCTTGGGGGTCTTATCAGTAAGTATGTCCTAGCTGGGAGGGTGGTTGTAGGGGGGGGGAAAATTTGGTCAGAATTTTGATATTCCCAGCCGTTTCCGAGATATTGGGTTTTTGGGTTTTTGAATGGTGATAATAAATTAGTGTTGGCCAATTTATTAATTAATTGTTAATTAATTATAACAATTAATCAATGATCAACCAATAATTAATCCGAGTGGTTATGAGAGTGGTTATGGTAAGTGGTATTGAAATAAATAAATAAATGAGAATAAGTGTGAATAAAATATTTTGTGCTGTTTGTAGGCGAGGGATTACGAACAAATAACGATTAAATTATAAAATTTCAAAAAAATTTAAAAAAAAGGGGGGGCAAGCAATAGGGGGTGGCCGGTGAAGTGTTGCTGCATATACTATACTACGTATAGTATATACAGGGTTTCGTCAAAAACGGGCTATCTCGCTCCGTTTCCGAGATACGGGCGTTTCCCGTTATTAAGAATCCCGGGTTCGATTCTCGGTTAGCGAATCTACCTTTGTCGGCCACGTTATGTTTTCAGTTCGCGACAAAGACTTATTTCCCACCAGGGGATGTTTCCCGTATCCTATTGATGGCGCGTGGGTTTTGTTATGGTAGGCTGAAAGAGGAAGAGATGATCTTTCCATCCACTTGAATTTTAAACTTTTCGGTCAAGGGGTTTGCGTGTGGGGAGGCCGCTAAAATAGGGGCTGCGGTTTCAGAGCCGCAAAACCGATGGTTCCTGGCTTTCCCTTGGCCCGAAAAATCCAAAAATCGGCTGAAGTGTAGGTCGAGTAAAGTCCTGTGTCTTCCCAAAAAATTTTTGGGAGTATACTTCCCCTTAACCAGGCGAAGATGATGCCAACGGAATATTTTTAAGCTAATATTCCTAATATTATGATAAATCCACAATCTAAAATTATTTACTATAAGTAAGTTTTGAGACCATATGTTATTGTGTTTTACTGTGCTTTAAAATCTAATTTTTATCAATTAATTGTGTCCCTAGGGGAGGTTTATTATTTACCGGCCTAGCAATTTGGCCTAATTATGTTATAATTACTTTAATATAATGTTTCGCGTGGTTTGAAACAGATCACTGGATATGGGACAATATTCCCTATCCAGTGGTGTCAAAAAATGTAATTTTATTTAACCCTGAAGGGGTGAATTTAATTATCTAAAAGTATATTTCAAAAATAAAAATTTAAAAACCTGGTTTTTAGACTCAGGTAAGAATATTACACTAATAAAACTATAAAATGTTAAAAATTTGCGTCGAGTACATATAATAATAAACTTATAGATTTTTAAGGGTTGAAAT